>CM003407.1:1122500-2322500 GCA_000331325.2 Crithidia fasciculata
CACATCTGTGGAGCTCCCACTCAGAGAGGCGGCACGCAAGGAGGAGAAAGAAGCGTCCGGGTGCGCTTCAGAGCGCCGCGATGAAACGAAGCGGTCTACGCAGGCTCTAGCCACAGCCGCCTCACGACGCACGGCGAGAAGCTTCTTCACAGGAACGGCAAGAGAGGACTTGGCAGAGGCAGAAGTTTCACTATTCCCCTCCAGCTCCTGCACTCGCGCCTCGAGCTGGGCAATGCTCTTGTCCTTCAGCGCCAACACCTCCTCCTGATCCTTCAGGTACTGCTGCATCTGCCGCAGCATTTCTGCGTCACCGTTGTCGTCCTGCGTTGCCTGCTTGCTGTCAACTGGCGGCAGAGGAGATATCGGCGATGAAGAGGCGGCAACAGCGGCCGGTGATGCTGCACCTGCTGATGCAGCGCCTCCGTCTAGCCGCGATGCAAACGTTGTCGCTAGAAGCGTGTTTTGCTCGCCTGCTACCCACCGATCCAAGTCCTCGAGAAGCGCGGTGTTCTGCCCCTGCAGCGCGGTCAGCTGCTGGTAGTAAAAAGTCTCCTTCTGCGCCGCATCGTCGCGGAGACTCCGTAGTGTTGCGTGGCATCGGGTTAGCTGTTCCTCCGCACGGCGCCGCCGATCCCGTTCCACCTCTGCGGACGCGGCTGCATCGACACGTGGCTCTCCTACGCTGTTGTTGCCCTCCACAGCATTCGCCTTTTTCTCGGAAAATGAGGAGTTGCCTTCGTAGTCGCGCAGGGCGAGATGCAGGCTTCCCACCTTCGCCTGCAGATAGGCGCAGTCGCGCTCGAGCGAGTGAATGCGGTCGGCATCGCTGCTGGAAACGGCCGCAGCAGCGTCGGTGTTCATGGGCGAGTGGCGCTCGGGCCGCCTGCGTCTACATCGTCCTCGGCAGGGCGTGATGCGGCCATGACGTGAGAGCCCGTCTCCGGTTCCATTTGAGCGTAAAGCTCGCGCAGCGTTGCCTGATCCTTCTCCACATCGCCGCGCACACGCTCGTATGCCGCCCTGTAGCGTTCATGCTGTGCCTGCTCCGCTCGCAGGTCGTGGTAGAGTCTCTCGTTTTCGGCCACAACGGCGTTGTACTTCCCCTGCAACTCCCTCAAGGCAGGCATAGTCATGGTGCTTTACAAGTATCAGAGGTGCGTGTGAAAAGGTCTAACAGCTCTACTGCCTCGTATCAGTTTGCCTTTCTGGAAAGGTTTTACAGTGAGAGAGAAAAAGAGAGAGCGTGGTGTTGTCTTTGCGTTTTCAATGAGCAACAACAACAGAACGGAAGAGCGACAAGAAGGTGGGAAGAGGGAAAAAGAACGTTATTTGTGGAAGAAAAATTACCACCGGAAGCCTCTCAGCTTCAAGGTGCCAAGATCAGCGGAATGCTGACTCATCTAGATACATCCCTTTGAAGCAAAGGTATCAGCGCAAAGGCTCAAGTGGGTGTGAAATTGCTTACTAGCGAGGAAGCAAAAGCTGTGAAGCCGCGTCTGGGCATGTGCTCTCACCGCTGCTTTCCCTCGTCCCTATCGAGATACCGTCAAATACCGCGGCATTCTTTATTTTTGTTGCCTCTGCGTACTGAAACGTCCTGTGACTACTAAAGCACGTGCTGACCGGCGCGCCGGCGCCGTCTGCCAAACAAACTCTTTTTCGACCACCGCAGCGGAGAGCCTCTGAGTCTGAGGCCGAGGAAGACAAGATGCCCGAGAGATCACAAAGAAAAGTAAGTAGAGAAAGAGAGTCAGGATTTAGGCCATCTTCTTCTCTTTTTCCCCTCTTCGTTGGGTGCGGCGTGTGGTTCTTCGCTCCGCTGCCACTCCGCCTCTCTCACAAACGCTCTATGCGAGCTTCTTACAGGCGTTTGTGAACGTCGTACTTCTTGAAGAAGCTCGTGTACTTCTGCTTCTCAAGCACCTTCTGCACCGGCGTCCCCTCCGTCGGCTGCTCCGTCGGGTTGTCGAGGTTCACCTGCTTCTGCGGGTCGATGCCCTTGCCCAGCACGTGCTTGATGAACAGGTGCTGGATCATGCGCGACAGGTTGTTGCCGAAGATGCGCGCGCTGCGGGTGCCGCAGGAGGCGATGCCGAAGCAGCCAAGGTCGTGCTCGCAGTTGAAGCGGAAGGAGGACGACGTGGGGACGGCATCGAGCACCGAGAAGCAGGACTTGGTCAGCCGCAGCTCCTGCTTTGTGGGGTAATACCGCACACCAAAGTCGTAGTAAGGTGAGGTGCCGGCCTCGGCAGGCGTGCCCAGCAGTTCCCGTGCGTCCATGATGGTGTCGAGCGAGAAGAGCAGCAGCTTTCCGTAGTCTTCGGAAGGGGCGTAGAGGTTCAGCGACCCGTTGAAGACGGCTGGGCCGCAGTTGAGTGGCGAGCTCACCGGTACAGGGTGCTTGAAGCGATTGTGCTGCAGCGCCTGTCCGGTGGGCTGGTAGAAGAGCTCGCTCGGGTTCTTCCACAGCGTGGGGATACCGTAGCCGCAGCCGTGGCTCTCGGCCTTTTCAAAGAAGCCGGTCCGCATCTCGTCCTCGAAGCTGCGTCCCTTCAGCTGCGTCTCCACCGCGGCGAGGAGGAGCGCCACGGAGCAGTGGCTGATGCGGGCCCGCGAGAGGGAGCGGTGGAAGTTGCGCGTGATGCGCGGGGCGGAGCGGACGTATTGTACCAAATTTGCACGCTGCTGCTGACCGTTAAGAGGGGTAAAAGCCTTGGTCGAATGGGCAGCACTGCCGGCTAAGAAGCGGTTGATCGGCTCATACACCTCCTTCTGCGTCGTCGCGCACATCTCGGGCGAGCACCACGGCCACCAGTGCCGTGCGCCGGCGTCCCGCAGCAGATAGCCGTCCTCCACGCCGTGAGTGAAAGACAAGACGGTGCGCGCTGTCACCTCCTCAGAAAGCTTTTCCTGCAGCTCCGGCAGGTAGGCGGTGAGGGGCCGCTGCAGGTCGAAGACGCCCCTGCCGTGCAAGTCGCACAGGTAGGCTGCCGTGATTGGGAGGGAGAGGGTGCCGTACACGAGGGGGTCCTTCAGCTTCATGTGATTGCCCTTGTCCTCCACGTCGAGCGGCCGTGTGGCGTCGCGGTAGCCGCTGGCAAAGCAGAAGGGGTTGCCCTTGTGAAAAAGTCCGCCCTGGAAGCCCGGCGCGGCACGCAGCCACTGACTGTGGCCGCTCATCGTCAGGTGGGAGAGCTCCAGCACGCTGCGGATGACGGGAGGGATGTCGTTCCCGATGTCGTGGCGGATCTCCTCCTGCGTGACGGCTGCACGCGACTCCCGCACCGCCTCGTCCTTCTCCTTCACCGGGACAAAGTTGATGCGCAGCTTCGGCGGTGCCGCTGCGGGCGCCGCTGTTGCGGGCTCTGCTGGCGCCGCTGTTGCGGACGGTTGTGCTGCCTCCACCTCCGCCTCAGGGAGGCCGTTGCTTGACTTCATTTGAGAAGGCCGCACAAAGTTCTTGTGGCGATGCAGGTGTGTGTTTGTGTGTGTGCCTTGCTACCGAAAGAAGAGCAAAAAGAGAAAAGAAACAAAAGAAAATAAGTACCGACAAGCGTTGATTGCCACTACAGAATTCACGGAGAAAAAACGGTAAAAAGAAAACGACGAGTGGTCTTGCAAAATCGACAGACGAGGAGACAGGAAAGGGAATTAAGGATATGGAGAGAGAAGAAACGTACTCCTACACACAAAAAAAGGGGCTTTCGTGCAGGCTTCCGAGGTAATGGATGTCCGCTTTAGTTTAAGTGCTGGTAAAAAGAACACTCTTGATACAACAGCTTTCACAGAGTTCCGCACAGCTTCCTCTTACATCACAAGGTTCAAGTAGTGGTTGACCGGTCCTCCTCCTCAAGCTGAACTGTAGACAGGCAGGAAGTAATCAGATAAGAAAAAACACTCCTCTGTCTCAGCGGGTATCGGACTTCGTTCTTGCTTAAAGCCTCTAAAGCCCTCACCTTACACGGTTCATCTAGTTTCTTTTTTTATTAATTGGTTCGCCAGCTGCTTTATTCTTTTTTTTTGCTTTTGAGTGTGCGTGCGTGTCGCGCTACGGCGCTGCGAGGGAAAACATGCGGCTGCAGTGTGTGTGCAAGAACGACAGAGGCGAGCGGCGACAGGGACAACACAGCAACATGGTGCTTAGCAATTAATCGTTACTCGAAAAGACAACGTTACCCAAACAACAACCAAAACGAGACGCAAGAAAGACTCAGAGGGGTGAAGCAGATGCAGGAGGTGGGAAACCAACACTTCTTGGCTACACCGTCCTCCGCACCCACCGTCTGCTTTACTCGTCCTCCCCGATGCGCTGCTTTGAGGCGAGCATATCCAGCAGGTGGTCCAGATCCGCCGCCTTGAGCCGCGAGCCGCTGCTCCCACTCACGTCCGACTTGAACGCGTTCGTCTTTTTCCAGTGGCGCTGCAGCTTCAAGATGGAGGTGACCGGCTCGCAGTTTAGCGGGCTCAGCTTCTGCTTCTTCACAAAGGTGTGACGGCCGTTGCGCTGCCGCGCGGCCCGCCACGTCTCGGCCGTGAAGCGGGAGTGAAAGGCGACGGCTTCGGCTGCGACGGCAGGGCTGTAGCCAAACTGCAGCCGGTCCGTCGGGGCACCCTTGCCGTAGGCGTCCACCTCCTCCAACGCAGTGGACGTGCCGGCGGACGGGTTGGCGAGCGCCTTGGCGAGGGCCTCCCGCAGCACCTCCTCACGCGAGCTCACTGCCGCTGCTGCTGCTGTTGTGGCGGTGGGTGCGGCATGGTCACCTCGATTAGACTTCTTGCCCAGCGAGCGTGCGTCGTCCTTCTTGGCGTGCCGCGAGCTCTGGGGGCTGGAATGATACCGCTCACGTTGCTGCGGCGGCGGCATGTCGAAAATGTTCTTGAATCGGCAGATTTGTGTAAGCAGCAACAGAGGCACAGGGGAAAAGACAAAAGAGAAGAGACAGACCGCAGGTGCGTACTTCTGCCATTGCATGTGCGCCAGTCCCCACAGAAAGGAGCATCACAGAGCAGCGAACACAAACATAGTCGGCGTGTGGAAGTGCAAGAGGGGAAATCAGAAGGAAGCCAAAACAACAACGAGTGAGGGAGAGAAAGAGGAAAGCTGACTTGAGCTCGCGGTGCATGTTGTGCAGCAGGTTTTTATGATCTCTTTCCGTCTTTATTCTCCACACGGGAAGAGTGGGAGACGATTTTTAAGAGAAGCGCTGAACAAGCGCTTGAAAAAAGAGGCGTCGCAAAGCACTACAGAGTGAGTTGCGAAGGCTGCTCACATTTCGAAGCTGAGGCCCCGCTGCCCAATTTTGTACCACATGCATTGTTGTGATGGTTTGCAATTAGGCCACTACTTGATTGTTTTTTTTTTATTTTCATTTCCTGTGTCCATAACACTAACAGTTAACAGCATTTGGAGTCGAGCGATCTCTCTCCCGCCTCCCCCTCTTTGCCTTGAATGCCGTCCATCACTCCGCGTCATCGCTGTCGCTCGACGACTTTGCCGCTGCTGCGCCGTCGCCCTCGCTGCGGTGGCGCTTCTTCGCCGGTGCCTCGCCGCTGGCCTCGTTCTGCACCTTCTTCAGCGCCTTCTTGGCCAGCTTGGCGATCTTCTTCCACTTCTCCTCCACCTCGGCGGTTGTCGTGTAGGCGGGCAGCTGCTGCGCAATCCACTCGCGGGTACGTGGGACAAACGCGTCGAGCCGCTTCTGCAACTTCGCGGAGGGCGGCTGCGGCATGCCTTTGATGGCTGCCTCCAGCATCCCCAGCACCGCCTCGAGCCCGCCCTTCGCGGCCGCCCTCACCGACTCCACCGACTCTTCCTTGGAGAACGCACGCGCCGTCTCAATCATCGCCTGCACCTCTGCCGCGGAGAGGCGGTCGGCGTTCTGCACGACGAGCGTCTGCGTCTTGTTCGCCAGCTCCTCGGTGCCGGTGATGGTGAGGAGCCCGTCGGCGTCGATGGAGAAGGTGACGGTGATCGTTGGCTCGCCTTTCTTGGCGCGGGTGATGCCTTCCAGCGTGAACTCGCCCAACTTGTGGTTGTGCTTCGTCTGCGGCCGCTCGCCCTCAAAGACGTACACGTCGACGTCCTCCTGGTAGTCCTCGACGGTGCTGTACTCCTTCGTCGCCTTGTAAGGGATCGTCGTGTTGCGGGGGATGATGACATCGAACTTGCCGTTGTCGATCTCGACGCCGATGCTGAGGGGGACGACGTCCATCAGCACCACGGCGGCCGTCTTCTCCGACTGCTGCTCCGGCGCGGTGGTGAGAATGCTGGCCTGCACGGCAGCCCCAACCGCCACCGCCTCGTCCGGGTGCACCGAGTTGCAGAGCTTCTCCTTCTGGAAGTGCACCTTGAGCATCTCGTTCAGCTTGGGAATGCGGGAGCTGCCGCCAACCAGCACCACCTCGTCAACGTCCTTCACCGTCATGCCGGCATCCTTCAGCGCGCGCTTCACCACCGCGATGCACTGCGCGAAGAGGGCCGCGTTCAGCTCCTCCAGCCGCGCACGCGAAATGTCAACCGTGTACTCGGCGCCGTCGGGCAGCACGCCGTCAAGGGCAAGCTCCTCTGTTGTGGAATGCGACAGCGTCCGCTTCACCCGCTCGCAGGCCGTGCGCAGCTTCGCCAGCAGTCGCGGCTGCTCCGCCACGTTGACGCCGTGTCGCGTCTGAATGTCCTGGAGGACGAAGTTCAGCAGGTTTGAGTCGATGTCCTGCCCGCCGAGGTGGGTGTCACCGGCCGTCGCACGCACGGCGAAGCTGCCGCTGTCGATGGTGATGACGGACACATCAAAGGTGCCGCCGCCAAAGTCGAAGACGACGACGTTGTGCGGCTTCTCTGCACCCTGCTGCTGCCCGGTGCCGCTGCCGATGCCGAGGCCGTAGCAGAGGGCGGCAGCGGTGGGCTCGTTGAGGATGCGCAGCGCGTCGAGCCCGGCGATCGTCGCGGCCGCCTTGGTGCGCTCTCGCTGCGCGTCGTTGAAGTAGGCAGGCACGGTGATCACGGCCTTCTTCACCGCCTTGCCGAGGTGCCGCTCTGCGCACTCCTTGAGGTAGGCGAGCACCTTGGCGGAGATCTGCTCCGGTGCGAGGTGCAGCGTCTCTCCCTTGTAGTCGACATCGATCTGCACCCGATCCCCCTCGCTTTCTGACACGGCAAAGGGCCACCGCGTGCGATCCTCTTGAATGCTCTTGTCGCTAAAGTGGTGGCCAATCATCCGCTTGGCGTCGAAGATGGCTCCCGGCACGCCGCGCGACAGCAGCGCCTTAGCGGCATCGCCGACGAGGACGTCGTCGTTGTGGAAGGCGACACATGACGGGGTGGTGCGGTTGCCCATGTCGTTCGGGATCACCTCCACCTGGTCGCGCAGATAGACGGCGACGCAGGAGTAGGTGGTGCCGAGGTCAATGCCTATGGCACCATCGAAGTCTTCTGTGTAGCTCATCGCGTTTCGTGGCTTCTAGATCTTTCTCGAAGTAAAGAAGTAATAGAAAAGGAGAAGACGAAAAAGCTTGTTTGTCGAAGGTGTAATCCCGAAAAAAGGGCAGAGAAACAAAAAAAAGCGTTGAGAAGATTACTAAAAAGAAAGAGAGAAAAAGTGGCGCAGAGAGGGCGACTTTGGCAAAACAAGGAGCAAAGATGAAGTGACGAAGGCAAGAGGACAGAGAGATGGTAGGATGCCGCTGTGGAGTAGGAGAGTGGCAGCGCAGAGACGACGCTGAGGATAAGAGGCAAAAGGGCTGCAGTAGTGTTTCTTCGCTCGTTCAGTATGTGTGACTTGGGTATTTGTGTGTGTTTGTGTGGGTGGTTGCTGATATGCCTGTCAGTGAGTGATCTTGCCAGGATGATAAGCGGCTTGGTATCAAAACCAATTTTTTTTTTAAAGGTGAGGAGTAATTCTTTCCTTCTTTTTTTTTTGGCCTCCCTCTCTTTATTATAAAGACGAATATGGAGTGCACCTGTGTGAAGAGACGGGAGCGATTATGCGTAGCGCTACGGTCCACTCTATGGGTCGGTGCGTGTATGTTGGTGTGTACTTCTTTTTTTTGTATGCTTTTTATTGTTCTGATGCTTTCAAGCGCACCGCACGTGTTTCCTTGTGGAATTATCCTTTGTTGTCGTTGTTGTCAAACGGAGTACAAGAATCCTACTCTTGTACTATTCAGTCAGGCAAAGAGAGAGAGAGAGAGAGAGATAAGTGTAGATGAAAGCCGTGATGTTTTAATGTTCGGAGCTGAGGGAAAAGGGGAGATCGCAACAATCACCTTTTTCTTCACCTTTCCGCGACAATCGCATGTGCTGAAGCACATTTCCAGTCGCTTTCGTCTGCGTCACCTCGTGGCAGGCCGGGAAGGCGAGAGTCTCTCCTGTGTGACTTATCACAAGCGTCACCTGATTCTCTCCTTTCGCATGAATCAAAGTAGAATATTTTTTTTTTGGTCTATTGGTTTTCTTTGTCGGGAAAATGAGCAAATGCATGCGATTCCACGAGCAGCACTCCATAAGAAAAGAAAAGAAACGGTGCGGCGGTATTGTTACATCGAGGTTCCAAAAATAAAATAAAAAAGGAGGTTTCTAGTTGTCGGTAGCACACGACTTGACAGATGAAAGAAAAACACGGAGGAAAAAAGCAGCAGAAAAAGAGCTTTTGCATCACGGTAGCGTCAGGTGAAAAAGACGCCGGCTATCTTCACTGTACTCCGCGACGACCTGCGCCGCTCGCGCCTCTGCAGCCATGATCCACGTCCGCTGCTGAGCCTCAGTCGTTGCGAGTTGAAGCTGTGCTATGACGCGTCCACTAGGATGACCAAACAACAAGCCCACGCGCGCCACACTTTCCTCTGCCACGAGAGTCGCCTTATCGTTGAGGACGGCTTCTGTGATGTCTTGGGTGGCTTTTAATAGGTTCGCGTTGACCGCGGTGAAGCGCTGGTGCACTGTGGTGTACTGCTCCGCATAGACGGACGCAGCAGCCCTGTCGAATGCGTCTCCGTACTGCTGACGAGCGTCACCAGCTTGCAGAGTTGCCGTTGTTGGATTAACACGACTAGAGAAATCAGCAGGGGCAGCAGCTGCGGAAGAAGAAGAAGAAGAGGCTGCCTGCAAGGAGGAGAAGGTCTCACAGGCCTGCTGCACGCGGCGTCGCGCTCGTGCCAGTTTTTCGTCGTCCTCCGCCTCCGCACACACACTTGGCACAGCGCCACCATCTGCGCCGACTGGTTGCTGTTGCTGTTGCTGCGCTGCGAGCCGCTGTTGCTCCCGTCCCGACGTGCTGACCTCACGAAGGCACCGAAAGCCTTCTCCCTCACCTTCCCTCCCTGCACGCCCAACGAGAGCGGTGGTGCGTTGGGAAGTCGCCAGCATCCACACCTGGCGCTCATGCGCCTCCTGCCGCTCAACTCGCAGCCGGGTCCGCGCCGCCTCCGCTGCGAGTGTTTCCTGTGCCGTGTACGGATCTTTGTTCGCTACGGTTACTGCGCACCCGTCAATACTCGGTTTGTGAGAGCCATGAGAAACAGTTTCACTACTCGTCACGGAGCCTCTAGAGGGTGTTTCTGCCTCCAGAAGTGCTGTTGAGGGTGAGCGCCAACGTGTTTGCCGCCCTTTGTCAAGCAAGGTGGCGAGCTCAGCGCCACAGTCCCGCTCCACCGCCTGCTCGGTGTCTGCTACGGTAGCGGTAGCCAGCCACGATACGCCCTCCACGCCGGTGGCGAAGGCACGCACCTTGGCCCTTAAAGAGTAGTTGAAGAGAGACAGCTGCAGCGCGTACCGCCGAGGGTGCGTCGCAGCCGTCACCAGCGACTCCAGACGCTCCGCCACTGTCGCTGCGGCTACCGCCCGCTCCGCCTCGCTCCTGTCGAGCGCACGCAGCCGCCGCTTGTAGCGCTCCGCCGAGTGCCAGTGGGGCATCTTCGTGAGCGAGACGTGCAGCAGCTGTTGGCGGTACCGGGACCAGGGCTCCGCGTAGAGAATGCGCCACCACCGCTGCAACACCACCACGGCACGCACCTTGGCAGGCGACGTCACCACTGCGTGAAGACGCCACAGCAGGCAACGGGCCTCCGCCTCCTGAGTGAGGCAAATAACACCCACCCCTTTCCACCAGTCGAGCAGCAGGTGCTCCTTCTCCTCGTCGTAGCGGAGGCTGCGGCGGGCGTACATCTCCGTCACCTTCACCGTGGCCTGGTCGAGCGGCGGTTCGCTGGTGGGGGGTGCAGAGAATGCATTCGTTGGCCGCGGGTACTTTCGGCGCCACTCCTCCAGTGGGGTTTCGCGATGGGTCGGCCACTCGGTCAGGCCCTCCGCGATGGGGGACAGGTCGCCCACAAAGGGGTCGAAGGCCGGGACGTCGCGGTAGGAGCGCCGGGCCAGGTTCAGCTCCGCGCCACGCACCCGCTGCGCCGTCCTCGCCAACACGTCCGCCCGCTCCCTCTCTTGTCTGATGAGGCGCGTGGAGAGCCGCAGGACGTCGGTACTTTCTTCACCACAGAGAAGCTGGAAGGAAGTTGCCTCCGCCTGCTCAAGAGCACGGCGAGCATCCGGCTCGTCACGCTCCACCACGTCTGCAACCTGGGCCCGCTGCAGGTGCTGCTGCTCGCTGATTCGATCCGAGAGAAGGGCGGAGCAGCGCCGTGCATACTCTTCTTGAATCGCGAGCGCCGCCCTCTCGCGCTGGAAGGGCCACCACAGCGCATCACGCGCCTCTGCCTCGCCGCAGCGCAGCCCCGCGCGCGCACTGCTCTCCTCATGCAGGCAGCTCGTCCGCTGGTCCAGCCACAGTGCGCGTTGAAGCTTGGCTTGAAAGACCGCGGCGGTGTGGTGTGGGGTGCTCGTGTCGGCAGCAGCAGACGGGATAGAATCAAGAGCGTGCGAGGCCGACGCGGTGTGCTGCTGCCCATTTTCTTGCGTCGCTGCGCTGTCTTGAGCAAAAGAGTTTGTTAAGGTGGGAGCGGGTAGGGAGTGCTTGTCAATGGCTGTGTAGGCTTTGAGGGGTGGGGTGTAGGTGTAGTCCGCTGTGGTGCTGCACGTGGGCAAAGGAGGCGCCGCTGCCCCTCTCTGCGCCGAGGCAGCAGGGCAAAGCGGCGGGAGTTTCTGCGAGTGCATTTTTCCAGTGGGTGAAAGGAGCAAAAGAAGAATACACCAAAAGAAAAGTGAAGTTTATTCCTCACACATACAAGGTCGCTGGCCTTGGAAAAGTTTCGTTGAAGGCGATGCGGGGAGACAAAGCGACAAAACAATGACCTTGCACAAAAGCAGTTGAGTGTTTTTTTCGCATGGTGAGAGAGGTGAAGAAGAAGAAAGAGAAAGGAGAAAAGAAGATGCGTATTCTCTGAGAAAGTTTTGACACGTACGAAGAAAAAAAAAACGACACCATCATCGAAACTGCTCGCCATGGGATGTGGTGAGTCTTAAATATAGCGTTCTGTTCAACACCACAAGCACTACCAAAAAAAAGCCTGCGTTTCCATGAGAGAACCGCGTCACTTTTTTTTTCTTCTTTTGCAGCGCCAGAGAGCACGCCATGCAGAGAACAAAAGCGTCTTCAGAAGAGGAAGGAAGTGCGTGAGTGTTCTGTGCTCGCTGCATGTCTATCTATGTCCCACGCACTCACAGACAGACACGCCTCTACAAGGAACCACACTGTCGACGCAAATACAATCTTTTTTTACCTTGTGAAAAAGGGAGTAATATATATATTTTCTTCTAGACAGGTAGCAGAGTGCGGCACAAATTGCGCTTCTAATAGAATGGGGAGAGGCGCTAAGCGTGCCGTTGTGTCCCTTTAACAGCGTGAAAGAGCTGGCTCGCATGAGACATCGACGCTACTGGCCTTCCTCTCCCCCCCCTTCCCTCCCCGACTAAAACTGCAGGCTGGGCTGCCACAGGCGATCTTCGCGTCGCGGCAGCATGCGAACGTGGTTGTGCGTGAGCGCCGTGTGCGGCATCTTCGGGTCTGCCGCCGTGGCAGTGCCCGACGTCGACGTCCGCACGTAGCACGGGATGAGGTACGGCGCGTCGTAGAGGCTCGCATCATCCTCCCCCGCATCCTCCGCTGCCGCGGTGACGGCGCTGTCCACGTCGTGCACGTCATCCCCCACCACCGTCACCTCCAACTCGTCCGAGTCGCTGCCGTCGCAGGAAAGGACTTCCACCACCACGGCGTCCTGTTCCTCATCCACGTTGATCGTCTCCTCGCCGCGCATCCTCTTGCGAGCCGGGGTATCGGGTCCAGTGCGTGTTGCCTCGGCTGGTGCCGATTGCTGGGGCTCCGGCGCCAATGCGTCAACAGAGAGTCTGGCAGCGAGTCTTGGAGAAGTGGCATCAGCGGGTGTCATGTTGGGTCGGTTTGACGGAGGCGCAGGCAGCGGACCACCGTGGAGACGCTCCTGTCGCGCGGCAATTTCGACGTTCAGCGCGTGCAGCTCCTTCGCGGAGTGGTAGTGCGACCGCAACGCGTTTAGCTTCTTTGTCCGCCGCTCCACAAGCTGGCGCTCCTTGCGCACCTCGGCTTGCGTGCGCAGCAGACGCGGCGTCAGCTGTGCCATGTAAAGCTCCAACTCCGTGATGCCCATGCTCTCCGTGGGAAGACTCGGGGAAGGGGAAGGAGCGATGCAGGGGCCTCCGTTGCTGCCAGCACTGACAGTGGCCGCACCGCCGCTCTCCCCCTCGCTGAGCAGGCCAGGAAAACAGCGCTCCTCCTTCTGCACATCGGCCAGGAGCCGCGCGCGTCGCTCGTGCAGGCCGGCACAGGTGCGGGTTAAATCCGTCATGCGCCGCCGCTGCTCGCAGAGCCCGCGAAGGCGCAGCAACACGCGCTTCTGCGCCGCGTGCACCCGTCGATAGTCCTCCTCCGTGGATGAGGCGGCTGCATTCGGAACGGTGGCCGCGTGCATTTCCGTTGTGCTAGGGTCGTCCTCGCTGCGCAAATACAAGGGAATTATGTGCGTGATGGGAGCGTAGCAGGCAGGGCAGAGGCACCGCCCATGCATCTCTCGTGCCCAGCGACTGTGTTGACCTGCTGAGCTGGCAGAGGAGTCGCCATCCCCGCCATCCTCGGCGACATCCGCGCTGTCCATGCCCATCATCATCTTCCCACGGCGTTTAACAAACTCGACACAGCCCATGTGCAGGACGTGCTGGCAGGGCAGCAGCAACGTGCCGCGCTGCGGGCCCTCCGTGCCCACCACAGCACCGCACTCGCAGCAGTCCAAGGCGCAGCTGCTGGACGCCGACTGCGGGACACTGCTGTCCATTGTCCGCCGCGCCACGTAACTATCCCAATACGTAGGAGAATAAGTTGTAAGAAATGAGAGCGAGTAGCAGCGCAACAGTAGTGCAAACCGAGAAAAGACGAAGAAAAAAATGGACTGCGTTGAGCAGGAGACAGAGACAGAAAGAAAGAAAAGTGGCTGCGCTAACGCAAGGCACGTCACACAAACACACACACACAGGGAGAATCAAGGATTAAAAACTCAGCGATCCACCCTCGATGGAAAGAGGAAGATGAAAGATACAAAGGCAAAATAGAGGATGTATAAAGATAATAATAAGAGATTAGCAGGCGTGTAAAAAGGAAGCTACACAAGAGGCAGAGAAGGTAGTTGTGGTGCCTTCAGCAACTCCCTCACCTTCCTCTATCGTAAGAAGAAAAGAAATAGTCTCTGCCGAGCGCAGCGCGGGCGAAGCGTGTCGCACTGCAGCAAAGAGTAAAGAAAGATACACGAGGACCAACACCAAGAAGAACACGAAAAGGAATCACCTAGCGCGAGAGCCGTTTTTGTTGAGTGGCGATCAGGGCGGGAGAGCACATGAAAAGAAAGAGAGCAGAGCGTACGAGGAATGAAAGTAGCACGAGAGGTAAAGAAGAGGCAGTGGTGCGACCAGACTCCATTATTACACACACACGCATACACGCACACGCACAATCATGGTGAACTGTTCTTTCCTTTGTTGTTGTTGTTCGTTACAGCAGAAGAGCGCAGCAATTATGCTCCTACGCACCACGCGTTTGTGACCTGAGCACGTTAGATCTTCATTCTTTCCGTTGCTGACCTCCACAATCGCAAAAAGACGAAGTGCGGGACTCCGCTTTTGACCCTCGCTTGCGAGAGAGAGAGAGAAAAAGAGAGAGAGAGAGCAGCTTTCTTGCGAGTGCGTTGCCAAAGACGTGGAAATGTCATACGTACACTCTGTTTCTGTTTTACTTTATTGCAAGTTCTTGGCAAGGATTGAAACAACAAAGGTGCAAATCGTTGGAAAGAATAGTGGTTTTTTTTTTTTTGCGGGTGCATTCAAAGCTGCTCTCAAGTGTACATTGTGTATTGGTGAGTGTCTGCATATTCAACAGCGCTATATACACCCACTCTCTAATTTACATTCTTGCCAGCTCCACCCGCGCGCTTGGCCCGCTCGCCCTTCCCGCCCTCCACCACCGGCGCTCCAATGAGCACCGTGTCGCACACGTTGAAGCGCCGCAGCTCCGGGGCAAGCGACACCATTGTCTGGTACACCTCAGCAGCCACCTCGGGTCGCTCGCTGACATCGGCAACCGTGACGGTGTGCAGCCGCGGATACACCACCACCGCCTCCGGTACATCCGCTACGGCCTGCGCCTTTCGACCCTTTGGATGCGTCTTTGCATCCGCCGGTGCATCGCCAGCTGCGCACCACCAGCAGACCCCTCACTGCACCGCCACCCGCGCCACCACCACCGCTGCTCGCGCCGTGGTCCGCCCCCTCGCACACTCGCTCGTTGTGTCGCACATTCACCAGGAGCTCCTCCACACCCACAAAGGACACGCCTGCAGCCGGGGCAAACAGCTGCTGAAGGGAGCTTGGCCGCAGCGGACACCACAGCTCGAGCTGCCAGTGCCGGCCCTCCTCCCGCATGAGGGCGTAGAAGTCGGAGGGCAGCTCGAGCAGTGACGGTGGCAACGAAGCGGCAGACGGCGGCGGGTTCGCACTAGTCTGGGCAAAGCTGTAGCGACTCCCAACCGTGATGGCGCGCAGGTTGACGTGACGGCGCCACCACCCCGGTGTCCAATACTGCAGAAGCGCCGCGTCCACCTTCAGCGTGTGCAGCGTCCCCACGTTGCGATGTAGAGGTCACTGAAGAAGAAGGGGAGCACCTGCGACGACTTCGACTCGCCCCACTGCACGTGGCGCAGATCCAACTCCGTGAGATAGGGCATGTGGGCGACGAGCTGCAGCGCCCACGGCGCGGGGAGGCGAAGGGGCTGCAGAACAGGAGAGGGGGAGGTGGCGGCCTCTCGTTGATGGGCCTGGGCTGTTGCCTCGTCAGCGCGGCGCAGCACCAAGCGACGCACCTCCACGCCTCGTGCGACAAAGAAAGTACTAAGCGTGCGCTGCGCCTCTTCGGTGGCCACGACTGCGGGCGGCGCGATGGCCGGCACCACCACCACCGCCTCCACGCTCGTGGTGTGTTGAAGGCTCTCGCGTAGCGCACGACAGCCTTCGCTGCCACCGCCAGCAGCAGTTGCGGGCTCAAGGACAGAGAAGAGCCCAGTCATCTTGTCCCTCGCCTCTTCTTGATCACCTGTCGCGCTCTCGTGTGCGGCGGCTTGGGGAAATTTGCGGAGCAGCTCCGCTCGCAGCTCGGCATTCTCGTCAGGTAGCTGGCGAGCCTTGCACAGAGCGTCGAAGGACTTGTAGCGGACGACTGGTGCGGCAACGCGCTGCGTGTGGGGAGTCGAGAGGAGGGGCGAAGCAGAGGCGGCAGGGCCGGAGGCGGACTGCAGCGCGGCGACGGCTCTGTTGGCCGGAGGTCGCGCCGACCGAACCTCCATGTTGTGTGTACGAGTAGATGAGTGGGCTTGTGTGTCGGTGTATTTGTGAGGACGTCGTTGTTCGCAGAAACGACTCGATCAAGTATCTGTGAAACCCATGTGGAAGAAAAAAAAAGAAGAGGCAACGAGAGCAAGAGTTGTAGAGAAGAGCATTGAGAAACGACGCGTGCCACTCCGCACCGAGGTGGAAACGCAGTTTGCAGGCCTTTTTAAAGTCCGCGTGCAGTCTCCGACAAAAAAGCACGTAAAGTCAGCTATCACTTTACCTCAGCGAATTGGAAACAATGCTTCACTCACACTGCTTGCAAAATACGACGAGAGACGTCGCTATGGCATCAAACAAAAAGAGAAAGCACACAAGACTCTAGCTTGGCTGTATCCGAGTCAGTCTTTTAGGTCGCTAGCGAGCACCTAAACAATTTTTTTGTTTATCGTTTTTGTCTTCACTCGTACCTCGCTGAGGTGATTTTTTGATGGTGGGAGCGTCGAATACGCCACAGTCTATCGCATCGCGCAAGAATGCGTAGAGGAGACGCTCTCCGTGCAGTTCAGAAAAGGCACGAATGGCAAAAAGGACGCTCAAACGCAAGAGAAGAAAAATAAATGTTTAAGATTTGGCAAGCAAGGAAGAGCAAAGTGAAACGATTACGGTAGTGTTTTTTTTTTCTTTTTCGTCTTTCGTCGCGTGCGGCGGAATCCTCACGACGCTGGTCAGCAACGCGCGGACACACACGCACACAGCACAAAGTCGGCTGCGATTATTGTTGTTTTTCCCCTGTTAGGTGATGAGGCCAGCACTTTGGGTACTCCGCTTAACTGCACTCTAGACCCCTTGTGTGTGCAAATGTATTTGTTGCTGCGGAGCTTCTTCTCGTGGTATTGGCTAGTAGCCCGCCTGTGCCCTCTCTTCGAGCAGCTCCGCGACGGTGATGTCCAGCCGTCGCTTTGTTTCCTCGCCAACGAGCTTCTCCGGCACAATGGTCCACTCCCCCTTCGCACATGTACAAGGGAAGGAAAAGAGAAGCCCATCCGGCACGCCGTACGGGTTGCCGTTCGAGAAGACGCCCATCGACACGAACGTGCCCGCCGGCGTACCCAGAATCCAGTCGTGCACGTGGTCCACAGCGGCCTTCGCGGCAGACATGGCAGAGGAGAGCCCACGCAGCTGCAAGACGACGGCGCCGCGGTTCTGCACGTCCGCCACGAACGCGCCATCCACAAAGGCGTCATCGGCGATCGCCGTACGTGCCGGTACACCGTCAACGTCGGCGCTGTCGATG
Source organism: Crithidia fasciculata (assembly GCA_000331325.2). Lineage (NCBI taxonomy): Eukaryota > Euglenozoa > Kinetoplastea > Trypanosomatida > Trypanosomatidae > Crithidia > Crithidia fasciculata. The sequence continues at coordinate 1,139,585 of CM003407.1, forward strand.
TCAGGCACCTGCGTCGAGCTGTGGTTGCCCCAGATGATTGCGTTGCGCACCTGAGAGACGTGCACGCCGGCCCGCTGCGCCACCAAGGCCAGGGCACGGTTGTGGTCCAGCCGTGTCATCGCCGTGACGTGGCGAGGGTTCAGCGCGCCGTGAGACGCCTGCAGCAGAATGAGACCGTTCGTGTTGGCCGGGTTGCCCACCACCAGAACGCGGCAGTCGGCGGCTGCGTGGGCGGCGATGGCCTCGCCTTGCTGCCGAAAGATCTTCGCGTTCATGGCGAGCAGGTCGCTGCGCTCCATTCCCGGCTTGCGGGGGAAGGCGCCGCAGAGAATGGCGACTGAGACGCCCTTAAAGGCCACGGCGGGATCGGCTGTGACCACCACCTTGTCAAGGAGGGGAAAGGCGCAGTCGGCGAGTTCGGCCTCGACGCCAGCGAGCGAGTTCATGGCCGGCTCGATGTCCAGCAGGTGCAGCTCCACGTGCGTGTCGGGGCCGAGCATGTCCCCGCGGGCGATGAGAGGGACGATGGCGTACCCAATCTGGCCCGCCGCGCCGGTCACGGCAACCTTGACGCTGGACATGTCTGCGACAGCGCACGTCTCGGCTTTGTCGCTCCTGCGCGAAGCGTTTGTGCCGGATTTTAGAAGAATAAAAGGGGTAGCGGGGAAAAAATAAAAAGGGCCCAACCGATAATGTAAAAATTACTGAAGAATCCAAAAGAATTTAGACGGACAAAAACAAGAAAAGGAGTTTAAAGAACACGTACACGAGCAAGAGACAGAGAAGAATAAATCTATGTGTATGGCGTGAAGCAAGACCGAGGATGATAGTGACGCTACGGTAAAAAATGAGCGTGACGCGTTGAGAAGAAGCCGTGTTTTGTTTTTTTCTAGCTGGAGGATAGCGAAGAACTTGTCTGAGTTTGTTTTTTTTACCGGACACAAAAGCAATTAACAGCAAAAGAAAAGGTGATGAAGAAGTCAATGAAGGGGAAATTTTCTTTTCCGTTTCGTGTTGTTCGTTGTTGAGACAATGGTAGTGGCAGCAGGAAAGATCATTGTGGCGTTGCCGCGTGACGCAAAAAAAGAGAAGCGGGAAGAGTACTTGAGGTGATGGCAAGAGAAAGGGACGCTGCAACGTAGCACAGCGAGAACAGCAACAAAACGATGAGAGTCGCACGCGTGTCTACCACAGGCGGTTAACACGCGCTGTAAGCTTTTGCTCAGCCTCTCTCACTCGTTTCCAGAGAGAAAGAAAGTGATAGAAGTAATCAGCTTGCCGAACTACCACAAGTCCGACACTCGTTTTCAGCTTTTCAGTTTTTATAGCTTCGGAGCAGGAGTATGTTGCGAAGCACCGGTAAGTGCCTACACTGCATTCAAAAAAAAACAATTATAAAGAGGAGGGAAATAAAACCAAAAGCAGAGACGAAATGTCTTCTAGTAAAACCAGCCAAGCTATTTAAATAAATGATATAAAGACGAACAACAGCGCAACGATTACGCAGAGCCGCCCTCCCTTGTTTTATCTTTCTTTCTTTCCTTGTGAGAATAAACGGAAGGGACATTTGGCCGCTACTGCGTCCATCTACAAGTTGCCGAGCTCTACCTCTAGCGAGCCAAAAAGTCTAAGAGTGACAGGAAAACTAAAAAATGTCGCTGTCATGTCTAAAAACAAAAAATAAAGATGCGCTCACAACAACGGCAAAAAAAACTGCTGCCGCATTTAGTCCGACAGCGGTGCTTGGCCAAAGTGCAAGACACGAAGCAGATCGTCGACGCTGTGGCCTCCGCGCGGCAGCAACTCGCGCGTGATGCCCTCCACCTTCGTCCCGTCAGCCGAGAAGATAAAGGCGCTGCGGAGGTCGAAGAGCGCCTTGGTGCGGTCGGCATCGGCATAATAGCTCACCTGGGTCCCAGTTTCCACATCTACCTCACATCGCACTGTCCAGCTCTGCACCGCCGACACGGCCCGCACCGCGATGGACGGCACCGCCGCGTGGCTGTTGTGCGAGCGCACCGGCGACGTCGAAGAGTCGACGCGCAAGAGCAGCACGGACTCCTGAAACTCGCTCAGCTCGTTGATGATGTCGTCTAATCCGCGGAGCAGCACCGGAGGCCGATGCACGCCATCGCCGCTCACGCGCAGCGTCATGACGCAGCGGCTGTCCAACGCACTGTAAAGGAGGTCGAGATCGGTGGAGACAGAGAGCGCCTCCGACACACGGCGAGCCTCAGCAACATCGACTACTTCCAACAGGGTGTTGCGCAGGGCGGAACACAGCTTCGCCTCGCGCTCCGCAAGTCTCGCGTCACTATGCGTTCTCTCCTCACGCTCGGCCACGGCGGCACTACTGCTGTCATTCGATGCAGGATCAGGTGCGAGACCGCGCATCGCGTGCACGGCCATGAGCTCCTTCAGCAGCAGCGCCTGGCGCTCGCGGCGGGGAATGCCAGGGGTGCTTTCGAGCCACTCGAGCAGCAGCTCGTCCATTGCTTGGGCGGCGACACTCATTATTTTTCTTTCTTTTTGAAAGAGCGCCGGCGTCTGTGCTGATACAGCACTGGATGTGTACGAAATTGGCTTTGGGTCCGTCAAAATGTGGAGAGCGAAAAGACCAAAAAAGGAAGAGAGAGGAGGAAAGAAAGAAGGAAGGTTGGAGTTCACAATAGGTAAAAAAAAATAGCTTTGGACGTTGGCTGCTATGAGTTGTAGAAGCCAAGAAAAGGTATGGAGAAGACGCGGTGCCGGTGGCAAAAGATAGTTAGCGTTGCTTCCCACACAACGCATCTCCGTAAATGAACAAACCTCATCGGCGGTGCTTTAATGCTTCTCGCTGTTTTCTCCTTACCATTGTTCCCCTCAAATAGTCGAGCCTCTCATGTGCACCACACACGCATGAGGGAAGAGAGAGAAGGGGTGAAAAGCTGTTGCTGTTCCATGCTTTAACATAGAAATGCTTTAAACCTTCTCATTTTTTTTTTGGATAATGTCCACCTGGACATACGGTATCATCAGCACGGCAAAATATCTGTTCTTTTTGTCTGCATGTATGTGTGTGAAGGGAAGGTGTTTCGGCGACACCTGCAGCGACACGGAAGCTGGTGCGTGTATGTACATCATTACATCGGAACGGCCTAAATAACAAAAAAAGAAAATAACAAACGAAGCTAATTGAAGCTCCTCTGTGTAGTGTACATCCCCCATACAGGGAGGGAAACAACAAATACAAAAAAAAAAACATATTGCGGCACACAAACGCATAATCAGACAACAAACCAGGAGAAAAGTGAAAAAAGAGAAAATCAACAGTAATTGAATCAGCTTCTATCATCTACAACAGCACAGCAGAACACGTAAGCGTGTGAAAATCGCATTTTATAAGCCAGCTAGGAAACAAGATAAGGGAGAAAGCAAGCGCAGACGCATAAAAGGGGAAAAAAAGAGAAAAATGTAACGCCGCAGCCCCCGAATCCTTTCAACCAAACACAAACACTGCTATTGGTTCAGGGCACACACACACGCCGCACCCTTCAGCAGCCAGTAATCCGACCCATCGGCAGACGGCACCTCGATCGACAGAACGTAGTTCGAGCTCGCACCCAGGGAGGATATGATGCCGGCACGGATCGTGGTGCGGTAGAGCGGCACGGCGTGGAAGTGGCTGGGTTTTGTGTGGTTCGGCTCCGGCAAGAAGTGCACCGGCGGCAGCTCAGCGTAGGGCTCCCCAGGCAAGGAATCGGCCATTACTCGCCGCTGGGAGTCCCACCGCCACGCGTCGGTTTGGATGCCGTAAACGTAACACCCACGCTCCGGCGCCGCCGTGATCGCCTCCGCCGCGCTGTCCATCACCGCGTAGCTGAAGCCCAGTTTGTCCACCGAGACGCTTTCCGCACGCGCAAAGGCCTGGTAGGCGCCGGTCATGAAGGCGCTCGGGTTGAAGAAGCCGCCAATCCAGAAGGCAGTCGGCTCGCCACGCTCCACCCAGGTCCGGATGAAGTGCACGCGGGCGATGAGGTCGCGGTACCACGCCCCGAGCGGCTTCAGCGAGGCGTACGACACGGTTGCCCACAGCTGTGGCACCTGATCGGCGAGGAAGGAGCTGTACATGGCATCCAGGTCCGCCGAGAGCACCGTCAGACCCTGCAGCGCCTTCTGCATGTCCGACAGCGTCTGCCGGATCTTCGCGAGCAGCTTGTTGTACTTGACCAGCTCGTGCGACAGCACCGTCGACATGGAGTTCGGCAGCCCGTTGGCGAGGGTGGTGAAGGTGTGCGGGCCTGCCTCCTCCTTCGACAAGATCTGCGGCAGCGTCGACTCGAACTCCTGACACTTGCGGCGCACCTCCTCCTCCGGCGTTGCGCCAGACCCGCCAGCGCTGCCCACGAGACGCGGCTGGATCGAGACGATCTTGTTCAGCAGGTACTGGCTCGTCTGCAGCTGGTAGCGCAGGTTCGCGTTCTCGTGCATGCCGAAGACGGCGGGCTCGTCCACGAGGGACATGGCCTGGATGTGCTGCTGCGCCGCCGCCAGCGTGCCACTCGCCGGCACCGCGTAGACGCCAGTGTCGCAGAAGCGGTGGCCCTCCTCGAGGATCTTCGGGTTCAGGTAGTTGCACAAGATCGTCAGCAGTGTGCCGCGGTCCTGCGGGTCGGTGACACGGCCGCCGTAGTTGATCTGGCCAATAATGTACTCGAGCGACTCCCATGGGATCGTCTCCTGCTCGGCGAAGAAGAGCCGCAGCCACTGCTTCGACACGTGGAAGTCCGTGTCATTCCACTCGTACTTCACGTTCCAGCCCAGCGGGCCAAACTTGCGCCGCTCGAGCACCACCGAGTGGAAGAAGCACAAGCCGTAGAGCAGCTTCTTGAAGGCGCGGCCCTTCGGCTCGTCGCCGATGCGCTCCGCATCGCTGAAGGCGTCGTACTCCTGCGGCGTCAGCTCGTTGAAGCAGCGCAGCATGTTCGCCCGCAGCCCGGTCGGCGGCTCGTTCGTCAGCTTGATGCTCGACTGCAGCACAAAGACCGGGAAGAAGTCGGTCGGCATCGAGGTGAGCCACAGCCGGAAGTTCTTGTGCACCTCGACGGCGTGTGTCGCGGCCGGCTGCAGGCTGGCCACAATCGCGGACAGCTCCGGCATGAAGGTCTGCGAGAGGTGGCAGTTCTGCAGCAGTGCCCACGCACCGGAGGCGCGGCAGGTCGCGATGAGCCGCTTCGCGTTCTCGCTCTGCCCCTGGCCGAGACTGACGTACTGCAGGTCCTTGCCGTCCGCCTTGGCGAGCGACTGCAGCGCCTCCATCGGATCAGCGCCTTGCGACAGGATAAAGACGATCGGCGTGTGGGGCGTGCTGTCCCGCAGCGTGCGGGCGAGGTCCATGGGCGGAGTTTCGATAAACTCCGGCCCCATCGTCTGCCGCACGTAGTCGAAGAGCGCGAAGAAGAGCTTCTCTTCGCGGAAGCAGCGGATGAGGAGGACGCGCTGGAAGAGGTTCAGCTTCTCCTCCCACCCCTCGGGCAGCGGCGTCGTGTGCGGGGCGTCAGACTGCGCGTAGGCGCGCCACTCCTCCGACTGCCCCTGCAGGCTCGGCAGCACCTCGTGGAAGGCCGGCACGGTGCGGCTGAGAGCCTCGGCCAGCTCCCACTGCACCCGCGTCATCCACGCCAGCTCCGCCGGCTTCTCTGGCAGCTCCGACGCGACAAAGGCCGAGGCACGCACGAAGTACTGCCACTCCTCCTCGGCAATCGCCTTGTCGTGTCGGGCAATCGCCGTGGCAATGAGCAGCGAAAGGATCGTCTTGTCCTTGTTGAAGAGCCCGCGGCAGATCTGCGTGTAGGTGGCACTTGTCAGGGCGTTGATGGTGGCCCGCAGGTGGTCGGCCAGCATGTCGGGGTTCGCCTCGGTGTAGCCGGCGGGTTTCTCCGTGCCCTCGATCTCGTGCTGCACCAGCTTCACGAAGTACTGCAGCGAGTACTGGTACATCGGGTCCATGCGGCTGACGTCGGCCAGGACGAAGAAGAGCAGGGCGGCACGCACGGCGACGCTGCGGTACCTCTCACGTGCGACAGAGATGATGGCCATCTTCTCGTTGGCCTCCTCCTGGCTGCGGTTGATCACCGCCGCGTTCGACTGCGCAGACTGCAGCTCGCGGATGAGGTCCTCGTCGTCGAGGATGTTGCCCTTGGTGCTCTGCAGTCGCTCCAAGATGCTCTCCTCGATCGCCTTGAGCCGCCGCTGGCCCTGCGCGATGCGCTGGATCATCGAGTTCTTCTCCTCCTCCATCGAGCGCTGCTCGATCGAGACGACCTCGCCCAGCATCTGCTCCGCCAGACCCTCCATCGTGACGGTGAAGTTGAGCAGCGTGACGCGGGTGCTGATGTCGGGCAGGTAGACAGGATTCGGCAGCTTGCTGCAGAGGAAGAGGCGAAAGTTGGGATGGTAGTCGATCGGGCCGGACTGCGGGGTCAGCTGGATCTGCAGACCGCCGCCGTCCGCCGTGAAGATGCGGCGCGCGATGAGGGGCTCGAGGGCGGGGTCGAGCGACTCGCCGACGTCGTCGATGATGACAACGCCACCAAGGCGGATCTGCGACTCGAGCGTCCGCATCCACGTCGCGTCGCTCATCTTGATCACCTTCAGCAAGTTGCGACTCTTCGACGCCGCAGCGCCGGAGCCGCTCGCCGGCTGCGTCTGCTGGAACTGCCGCAGCAGCCACTTGCTCGCCTGCTCCTGCGGGTCGATGAAGAGCGGCCACCGCCGCGGCGCGCAGGAGAGCAGCGCGACAATCGCGTTCTCGGTAGACGTCTCGTCGCTCGGCAGCCCGTTCACCTGCCAGTTCAGCGTGTCGACCGGGTCGCCGAGCACCGCCGTGAGGGAGAAGCCGCCCACCTCCAGCTTGCGACCGGACAGCTCCGTCTTCCACCGCGTGATGAGGCGCTGCCGGAAGGCCGGCGTGAAGGCGCCGAAGTAGGCGACGCACGCGCTCGCCATGAACACCTGCAGCGGCAGCGCCTGCAGCTGCGCACTCAGCAGCTTCACGTTCTCCGTCCACCGAGCCCCCTCACTCTTCAGTGAGCCGGAGAGCGTCTCGGCGTTGCGCAGACGGCTGATGCACAGCTGCAATCCCCGCTCGAGGTCGTTCTTCTTGGTGACGCTGACCTGGTAGCGCTGCTCGAGGTCCGCGAGCTCCTTCTCCACCTCCCGCAGCTGCTGCTGTGCGGCCTGCAGCTTCGCGTTCGTCTCGGCGAGGTGCTGCTCGGCCTCGGCGGCCGCCTGCCGCATCGGCCCCACCTCCTTCACCACCTTCGAGTACTCGTTGACGGCGTGCACCCAAGCGCAGAGCGAGCCGCAGGTCTGCGAGCCCTTTGACGAGCACACCTCGACCGTGAACTCGGGGTCGGTGATGAACTTCTGCACCTTCTGCAGGATCGCCGGCTTCACGTTGTCGGTGGGGTAGCCGCGAATCATGTCGAGCAGCGGGCGGAAGGAGAGGAACTCGCGGGCACCCTTCCAGTCCGTGTTGCCCGACCACGACCCGTTGAAGTCCTTCGGCTCGAACATCGTCATGCACGCCTGCGTCGTCTTCAGCACGGCCGACGGCGGGTTCGCGAAGGAGCGCAGCTCGTTGAGGTCGCTGGCCTGGATGGTGTCGAGGGCGGCCTTGGCGCGGTCAATGATCGGCTTTGCCTCGGCCAGGCGCGCGTTGGCCTCTGCCGCGATTTGCGAGGCATCGCGCTGCTGCACCGTCGCGCTCTCCTGCTGCGCACGCACCTGCACCTGCACGTCCGCCGCCTTGGTCTGCCGCACCTTGAGGTCGACCACCACCTCCTGCGTCTCGGCCGACGCCTTCTCCAGCTGCGGCCGCTTCACCTCGATCTCCGCCTTCATCTTCGTGATCGTCTCCTCCGTCTCGCGCATCTTCTCCGTGCCGTTCTCGACCTGCGCCAGCTGCGCCTCCACACGACTCCGCTGCGTCAGCAGCAGCGCCTTGTAGGACTCGATGAACTCCAGGTAGGAGGTGGGCGTGATGTAGTAGCGGCGGCGCAGCTCGTCGAAGTACTGCTGCGCCATCTGCGTCGTCGACGCGTGCACGTCCACGCAGAGCTGCGGCAGCACGGCGTGGAAGTCTGGCGGCACGACACCCGCCAAATCCTGCAGCATGCGCGCCGCCACCCCCTCCAGCGCCTCGCGGGGCCACTCGTCGAACCAGTCCACGGAGCAGCAGTTCGTAAGCGAGGGGAACTGGCGGCAGCGGGTGCGGAACTGGTCGCCAACTGGGCTCATGCAGAGGGCGACGTGCATGTTGTCCCGCACTCGGCCAATGAAGAAGTTGTAGACCTCCTCGCGGCTTGTTATGCCCTCCTGCTGGGCGGCGTCGGCGCACGCGCTGATGCGCTTCTCCCGCTCCTCGGCGTTGAAGAGGGAGGGCACTTCGCCCGAGTTCAGAATGTTGTTCACGTCCTCGAGCATCGCCTCGTCGACGATCTGGTTGTCGGACAGCAGCAGCACGCACGGCTCGTTCTTGACGCCGGCGTAGGTGTAGACCTCGAGCAGGAACTCGTGGAAGTCGTTCATGCTGTAGCCCTTGCCCACCGCCGTCTCGAAGATGCGGCAGCCCGTGATGAAGGTGGCGAGGCGAGTCAGCGAGCGCTTGCCCGAGCCGCCGACGCCGACGAGCAGCACGTTGCCGCGCGGCTGGCGGAGAATGCGGGTGATGCGGGCGATGTGCTCGCAGTGGTCCTTGAAGAAGACGAGCCCGAGCTGCGCGGTCTGCAGCGCCGCGCCGTCCTCCGACTTGGCTGAGGCCGCCGTCGCGTTGTAGTCCTCCTGGTACTCCTCCAGCACCTGGGCAATGCGCTGCACCTCCGGCACCTCCTCGTACACCTTCTCCGCCGCGCCAAAGCGTGTAAAGTCGGCCCACAGCGCCGGCGAGCCCGACGTGGCCACCGTCGTCGCACCGGGCAGGACGTGCAGAACCGCCTCGGCGAGCACCTCCTCCACAAAGTACTGCCGATCCGCCTCATTCGCGAGGCGGTCGTAGAAGCAGCGCATCACCTCGTGCTCCCAGAGCCGCACAAAAGTGGCCGCGTCGCGGCAGACACGTGGGATGGCCTGCGTGACGCCTTGGAAAACCTTGGACAGGTCGCGCAGGTTGAAGGTGTAGTGCGGCGTCGTAGGTCGCGGACGCAGGCCGTCGCGAATCTTGTTGAAGATGTCCACGCTGCCCATCACCACGGCAGACGACAAGTCCCTCACGTCGTGGGCAAAGTTCTTCGCCTCGAGAAAGCCGCTCAGAACAGAGCCGAAGATGCGCTTCATGGACTCGTCCGTCAGCGTCGCGATCTGCAGCAGGTGGAAGAGACGGGTGAGACGCGCCGTGATCGGGTTGCGGCCGCCCTCTGGTGGCCCACAGGCCGACACCACCGTCACGTCCTCCACCGTCTTCCACATGCCGGCCACCTTGCGGTCGTAGAAGCCGCTGTGGCCCATGAGCTGGCGGATGAGCTCGATCGGCGGCGACGCACCAAACACCTCGACAGCCGGCATGTTCAGGTCGTCGATAAAGAGCACCACGGACTTGCCGGGTGCGGCGCCGAGCAGGTTCTTGCGCTTCGGCTTCAGCTTCGCCTCGATCAGCTCCTGCGTCCGCTCCGACGACGTCTGCGCGCTGAACTGGAAGGTGACGAGAGAGAGCTGCAGGGCCTCCTTGTTGCGGTGCAGGCAGTCCGCCATGATGAAGGTCTTTCCAACACCCGTCTGCCCGTTGAAGAGGATCGGCTTCTTCGCCTCGAGCAGCGTCTGGGCAATGGTGCTGTAGCGCACCGTGTCGACGGTGGGCACGAGAATGTTGAAGAAGGGCGTGGCGGGGTTGTAGGTGAAGTGCGGCACCAGCGACTCCCACGGTACGAGCAGGCGGGTCGTGAAGTCGACGGTGTAGTCGTACACACTGCCATAGTTCGGGAAGCGCACCACCGTCTCGAGCTCGGTCCGCGCCATTGTGTCGAAGCTCTCCATCGCGGCCTGATCCACGTTGCCGCCAATGGACCAGACATAGGAGAAGGCGAAGAGCGCGTTGCAGATCTCATTGCGCTCGCGGAAAACGCCGTCGTCGGCCGGCGGCGCAACCTCGCCGGCTGGGTCGGCCATGAGCTTTACCTTGTTGACCTGCATGAGCGCTGTGAAGAGGTCGCAGAGCGACTGCACGACGTTCATGTCGCCACCGCTCATCAGCGTCGCAGAGCGCTGCTGCCGCAGCCACACCAGCCCCTTCTCGACGTGCTCCTCGAACAACGAGAGGACGTAGGCGCGGCACTGCGGCATGGCGCCGGCGTTCGCAAGCTTCGTCTCGGCCCACCGCTCCGCCACCGCCCGCCACGGCAGGTCTTCTGCGTCCACGTAGACCATACCACAGCGCGACACCGTGGCCGGCGACGCAACGGCAAGGTCGGCCACCTCGAACAGCATGTGAATCGTGTCGGGCAGCTTGATGCGCTCGCCGCTGTCGAGGCAGAGCAGCTTGCTGTCGTCCAGCACGGAGTTGAGCGACTCAATCCAGAGCGTGTCGACCGGGCCGTCGAAAACCATCCAGCGGTGGTCAGAGGAGCTTTCGGAGATGCGCACGCACTCCTTCGCGATCGCGGCAAGCACGCCGTCCTTCCACTCGTTCGTGTTCACGTCGAGCTGGCCGTAGAGCTCGTGCAGCAGGACAGACTTGGGGTTGATCACGTACTCCACCACCGGCCGCGCCATCTTGTTCTCGCTCCCTGCAGCCGACATGTTCGTCAGCGCCTCGGCGATGCAGCGACGTGCCTCGGTCTTGCCCGTGCCGGTGACGCCCACCAGCATCACGCCGTGGCGCACGATGAGGGTCTCGTAGAACTGGATGCCCTTCGTCACCCATTGCCCAGCGTCCACCAGCTTCTTCTCCGCCATGATGCGCTGCATCGCCGGCAGCAGCTCCTCGTACTCCCGCTCCGGGAAGGAGACACCTGGGAAGAGGTCCTGCATGATGCCCTGGAAGAGTGGGATGTCCTCAGCGACGAACTTCGGCACGTTCGAGTCGTTACACGCCACAATGAGCGTCAGGTCCTCCTCGACGTCGGGCTGCGACCGCTTCAGGTCACCGGCCATCACGAGAATGGACTTCAAGGCACGCATGCCAAAGTCGTAGTGGTCCTGCGGAGAGAGCTGCTCGGAGCTGAGCTTGTAGAGCTGCGTGATCTTCAGCGAGAGGTCGTGCGCGTTCTTAAAGCCCTCCGAGAAGAGAATCACCTCAGCAATCATGCGGAAGTCCGGCGTCATGCACGCCACGGGGCGGAAGAGGATCTTGAGGTTGTCGGGCAGCTCCGTGCGGCCGGCGTAGCCTGGGTTCATGGTGATGAAGGCGCCGTAGGTGCCTCGCACTCGCACATCCGGCGTGCCCTGGAAGGTGAAGGTCTCCTGCGCGTTCTGCAGTGCCAGCTTGATCTCGAGCAGCTGCGAGGCGATGACGGAGAGCACCTCGATGTTGATGCGGTTGAACTCGTCGAGACAAGCCCACGCCCCTGTCTGGATAAGGCCCGAGAAGAACTTCTCCATCATCTTGTAGGTGACGCCGTCGGAGCAGTTGTAGACGATGCACTGCCGCGCCAGGTTCTTGGCGAGGTCCTTCACCGTCTCCGTCTTGCCCGTACCGGCCGGCCCAGACGGCGACGCCCCAAGGTACATCTTCAGCGCACCCGTCACCGTCATGTAGATGCGGTCTGTCAGCGGGGTGATGACGAGGCGGCCCTGCGCGCCAAGGTACTCGTAGCCGTACACGAAGCGCGAGTTGTTCTGCCGGATGAAGAGCGTGCCGTTGCCGTCCGTGAACTTCTCCCAATACACACGCAGCTGCTTCGTCCAGCCAAACTCCTTCGACTCCGTCACCTCGCTATCGCACATGTCTTCGACCAGGTCGCGACCGTGGACGTCGATCGTGATGAGAGTGGAGAGCAGCACCCGCTGCACCTTCGAGAGGCTGCGCGCCGTCAGCTCCGCCAGCACCTCGAGGTTCGACCGCTGCTCCCCGCGCAGGCGCTGCATCAGCTTCTGGGAGTCGGGCTTGTCCAGCGCCTCCTCGACGCTGCGGGTCCAGAGCAGCTGCTCAATAATGAGGACGAGCTGCACGGGGTGCTGGAACATCCACTCCGTGCGGTCGCCACGAGCCTCGTAGTCCTCGAGGCACCGCTGGGCACGGAAGCGCAGCGTCGCGAACATCTCCCGCTCCAGCAGGTCCATCCACGCCTCGACGGCGCCGCGGGCCTTGATGCCCTGGTTGCACAGCTCCACCTTCTCCCCCTCCATCGAGTTCAGATGCGTGATGTCGTTCTGCGCGCCGAAGGAGAGGGACTTGATGCCGTCAAACATCTTCAGCATATGCGGCATCATCAGCTCCGGCGTCTTCACCTTGGCCAGCAGGTCGAGCAGGTCGTCGTTGCTGAGGAAGTAGAAGCGCGGAAAGGCGCGGCGCTTCTCCTCCAGCTTCTTCTCGAGGCTCACAAGCACCTTCTCCAGCTCCTTGATGTAGGTCTCCAAGTCCTGCTTCAGCGTGCGGCCAGCCGCGGCGGTCGAGTCCGCCGTGTCAAATGAGGGCGGGTTGATGAGGAGACTGCGGTAGGCGGTCGGGAGGTCGTGCGCCTTGCGCATCAGGTCCTTGTAAAAGCGGTCCACCTTCTCGAAGCGCTGCGCGTCGTCCTTCCACTGGCTTCGAATTTCCGACGAGCTGAAGATGTTCTCGAGGTAGATCCAGTTGCGCTGCAGCTCCACCCACTTGTCCAGCGTCTCCAGCATGTACTTGAAGCGGCTCTCCCACCGGTCCACCTGCGAGCGCAGAACGCCCTGGCAGTGCTTGCTGCTGCCGATGGTCGAGACGGCGACAGAGGAGTCGTCCAGCATCGTCGTGACGTCCTCGACGGAGCTGCCGACCAACGTGAAGACGTCCTTGCTCTCCTTGTGCGCGTGGAACTGGAACTCCACCGGCGGCTTCGGGCCACCGCCGTTCCACGTCGCATTCACCTTGTCGATCTGCCGCTGCAGCTTGTCCTCCTCGGTGGCGGCGGCGCTGACGGCGGCAATCTCCTCGCGGTACTTGAGGATGTTGTGTGCGAGCAGCATCTCAATCGTGAACTGGTTCGACCACTCCGACAGCGTCTTGGCTATCCCGTTGGCGTCGGGAATGGGCCCGACAACGGCGGAGATCTTCGCGTGGTGCTCCGCCTTGAGGGAGGGGTTGGTGAGGGCCTGCAGCACCGGCAGCAGCTGCCGCCACTCCTCGACGCCGCTGCGCAGTCGTGGCACGGCGCGGTTGCCCGCCAGCTTCGACGACACCTGCTTCACCAGCGTCGCGAACTTCTGCACCACCTCCTGCACTGCCGCCACATCGAGCTGGTCAAAGGGCAGCGCGCGGGTCTCCTCGGTGAAGGTCTGCCAGTCGCCGACGCCGGTCCAGAGACGCGCCTTGATGCTCACGTCGTTCAGCATCTCCGTCATCACCTCCACCACCGTCTCCTCCGCGCCAATCTCAATCTGGAACTCGCGCAGCTTCTTCTCCCGCGCTGCGATGCCCTCGGCCTCCTCGAGCAGGGTTACCATGTACGCGTTCGCCTCCCCCACCTCGGCGTCGCCAGACATGACGATGGGCTGGCCAGCGCGGTCGTAGACGGACTCGATGCGGCGCCGCAGCTGGTCCATCTCCTCCTCGATGCTGCGGCTGAAGAAGCGCTGCTGCGCCTCCTTGCTGTCCTCGGTGACTTGCAGCAGCGTGCGCAGCTTGTCGAACTGCGGGCGGGTGCCGCTGCGGTACGTCTCCTCGTCCTCGTCGCTCACGTCGATCTTCTCGCCCTGCATGAGGGCGAAGAGATCGCGCACAAGGTCGTACGAGCTGGCGATGTCGTCGAAGGAGTTTTCGAGTTTGTTGCAGTAGTCCACGTACGCGACGTAGTGCTCGATCGCCTTGGGTGCGGCGGCGAGGTAGGTGGTGCGCTCCTGCAGTTCCTTCAGCAGCGTCTCGTTGCGCCTCTTCGCGATGACCGGGAGGACGTGGTGGAAGGTGCTGAGGCACGCCACCGGGCTCGGCGTGAAGAACTCGCGCAGCCCCTCCGTCCACATGCGTATCATCCCCACGTCAGCGCAGCTTGGGATCTTGGACGAGATGGCCTCGGTCTGTGCCTTGTATGTGGCCAGCTGGTCGCGGAAGAACTGCAGCGTGTCGTCGCGCTGCAGCAGCGTCTCCTTCTTGAGCTGGCTGTTGGTTATGTACATGTCTTTGAACACATCGAAGGTGCGGGCGTGGCTGTGCATCTTGGTGAAGGCGTTGCCGAGGGTGGACTGGATGGCTGCGACGTCCTGCTTGTAGCGCTCCTCGACCATCACCATCTCAGCAACGTCGGGGCCGGCGCCGATGGTGTCGTTGCCGAGCTCATCCTGCGCGTTGGCCGTGTAGACCTTGAAGGTGGTGAGAGAGGTAAGGCGCGGGATGGCGCCGACAGCGCGGACGTAGTCGCCGATGATGTCCTCGACGGACTCGCGCAGCTGTGCGGCGGAGGGCATCAGCTCGATCGCCTGCAGGTCGGAGTTGTACACCACCTCCACGTTCCACAGAGGGCCGGTGAAGTCGTTGTTAGCGGCAGCAGCAGCAGCAGCAGCGCCACCACCTGCCGCTCCCGTCTTGCGCATCCGCTCGTTTCCTGTTCCGGCGGCCGCACCCACCTGCACCGTACCAGACACCTCTAGGTCGTGGCGCAGGTGCGAGATGGCCTTCGCCGCCAGCTCGGTCAGGCACTCCACCACGAGGTAGTCGCAGAGCTTGATGAAGGCCGAGAGGCGGCGGCACATCGCCTTGCGCTGCGTCAGCTCGATGTAGGACGGCTGCTCCTGCGTGCCAAGCTCGCGGATGTCGAAGACTTTTTTCTTCTGCTGCTCCTCGTCCTCGTAGAGCAGCTTCTGCCGCTCGCGGTCGACTTGCCAGGTGAACATCGCCGTCTTGCACGCCTGCTCGACGTGGTCGCGGATGCGCTTCATCATCTGCTCGAGCCGCCGCTTCTCCTCCTGCAGGTGCGTGTGAAGAGCCTCGGTGTACGCCTCGAGGGTGCGCGTCTCGGTGCACGACTCGTAGAGATCCTCCGAGGCGGCCGTCTCGAGGCATTCCTTGCGCACCGCGAGCAGCGCGCCGGAGAGGTGCGGGTGGGCAGCGAAGAGGTGGGTGGAGAGGAACTGTCGGCTGCTGCCGGTGGCGCTGCGCCGCACCACGTTGCGCCACAGCACGAAGTTGCGCCACCGCTGGTAATCGCGGAAGACCGGCATCTCACGAATGGTGTGGAAGATGCGGCACTCCCGCTCCCACTTGTGCAGCTCAATGAACTCGGCGCCGGAGTCGTTGAAGTGCGTGACGCCGGCGGCGGAGACGGTGAAGTAGTTCCGCCCCCGCACCTCAGTCCGCGCCACCGCCTGTAAGTCATACGGGTTTAACGGGTCGCGCATGCCACGCTCCCGCATCACCAAGTAGACGAACTCATTTGGCGCGTTCGACGTCGTCTTGTGGAACTGCGGGATCGTCGCCATCGCGCGCTGCGCCGCCTGCTCCGCCGTACTCATGCCGAAGTCCTTCCCTGTCGCCGCGTTCATCGCAGCGGCGGCTGGTGAGGGAGTTGTGGCACTGGTCGAGGCAGCCGGCCGTGCTGGGTTGACGAGAGGGGCTAGCTTGCCGGGTGCGGTGGCCGAGGCCGCATCCATCGACTTCCCACCGGGTGCTGGTCGGCGCGAGGGCATCGACTTGGACTTGGCCGTCGCCGTGAAGACGCCTTTGAGGTCCGCGTCGGTCTGGTTTGGCGCCTGGAAAACCTGGAGCGAGTTCACCATCCGCGTCTGCCCCCGACCGTGTGCGGCGTCGCCATCCGGGAAGTTGCCACTTGTGGCGCCGTTCGCGGTGCTGATGCTTGCAGCTGCTGCGGCTCCCCTGCTCGTGGGGGAGGAGGGCCGGTGTGGGACGAGGCCGGCCGCTGATGGCTGGTGGTGGGTGAGTCGGTTCGGTACCCCCACCTGTGCCCCGCTGCTGAAGCCGTCGCTGTACAGGCGGCTGGAGAGGGGGTTGACGGCGCCGCAGGCGTCTGCAATGTCCTTTGAGATGTGCGCCGGGTTGCGCTGCGAGGCTTCGAGCTTGGCCCGCTTCGTGTTGGGTGCGGTGGCCGCAAAGGTCGCGGCTCCCTTGGCGGTGGAGGCACGGCGGTTCGTGTGCGAGCTCATGATGAACCCTTGAAACAAAGAAGGATAAAACAAAAAAGTAAGAAGAGAAAGAAAGAAAAAGAAAGAAAAAGTTGAGGTTCAGTGAGGCAGAGGTGCGTTTCCCTCACTTTTCGTGTGTGTGTTTGTGTGTGCTCACCGTCCACTGAACACCGTATCTGCGACAACAACACAAAAAAGGGCCGAATCAATTCTGTGTGTTGTGCGAGCAGAGCGGAATGTGTGGGTGAAGGGGGAGAGAAGAGGGGGCTGCAGGAGGAGGAGCAGGTTGAGTACTTGCAGATGTACCTAGCAAGAAAAAAAAAAAGAGTATTGCTTCTTTGTTGTCACGCGCTCCCTTCTAAAGTAGAAAAAAAAGTAATGTGACTGCTGGTAGCCTTTCTATTTGTGTCGGTGTAGGTGTGTGTGGCCTCGCAGTTGACCTTCTCCGTGTCGGGCAGCGTTCCGTTGAAGGCAGACACGCACTTTGGCTGTACACAACGGTGAAGGGGAAGGAAAAAAGAATGGAGACGAAGCGTGAAAGAAAGATGCGGGGAGAGGAAGTAGATGGAAGAGGAATAAGACTTGGAACCGCAACAGTGCTAAGCACACGATATACCGCCAAACGCTTCGTTTAACAGAGTAAGAACGACACGAGACACTACCCAAAAAGCTACTAAAAGATGTGTTGCACAACTCTCCTCTACTCAGTGTGCCACACGTATGTATCGACTCGCCGTTCTCTGCATGGCTCCCGTGCCAATAGCGGCACAACCGCATCGTACGGCCAAATAACGGTGCTTGAAGACGTGCCTTTGTACTTGCTAATATGGAGCCAGTTACTCCGCGCTTCTGCAGCCATTAGAGCAAGGCTCTCTGTTTAACAGAGCGGGTAAGAAAGTGTAAAAAAAAAAAAAGTTAGAAAAAAAAAACGAGATGCATTGTTGGATGTCCGCGACGGGCAGCATGCCGCCGTCTTACTTATCCTTTCTCTCTCATCGCCAAGCATTTGGCGATCGAAGCAGGTCAAAAAGGATTGAGAAAGGCAGAAAAAAAAAGAGAAAAGGAACCCAAGACACAAAAACAGGGGAGGGAAAACAAAAAGAGCACTTTACATAAGGAATTCCAATAAGAACATTATAAGAAAAAGGGAGGAAACGCATCACTTGTGTACATTCCTGCGACACTCAAGAGCACATGGATATCACTACGCACAGCGCATTCGACACCGCACTTGGAGAGAGAAAAAAAGAGTTGGAAAGAGACGACAAGCACTTCACGCCTTGCAAGCGCCACTGATGACACTTACAAAAAAGAACAAAGGAAAATGGAGAAAAAGAAAACAGCGAAACATGTAACGATTCAGCAGCAACTAAGAGCAGCGTTACTGCGCTGACGGAGTCGACCATACAGCAGCGGCGGCGTCCATCAGTGCCATTCGCGCCGTCTCCTCGCGCAGCACGAGCGCGAACTGCTCGAAATGCAGCGCGTACTCGATGGCGTCCCGCATGTATACCGGCACCGGCAGCTCCGTTCTGCACAGCGTGCCCGCGGCTGCGTCATGACGTAGGTAGCCGGCCTCGATGGCGTGCGCCTCAACGACGCAGGCAAAGATCATCCGCCTGAACTCGATGTCCTCCTCGCTCTCCGTCTCGCCGCGGATGACGCACGCGCGGCGCCACAGCGGGACGGCGTCCACGTTGTCCAGCACAAGGGGCACAGCGCGGGCAGCCTCTGCCTCCGCAGCGGCACGCAGCTGGGCCTGGTGCGGCAGCAGCTCGGGACACATGCCGTAGACACGCAGCATGAGCCGCTGCTCCGCCGCCCACGTCTCTTCCCGGATCTGGCTCACCAAGGCCTTGGTGGACTCGCTGCGCTCGTCTTCGATCTGCCGCCGCGACTGCGCCTCTGCCTGAAAGAGGCGGTTGGATGGGCCGTACACGGTGTCGTAGTAGGCCTGGGCCACTTTGCGAAAGCCTGCCGCCTCGAGCTCCAGCAGGTCACTCAGCTCCGCGGCCTCCTGCTGCACCAGCAGCGCAAACACGTCCGCTGGTGTGAAGGTGCGCTTTGCTGGTGCGCCACGCAGCCGATCCCGTGCGCGACGACGCAGGTGGTGGTTCAGCTCGTGCAGGCCGGCCTTGTGGGGTCCGTGCGTGCACATCGCCGGCTCGCAGCACGCGGCGGGGTCGGTGGCGCTGGTGTAAAATTGCAGGTCGTGGGGGGCGTTCGCGCAGTACTGGTCGGAGCGGGATGGCCCGGTCGCCTGCACCCGCGCTGAGTACTGGGCGTGGGACTGGCGGTACTGACTGCGAGCGAAGTCGTACTCGCGCACAAGGGACTGCTGGATGGAGAAGGCGAGGGACGTGGGTGGCTGCAGCACGGCAACCGCGCCGTCCGCAGCCGTGACATCCAACGAAGGGGCCACAACAAGCGACATTGCTGTATCAGAAGAAAGAAGGGATACAGAAAAGGGAGAAAATAGCTTAGGGAATGAAGGACTATGGAAAAGGTGTCGATGGCGGGAAGCACGAGTTGCTATGCGACAAAAATGTGCAAAAATTTACAGCGAAGAAGGGGCTGATGAGTGTTTAGAGAAAAAAAAGAGCGAGAGAGAGAAAAGCAAGGAGTGAAGCAGATTGTGTTGTAGATCCTTTGCAAAAATTATTTTTAAATGCGCTTACAAATCATTTTACTCGATACAACGCGTGCAGCTCTTTGTTTTTTTTTTTTCTTCGTTGTTGTTGCTGTTGTTTATGCTCTATGTCTCTACAGCTTTAGAGAAACACGCGCACGTATAGCAAGAACAGCTCGTCTTCTGGGCGTGTGTGCGGGTGTCTGTATGTGGGGCTGTAAAACAAACCAATTCATCTCCGACAAGCCCTATCGCCACTAAGCGCAATGATCAGCACACATAGAAAAAAAAGAAGTCGACTTAGCTTTCGACTACAAGGCTCTTTTTGTGACGGCACAATGGCAAGGCTGCATACGGCACAAATGGCAGAAAGCGAACAGCGCAGGTTGAATCAGCAAAAAGTGAGGTAGCGTGAAGAGTGCATCACCGACACGTGCTTGCAGAACAGAAACTCACAAAAAAAAAAAAGACGCGCACACAACAGCTACCTCCAGCAAGAGGGGAGCAAAGAAGCGCGGTGTACTTTGAGCCTCGGCAGCACCAACGGCGGACCCTACGCAAAGGGATTGTGCGGTGGCGGCGCCGCTGCAGAACCGGTAGCTGTGCCGGGTGCTGCATCATAGGGTCGAGGCGGTCTGTATGGAGACGCCGGCTGCGGCGCAGCAGCTGCAATGCCAGCAGCAACAGCAGCAGGGGCTGCGGCCTGCTGCACTGCGGCCGGTGGAGGAGCGCGCGGCTGCGACGCAGCAGGAGACGGCGCCACCGGCGCGCCAGACGCCACCTGCTGTCGTGGTATCGGTGGCTGTGATGCGGTGGCAGAGGGCGGTGAAGCAGTCGGCGCTGCAGAAGGCACAGCGGCGGACTTTGCAGCTGCTGGTGCTGCATCAACATCGGCGGCTGATGCACTGGTGGGTGGCGGCGGAGCAACGAGAAAGAGCAGCTCCTCCACTTCATGCAGGACGGCCTGCAGGCGGTCCTCCACGGCGTCACGGTGCGCAGCACCCAGCACGCGACCGACCAGGTGCAGCACATAGGGGTAGTAGAGCCGTCGGAAGGCCTTCACGAAGGTCACGAAGACGCCCTTCTCCGCGCTGTCCATTGTGTCAAGCAGCGGAGTGTCGCTCAACAGATCGCGCGCCACCTCCTCCACCAGATGCAGCACCTCCGCCGCACAGGACGCCTCCACACCTGGCAACAGGCACTTGCGAATCGCATTGAAGGAGGAGAGGGTGCCGTTCAGCGCGTAGGCAAGTGGCAGCCACTGTGCGAGTTGCACCGCTGGCGTGTCGCCCACCACCGCCGGCGCCTCCACCGCCGTTGCCGCGGTGAGGCTGGTGTTGTGGTGGCAGTACACCGACACCCGCCACGACGCCGTCTGCATCGCCGTGCGGTACGTCATGCGTGCCTGCCGCATCCCCTCCGCGAAGAGGGCCTGCACCTTCTCCACAAGCACGCTGCTCAGCAAGGCCGAGACGTCGGTGTGCACACGCGCCGTGGCCGTGGCGCAGCTGCTGCACTGCTGAATCACCAACGCCAACTCCGACCCGTTATGGAGGTGCTGCAGGGCTGCCGACATGTGCGATGCGAAAGCGTGCGCCTGCTCCTGACACCACAGGCCCAGCTCCTGCGCCGCCTCCCGCTGCTGAGCCTCCGTGTTGGCCGGAAAGCAGGCTCGGTACTGCAGCGTCACCTCACTCACGTGCACCTTGTACACCGTCACGTACTTGAGAATGCGGGAGTAGGGCACCACGCTCGCGTCAGCCTCTCGCATCAGCTGCGCGATGTACGCTGCCCTGCTGGAGAGGAAGACGGCGCGCAGACAGGTCGGCGCACCGCCAAGGCGGCGGAGCAGCGACATGGCCTTGTAGGCTGTGTCCACCGACAGCGGAGCCGACAGCATCGGCAGCACGTGGGCCTCCACGGCGAGCTGCATCGCATCCACCACCTCGTCCTGCAAACGTTGGAAGACCGCCACATCGTTCATGTGCTGGCACAGCAGCATCACGTGCTCGAAGATGAGGAGCGCCTCGTGGAACATGTTGTGCCGCACGCACTCCTCTACAAGCGCCGGCGTCTCCATGAGAGCGACAATCTTCTGATGGCTCATGAGTGCGCTGCGCAGCTGCGTCTTCTCCTGGCGCCAAGACTGCCCCGCGCAGCCCAGCAGCTGCGACGAAGATTGAAGAGTCTGCAGCGTGCCACTCAAGCCTTTTGCGGCGTCCTCTGCGCTGCTTGACAGCGCTGCTGCTGACGCGTTCGAGGCCTGCGCGTTGGCCAGCAGGTCGTAGTGCTCCACCGCGCAGTCCACAATTGCCTGCCGCACCCGCGCCTCCTCGGTGTTGTCAGCCGCCATCGCTGGAGCCGAAGTGCTGAGAACGCTGGAAACAATAGCCACAATGAGGGAGTAGCTGATGATAAGTGTGTATTTTTTTTTTAGTGTTCTATCCTCTGCGTTTTGCTGCTGAGGTTCGAAGAATAGTGTATGGGTGGATGTAATGCAGCTACCCAGTTCGATAGACTTGTACGCGATGAAGCGCGGCGTGAAGGAGGAAAGGGAAAGGTAACGGGCACCAGCAGAGAGGGACAGAAAAAGTGAAGGAGGTAGAAGGACGAGAAGCGCACGCCTTGCACGCTTCCACAGCGCATGACGCTAGGCCCGGTGTGTCACCATGACGCACCGAGAGAAGCGCAGGAAGCACCGTGCTCAAATTGCAAACTGCCTTGATGTCATCACAAGGAACGAGAAAGACACGAACACAGAAAGAGAGAGATAGTCTCGCAGCAAATGTTAGAGACAAAAAAGGAGAGTGTGACACCGCTTGTGAAATCAACACCGACAAACCGATTTATAAGCCACAATGCCGCCATGATTGCCTTTATCTGACGTGCTTGCTTAAATACTACTTCGTAGTCCCTCGTTGATCGGCTTTTTCCTTTTATTTTTTGGTTTAGTTTCAATATCACCCTTCTCTCCCATTTCCGATAGAGGGTAGTCGATAGGTTTTTCTTTCTTTTTTTTTTTACTAGAGGGAAATAAAATAAGAAAAAAGGGAAAAGAAAAAAAAAAACATATAGGTGCAGATAAAAAAAGGGGATCATTAAAAAACTGAAAAAGAAGGAAAGCCATCAAAAGGATCAGTTGTACCAAAAACATTGATGGGACCAAGATGATAGCCTAAGCTAAGCATATGGTAACTGAGAAAAAAAAGCACAAGAGTCAAAAAAGCACAGATTAAAGGAAACTTTAAAGAAGTGGAGAGATCTTGGGTGTGTGGGTGTGGGTGGCCGTGCGAGACGGGCGGCGTTCTTTTCTGTTCAGAAATCCTCGACTCCTGATCTAGAAGCGCTCGCCTTCCTCCTCGCCGACAAGAAGAAACAAAAGAGGGCCCGTGACCACAGCAGAACGTCGACAGTGATACCAACTGAAAAAGAAAACGAGGGGGTGCAGGACCCGTGTGGACAACGCAAATCGCGATCGTGAAACACCAACACACACAAGAGCAATCCGGTATAATCAGTAGATGAAAATAGAAAAAGGAAGTCGAGATGATAATGAAATAAAAAAAGAGAACAGAGTAGAAAAAAAAACTTGTCGTGTGTGAACTACTGCGTCGCATGCCGTGTTTCCTGGTAGGCTACTCGTCGCCGAAACTGTGCACGTGTGCCGCAGCCTGCCTCCCTCCTCTTCTCTTCTAAGTTCTTCCCACTCTTTCTTATGGGAAGTCACTCGCCAGAAGTAAGAGAGAAAAATAGGAAATGAGAAAAGGGGGAGGGCGAATAGCGTGGACATCGGTGTATCGAGAGACAGCAGGTAAGAGAGAAAAAAGCAAAAGAAACAGACATTGTAGAACGACAGCAGTAAACACACGTGCGAATTGTATTGACCTTTTTCCCTTCTTTTTCAATTTTTCCATTTTTTTGGTTCGGTGATCCTTCACGATAATGAAGGCGCACTACTTGACACCAGTAAGCGAGGGGCTCGGCGATAATGAAGAAAAAACAAGGCTAAAGAAGAAAAGCACAACCTTTATGGGAAGAAAATGCGTGCTTTAGGTAGCGTCGGTACTCCATGCTTCTCCTTGAACAGCACGCGGACCATCACAGGATTGCTGGGCACCTTCCCACTTCTTCATCTCTCCTCTTCCCCACTGATCGACTCTTTGTTGCTTTCTTTCTTCTCCTTCTCTTCTCCTTCGACTCGCCTCCGCGACTTCCAGCTGCTACACCTTCAGCTTATAACCTTCGTCCTGTTTCTCAGAAAATATATATATATACTTTTTTGGGAGGTCTGCGAATTCTTGAAAACACGCGACCCAAAAGAGGAGTAGTTAAATCAAAATTACCAAACAAGGGAGCAATTGGAAAAGGAGGAGGAGAGACAACAAGAGTGCGAGTGTCGCATTAGTACTCTTCTTCTTCTTCTACGAAAAGCAAAAATGCGAGTTTATATAAGAAGCTATGCTTTCTTTTTCCGAATTACTTGTCTTGTGGTGGACGGTGAAGGCCGAGAAGAGAGCGAAGCGCGCACACAGGGCTGACTTGTGTGAGTCCGCTCTCCTTTTTGCCTTCGCCTTTTTTATTTCTCCATTTCTTGTGTCTCTTTCGAATTGATGCATACAGCAGAGAGGTGTTCACTTCGAACTTTTCTTCTTCTCGATCTTCATTTTTTTCACACAAAAAAAAAGGGAAACAAAACAAGAGCGCTTGTATTCTTTTTTTTTTTTTAACTAGTGCACATGAGCAACGTAGCCGGCATTGCCACAACGGGTAGAAGTAGCGAGGGAGAGAAAAGGAGAAATCACGGAAGTAAAATCAACAACCTTCTGTGTAGCGGGTGATGACCTTGTCTCCTTTTTATATTTATACTTTTTCTTGTGCGCAGAGGTTGCTTGGTGTGTGTGTATGTATGGATTATGGTAACATCCTCTTAACGCCGGTAGCGTGCAACACAGTTCACCTTTTTCATTCTTTCATTTATGCCTTTTTGCTTGCTTTACCAAACAGAGACTAATTCTAATCCTTTTCTGTCTCTCCACAAGATGTGCTGCGCATCCTCTTTTCGATTTCCTCACCTCCGTTCAAGCATCTTCAACGCAGATTTTCCTTTTTTTTAGATATATTGCCACTGAAGTCGATATGCATCGTCCTCCCACGCAGGCAAACACACAATTCTGAAGATGCGCGTGTGCGGTTGTCATGCACAGGTAAGTGAAATATGTGTCTTTCTGTGCATGCCACAACGCAGCCCGCATCCTCATCAGACTTACGTGTGCGCTTGGAGGAGAACGAAGAAAAAAAAGAACGACAAGCAAATCAGCGGCTCGTCTGAACAAAAAAAATAGAGAAAGAAGGAAAAAAAAAAAAGCGCAGAGCCTAGTAATAGGTGGAGGAAAACAAGCGATGCATGGCGACAACAAACAGAAAAGAAAAGGAAAGAGAAAGCAGGAAAAAGGGGATTAAACGATGCCGAGGGCCAGCATGGCATCCGCGACCTTGACAAAGCCGGCGATGTTGGCGCCGTCCACGTAGTTTACCTTGCCGTTCTTCTCACCGTACTGCACGCAGGACTCGTGGATGCTCGTCATGATGTCGCGCAGGCGGGAGTCGACCTCCTCGCTCGTCCAGGCCAAACGCGCCGCGTTCTGCGACATCTCAAGGCCCGAAATGGCCACACCACCAGCGTTGGACGCCTTGCCCGGCGCGAAGTTGACGCCAGCCTTCAACAGGATGTGCGTCGCCTCCTCCGTGGTGGGCATGTTGGCGCCTTCGGCGACCACCTTCACGCCGTTCTTCACGAGCTCCTCGGCATCCTCCGGCTCGACCTCGTTCTGCGTGGCGCACGGAAGGGCGATGTCGGCCTTGACGCACCACGGCCGCTTGCCCGCCACGTACTCGCAGCCCGCCTCCTTGGCGTACTCCTCGAGCGTGCCGCGGCGGTTGTTCTTGACGTCCATCAGCAGCTCCAGCTTCTTGGCGTCGAAGCCGTCCTTGTCGTAGATGTAGCCAGTGGAGTCGGAGGCAGTCACGACCTTGGCGCCGAGTTCCATGCACTTCTCGATCGTGTACTGCGCCACGTTGCCGGCACCCGAAACCGACACGATCTTGTCCTGGAAGGAGTCATTCTGGCGCTCCAGCATGCACTGCACGAAGTAGACAAGACCGTAGCCCGTCGCCTCGGGGCGAATCTCGCTGCCCTGGTAGGCCAGGCCCTTGCCGGTGAAGGTGCACTCGTTCGTGTTGGTCAGCTTCCAGTACATGCCGTTCATGTAGCCCACCTCGCGGCCGCCGACGCCGATGTCGCCAGCCGGGACGTCGGTGTCAGCGCCGATGTGGCGGTACAGCTCCGAGACGAGGGACTGGCAGAAGCGCATCACCTCGCGGTCGCTCTTGCCCTTGGGGTCGAAGTCAGACCCGCCCTTGCCGCCGCCCATCGGCAGCGTCGTCAGCGAGTTCTTGAAGGTCTGCTCGAAGCCGAGGAACTTGAGGATGGAGAGGTTCACCGAGGGGTGGAAGCGCATGCCGCCCTTGTAGGGGCCAATAGCCGAGTTGAACTGCACACGGAAGGCGCGGTTCACATGGACGGCACCCTTGTCATCCACCCACGGCACGCGGAAGGTGATGACGCGCTCCGGCTCCACCAGGCGCTCCAGCAGGGCGTCGCTGGCGTACTTGGGGTTCTTCTCAAGGAAGGGCCAGAGCGACGTCATCACCTCGCGAACGGCCTGCACGAACTCCGGCTGGTGCGGATCGCGGGCAACGACCACCTTCGTGATGAAGTCCTCCGCGGACTTGAACCGGAGAGCAGACGCGGCCATGGCTATCAAGTAAAAGATCGCACGGGTTATTCCTTTTTTTGTTGTTAGTAAAGAGGGAACTACGAGTGTAGTATGGCGGGGACGGGACCTGTCACGTCGTACCGAAGCAGAGACGAGAGAAGGCAGTGGTTTTACGAATTGAGACGGAGCAACGGAAGAGAGAGAAAGAGAGAGAAAAAAGATAAAAGGCTTAAATAAGAGAGTTATGAAGGTAGTAGAGATTCTGTGCCAATGGAGTGCCCGATGTGATTGAGATTTAGATTGATGCGAGTGGGGGGAGAGAGAGAGGGAGAATGGGAAACAGCACACGGAATGAGATGAATGAGGAGAGAAAGTTGTAAAAAAAAAAAACGCAGGCGCGGCGCGAAAGAAAGCTTGAGAAAGAAGAATTAAGCTGAGTCGCAACAGCAGCATGCACGCATTCTCCTCTCTTTCGTAGCTTCGATTTTGGGAAACGAAAGGTCTGCAGATACCAAAGCCGAAACGAAAAAAAAACGGTGGCAATGATCTTTAAATGTTTCTCTTTTCTTTTTTCTCGCTTTATGGGCATCAAAAGCAGCTGACATCGGAAGGATGCGTCCCGACGTTCTTTCTTTCTTTTCCCTGCAATGCTTCACGGGGCATCAGAGACTAAGAGCTACTTCATCTCCGCCTCATCTCCGACGGCACACAAGGCAGCCGTCGTGCAGCGCCGCACACGACCGTAGCGCTGCGGACGAAGACGGCGTGAGCGGCAGAACAAAACGAAGACGCAGGTGCCTACGACGATGAGGCCAAGGGTCAGGGAAGCGAAAATAATGAGAACGTTGCCCTCGCTGCGTCGGATGGTGCCAATGTAGGTGGTGGAGGCGGCTTCGCTCCCGCTGGAGCTGCTTTGTGAGCTGGAGGGAGCAGCGCTCATGATCAACAGAGTCAAGCAAGGCTGGATTGGATTCGGAAAGAATCGTCTTCACCAGTAGAGATGTGGAAGCACAAGACTGTGTGCAGGAAAAGAAAGCTGGGCAACGCGACGCACTTGTCACCTCTATGGGTTGCTTTTTTTGGTGCGAGATTCTATAATAAGCTAGTCTTCTGCTAGCAGCAGCGGTGGTGAAGAAACGGTGGTAGGACTGCGTACTTCCCTGCAGGCGTGGGTCGAGAGCGGCAACGCTACAAGAGCAAAAAAAAGAAGAAAACCGCAAGAGAAGGTGGCGTCGCAGTGAAAGAATAGAGGGACTGATAAGTTTGATTCATTTTCTCGCAGCGCGAATTCGTGTTGTGTTTTCCCTTTTTTTTTAGAAGCTACACCTCCCCTTCTGCTGTCTACAACGTCAACAGCAGAGCCACTAGCCATCAGCAGAAGCGATCAAGAGTGGAAGCTCGAAAAAATGAGCTAAACTTTTACAAAAAAAGGCACTGCTGCGCAGCTGCCAATTGTACTATAAAAGAACGAAGCGACGGCTAGTTTACATCACAAGACGCACCAGGAATAGGACGCATAGTGCCCCACGTCCCTTGCAAAGGTCGCAACCGACCGCACACACTTCCTCTCCCCGTTTCACTCACAACTCAGCTAGGCACTGCTGCACACGCGGCGCACTGCTGCATGTAAAGGTGGTTCGCCCTATCCGTTGCCGTGAGGCCCCGCATGCACACCGCGTCCATGCTGGAGGGCGAGACAAGCACCTCCATCACGTCCCCGCCGCGACTCGGCTGCAGCACCCGCAACGCTCCACCGTCGCTCTCCGACACCGGGCAGACAAACACCGGCGGAGAGAGGGAAGGAGAAGGTGATGCAGACGCTGATGTCAGCGGGGCGGCAAGACGGACGAAGCCGTTCAGGATCACTACATCCCCTGGGTCCAGGAAGGAAGCTGCCATGCCCCACGAGCCGTAGAAATTGATGCGGACGGGCTTCGTACAGGCAGCGGCACCACCATTTGACAACGACAGCGGTGCGACGCTCCCGACGGCGGTGAAGACCTTCTCGTCGCTGAACTCGCAGGTGCGGAGGGGAACCGTGGCGAGGACGACGCATCGCAGGGTCAAGTCGGGGTACGCGGTGTTTACAGGAAGCTGGCTCAGTGCGGAATGTGTTACGTACTCCTCCATTACTGTCTTTTCAAAAGTACGATACTTAGGTATTGAATGTATCTCTGCGGTGAAGCTGCTGGCGTGCGCAGCGCAGAGGAGAATGCTGGGTCGCGGTAGGTCGGAAAGCCTGGTCAGTGCAAAGATGAGGAGAAAAAAAAGAGAATACAGGAGATTTCAATACTCGCACGTTGCGCATGGGACAGTTGCCGGAGGAAGGTGCAGAGGAGTAGGCAAGAGGCGATCAGCGTGTCGTCCATATCATTTTTTTTCTCTTCCACGAGTCGCAGAAAAAGACGCAAAGGCTCTTTGAATAAAAGATCGCAACGAGTCTCATCAACGCATGCCGCTACACCGAAAAACATCCGAGAGAAAAAAAAAACAAAAAAATTCCTTTTCCCCTTCTCCTCGCAACATAAACGCCTCCTGTTCTTTAACATCTTTTTTTTTAGTTTTTCAGATACCGCTACATATAACAACCGGTGATGATGTTACAGAAAAAGGGGAGAGGGAAGATCAAAAGAATAAAAGGGGGCAAAAAAGAAAAACACAGAAACAGACGACAGCGCTAAATTATTTAAAAATGAAAAAGAGAATGTGGAGGCGAAAAAGGGGAGCGAAAGAACACTTTTGTGTCAAAGGACACACACAACTCTGCGGCTCCTTCCTTTCGTTCCCATTACCCTGAGTTCAGATGGATTGTCTCTGCTCGCGAGTGCGTAGGTCGACAACGGCTCTGCACTGTCCCGTTTTTCTTTCTCTAGAAATATATATATATTTTTTTAAGGAAGGTGGTCGATAGTTTCCGAGCCTGTGTAATGGAACGCGTGCTTGAAAAGAAAAAGATTGAACGAACAAATTTTTGCCATCATCGATATCGCTGCGTTTTGTTGGTCCCGATTGTAGTCCTGTTCTTTGTGCATTCTTCCATACGTGTGTGCGTTTATGTCAGCATGCCTTTTTTTTTTTGTTGTTGTTGCTGTTGATCTCTTTTTTTCACTCCTGGTGTGGGCGCCTTTGTGTGTGTGTGCTTCAATTCGCCCCTACTTTAAGCTGCCTTCCTCTCCATCGCTTTTCTTGTGTTGGTGCTGTTGCAGGTAAAAAAAAACACTTTCTTCGCAGTCATCACGAAGGATGGGCGGCGTGGTCGCTGGGCAGGACGTAGTTCGTCAGCGGCACCATCCACGTCACGAGGCACAGCGTAAAGGCGAGTGTCACCATCGTGCCGCAGAAGAGGAAGTCCTTGGCGCGCAGGTACGGCTTACCCTTCGAGTCCTCCGCGAGCAGCGAGTTGACATTGGGGAAGGAGCTGATCGGGAAGGCCATCGCCCCTGAGCACATCAGCGCCGCCAGCATCACCATCGACTGCGGCGTCACCGTCAAAATGCCCTCCGACTCGGGCATCAAGAACCCAATCTTGACGATGATGGGCAGCAAAATCATGGCGGCAACGGTGTGCGAAACGAAAGTGGTGATGATGCCGACCGCGATGAGCACCACAACGAGCGTCAGGTAGGGCGGCGAGTTGGCCAGCGTCGTCTTCATGCCCATCGCCATGATGTCGAGCATGCGCGAGTCGCGCGCACACAGGCCGAGCATGTTACCACCAGCCAACAAGAAGAGCAGGTGCCACGAGAGAGTGTTGAAGTCTTCCTTTGACAGAATACCCACACCAAAGAAGACGACGATCGGGATGAGCGCGACGATGCCGGTGTCGCCAAAGAAAAGGTTCGCCGGGAGCACCCAGAGCGTGATGGTGATGGCCGACACGAGCAGCACCACAAAGCGCGTTGCCGAGCTCACCTGTCCCTCCGTCGCTGTGTTCACCACCTGCAGCGGGATGTACTGCACATCGCGGAAGGGCTTCCACACCACCAGCACAATGAGCCACGCGATCAGCACGCTGCACAGCACCACCGGCAGCGCCACGCCGACCCACTGCGCGAACGACACGTTGTAGAAGCCGAGGGCGGTGATAGCCACGGCGTTCTGCGGCGAGGCAATCGGAGAAAGCATGCCGCCAATGTTGCAGGCAAAGGCCAGGCCCAGCAGGATGCCGTGCGGCGCGTTCGTCCCTTCCGGGAACTCCCAGAGCGTGCGCTGCACCACGCCTAGCACGAGCAGCGGAGCCGCCACGTTCGAGACGAAGGCGCAGAGGAGACAGCTGCTGAGCATCACACCCAGCAAGTAGAGCGAGGGCCGGTGCGCCGTCCAGCGGTGCAGGGCACTGGCCGCGTACATCTCGAGGTTCGTGCGGGAGCAGGCCTTCGCGATGGTGAGGCCACCCATCACGAGAATCTGGACGTGGTTGAAGAGCTTGCCGAGGATGATCTGCGACGCGACGGTGGCACTGGCGCTCTTGTGGGTGGTGGGGTCCATCACGATGCCGAGTGGGACGGCGAAGAGCGGGATGAGCATGGCGGTGCAGAAGAAGGGAATGGCCTCTGTAATCCACAGGGTGATGACCAGCGCAAACAATGCGAGGCAGTTGTGCGCAGCGGGGGTGTCCGTCAGCAGCGGCAGCCGCATCGTTATGAGGAACAAAGTCGCGCCAAGAAAAAGGTAACGCCACCGCGCGTGCCACTCCTGCGACATGGCCACGTTGGCGTACTGGTCAAGCGGTACCTTGAACTTGCGCTCAAAGTCCATGCTGACGTTCGACATGAGGTTGTGCAGACGCGGCATCAGCGTTGTCAGCCGCGAGCGCGCAATCTCGGCCTCGATGGCGGCGCCGAAGTCACCGTCGAGCCGGCGATACTTCTTCAGCTTCTTGGCCGACTTGCGAATCGCCTCAATGTTGAGCTCGGCGAAGTGCTGCAGCTGATGGGCGTTGGAGTGCCACTCGAGGAAGAGAGCGCGGGGGGTGTTGCTGTGCACCGCCTTCACCTGCGAGTCGCCAATCACAAGGTAGAAGAGACGCTTCAAGAAGCTTATGAGGCCGCTATCCGTTTCCGGCGGCGCGGCCACCATCGACTCCTCCATCGTGGAGGCCTCGCAGATGGAGCTCGTCGCGGTGCTCACCAGGCCCGTCTCCTCGTTCGGCGCCTCGTCGTTCGACGCGAAGCTCTTCTTGCTGCGGCGGTGGAACTTGCGCTCCCGCTGCGTCGGCGCGACGGGCAGGTCGGGGTTGAGGTCCATCAGCCGGTCGTGCCCCTCCTGCAGGTCGGCCATGAGCTGCTGGAAGAGGCCCTCCGCCTTGCCGAGCTCCTCGGTGATGATGCGGAAGAGCTCATTGCTGAACTCGCTGCCCCGCAGCTCGGAGTTGTGGATGAACTGCTTCAGCCGCTTGTAGCTGACGTAGTAGTTCTCCCACTCCGGCACGATCTCGTCCTGCAAGCGCTTGCCGAACTTCATGGCGGCTCGTCAATCCCAGACTACTTGAAAAAAAATATAATTGGACGACAACACAATACTGATAAAAACACGCGACAGCGTAAAGAAGGCCAAACAACCAAAACGGTACAGAGAAACAAAAAAAAAGGGGGGCCACTTGCGTGTAAATGACAAACACAACACGAAGTAAGCAGAAGAAGGCAATAGCGATGGAAATGACAATCACGGAGAAAAAGAGCAGGAGAAGGAGAAAGTAAGTAAGAAGAAACGTGAGGTGAGCGAAAGGCTTCAGTAAGAGACGCGTTCTTTGAGCCGAGAGATTCGCTTCTGAGGCGCTCTGGAAGGGGAGGCATCCGCAATCAAAAAAAAAAGATACTCTGATTGCAATCTTTCATTTTTTTCTCCTTTTTCATTTCTCCTTTTCCCTTTAGGGAAATAATTAGAGAAGCAGATCGAAAATGTTTCATTGTACAGCACAAAAAAAAAAGCACAGCGAAGCGCGGCCACATCTTGCTGAGTGCGGCCTGGAAGCGCATCCGTGTATCGAGAGAGGAAAAACGCAACCGGTGAATAAGCACTGGCGCACACCGCCCTTACCACACCACACGATCCCCCAGCAGCCCGTCGCGTGGGCCCAGCTCCACCGGCTTCTGCGCCGCCGCCTTGCGCCGCAATACGGACAGGTAAACGACGGGCTTCCTCAAGGACACCTCGACCCACTGCAGCCACTGGCGCCGCGCCGCAAAGCTACCCGTCTCGCACTCCAGCGCGACGGCGTCCTGCTCCCCTGCCAGCTCTGTGCCAGACAAGAAAGACTGCTGCACGGCACCCAGCGCGAAGAGCTCATTCGCGGTGGACGTCCGCTCCGACCGCGACGACGCAGAAGCGTGCTCGGCGGCAAACTTGCCTTGGTAGACAAACTCCAGAAAGAAGGAGCTGCCCGTCTGGTCGTCCTCGGCGTACACCTGCAATCCCTCGAGGGGAATACGACGTGAGGTGTGCTTGCCGGGCCACCGCTTGCGGCGGAAGACCAGGTAGCCACGCACGACGGGCATGCCAGCGTCGTCCACCTCGTCCACCTGCTCCACGTGGACATTCCGCATATGCAGCGAGCCGTCAGCGCCGCGGATGCGCAGCGCACCGCCAAATGGGACCAGCAGCGGGTCCATCTCTGCGTTGCCGCCACTGCCGGCGTTTGGATTTCCGTTGTTACCGCCATCTGCCTTGGTGCGCGCAGAGAGGAAAAAATCGATGTAGTTCTCCACCGCCTCCTCCGAAGGCTTGTCGAGCTGGAAGCCATCAGCAGGCCCGCCAGTCGCCACCGCCGCCCCTGCAGCTGCACCGCTGTCGTCCGGCACGTAGACCGTGTCGCGGTTCGTGCGGATCGAGTCCAGCAGCAGGCCCATGTACGCCTCGCCGCAGAACGTGAGCCACTCGTTGCGCTCCGCCGTCGAGACAAAACGAAGTCCTGCGCGAGTGTAGGGGCGGGCTGCGCTGTTGCTGCCGCCGTTGCCGCCGTGTGCAGCCGCAGACGAGGACGAGGCGTGGCGGCGCTGCGTCGACTTCTCCTCCTCACCCCGCGCGGCGTGAAAGACGAGGTTGAGGCCGATGTCACCGTAGGCGCTGAAGAGAGTCGAGATCAGCTCCTCCTTCCGTGACGCAGCGCCGCCGGTGTGCGAGTGGGAGCGGCCGGACGGGCTCGCAGTACGCTGTCCCTGTGGTGGTGGTGGTGGTGGTGGATGGGGCCGCCCGTCTGACGAGGACGCAGCTGCTGTCGCCGCCGCGGTACCACTCGCATTGCCCCCACTCGTGCCCGGTGCGCCGCCGCTCTCCTCGGTCGGGTGGAGAGACGTGGGCAGCTGCGAGAAGACGACGGTGTCCTTCTCAATCACCGAGTCACGCGCCACATCCACCAGCGTGGAGAGGGAGGCGGCGAAGAGCAGGCGGGCCCGTGTGCCCCTACCCGCAGAAATCTGTCGCACCTCAAAGCGCACATCGCTCTCCAGCTCAACAACGCGGACAAGACACTCCTGGAAAGACGGATTGATGCGAGTTGTGAGGTAGGAGGCGAGGCCCTTGACGGACTTGATGAAGGAGAAATGATGGCTGCGGTCCTTGCCGGAGCGGCGCAGCGGCAGGCCGTAGCAGTCGAAGCTCTTGCCCAGCAGCAGGTCGAGGCGGACCGCCGCGTGAGCCTCGAGGCGGGTGATGGACGTGGTGGCGGTGCTGCCGTCGCCGTTTGTGGCGAAGTGTTGCGCGTGCGCTGCCAAGTCCCGGTGGCTCCGCGACGACGTCAGCGGCATGATCAATAGACACTAAGGACGTGCCTTTAATGAATGCGTGTGTGTGTATGTGTTTGCGGCTTATGAAGGAGAAGATAAAAAAGAAAAAAAGCAAGGGGCAAAATGAAAAATAGAGTTGGTCGCGAGAGATAAGGTGGTTATTAAACTTAGAATCATCGCTCAGAAACAGAACAGGTCTTGAGCAGCTGCGGATGTGAGAGAGAGAGAGGTCCAGCATCTTTCTCTAGGTACCGTCTCCCACATCCCCTTTCCTTTTCTTCAGATAAAAAGTCCGCTGCGCAAATGGTACGCGTGGGCAAATGCAGTGCAACAAGCGCGGCATTGGCCGCCATAATCACCTTGACAGAGTACCGCATCGCCTTCACGTCCACTGGGAATTGCGACACTTTGCATCTGTGCGAAGGTACAGATACTCCCTCTCTGCAAGACGCACCACCTCTCCCTCGTTCTCCTCATGGGTGTTTGTATGGAGCGCCAAATGTTCTCTTTTTGTTGTCGTTGTTGTTGTTGTTGTTGTTTTTTTTTCTTTCATTCCCAATTAGCTGTTGTTGATAAGAGCAAAAACGAAATGAGTTGTACCGCCGCACGCGGCGCACTCCGTTGTGAACACTAAGCCCTCTTCGCCGCTCAAACGAAAGAGGACTTGAAAAGAAAATAAAAAAAAAATTAAAAGTAACCCGACAGCTTGCAAAACCAACAAACAAAAAAAAAGACAACGAGACGCAGCGAAAATAAGTGCGATGCTCCGCACAGTTAATTGTCACTGAGAAGAGAAAGAAAGAAAAAAAAAACACAAACAAAAAAGAGAAAAAAAAAACAGAGGGCACACATGACGATGGAAAAGAAAAATTTGCCAAAAAAAAAAACCGCATCCAAAACAATAATAAGTATTATTATAATGGAAAAAAAGACGGAAGGAACAAAGAAACAATCGGCATGTTTCCTGACTAACGTGTCCATCTGTTGGAATTTTTTTTAATGCTACAGAGCAAAGAAGGGGAGCGGCGCTGAGATGAGAGAGAAGGCATAGGGCTGAAGGAGTGGTGGTTTAGATTAAGTATAAGAAAAAGGAGGAGAAAAAGACAGGTGTTTTCACGAGGTGCTTTGTCACGTCAAGCGCATGTCGCTCTGCGCAGACTGCCTTCACGGAACTTTAAAAGAGGAAGTGCACACGTAGCAAACACAAACAAAAATAGTACGAGAGTTCCGCTCACAACACTAAGGCGAAGGAAGGAAAACACACACAAAAAAAATGAAATTAAAAAAAGACGAAACAACAATTCTCTCAGCGCTCGCATTGTCTCTACTCCTTCGTTAATCTTCCTCTTTCTATCAGCTTCCTTTTTTTGTTGTTGTTGTTGTACTTCACTTTTTTTCTATTACGCAAGCACAACAAGAGGAGGAAAAAAAGACGCTGAAAAGAAGACTGAAAGTGGTAGGCAGGTGCGAGCCCAATACGCACCTCTTTCCTAAAAACAAAAAAGATCCCAGCACGCCTTCCTCAGTGCACGCTGTCACAATAGCAGCCGGCTGCCGTCTCCCACAACTCCTGCGCCACAACGAAAAAACCATGTGTGCGAGTCTTTCAACTTCACAAGTAGCAACTGATTGGCCGCACTCCACTACCCTCGCGTCTTCCATACCCAATAGTACAATCAAGATATTTCTTTAGCCAGCAGCGCAACGCAAACGCAGCGTCCAACGAGCAGCAGCAGAAAAGCCTTTGTTGAGGATATTGACAACCACAAAAAGAGTGTGTACAAGCCAAACAGCACGCAAACATGCTTGTAGCGTGCCTTGCAACTTGTCGGTGTGTCTGGAAGAGAAAGCGTGTGTTAATTCTTTTTTTTCTTCTCTCTCTCTCTTTTTTCTTTGAAACGATTGAGCTCTGCTTTCTTCCTCGCTTGCATTCTCCGCGACAGCTGCGCTTCTCTTCTCAGCTGCATTGTGTTCTTTTCCTCCCAGCACTCGACGCGCGCCGGCACGCCAAATATTTAACTATAAAAGAGAGGTTTTTTGGGTATGAGCTGGTTGTCAAAAGTAGCAGTAAGAGCAAACAAAAATAGAAGAGAGCCTGATATTGCAAAACAACAACACGCAGCTCTCTCTCTCTCTCTCTGACGGACCTGCCTTCTCTGCGCTCTCATGTCTCGATGACAGAAGAGGCGTGGGAGGAGTTGTAGGGGTTGTGCCGCCACACCAAGCCAGACGTGGTGGAGCTAAACGAACGCGCCATTACCGGCGACCGCCCCATCAGAGGGCCACTGCTGTCCGGCATCGGGCTCGGTGCCGTGGCGGCCAACGCTAAGGGGTCGAAGCGGATGGGCGGCGTCACCCCCAGGTTCGCACTGACGCTCATCGGAACCGTGAAGGACGACGCCGGCGCGCCGCGGCCGTGGGCGGTGGAGGTGGAGATGTGGTGCGTGACGGGGTCGAGCATCGTCATAACTTCATCCGGCGCGGGGTCGGAGGCAACGACGGAGATGAGCTGCGCCGCATACGGACGGTCCGCCGCCACGAGCCCGATCTGCGGCTCCGTCCGCGGCACCAGCTCACGGCACAGGTGCACAAAGTTGCACTCGCCCTCGAAGCGGCAGCACGGCGCGCCGGCCTGACCGGAGTGCAGTCGGCAGAGCGACGAGGTCGGCACCACCACCTCTGTCGGCGTCACCACGCCCACCGTGTTCGCCTGCGCCGCGATGAGGGTGCGCAGGCCGTTCGTCACCACCGTCTCCGCCAGGTGGGCCCGCAGCACCGTGTCGCCTTCATCGTTCTTGATGAGCAGCGTCAAGGCGGGATCGAGGTCGGTGGCATCACTGCGGGCACCGTGCAGCGCACAGCACGTCGGCTCCTCCAGCGCAGCCACGCGCAGCGCGGCCACCACGTCGGCGTTGGCGTGGGCTTGAAAGCAGTTGGCGCCTTGCCGGCACCGCCCATCGAGAAAGACACGGCAGAGCGACGGGACGCCTTTGCGATGCATCGCCCTCGTGTCGATCATTGCCTCGGTGGGAATAAAGAGACGCTTGCTGAAGGGGTCGATGACGGCGAAGGTGCCTGGGGGAATGCCGTCGGTGCTGAGGATGTTCTGCACCGGCCGACCCTCCGGCGCACGACGTCTACGGTTCTTGTTGCGGTGCATCGTCACAACGGGAAAAGGAAAAAAAAAAAGAGAGGAAGACGGGGCACTTGCCGATGCGACTGGTACACAGGCGAAACGCAACTCTACCGTGGAGAGACTTAAAAAAGAAAAAATAAGATACGGAGCAGAGAGAAGGAAAAAAAAAAGACAATAAGCGGGCACAGGCGATGGACCTCGTCACCACTCACCAGAGCTGCTGCACTGCAGTGAAAACGAGGAAGGAAGCGTCTCCCTCTTGGGTGTGTCAAGAAAAGAGAAGAGTGGTGGTCGGACTCGCACGGCGGGGGAGAGGCAGGCGCTGCTGGTGCTACACACACAACAGATGCGCACCCTACACAAGAAACAGACCAAGAAAAGAGAACGAAGTTTGAAAAAAAAGGAGGGGAAAAAGCAGCTAAGCGAGAACAACAATGATGACCGGGTAGAAGAGGAGGAAGAAAGTGGAACGAGCACAGAGCACTACCCGTCAAGGAAAACTAAGAATGCGCAACGTTTTCGGCTTTTCCGTCTGGCTCGCGTCACGGAGAGGCAGTACAACAAAGACAACAGAAGAAGAATTTATACGATCAAGATTCTCTCTTCTTTTTTTAGCGTTTGTTTGGTTGCGTATCTGAGAGTTTGTGTGAAAGCAAGTGTGTGATTGTGCACCGAAGTGTCACCGAATTAGCCACAAAGAAAGCAGAAGCAAACTGCGCGCCAAGGACAAAAGAAGAGCGATACAGGGAGAGGGAGAGAGGAAAAGAAAGGTGGATGTGTTGCGACTCGTTTCCTAACGCGATAAAGCTCTTCTCACCTTTCTTCCATTGAGTGTGTGTGATTCTTCGCAATGTTCTCATGCTTATTAGACTGAATCATCTCGTCAACGAGAGTACGTTGATGTAGACTCTGTGTGTATCTAGGTCCGGCGAAAGAAAGCACAAGATGGAGACACACCATGTAATCCAGCGAGATGACCCAGCACACAAATTAAGTCTTTTTTCTCTCGTCTTTCTCCGTATTTTTGTATTTTAATCGAAGTGGATACTGGATGCAACGGTGCACGCGAGTAAGGAGTCCGCGTGATGCGACTCCTGCTTCTTTTCTTTACGCGCCTGCTGGCACACACACGAAGTCAGCAGGGGTAAAGCATCACGTCCTCGCCACCACCGCACAGAATCAGCCCATCCCCGACAGCAGCGCAGACGTTCATTGGCGCACTCGCCGTTTGCGTGTGCAATGTGTGCGCGACACCACCGCCGATGTCGTTCGGCGAAATGGCAACCACATCGCCGGCCCCGCTTGGCAGCGCGACAGAGTTTGACTTGGACAGCCAGGTGCCACGCAGCAGCGCCTGCCGTGTGTTCTCGCCGAGGTTGGTGCTGCCCAGCAGGCGGTCCGATGAGGACAAGGCAAAGGGCTGACAGTCCACCAGCTGGACATCGCCGTTCAGGTCATGCGTCAGCAGCCGCTCCTGACCTGGCACGGCGACGACGCTCGTGATGCCCGCCACGCCGCACGGAATGCGCTCCAGCTCCTTGGCGCCGACGCGCGTGTCAAACCAGTGCAGCGTGCCGCAGACGTCCCCGACAAACAACGAGTAATCGGTGGATGTGGCGGCCGTGATGGGGACGTTGAGGGGTGCGCTGGTGCCCACCGCGTCGCTGCGAGTGTCGCCGAACAGCAAATAGCCATCATCACCGCCAAAAACAAAGGCGTCGCGCGTGGTGGTGGCGATGCAGTTCACCACCGGCCACGTGCAGCGCCCCTTCACCGCGTACCGCGATACCGATCGAGTCCGCGTGCCCTTCTCCACGTCCCACACCGACGCCCGCCCATCGCCCTGCGCCGTCAACAGTGTCGTGGCGGTGCTCCACGCGACGTCAAGGACGGCAGGTCCGCCGGTGCGCATGCAGCAGACGTGCTCCGGCGCGGTGCCTCTAAAGCGCCACACCAGCATTAAGCCATCTGCGCCGCCGGTGACGCAGACGCTGTGCGGGTAGGCCGCAGCGCACAGCACCTCGTCGGAGTGGCCGTGCAGATTCCAGTAGGTCGACTCGGTCCCATTGACACGGGCGGAGGATGTGGTGACCGTCAGCGCCATCACTGCGACTGAGTGGGAAGCCTAGATGTGAGGTGAGGTGAGGTGTGTTGCCTCAGGTGATCGGCAGCAAGACAGGTTGCGCAGGAATATGATCAGAGCAAAAAATATATGTGTGTACGCGAATGCTGAGAACAACCTCTTTTGTTTTTCCTGTCCACAAAGAACTCAAAGCGCTCTTTAGTGCATTCCATTATCGTTGTTGTTCAGTTTAAAACAAAAAGGGAAAGGGGCGAGAAGAGAGACGAAGAGCGTGATTCGAGTCCGGCATTCGGTGCGGAGCGCAACACTTGGCTTAGAATATCATCAAAACTCGTGTCTCCTCCGGCCTTGCCATCTTCTAAGTGGTCCGTATCAAACGCTACTCATCTGTGTGTTTCTTTCGTCGACTCTCTCGGAAATAGAAAAAGGTCAGAGTGAAACGAGGGGGGATCTTCTCTTGAAGGTAGCACAGATGTGTTGCCGACACTTCGAGAGGCCCTTCGCTCGCACTGCACGGCTAATGGCTATTGCTACTGGGAGGTGTCAGCAAGATCGGAAAACGGCAAACATCACTGTTAAGAGCCTACGAGGGCTAGATTGAGAAGGAGGCCATTTGTCATGGAGAGAGCTGTCAGTTTCGACGCGCGGCGAGGCGGCACAAATTTGATAAGAAAGACTCCGTCGCAGCAACGCACGAAGGGAAAAGGACAAACATGGAAAGCGACGCACGCGAAAATGCAGCAAGAAAAGCCGGCAAAACGAGCAAACATGCTGGCTAAGTGCGTCTAGCGAGCTTCGCGAACGAAAAGGAAAAAGTGATATAAGAGCTGATAGATCGATGCTGCGGTGGCGTGAGTGCGTACCTCCTCTGTCGAGGTGACGATCAGCGTGAAAGCGAAAGAGAACAAGTAAAAGAGAGACAGAGAAGAAAAAAGTGTGTGAGAAGACGTTGCAGCAGCTCGGCAGCGTGATGCAACATAGTGGGAGGAGCAGACAACAAAACCAGTTAACAATAAAAAGAAGTAAGGAGAAAGAACGCCAGATGAAAAGGCGCTATCGTGCAACCCTTTTTTTTTCTCAATTTTTGTCAGCGACCCAGCGGCCGCTTTACACAACCGCCTACAACAGAAAGCAGCACAAAAAAAGGGGGAAGAGGTGGAAGAAAGGGTTGTCTCAAGGTGACCAAAGGAAAAAAGGGGAATAGTAGTAAAAAAAATGAGAGAACAGATAGAAAGAACACATTGGCTTCAAGAGCGCTGCTAACGCACTGGTGTAAACGGAATTGTGCGGCGCAAACATCCTTTTCAGAGCACAGACGCACATCACTGCGTTCATGAATGCACACACAGACACACATAAGCACACACTCACGGCGGTAGAAGCACCTCCACGCCTACTCACGCACCACAACAGTGAGGCAATAATTTCTGGAAAAAAAGACCAACAACATTGAGAACGGCTGAGAAACAGTGAAGAACAGGGACAACGAAGCGGCGCGTAGGACAGACCGCCATGTAGATGGAATGGGGAAAACAAAATATAGACACCGATTAACTCCCTCACATCGGCAAAACAACCTTCACGCCCTCGATACTCTGTAGGCGATAACCGTAACATACAAACAGCGAACACAAAACTCAATGTACGCAAACGGCGAAGAAGAAAAAAAGTTCATTTCATGCGATGCGATTGGTGTGAAAGACAGATGATGTAGTAGAAAAAAACAAATATCTAAGTCGGCAAAACAAAGCAAAGAGGGGAAAAAAGAGAGACAGCGTCTTTTTGAATGCAATGCTCTTGTTCACCAATGCCGGGGTTCTGTGCGGGAAATTACTGAGCAAAAAAAAAGTGTTGCGCGTTACACGCTATCCTTCTAGAAGAAATGTAAGGTTTTAGTTGTTAAAGAAGAGTCGGCACAAGAAAAAAAAAACAAGATTTAAAAATCGAAAATGATAATGGGTAGGACACAACGCCTGACACCAGCAGCTTCACACAGAAAGGGGGCTCCTCTCCGCCGCAAAATGAACAAGTAGCCTTTACCTCTACAGAAAGGAATAAAAAACAAATATGCTGCTTTTTCGGCTGTCGCTATTGAAAAGGAGTAAGTGGGGTAAAGAAAAAGAGGGGGAAAAGAATACATTACTTAACGCCAAACAAGAGAGAAAAAAGAAAGGTTCAATAAGTGTGAAGGACAGCTTCTCTTGCTTACCGTGCCACGTCTCTCACCCAGTTAATCGACGCATCTTGCCTTCGGGCAGCAAAATTGCCAAAACAACATAGAGAGCCTAAAGGTCCCGCAATTTCATCAAAAGGACCCGAGCAAGCGACCCGCCTACTTCTTCCTCGGCACCGAGCCCTCGAGCTTGCGCCGCCCACTCAGCGTCGTCGTGATGGTGCCACGCGACCCGGTCGACGGCGAGCGTCGCTTTACGGTCGTGTTGCCGAGACCACCGTTGCCCTCCGGCATCGCGGTGGAGGAGCTGCGGCGCACGCTGTTGCGGCCCCCACGCCCCGACTGCGTGTTGGCGACGGACGACATGCTCGCCTTCCGCACCGTCGCGAAAGAGCTGAGACTGTTCGGTGTCTTGCCGGCGTAGGTGGTGGAGAGGGAGGCGCGGCCGCCGCTCGCCCGGTCACTCGTCAAGCGCGGCGGCACCGAGACGTGGCCGTTTGTGGTGCGGGCGAGACTCGCCTTGCGCGAGCCGCCGTCGCCGCCGCCGCCACTCGGCCCCGTGGAGCTGCGCGTCATCCCCTTCGAGTCCCCCCGCTGCCGCGCGGAGCTGCGCTGGATGTGCGGCGTCGGCTTGCGCTGCACCGCCGCCTCGTGCTTCCACGTCGTGCGAGAGTTGTGTTTGCTGCCGTTCATGGCGCCAACACACTTATCGGCCCACTTCTGCCACAGCGTCAGCTTCGGCTCGAGGCCCTCCACCTCGCTCGGCGAGAGCAGACGCCGACGCAGACAGTAGTCGGTGGAGAGGACAGCATCGACAATAAGAAGAAGCAGCTCCGTCAGCAAATTCGCGTCGTCGTCCTTCTTTTGCGAAAACGACTTGCCGATCGTGCCGACGTGCTGCACATGTCGCTCCCATAAGGACTTGGCGTTGATGCTGATGTTCAGCAGGTCCACGGTGCCACTGGCCCGTCGCACCACCTGCGGAGACGCCATGAAGCACGTCCCTTTGAGCTGCAGCAGCCGCGCATCAACACTAAAGGGGTGCGGCGGCGACGGCGACGGCGAGGCATCGCGGAAGCGCTCCTTCGCTGACGGCCGCCCAGACGTCCGCCCCGACTTTGGCGGCGGGCTCAGCTGATTCGCGTGCTGCGGCTGCAGCTGCTGCCCATTGCACTTTTCATAGAGGACGGTGCCGATGTCGCGGTGCACCTGCCGCAACACCGCCGTGGTGAGCGTCGTGTCGGTGCTCAGCGTGCGCAGAAACTCCTCGGCCTTGGCAAAGGCATTGGCATCCCCGCGCGGCGACGACGGGGCTGAGTCGGCGGTGGACGAGTTCGGCGACATGGCTCGCGCCTGCAACTCCTTGGAGAGCCCCGATCCCATGAGCCGCACCGCCGCCGTCAGCTGCGTATTTACCGCAACGAGGTCTGTCACGTGCAGCGCGGTGGCCTTGAGCAGGTTCGCGTCGTAGAGCGGGGCACGGTACGTGTAGTAGGCGTCGTCCTCCGGCTTCGCCTTGCGACCGTTCACAGGGAACACGAAGTCGAAGAGAGCGCCGACGGACCACTGCAGCGAGAAGATGCTCGACTGCAGCTCCCGCAACGCGTCAGGTGAGATGCCGCTGTCCAGCGTCGCCTCCTTCCGCGTGCGGCCCGGCGCCACCACCTCGTCGATGCTGATCGCGAAGGCGTAGGCGCCGATGCTGAACCGCGAGCCGTTGGTGATGGGAAGGGTCGTGTTGCCCGACTTGTAGACAAGGCCGTCCATGGCGTGCTTCAGCGTGGCGGATGCGGTGAGGAAGGGCAGCGCGACATCGCCCTGCGGCCCGATCGTCACCTGGCTGTGGCGTTTGCGCAGATCGAAGGGCCAGAGAAAGACGCCCTTGTAGGTGGGCGGGGGGTTCGTCAGCACCAACCACGAGTCCCCGCGCGCGCTCTCCAGCAGCCCCTCCAGCTCCTCACAGCGGGCACGCAGCTCCATGTTCGTCTGCTCGAGCGCCGCCAGCGTGCCTGTCTCCACAACGCGCTCGTTCTCGCGGCGAAACTCTTTCGAGCACAGCTCCCAGTCAAGGATGCGGGAGTCTGGGTTCCTCGGCGCCTCGGTGCCGACCATGACAAAGCGGAAGGCGAGCTGCTTGCCAAGGATGATGCGATCGTTGTGCTGCAGCAGCTGCTCCTCCGCCATTAGCTTCCCGTTCAGGTACGTCATACCACACTCCGGCTTCAAGTAGACGGCATAGCCCTCGCGGCGGAGGCGGCAGTGCGGGGAGTAGAGGCTGCGCGGCAAGGTGTCGTCGTCCGCCTCGGGCGGCATTACGCAGAAGTCTACTGGCGACGCGTTGGCGCTGGAGCCGACAATGTAGGTGCGCTCCTCCGGCACGTAGTGGGCCAGCTTCTCCCCCACCACGAGTTGCGGGTTAAGGCTCACAAAGTAGGGGCCGGGCTCTACCGCGCTGAAGTGGTTGCGCTCGTTGATCATGAGGGACCAGGCGCGGACGTCCTGCAGACGCTCACGGCTCGACACCCGCTCCTCGTGGCCGATCGCGCGGTGCGCCACCGACTCCTTCAGCCGCCCCGCCTCTGCGGCAAACTCGGCCAGCTTGCTGATGCCGCACATCACCTCCTTGGGGATGTAGAGACCGACCGACGCAACGCGGCAGCCCATCATCACCGCCGCCTCGTCTGTGAGGCGGGCAAGCTTGTCGGCCGTGTACTCGGCGGCGGTGCAGAGCACGAGTGTGAGTCGCTGCTCAACAAAGAGAAAAGAGGACTCTCGGGGTACGATGTTCGTGGCGCAAATGGAAGCGCAGCTGTGAGCGCCGTCCTCGGCCTCGATGACGGCGTTGATGTCGCCCAGCCGCTCGCAGCGGTACTGAATTACGTCGCACGCCTTCTCCTCCACAAAAGAGACTTTGAAATGGGTGTAGACGTCCTTGCTGGGGCTGATAGACTCGGCGAAGAAGGAGAACATCGCCTTGCAGAGCTCCTTGCCGAGGGAGCTGTCATCCACAAAGGCAAGTAGAATGATGCTCTCCGCGCTCTGGCTAATCACGTCCTTGATGAGGCTATTTTCATCGGTGTGGGTGAACCGGCAGTCGGCACCGAACAACGCCGCCCGCTCCGCCTCACCAGCAACCGCGACGAAGAAGTCCGTCGTTGCCATTGTCCCCCTACTCGTTTGAGTGCTTCTCCGCTGTGTATGTGTGTGTGTGTGCCCCTCTTTTTCTCCTTCCCGAGGACCAGAGAGACGACCAGCCTTTCAAACAACACCACACAAACAAGCAAAACGCCTATGTAAAGAAAAAGGGAGGTCGACGCCGCACAAAGGCACGAGCCAACACGAAAAAGGGGGAAAAAAAGCCGGCCAAATAGTTGAGGGAAAAAAAATGAAGGCAACAATGAATCAAAAAAAAAGATAAGGAAAAGGAGAGAAGATGGAGAACGAGACGGTAAAGAGCGTTCCAGCTGGGGTGGAGGGGGCAATGACAGGTGAGATCGCAGAAAGCGACTACTCTGAAACAAAGTAGAACAAAGAGGAAAGAAGCCCGTGCTTTATGGAAGCAGCACCAAATACGCAGCGCTGAGCGCATGAATTTGTTTTCAGTTATTATTGTTGTGTGTGCGCGTGACATGTGAGAGAGAGGCGAGTGGAAAAACCAAATATATATTTAGAGAGAAGAACAGGTAACGGTGGAAGAGGTTCAGCAA
Source organism: Crithidia fasciculata (assembly GCA_000331325.2). Lineage (NCBI taxonomy): Eukaryota > Euglenozoa > Kinetoplastea > Trypanosomatida > Trypanosomatidae > Crithidia > Crithidia fasciculata. The sequence goes on from CM003407.1 coordinate 1,184,049, forward strand.
GAACTCAACAACGAGAGAGAGAGAGAGAGAAAGCGTCACCTGGCAGTCCTTATCGTATAAGAAACAACGTCGCTCACTTACTAATGCAGAGGCAAGAACAATGTTTCTGATGGCTTGCAAAACCAGCAAGTGGTTTCCGATGTAGGGAATGAAATTGCAATGCATTGCGAGATGAGAAATCGCTGAAATCAGTCACGTGTGCCTACTTGTTGTCTCTCAGAATTTTCAGGAGAGAAGTGTATCTGGTGGATTGGAAACGAAAACAAAACCGGCAAACAAGTTTTGTTATGAAGCCGGAAAGCCACCGAGCACCCAAAGAACCACGTGACAGCAAATAAAAAAAGGCATGCGCGGGCAGACACATACTGTATACGCAGGTGTGTGCATGTGTGTGCGCATGTGTGTGTGTGTGTTTCATTATTATCACGTGTCGAGTAAATCTAGATCTGGAACGTCAAAAATCTTGTCGTCTATGTAGTCTACAAAGTTGGCTTGCAGGAAGTCCTTGAGGGCGTCGCCGGTGAGCGCGTCACCCGCCCTCACCAAGGCTTCCTCGCGCTCCTGTGAGTTTTCGGCTCTCACCGACTCATCGCTGCGGGCGGAAGCCGCGTCTGTTTCGTCTGCGTCGCTCATGTCCGGCACGAACTTCTTCGACTCTACGCGCCGCGGTGGCGCGGTGAGGGGCTTCTCCGTGCGAGGTGCCTTTGCCTCGGCACTGCTGGCAGCCGTCGAGTCATCCAGCACCTCTGATGGTGGTGGTGTATTCGACCGTGTGCGTTTGGCGACGCGGCCCATTTCTTTTTTAAGTTGGTTTTTTTGTGTACTTATTTATTTCGCTGCAGATGAACTTTTTTTGTTTTCCCAGGTTTGCATGTGTACACGCTGGAAAAACAGAAAGTAATTGTACTTGCAAACAATAAGGGTTTTTTTTTTACCGTTGAAGGTTTATTTTATAGGATAAAAGAGTAGCAGGAGCAGAGAAGCAGCACAGTAGAAAGTCCGATGAGATACTCATTGAGGTTCATGTTCCCGCCTCCCTGTCCACTTTACTTCCGAGGCAGCAGGAACGCAGCAAGTGAATAAAGAGTGAAGTCTACATATCCAGGACAAAGTTGTTTCTGTGCATGTCGCGTGGTCCTTTTCGCCTTGCCTTCCTCACGTGTGTGTGTATTGTGTAGCTACTGGTGCATCTATTTAGACGCCAAGCACAGAATTTACTGACCATGCGTGTTGTCAAGAAACGAAGAGAAAGATCGAGCACAAAACATAACCTAGTATTCCGACTTGCCGCCGAAGCACGGTGCCTTTCGATTCTTCACAACGGTGTTGGTGTCTCTCGCTACACCTGCGAATTCCAACAGAAAAAATTTTTTGTGTTCGTTTTTTGTGAGCCAGAGCGGCAACTGCGCCGAACGATGGAAGGAGGAAGAAAAAAAAAAGCAATCAACCGAGTCAACAGACAAAAAAACGCAGCGAAGCGACAACGCGCGAGCAAGGGTAAAAGGTTGCAAGGGTGGCATGACATCGTAGGCGAGCTTTGCGCAGAAAACCCAACAACACCACGTACATGGCACACAAATGCCCCCGAAAAAAAATAAAGGGCGGCGGTGCGGGCAAATCAATCGTGGTGGTAGTTCGTGAACACCGTCTTGTCTTTCGTGAAAGTGCGCTCGGCCCGGGTGGCGCTGGCAGGGTTGGTCGCGAAGCGGTAGGGCTTCCACCGCGCCGCCGTCGTCACCTGCGGCCCCATCAGCCCAACATTACATAACATGCGCTTCACCGGCCGGTGGTGGTAGTTGCACAGCTGCAGCTTGTCCTCCATCAAGTAGCGAGTGATGATGTAGACGCCATCCTTCTCCACACGGTCGAACGGGGCGAAGCGGGTGTCCCACGGCTCGATGCGCTTGGTTGAGCTGAAGTCGACGTAGGCGCGCAGACTGTCCGCCACGACGCGGTGGCTGTCAAGAAGATACTCCTCGCGCCACTTCTGGGCCTTGTCGTGGAAGCCGGTGCCGACCTTCGGACGTTTCTTCGGCTTCGCCCAGAAACGTTTCTGGCACGAAAGGCTGCCGAAGGCGAGGGTGGTGCACCCGCGCAAGTCCGCACTACTGTTGAAGAGGCGATTCATCAGCAGCCAAATCCTTTTTTTGTGTGTGTGGATAATATGTTTTTAAAAAGCAGCAGCGTAGGAGCATGTAAGGACAAAGGAGAAAGCAAAGGACGGACAAGGCAGAAGTGGTGTGAAGGGGGTGTGCACGAGAAGAAAAACAGTAAGAGCAATTTCTTCTGCGCGGGCGAAGCTCATTGCGGACATTGATGGAAAATTGTAGATGTAGCTTCCGCCGTGTCAATCATTTTCACAATATGGAAAGGAGAGCAACACACAGCAGATGCACAACATCCTTTTATGCTGAAGGACAGTGGCACAGAAAAGCTCAGCGCCAACATAGTCGCAGGCACCTGTTAAAATTGAGAAAAAAAAGGCTTATCTCGCAGCTCGAGATTGCTCTACCATTGTGTTGCTGCGCTCCGCGTGTAATCGTACGCTAAAGCTGCTCAGAGCGCAGCAAGAGAGTGCCGTCTCGTCTGTTGTTTCTTCGTTTTTGTTATGATTTTTTTTAGGCGCAAGAAAAAAAAAACTTAACTGTGAGACGAGAACGCCATCTGTGAGTAACTCTCACACGAAGAAAAACGCACGCGCGCATCCACACACCGTGCGAGATATCACCAAAGCGCCAATAGTGGTGTTATAGGATACCTCCTTCGTACAACGTGAGAGGAGCATGAAGCTCTCGGGGAGAGAGAAAAAAGAGCAGGAGTCGAAAGAGGCACGCAACCCGGTTTTCACCTCCTCTGCTAGCTGGCCGGCTACTTCTTTTCCCGCAGCATCTCCTCTAGCTTTGCCATCTTCGCCCTCATCGCGGCCAGCTCAGCGCGCAGCTCCGCCGCTGAGGCAGTAGTCATATCCGTTCCATCTTCACCATTACCAGGACATTGTTCGCCTGCAGAGGCAGCAGCACCAACCGCCCTGCCGCTTGACGACGGCGCCGTTGCGCTCGCCGTGCCATTCACCACGTCGGCATACCGCTCCCGCACCGTCTCGTCCTCCCTCATCTCCTCAAAGTACCGCCGCATTCCCTGTTTCGCGTACTTCTCCCGCGCGTGCTTGAGGCGCAGCTCTTCGGCCTTCTTGGCGTCAAGCTTGCGGTAGTACATCTCCCGCACCGCTTCCTTCACCATTTCCGACGCCGCCTCCTCCTTCACCTCCTCGTCTGTGAGGGCCAGGGCGGCCCGCATCGGATCCTCCGGCAGTGGGATGCGAGAGAAGAGGTCGTCCACCTTCGCGGACAGCTCCTTCGCAAACTTCTCATCCGCCTCAGGACTCTCCATGTGCGACAGCTCCGCCCGGTTGATGTAATTCTGCAGCGTCTCCCCGACCCCGCGCGTGCGGATGTTGTTCTCGTGCTGCAGGTCGGTCTGCAGGTCCTTCAGCAGGCCACCGGACAGAGTGGACGTGCCCAGCACGCTGCCGCAGCTCCACTCCGAGAAGGAGCGGACATACCGCACCTGCAGCGCCGCGCGTGGTGAAACCGAAGCAGCATAATTCCTGAACTTCGTTGTAAGCGATTCAAATCGAAAACCGAAAGGTAGTTTCTGGCCAAAAAAAAGTGTCAGAGATGAGAGAGATTTGAGCGGGTCGAAAGAAAACGAAGAGAAGCTGATGGTGTCAAGACAGCTGCTTCGTTGCAGTAACAGTTCACGTGGAAACGCAAAGGCCAAAACATGCTGACCTCAACACACAGTCGGTATTCCACCGTGCGTTACAAACTCAGCTGTGTGCTACTTTTCCCAGAAATACACAGTACGACAAGCTCAAAACACATGTCTGTCCTTTCCAGCTTTTTTCTTTTTTTTCGGCTACCACTCACAGCTTTTTTTTCTTTTGGATTGTTGCTCGTTTGCTTTTTTTTGTTTTTTGTCGGTCGACAAGTTTTGTCTGATATCTCGTACTCGAGCCAAAGTCCTGCGCTTTAACAAAAACGCCTTCAACGCACTTGAGCAACACTAACGCAGTGGCTAAAGCAAAAAAAAGAGGAGAAAAAAAAAAGCAGCACTAAAATAACAAAGAAAAAAAGGAAAACGCCAGTGCGGTGGCGAACTGATGCCGCTGCCCTACCATCAGTCACTCGACATCCGCGCCGGTGAAAAGGAAAAGATGTACAAAAACGAGAATTTGAAACAAAAAAAGAAACAGCCACGCCTTCGGTTGTGCAGTCGCAGTGGACTGGCACAAAGGAAGTTGTGTGCCACAACGCACATGCGCCTGAAAAGAGAGAAAAAAGAATAGGAGAAAGAAAACAATACTGATGACAAGTATGCGTGGGCGAATTTAAGATAGAAGACCTGTGGGTATATGTAAGTTTTTTTTTTGCCGAGTTTGTTAGAAAGCACGTAAGCGATTTAGCGACAGCAATCTGCTTGCTGGTTTTCTGATTTACAGTAAACGACGAAAAAAGCGTTGGACAGAGAGCAGCTCTTTTGCACAATCACAAAAGCAAAAAAAGAGCTTTTGTTCCTTTGTCCAAGCGCAAAAAGAGACACTCAAACGTAACGCACAGAGAAAAGAAACGCGTGGCGCACGCAACAGTAGCCACGGAGCTTCAGTGTCCTTCAGCGTGCTTTCGGTTGCTCAGCACCTCGGCAAGGCCCGCCCACGAGAAGGAGTCGAGCTGGCGGTGCAGCTCCGCCGTGACGCGGATAAATCCACTGAAGGGCAACTCCACGTGTGACCACCGCTCCGTCCCGTCGTGAAAGGCACGCGAGAGAAGCACCTGGTCTCCCGCGGTCAAGCAGCGCGTGACGGGCGAGGCAATGTTGTGCGACCTGTGCACCGCCACTTGTGGGACGCCGGGGCGGACAAAGACCCAGGACACACCAGGGAAGTGTGGCGACATCCAGGCCCGACTGCACAGGGTCTCGCGCAGAAAAGCACACCGCAGGAGGCTCTCCGCGCTTGGTCGCCGCTTCCACTTGGCGTGCAGCATCGCCATCACGCAGTCCCCCAGTTCTTTGCGGTACTCTGCTACGCCGAGGCACGGGTGCGGCGGAACGCAGTAGCGGAGCCGGCGTACGCCGCGCGAGGTGCGACAGGGAAACGGCGCCTGGTTCGTGAGGACAGTGTACATCACCACGCCCAAGCTCCAGATGTCCGACTTGGCCGTGTACGAGTACCCCGACGCGGTTTCTGGGGGCACATACGAAGGCGTGCCAACGTGCGAGACGGCGCGCTGCTCCTCGTCGCTCATCTGCTTTGCCAGCCCAAAGTCCGCAAGCTTCACAGAGGGCACCGCCCCGTCCAGCGTGGTGGAAAGAAGAATATTGTCGAGCTTGATGTCGCGGTGAATAATCTTTTTCTTGTGAAGGTGGTCCAGCGCCAGCAGCGCTTGCGCAAACACCGTGCACACCTCGGCGGCGGGGAGCGGGTAGCATCGGTCGAGGTAATTGCGCAGGTTTCCCACGTTGCAGTACTCCATGAGGATGTTGACGTGGTTCTCCGCGTCAAGCCACGCGTCGTGCAGGGTGGTGGTGTGCCAGCAGCAGAGGCGCCGCAGGCCAAACACCTCCTCCAGCGAGCTGACGTGCTGGAGCGTGTGTCGCGACCGTTTCAGCGCCATCGCCGCACCGGAGGCGTCGTGCACGAGATAGGTGTCGCCAAACGCACCACTGCCAAGGTAGCCGGCGAGAGTCAACCGATGCTGACGCAGCCCCGCCTCCCAGCTCATGATTCTCGACCTTTCCCCACACACTCTTATACAGCTACGCGTGGGTGTGTGTTTGTATGTGTGTGTGTGTGTCCGCTTGTGTATGTGTCGTGGTAAAGATAAGCAGTGGGGTGTCACACTTCGTCCCTCGCGTGGTTGATAAACCGTGGGGAAGAAGAAAGAAGCGAAACGGACTAGCGGCTCAAAGTAAGCTATCGCAGTTGTTGTGTTGTTTTTTTGTCGACAGCGCTTCCTTAGCCACAAGCGTTGATGACGAAGTCTGCAGAGGCCTTTCCGCTGGTGACGACGAAAGGAAGACGGAGAAAGAAGACAGAGAGAGAGCAGAGATGGATTGCCAGAGGACAAAAATAGACAGGTCAGAGAGCAACGCAAAATGTGCGTGATTCACTTTACTTTTGCTGTTGTTGGGCACTGCCGGCGGAGGTAAGCGTAGGGTCACGGTGCATACCTAATTTAGCCGCAGAGGAGACACAGAACAAGCAGCGCACCTCACGTGCCCTAAATAAATGAATATGCAAAACGTTCAGCACCGTTTTGCGCACGAGCAATGCCTCGTTTGTTTTGTAGCGAACAACAGCTGGCTCTGCGTTGCAGCGGCAATCAGAAAACAAGCACAGTAGCACGGCGGTGACCAGGCTTTAGCAAAGTGCGTGACTGCGAAGAGTGCAGCACTTTTGATCTTTTAAAAAGCCCCTAGTGTTGCTTTTGTTGTCAGTGTTTTTCTTTTCTTTTCTTTTCTCGGTAGAGGTGTGCACAGATGTCAAGAGGAAGAAAGGTAGATCACATCAGCGCTGATGCTTGCATACCAGACTTGCGATGCGCACGCAAGACGCGAAGCAGTGCGTAGTGCGTGTGTGTCGCTTTCCCGTTGCACTTGCGTTGTTGCTGGAAGATGTAAATTAAAAAAAAAATTCATGTCGCAAGAACGAAGCAATATAAAAACATTACCAGCGTTTCCTTCATTTCTCTTAAAATGTGCTGTTGTGACGTTGGATTTCTTGTTTGCTTTTACAGTAGCAGTTCACTTTAGTCAAAGCAGTCCAACGTAGTCGCCGACAATTTGCATTCATCACCTACGCGATGTCTAGGCGCATTTGGTTTTCGCATTTCCGGAAGCCGGCTTTGGAATAGTAGGCCAACATGTCGTCGGTGCAATCCAAAATCACCTTGTAGCAGTCGTGCTCCTTCGCGGCGACAACGAGCTGCTGCAGCAGCTTCTGCCCGATTCCCTTGCCGCGACTCAGTGGGTGGGTGACGACGTCCTCGACGTGCCCCACACTCTTGCCGCCACGCGTAAACTTGGGCTCGACCAGGAGCGAGGCGGTGCCGAGTACGGTGTGCCTCTCAGGGTCAACAGCGACGAGGGTCCGCACGCCGGCCGCCACGCGACGGTGGTGCACGACTTCCAGCTCGCGCTGAGTTAACGCCGGGGCCGATGTGAGGTGGCTGAGGAGCTCCAGCACCTGCGCCAGGTCTCCTACCTCGACATCACGGATGACGAGAGACTCCGTCGGGCTAGATGACTGCATCGCTGCGTCGTGCTCGTGTTCTACTACGTGTTTGGGTGTTGGTGCGTGCGCGCGTCTGTGCCTCCCCACTTAGAAATGCGAGTTCTATTGCGTTATGATGTTCCAGCGGCGAATTCCTTCCGAGAACAGCAAGAGGAGCAATTCCTGAGAGTTACAACCAAGGGCAAAAAAGGAGAAAAAAACGTAGTCACAGCAAGGAGGAGGCGAGAATCTCAGAAGAAGTAGTGTCCGGAGAAAAAAGATTTAAGCACAACAACGCGGAAAAACAGCTCACGAGTAAACGACGCCGCTCGCTTCAGTGAACCGAGCAGCGAAGCACCAGAAGCATCTGCGATGCGCCGGAGACGACGCCACCACCGTGAAGGTACTGGTAAATGGCTCCCGAAAACACTCACTGTCTACTCAAGGTGAGGCGATCGATCGAAGCCACTGCTTATCAAGAGGAGCGCAGTATCGCTGAGACGGCGCACAAAACGCGTGAAGTAAGCCGTTGTGCTTTTATTCCGCTTGACAGGCATCATTCTATTATATATATTTTTTCCGTCGCTGCGATCTGGGCTGCCCTTTCTTGCAACTCAGCGCCACAACCTTTTTTTTCAAGCGACAAATCTGAAAACGAAAGGTCGCAATTTTTGAACGCCAACTGGCCTCTTCTGAATTTGTTCGCACCACTTTTTCTTATTTGGTGTTGAATATGATCATGAAAGAAAAAAATCAAGGTGAAATAAGAAACGTTAAAAGAAACCCATCTTCTACTTCGGCGTCAAACAAATTTGTTTTCTGAACCCTAAGCCGCTTTTTGCGTGTTTGAAAGCAAAAAGGGAATGTTTGGCACTCAAGTATTGCACTCAACAGCACACCGGTATCCGCGAGCCTCACTAAACGAGGCGGCATCAACGCTGGCCCTCCCTTCACTCACACAACAACACACACCACCAGAAACACCATCTGCGCAGTCCGCGCTACTGCTGACTTCCGAACACCTGCCCGTTTTGGCCCCCTTGCTGAAAGCCGCCCGCGAGTGAGTTGAAAGAGGACGCGGCAAAGGCGCCACCCGCGTTATTCGCGCCGCCGCCGCCGCCCGAGAATGCGCTCTTTGGCACGGCAGAGAAGCCGCCGCCGCTGGAAGCACCGCCGAAGGCGCTACCAAACGCACTCCGGGCACCATAGGTAAACTGATTCGTCGCTGCACCGGCCTGCTGAGGGTTGCAGGACGAAGACTGCCCCGCGCCGAGCACACCGCCACCAGCGGGGGCATTTCCGAACCCGCTCGCCGTGGAAGGGTTCCCGAACGCACTGGATGGGGCAGCGGCACCAGCAGCAGCGGTCTGGCCAAACGCAGAGGGCTGACCAAAGGCACTCGCGCCAGGTGCTTTCCCAAACGCACTTGACGGCGCTGCAGCGCCAGACTGGCCAAACGCGGAAGGCTGACCAAAGGCACCTCCAGCAGGTACGTTTCCAAAAGCACTCGACGGCGCGGCAGCAGCACCTTGCTGACTGAACGCAGAAGGCTGACCAAAGGCACTCGCGCCAGGTGCTTTCCCAAATGCACTTGACGGCGCTGCAGCACTAGACTGGCCAAACCCGGAAAGCTGGCCCAACACAGAGGGCTGGCCAAACGCACCGCTCGCAGCAGGTGCCTTTCCAAACGCGCCAGTCGGTGCTACGGCGCCAGCAGTTGCTGCCTGACCGAACGCACCACTCGCAGCAGGTGCCTTTCCGAACGCGCCAGTCGGTGCTGCAGCGCCAGCATCAGCAGTCTGACCGAACGCACCACTCGCAGCAGGTGCCTTTCCAAACGCGCCAGTCGGTGCTGCAGCGCCAGCATCAACAGTCTGACCGAACGCACCACTCGCAGCAGGTGCCTTTCCGAACGCGCCAGTCGGTGCTGCGGCGCCAGCAGTTGCTGCCTGACCGAACGCACCACTCGCAGCAGGTGCCTTTCCGAACGCGCCAGTCGGTGCTGCAGCGCCAGCATCGCAGTCTGACCGAACGCACCACTCGCAGCAGTGCCTTTCCAAACGCGCCAGTCGGTGCTGCAGCGCCAGCATCAGCAGTCTGACCGAACGCACCACTCGCAGCAGGTGCCTTTCCAAACGCGCCAGTCGGTGCTGCAGCGCCAGCAGTTGCTGCCTGACCGAACGCACCACTCGCAGCAGGTGCCTTTCCGAACGCGCCAGTCGGTGCTGCAGCGCCAGCAGTTGCAGTCTGACCGAACGCACCACTCGCAGCAGGTGCCTTTCCGAACGCGCCAGTCGGTGCTGCAGCGCCAGCATCAGCAGTCTGACCGAAGCACCACTCGCGCAGGTGCCTTTCCAAACGCGCCAGTCGGTGCTGCAGCGCCAGCATCAACAGTCTGACCGAACGCACCACTCGCAGCAGGGTGCCTTTCCAAACGCGCCAGTCGGTGCTGCGGCGCCAGCAGCGGGGTAAGGCGGCAGGCCTGGGCTCGGTAGCATCCTTCGCAGCAGCAGCAGCAAGGAAGGCGAAGCCGGGGGCAGCAGGCTTGGGCTCGGCGGGCTTGGGCTCGGCAGGTTTGGGCTCGGCGGGCTTGAGCTCGGCGGGCTTGGACTCGGCGGCGTCCTTCGCAGCACCACCATCATTAGCAGCACCAGCAGAACCAGCAGCCGGGAAGGCGAAGCCGGAGGCGGCAGGCTTGGGCTCGGCGGGCTTGGCTCGGTAGCATCCTTCGCAACAGCAGCAGCAGGGAAGGCGAAGCCGGAGGCGGCAGGCTTGGGCTCGCGGCTTGAGCTCGGCGGCGTCCTTCGCAGCACCCAGCGGCAGGGAAGGAGAAGCCGGAGGCAGCAGGCTTGGGCTCGGCGGGCTTGAGCTCGGCGGCGTCCTTCGCAGCACCAGCAGCAGGGAAGGCGAAGCCGGAGGCGGCAGGCTTGGGCTCGGCGGGCTTGGGCTCCGCAGCGTCCTTCGCAACAGCAGCAGCAGGGAAGGCGAAGCCGGAGGCGGCAGGCTTGAGCTCGGCGGGCTTGGGCTCCGCAGCGTCCTTCGCACCAGCGCAGCAGGGAAGGCGAAGCCGGAGGCGGCAGGCTTGGGCTCGGCGGGCTTGGGCTCCGCAGCGTCCTTCGCAACAGCAGCAGCAGGGAAGGCGAAGCCGGAGGCGGCAGGCTTGGGCTCGGCGGGCTTGGGCTCGGCGGCGTCCTTTGCAGCACCAGCGGCAGGGAAGGCGAAGCCGGAGGCGGCAGGCTTGAGCTCGGCGGGCTTGGGCTCGGCAGCGTCCTTCGCACACAGCAGCAGCAGGAAGGCGAAGCCGGAGGCGGCAGGCTTGAGCTCGGCGGGCTTGAGCTCGGCGGGCTTGAGCTCGGCGGGCTTGAGCTCGGCGGCGTCCTTCGCAGCACCAGCGGCAGGGAAGCGAAGCCGGGGCGCAGCTTGGGCTCGGCGGGCGTCAGCTCGGGGCGTCCTTCGCCAGCCACCAGCAGCCAGGAAGCGAAGCCGAGCGCAGGCTTGGGCTCGGCGGGCTTGGTCTCCGCACTTGCCTTCGCAAAGCTCTTCGCGCCACCAGCAGCGGGGAGAGCTCCTACAGCAAAAGAGGTTGGAGACGGTGTAGTACGCTCCTTATTGTCCATGGGAGACAACGAAGGCAATGGCTTCGTGAAACCTGAGGCCTGATCACGATTTCCTGTATATGCAGGGGGGTTTGCGGTTTGAGGAGAGCCGACGCCACCAAGACGGGGTCCTTGAGGTAAGACGGCAGGGTTGGCGTGCGTATTGTCTCGAAAGATCTTCGTTGTTTCCGGGTTGGATGGGACAACTTCCGCCGAAAAGCCGCGCGCTTCCACAAGACGAGACGTGTCGGCATCAGCTACAATGAACTCTGGCGAGTAGCCGACTGCAAAAATAGAAGACATGCTCTCTTGACGGGCCGCCGCTGCTGCTCGCGCAGAGGCTGAGTGAGTTTGCCGCGGGATCGTCTGTGCACGAAGGTACAACGCATCCACCGCCCCCAGCAGAAGGCCCACAGAGTGCGCCGCCGCCTCCCCAGTGAAATCGCTCTCGGTGGCAAGAGGACGGTGCAGGTGGCTGTCGTGGAACTGCCCAATCGAGCGCTCAATGGCGGGTATACGCCGGTTGCGCAAGTCATCCACGTCGCCCCTCAGTGAGTGCACTCGCGCACACAACTTGCGGAGACTTTCCAGATCAGCAAAGCTAGACTTCGACGATGCCTCGCACACCGCATCAAGCCGGGTAGGTGGGGGCATTGCAGCAGTCTTCCGCTTGAAAAGAAAAAGAAAAAGAGTGGCTGGTTCTCAGACGTGCAAAGAGAACAACAGGAAGCGCGACAGGCACGATTGCACCGTATTCCACCAACGCTGTGCTACGGAAAAAAAGAGGGGAAAAAGGACCTCTTATATTCCGGGAAACAGAGAACAGAGCAACAATGAATAGAGGGATGATCCAGCCCATCAAAGGCACATTGAGAGAAGACGAAGCAGATGAATGACGATGTGGGAGAGGGGAAAAAACAGTTAGAGTTCAGAACCAAACACAGGGGAGAAGAAAAGAACACGCAGACAGCCAAAACACTCTCCATTCGGTCCGTTGTGAACGCAAACATAAAGAGACAAAGTGCATTGCTAGTTTGTGAGTAGCAAGTAAGTGCGTTTGTGTCGCGTGAGTGTGTGTGTGTGTGAACCTGTGAGTGTCAATACATAAGTATCCATTCTCATTATCCTTGCACTTCTAAAGCAGAAGGAAAAAACTTTTTAAAAAAAAGTGCTTATCGGTTTTTTTTTTAATAGTATTATTTGCTTGTTTACTGACACAAAGACACCTACACACTTCACACAAACAGACAATTTTTTTGTTAGTTAATCAACGTCAGTTTTTCTTCACCTGTCCTGCTCGTATATTACGTGCAACCATGCTTGCTAGAGCTTACGAAACGCTTTCGATAAATGTCGCCGAACAATAGCCGCGTCTGTCTCGTCAACTGCCGCATCAAAGTCCGCCCTCTCCGCCAGAATGTTGCGCGTACTAGCCTCGGCAACTGCTTTGCGAACGTCGTAAAGAAGCTCCTCGCGGAACACCTCCCACTCCGCCTTCATCGACTCCCGCTGCTCCGCCAGGGCATCCAAAACAACCCGTTGAACCTCCTGCAGCGAGAACTGCTGCAGCGAGAAGTCGGGAATGGTCTGCACTGCCGTCGTGGCAGCCTCTTTCGTTGGCGCCGCAAGATCAACGACTTCGTTCCCATCGCCATGAATGCAGCTCACCTGTGCCGCGGCGCCATCCTTTGCAGCAAGCGGCGCCGCTTCCACCTCTGTGTTCGCAGCATCAGCGGGAGACGACGCCGAGGACTGAGCAGCAACTTTCGCTCCCGACTTTTCTGACCGCATTACCGGAACAAGTGCCATTTCCGTCGCAAAGCCGGCCCCAAACGCACCATCTGGTATACCTTCCTTCTTTGGCCCTGGCGCTCCAAACGGCTTGGCGTTAAAGCCAAAGGAGCTTGTGGCCCCGAATGCCGGCGCTGCTGCGCTTACGCTGTCCTTCTTCTCAGCTTCCACGGCGGCACCATTTGAACTCTTTGCGGGCTGACTGGGCAGCTGTGACTTTGAGTTCACCCCTGTCGGTGTTGAGGCCCCATCCTGTTCCTCTTGCGCGCCGCTAGACGAACAACTTTCATTATCGTCCGACCACGCGCTAGAGCCACTAGAGCCATCGATGTAGTCCTCGTAGTACTCCGACTCTTCGTCGTCACCGAGCCTCATGGAATCCATTGTGTCACGATCCGCAGCGGACGCAGCCGGCGACTCTACTTCGTTTGGACTCGCCCCAACACCACCTTTGTTGTTTTGCAAAGGTACCGCAGAAACATTTTCGCTCGCAACAGCAGCAGCCGGTGCAAACGCACTCTTGAAGACGGAGCTCACAGGAGCCTTTGCGTCAGCTGCAGCAGCCGGTGCACCAAACGCACTCTTGAAGGGAGAGCTCGCGGGGGCCTTCGCGTCAGCTGCAGGAGCCGGTGCACCAAACGCACTCTTGAAGGGAGAGCTCGCGGGAGCCTTCGCATCAGCTGCAGTACCTGCAGCAGCACCAACGCGACCCTCAGCAACAGCGGGAACTGACAGCTTGGTGGACTGCTCAGGTGCCGCGTCGGGCTTCACCGAAGAGGCAGCGCCTGCCGCGTCTAGAACGAAGGTGGTTTTCTTCGCACATGGCCAGCAGTCGGAACGCACCGTCGTCTTGCCATTCAAGTGCGGACCCTTTAGGTCCTTAACTTTGCGACACACCGCGCAACGCCACGCCGCGTCCCCGCTGGCGGCTGGCACAGTTGCAGGGAGGGGAGCAGGCTTTGCAGCCTCCGTAACGGTCTCCGTTGGCAGCAGGTACTTGGCCTCATCTTCAGCGCTAGGGACAACAGGTGACCGGAATACAACGGCGCTCCCTTCCGACTGAGCCACGCTCGTGCTCGTCGCTACGGGCGGCGTAGCAGGGGACGCTGCTGTGACAGGCTTGCCAGTATCGCTGCTAGGACTGCTGCCGTCACGCACAAATGTCGTCTTCTTTGCACACGGCCAACAGTCAGACCGCACTGACGTCTTGCCGTCCAGGTGCGGCCCCTTCAAATCCTTCACCTTGTGGCACGCAGCGCACCGCCACACTCCATCGCCGTTCGGAGCTGCAGCAGCAGCGCTGCCACTCTTCGGGTCCGGAACAGGTGCAGGCACGGCAGGGGCAGAAGACTCTGCTACCTTAGATTCGGGAGACTCTCCACCTCGAGTGAACGCGCTTTTTGAGAGCGAGTCGGTACTTGCAGTACCAGACAAAGCACTACCAGCAGCGCCAAAGGCACTCTTGAAGGGGGAGCTCGCGGGGGCCTTCGCGTCAGCTGCAAGAGCCGGTGCTCCGAAAGCACTCTTGAAGGGGGGAGCTCCGCGGGGGGCCCTTCGCGTCAGCTGCAGGAGCCGGTGCTCCGAAAGCACTCCTTGAAGGGGGGAGCTCGCAGGGGCTTTTGCGTCAGCTGCAGCAGCCGGTGCACCAAACGCACTCTTGAAGGGAGAGCTCGCGGGGGCCTTCGCGTCAGCTGCAGGAGCCGGTGCTCCGAAAGCACTCTTGAAGGGGGAGCTCGCGGGGGCCTTCGCGTCAGCTGCAGGAGCCGGTGCTCCGAAAGCACTCTTGAAGGGGGAGCTCGCAGGGGCTTTTGCGTCAGCTGCAGGAGCCGGTGCTCCGAAAGCACTCTTGAAGGGAGAGCTCGCGGGAGCCTTCGCGTCAGCTGCAGCAGCCGGTGCACCAAACGCACTCTTGAAGGGAGAGCTCGCGGGAGCCTTCGCGTCAGCTGCAGCAGCCGGTGCACCAAACGCACTCTTGAAGGGGGAGCTCGCGGGGGCCTTTGCATCAGCTGCAGCAGCCGGTGCACCAAAGGCACTCTTGAAGGGGGAGCTCGCGGGAGCCTTCGCGTCAGCTGCAGTACCTGCAGCAGCACCAACGCGACCCTCAGCAACAGCGGGAACTGACGGCTTGGTGGACTGCTCAGGTGCCGCGTCGGGCTTCAGCGAAGAGGCAGCGCCTGCCGCCTCTAGAACAAAGGTGGTTTTCTTTGCACATGGCCAGCAGTCGGAACGCACCGTCGTCTTGCCATTCAAGTGCGGGCCCTTCAGGTCCTTCACTTTGCGACACACCGCGCAGCGCCACACCGCGTCTCCGCTGGCGGCTGGCACAGTTGCAGGAAGGAGAGCAGGCTTTGCGGCCTCCGCAACGGTCTCCGATGGCAGCAGGTACTTGGCCTCATCTTCAGCGCTAGGGACAACAGGTGACCGGAACACAACGGCGCTCCCTTCCGACTGGGCAACGCTCGTGCTCGTCGCTACGGGCAGCGCAGCAGGGGACGCTGTGACAGGCTTGCCAGTATCGCTGCTAGGACTGCTGCCGTCACGCACAAATGTCGTCTTCTTTGCACACGGCCAACAGTCAGACCGCACTGACGTCTTGCCGTCCAGGTGCGGCCCCTTCAAATCCTTCACCTTGTGGCACGCAGCGCACCGCCACACTCCATCGCCGCTCGGAGCTGCAGCAACAGCGCTGCCACTCTTCGGATCCGAAACAGGTGCAGGCACGGCAGGGGCAGAAGACTCTGCTATCTTAGAATCGGGAGACTCTCCACCTCGAGTAAAAGCGCTTTTTGAGAGCGAGTCGGTACTTGCCCCACCAGACGAAGCACCACCAGCAACGCCAAACGCACTCTTGAAGGGGGAGCTCGCGGGAGCCTTCGCGTCAGCTGCAGCAGCCGGTGCTCCGAAAGCACTCTTGAAGGGGGAGCTCGCGGGAGCCTTCGCGTCAGCTGCAGGAGCCGGTGCTCCGAAAGCACTCTTGAAGGGAGAGCTCGCGGGAGCCTTCGCGTCAGCTGCAGCAGCCGGTGCACCAAACGCACTCTTGAAGGGAGAGCTCGCGGGAGCCTTCGCGTCAGCTGCAGCAGCCGGTGCACCAAACGCACTCTTGAAGGGAGAGCTCGCGGGAGCCTTCGCATCAGCTGCAATACCTGCAGCAGCACCAACGCGACCCTCAGCAACAGCGGGAACTGACAGCTTGGTGGACTGCTCAGGTGCCGCGTCGGGCTTCACCGAAGAGGCAGCGCCTGCCGCGTCTAGAACGAAGGTGGTCTTCTTCGCACATGGCCAGCAGTCAGAACGCACCGTCGTCTTGCCATTCAAGTGCGGGCCCTTCAGGTCTTTAACTTTGCGACACACCGCGCAGCGCCAGGTGCCGGTGGGCTCCATGAAAAATGTCCGAAAGTTGTTGTTTGTGTGCAGGATCCCCTTTTTCGGATTTAGAATGGATTGGTAGTAGAGTGTGTGCTTTAAGGAAAGTCTACGCGACGAAGGGTCTGACGAAGAATTAGAGTCTTGACGTTTTTAGATGCTTGCCGACAATCGAAGATCTATGACACTTAAAAGACGGGCTAATTCAGCGTGACTAAGCACTGACGAGGTAAATTAATTTGTTGTCTTTGGTCTCGTGTAGAAAACTGAAGAGAACAAGGTAGGCTTTTGTTTTCTCTTTGTAATGAAAGATTTGTGTATCTGCTCCTCGGTTTC
This sequence comes from Crithidia fasciculata, assembly GCA_000331325.2. Classification (NCBI taxonomy): domain Eukaryota; phylum Euglenozoa; class Kinetoplastea; order Trypanosomatida; family Trypanosomatidae; genus Crithidia; species Crithidia fasciculata. Next base: position 1,200,408 of record CM003407.1, read on the forward strand.
TCTCGAATTTATGCAATGTTCGTGGCTTTTTTTTTTGTTTGTGTGTTTGTGTGTGTGTGTGTGTGTGTGTGTGTGTGTGTGTGTGTGTGTGTGTGTGTGTGTGTGTGTGCGCTGATATGAATAGTGGTCTGATACTTCAACAACAGAAACAACAAGAATGTTCTTTCTGAGATTGCAAGCAGGAGACTGTTCACAGGAGATCAAAACCGATACTTCTGGCTGACCGCAAGTGTCTTCTCCCTAGTCTGTGAGATTTACCGCGCTCATCCAAAAAAGAAAAAATAATAAGTAAAAATAAAGAGATGTTTTGCGGTGAAAGAAGCAAATGTGGATAAGAAGTAAGCAGGACAGTACAGTTAATGCACCTGATGGATATGTTGCAGGCAATTATTTTTTTTTTCTCGCGCAGCAACTAATTGTGCACGTCAATTAGCCACGAGAAAAAAAAAACTGGTCAGCAAACACACTTTTTTTTTATAGAGAAAGCGGATGTGACCAACAAATAGCACAGAACAAAGATCCATTACTTTTACTGCTTACGCTACTAGATGAGTACTTACACACCTTCGTTGCACTTTTCCGTCATAGCTGAGCATTCTTGCGAGCAGGCAATACTTTGCTTATTTCAAAAGTACAAAGTGGTAGCGGAGCCGGATTGGGACTCTCCAAACCTTACAGATACCAACGTTCATTTTTTGTCTCAGAAAACGGAGAAAAATAATTGTTGGCTCGCGTGCATTTGATTAAAGTTGGCTTTTTCTTTTTTTAAGTGTTGTGTGTATGTGTGTGTGTGTGAGGATAAAATTAGTCTGCTCTGCAACTGTTGCTACTGTTTGACAAGAAAAAGCAGTAAAGAAAAAGAAGCACATTTGCACTCTTTTAGTACAAACAAAGACACTTAAAGTGTGCAGCAAAAAATGTATATAATAATAATAATAATAATTGCACCTGAAGTACAGCTCAACAGCACTGCGGAACCTTGAAGACCCTACTTGCTGTTGCCGAAAAAAAAAAACCGTAGTGCAATATTCGTCGTGTCAAGAAACGTTGCTACCCAGAAAAACAAAAATCTACTTCTGGTTTTCGAGAAAAAAAATCAAATTTTTAACGCGCCACATTTTTTTTTTTTCGTTGCTGCTACGTCCACGAGAAAAACAGAGCTTTCCGCATTCCAGTATTGCTTCGCTGAATTCGATACCCTATCGATATTCCTTTTGGTTGGAAGCTCAATTCACAAGCACAACTCTTCAGGCCTTGAATGTATCGCACAGAGACCCACGAAAACACCTTCTCGCAGACCACCAGTGGGCTAATGGAAGTGGGTGAAACTATCACATTAAAGAAGCCAACACATTTGTCCTGTAATTTATGAAATATTGACACTGTGCCAGAGACCTGAGTTCGCGACGACTGCACACCACAGGAAATGAATGTCGAGGGAGACAGCACGGCGCTGTATCGCAAACCAGCACAGGCATTACTTGCTAATTGCGTCCACGCCTCCCATTCGTCGGAAAACAGCGCAGAGACGAAAAACGTTCGGAATTTCTGATTGCAGTCGAACCAAAAGTTCACGTCGTCTCGGGATTCAAAATGGACTCCGTACGCTCGGACGGATTTGCTGCCAACACTAACGTACGCTGAGTCACTCCTGATGGTGTCGAATGGGCCGGAGTGCGCCGCAGGGTGAGCTAGACTAAAGCATGTCTTACCACCGCAGTAGGATAAGGACAAAATTGCAGATTGAGGCAAGCTGTGTGAGCACGTGACGCTTAATTCTCGCTTGGGATGAAGCACAAAATCCTCGATGTGAGAGCAGCACTGGGAAAACGTATCAATCATTAACTTCCCCACAAACGGGAAGCGACGAAAAAGGGAGAAAAGTGTTTGACATTCGAGGTCAGGGTAGTCCATTGCGGTGTAGGCCATGTGCGGCCATGTCAGACGAGGACTACAGTGTAAGAAGTACTTTTTTTCCAAAAATAATAAAGGCAAGAAGGCAGAGAAGTCGCAGCAATAAAAAAAAAGGTAAGGTCAATTGGTTTTTTTTTGTCGCGACCCAAAGAGGAAGGGAGGAGTGCGCTGAGAAACGGAAAATTTTGCATGCATAACGGAGATATTTTGCTCTGCACTGTTCAAGCGTCACGCAGAGAGATGAAAGAAAGTGAAGCACAAGGGATGTGGAAGTGGTCAATTAAAGCCTGATATTGACCACTACAGTTTTTTTCCTTTTAAATTATTATTTTTCTTAAGGTTCCAATTAGTGGTTACTGGCGTTGCAGTTAGTATTAGTATTATTGATATTCTGTGCGTTTTCTTTTATGACCGAGAAAAGGGATCTCTCTATCGAAAAGACTAACATGCTAGTAAAAAAAAAAAAGATGGTCAACCCTCTTTTTCTTTTTTTTAAGCGCGGTGAAATTCAGCAATTTAGAAGCACGTGTAAAACTTAAAAAAAAAAAAAGAGGTCAAATGGCATACGAGGCGTCGCGCAATTTGACATTTTTCTTTAAAAGTCGATACCACAAAGTGCAACAAAAATAAAAATACAGCAGCTGCCGAGAGTAACAAAAAAGCAGCTTGGAACACTGCTAATGGAGCAATTTCTTGAAATTAAATGCACTGGTTGCAGCAGTTAACACAGCGGAAGAAAATATAAGAAAAAAAACCTTAACCTTTCTCTTCTCGGATGCACGTTGCAAATTGGCACTACATTGAAAAGAAGAAAACGACAACTCCGACTTACTGCATGCCAGCACGCGTTCTTCTGTTTAATGCTCATTCAAGCGCACGACGCTGAAACATCGCCGCGAAAGCTGCCACCGCATTCATAAGCTGGTTCTTTTTTTTTTTTCAAAAGGGGGGCTCAGCTAACGCCCCACTCCTCTTAATCTATTTTTTGGGCGTTTTTCCGTTGGCTGCCTTCTCGGCTTTTGGTCGTGCTGAGCTTCTGGTTTGTTTTTTTGTGTTGGTATTGGGGAAAAGGGGGGGGGGGGGGGGGTGGAATGGAAGGGCAAGCGTCTTAATCCCAAGCCTGCCCCCTGGAGGAGTAGGGGAAAACGCCCAACGGCCAAAAGCCCTCGAGAAACAGAGACGAAAAGGGACCAAAAAATGCGAGGCGGGAAGGGTATAGAACCAATGGAGGATGGCGAGAGGGGCTCGGCCTAATTCCAGGCAAGGGCGCGCGGCTCACGAAAGCATGAAGTGCGCGTCATTGTTTCGTTTTCCATTTCCGCTGGCTCCGGAAAAGCGGCCGTCAAAGGGCACGTGTGCAGAGCTCTCTGCCGGCAAAGGACCTCGTTTTTGTTAAGCAAAAAAGAACTGTTTTATTTTCTTCAGTTGAAGAGAAGGGAATCGCTGAGAAGAGGTCAGAAAATGGCTAATTAGTAAGAGGGCATTTGAATCACCCACTTGCAAAGAAAAAAATGTTTAAATTACAATTGCTGAAAATGGCAAAATGGAAAAAAAAAGAGAAACGACAACAACAGGGTCTGTTGCTCAGAGGCACGCCACTCTGTCCAGGAAGTTTTGTGTAGAGAGTACGCTGGTTTGCGGACGCGGCAGCAGGCTTAGCTGTTGGAAAGGCAGCGGCATACCGCCCTGTGCATGATGTGCGACAGTGAAGGCGAGAAAAGCGGCAGCCACGAAAAAAAAAAAAAAAGCGTTTACACCTTGACTTCCTCCAACTGGGGACAGGTCGCACGAAGCTCCTTCCCGTCGTCCACGTCGGTGTGAAGAGCGCTGACGAACTTCAGGCGCGGGGCACCTTGAAGGCCGGCGAGGGACGTGAGGTCCTCGCAGTCGTCAACGTCCACTTCCTCCAGCGCAGAGCACGTGGCAAGCCCGTCAACATCCTCGATGCCGGTGTCGAAGGCCGACAGGTGGTGCAGCTTCGCGCAGTGCGACAGAGGCTTGAGGGTAGTGATGGCGAAGCAGCCGCCGACGTGGAGCTCCTCGAGTTGCGGACACTGAGCGAGGCCCTCCACGCTCGTGAGTCCGGCGTAGCGCGCACAGATCCGCTTCAGCAGCGGCGCTCCCGCCAGCCCCCTCAGGTCCTTCAAGTTAGCGCACGAGTCGAAGTCAACGCTCTCAAGCAGCGGACACGCCGCCAGTCCTTGCGTCGTGGCAACGCTGCTGCTCGCCGCCTTGAGCGTACGCACCGCCGAACCAGGGCCGGCGATCTGCGACACGGTGGAGAGCTCTCTGCACCCGCTCACATCCAGCAGCGCGAGGTGTGGACACCGGAACAGCGGGCCCAGCACCCGCACCCCGCTGTACGCCACCACCACGGTCGCCAGCAGCGGCGCACCCACGAGCGCCGTGAGATCGGTAAGCGACGCACAGTTGCGAAAGAAGACTTCGCGCAGCTCGGGGCAGCTGCTCATCCTGCCCAGGTTCTCGACCGGTGTGCCGCACACCGACAGCTTCCGCAGCTTCGGTGCCCCTGCGAGGTTGCTGAGATCCTTCAGCTTGCTGCAGTCGTCCATCAGCACCTCTCGCAGTTCAGCGTAGGCCGCATAGCTGTCATCCAGGCGGGAAACGGTGCTCCGGCACGCAGAGAGGACGCGCAGCGACGGCAGCGGCCCCATCCCCGACAGCGACATGAGCCGCGTGCAGTCATCGGCGTAAAGCTCTTCAAGTGCCGGGCACTTCGACACCCCACTGATGCGGTACACTGCGCTGCCAGATACGGTGAGGCGGCGCAGCTGGTTGCACCCGGCAACCGCGTCGACGTCAGTCAGCTTTTCACAGCCATCAAAGTGAAGCACCTCAAGCAATGGACAGGAGCTGAGCCCCGCAATAAAGTACACACCGCTGTGCCGGGCGGAGATGACGCGCAGGCTGGGGGAGCGGAGCAGCTTAGAGAGGTCTCCGAGTTGAATGCAGTGGTCGCAGTTCACCTCCTCCAGGCGTGGGCATGATGAGAGGCCTTCCAGGGAGGCGACGCTGCTGTGCATCGCGACGATCTTGCGCAGCTGCGGTGCCCCGGCGAGACCGCTGAGCGAGTGCAGCTTCTCACAGCCGTTGAACTCCACAGACTCGAGAAGGGTACACGTGTGCAGGTCGTCAATGTCCACCACATTGCTGCCGTTTGCGCGGATAACGCGGAGACTCTGCGCGCCGGCAAGACCGGCCAAGGAACGCAGCTCCTTGCAGTCGACGAAGGAGACCTCGCTGAGAGTGCGGCAGCGGCCCAGGTCCTCTACGCTCCCGACGCTGCTTCGATCGGCGGTCAGCTTCTGCAGCGCGCGGGCGTTGGCAAGCTGGGCAAGGGAGGAGACGCACTTGCAGTCGTCCAAGACCAACACCTGCAACGAGGTGCACTGACCCACGCCGTCGAGCGCGGCAACGCCGCTGCCGCGGAGGGAAAGCGTCTTGAGTCCCTCAAGCGAGGCAAGCGCGCTCATGTCGAACAGATCCACACAGTAGTCTAGCGCAAGCTCGGTGAGCGCGGTGTTGCCCTCGATGCCGGCCAAGCTCACAATCTGCGTCTTGGTGGCGCTGACGTGCTGCAGCCTCGCACAGCTGTGCAGGCCGGCCAGCGTAAGCAGCTGCGCACACTCGTCCAGCAACACCTTGGTGAGGTGGCTGCACTGGCAGAGGCCCTCCATCGTGATTACCGCGCATCTGCGAGCCGAAATCGTCTTCAGCTGCGGCGCGCCAGCTAGCCCGGAGAGGTCGGTCAAGAAAGCGCAGTCATCCACAACAATCTCCTCCAGCGCCGCCATCTTGCTCAGCCCGGCCAACTGCGTCACGGCGGTGCCGCCAAGGTCGAGGCTGGTGATGTGGGCGAGGTCACGCAGCGAAGAGACGTCCGTGAGCTTTGCGCACCCGTTCAGCCGGAGGCGAATGAGCTGTGTGCAGCCCGCGAGAGCCTCTACGCTGCACACACCACTGTCATTTAGCGACAGCGCGGTCAGCTGCGATGCACCAGCCAACGGCGTCAGACTCGTCAGAGCGGCGCACGCGTTCAGCTCGAGAGTCTTGAGCGCGCCACACGAGGCAAGCGGATCGAGCCTGGCCACAGCCGTGCCGCTCAGCAGCACCACCTCCAGCTCCTCCTTGCTTTTCAGCGCCTCCAGCGAGCACACCTTCGCGCACCCGGTGGCCTGCAAGTGGCGCAGGCGGGTGCAGGCCGCGAGGGGAGAGAGATCGGCGACGTCCGTGTGCATAATCCCAAGAAAGCGCAACGACTCCAGCCCCTGCAGCGCTGCCACGGAGCGGAGCCCTTTGCAGTGGTCCAGCACAAGCTCCTCCAGCGCGGTGCACTGCTGCAGGCCGTCAATGATGCTAATCGCACACTTGTGCGCCGACAGCACCCGCAGCTTCGCGAGGCAACCGAGGCCTCCGATGTCGTCGACGTTGCGGCACTGGTCCATGCGCAGCTCCTCCAGCGCCGCACACCCGGCGAGCGGCCGCACATCGGCGACGGCGGTGTTGGCGATGGAGAGAAGGCGCAGCTTGACACACGACTGCAGCGGGCTCAAACTCGTGAGCAGGCGGCAGTTCTCCAGCTGCAGCTCCTCCAACGAGTTGGCGAGGCCGGCTAGTGGGAGGAGGTCACACACGCCGGTGCCGCCCACGTTCACCTTCCGCAGGACGTCAAGGTTCTTGAGTACCGACAGGTCCGCCAGCGCGTCGCAGCAGTACAGATAGAGCTCCTCCAGCGCCGTGCAGCGCTCCAGGCCGGCGAGGCGCGAGACGGCGGTGCCGCAGGCATCCAAGACGCGCAGCCGCGACTTGCCGGAAAGCGGGGCCAAGTCCGACAGCAGGCGGCAGCCTTGCACATACAGCTCCTCCAGCATTGGGCAGGATCGCAGCACAGCGATACTCTGCACCGCCGTGTAGCGCACATCAACGATGCGGAGGTGGTTCGACGTGGCGAGCGGCGAGAGATCGTGCACACCCTTGCAGCCCTGCAGCTGTAGCACCTCCAGCCCCGCGAATTCAGCGAGCGGTGCAAGGTCGCAAAAGGCGGCGTCGGCGATGGTGAGAACGTGCACACTCTGCTTCTCGGTGACCATGTCAAGCTGACGCATCAGTTGGCAGTATACAACGGCATTCTTGCTCCACGCCGGGTCGCTCTGGCCGTCCTTCGCACCAACCCACTGGTGTTCCACGGCGTTTAAGCGAAACTTGAGCACCTCCAGGTCGACCACCAGGTGCTGGGTGTCCATGTACGCAATCACGTTGTCCGTCAGCACGTCGTCCGCGAGAGTGGCGTGCGAGGATTTCAGAAAGAGCACCGCGGCGACCACCAACGCATCCACCACCTCCTTGTGCACCTCGGCGACGAAGGCTTCGTCGTCCTGCCACTCGGCATCCGCGCGGCACAGCGGACACCGACGAATCGGTGAGCTCGACTCGCAGAAGGCGCAGATGCGGTGTGTGCAGTTTGCGTTCTTTCGCGCCGTCACCATCGGGTTCATGCAAATGCAGCACACGTGGTCCTCATCCACAGTAACGTCGTTCACGTCGAGAAAACGAGGCATTTGCTCGCCCTTCCGCTGGTGACGTCTCTTTTTTCAAACTTCCTGTAAAGAGAGAGAGAAAAGACGGCAGTGCACTGCTGTGCGGCGACGGAGAAAGAGAGTAGCAAGAGTGGGTGAAAAACAAAACGCAGGAAGACGCAGCAGTGAGTGGATGTTGTGTGTGTCCGTGAAAGCACAAAGATGCCTTTCTGAAAAAAAAAAATGGGGGAGATAAATTGTAAAGCAATGGAAAAGAGTAGCTCCGAAGAACGGTCGCAGCAGTGAAGCCCTCTTTAGGTGCCTTGCTTTAATAGAAAAGAAATAGAAGGAGGCGACATGGAAACGAAAGAGCTCGGACGAGTCGTTGCCCATCGCACTCTCTACACTAAATATGGCGAACACCCGCATCACTCGCTCCGAAGAAAAATGCTGTCTGAGAGTAGAGAAACGAAGAAGCTTATGGGGTTCAAAAGAGGCTTTTTTTTTTTTGCAGCAGTATTACTTTTTTCATTGTTGTGTACCGGTGCCTTGAAGTTGGAGATGATGCCTTTTACTTTTCTTTTTATTAGTGACCCAAGGGTGCGGGAGTTCCATTAGGAAAACCCTTAAACGAGTAGATTAAGTCAAGCTGCGCAGCCGTATCGCCGCCATCTACCTCCACGGAAAAAAAAAAAAGGCCGGTTGAATTGGCCCAAGTGCACGCTAAACAAGAATGCATGCACATCGGTGCGCGCGAGTCGTGAGAGTGCAACACGCGAAAGGAGAGAAGGCGGAAGGCAAAACGAGCCCTCGGTATTGCCGCTGCTCCCCACTTACTTGGGGATGTGCTGGTTGGAGTTCTGCAGCCACTGCGGCACGACAACGTGCGCCGAGTCTGCCTCACGCGCCGCCTCGCCGTCCAGGTCCAGCTTCGACCACTCGATCTCCTCCGGCGCCTCATCGGAGCTGATGCTTTCGTTGTCGTCGCCACGGCGCCGCTTCAGCCGCTTCCACTCCACCTCCTTGTCGTCGTCGGAGAAGTCAGGCCGCACGTGCTCCGGCAGCTCCTCATCGTTGACGTAACTCGCATCGGTGCCCTTGGCCGTGTCGCACTGCGCGAAAGGGTCAAACATGACCTCCTGATGCGCCACATCGTAGTGCAGCTGCGTCCCCTCCGTCACACGCCCGGTGCTTGCCAGTTCCGCAAAGTCGTCTCGCACCGACTTCACCATGTAGAACGCCTGCTTCACAGGCCCGAGCACGGAGGTGATGCAGCCAATCATCATGCCGTCCGCGAGGCACAGACGCGTGCCGACGTCCATCGAGAGAGTACCGGCAATAGCCTCAGCAATGCAGGTGCGGCTTGCTGCCGAGGTGGACTGCACGACGGCTACAGGAGCCTCGGAGACTGTGTCGACAGGGATCGAGGCTGGGATGTCTGCGGTGGCCGTCGCATCCAGCGGTGTGGCATCGCCGTCAGGGATCATCCACTCCCGACGCGCCGTGCTGCCCAGGTTCGACGTCGACGACGCTGCGGACTGTACCGAGGCCTGCCGCGCGATCGGCTCGGAGTCGACGGAGCTGATGGATACGGCACGGCGAGAGGGCTTCTCGTCAGCGTAGATGGCCCCCACTGCGGAGTCGAGGAAGGCTGACATTGTTTCGGTGTGTGTTTGTGGGTCTATCAGTGGCACAAAAAGAGAGAGAGGGAGTTTTTTGACTGCGCACAGATCAAATATTTCTTCTCTACACTACCAGAAAGACGCCTCAACGACGACACGCTTCTCGTGCTTTACTCTTTAATTCGTTGGTATCTAGGGGGGAAAAAGAAGGCAGACGACAAAGGAGAAGTGTGTATGGATTACAATTTTTTTTTTTACAACTTTCTTCTCTCACTGCTTCAGAGAAAGAGCCGTGCCGCCCGTCGTCTTAGACGGAGCGTGCTGAAAGCAACGCTAGACGCACTGTTGCAGCGAAGCAGAACAGCAACGTTGCGACACTGTCATAACCACGTGTTTCGCCTCGCTACTTAGCCTCAGTGCTACGACAGTACGCCTTTCAAGCCTCATCAGAGTGCAGCTTCATGTCGCTCGTTGATATCCTTCCCCGTCTAGCCAGAACGTCAGTTTCCTTTCTTTTTTGTTGTTGTCGTTCAGTAAAGTTCTTTTTCGGGGAAAAGAAAGGAGAAAAAATAGATAAGGAAACAGAAGGAAGTAGATGTTCCAAAGCACAAAGAAAGATGATGGTGGAAGCAACGACGACACACACCAGGACGAGAGCTGTACAAGGAGAGGAGGCTTATCTATAATCTTTTCCCTCTTCTCCCACCGCCAACGTCGCTTCAGAAGGAGGTGACACACGCACAAAAGGAAAAAAAAAATAGAAGCTGGCGTGCGTGCCTCCCCCTTCTAGGTTCCAGACTGACAAGGTTGAAGAGAGGAAAAAAGGAAATAGAAATTGAAAGAGAAAAAAGAGGTCGGGTAGCGTTCCGCCGACAAGGTCGCCCAAACGCTACCAATATGTACATAAAACGATCCAACGATACCACCAGTGCTATTTTTCTTTTTTTCTCTTTGTTGTTGCTGCGTCATGGCATTTCAACGGCGGAGCGATGCATCAGCCGCACGTCTCACCTGGAGTCCTTATAGTCGTGAAGGAAGCTGCACTGCTGTTCGTGGTAGAGCAGCCCGGCGTTCTGCTGCTTGTAGGCCCGCCGCACCGTTTCCTTGGCGCGTTGATCGTTGCGCATGAAGTTGCGCAGCTGTGGCGACACAATCGCGTCGAGTTGCGTGCGGTCAATGACAACCGCCTCGGTCGGTCCGAAGCTGCTCACTGTGCAGACATACTGCGTGAGGGAGGAGGCGAACTCGTAGGCACCGATGACGCGCGAGAGACCGCGGAAGGAGGTGCAGATCTCCTGCAAGGCCGCCTCGCTGGAGCTCTTCGACGTCACCGACACACGGAACGTCACTTGCGTGCCGCTCTGTGCCATGGTGACGTCCAGCACCCCGTTGACGACGAAGACGAGAGCGGTGAGGTTCTGCCCCATGAGAGACAGCCGCTCGCCGTTAAGAAAGATGGTGGGGGTGCCGGCGTCGATGAGCCGCACCAGGACGCTGGAGGGGCAGCAGAAGGTCATGTATGGGTCCTTTTTGAAGCCCCAGGCCACCGTCTTGTCGATCGGGATTTGCGACGCGCGCTCCTTCTTGGCCGCGTTGCGGCAGTGCAGCAGCGCCGCCGGCTCACTCATCCCCACCTCTGTCAGCACCTCCCGCTTCAGGCGCCAGATGTCGGAGTAGTTGACGCTGACAAGCGACGTGCGTTTGAGCTCGTTCACGCCGCAGCAACACTCGAAGACACCGATGCAGCTCCCCTTCGACACAGCACTGTCCCTCCCGTCCTGATCTCGTATGACAGCCACACCGTCCTGCACAAAGTAGGCGGAGGAGTCTAGGGTGCCGGCAGTAAAGAGGTGGTCGCCGTCGTGCAGGACAATCGGCTCGACGCTGTCGATGAGCCGCGCGAGACTCTCGTCGCTGAACTTCTCAAAGTAGCAGAACTTGCGCAGAAAGTCGACGTGGAGGGGGAAGAAGCGCTTCAGGTTTTGCCGCCGCCGCACATCGGTGGCCTCGCGCTGCTTGCTCGCGACGTCGGCGCTCAGCCGCTTCGCCACCTCGTCGTAGTCCTCCGGCAGCACCGCCCAGTACGCGATGTCCGTCTCGCACAGAATCGACGCCGAGCGCGGCTCCTTGCAGACCAGCGCGAACTCGCCAACGTAGCAGGGAGCCTTAATCTGGAAGACGCCATTCGAGTTGTCCTTCGTGCGGCGCTTGTCGACGCCTTTCTTGCGCAGAATGATCGACACCGTGCCAGTTGTGATCATGAACATCACACGGCCGATATCGCCCTCGTGCATTAGGTAGCTGCCCTGCCGCAGGTAACAGGGCTTCGCATTAGCGACGAGCTTTTCCAGAAGCGATGCGGGCCAGCCGGTGAAAAAGGTGCCGTACATACTTTGGATAATGTGCGGAAAGGGAAAAGGGATGTCGCGGAGGTGCTGGCGCGTGAGTTCGGCCGCCGCCGCCCGCTGCCGTCGCAGCGCAAGATAGCGCTTGATCATCGGGGCCATGAGGAAGCTAAAGGTGTCGAGTGCCCTCTGCACGCGGCGCTCCTGCATGAGAGCGGAGATGAAGGCGTGGCAGACAACAATTGTGTACCACTTCTTCGCCCGCACGAGAAACTGTTCGGTGCGGCGAATTTCCAGAATGTGCTGGTGCTTGTACAGGATCGCCTGCCGCCGCAGCTCCTCCTTCTGGAAAGCGGCCTCAACCTCCAGGCTCTTGGCCTCGTCCTGCCTCATCGCGTTGTCACACACCCGCCGCACATAGTCGCGGCCGTTGCGGGCCCGGGTGGCGGAGAGGCGCTGCTGGAACTCCTCGACATCGACCGGCGGCGTCTTGCGCAGGCGGGCCAGGATCATCTGCCGCTCCCAGTCTGGCAGGTGGTGCAACCCCCTGTGCGAGGCGGTGTGGTCGAGAGAGATGTACTGGCGCGAGACGACGCACTTGGGAAGCGGTGGGACCCGAAAGGGGACGAGCGGGCCGGGGCCATCCTCGGCAGCCGGCGCTTCGGTGACGGCGTTTATGTGCTTCTTGCGTGCGTCTCGCTCACCCGCAACCTCGGTGAGAAAGGTGTAGGGCTGCTCGCGGTCCATAGGCAGCGGAACGCGGCGCACCCGCACTTAAGTGGTGCTACTAGAAAAGAAATAAAGTACAAAGAGGTGGAACACACCACTGAATGTCGCGGCAGCGTTTCGCAGCAGTCCTCGTGCGAGGCACCAGTGGTTCACACGACGGTAAACCAAAAGAAGTGTATCTCACAATAAAGAGAAAAAAAGGCGATCACCACTTGGTGAAGTGGGGGGCCTGCTGGTATTGTGAATTCACGCCCTGAACATGGGCTGCGTGCAAAGGGAGAAAAATGGAGCACCAGAAAGAGAGAAAGCGGGTCTTTTTTGCAGAGGTCAAGGAGAGGCACTTCGGGATTTGTCGACATCTGCTCCTGCGTTTTTTTTTCCTTCGCCTACTTCCACAATGAACACCAGTAGTCGCATAGGACGTGAGAAGAGATGCGAAGAAAGCCGCCATCGGAGTGGAGTGCGTGCGAAGGAGGACATGTCAGCCACCCGCGCGCTTGGCAACAGCCGCACCACCAACAAAAACAGTTCATTCTTTTAAATCACGCCTTTTCGAGGGCATACAGCTTCTCTGCACTTGTTTTTAGTTCTTAAGTGACATGCACACAAACACACAACCACCCATCAGACTACGCGCGTCACGCAGTAAATACAGAGAGAGAAGAAATTACTCTCTGTACCGGACCCTCCACACAACAATAACAAGACATATGTTGAGACTGTGAAAAAAGCACCTCTGAAAAAAAGGCACCTCTGTACTGTGCACGCGCGACGGCAAGAATTCGATCTGCTGCCGCTCCCATGCTCTTCTTCCTCTGCACCTGCCTTCCAGAAAGACGGGCTACGCGAAGGAATCGCAAGAAAAGAAGGAGGAGTGGAAAGAAGCACGGGGAGACCGGCACAACGACACACGTGTGATGAGAACTTTACTCGTCTGGGTCGGTGCACTTGACCTTGCGCTTCCGCTTCAGCTTGAAGAGGTCCTCCTTCCGCAGCTCATCAGGACCTGTCCAACGCCCCAGCTTCTTCAGCGAGGTCTTGATCTCCTCCACGTCGCGGGGGTCCATGCGGTCGTGGAAGCGGCGCACAAACTCCTCCGCACTTACCGGGTCGACGTGGTTGTGCACCGCACTGAGCGTGTCCGCGTCGTACTTGTAGTAGGTCTGCTTTGTTTTGCTGTTGTGGTAGACAGGCACGAGGCCGGCTCGAATCGCCTCGAGGATTTGCTGCCCTTTGATGTTCAGCAGCTCAGCCTCCTCAGCTGGAGCAGCGCGGTTCACCCAGAACTCGTACTTGGTCTGCTTCCACGCACGCACGATTGTGTTGGTGTCCGTGTCAAACTTGCGGATGTACAGCTTCAGCAGCTTGCGGTACAGCAAAGAGGGGCTGATGGGCTGCAGGTCAAAGTTCTCGATTGGCGCCGTTGGCTTTGGTGAGATGAACTCGACCTTCGGCGCGCATCGCCGCGCAACGTGTCGGAGCATGAAGAAGAAGCGCTAAGTGACGGGATCACACACACAACAATCGACAATAGAAGCTATCGTGAGCTGAAAAAAAAAAAAGGCAGATACACCCACACACACAAACGGGAAAAGAGTGATTTAGCACGACTGCAACTTTTCCCTCACAGCTGCAAGAGTGACGCCGAACAGAGAAAGAGGAAGCAAAGCAAAGGGATCGAATGATAGAAGGCGTAGACAGGGGGAAAGAGAGAGTGAGAGAAGGAAAGGATGAGAGAGAGAGAGAGAGAGAGAGAGAGAAGGAACAGTTTAGGCTCTCTTTGTTATTTTTAATAGGTGAAATGATGCAAAGACAACGCGGCAGGTCATGCGACATTCTCGCCCACGCGCGGAAACGCGCATCGATGGGTGTCGTAAAGTCCTTTTGCGTCGCGCGCCGCGTGTCTTTCTTGTTGTGCAAGGCAGCACCCATGCAGACGCAAGCACCTGCTTGACGACACGGTACTGAAAGTGGATGGCAAAAAAAAAAAAGCGTGTCGGTGTTTTGAGCTGGGGTTAGTCGAAGTAGAAAAGGGGGACACCTACACGCATTGAAAAAAAAGGGAAAAGGTAAGACTCATACCAAGAGTTCGAGAGACGTACAAGCACAACCCGCGAAAGACTGGCTACACTCTACATCTTAAAACATTACACTCTTTCTATCGCACCTCCTCCTTCTTTTTTTTCTCCGCATCTGTGGCAGCGGCTGGCTCAACTCAGTGCCTCGCAGCTGAGCAAGGTCTGCAGAACCCACTTCGCATTCACGTCCTCGCCGCCTTCCTCCACCTCGGGGTTGTACTCATACGTGGACGGCAGCTCTGTGATGAAGCTCTCCAGCTGATCCAGCGGCGGCAGCTTCGTGGCGGCCTTTCCCCCCGAGCCGAGGCAGTCCAGCAGCGTGGGGAGGTGGAGCGCCTGCGAGAGCACCGCCAACCGACTCGGCCCATTGGCCGGCACACGCGGCAACTCCTTCGGCCCCGCGTCCGCGGCATCCTGGAAGCGGCCAGGGAAGGGGCTGCGGCGGGGGCGTTCGAAGCGCGGCTTCCCGGTGGCCATGGCGTTGCGGAAGGCAACCGCAGACGACCACATGCCCTCATTCGGAGCCGTGGTGCGGCGTGACGGTGCACCGTCTTTGCCAGACAACGCTCCTGCTGTTTGCGCGTCAGCGTCGTTTTCATCCTCCTCGGCCGCCACGGTGGGTGACGGCGCGGCCCCGTCTTGCACGGCCTCGCCACTTTCCGCAGTGTCCGATGTCGGCGGGAGGTGTGGAAGCGGGCAGCGGAACTGAACCGTGTCGTAGCGGTGCGGCGCGGCGTGGGGCAGCAGCAGCTTCGCTGTCAACGTCACATCACTCACGTCATCTGCCGGCGGTGGGGGACAGGGCAGGAAGAAGCGGTGGCGCAGCTGGCGGGCGAGGTAGATGAAGTTGCCGGGCAGCAAGCCACCACCCATCTGCACCAGCGCCTCTAGCTGCGCTAGCGTGGTATCGATGGCGCTGCTTGTCGTGGGGTCGGCAATGAGCAGGCTGCTGCACGTGTCCAAGAGCAGCTCATCCAGCCCGCACTCCTCACAGGTCCAGCCCTTGGACTTGCCCGACTGCAACATCAGCTTCACGTGCTCACACCACTGCTGGAGAACCAAAGCAGCGCTTGCGGCTGAGCGGCTGCGGATGAGCTGCAGGGACACCCACTGGGAGCAGAAGACGTAGAACGGCCGCAGAAAGGGGGCGGGAAAGGGGATCGCATTGCTGCGGAACAGCTTGCGCAGCACCGCCATGGTCAGCACCAGAAACTCTACCTGATGCATGACGAAGCGCGCCACGAGGTGTATGTGCTGCGCCTCCCCCTGCGCGCTGCCCATCCGCATGAAGTTGACCGCCACGACCGTGATGTGCTGCAGCTTCTCGAGCGCCTCCTCCTTCGTCGCCGTCGCCGTGTCGTCCTTCACGTAGTGCAGCAGCCAGCCGCGCAGGTAGAGCAGCATCTCCTTCATATCGCGGAAGGCAAGGTCCGCTGCCGTGAAGTCGACGAGGTAGGTCTGGGCGAGGAAGAGGCGGACGCACACGTCGCGGCGCTGGAAGGTCGTCGCGAACTCGATGGCAGCGGCGACGCTGCTGAAGCGCTCCTTGTCCGACAGCAGCGACTGGCGGTGCACGCAGAAGTCCACCAGGTCGATCCACAAGTTCGGCTGGTGCGGGAAGAAGGTGGCCGCCATCGTCATGAAGTTGCGGCAGCGGCTGTAGTGCAGAATCTCGCCGCCAACGCCGGGAAAGAGGGGACGGCGCACCGCCTGCAGCAGCGTGAACCACGACGTCCACAGGTCCATCTCAATGCGCGAGAGCACCGCTTCCTTGATGCTGTTGGGGTCGAGGGGACCGTCCACGGTGAGAGGACGCGCCAAGTAGAGCGTGTGGGGGAACGCGACAGTCTGCGACGCCGGCTCCCAGTCGGTCGGGTAGAAGAACTTCATCTGTCGTGCCAAGTCGTCGGCGGTCGCCTTCACCCGATCCAAGCGCTTCTCGACCTCCGTCTTCTCGTCCGGTGCGACGCGGCCGCGGTACTCAGCCTCCACAAACACGTCGTAATCCTTCTTCACCTCGTCGAGGTTCAGCAGCGGGATGGCGAGAATGCGGTGGAACATGCGCTTGCGCCACTCCCGCCGGCGGTTGTGGTCGCGTATCGTTGCGGGTCGCCAGGCAAGGTACTGCCGCCACAGCTTCGTGCTCTGCGGCAGCATGCCAACATCGCGCCGCAGACAGGTGCGGAAGAGAAGGTCGAGAGACGTGTTGTCGGGCTGCACAAAGTCAATTGCAAATGCGAAGAAGAGGGAGTAGAGCTCGCAGGAGAAGACAAGGGGGAGGTGCCGGTAAAAGACGTTGAGCAGGCGCAGGTAGTCCTTGTAGACATCCTTTGCATCTGTTTCTGCCTTGCACGCGTCCAGGCGGGACTTCTTGGCCAGCGCAGCAAGCTCTAGTCGGACGTAGACGCACACGAGAGGCGCCGCGGTCGGGAAGTGGTACAGCGCGGCCTGCCACACTGCCCGCACTGAGGCGATCGGGAAGCGCAGCATCTGATGCAGCAGCTGCACCCACGCCAGCGTGTTGTAGCTGTCCTCCTGCACCCGCTGCAGCTGCAGAAGAATTCCGGTGGTGGCGTTGGGCACCCGCAGCTGCGCCTTGGCGAACTCGCGGAAGTCATCCTGGTCAAACAACACGCCGTTTTCCAGCGTCGCCAAGACGTTCCACGGGCAAGGGTAGCCGTCGCCGACCTGGGAGAGCAGCGGCGCCGTCGACACGCCAAGCCGCGCAAAAAGAACCTCACGTGCCTTTTCCATTCTCTGGGCCGGCTCGCGGAACACGCCACTCAGTCGGTCCACCTCTAACGCGTCGGCGACGTCGTTGATAAAGAGACGCCACGCCACAGCAGAAGGCGCAGAGGAGGAGGTGGTTGCAGAGGCGTCGGGGATGACGGCGGCAGGCGTGGCGGCTGCATCGTCCAGCTCCCGCAGCAGCTGGCAGTCCACTTCAGCCCGGGCGAGGCCGAAAACGCCAAAGCACGGGTGGCGGCGCAGGGACTGCTGCAAAAAGAGAAGCGTGTCGCTCGAGACGTGCTGCTCTGCGGCCAAGACGGCGGCGGGCTTCGCGGCTAGGGCGGGCGTGAACGCGGTGTAGCCCGTGATGCTGCGCAGCCGGCTCACCAAGTCGTCAATCTCTGCCATCGCTATGAGAAAAAAGAAAGACAAAAAACAAAAAAAACACACTTTACTAAGCTCACAGCACCGGATGTGTGTCGGTGTTCTGCGTGAATGAAGAAGAGAGAGAGAGAGAGAAACAGAGAGAACGAGAGAGAAAAATAGAGCATGTGAGATACGCGTCTTGAAAGCAAGGCATAGACATCGCGAGGGTACTTGGAAAAGGGGCGATTGTTGTCAACCTACCCACGTCAATTGGTGGCCATAAGTTCCAAGGAAGTATTGTGAACAATAGCTTCTTTTCAAAAAAAAAAAAACACCTTCAGACTACCTTTTAAGCCGTCATGGTTGCTTGTCTAGAGGGATTCGATGGAATGTGAAGAGGGGCAGCCACAAGTGCACACGACATAGTGGAACGAAGTCTCGACCACTACGAGAAAAAAAAAAACAGAAAAAAAAAACGCTGCCCTGCTGCCGGAACAGGCAGCACCTCTCGGCGGCTAGATTGCGTCGGTGGTCATGGGAAAGACGCGAATCCCAAGCTGCCGCGCCGCCTGCGTCATCCGCCGGTCCATCGTGCACAACAGCAGGCGACTGGTAGACGTCCCCTTCACCGCGTTGCAGTGGCGCCGCACATGGTACTTGAGCAGACCAAAGAGCGCCGTCCCTTCGACAGGTCGGACACCGCCCAGGTTTTCCGCCGCCGTCGCCTCGCGGAAGTAGTGTTGCAGGGTGAGACAGACGTTCAGGATGCGCAAATCTGGGTCGTGCTCGAAGCTGCCGGCAACGTTCTCCGGCATAGCGCTGTAGGCCAGCTTCGTGAGAACACTGAGCGCGATGCACGGGAACTCACCGGCGAGGGAGAGGGCGTAGACGTTTGTTTGCCCCACAATCGCCAGCACACGCGACCACAGCAGCACGCGTGTGGCGAGCGGGTAGCGCGTTTTGCCTGCCCAAATCTGCGTATGCGTCTCCTGCAGCACCGTAAAAGGCACCACAATGGTTGCGAAGTTGCACGGCTGCACGTCGGGGTACCGCTGCTTCATGTAGCCGTAAAAGTGCTCGGGGGTGAGGTTCTTCTGCACGAGGTGAATTAGAAAATTCGTGTCCATGACGATCACTGTACTGTTCTCGGCGAAGGCGATGTCGACGATGCTGCGCAGGCTGCGTGAGTACCACCGGGGAATGCGGATCAGCTTACTAAAAAGCTGGCTGAGAGGTAGGAGAACGCCTTGAAATTGCTGAAAGACATCCGCGTGCTGACGCAGGCGGAATGGTTTCGCCTTTGGATCCTTCACCACCTCTGTCGCATCACGGGGGTTGATGCGCTCCAGCACGCCTTGCACCACCTCCTGCAGCGTGTAGTCGCTGTACACGTCCGCCTCGTACAGGCAGTTGACCAGCTGATTGAAGAGCACGGTGTTCTTGCGCACCTCGGTGCGGGTGGCGGAGAAGAGCTGCAACTCCTGCGCTGCCTCCAGCGCAGCACTCCACTGGTTTGTGTCCTGCAACGTCGTGAGCAGCGCAGAGAGGAGGGTGGCGTTGAACGGGTACCCGGTAGCCAGCGAGGCAGCGGTGAGGCGCAGGGCCATGTCGCCATGCCGCAGACGACCGAAGCAGCGCACGACGGGCCGCACCACAAAAGGCCGCAACTCCATCGGAGGATGCAGACGAATGAGCTGGAGCGCACGCTGCCACTGGTTGTGGAGGGAGAGCGTGGTCAGCACGGTGCGACGCAGCGGGTAGCTCTGGCGCAGCTTCGCGTGCTGCAGTAGCGTGGAAAGAGCAGTCTCCCACATGCCGGTGTAGGCTGCCAGCGCCACCTTCGACTTCGCCCCTTCGAGCGTCGCGCTGTTCACATCCTCCTCGACGATGCGGGAAAGCCCCTTGTAGAAGTTGGCCTCCTTGCAGCGCTGCAGCATCGCCACAACAAGACTGGCATCCGGCACCGCTGTTGCGGACACGGACGAGGAGGTGGAAGTGGACGAGGACGAGACTGGGCTCTTGATGAAGTCATAGTAAAACAAAGAGAGGGCCCACATGCCCTCCATGCGAGAGAGGCCGTAGTGCAGCTCTGCCGTGGTGGGCCGGTACGTGCGCTGGAGGTAAGCGCGGCATTGGGTGTAGGAGCGAAGCACCTCGACCCAGGTTTGGGCACGGCTGGCTGCGAGAAGCAGCGGCGACAGCGGTGAAGCGGCCCCGCGCATCGCTGAGGGTGGTGGTCGCGTTGACGCTGCCTTCCACAGTCTACCTACACTGCAGGCGGGAACACTTCTACTAGGCAGATAAAGGAGGAACACGAAGCTCCAGTCAAGGAGACCGGGAAAAAGGAGAAAGAGAAAGATAGAGAAAGGGAAAGAGGTAAAAGTATCGGCATTCTGTTGAAAAGATGTGAGTGAAATGCACTTGCCTGCGCATGAACAATAATCAACAAACGCGTTGAATGCAGAGTGTTGGCTGTTCCTGATGAGTACAAAAGCACTGGCCGCCCTTCACTCTGTTCGACATGGACGTGTGCTTCTTCCGTTGCGGCGTGCTCAGGGAGGCAATCGTCGAAGGCCGTCTGAATCTTCTGAGGAAATATTCAAAAAGTGCTTTTCATTGCACCACAAAAAGACGAAGAGCTGCTTAAGATTCTTCTTTTCTTTTCAACTTTTTTTTTTTTTTGCAGGAGAGGAGCACAAAAGCCATCTATCTCAGCCGAGTCGTCACCGGCGAGGGTCACCACGAAGATCAGGGAAAACAAAGGTGCGAAGGAAAGAAACAAAAAGGCTGTCGCCTCGGTTTCTTCAGCGCCACTAAACGCCCCTCCAATGCCAAAGCATCCAAATAGTAAGAGAAGAAAAGCATAGATCAACTACAAAAAAAAAAGAGTAAAAGAAGTGGATTACAATTGAAAAGAAAAAGAGAAGACAAAAAGAGGCATCTCGGTGCAAACAGAAGGGAGAAAGAGAGCGAGAGCAAACGCTGTACATCACAGAAAAAGGAGAAAAACGGGCGTGAAGGAAAAAGAGAGGAGAGAAATCAAGACGACAAAGCACGAAAGCCAACAAAAAATAATATACGGCACAGAGGAAAAGAGAGAGAGGGGCTCAGGAGGCGAAGAAGGAGACAAAAACCAGAAAAAAAAAAGTGTGGCGTTGCTTCTATGGCCAGTTACATTGGTAGTAATAATAATAAAAAAAAAACGGCTGGCAAGACAAACAAGCAAACAAAATAAAGGAGCAGGGGAAGAAAAGAGACGAGAGGCCGGTGTATATAACAAAGAAAAAAGAAAAAGAGGCCTCAATCGTGCACCGCGAAACACGCGCGCGATGGCGGCAAGGAAACAAAAAAATAAAAAAAACTCTTCAGTTGGCTCAGTGGGAAGCTGTGCGTCTACGCCAGCTCCATCTCCATCTGGTGCTGCAGGGCGATCATGAGTTTATCCTTGAACATCTCCAGGGAGGTGTATTGCGGCACCATAATCACCGAGCCACAGGCCTGTGCGCGGGGCAGATGGTCGACGCTCTCGTTGTTCTCCGCCACTGTGATGGCGCGAATTAAAGGCAGGCGACGCTGGCCCGAGGCAAAGCAAATGAGCGAGGCACGCTGCTCCATTGACAGCTGCTCCACAATCTGCCAGAAGTACGCCTCACGGCTGCCCGTCAGCTGCACCCGCATGTACTTCTGCAGGTCGGGAACCGATAGGTTGCTCTCACCACAGACTAGGTTCTCCAGGTCCTTCCACGAGAGGCAGCGCACAACGCGGCGCGACAGCGTGCTCCAGAGACCGGTGCGAATTGCCGTGAGCTGCTCATCCATCGAGTGCACGAGGCAGCGCTCGGCGATGGTGCGCCGCTGCTGCGCCGCCACCTCGTCGCTGTCGTCCGCGTCGAGCCACTCCACACTCTCCGCAAAGCCGGGAATCAGCTCGTCCGCCACGCCGCTGAGCAGGAAGTTGTCGTCGCGCACGGTGGCCTCGACGACGCTGTCGACATGGGTGTAGAAGTCCTTCACCGTCAGCTCGTCGTCCACCAAAAACTTCCAAAAGAAGGGCGAGAAGTCGATGTCGAGCGGCGTCTTGGCGCGTGCGGAGTGCCCCATAATTTTGCCGAAGAAGGTAAAGAGGTTCAGGTCGTACGAGGAGTTCGCCTGACTGTCTGGCACCAGCGAGATGCGCTGCGAGTTGTTCACAAAGACGAAGAGCGGGTTGCGGTGGAAGTCGGAGTTCGGGTAGCACTTGTCGGGGTGCTGCATCATCTCGAAGCCCAGGAAGGTCCACAGCTGGCGATACGGGCCGCCCATGTCCACTGGCGTGTGCCCTGAACCGCTGATGTGCAGGTTCACCTTGAAGAGCGGCGTGACGGCCCACTGCTCCTCCGTGAAGAAGCCGATCTGACGGTAGAGCTGGGCCAAGATGGAGTGGTGCAGCGCGCTCTCCATCGTGCGGGGCAGGTTCGAATAGAGGTCCGTCGCGCGCACAAAGATCGTCGGCGCGGCGATAGAAGGCTCGAGGGACGCAACGTTGACGAGCAGGCGCTGGCGGAAGGAGCGACGAATCAAGCCTTTCATGGAAAGGAAGGCCTGCGACAGCGTCCCCGTCACCGTCTCCTCGTCGAGGTCGACGAAGCGGTTCGCCGTCGCCATGCAGCTCTCCGTCACGGCGATCACCTGCGAGAACTTCTGCAGCGTCGCAATGGGGAAGGACTGCAGCAGCGGGTAGGCGTGGAGGAAGAGGGTGTAGGGGTCCTCCGGGGGCACCGAGATGGAGGCGGCGCGGTTTGCCTCGGCGTGCTCATCCATGTAGTCGTCCGTGTCGGAGATGAAGGAGGCGAGCTGCGCGTAGAAGGCGTACGACTGCGTCGGCATCTCGCTTCGCAGCGCGCGGTCGTAGCGGTCCACCAGCGGGCGGGCGAAGTAGCCCGAGAGGTCGGTGTAGCCATCCGGGGCGTAGACGAACTCGTTGGCGCGCAGCCGCACCTTCATGCCGCTGCAGGTGCCAATCGATGCAAAGGCGAAGAGCGGTGCGCTGCCGACGGAGATGGGGATGGAAACAAAGGCGCCGACGACGCCGTTCAGCGACCACGCCGCGGTGCGCTCCTCCATGTTCAGCAGACATCCCACCACCGACCCAGGCACACTCTCCGTCGGGATCTTGTACTCCTCCTTGCCCTCGCGCGAGTTAATGTCGGAGCCGTTGTAGGCGAAGCTGTTGCGGTCGCTGCCGACGTGCTGTCCGGGCACCTCGTTGTGCGTCGCCGTGCCCCAGCCAATCGCGTAGGCGGAGGTGATGCGATCCGGCAAGGTGACTTCGTAGTAGTAGTGGCCCTTTCCCTCTGTCCCGCAGCTGCTCGAGATTTTGCCCACCTTCAGCTCGTGGCGGACGTAATCGCCGAAGGTGCAGAGCGTGTCCACTTTCGGCGCCTCGGGCCGCACCGCCATCTGCAGGTCGTCGACGACGTGCGGCAGCGGCGCCTCGGTGCTGAGGGAGCGCCAGAGGTCGATGAGGCAGTGGAGAGGAGCGACAGGGATGTTGCGCAGCTTCTCGCCCAGCGGCTTGCCCAGCGCCAGCAGCAGATCCACGCCGGCCGCGACGTCCTTCTTCACGTCCGCGTCCTCGCAGAGCGTCACGACCCACCGCTCCACGTAGGTGAAGAGCGTCGAGAAGAGCTGAACGTAGATGTCGGTGTAGTCGAGGCGATTCTGCACAAAGGTGGTGATGCTGCGGATGATCTCGTGGCGATGGTAGCGGCCGCAGCGGTGGGCAGCCGTCACGACGCCGTGCAGGCAGTCCCACAGCAAATTCTCCGGCACGTTGTTCATCGCCTCGGGGCTCAGCAGCAGGCTGTTCGTCGCCAGCCGCGCCAGCGAGACGGCGTCCCACGGCTTGATGGCTGGGTCGACGATGCGCATGTTCGTCTCGCTCAGCATCACGCTCAGCATGTGGCTGTCGGCGTCGCGGCTGACGAGGGAGTCGGCGAGGGGGTGGTTCGTGAAGTTGAAGATGTGCTCCAAGAAGTCGGCCGGCTTGCGCTCGATCTGGCTGCAAATGACGAGGTAGAGGTGGCGCGCCAGGAGCACGACGAGGCGGTGCGTGCACTCTCGCATGTCGCGGTGCGGCTCCGGCGGCAGGACGACGTCCACGCAGTCCGGCAGCGGCTCGACCGACCATTTGTCTGACATCACAGGGAGGAGGGCAAAGCGCCGGGCGGAGTTGAGGTTGAAGGGACCGCCCTTGCCTTGGTTGCACTGGAACGTGCCGTTCAGCCGCAGCCCTTCTGCGTCAAGAAAGCCCGTCATCTCAAAGAAGATCTCCCGCTCAGCGCCGTCGTTGGCGGAGCCGCCCACCACACTCACAACGAACTCCACCATCTCCTGGAAGCTGCGCGTTGCTCCCCGCTTGCCCTCGCCCTCCTTCACGAAGACCTGCAACTTCGCCTGCAGGTCAGCATCGTACGGCCGCATGTACAGCCGCACCACCCGGCCGTAGCGCTTGTGCTCGTAGATGACCAGCATGCGCGTCTCCTCCGTCGTGCCGAGCGCGATGTTGGCGCGGCCGATGCCGTTCGCCGCCAGCGACACGCTCAGCGATTTCGCCGTCCGGGCAAAGGTCAGCTCGCCGAGCCACTCATCCTGCAGCGGGACGCTCTCGGCCGCTTTTGTCGCGTCGTTGAGCCGCACGGTGTGCTCGTAGAGGCTGCAGGGCAGGCCGTTCTTGCGGGTGTACCACGCTCGCCCACCGCTCTGCTTCATCGCGACGCAGCTGCGGTAGGAGAGGCGGGAGACGGCTTCGGTGCGGGTGTTGCGCAACGTCAGCGACTCGCCACGTCGCGAGGTGACCTCGAAGATATCGCTGCCGCCGTGTAAGGTGCGCACGAGGGTGCCGCTGTGGAAGCGCCGCTTGCGCTCGTCGGTGTTCAGCACTGGCACGAAAGGCGCGATGTGCCGCCCCTCCAGACGCCATCCACGCCGGTTCGCTGTCGACGCCACGGACGCTCTGATCTCCTCCAAGAACTCGATCGGGGCGTCGTTCTCGATCTTCACGGTGGCGAGCCGCTTCGTCATGCTCAGCAGCCGGTCCTGATGCACCGACACCAGGTGCGACAGCGATTCGTTCTCGCAGAGGCACGACAGCGTGAGCAGCAGGCGCGAGATGACGAAGCCCTCCTCGACGGTGGCGCCTTCGTTGCGCTCGCGGCGCGACAGGAACCACTCCTCCGAGATGTCGTTGCGCTCGTTCGTCAGGAAGGCGTTCGGCGGCGTCGTCATCACCTCCTCCGTCTCCAGCACCTTCACGCGGAACTCGCGGCCCTCAAGGCCGAGGCGGCGGCACTGCGCCAGGCGTTGGTCCAGCAGAACGTAGCCGAGGTCGTTGTGGGGGTAGAGGCCGCGGCATGGCGTGAGAGGGAGGCGGCAGTTGTCGCGGGTGACAAACCACACGCTGCCGTCACGCCCCGTCGTCTTGAGGATGTTGCCCGTCACGTCCTCCACCGTCGTCGTGTAGGTGGTCGCTCGCTCTGGGAACACCGAGGCGATCGTGCCGCGCTTGCCCAGCAGCACAAAGCACCCAATCGGCTGCACGTTGTTCTCGCTGTCCTTCAGGGCAACGGACTTGGTCCCGACAACCACCCAGTCCCGCAAGATCGTGATCTTGCCCGTCGTCGCGTCGTAGCGTAGGGTGATGCGAGCGCCGCGCTGGAAGCCGTAGGGGTCGCGGCTTCTGTGCTCCATCGGCTGCCGCAGCGTCGAGTCACTGCAGAAGGTCGCAATCGTCGAGACGCTCGACAGACACTTGGTGCGCAGCTTCTCCCGTGTGGCCTGCACAATCTCTTGCGCGGGGCCGAGACCCACGAACACCGGCGCGTCGGGCGACAGCGGGCTGCCGTCGATGGTGTCAATCACGACAGAGAAGGTCTCTGCGTCGTCGATGCCGACGAGGCCCCACGCACAGAGCGCGTTGTCCTCCACCGCCTCGGCCACGCAGTTCATCTTCGCCTCGGCCATGCGGCAGCCGCTGCTGCGGAGGTACATGGCAGTGGTGGCCGGGATCGTTACCTCCATCCCGCGCTCAATCGTTGCGGGGGTTGTCGTGGAGTAGGCAATCGGGGAGCCGTCCATCATGGTGAAGCTGTGGTTGGAGTGGACGCAGGTGAGAAAGCAGTTGGAGCAGAGCGTGTAGTCGGCACACTCGTTGCACTTGTACCAGCAGTTCGTGATGCGAGAGTCGGCGTGGTTCGTCATGCAGCCGTCGCACGTCTTCCGCTCATCGGCAGGGCACAACGCGTACTGCAGCTTCTGGCAGGGCAGCCGCAGCGCCGGCGCGGTCGAGTTGGATGGCAGCAGCACCGCCACCGCGTCAGTGTTGAAGAGGTTCACAAAAGGGTAGAGCATCCCATCGGGTGGCAGGTTGTCGAAGAGAAGCCCGAGCGGCACCTCGTCCCCGTTCACCGGCGTGCGAAAGGCGTGGATCGTGCGCGCGACGCGGTCGATCTGCAGACGGATGATGTCGCCACTCACGATGATGCAGCGCGGGTCGGCGGCGAGGGGGAAGGCGGCTTCGCTGCGGAGGTGCCGCAGCCGCCACGGCGCGTCGTCCATGTCGTGCAGTGCCCACACCTCGGCGACGTGGGAGTTGAGGTCTTTGCGCTTCCAATGGAAGGAGGGCATGCAGACGCCGAAGTAGTAGCCACCGCCTAGGATCTGGCCCTGGTTGCCGCGGATGAGCTGGCAGCGGATGCTCAGCTGCGCGTTGTTCGGGATCGCCGGCTCGGCAATGGCGATGAAAGGCGTCGAGACCCCCTTCGCCCCGTTCGGCACCGTCGCCAGCCGCCCGCAGTAGTGCGACGGCAGCACGAAGCCCGGGTTCGACAGGGCCGCCGAGAAGGTGTAGTCCTGCGGGATCGGCGGCGGGTGCATCGTCGGCGTCAGCGGCAGGCGGCGCAGCAGCGTGATGAAGCTGCCGACGCGCAGCCCGTGGAAGAGGAAGTCCCAGTGATCCTTCTCCTCCAGCACAATCTTCGCCCGCTCCTCCTGCTCGATGCAGCAGAGCGCCTCGACAGTGATGCGCGGGACGACGACGCGCTCCGTCGCGGCGATCAGCTCGTCTATGCAGCGGCCCAGCCCGGTCAGCCGCGACGTCGACGAGACGGTGTCGAAGTTGCACGTCGTGCGCGGCTTGGCGGGGGTGCGCATGTTGTAGAGGTGCTCGTAGTTCGTCTTGCCGGCCAGCGAGAACTTGCAGCGCAGGTCGTTGAGGCGCGACACCGTCACCGTCACCTCCTCACCCGAGGAGCTGCGCAGTTGCAGCAGCCGCGGGTCCGGCACGCTGTTGAAGACCGCCAGCGTCACCTTGGGGTAGCTCTTCGCCTTGAGCTCGTTGCACAGACGGTTGGCGACGAGGTCCTGGAAGGGGTCGAGAGTGAGCATCGAGCGCAGCACGTCCACTGAGGAGGCGCCCAGCAGCGTCGGCCCGGTGATCGGCGCCGTCATCTCGCCCGTGCTGATCGCCGCGGCTGCGTCGTCGTTGTAGAGCTGCACAAAGGGCACGAGGTCGATGTCCTCTGGGATGTCGCTGAAGAGCGTCTTGAGGAACTCGCCCTCGCGGAAGAAGTCGATGCAGCGGTTATCGCGGTCCACCACGACGCGTATCACATCGGCGTTGCCAAAGGTGCGCTGGAAGTTGTTCAGCTTCACCGTCGGGTTCGTGGCGTGGGGCAGCTGCGGCGAGGTGTCCTGGATAGCCCAGACGATGGGTGGGTTGACGGCCTTCCAGCTCTGCGAGTTGCTTGTCGGCGTCAGCGGGCTCAGACCGGCGATGGACACTCCGATAAAGTAGCCGCCCTTCAGCGAGTGCCCCTTCGCCATGTTGCGGCGCGTCACCTTAACCGAGAAAGACACCATCCCGGTGCGGGGCAGGACGTTGCCCAGCACGATGCTGCGCTGCGCCTCGGGGAGCATGTGGGCGTGCTGCACATTCACGATTGCCATCGCAATGGCGTCACACTCGCACCACGTCGGCACAAAAGGGATAAACTCCTCGCTGTCCGTCACGCTGTTGGCGTTCTCAAAGAGAGTCGAGACGAGGTTGCCGGCCGCCTTGCTGTCGGGGACGTCCTTCACGTGAACGATGACGTCCGGCAGCAGGCCGATCGTGGCGATCTGCACCGAGTGCAGCGGCAGCAGCATGAGGATCGACACGGCGTCAAAGACCATGTTGCTGATGTGCTCGCTGGGCAGCAGGCCGTGCGTGGCGATGTGGCGAATCGTGGAGATGAGCATCATGATCGAGTACTCCGCCACGCTGAGGGCGACAGCCTGCTGCACCCGCGTCGTGGGGTTGCTGTTGGCTGAGCCCCCAATGCCGATGTTCATCAGGGATGAGGTGACGCTGTTGACGTTGCGGCAGACAACCGTGCAGGCCTGCGAAAGGGCGTCGCGAGCGCTCGGGCTCTTCGACTCCTGCACGGCGCACACGCGCGCCGTCAGGTAGTGCAGCACCATCTCCGCGGTGGACGTCACGCGGTACCACGTCGGACCCTTGCAAATGGTGAGCGCCGGGTGCAGTTGCCGGTAGTCGTAGGCGAAAGGGATCGTGCCGAAGTTGATGGCCACCCGCACCACACTGCCCTCGTCAAACGAGATGAAGGGGTAGAGCAACGCGCTGTCGCTCTTCGCGCTCGAGAGGGAGACGCGGCCGCCGTAGGACAGAAAGCGGCCGTTCAGCGTGTAAAAGAGCTGCTGCGACGTGGCCACGACTCCGCAGCCCACCGTGTCGCCCTCCACGAAGGGTGGCCACAGCAGGACCTCCCCGCTCTGCACCTCGCCGGTGCTGCTGTAGGAGAAGTTAATGTTCTCAGCCCGCACCGTCTGCTCCTCGCGGGGCAGCTGCACGCCAATGTCAAACTTCGCAATAGGGGAGATGATCTTTACCTCGTAGTAGTAGACGCGCGGCACGCCCTCCTTCCAGCTCAGCTGCCAGCCCTCGTCGGCGCGGATCAGCACCGAGGCGCCGGCGCTCTTCTCAATCTCAACGCCGAGCTGCGACCGTGCGGTTTGAATGCCCGGAATGGCCACCGAGAAGCCGTTGGGGAAGACACGGCTGAGAGAGGCGAAGTCGGCGGCGCACAGCAGCTCGGTGCGGATGGCCGGCTCCTGATCCGCCGGCACTTCCTCGGAAAAGCGCGTCGCCTCGTGGCGCACCCGCCACGGCGAGGTCAGCACACCAAGCCCCATCGGCGAGTCCATCTGATTCTCCAGAAACTTGAGGATGTCCTTGTCCATCTCGAAGTTCTTGCGGAACTGCTCGCAATCTGCCTCGTCCCACGGAAGGCACAAGATGGCGTGGAAGAGCATGAGGGAGCGGCCGCGGTAGGCCGGCTGCGTCAGCGCGGCGCGGTAGCCCAGCGCGTTCGTCGACGTCTTGAGGACGTGGAAGAAGCTGTGCAGCGTCTCGTGGAAGGCGCAGCGGACGGCAGACTCGGCATCGGCGCCGGCGCCGCGCAGCACCTCCGTGAAGTGCTGGAAGTTGTCCGTGTAGGTGAAGGTGGCGAGCACGCGCAGGGCACTCGTCAGCATCTCCTCCGTCAGGCTCTCCTGGTTCACCTGCAGCACCTTCGATAGCAGCCGCAGACCCTTCTCGATGCTCTGCGCGGCGTGCGCGCGGCCAATCAGCACCTTTTCAATGATCGAGGTGGTGATGCCCTTGTTCAGCAGGTTGCGCACCTGCTCGAGGCACTCCGTCTGCGAGTACATCTTCACCACGCTGCGCCGCGAGCTCGTCGAGCCACGCCGCTCCGACAGAGACCGAGAGCCGTTGAGGGAGTTGTCAAGGCGCCGCTCTGTCGAGATGCGGCGGCCGGAGCTGGCCAGCGGGGAGGCAGCGTCGTTCTCGTGGTAGACGTGGTCGAGCATCCACTGCGCCAGCTCCGTGAGGAAGGCGACTGTCGGCTCCTTGGTCGCCCCAACCAGCTTCGCCCCCCACTCTCCACTAAACCACCGCAGCTTCAGCTCATCCTCGGCCTGGCAGCGTGCGAGACCGCAGTGGAGCAGAATAGCAAGGAGGGCCTGGATCGCGGGCCGCATCGACGGCACGACGGAGCCGCGCATCGCCTTGCACACCTCATCCACAAAATCCTTCCCCTCGCCCTCGTCGTCGAGGACCTGGCGCGGCAGCATGTCGGTGCTCTCCCGCCGCGGCCCAGAGAGGGTGACGCCGTGGCTCGCGAGCACGCTCGTCGTCAGCCCGCAGCGGAAGAGGGGCGTCATGGCGATGTCGGTCGTTGCGGGGCGCACCATCAGCTCCGCCGCGGCCGCCAGCAGCAGACGCAGAATGCCCTCGCGCATCACCGACGCGAAGGAGACGTCCACCGTCAGCTCGTACTGCGCAATAGCGGTGAAGTTGTTCTCGCCCTTGCCGTGGACGTGCAGCACGCCGCCCTCTAGCTTCTTAAAGGAGCTCGACTCGTCCATCACGGTGGTGTCGGGCATGCCGGTTTTGCCGTCCATCTGCAGGACATACATCGGCGGGCTGCTCGCCTCTTTGATGAGCGAGACGTTCTTGGCAGTGGCAAAGTCGAGGTAGAGGCGCCAGATGCCGCCATTCTCTTTCGGTGGGACGTAAATGTCGTACGCCTCGTGCGTCGTGAAGGTCACCGTCTGCGCCGTGCACGCCTCGACAGAGCGCAGGCGGGTGCACAGCTCCGTCAGCTGCTCCTGCGCGTCGGTGGAGATGGCGGCGGGGCACAGGTTCGCCACCGTCACGAACAGCGGCAGCACGCCGGTGAGGAGAACGGAGTTGGACTGCTCGTCGACGCGGGACGGGACGAAGAGTGCGCTGCTGCGGCCCATGAACTCCACAAAGACATCGACCAGTTGGCCCACGTACACCTCGAAAGTGTCCCGCGGTTTCGACTTGAGCGAGGTCATCACGGACAGCACGAAGGACGTCATGAGGTGGATGACGGGCTTTGAGTTGCTGCTCTCATCTGCGGCCTCCCGCTCACACTGGCGCAGCAGGTTCTTGGCAGCCGAGACGATGTCGGCGGGGCGGTGCTGCACGATGTGGTGGATCACCGTGTAGACGCGCTCGCGCGAGAAGTAGCTCCACTGCAGGTCGCTCTGCTCGCCCGGCTCCATGTGCAGCAGCATCTCCGTCTGGTCCTCGACGGTCAGCGACCACGCCGTGGCGACCTGGTAGAGCTTGTTGGCCACCTCGTAGAACGTCTTCTCGTTGAAGAGGTCCATGATGAGGCTGCACGACACCTTCAGTGAGGCTGCAATGTCAGAGATGCGGGAGTCGTTCAGCGAGGCGAGGCGGCGGAAGTGGACGAGAGCGAGCGACATGAAGGCAAGTACCTTCAGCGGTGCCGACGGCGCCTTAACTAGCCGCAGCGACTGCGCCAGCGAGCGCAGCGTGGTAAAGGAGAGCGGCGTGTTCTCTGGCGGAATGCGCTCGAGCTCGTAGCTTTCTGTGTAGATGGCGCGGTAGATGCGCTCGAGCAGCCACAGCGCCGACCCGCTCGTGATGGCGACGGCGTCGGTGTTGCAGACGACCAACTCGTTCTCCATCCGGCGCCGCGTGAAGAGGCGGACCGAGCTGAACGTGGAGAAGCGCTGCTGGTAGACAAGAAGCTCCGACTCGTCGGCGAGGAGGGCGTACGCGTTCTCGCTGCAGGAGCGGGGGCACTGGTAGACGCGGAGGATGCGGTTTGTGTCGCGGTCGACCTCGGCCACCACGTCGTCCGACCCCTTCTCCGCCGGCGGCAGGACAACCAGGAAGCGGTAGGCGCTCTTGAGAATGCGTCCGGAAAGGAGCAGCGCGGTGTCGAGGGGAACGGCTGGGGCGGCGATGGGCGACGCAGTGTTGACGGGCACCACGACAGCCGGGTCCCACTCAAAAACCTTGCTGTTCAGCGGGACGCAGTGGCTGGAGACCGTCTCCTTCAACCACGGCCCCGTTCCCTCGTCCATCGGAAGGACCACGAGAGGGGTGACGGAGCTGTCCACTGTGCGGTCGCGGAAGAAGGTGCGCACCGTCGACGGCCCGTTTACGCCACTCCACACCGCCATCGAGCCAATGTGCCCGACGCAGCGCAGGCACTCCACCATCTTGATCTTCATCGTCTGCGACTGCGTGTAGTGGGGACCGCTCAGCTCCACGATCGAGGAGTTCACGTTGACAGACCACACGCCCCGGCTCCACTGCGCATGGATAAAGTGCCACTGACTGCTGCTGGGCAGCACACCCTGGCACGTGGTCGAGCCCTGCCGCATCCGGATCACGTTGGCACCAAGCTCCACACAGAGCGCCTCGCCGCTGTCAGGGATGATACGGAGCAGTGAGCCGGTGCAGTCGTGGTAGGCGTGGACGCAGAGCGAGAGGCACTCCACGCTCTCCTGCGGCGACGCGACGGCAAAGCCGACGTGATCGGCTGCCGCGGCGTCGAGCAGCCAGAGCGAGGCCGCCGAGCCGCACGGCAGCAGTGGCGACGGCCGCGCCTCCAGCGCGCTGCCGCGGTAGTCCGTCACGATGGACGCGCAGTCGGTGCCGTAGTCTTCCTGCGTCGTCAAGTCGGTCGGCAGCACGGCGTGGCGCAGGCCGCTGGCGTCGGTGCAGATGAGGTGGGCGGAGTCTTCCGAGAAGGTCACGTTCCAGCACCGCCCCGCCACCTCGGGCAGCTCCCGCTCAGCGCAAACGGCCCCGGTGGAGAGGCTTACCATAATGAGCCGCTGCGAGCCCACCGCGGCGAGAAACTTCTGGTTTGGGCTGACGCAGAAGCGCTGCACGCCAGTGCCCTCGCCCAGCATCACCTTCATGTTCACCGGGTCGTCCTGGAAGCAGTCCATTGGAGAGATAATGGGGCACGTGTCGGCGGCCAGCAGCGAGAAAGAGGCCATCACCTCGCGGGCATGGGGCACCTCGACAGGGAAAATGGAGGCCGAGCTTGTCGCAATGCGCTCGAGAATCTCCGTGTAGCGCAGCACCTCACTCAGCTGGTGGCGGCGGCCAACGAGAAGTCCAGCAATCGCGCACCGCTCCATCACCTCTTCGGTCGGCGGGGCCGCCTCGGCGGCCGCAGCGTCCAGCTGGTTCAGCAGCTCACTGACCACCGACGGCGCCAACGCACGCGAGAGGTGGACGTCTGACAGAAGGCGGTGAAAGAGGAGCTGCAGCGCGCGAAGGTGTGCGTGGACGCCGTTGAGCAGGTTGACGGACATCATCAACGCGTCGGATTGCAGTTGCGCGCTGAAAGTAGCGGAGTACACGAAGAGGTCGTTCATTGTGTTGTCGGCCCGCTCCGGCACCGGCGTATTTGTCATCTCCGAGTTCGTGAGCAGCATGCTCTGGTTCGTCTCCTCTGTCGTCGTCTTGAGGGTCTCCTGCGCGTCGAGGATCACCTCCTCGTAAATGGCAAAGGGTGTGGGCACCGGCACAACGCTGTTGTACGCGTTGGCGAGGCTGCGAACGTGTCGCACCACCGCCTGTGGGTCGATGGTCGAGTCGCCGTCGAAGTCGGGCGGTGCCGTCGGCAGGGCGAAATTCTGACTCGGGTCCGGCTGGTGCTTCTTGCGGTACATGCGGTAGCCGACGGCGTAGAGCTGCGAGAGCGGCATCGTGTCCAGCTCCATCGTGTTGCGGTTCTCCCCGCTGGGGTCTTGGATGTACATCGTGCCTTTTTGGTAGGAGGCGCACTCGACGTACTGGGCCTCGTAGGTGGTGGACCGCGCCGGCACCGTGTCGGTGGCTGTCGTCGAGGTGGCGCCTCTGTCGAGCAGGGTGATGGGCGGCGGCGGGGTGCTGCGTGGGCCAGGCAGCGGGCCCAACCAGTTGTCAATCCCGGCGTACATGGACATTTTCTTGTCTTCTATGTCCCTCGATAGACTATTTTTTTTCTTTCTTTTCTCTCTCGTCAAAAAATGCGGACGCGCAAGAAGCAGGAAAAAAGAAAGATGAGGCCAATCACGCAGCCGAAGGAGAAGGTCCGTTAATTGCTTCCGTGCAACACAAAGAAATCAACAGAAAAGGGGTTTTACCCACCAGATTGAGTTTGCGTGGTGGCGAATGTTTGAAAAGCAGAAAAAAAAAAATGTTTTCCAGAGGGAAGAAGAGCGAGAGTCTGCTGCGCAGCCTTCAGGGGCAACACGCAGGAAAAGATAGAGAGAGAGAGAGAGAGAGTGAAGTTCAAGCTGGAATGAAGTTCGAAAGGTAAAAGTTAACGAAGAGGTGAGAAAAAAAATTCGTGAGATTAAAACGAGGGAATATGTAGAAAAAAAAAGGACAATAGAATAAGAGAGAAGAAAGAGTGTGTTCCGCTAGAAAGAAAGACCTCCGCTACTGGCCTTCACAGTATTTTTTTTTAATTGTTCTTCGCTGTTGTGCTTAGTTCGTTTGATAAAAAATGAATCAGTTCAGCTATACATGTAACGCACCAAAGATATAAAAAAAGGCAGTGGAGGTCAGAGACAACACAGAGACACTCAATGAAAGAAAGAAGAAAAAAGAAAAAAGAACCAGAAAGGACAAGTAGAGATGGTAAAAACCAGAAAGGTCAAGCTCGGACGCTAAACATAAAAGGTGGCCCTGCCTCAGAGAAAAAAAAACCCGATATCACAGAAGGGACGAGGGCCAAAAAGAAAATACAAGAGAGTGAACAAACAGACAAAGAAAGAAAAATCTACAGACAGCAAGACAGCGGCTATTTAAAGCAAAATAGTCTGTGTACGTGTGAATTTATCCCGAGCAAATACACAAACAGAAGAAGAAGACGGCAGCGATGGCAGGAGGCAATCTGCAAGGAAGGAAAAAAGACCAGTAAAAAAAAAAGAGAAAACTGAAGAGGGGTGATACGGTGAATCTGCTCTCTTTTTCTTTTCTTGCCGCCAAAAATAAAATCGGAACTCGCACTTCCCAAACTCTCCTCCACAGATTAAGGGACAAAGGGCAATAACGGCAAATCGAAGCGAGAAGTGGGCAAGGACTTTTTTTTGTTCTGCACCGCAGAGGCAGCAGGAGTCGCTGACACTGGGGCTATAGTAGAAAAAAAACAGGAAGGGGGAAAGATACAAAGAAAACGCGAATGACAGAAAGTCTCGCCTCTCTTTATTTTATGCTTCAGTAATTTTTTCTCTCTTTTCCTCTTTGCCTCCTCAACGTAGACTGCTCTGTTTTATATATAGTGTACGCGCCAACAACAACAAAAAAATGAAGACGGAGAATACTTCAAAGGGAGAGAGCAAGTAAGAGCGCGAGGGGCAAAAGAAAAACACAACAGCTTCGCTGCCTCACTACCGGCACTTTATTTGTGTGTATGTGTATAGAGAGAAGAAAACAAAAGAGTGGAGTGTAAGAGCGGTGCTGCCTGCCTGTTTGTGTGTGTGTTTGCGTGTTCGTATTTGAGAAGCTCGGCAATATGTACGGAAAAAATAAATATTTAAAAGGTCGAAATGTACGCAAACAACGGCGACGAAGACAACAAAGAGCAGGTACGTATCCAAGACCGCTGAGAAGCAACGAACACGGCAAAGTAAAACAGATGTACTGCCTCACCGCGAGTTCAAAAATTTTCTTGTCTTCACAGAAGAGGATACAATCTGCAGGACTCGAGGAGCGAGGCTGGGGCAGAGAGAAAGAGAGAGAGGAAGGGAGTAAAGCAAAAACAAAAATAAAGCCGCTCTCACTGTGTCCAATGTCGCTCTCCACGGCTGAGCTAAGTGACTAAAAGAGAAAACAACGATGTGACTTTTATCACCTGATTGAAAGCCGCAGAAAAAAAAAAGATTCAGTAGTGAAGAATAGGTTATTGTTGTCAAAAGAAGGGGCAAAAAGAAGGTGTTGAGGTTGTAGAAGCAGGTGCTTAATGGGAGAAGATGAAAAAGAGAAAGCGTTTGGTTCGACATTGCAATGCGACTCATACAAGGTCAGTGTTGGTGGGTAGAGAAGAAGTACGCGGTGCCATTCATGTTCGGATTGTCAAGCATGAGAAATTGCGTGTTTCGCTAACTGACTTTGCGAAGAGGAGGGTGGGTGCGACACCAAAGACGCTCAAGGTACATGAAAAATGCACCGGCGCGCTGCAACTACACTCGCATCTTCAACCTCTATTTTTGTGCTTGACACTCCACGCTGTATCAAGCAAAAACGGTTCCCGTTTCTGTATTTGCCAGCAAAATTTCACTAGGGTCTGACTGAAGCACGTTCACGCACAAGATACACGAAAAAAACAAAACACAGAAGAATGAAGAGAACAGCGGCGATTTCGATGTTGGCGGAAGGAGGCCAATCAACTCAGTGAAAAATGAAGAAAAGATTACTTTTAAAGGAAAGAGCCGCTAATTGTACCAAGTCCTTCGAAGCTTTGACTCGGAAAAAAAGAAGTTCTCAGCTTCTGCGCTTTTTCGTCCTCGTAGCTCGAAGGACGAAGACTCGACTGTTTGTCAGCATAATAATAATAATAATAGGGGGGAAATACAAAGAAGCAAAGGGAAAGCAATAAGAGAGCCGAAAAAAAAAGAAAAAAACTTACTTCTGCACCTCCGACAGTGCTTCAAGAGGCAAGCAAAAAAGGGCTTTGGTGAGGAGAAATGTGTCGGCATCACACACACACACACACGTGGTAAAGTATCAGCCCCCTATCTCCTGTGGTTCCAATAGGGTGCGTCATGGAAGTAAACAGGAGTGGCACTAAGAGGAAAAAAAATGCTTCCTCTATGTGCCTACCTGTGGCACGCGTGACATCACAAACCTCCGCCACTTTTTAGAGTTTTTAACATGGACATGTCTTCACTACGCACCAGAGGTGTTTACAAAGCGGGTGCCGGAGGCTCCTTGTCTGGGCGAGTGAAGGGCGAACCTCAGCTACCATTTTTGCAGTCGCTAGAGGCAGCATCGCCCGTGAGGGCCTTGGCTTCCTTCTTGTCCTCGATTTTCTTTCCCGTCACGAGACGGTAAAGAAACTTGGCGACGTACACGACAAGGTACACCACCAACCAGCAGCTAACTCAGACCATTTTGCTTTAATGTTCAGAGTATTCGTTCTTTTTTGTGGTGTTAGTTTGTGTGGTTGACAAAAAGAATAAGAAAAAAGAGGGTGACGCGGAGGAAAGAAAGATTTGACGTAGGGGAGTGCAGGACGGCGACGAAGATGCATGCAAGAGGCGATATCAACGCGACATGCGGTGCCTTATTCCGGTAATCGATTTAGCACATCAGTCAACCAGAAGAGTACGAGAGGTACATCCTTGATTACAGTAGAGTTTTTTTTTTTCTGTAGCCGATGCGTGTCAACCAACACACCACCACCACCAGCGGCATCACAAGAGTGCAGAAGAGGGTGGAAAAGAGAAGAAGGGCGAAAAAAAAGGAGGCAGCAATTTTTTTTTCCAAAAAGCAGAAAGAGTGAACGGAAGGGCATTGAGAGAAAATGAACAAAAAACGAGGGTTTTATAATGATGCTCAAAAGTTGTTTGAGATTGTGTATATTGCGAAGAGAAATCATCAAGAAAGGCTTTCACAGAATTGAGAAAAAGAAAACACGAAGCCACGTCTTCTTCTCTCTTCTTTTCGTGGGCTTCTGTGCATCTTTTGTGTCGCCTACGGGATTACAACTCATGGTAGACGAAACCATCATCCACGCCGACCAGGTCCTGCAGTGCTGTGGTGCGAGAATGTCCTGCACTCGCCCCTCTCCACTCACTCTTGATAGCAGCGTAGTTGCGCACCGGGTGCACCTCCACAACGTCCTCGTCACTCGAGACATCGCCCATGTCCGCGACGTCGTCGTCACCGGCAGCACCGCGGTCCCGCTTGCGGCACTCCCGCTGGAACTCAATCTCCCAGCTCGACACCACCTTAGAGAGAAGACTCAGCTGATACGACAGCGTTTGCGCCTTTTCCGGCGCGGCAGCGGCACCACCGCCAAGAGCAGCACCGTCCTGTCCACGACCGCGTGTGGGACGCAGCACGCTGGACTGCTGCAGTGCTTCGTGAAGGGTTTCCTGCTTCATGCTGGCGGCATCGCCGACACGGTCCCGCTTCACCTGCAACTTCACACTGCTCCCCGCCTCGCCATCAGCGGAAGACTCGACCGGGCAGTACTCCATGATACGGCAGGCGTAGCCTTGATCGACCAGGAAGGCAGTGCGGTGAGCCGCGTAGGTCATCTCCACCGTGTCCATGCTGATGATGGAGTAGAAGTATGCGTCGACCGTCTTGCCGTTCGCGGCGCGATCCTTCGGGCGGAGAATACGACCCAGTCGCTGCGCCTCCTGCCGCCGGCTCCCGCCGTGGCTCGAGACCTGAATCACGACGTTGGCATTTGGAAGGTTGACGCTCACATCGCCGACACGCGAGACGCAGATGACGTTGATTTTCGACGTGCTCTGGAAGTCGGAGAAGATCATGAGCCGGTCCTTGTGCTGCGTGCTGCCGCATATCACCGGCGCGTTGAGCAGGCTGCCGTACTCGTTCAGCAGCATGATGTGGTCGCAAAAGACCAGAATTTTCGCGCCAACGTCGAGGTGCTGCTGCACAAGCGCCTTAACGCACATCATCTTGTTCGGGTTCGCCGCTGCCAGCATCACAAGCACCGGCGCCTTGCCCACCTTGGCCTTGCTGCTGCGGTCCATGTACTCCAGGCCAAACTCCTTCGTCATGGGGGTGTGCACCTCCACGCAGTGCACCTTCGCGAGGTAGCCCTGCGACGCGAGCGTCTCCATTGAGATGTCGAACAGTTTCGGTCCGACAAGATGAAAGAGATCGAGAATCTTCTGGTCCTCGCGGACGTACGTCGCCGTGAGCCCCACAACACCCTTTGCGTCAATGAAGCTCAGGCTCTCACGGAAGCCCTCGGCTGGCATTACATGCACCTCGTCCAGGATCAGTAAGCCGTACGGGGAGAAAAGCTTTTCTTTTGGATTCTCCTTGCGCTTGCGGATACCACGCCCGGTGAAGGCGTCGTCGCCGTCCGTCTTGCTGGCGGCACGCTGGCGCAGCTTCGCCTTATGCGCCGTGACAAGCATGCTGTAGGTCGTGAGCACCACGTCCGTGTCCTCAGTGATGGCGTCCTTCTGCTTGCCGGTGAGGCAGGCGATGCGCGACGGCCCGCTCTTCACCTGTTGCGGTTGTCCACCGCCTCCAGCGCCTTCAGCAAGCGGTGGGGCCTCGAGGGTGGCGTAGTCCAAAATTTGGTTCTTCCACTGCTCGACGCTGACGCTGCCGGCGCACACGACCAGCGTCGGCTTCTTCACCTTGCACATGAGCATAATCCCCAGCAGCGTCTTGCCGGCGCCGCAGGGCAGCAGCAGACAGCCGCTGTTCAGCGTGCCGTCGTGGATGGCGGCGTCGACGGCCTCTATCTGATATCGGCGCGGCTTCGTCTGCGTGCGCAGCGAGATGTACGCCGTGCGCACCGACGTGTCCTTCTCGAAATCGTACTGCTGCTGGATCGGGAGGCCCAGCACGACGCAGCGGGCGGCAACGACCTTCGACATAGCGCGGCTCTGCAGCACAAAGGATGGAAAAGCAGCCACGTCGTCTCCCCAGAGGCTCTCTTCGTAGAAAATGCGCACCGGCGTGGTCGCCACAGACGCGATGACGGGGTCCTGCAAGAGCATCTGCGCTGTCTCCTCGTTCTTGCTTTGCACGAGCGTCCGCTCAGCGTCGATGACGATGCGGGCGAGGTTGTAGCGCAGCATGCAGGACTCGATGAAGCCCCGCACACTCTTGCCCTGCTCACTCGCCGGGGAGAGATCGTAGGCGTAGGTCTCCAAGAACGTCGCGGCCGCGCTGGCGTCGATGCCGTTCGACACGGCGGCACCGAGGGAAAAGGGCGTGAGGCGGTACTCGTGGATGAGGGTGGGACGCGAGATGGGCTCGGCGAGGGCGCTGAGAGTGGGCCGGATCGCCGCGTAGCTCGCGCGGAAGGACTCGGCGATGATGGTGACGTAGCCCTCCGAGTGGATGCGGCTCTCCACGAAGAGGCACTTCTCTGCCGACGTCGCCCCTCCCACGAGCCCTTCGTTCACGCTCATAGTGTAGGGAATGGGTGTAGAGGCGTACGCAGAGAGGCACAGTCGACTATAGGATAGCCAGAAAAAGCTGGCGGCACTATGGGAAGCAGTAAGGGGAACCAGGAAAAACAACAACGAGTCTGCTGAACAGGAAGGAGAAGAAAGAGATAGTGAGTGTTGGGGTGCGGAGGAAAAGTGCAAGCAACTACGCGTAGCCGAGAAAAGGCAAAGTATAAGGCTTGGTGTGTTTGTGGCCCTCTGCAGTGAGGCTGCATTTGTGGAAAGCGCACAGACACACACATCTCGCACACTGAATACAGTACATCTTCCTTCCCACTCGCTCACTCACACACGAGACTTATGTTTAAAAAGAGCCATAAGCAGCTCACTTCGTGGCGGTAAGGGCAGACAGACCTCATCTGAGGCGATTCGAGGAGGCTCTTTTGGCTTCCATCGTTCACACTTGCAGAGGTGAAAGTCTTTCCGCTTGCTACCATACACTCGCTTTTTTTTTTTCCTGCAACAGTGTCACCATTGAAATCAGGATTGTACACGGGACCAGCTCTTCTCGATCGCTGAAAAAAAAAAAAAAACTACCGCAACAAATACACCGACACGACAACAGAAGAAAAAAAGAAAAAAATATACGGCGGTGTGCGAGAGACGTACACACACGAATTTTTCCAACACATAGAGAAGTGAAATAGAAGAAAAGAGTCCGTCTATCCCGCATACATCTAGTCCGCCTTGCCCAACACACGCCGCTGAATCTGCGCAGCCGACGTGTGCACCACGCGCGACAAGAGGCCTGCCACAGTGAACACGCCACCCACAATTGCACACACGTACGTGAGAAAGTGGGTAAAGGAAACGCGAGCGGAGCTGTAGCGCACCGTGATGGGGGAGAGCTGGTGCTGGAAGACCACCGCGGCCATCTGATTCGGCGAAATAGCGGTGGCGCTGCTCGTGCCGGTGAACTGGTACGTCTCGGCAGTCGAGAAGGTGCCCTCGTAGAGCGTGGGGACGATGTCAAGGTGGTACTGAAACAGCATCGGCACGTCAGAGCGGTGGGACTTGCCGTCGAGGGGGTGCAGCTGGGCCTGCTTCGCCAGCTTCTTCACATCGGTGGAACCAAAGGACAGGTGGTGAATCGTGTGTTCGACGTTGATGCCCTTTGGAAAGTGCTGGTGGAGGAGCTCGTGACGCCCGTGGGAGGAGAGGTGGAAGTTGCCAGGTACCTTCCCGACGTGAATGAAGCCTTTCAGGTTGCAGCCCTCCTGTGCGCTGACGAACTCCTCTGGAGAGCGGCCGTCTGAGATGGGCTGTCCCGCCGCGTCGAGGCGCGTCTTCACAAGGTTTTGCATGGCGTTCATCGTGTGGCCGTGTAGCACGTCTAGAATGTCGAGGGTGAGAATGGCACAAGGCATCTTGTACAGGGTCACATCAAGCGTCACTTTAATGTTGCTAGCGGAGTCGAGGTCGGGCATGATGATCATGTCGGACTGGATGCGTGGTGCGACGTAGGAGATAACCTCGCCGGCAAAGAGCAGCACCATCACCACCACACAGGCGATCGAGATGATGGCGCCGGTCGTCGTCGTCTCTGTTAGATCCTTTGGAATGCGACGGAAGAAGTCGGCCTTTTGCCAATTACGAATGGCGGCCATCTTTGCGTTCTTGTCTTCTAAACTCTCTTCTACACAAATGCACAGTGGCAGAAATATGGGCTGTCGTTGACTGGCGGTGAATGAAATACAATGGAAAAAAGAAAGCTTTGGTGGTTAACTCGCTTGGGTATGTGTGTGTGTGTGCGTATGTGCTAAAAGCCTCCGTGTTTGCAGTGCCAATACGGAAAACTTGAGCACACGTACACGCACTCACGTCGACGCAATCTACAAAATACACGCAAAGTTTGGCTGCTTAAGAAAGGCAGACAAGACATAAAAGGAAGATATGGGAGAGGGTGTGGAGAAAAGAGAGCAATACTTCACAGAACGCGCAGCGGCACTAAGACTCCTGCTGGAAACTCCATCGCAGAGTTTCCGAGTCAAAGTTGCAAAAAGACTTGTTTCTTTCTTCGCTTTAGGACGCGCACAGAAAAGAAAAGGCACTTCACAGTAGCACGAACACAGAGTTGATTGCCCGAGTCAAAGTTGCAAAAAGACTTGTTTCTTTCTTCGCTTTAGGACGCGCACAGAAAAGAAAAGGCACTTCACAGTAGCACGAACACAGAGTTGATTGCCTCTATCCACTGCGTCGCACAAAGGAAAAGGCACTCAAAGCATCACAGATGCACCTCTCAGCAGCCTTCTAGAAAGTGCCGTTGAAGACACGCGGCTACAAGACGGCTGCTACTACTACTCGGTGCCGAACAATTTCCATATCTCACCTTTGACTTTGGTGTTTTTTTTTTTTTGGGAGAGAAGAAATCATTAACAAAGGAAATCAGAGAAAAAAGTAAAGAGTACGAAAGGAGTCAACACCTGTTCGCGCACACACGGAAGATGCTCACGAGCGCAACGGCTGAAACGAAGCGCATCGCACCGCTTACTCCTCCGGATGCCACGCACCCTTGACGGCCTTACCACCGCGAATACGGCCGGTGCGGCGGGCAGCGATCAGACCAACCTTCTGGCCCGGCGGCGAGTGGCGCGACACCGTCGACGGGTGACCAATGTGCTGATGGTTACCACCACCGTGCGGGTGCTCCACCGGGTTGCGGGCAACACCACGCACCTTGGGCCAGCAGTTGCGCTTGCCGCGGAAGCGGTAGAACGAGTTACCGGCCTTCAGCACGGGCTTCTCGATACGGCCGCCGCCGCTGATGATGCCAATCATCGCGCGGCTCGTGCTCGGCACAGACTTCTTCTGGCCGCTCGGCAGCTTCAGGCGGGTGCGGCCCGTCTCGTGGTTGTGCGAGATGATGATGCAGTAGTCACCCGACGCGCGGGCGAGCGTGCCACGGTCACCGGGCTTCGCCTCGACGTTGCACACGATGCAGCCCTCCGTGATCTGGCCCAGGGGCAGCACGTTGCCGATCGCAAGCGGCGCCTTCTGGCCGCAGAACACCGACTGGCCGGTGAACATGCCCTCCGGCGCCACCATCAGCTCCTTCACGCGGCGGAACTTGTACGGGTGGCGGAACTCGACGCGGGCGAGCGCGGCACCGCGGCCGGCCTCGTGCACGATCGCCTTCACCACACCGCGCATGAAGCCGTGGCGCTCAGCGTAGTCCAGAATGCGCAGCTTGGCGGGGCCCAGGCGCTTGTGGCCGTGCACCTGGTACACGGAACCCACACCGCGGCGGCAGCTCAGCACAGTCTTACCCATGTTGATGGTACTGGTGTGTGACACACTGCACGAGAGGAAAGGAGAGAGCGGAAGCGGTTCGTATAAATGTGGAGATGGGGAAGAATAGGAGAAACGAAAAAGAGAGAGTTTTAAGGAAAAGAAGGAGAGCTTGTATCACTCTGCCAGTGAGTACCGTTTTAGAAAAAAAGGTACATGCACCACCGCATATGTGAGGCTTGAAAAGCACCACAGTCGGTTGATGGAGAGAAGAGCGCAAGACTGCAGGTCTCTGCGCACCCACGACGACATCCATGAAAGGCATTTACGTAAAAACAGCGTCGAGTCCCGTTCTTTTTTTTTCATGTTGACGACGACGCCGAGCGAATGAAGAAGAAGTGCACTCACGGCACAAAAATTTGGCGCTACAAAGATGTACAAGGGGCTAAAACGGCAGCTGAAAAACTTTGTTTTGGGGGGAAAAGAAAAAGATGCGTGTAGGCAAAAGATGAGAACTTGAAGCCGACGCAACACAAGAAGAATGTCCTCAGCAAGAACGCCCCACACAGTGGAACGATGCAGGATGGAGAAGAAAGCAAAAGCAACTCGTACAAAGACAAAAAAAATAAACAAAGGGCACCGACAACAGATATTCAGGGAAAACAAAAAAGGGAAAAAGGGCCCTTCAATAAGGACTGTGCACATCACACCGGAAGGAAAAAAAAAGCGATCAAGAAAATATAGAGGAATGCAAGGAAAGAACACTTCAGTTGCGCAACTCCTCGCCAAAATAATATTCAAAACCATTGCGCCATGAGGACGTCTTTCTTAAGTTCTACATCGGATCTGAAAAAGACACACAGCAGAGAGGAAAAGACCAGTCACGCACACACACACATACGCTCACTGAGGGTACATCGGTGACTCCTCTGTGTTTCTCCGCAACGGGTTCGTCGCCAGAGGCGCGCCGCCGTCGTCATCTTTGTCATCTGCTGCAGCAGTGGCGGCGGCACTGCTGCTGCTCTCATTCTTTTGGGCAGCTGGATGTGCGACACGCTCGTCCTCGCTCTTCTCCGCGGCAGCGGCGGCCTTCGCCTTGTGGCTCACGCTGATCAATGGAAACGCCACCAACGCATTCACCACAGCCAGCTCCTTGAGAAAGACGTCAAAGTCCTCTGTGGTGTGGAGGTAAAAGCCGAGCACCATGCAGGGGTCAAAGTGCTTCGCACTCAGGTTGCCGCGTGCTCCAGTCAACTTCCCAGCCGACTTGTCTGTCATGTAGGCGGTCTGGATGTAATGCGGATCGAGAAAGAAAACCGTCTTGCCCTGATGACCAAACATGTAAAAGGACGCCTCCCTGAACCCACCTGCGATGCCG
Organism: Crithidia fasciculata; assembly: GCA_000331325.2. Classification (NCBI taxonomy): domain Eukaryota; phylum Euglenozoa; class Kinetoplastea; order Trypanosomatida; family Trypanosomatidae; genus Crithidia; species Crithidia fasciculata. The sequence goes on from CM003407.1 coordinate 1,244,397, forward strand.
CACGAGGCGGCCATGTCAAAAAACTTAAGCATCATTCCCTGATACTTCTCCGAGATGGGGGCAATGCCAAGAACAACTGGGATGATCAGAAAAACATGATGGCCGCTGTTCAGCTGCTCACGCACCGCCGGGACATCGATGTTGCGGTTCGTGCAGCACATCGTGTAGGGCACATCACCGCCCGCAGCGCGGTAGGCGACGAGAGCGGCTCCCATCGCCATGGCAGCCTCCGTGGGGGAGAGCATGCTGGCGTACTTGATGTCGTTGTCGTGCGCCATCTCCTCGGCTTTATGGATGCCCAGAGGAGCGGACGGGAGGTCCATAAAGAGACACGACACCTTCTTCTTGAGCTCCGCGTTGCCCTCCTCCGGCAGCACCGCCGCACCCTTGCTGTGGTAGCGCAGCAGCGCCGTCCCGCAGAGCATCTGCGTGGTGCGGATCAGACAACCCCAGCGCGAGTCCGTCGTCGAGCCATTGGGCAGCGCAGGGAAGCAGTTGCGGTAGGAGAAGTAGAGCAGCTTCTGCATGCCAGCCTTGACAAAGGCGTTTACGTCTTTACCACCGTAGGAGCCGGAGCCGACGACGGCGGCGGGGCTTGCATCCTTGAGCTTGCTGTTGGGGGTGCGAAAGATTTTGCCGGGGTTGAACCAGAACTTAAGAATGCTGCCCGAGTCGGCGCAAGGGGTGCTCTCGGCCACTTTGCTGCTCGAGCTCATCTCGAATAAGCAGCACAGAGGAGAAATGGGGTTTTGTCTGGCTCGTCCGAGTTGTTCGGTTATTTTTCTGTGCTAGAATTAGTACGTGCTTCTTCTTTTTGTTCAGTCCTTGCTAGTCGATCCCCTCGAGAACGTAGAGGAGTCAACGTGACTTGAAGACGTAGGAAGCGAGGGAAGAAAAAAAAAAGAAATCGATTGTGAGAGTGCGCCTTTGTGGGTTGAGAAGGCTGTGAGAACAGCAGAATGATGAATCAGCGAGAAAGGCTGGAGCTGAAGTGACAAGCGGAGAATAAAAGAAATAATAAGGAGAGCTGAAAGAAGAGAGTATGAAGGATAATACACGTGGCGTCTCTCAGATTCTTAGCCGACTTGACTCTGGCTTCAAATTGAAGAGCTTCGGGTTTGTTACGAGAAAAGAACAGAAAAACAAACGTCCGGAAGTTGATCTGGCCAAGCACAACTCGAAGCTCTGCGACTCGGTGTTTTCTTGTTTTTTCTCTCTCTCTCGCATTCTCTTGACGCGACGGTGATGCATTGTCGCAAAGGTTGGGGTACGCATGACAACGTGTTGTGGTCTCGCTCTCATACCGTCGCAAAACAATAAAGAGCAGTCCTTTTCTCCATCCCTTTCTTATAGACGCAACTGTGGCAAACGGTGCGCGCCAGCAGCCTTTACACGATTAAGCGAAAAGAGGGGAGAAAAAAAGATGCGTTAGTGCATACACTGACAAATGTATTTTTATTTTTAGTCTGAGCGATTGTGTCACGAATGATGCTTCAAAAGACCGATTGAAAGCGCACGAGCCGACGTTGACGCTGACTCTCTCACACTCTTCTCAGAGCTCCACACGCGCCAGCGTCACGCCACCCATGGTGTCGCCAAAGACGTAGCTGCTGTCGCCGAGGCGGTCACCACAGTTCACTGTGGCCAGCTGGCAGCCTGCCACCTCACGATGCGCGAAAGCCGTCACCACATCGGGCAAGTCGCCTTCTTCCTCCTCCTCATCCACTTCGGCAGCGAGCAGCGCTCCCACGTTCCACCCCGTCACCTCCCCACAGAGAGACGTCGTGAGGAGGACATTCGATGTCAGCCAGTCCACCAGGCAAAGGCCATTCACCGCGTGCCCCGGTGCCTCCAGCAGCGCCTCCGGACCATCGCCGCTGACGCTGTAAATGGAGTAGGTGCCATCCGCCCTCCCCGCAGCAACCAGAGAGCCACACACGGCGGTGCAGTTGACGAGGGGCGGATTCACCATCTGCGCCGTCTGACGCTCATGCGGGGCCTCCATGATGCAGAACGGCGTCCGCCGAATCGCAGCGCCACAGCTGTTGCCGCTGCTCGTGGTCGTGGCGTCATCGCTCTTGCCTTTTTCTTCTGCACCAGCGTACAGCGCGCCGTTGCCGTCCATGCCAACAGCGAAGAGCACGCGAGTGGAGTGCGAAGCCGTCTTGTCTCTTTCCTCGCTCTCTGTGACGTCTACACAGTGCAGGCCGCTGCAGTAGTTGTCCAGTTTCCCCCATCCTCCCTCCTCAAGTCCGGGTAAGGAGTAGGGCCGTCCTAACACGTACGCCTCCAGCACGTCGCGCCGCGTACCGTCCATCAACGACAGGGGGAACATGCTTCCGTCTTCGTCAATGAGCAGAAGAGTCTCCGCCTCGCTTGGCAGCGCCGTTTTGAGAAAGCCGACACACTCCGTCGGGTGTGCGTACTCGGCGACCACCGAGAGCGTCTTGCGGGTGTCGTAGAGCTGCACGGTGTTGCCACACAAAGCTACAGCCACGTGACGGTCCTGATAGTAGCGCAGCTCGGTCGCTTCGGCGCCTGCAGCGGTGTTGGGGTTCGCGATGGAGAGGTAGTTCCTGCGCTTTAGTCGAGTATCCCACATGGTGAGGCTACCTTTGCCGGAGAGGGTGGCGAAGGCGGTGCTGGAGGCGGGGCTGCACGACACCGACACCACGTCCGCGCTCTCTCGACCCAATAATTCCATTTCGTGTTGTGCGTGGGTGTATGTGTACGTGTGTGTGTGAGATCACCTCCTCTCCACAAGGATGATATGTGGCTGGAAACCGCTGCTTTAAGATAGAATGCACTGCGCTGCGGCTCTGTACTGAAGAAAAAAAAAAAGAAGGGAGTTTAAAGGGTCAGGTAAGAAAGAGAGCATCACTCAGACTTGTGCACTATTTCTTTGGCATTGGGGCCAGACTCAACGGAATTGTGCGGCCACTAGATTTTACAAAACGCGTGCAGTTTTAGCAAGTTGCCGCAGCAGGTAGAGAGAGAAAACAAATTTGTTTATCTTCCAACACTCAATACCCAAATAAACAGGAAAGAGTCAGCGTACTGTGATGAAGCTGCGAGAGTGAGTGACAAATCGACTTCCGTTTTTTGTTTTCCCCTGCTTACTTCTCCTGCTCTACGCCGGTGATCATAGCCGCGATACTGAAGCTTGTTGCCCGATTGCGTCGACTCTGAAGACTCCGCTGCGGCTGTTTCACACGGCGCAGCGATACGCGTTTTCAGTCTCTCTTTCTCTCTTGAGAAATATGTGTTTCCTTTTCTTTTAAACTTCATCAACGTTTTACCACCGCCTTTCACGTCCCGAGAGACGAGAGACGAGAGGAGAGACAGAGAGAGACGGAGGAAGCCAAATCAACTACTACTGGTCCCAGACTTCTTCTTCCATATTTTTTTTTGTTTTGTGCTAAAGAAATCGAAACAAGCACAACAGTCAAAATATGTATATATCTTGTCAAAACAAAGAGACGCGGTCGGAGAAAAAAAAAGGGGGAAACGGTTTTTTTTTTTTTAGTGCCTCATGACCCTCTTCTTCCTTTCGAATAACAACTCTGCACGGCAACTCGCGGATCAAATACATCGTTACGCGGCACTCTGTAAAACAAACTATTTTCTGCTTTTTTTTTGCTGTATTTTTCGTTGGTGTTGATGCTCTTCTTTTTGCTTTTTTTTTTTTCCTGGTGAGGAAACTTCAACGCGCGTGTCGCTGAAAAAAGGAGAAAAAGATGTGTTGAAGAGAGACGGGAAAAACATTCAGAAAGGAGAAAAACAAAAGGAGAACACGATGTGATGCAAGGCGTCCGCCACACAAGCGGTATCACCCACAACCCACAGCACAAGCACCCCTGCACACTTGCGGACATCTACAAATAGAAACTAACAACTAAATATATATAGATATATACAGCACAGCATGAACAAGACAGTAAGCCGAAAAGACATTGGAATAGACGGTCGTTCCCGTAACACAGCACACGATGCTAGCAACGAGAGCAACACACAATGAAAAAAGAGAAACATAATAATGATAGTAGAATAGAATGACGGCTACGCGGAGCTGCTAACGATAACAACAGGTAACAAGTAGTAAAACAACGGGGGAAAAAAAAAAATAGAAGCCTGTGAAAACCAAAACAAAGCACACACACGCACCAAAATAATAATAAAAACGAGAACATAGAAATGTAAAGCGAAGAATGCGCGTGTAACTACGAGCAGCGATTCATGGCCGTTTGAAGACACACGAATGCGCTGCTTAAAAAACACACGACGTCGATTGGAGAAAGGCGAGGAAAGGACAAATCAGATGTCGCAGAAAGGCCGCTTCAATTCTTGACTATGGCAGCGGATGTCCTCGTAAAGGTTGACGATGAGGAGGGAAAGAGAAAACACAAGGTGTCTCTACACGTGCATCGTATTTTGTCCTCATCTTTCTTACTGGACAACCCTTTTTTTACCGTAAGCCCTTCGCGATCACACAAATTTGTATTTACTTGTGTGTTGAGACGCTGATGACAGGGCAAGGGGTGGCCGATGGAAGAGAAGACTGAAAGACAATAAAGGTAGAGACACACGATGCAAATCTTACTTGCATTTTTCTCTTGCCCGCCCTTACCATTTGAGAAAAAAAAACACCTTTCTCCGTGAAGCGCGTCCAAAACCGCAGCGGATAGCTTCGTCAACATTTTTAAGCCGCTCCGAGCAAAAAAAAAAAAAAGAAGGCACAGACTTCTACAGCGCAGTAGTAATCCAGTAAAAAAAGTATTACTTAATCTTGAAGAGCATCTTTGCTGCACTGTCGGCGTCGCCGTGGCACTGGCGCAGCGCCATCTTCGCATCCTGCTTTGTCGCGCCAAGGGCGATGAGCTGCTGCGTCGTCGCGTCCGTCGTGTTGTAGGGCTTGTGCTTGCTGGCGTTGCTGCGCATCTTGCGGCCGTTCACGCCATAGATGAGTCGGGCAGCGGTGCGCTGCACATCGCCGTTGTAGTGCGCCAACACCACGCGGCAGTCCGATTCCTTGAAGCCCATGCTCGTGAGCGTGTGCACCTTGGCGTCAAAGTCGTCCTGGTGGCGCATAGCCTCCGTCGCCTTCACGTCCTCGGCTGCCGCGTTCTCGCCGCGCGTGCCAATGGCCTCGCCGAGGCGCTGGTACTTGACGCGCTGCGTCTGCTGCTCCATCAGCTTCTTCGTGATGGCCACCACCTCCACCTCATTTGCCCCGAGACTCTTCATCTCGTCCGGCTGCAGCCGCGACAGCGCCGAGACGGTCTTGATGTCAGCCGAGATGAGGTTGTTGATCACCGGCGTGCGCACGTTGGCCGACGTGACGACATCAATGAAGCCGGACGGGGCCTGCTTGTCCACGCGGTCGGCCTGGATGGCGAGGGCACCGGCGAGCGCCTCCTCGCGCGACTCCGCCTCGACGGCGACGTCCATCAGCGTGTCCATGTCAAAGTCAGGAAAGACGTTCGAGAGGTCCTCGACCCACTGCACACGCTCCTCCGGCACGCCGTTGGCCGCCGCCGCCGCCTTCGCCTCGCGGGCCTCCCGCAGCTTCCGCAACGCCTCGCGCCGCTTCATCTCCTCGATGCGCTTCCGCTCGCGATACTCGGCGATCCAGCGCTGCAGGTAGGGCTTGCAGCGGCAGAGCAGCTGGGCACGGCGGCGCAGCACCAGGCGCTCGAGGGCCGACCACACCTCAGCGCGGAGGAACACCTTCGTCTTGCCCACCGCGAAGTTCGGCTCGTGCCACTGGTAGAGGCGCTGGTAGCGCTGCAGGAAGTCCTTGCAGGCCTCGGTGTAGCGCTCCTGCTTGAAGAAGGAGACGGTGCTGCGGGGCATAATCAGGTAGAAGTACTTGCAGAACTGCTCGAGCGGGCGGCGCACCGGGTAGCCCTGGCGCTTCAGGGCGATCGTCTGCAGCACGCCGGCAGACTCCAGCTGTGCCCCGACCAGACGGTTGTCCAGGAAGGAGGGGCTGGCGTCCATGTTGGGCTTGATGCAGCGGATGAACTGCGTCTCGGTCGACTCCAGCTCAGCGCGCAGCTCCTTCAGCTGGTGCTGGAAGCGGATGGCGACCGTCTGCTTGCGGCGCGCGACGCTCTTCACGGTGGAGAGCAGCGTCTGCACAAAATCCTCGGTCGACCCGCGCACGCACTCGTACATCTCCTCCTTCAAGGCGTCGGTGTTCTTCTCAAGCCACTCGTCGGTGCTGTAGTTCACAAAGGCGGCGTAGTGGTTGACGCCGAACTGGTTCGGCACGGTGCTCTTGGGCTTCACGAAGTACTGGTTCTTCTCCTTCCAGTGGTCCCACAGGTTCGTTGTAAAGCGCTCCGTGTTGCCGCCCTTGAAGTTGCACTCCTCGTCCAGCATCGAGAAGATGCCGTAGTGCTTCTCGTCGAACATGTTCACGCACTCGGAGTTGTCAGGGAACTCGATCTTCGGGACCTGGATGCCTTCACGCTTGCACTCCTCCTCGTCGTTGATGAAGGTGTACTTGTTGTAGTGGTTCTGCAGCGACTCGTTCGCGTAGTTGATGCAGATCTGCTCGAAGCTGTTGCGGGTGAAGTTCTCGAAGCCGAAGATATCGAGCAGGCCGACGTACTTGCAGCCCGTGCAGTCCACTTGGGGCTGAATAGCGGTGTTCACGAACTCGACGAGGCGGTCGAACATGCCAACGTAGATGCCTTTGCAGAAGGCGTTGCGCAGGCCCTCCGCCTCCGACTTGGAGGCAAGGATCGTGACGAGCGAGGTCTTGCTCTTCACAAGGAAGCACTCGCGCAGCTTCTCCTCGTTGAGTCCGAGCAGCTCGCAGCCGGTCTTGAAGGGCTTCTCCGTCACGATCTGCGCCTTGTCGTTGTTGTCCGGGGAGAACTCCACCTCCATCAGGTGCAGAATCGCAGCAAGCACGCGGAACATGCACGTCTGCGTCTTCGCCGGCACGCCGAGCTGGCCCAACGCGTGGCGCACCGTCTGGAACTCGTGGGCGTCGTTCAGCGGCTTGCCGTCGACGCCGCGGCGGATGAACGTGTTACCGCCGTTGAGGCAGCGGTAGTCCTGCGCGGTCTTGAGGCCGCCGAGCTGCTGCTTCTCCTGCGCCGTCAGGCCCGCCAGCATCTCGTAGAAGATGTGGTAGTTGCGCTCGCCGGCGGACTGCATGATGATGCGGCTCTTCTCGAGGAGGTAGGTGACTGTCTGACCACCAACCAAGACGCCCGAGACGGGGTCGAAGTAGAGCTTGATGTACTTGCCGAAGCGGGACGAGTTGTCGTTGCGCACCGTCCGCGCATTACCGAAGGACTCCATCACCGGGTTGCTCCAGGTGAGGTTCTCGGCGATCTTGTCCGCGATGGCGCGCTGCAGCGTCTCCTTGCTGTGGATGTAGCTGAGCTGGCCGAGGTAGGCGATGAGCATCTTGGCGTTCTCCGTCTTGCCGGAGCCCGACTCGCCGGAGATGACGACGGACTGGTTGCCGAGGCCCTGCACAAAGACAGCGTTGAAGGCCTTGTGTGCCACCTGCCAGATGTGCGGCGGCAGCATGCGGGGGTCCGGCAGGGCGAGGTACTTCGCCCGCTCCTGCTCGCTGTTGAACGGCATGAGACGGAAGGGGTTCACCGAGAGCACCATCTCGCCCATCATGGAGTACTGCCGGTGCAGCTGCTCAAAGCGGTCCTTGATGCAGTAGAGGAGGGTGGCGACGTGGAGGTCGCTGACGTGGAAGAGCTCAGCATCGTTGCAGTCGTAGCTCTCCGAGATGTAGCCGTGGACGTGCTCGTGGGAGACGGTGACTGGCGCGTGCGAGGCATCGTCCTCGACGGTGATCTTGCTGCCGTCCACCGCCTTCACGACGCCGCGGAGCCACCCGCTCTTGGCATCGTAGTAGTACACCTCCTGATTCACAGACACGCGCTCCGGCATTGTTGCTGATGAGTGGGAGAGGTAAAAGAAGCGATGCTACGGAGAGAGATGAGAAAGAGGGAAAAGCGAATGGATGGGACTCGGAGTCGAAAACAGGAGAAGAGGGTGAGCTGCGGGCGTGGAGAGAAGTGTGTTGTTGTTGTTGTTTTAAGTCGCTTGTCAAATTGCTATTCGTCTTCTCTAAAAGAATTTGAAAAGAGAGAGAAAAGAGAAAGAGAAACAAATTGACTTTGGAAGTAAAGAAGATCACAAGAAACAAAGAAGAGAAACTATAAAAAGTGGGGGTGGAGACGATCGCGAGAGGTTCAAAGATACCACTCGCTTTAATGATCGCGACACACACACACACACGCTCCGTCAGAGAAAAAGAGCAGCTATCACGCAACGACCTTGTAGATGCGATGGCTGGCTGCGTCACACACACGTGGCGCGCTAGTGTGGGTCTTCGCACAAACTGGGTGAGGCCCCACGCTGTACAGGAGAGAGTAGAAGAATTGAGAAAGAGGAAGACGATGTTGGTAACAGAGGGTGAAAAGAGGAGAAAAGATATGTGCTGCCACAACAACAAGAAAATATTCAGAGAGATTGTCAGCAAAAAGAGAGAGAAAAAAATTGCGTTGCTGCTGTTACGCTGTCTTCTCGTTTTCTTGATGGATGCTACGTGTACGATTCACAAACAAAAGCACGGGTGAAGACGCACGAGAAGACAATTTGGAGGGTGAGGCTCTAGAAGGAGAAAAAAAAGTGGTTTACAATCAACGAATACGGAAGCTACAGCACTCTCATAAGACCGACGGGTGCGACGAGTAGAAAAGAAAGGGAGAGAGAGAGAAGGAGAGAAGCAGGTTGAAAAAGTGAGAAAGACAGCAGAGAAAGCATCGCAGATTTTTTTTTTCAGAGATCAAATCCTGGAAAGGCATGCCGCCAATATTGTTGAAAGCTGCAGGGACTAGTGCGCAGAGTCCTCCAAGGAAGCAAACAGTGACATCAGCAACGAGGGACACGCACCATTCAATTTTTTTGTTGTTGTTGGTGTTTAGCAGCGACTGGAAGAAAGCCGACACTTTACTCCACACCAGGCGTTGGGGCTCCCCCTCGCTCTCTTTATTTTTTCCTTGATTTTTACAGCACCTTTTTTTTTAGATTTCGAAAGCTCCATCCTAGTCAACCGAATAGACAACGTCTTTAAAAAAAAGGTGAGATAACAGATATTATCACCAAGAGTCAAAAAGAAAAACAAGAGCTGTCAGAATAGATAGAGAAAACAGGAATCAGACCGGCGCATACGACAAACGCTTCATCACCAACTGAAAAATAAAAAAAATTTCAAGACGAGCAAAAAAAAAGCCTCTTGACGCCACGACGCAGTCATTCAAACATGGCTCCGAGAAAGAAAAATACTTATCACCAAGTTTAGTTAAGCCAGCCGATACGTGTAACAGCACATTCACTGCATGTGCCAGTTGCATGATTCATTCATTCTCTCTCGCTCTCTCTATGAGTGTGGGTGCTGTGGTGGAGGCCCTATGCTAGAGTTTTATTAAGTCTGCTAGATAAAACGCGATGCATCATTTCACCAGTACATCACGGAGACCGGAAGGACACCAAAAAACAAACAAATACATAAAGAACGTAAAGAAGAGGGAAGCAAAAAGGAGTACAGCACGTATCAAATACTCACCACTCAACACACGCACAGGTGACAATAGCACGTGTGACCGTGTGGGGAGGTATCGTTCTCCTTTGCGTGCCTGCCACGCACCGCTGGCAGGGCAACTCGCAGTGTGATGGAGGGTGGGCGAGGAAGGGGACTCGAAGGCTCTGCAGATTTACTCTTCACCCCTCTCAGCTCGGAGCGAGTCCGTCAGCTGTACCCACTTCGCCTCCTTTCTTCTAATAGATGTACCTCTCTTGCTTTTTTTTTTCGTATGAACGGCAATCCACCGCCGCCCTAATTTTATTATCTTCCTTGTCTTCACAAAGTACCGTGCCCGCAGCAACCTTGCGAGAAAAGCGATGCAAATAGAGGAAAAAGGTTCAAAAAAGTAAGAGCAGACAAACATATGAAATAAAGAACTGACACCGATGCTCATGACTAGAGCACTTCAGCATCTCGCTGGCGACTAATTCTTGAGCGAGCGGATGTACTTGACGTGGTGCGCATCGGACTCTCGGTCCCGCACCGCCTTTTCCTTCATCGTCGTCACCCACTGCGGGAGCAGCGCCGTCTCCTGCTTGGAGGCCAGCTTGTCCTTGGCGTGTGCAAGGCGTGTCGCTATCGGCGTGCCGACCGGCAGCTCGATTGCTGATTTGCGAGCTGCTGCGATGGCAGCGGCGGTGGGCAGCGGGACCGGCACACTGAAAGCGCGCTGCTTTGCTGCCAGTATCGACGCCGTCACCGCCGGCATCTGCTGCTGCGCGTGAAAGGCCTCCTCCTCGTTGCGCAGCGCAAGATCCTCGCTCAGCGCCGTCAGCTCCGTCTGCAGCCGCCTCTCGAAGACCTGCTGCGCTGCCGTGTCGAGCGCCCCCTCCGCCTCCGCCAGCTCGTCGCCGACGGTAAACATAAAGGGCACAATGACGTAGCGCGGTGCTGCGCGGGTGGCCGGGGCTGCGGCGTGCTGCGGAGCTCTGCGGCCATGATGGCCACCATCACCACGACCACGCCCACGGTGATGGCCTCCGGCCTGCGGCTTGGCGCGCACCACCACGCGCGCGCCGTCGCATCGCAGCACCGCGCACGGGCCGCGCGCCGCCTCACAGCCGCGAGGAGCATTGACGATCCGCACGAGCGCGTAGGGCGTGTCGGCGTCGATCGGCGCTGCCGTCACGTGGGCATCGGCCGCGAGCTCCATTTCAGCGCTGTGACGCAGCTGCGCCTCGATCTTGGCCAGGTCGTGCGGGTTGCGCACCTGCCGCTCCGGCGCGGTAACAAAGACGTACTTGCCTTCTGCAATGGCGGGCAACGGCTCAAGCGCAGCGATCGGCGCCGACACGCGAAGCACCTGCTGCGTGCACGCGTACTTGGCGCCTTCCGCGTCTACCGCCTCTGTGCGACGGCGCTTCGCGGCGTGGTGGGCCGCGACGTCGTCGGCTGCGGAGGCGCCGTTGCCCTCGCCCTCGCCCTGACCTGAGTTGTTGCAGCTACTGCTGTTGCTGCCGTTGTTTGGGATGTCAAGATGCTCTGTCACCGTGGCGAGCGTGCACTCGATCACGACACTCTTGGGGGAGTTCACGTCGAGGCTTACCACACGCACCACCTTGTCCGTTAAAGTTCCCTCAGGGCCCGCCTCTTCACATGGGACGGGTTGCGCGAGATAATAAGCGCCGTTGAGCATCGCACGCGCTGCTGCAAACTCGGCGTCGTCGACTCTGGCAGCCTCGGTGCTGTCGCCGCTGCCTCCCTGCGACTGGAAGGTCAACAAAAGGGGTGCTGCGCCTGTGATCCCACTCGTCAATGCCTGGATCATGTGCAGGCCACCGTCCGTCACGAGCACGTGCTTGCCAGAGGGCAGACGTACCAGATTGCGTACCTCGCTGCGGTCCATGACATCGACGTGGTTGCTAACAAATGTGCCATACGCGCCATCCATCTCCTGGAAGAAGCCGGGATCGGCCATGTCGGCAAAGTCGATCCCAGGGAAGTCGTCCTCGGCGAAGAGCGGCGGCACACACTTGGTTGCGTCGACAATAACAACACGGGTGCCAGGCCGGAAGAGGCCCTGGGCGGCGGCCTTGCGCTGGTGGTGCAGCGAGCGCTGAAGCTCCGACTTCATCTTCTTTTTCTGCGCCTCGGCGTCGGTGAGCAGCTCGCCCAACAGCTTCGCCCGCAGCTCCCGCTCACGGCGTCGGCAGGCGGGGCAAATCATTGTCTTGTGCTCCAGTGTGTGGTCCTGCTCCTGGGCCTCGAAGCACTTGACCGTCAAGCTGCCAAGACACCGCGCACACTCCGTCTCGTACTCGACCGCGCAAGGCAGATGTGCATCGCCGCAGACGCCTTTAAAGACGTGATGCACGGTGGCGTAGAGAGGCTCCAGCGTTTCCTTGTTCATCCCGATCAGCTTCTCATGCGAGCAGGGCAAGGCGTGCTCCACCACCTCGAAGCAGTTGCAGGGCTGTCCGCACTTCAAGAGACACTTGTGGCCGCAGGCAAGCGTCTTGCCGCAGGCGTACGCACAGCCGCTGTGGCCCTCGCCAGGATGGCAGTGCTGCGTGCAGACGTGGTCGGGCCGCTGGCACGCGTAGGGGCTCAGGCAGAAGTGCTTGCAGCACGGCTCCACCCGGCTGTTGGCGTGCTCCAGCTGGCGCTGATTGGGGTGCCGGCTGCAGCACAGCGGGATCGCAGGACCGACAAGCGAGGGGAAGCGGGCATCTGCGGCCTGCATGTGCGCCTCCGTTGTGACGGCGGGGTCGAAGGAGATGAGCGGCTGCTCGCCCTGCAGCTTCGTGACAAACAACTTGTACCACTTTGCCTGGAGCTGCGGCGCCATCCACCCCGCATCGGCGCAGAGCACAAAGGCGTCCATCGCAGCCCCCATCGCCTCCGAGATGAACATCTCCTCGCTCACCGGCATCGGCTGCGCTGCGGTGTGCAGGTGGCGCGGCAGGGCGTCCACCAGGTACACGACGGCGCGGTAGGTGTAGCGGGTGTTGTCGCGCTTGTTGATCGCAGCGAGCTCGTGGTGGGCGAGAACAACAGGAGAGCCATGCACGGCGACATCAGCGCTGAGGGTGTCGTACTCGTGTCTGAAGACCGCCTTCCAGGCCAAGGGCAGTAAGACCGCCACCTGTGTCAGGTCAGCGCCGCTGCGCTGCATCCAGTGGAGCAGGTGGATGACACGTCGCATCTCCTTCGGTGCGGCGGCATCACGCGTGATTTGCTGGTGCGTCCACAGCCATAAGGGAGACTGCAGGCCCATCGCGTAGGCCCGCCCTCGCGCCTCTAGAGCGCCTTTACCGTAGAAGGTACGAGTGATGAAGTCTTCCGCTTGTGAGGCGAGGGACGGAATGCCATCGTACAGGCTCGCACCAGCGGTGGAGGAGGAGGAGGCGGTTTTGGACATGGTGGGGGGAAGGGTGCCTGTGCAGTGTATCGAGGTGTACAGGAGAATAGAAAATGAAGGGAAAAGAGTGTGTAGGGCGAACAAGAGAGAGGCGAGAGAAAGAGATGAGGACGTCCAAGATAAAAGAGGCGGGTAGCTTCAGCTACAGATTTTTTTTTATATTAATAGAACCTCTCGCTTTCCTTTACCTTCTTTTCACTGCTGCTATAAAGGTCCTAGACGCAGACCGAACCACACACGACCAGCCCGGTGCTCAAACAGATCGACGCACAGGTAGCTGCGTTAAGCTAGTCCTACGGTCGATCTTGACGTCTACGAGGCTTGCACCGCTGACTAGTCTCGTCTGGAAGCCAAAGACGTACCGTGAACACAACAGTTCTGCACCACTTGGAGTAAGAGCGGAGTTAACAAAGAGGGCAGGTGCACTCTAACGTCACAGTGCACAAAAAAAAAGAAGAAAAAGGGAACGTGTACGCGAATCTAGCAAAAAAGTGTTGAAACTGGTGAAAAAAAAACAGAGATGGAGAGAAGGAGGATGAAGTGGAGAGAGGGAGAAGTGTCGATGGGAAGTTAGTCTTCGAAAGGCGGAAATACAACACCTGCGGGCACTGCTGTAGGGCGATGCGCTGCAGATTACGGCAAAGTGTCAACGCGCTTGAGAATAAGACGTTCTCTTCTGCCCTATTTTTGGAATAAAGCAGGGTTGAGAGCACACGCCATACGGTGAAAGAGTAAGAAGGTAAAGAGCGGATTGAACGAATTTTCAGTAGTGCAAGTCAACGCATAAGCATCTCAAAGACGTGGTGCTCACAATGCCTTCAATGCAGAAGGCACACCTTTTTGTGTTCTGCCAAAATGTCGATAGGTTGCGCAGATTTATCCCCTCTATTTTTTTTCTTTCCGTTCGTATTTCTGGCATTTAATTTGCGGGAGAGGAAAACACAGACTCAATTTAGCAAAATACGATTGGTGCTTTGACAACAACTGGCTTCCCTCTCTCCCTATACAAGTACAACAAAACAGCGCACCAGCAACTATACCACGCGGCGGAGCTCAACTTTCGGGAGAAGTGCCTGCGTCGCGCACGCCTACATGTGATGGGGCACAAGAACTCGTCCCAGTGCTGCGTGACGCGCCGCGGCGGTCCTTGATCGCCATAAACGCAGCGAGGTCAGCCGGCGGCTCACCAAGGTTGGCGAGGTGGCGCGACAGCCGTGCCGAGTTGCGCGTCTCCTCCTGCGTCAGATCTTGCGCGTAGCCCAACTGCGCTAAGAGCTCCAATATGAAGCGCTCCGCTCGCTCCACGCGCTCCCACAGCCCATCAAGCTGCTGCGTCTTGCGCATCACTGCGCCGTTGAGCCGCGTCACCTCGCTCTTCAGTGCCGGGACGTCGTCATTGTGTGAGCAGGAGAGCGCCTGGCTGGGGCTTCGCAGGAGAGTAGACGCGGCGAGGCCATTCTCCGGTTCCTTAGCTGTTGCAGTGGCGGGACGCAGATTTAACGGAGGCACTGACGGTGCTGCTGATGCGGGTGGTGTTGGTGCGGAAGACACGGGCTGCGCATTTTGCGGTGCAGTAAGCAGTGGAGGGGCTTCAGCAGGCGGTGCAGCAGCAGCAGCAGTGGTGGCCGCCACTAACCGCTCCTGGAGGTGCGCGTTGGTGCCACGGAGCTCGTTGATGATGTTCTGGTCTTGCTGGCGCAGCTGCTGCGAGCTGGCGTGAAGCTGACGAACAGCCATGGCTGACCTGAGCATCTGCCGGCGGTTGCCCTCCAGCTTTGCCTTGAGCGACTCGTTTTCGCGCTGCAGCACCTCGACCTGCTTCGTCAGCGCTTCCCCTCTGCTGCCCGCAGCGGGAAACGCTCGCGAGTGGGAAGCTTGTGGTCTATGGTGGTATGTTGCAATGGCCTCCACCTCCTCGAGAGTCAGCTCTTCCATCGAAGACGGCGCATCGTTTCCCGCAGCATGCCAGTCATCCTCGGGTGCAGGGTCGACGGCAGCCGGGTACGGCGCTGTCGGGGCGTCGCAGCGCGGACACACAGACAGCGTTGTCAGCTGCTGGCAGCCACAGCACTGGTTGACGCGCCGCATTTCACTATATTAACAGGTCGAAAAGTAGCGAGGATTAGTCGAGTATTCCGAGCGAGGAAGAGTTTAGGAAAAGAATAGCGTTGTGCGACTGCGTTAAGGTGCGTGAGAGTGTAAGCGGCAGCAGAGAGTACAACACTGATCAGGTTATGTCGCAGCTTCACCGTAAGTGCAAGGACAACAAAGACCTATTGAGATCGCTCTGATACGCACATCAGTGTGTGCAAGTGCTATTTGAAATACCAACTCTGAAAGAAAGAGTGCGACGGGAGGTAGCAATGCAAAGAAGGAAAGGACAGAATGGAGCAAAAAAAAAATTTCTAATGGCACGAAGCAGCGCTCGCGTACAAGACCGGTGAAGCGCGCCAATTATTTTGTTTTCGATACTGAATGAATCAGAAAATGGTTACAGCGTTGTCAAGTACTTGCGAGTACGAGAACAAGTGAAAGAGAAGTACAAGTGGCTTTTATGTGTGCGTGAGAGAGTGTGCTGCAGCGCGTAGTCGTAGCTTAGGGAAAATAAAACAAAAAAAAGAGAACGATGCTAGTACAGAAAAAAAGAGTGAAGAAGACAGCCGATATTGCCGGCTATAAAGAAAAAAAAAAAGAGAGAGAGAGAGGTGAGAGACAAGATGAAGCGAAGGTGCCGAGGAGAGGGCAAAGACGTTGTGCATAAAACGAGTACTAACCAGGTGCTAAAAAAAAAAAAACAAGGGGCACACATACACACACACACACACGCACCTTTCCCAACAACAAAAAGAGAGCAGGGGCAAGGTGTTTCGCCTGTCACCTTCTTTTTTTTTTTGATTAGACTTTTCCTTTCTTTCGGAAGCGTCGTCGATTATTCAAGCAAAATGGGAAGGGGGAAAAAAAACATACGTAGTCCTCTTACTCATTCATTCTCGTCCTTTTCCAGTAAGCTGTGCTGATGCCATCCGGACTAAACCACCCGCTACTCTTTTTTACGAAGGAACTAAGAAAGCACCACGCATGGTCGAAGCGCACACAACCTGATAGAGCACAGCAGGCAGTGCTCTTCTCGTCTTCACACAACAATCTCCAGCTTCGCCATCCGCAGTCTGCCATGCAGCATGGTTCCGCACGGGCCCCACAAGCGGTGCGGCACACATGCATGGCACTACGAGTTGTACAGGCTGATTATAAGGTAGGCGACACCCAGAAAGACCATCACCACCTGGTAGCCAATGCGGATGCGGCCATCCGTGCGAAAGACGCCAACCTCTTTCCAGATCGTCGTCGAGTCGATCAGCAGCGAGCGATGCTGCGCAACGTACACGTCATACGCCAGCTCCACACTACCGGCCAGCAGAAGATACCAGGAGTGGCTGAGGACACACTGGACACAGGCAAACGTGCGCACCGCCACCTCAGCCACAATAAGGGGGTTAATCGTCTGCTCCAGCTCGAGCGCGTTGTTCATCTGGTCGGCGTACTCCTCGAGAAGAGCGAGGTGCATGAGACAGAGCCCCATCGAGCCTACCTGCAGAACAAACGCCAGCACCCACGACGCGATGGGGCTCACCAGGTGGCCGCAGACGACCAGGAAGAAGGCGAGGTGCAGCAGGGCGAAGAGCCAGGCTCGCTTGCGCTGGCCCGGGGTGTGGTGGTGACGGTCGGTGATGAGCACCGGAATCCACTGAAACTGCAGCTTCAGCGCCTCGAGCAGGCGTTGAGAGTTGGCCATGATTACGAAAAGAAGAGCAGGAGCACCGCAAAAAATGTGGAAGAGGCGTATGATGAAGAGATACTCAGCAGCAGCCGCTAAATAAAAAGTGGGGCTTTCAAAAGAGCAATGTTTGCTTCGGAAGGAGAGAGAGAGAGAGGAAGAGAGAGTCGACATGGGAAGAAAAGAAAAAAAAATAATAACAAGCAAAAACGTGCTTTGCCATGTCAAAGACGTTGGAGTAAGTAATGTACAAGAAGATTCCCACTTCAAAGCTGTTTCACACTGCTAATACCTCGAATTGGTTCCTTTAAGAGGTGCAAAACTCTAAGAAGCGACGTACGCACAAGCGTGAGGCACTCACTAGCTGGCAAGCGATCTTTTCTTTTTCTGACATTTCTCTAAACCACTTATGTAGGAGAAACAACACACATAAAAAAAAGGCCCTTCTTTGGTCACCTCCTATCTTCCTTTGCCTTGGTGCGCATGCATGCACCGGCAAACACCTTTAGAAAATCGGCGTTTCTCACAAGTGTTTTTTTTTTTTCTTTACAGGGAGAGTCGCAGCTACGCTACGGCTTATGACGCGCACAGTACACACGCAAAAAAAAAAAAAAAAGCCCAGAATAGTACACACACACAGAGAGACACGCACTTGTTGCGATCGTAAAACTCACACACAAGCAGACAAGCCAACACTCCTCTCACCCCACACCTCTCAACCTCACGTGTGGCTCAACGCTTCATTCTTCTTCGACCTCACAACGGTGCCTGTGCCGTGCAGCGCTGCTACCTGCGATACTCTCGAGCCTTTAAAGGCTTCAGTGGAAAACAAACTAAAAGAAAAGATCATAACTTGCCCTTTACGTTACCGAGGACCCTGCGTCCACCGCAGTTAATCCCCGTAGCGCGTGATGATGGAAAAAACCATGGCGATCATAAGAATGATGATCAGGACCACATCCGCGGCTATGAAGATGAAGCCCTCCCTCTCGTACTGCGCCACCTCACGCCAGAGATTCACTGCATCCACGTAGAGCTTCCCCTTCTTCACGCGGTAAATGGTGAGGCCTAGCACAATGCTGTAGGCGATGATGCACATGTAGCTGCGCATCACAAACGCCTGCACGAGCTGCACACCACGCAGTGCGATGTACGCGTCCAGCAGCGGATTGCACGCCCGCTCACACTCCATCGAGCTCATGCTCTTGTCACTGTAGTCGTTAATGTTGAAGGCGTAGATCATGATGAGGATCGTCATGACCACCTGGACAACGATGGCAGCGATCCAGCCGCTGATGAAGTGGAAGAGGTTGCCGCAAAACGCGATCCCGCCGAGAATATAGACAAAAAGAAACATGTAGGCCCGCTTCCGGTCCGTCGCAGAGTGCTGCGACGGGTTGCGGAGGGTGTGGATCACCTCCTTCTGGCTCTCAATGAAGCGCATCCTGCCCAGGAGCTGGTTATCGTGTCTGTTTGGTGATTGTTGACTCTCTCGCGTAGGAAAGCGAGGAGAGGCGCACGGTGAATTGTGCGTGTGCGTAAGCGCGTGGGTGTACACGGCGGCCCTTACGAGGAAACAGATGCGTTTAGTCTAGTAAGCACCTGGCAAATTCAGAACTTAATAGAAAGAAAAAGACAGTAGGAGAAGTGCAAACGAAAAAAGTTAGAGAACAACAATAAGAACAGCAACAGTCTGTCGTGTGTGGGTTTTTATGTCCGCGTGGATGGGAGGTGTATAACTATAGTGACTATGCGAAGATCAGGTCGGTACCCACACGCCAGTTAAATGAAATTTATAAAAGAAGATAAGGAGGGAAATCTGTGCAGCGCGTTATACAAGAATAATGATGATAATAACGCAGCGAAAGACGTGCAATTGGAAGGGGGAGAGAGTAGAAATGATCGTGTGTAGGTAGTGCGCTTGCACATTGCGGACAACGCTCTACGCTCTCTCTTCATTTTCTACTAATTCAATAAACTGACGCAGTAGGTTCGCACAACGCGCCGCGACATCCACCAAGGAAGAAAGATTCCGGCATTTGAGCTCTACAGCGGCAGGCACGAAAAACGTTCACAGCACGTGAATTATTAAAGAGCCTCGATTAGTTGTTAGGTAATCCAGCGTTTGGAAAAAACAGAAGTCAAATCGAGGTAAAAAAAAAAAGGTGAAGCTACTCGCAGTGGAGCTGAAACAAATGCAAATACACAACTTTTCGTAGCCATTTTATTTCCCTTTGAGGCCAGCAAGGTGGCGAAGAGCGGCGACGACCTTCTGACAGACAGAGGCAAAGAGAAGGAGAGTGAGGGAGCGGTACGGTGAATTGGCGGACGGCGAAAGAGAAAAAAGAGAGTAAGCAAGCAAGAGCACGCGCTCCTTTTTTCTTTGCTCTCTCTTTATGAGTCTCCAAGCATCTCCCGTGCTTGCGCCTCCACCGTAGCGTCGTGAAAGGCCCACCATGTAATGCTACGCGCCGCCGTCGCCGCCACCTGAAAGCGCGGGTTCACCGCCAACGCCAACGGCGTGTCGCTGTCCTTCGATTGCAGCTCGTACAGCAGCCGCCCCTGAAGCGGCTTGCCAGCTTGTGCACCGACGGCTCATCTCCGCCTCTGCCGCCCTCGTAGACTAGCAGGTGGCGACCACCGCTCATGAGGGATGTGGACTGCAACACCGGAGACCCACTCTGATGAGGAAAGGCAAATTGTGCCCCCACCGCGTCCCCCGCACCCACAAAGTGCCGCCTCGCGTCGCCGTGGAAGTAGTTCACCACCACCTCCTCCTTCCGCCAGTCATAGCGCACCACCTCACCGTGCGAGGACGTGGCGAGAAGGTCGCTGCCGTCGGCGCTGAACTGCACGCCCTTGCAGCGCGTGAGCGCAGAGGCGGCGGAGAAGAGCTGTGTGTTGTGGCGCACCGCCACGGCGCCGTTAAACAGCTGCCGGCGATCGAGCACAGCGATTCGGTGATCGTCTCCGATAACAATGTGGTGTCCGTCGCGGCTGAACTGCACGCAGGCTTTCGGACCAGCCACGCTCCGCTCAGGAGTCGCGGCAATACAGCCCGAGATGAGTGGGTGAAAAAGCGCGAGTCGGCCTTTCGCCGACACCACGGCACCAAGCACGTCGGTGGCGGGGCACTGCGTCAAGGCAGCATACACGGGCGTGTTCGCCACCGGTGGGATTTCGCCCTCCACATCGTTCAAGTACGCCATCTCGCCGAAGAACTGCGCCGTCTCCGTGTTAAGGAGGTGCAGGTGTCCGTCCAAGTGAAAGCGTGGTGCCACGCAAACAACGGCGCTCGAGTGGGTGTAGCGCAGGTCGTGCACGCCGAAGGCGTCACACACGATTGTGTCGGTGTGGTGCAGCCCGCCAACGTCGATGAGCCGCACCGCGTCGTCGGTGTGGGCCGAGGCAAAGTGAAGGCCGTCAAGGGAGAAGTCCATGGCGGTGGGACGGGGCTCGTTAATGCCGGTGTAGAACATAGAGGCCACCTCGACGGGGACGTCAGCCGCAAGCCCGTTCCCACTCGAGGAGAGTGTGGAAGGAGACGAGGAGATCATTCTGGAGCAGAAACAAAAACAAAAGACACAAAAATGGTACAGACAGCTCTTCTCTAGATAGGCCGTCTAGAGGCGCAGTCAGCGGCCTCACTGCGAGATAAAGGGGAAAGATGGCGCGAGACGAAGTGCGTGCGCTAGATCTTGTGGCGACGCTGCTTCGGCTTGTCGTCTATGGGGAGGAAGAAGAAAGGTGCGTGCTGATCCTCAGCTCTTCTATTGCACACCTTGAGCGCTACGAAGACCAAACTGATAGGATAAAGAAGGAGAGAGATGTGGTAAGTGCGGTGCTGTATGAAACTCTGAGAAAGAAATATCTATAAATAAAGAAAGACGGAAATGATGTTGGAATGATAACGTTTCCTTATGACGCGTAGAGAGAGCACTACGGGAAGAAGACAAGAGCGAGCGAGGAAGACGTACAAGAACAAAAAGAGGAGAGAAGCGCGTACAAGCTCGCCAGACCTTCCACACGCCGTGACATTGTTTCACGACTCACAAGCGGCATTTGAGGCTTGAAGGGCAAGGAAAAGACCGCAGAAAAGCGAAGAGACTTTTTTTTTGTGTATTGTCTTTGTCGCCCAGAAAGAATTGTTGTTGAGCTCCCTCATTTATTTTCACAAAGGGGACACCAATCATCTCGTACTGTACTTTAATATTTATGCGGCTTTCCCCGTTTATTATCCGGTCTTAATCACATTAGCTGGTTTAATCCTTCTGGGAGCATGGTTCTCTTCATCTGACGCGCCTTGCCGCCTGTGCAAGTCAAGCTCTCTCTCTCTCTCTCTCACGCGTCCTCCTCCGCGCTCATCAGCGTCTCCTCCTCCTCGTCGGTGAGGGGAAGTCCGAAGTACAGCAGTGTCAGCGGGTAAAACGTCTTCTTCTCCGCATCCAGCATCGTATGCAACGCCGACACACCCGGCCGGTGCGCCGCCTGCACCGTCACCGGCTCCGTGCGCGAGACATGCTGGTGCACCTCCAGCGCCACCCGCACCAGCCGGTCATCAGCGTCCGCCGTGTGCATCCAGTAGGCAATGAGCGGGTCGAGGTAGATGGTGGAGAGAAGATGCTTGTGCTCGGCGTGAGAGAGGATGTTGCGCACCCGCAGCAGCGCACGCACCGTGTAGGCCTTGCCCAGCAGCAGCCTCGTTCCCACGATCGCCCACACTCGCTGCAGCAACGCGCAGTGACGATGCAGCGGGTAGATCAGAGCGCGGCGGGCGAAGGCGACGCACGCGTCATAGACGCTGTCGGCCGGGTCCAGGAAGGACAACGCGGGGCTGAGCTGCACCACGTTCCACAGCGACTCGCTGCACCCAGCCCCTTCGGTCACGAGATCATCGTAGGCCTCGCTGCAGAGCAGATCTACCGTGAGCGCCTCTACTTCCGTTGCCGATGGCGGGAAAAGCAGCCGGGGCAGCTTCAGACGCTGCAGCACGTCGTTCTCTTCGCGTGTAAAGCGCAGCACCGGTTTTTCCCTCGGAATGGCGAGACGCGTGCGCTGCAGTGCCGCTGCCACGTCCGTCGCGGCAGCACCAGTAGCAGCACCGGTGGCAGAAGTGGTTGCGGTGGTGCGCAGATCGACACAGGGAAGGGCGGGACTCGCTGCGGCGTCCACCTCCTCAATGAGAGGCTTCTTGAATTCCGCAATGTTGCCGTGCCACACCATGACGGGTTGTCCATTACCTCCACCAGCAATGAGCGTCGTCTCCTCCTCCTCCAATGCGTCGTTGGGCCGCGTGGTTGGCGCGGCGGCATCAGGAATGCTCGCGTACACCACGGAGTCCGCCCCACCGTCCGCCGATGCTCCCCGCAGCGCGCGGCGGAAGTCGGCGATGTGCGACGGCACGTAGCGCAGCACCTGCGCAATCTCGCCCTCGCCGTCCTCGAAGGCAGCCAACAGCGCGTCTTCGTCGAAGTCGTTCGTCTCGGCGGCGATGCGGAGCTGACGACGCTCCTGCCGCGGCGTCGCCTCTGGGTTCTCGCGGAAGCCCACCACCTCTCGCACCACGTCGGGGTCGAGCTTGCTGAAGAGGCCGCTGAATGCGTTGGCGAAGCCGTAGGTGCACTCGGCCGACCCTTCCTGCGCCAAGAGGGTGAGAGAGCTGCGGCGCTGGCCAGCAGTCAGTGAAGCGGACGCGTCATCACCACCGGCGTCCTGCAGCGTCTGCACGTATTCCGTCTCCTCGGTTGCCTCGGCAGCGGCTGCGTCCCCGCCCACCACATGAATCAGCTCCGCCCGCTGCTTCTCTGTGGCGATCAGGTAGGCCGGGTTGTCCAGCTTCGTAAAGACCTCCGCTGCGTTTGCCTTGGGCAGGTAGACGGTCAGCACGTTGGCCTCGAGGTCATACGTGGCCCTCTCTCCCTTACCCTCCTGCAGGCACTGGTCGAAGCGGAGTCGCAGATAGTACGGAGAGCAGTAGAAGGTGAATTGATTGTCATTGATATCAAAGGCGGCGTCCATCACCTTGCAGATGGCTGAGAGAAAAAGTCGCACCAGAACAAAGCCGTTCTCCTGGCTGCACTCGAATACGGGTGTCAGCATCACGACAGCGCAGCGGTGAAGGGACAGAGGAGGCTGATAAACAGGGCGTGTAAACTTCTTTTTTCTTTTGAGCCGGCAAAACTGTTATGCTCTTGCTACCAAGGAAATGCGGGTGTGTGTGTTTATGTGTTGTTAATTTAGCACAACGTCTCGCTGAGGTGCGTGGAGAGAACACGGAGGAAGAAGTAAGAAGAAGAGAAAGGAAAGCGGGTGTGGAGGAGCTACGAAGCATACTACTGATTGTTTCTCCCATATCACTTCGCGACTGCAGGATACAATGTGGGCTGCCTACTTGCACAGGCCCATCGCACAAAATGTATTATTATAAGTCAACGATCGCGCGGAAAACTCTCAAAGTGTGCTCCGGGCATCTCTCCACTGTTAATATGAAAGTAAGCCTTGTCCTGGTTTT
The DNA here is from genome assembly GCA_000331325.2 of Crithidia fasciculata. Lineage (NCBI taxonomy): Eukaryota > Euglenozoa > Kinetoplastea > Trypanosomatida > Trypanosomatidae > Crithidia > Crithidia fasciculata. The sequence goes on from CM003407.1 coordinate 1,267,672, forward strand.
TTTTTCTTTCTTTTCTTTATAATTCAACCATCATGTTTTCTTTTTTTTTTTTAGCGGCCCTTCTCCAGCAGCTCGATTTCCTTCGCCACTGCCGGGTTGACCTGGTCTTTAGAGAAGTGCAGAGCAGCCCGGAAGTCCGCCAGCGCTGCTTCTCGATCCCCCAGCGACTTGCTCGCCAGCCCACGCCGGTACAGTACCTTCACCTCCAACTCGCTCGGCAAGGCAACCGCAGCATCCTGCAGCAGCATCGTGGCCACCTGTCGCGCTGCATCATAGTCTTGCAGGCGGATAAAGGTCATGATCACGTTCGCACGCACCACCTGGTCCACCTTCACCGCCTCCGCATCATGGCCGCCCAGCACGGTCGTCACCTCCAGGCAGTCCTGATACCGTTGGATGGCGTCCTCGTAGCGTCCCTCCTGAAAGGCAAGGTTCGCCTGCTGCTTTAGCGCGTCCAGCAGCTCAAAGGCCTTCGCACGCTCTGCAGGTGGGATGGTGGACTCAGGGGGGAGACTCATTTTTGGCTTTGGTGGCTGGGCAGCTGCACTGCCGCCAACACGAGAGGGAGACGCAGCGCTGTGACTTGTCTCTTTTGGTTTCGTCGTTGGGTCAGCAGCTGTGCGGCTGCGGTACAGCGCGTAGGTCAGCGCACCGATCAGCGCGGCCGTGATCGCCACCGCACTCGCCACCTTCCTGCTCTGCGTGTTCATCATCCTCGTAGCCAGAATGGAGGTAGAAGAAGCGATAAAAACAAAATAATAATAATAATAATAATAATAATAATTTTCGAGGTCCCAATGGTTGTCGAAATTTCCCGTTTTTCGTTATTGGAAGGCGGTTGAAGATAAATAAGACAACACGTGGTGTTTGTTCGTTAGAGTTCTGCGTTAGAGAAGGAGAGAGCGCTCTGTGCGCTTAAGAGGAGAATTTTTGAACTGCAGCGGCTGGTGTAACGTTACTTTTTTATAAACTCTTACTTGCTTTTTTTCAGGCGGTGCGAGCTGCAATGTGCAATGCGAAATTATGTAGAGAACTATTTAAAATAATGGCTTGTTCTTTACTAAAGAGACGAGAGAGAAAAAAAAAAAGAGATATAAGACGAGGAGCGAAGAGAGCGTCGTTTGGAAACGTCAGAAGGCTTTGATTCGTTGAGCCATGATTGGAAGCAGGTTGTCAGCCACTCAAGTCAGTGCTGTTATTTTCTGTTCTTTCACTCTCCGCCTCTGATCATTTCAGATGAGAAAAAGAGTACCACTGCGGGGCCCAGTTTAAGGCATTGTGCGAAGCTGAAAGTGGTGACGTCACGGGAAAAAACTTGCGAGGCAAAGGTGTGCAGGCAGGGGACGGTTGGCAACGCACAATCACATCCCCTCTCTCTATCTATCTGCCTCCGTGTTGTTCGGCCAGAATACTCTGTGATTTGAAGTACGCGCTTTGGGTGTTGCCTCTTCCTCTCCCCCTTAAACTATTCTTCCTCCTCCGCATACTGGATGAAACGACCTTTGCTGTATGCTCTAACTTTTTTTTTTTTTGACTGGACTTCGAGAAAGGCTCTGCAGTCAACCTGGTCAAAGCGCACGCGAAACCAAACAAAAAAGAAACAAGTGTGTTACGTCTATCTAAGAAAGCCTCACTCTGTCCACACCAAAAGAAAGGCAGCAGTGGGCACAGAAAATAACTATTTCAAGAATGGAGAAAAAAAAAGGAAAAAAGTGAACACGACTCGCACACAGAAGCACAAACACCGAAGTTGTGGTTGGGGAGGATAAAAGAAAACATAATTTTAACAGCAACAGAATCATCACGGCTCTGAGAAGCGGCAAACACAGCGAGAAAGAGAGCGAAAAAAAAAGGAACCAATCTATCGGGCACTCTAAAGGCTAGAAAAAGAAAAAAGGTGGAGTAATACTCATCGTGCATCACACACTCGCTACCACAATTGAGCAGAGCGAAGAAAAAAGAGAAAAAAAAAGGATGCAGCAGCAACTGTTGACATCGCTGGCCGCAAAGAGGAAGCCGGTCTGGAAGACAACACAAAAAAAAAAAAAATTGCAACGAAGAAAAGCGCTTGAGAGACCAACGGCACTCTTCCGACGAACACAGCTGTCCCTCGCGGCGTCTCTTCCTGTCGCTCACCGCATCGCCTCCTTAATGCTCCGTTCCTCTGGCACTCTAAGCGGTGCGGGGGCGCTTGAAGAGAAGAACGTGCGGCTCCGGCTTGTGGATCATGTAGTGCACCCACCCCTGCGACTGCTGCACGCCGAGCTGCCGCCACTCTGCCTCAGCCATCAGGCGGCTCGTCGGCACCAGCCTGGCGAGGTCCTTGGGCAGAATGACGTGGCGGTACTCGTAGGTGTCGTCAAAATACTTGTCACTGTACAGGATCTTGCACTGCAGTTTCTTGATAATGATGAGAGCTTCACGCTGGGCGTTGTGGTCCAGCGAGAAGAAGTCCTGGGCCGGCTTGGCAGGCATGGCTGGTCCTTGTTGATGCGGTGCTGTGAGAGAGAGAGGGACAATGAGGTGAAAAGAGAAGATCTAAAGTCGAAAAGAAAACAAAAATCCGCCTCAAATAAGCGTGTGTGTGTGCTATCTTTTTCCTTTTATTTTTTTTTCTTGCAAGAAAAACAAGAATGAGGCGGCCACCGAAATAAGACAGAAAGGGTATGAGTGTCTGTGAAGCCGTGCAACGTCCTGGCAGGCGCTGTATCTATGATGGAAATGCAGAGGAGAGGTGAAAGGTAAGGCTTTCCAAGACGCGGAGCTGAAAAAAAAATGTGAGAAGGAGGTAGGCGAGGGGAGACGCAAAGTGAAACATGAGAAACTAGTAACAAGTAAACACAACGTGACATGAATGGGAAGAGGAGAAGCAGCACTTTTTTCCTTACAAGAAGGTCGTGTTCAGTAAGGCGAAGTTTTACAGCGAGAAAAACGCGCATCTTTAAAGCAGCGTGCCGCGTATCGTCCTCGTATGAAAAACTAATTCACCACTCCGCATGCAGCTTCACCTGCAAAAATGAAAACGCTCTTTTTTTTTTTTCTGCGCCACCATGGTGAGACAGTACAGTGTCGCCTCTTCCAACGGATCAAGGCATTTCTTTCCCGTTGAATACACCACTATTGAAAGGGGCACATCTCTCTCTCCCGCTTTCTCTCTTTCTTTATTTCTTAGACGACGAGCCATCAATAGCGCTTCTCTGTCTTCGTAATGGCCTCTTGTGGTTTTTCATTTTTTCTTTTAACGGTACGAGATATCTTCGACAGGCACCCCTAACACATCAAAGAACCTTCCTGCACTAGAGAGGACACCAATGCAAACACACACGCACAGACACATGCACCAGCCGTTTCTCAGTGCGCACAGACGCACCCGAACAGCAAGGCAACTCGAGCGCGAAGAGCGCCGCCAGAACTCGCTGTTGATCCCGCACCTCACCGCCACACAAGCTGAGCTAGGAGAAAAAAGACCGACCAACCAGAAAGAGAAAGAAAAATAAACTACTCCACACAGGTGGAGGAACAGCTCTAGATGGTAGCAATGTGGAGTTCGTATTTCTATGTGATGGGCAACAGATCGAGTTTAGGCTCAACACTGAGACTGCACACGACACAGATAATACTAAGAATAAAAACCCAGCTAGTTCACAAGTGCGAGGTGAGAGGGGGGCTTTGAGAACGGTATCGTGCAACCGCCTCTCACAGTTGAGTATGATAACCAAAGACGTCAACCAAAAAAAAAAGTAGTATTTGTATGTTTTCTATGACAAGCCGATTGCGGGCTTTGCACCTCAAGTGAAAAAAAAAAATAGAAGAGCGTGGTGCCTTTGTGTACTTCGTCTCTCTTTCCCTCTCTATATCTCGTTATTGAGAAAACAGAAATAGAAGCAAGAAATCTTTTTTTTTTTAGTTTTAAGCGGTTCTACTTGCGCGCTGCCGTTGTCTTCTTGGCCGTCTTGGCAGCCGTCTTCACCTTGCTGCTCGCACTCTTCGCAGCCTTGGGCGCCTTGGGCACCTTCACTGTTCCGTTCTTCTTCAGCTCCGCCCACAGCTTCGACACCTCACGCTGGCGCTTCTTGTTCGACAGGTGCAGGAAGCGGTGCGCGTACTCCTTTTGGAAACGGTTGTAGGCGTCGAGGGCAGGGTAGGAGACACGCGCAGCCCGCTTTTGCAGCGCCATCTTCTCCGGCTCAGACAGCTTGCGGTACAGCCTTGACGCCGTCTTTGCCGGATTGCGGTCGTTTTGCAGCGTACCATTCTTGGCAAGGTCCTTCATGTAGAGGGAGAAGGGGCTCACACGCAGCAGGGTTGGGCTACGGCGCAGCATTGCGTCTTGTCGTTCGAGTGAGTAGCGTTTGAAAAAAAAAAAAGTGTCTATCGGCTTGTTCTTGCGATGCTGGTTGTTTGTTTGTTGTCTGTTTGTTCTCGGTGGAAGGCACAATGTGGTTGGTTGCCGTGGCAAGGATGGGGTCTGAGTGGTGTGCGCAGCGGTACAATGGAGATGCAGAGGTGAGGAAAAGTTGTAAGGTGAAGGCGTAGAGACGGAACATCGCATTCGGCGACAACAGCCACACAGCTTTCTATTTATCTCTCAAAGAAACACCCCTAAAAAGAAAGTGAGAAAGGTGCTCGACAGGAAGCTTTCCACAAGACCTCGGCGAGTGCAGCACCACCAAGAAATGACTCTATGATATAGCGCAGCGCACCTAGACCGCTCTTCAATGTCCACAACAGCAAAAGAAAAAATAAAGGGGACTCTTCTACTTTTGTTGCATGCACTGTGGTGCTTACTAAAGCATTTCCTGCTCTTCTTGACGACACAAGCCCCGTAGGTGCGAGGAGCAGTAGTGGACGGCGCTGCAAGCAGCTGCAAGCCTTCATCAAAGGGAAAACAAAAAGGCAACCGTGCTTCAGAAAATGCTGCACTTTACCCTTCCCGTTTTTTTTTCTCCTCTTCCGTCCCGCCAGCGACGTGTGTACGGTGAGCATCAGCTTTTACCTGAAAGTTAACTGCGTTGCTGGAACGATGATTGTAGCGAAAGAAAGCTCAATTTGGCGACCAACAGTTTCCCTTTCCAGATCAAGTCTCTGTTTATTTACCAGATTTTTATTTTCTTCAGCGTGTGCTTCCGCATTGCGCTCGCGTCACGTGTCGTGGAAATCAAAAAAGTACAGGATAACAAAACAAAAAAAAGGCAATATATATAAAAGATGATCACGGATGACTCACTGCTCACACACCCTATTTCGGTTTTGTCTCTGGCTCACCTGTTTTGTCTGGGAGAGGGGGAAAAAAAAGAAGTTCGGCATGACAGATGGAAGAGAACAGCTGTTAGCGGCACCATGTGGGCTACTTAGCTGTTGATCCCCACACTGACGGACACGAATAGTTGAACCCCGCTTTTTTTCTCTTTTTTTTTTCATCGCTCGAGAGTCTCGTTCGGTAACGGCAGGTCATTTGCAATTCGAGCCTCCCTTCTTCTTTCTCCCCTTTTGGTTTTTTTCTTCTTCATTTAAACGAGTGCGGCTACAAAAAATCACCTAAAAAGAAAAAGGGCCAAAGACAGCGAGGAGTTGCAATACATGCATCCGCTGAGCACTGCAGCAGGCACGTCTAAACACACACACTCACACAAGCAGCCTCGCTGTCGTCACACGCGCGCGTACAGTCTATGGTGGTGCAGGGCCGGTAAACCGAACCTTTCTGCACAAGAGAGGGAAAAAAAACCGAAGTAGAAACAAGAAAACAAAAAGACGAGTCAAGGCAAGGCAGGTGAGAACACACAGATAAACAATTGAAAAGAAAAGCCTATTGGTTTCTTTTTCCGGCTGCTGAGAGAGGAGCGAGCATGGGAAGGTGCTACACTCACCCATCTTCACCCGCTCTCTGCGTTGGTGCTTGTTTGTGTGTGTGTGAGGGTCTCAATAATCTATGGACTGCCGATTTTGCTGATAAGGAACGAGGGGAAAAAAAATTAAGAAACTCAATGTGTCAAAGGCGATAGGAAGGTGCAAGCCACGGATCTTCAAAGAAAAGACGCTCAACGCCAGCGGCATCCGCATCCACCGCACACCAAGGCGACGAAAGCCATTCCGCTTCCGCACCACCCACGGCCCTCTCTCTTTCTCTCTTTTCCTTTTGTCTCATCTCCTCTACTTCTTGCTCTTCTTGGCCTTCTTGGCGGCCTTCTTGACCTTCGACTTGGCGCTCTTCGGCTTCTTCTGCGCCTTCTGCGCCTTCGCGCGCTGCGCCTGCTTCGTCTCATTCCACTTCTTCGTCAGGTTGGCGCGGCGCTGCTCGATCGGGACGGACTTGTTCGACATCTCACGGTGCGCCATGCGCCGGTACGCCGTCATGGCGGGCGTGGAGGCCTGCTTCGCCCGCTGCTGCAGCGCGGCCTTCTCCTTGGCGGAGAGCTGGCGGTACTTCTTGCCAACGAACTTGCCCGGGGTGCGGATGCCCTTCAGCTTGCCGGTCTTGGCAAGATCCGAGATGAAGAGCATGTAGGGGCTCATGGCGAAGTTGGAGACGGTGCGGCGCAGCATTGTTGTGAGGTGGTAGAGTGCGGGTGTGGGTAAATAGCTGTGTGTTTTTTTTTTTCTTTTTTAGGTTGACGGTAGTGTAAGAGAGCGGGTGTTTGCGGCGAAGGTGCTTGACTGTTAAATTGCCAAATGTATGTATGTGGTGCACGCCGGGATGATTCGGGTATCAGAAGAAGAAAACAAGCAAAGATAAAAGTAGCATCGTCGAAGGAGGAGAAGCAAAGTGCGCGAGAGGTGAAGTAAGCACGAGGAAAACAACGCAGGGGAAGCAATCGAGTCTTCGTCATCTCTGAGACGGCCAACCATGTCATTCACCACACAACGCGGATGCGCAAAAAAAAAAAAAACTCGTTTGCACTGCTGATTGTGTGCACAGAAAGATGGCATTCAGCAAGCTTAAGCCCCGATACAGCAACGCAAGAGGCTGCCCCGGCTGAACGCGTCGAGAACGCACCGGTTGCCACCTACACCGCAAAAGAGCAAGGAGTGGTCCACACACGGTGCTACAACACCACTGAGGCTAAACCCCTACTAAAAGTCGTTCCACCTCGGCTGAGTTTAGTTCTGCCTTTCACGTAAAACGGTAGCATCCACAAATGGAGAGAGAAACAAAAAAGGATTTGTGTGCTGGACGTTTCTTCTTTTTCTGTTTTACATCGAGGCAAACGCATCGCCACATATAGAATACATAGGCGAATCAGTGGCGTGCATGCACTCCGCACCACAACCAAACGCAGTTGCGCTTCTGATTCTTTTCTTCGAAGAACCTCCGATATGCAGTGATTTCCAGCTCAAAGGAAAAAAAAGTGCCTTTCCACGCACAGTAATGTCATTTCTTCTTGGTGCTGGCCTTGCGGGTGTCCTTCTTCTTCTTGTCTCCCTTGTGGCGTATCGGCGCGACATCCACGTCCGGTAAAGGTGGCAAGTCGTACCTGTTGTACCGCTTGAACGGCACACGCGGCTCCGTCAGCTGCAGGTCGGTCAGCTCCGTCGTCACTGCCGCCAGCCGCGTCACCACCGCCATCGTCACTGCAGACAAAGGACCAGAAGAGGTGAGAAGATGCGCCGCCCCACCGGCCACTGCCAGGTCGACAACGTGTGCAGCCGCCGTTGCATCACCCGCAGCGCTGCCCACCAATACGGTCACCGCAGACGCTCCAGCAGCGGAAGCCGTGGCGCCGAGCAGCTGCACGGCCGTCGTAATTGACTGACAGCGTGGGAGGTTGATCACCGTCGCGGGATACGTGCCGGCAACAGTGTCCGACGTCTTGGCCACCGCGTAGTCCCTCCCCACCCCCTCCGCACCGCCAAAGACGCAATTCCCGGAGAAGATGATGGAGTCCTGCAGAGCAAGCTGCAGCCTCTGCCGCGCCACCGTGTCGTCCATCGAGTGGGTGTCCTCGAGCCACTGCACGACGCCCTGGCCAATTTCCTCAAGTTGCTCCTTCACGTACTCGGTCAGCTGCTCGCCCGTCACCGGCGAGTCGCCGCAGAAGAACTCGTACAAGCCTGACGGGTCCGCAGAAGCAGCAGCGGCAGCAGCAGCGGCAGCAGCAGCAGCAGCGGCCTTCGTCGCCGTGCCGGTGGTAGCTGCGGTGGTTGGGTTGGCCACCCCCTCCGCGTCCTGACGTCGGCGGACCGCTGCGGCACTGAGAGAAAGGCCAACGCACACGTCCACACCAGGACGGAGCTCTGCAGCTTCCAGAGCGTCCACGACGCCCTTCACGAGCTCCGCGAAGCTGCCGGCACCGCCGCCGTAAATGCACCCATCGGACTGCGCACGAGCCGTGGGGTTGGCAGAGAGATACAGACCCGCGGCACGGTGCAGCTGACGAGCACGCCGCCGCAACACCTTGCCGTCCACGATGGCATTCGTCTGCACCTCCTCCATCTCGCCATCCTCGCCGACGCAGACTGTCAAGGGTTCCAGCGCGACGTACACCTTTGAGAAGTGCACCTGCCCCGCTGCGTCGCCGGCGCGTGAGGCCGTGTCCTGAACAAGGAAAGGCACGAGTAGGTGCGGTGGGGTGAAACCCCTTCCTGCACTTGCGGCGTTCTTCTCAGCAGCAGCACCCAACGTTGCCTCCGGTGCGGCACAGATTGCCCCACTGCTGAGCGAGGTTCCTGCTGGAGCCGCAGCCCCGCTCATCCCTGCTGCAGTGCTCGCCCGCTTTCTACTTGCCAAGCTGTCTGCGCGTGGCCCACCGGCGGGGGTGTGGCTGTCGATGAGGACGCTGAGGTGCTGGTAGAGCGTCAGGCGGCGCTGCTTCGCTGCGGCGAGGGCGGCCAGCATACTCACCGCCCACTCCACCGGCAGCGCCAGTATGTCCCCGACGTCGCGCCACACATCGCACACCGCGGTGTCCCACTCCGCCTGTGGCTCCACCCCACGCAGACGCAGCAGCTGTGGCACAAGAACTGTCTGGGTAGTGTGGAAGATATTCTCACAACGCGCAATCACGTCTGCAAAGTCCGCACTGGAATCCACACGCGCCTCACCGTGTGCGTTGCTGCCACTGTTGTCATCCGCCTTTGAGACGAGCATGGCGTCCGACGTGGTGATGCACACCTCCGGACCCGTGCACAGCTCCAGCGTGAAGGCCAGCGCAGGGCCGCCGTCGCTGCCGACCGCGGCCTGGCAGTCGAGGCGCTTCACGGAGGCACCGCCGGCGACCTCGCGGAAGTAGCGAGCGAAGTAGTCCGTCACGTTGCCCGGGTTCTCCACGACGCAGGCGCGCGCTGCCTCTGTCAAGATGGCGGAGACGTTGTGCTCTTCATCGTAGCGCTGCCACGAGGTGGAGCTCGGCATCTTTTTTTTTTCTCCTAACGGTATCGAATAAAGGTGTGTGGCCACAGAGAAAAGAACAGAAAAAGGTTTGTTTGAGGCAAAACACACGTCAGGTGAATATGGCAAGCTGATCGACGACGGCGAGTCGATTTGAAGGAATCTTCGACTTGTGAAGGCGCATTGTCAAGTACGCCGTGAGAGGTAAGAAGGCAGTTGACGAGACGGGAGGCGCAGGGTGGAAGAGAAGAGTTTCGGAACACATCAAAAAAAAGATGCGCAGTCGACGTTTGAAGAGCGTTACAGCGGCAAGTGCAGTAGCAAAAAAAAAAAAGAAAAAATAGAGGCGAGCACACACATACATGCAGTAACACTTTATAACAGTGTCACTGGGCATCTCTACTGATCGTGCTTGACTGAAGAAAGAGAGAGACGTCTTGTGGGAAAGTAGCACCTGTCCATGTGAACAAACTCATTTCAGCTTTTTTCCTCCGTAGTCTTTGGTATTTTTCTCTTCGTTGTTGTACAGTTTAAAGGCCGCAGGGGAGTTGCGGCAGATATCAACGTCTGTGAATAGTTTAACAGTTACACAACTTAAAAGGAAAAAAACCCTCAATTAGACAAATGAGCATCCTTGTGTCGCGAGATACACAGGGCTCGGCAAAAGGTCCCACATTCGTTCCCACTTCGACCCGGCGCCAACGTTATTGCACGCTGTTGCCTCTCGTGTTTTTTTTTGTTTGTTTGTTTATTGCGTCACTGGGTCTCTTGCGGCGACGTCCTTGTCGAGTCGACTGCGCAACTCCGCCGCAAAGCGCTCCCGTCGCAGCGCATTCTCCGCAACGAGCACATTCACGTGTTGCAGCGTCGCGTCCAAAAAGCAGGCCCACGTGTCGCTGCCGAAGTTACCCGCCGGCAAGCACCACGTGTCGTGAGCGAAGAGGGGAATGTCGACACACAACGGAGACGTGATGCAGCACGTGATCTTGCGGTGCGTCTTGGTGCCGCGAGAGCAGGAGATAACGCCACTGTTCATCTGCCCACTCTCGCTGCCGCACTTCAGCAGTTCGGCGGCGGCTTCGATGTCGGCGCAGAGAACGTGCAAGATCATCGGCTCAAACTTGAGCTGCAGCACCTCAGAGGTGTGAAGAGCGGCGTCGGTTGTCTGCGTCTGTCGCCAGGCCCAGAAGTGTTCGAGAGCGGGCACGAGGGTGTCGCGAACCACGCCGCGGGTGTCCTCTGGCAGAGGATCGTGGGACTGAAAGAGCGTGCCGCGGCCAAAGGAGCCCCGCTTGCGCCGCTCCAGCTGATGTGGTGCCGCTGCTGCTGCTGTTGATGATGACGAATAATCTGTGGTGTCGGGCGGCGAAGCTGCTGCGGCTGCGGCTGCGATAGACTCGTTAGACTGCTGCACGCCCTTGTGGAAAAGGGAGACACGTCCGGCACAGGAGCTACTCGTGACATACTGCGGGAAGGTCGTGTTCACGTAGTGCACCAACGCTGCAATTTGTGGGTCGACACGACCGGCGAGGCTCTTGTCGTTTGCGTTGGCTGCCAGGTCACGTAGGATCTGCTGTCGCATCGTGGTGAAGAATTGGCCCTCCTCTACCCCGGCCACCGCCGGACGAAGGCGAGGAAACGTGCGCCGCATCGACACCTTCTTCTGCCTTTGATGTTTGCCTGCTTTAGTGTTTTTTTTTTTTATGTGGTCAGAGAGAAGCTGCCGCCTCAGTGGCTGATTATGTCGTGAGAGAGCGTAGTGCAAAGAGTGCAGCAGGACGCAGACAAAATCGAAAAGTCAAACAGCAGTAAAGAGTAGAGTGCGGAAAGAGACAGAAGAGTAGTCAAAATACGAAAAAAGAAAGAAAAAATACTCCATTGTGCTGACCATCCCCGTCACGCCCAGCATCACACGGCGCGATACTTATTGTGAAAATGAGCGGCGTCCCCACCTCGCGCTTGCACCGCCGAAAAATTTTGGCTTTTTCGTTTACCCTTTTTGAGTTCGACGCCGTTTTCCAACACAGCTGCAGCATACTCGTCTCTCCCTCTTCTCTTGGTGCTCTACAAGGTTCATCTGTGATCCTCCTCCACCATCGGAGAAAGCTACTTTACACAATCCTCCACGCCGCCAACCTTCATCGCATCTAAGAAAAGAAATAGCCCTTCCAGCACATCTCTCTCTCAAACACACTCAGAGACGTCATCGGCTTTTGTTCGTCAGTGAGTTGTCGTCGCTGACTGCGTTGTTGCATCTGCCTCCGTGCTACTTGTGGCGAGATACGAAAGCAGTGCCGCCCTCTGCTGCGCCGCTCTCTGCGCTTCCGCCTCCACCTCCTCAATTGGCCGCATCAGCGTCACCCCACACGTCTGCCGCTCCACAAAGCGGCCATTGAGCAGCTGCATGTAGTTCGGGTCCGTCTCCACCTCTCTCGCAACCACCACATCCCCGTTGCGCGGTGTCCACGGACTGTAGTTCGTGTAGTGGTAGCTAGGGATGAGCAGCATCTGGCACCGCGGCTTGCCAATTGGGCTCCAGTCAATCACGTAGCGTCGCCCCTCGGCTGGGTCGAAGGCGTGGTAGTAGTGGGTGAGGTAGTAGTCGCTGCCGACGCCGAAGATGGCAAAGGCGGCGAGGCCGTAGCGACACCACGTCGCGGTGCGGCTGTGGAGAAAATTCTCAAAAGACAGCCAGGAGCTCATCACGCTTGCGTTATTACCTTGTGTGGTTGTGGGTGAGTGGCTGCTTTAAGCCGCGTTGTGTTCCTTTTAACAATAAAGAGAGAGTTGCAAAAGAAAGAAGCGTAGCTGCACGATGTACAAGCGCGGCAGCACAGTGCATACCTTTTACGCTAATAAAACCAAACAAAAACGCTTTTCCATGAGCCGCAAAGAAAGAGAGAGCAAAAGCGATGCGAAGAGAAAACAGGAACGTTGAAGGAAAGAGTGGAGATACACCAAGAAAAAGAGAAAATGGCACAAAGAACACCGTTGCTCACACACAACACAAGAAACTGTAGCTTCTGCTTCGCATCACCTAATTTTTTTTTGTTTTTTTTATTATTATTTTGCAATGTGCATCACTTTAGAGGTGCACACAGACTCTCTCTTTCTCTCCTTGTTTTCTTTGTTGTGGCTGACAACAGCTGAAGTGCAAAAAGGAGAAAGCCCATTATTCTCTTAGTGAAAAGGCCCAAAGGCTAGTAAGAACTGGAAACAATACACGCAACCTTCGCCACGCTGCAGCACAAGCAGGAGCAAGACAAAAAACCACAAGCAGCAGACGCACGCATACATAGGACGCACGCCACACACCCTCTACTGCTGCTTTTTCCCCTCCGCCTCCGCGTTCGCCTTGGCCTCACGCCGCAGACGCCGCGTCGCCTGGGCACCTTTCACCTTCACCATCAGCTTCACCGCCCGACACGCCATCCGGATCTGCAGCACCACAATGAGCAGCATCAATGGCGCCATGTACACCACCGCAATAAAAACGCCATCCTCCGTGAAGTAGTTCACATCGGGCTCGAGAATCAAATGGGCGGCGTAGCGGCTGCCGAGCGAGTTCAGCGGCATGCCAGCCAACACGACGGCGGCTAGTGCAACACACATTATGACGAGCCTCTCGTCCGACGCGGCGCCGCGGGTGCCGTACAACACGCCGACCCACACTAATATGTGAAAGGCGAGGAGGTAGCAAAAGAAAGGCTCCGACCACTTTACGGCCTTGTAAAAGTCCACTGCCTCGTCGCGCATGTACTGGAAGAACGCAGTGGGACTGGACGAGGAACTGGAAAGCGAATCGAGCACGTTGCGGAAGCCCGTCGCGTTCATGACTTCATTGTGCGCCTTCCAGAACTCCGCCTCGATGTCGCCAAACACCGAATCTAGCGACCACATCCGTGTGCTAAGGTAGCTCACCTAGTCTCAGAAGTAGAGCAACTCCGAAATATAAAAAAGGCCGAAATATTTTCCGTAGGCACGCGGACGTGAGAGAGTGGTGAAGCAACTGACTTTGAATACCGTACACACTCCCTCCTAGTGTACGGAAGCGTAGGTGTTGGCACCCTTCGTTGTCATTTTTTTTTTTGAGTAAAGATGACAAGGACGAGAGAAAAAGGAAGATTTGTTTGCAGGAGAATCTCGCCTTTGGAAAGCCAGGGGGTATGAGACAGAACACATATCGCTGCCCTGCTTTCAGTGCGCGTGATGCATTAGCCACAGCGCTCAAGAAGTGTCAGACTGGCAAGGAGCCTCTACAATGAAGATCGAAAGAAGACATAATTTATTGCCTCTGGTGTACAGTATGAGATCACAAGAATGGCAAGCTTACCACTTTGAGCATGTGTGATCTACAACAATAATTTTTTTTTTTTTTTTGGTAGCGGAAGCGTCCGCGAAAAGTGCGCAAAGACTATAAGTAGCATCAAATGTTGGATGAAATCGAGCGCCTTCAGTTTTCATCTGGTCATCGCGAAGGCACGCGTTCGTTTTGTTTTTGTTTGTTTGTTTGTTTCGCATCAAATCAGGTTGCGATGACGCCCGTTCAGAGGCATCGACGGGTCGTCGTCGTCACCGCTTTCACCCGACACACGCGCGCTCTCCATGAGTTGGCGCAAGCGGCCACCAACAGGGACACCGGCAGCATTCTCTTCCGATCCAGCATCGCCGTCTTCAATCGTTGGCTGCTCCACCACACCGGTGCGCCGTTCTGGGAGAAGGTAGGCGAGCGGGATCGGCACCAGCTTCAACGCAATCGACACCACAATAAGAATCCACAGCCTGCTGTAGTCCGTGCGCCGGATGCCCAGCTCTTGTGCCATGATACTCGTCAGCAGAGACGAGATCGTGCCACCGCCGATGCTGGCGACGCTGAAGACCTCAAAAGTGGTTGCCTCGAAGAACTTCGGCGCGTGCTCGGCGGCCATCGTGAGCGTCGGCATAAAGGCAAAGCGAACGAACATCGACACAAAGAAGGTGTCCACCGGGACGTAGAGAGCGGCGGAGATGCCAAGCGAGTTGGTGATCACACCGGTGCAGAGCAGGAGGTTCGTCACGTAGCCAAAGGCCCAGGCAAAGCTGCCGATCATGAAAATGAAAAAGAGCGACGTGCGCTTGCCGCCACGCGCCTCTTGCCTGGCGCGGTGGTCCATCCAGAGGGAGAAGACGTAGGCGCCCGCGATGGAGCCGACGTAGCCGATGCAGTTGTTCAGCGCGTAGAACCAGGTGGGGAAGGTGTAGGCCCCGTAGAGGTAGTTGTAGTAGACGGAGCTAGCGTCTGGCATTAAGGTGTACACGAAGACGAAGGCCAGGACGAGGAGAAAGCAGACACCGTCGCTGCGCACGTCGTGGATGTCAAAGCTGCGATACACCAGCCGGGCAGCTTCCGCAACGCGCTTGTAAAAGTTGTCGCTGCGCGTACCGGCGCGAAGAAAGAGCTTGCGTGGGGTGAAGAGCACAATTGGCACGAGAAGGGCGAACAGCCCACCAGTGACGCCGAGCAGCGCAGGGACGGAGAGGCGGAGAACCAGAAAAGCCTGCAGGATGTTGCCAATGAGACTACCAGTGGAGCGCCACACCATCGTCTTGGCCATTATGGCGCTCATGCGTGCCATGCTCTCCTCCGCCGACTCCGCGTCGTGCCGGCCCACCTCCACGACAAGGCCGTTCAGTGGAATGTAGAGGCCCATGGTGAAGAACTGGCTGCAGAGGGACATTGCCACGAAGCTGCCGTAGCTGCTTGTCACCTGCGGCGTAGCACAGTAGAGTAGGAATATCACCGTGTTGCCAAGAGCGGCGAGAACGAACAGCGGGCGCCGCTTCTCTCCGCAGAGGACGAGGGCGTCGGACAGGTAGCCGATGGCTGGCTGGCACCACGCCGTGTAACCAATGTACATCCAATACCGCGCCACCTCGACCGGGCCGAGCTTCAGCTCCATGTTGATGAAGAGAGAGATGGCGCTGGCGGAGAAGCCTTGGACCAGGGCGGTGGCTACGAGCAACGTGAGAACCATTGGCGGAACACGGGGGCACGGCAAGGGGCCGGCGGCATCACTCGCCACTCTCAAACTCTCCCCTCTCCCGCCACTCGCACCGCCAGGCGAAGGTGTGCGAGGCTGCGGGTGTGCACCATCGTCTCCTCGAAGATCATCCGTTGAGGCAGCATTTGGTGGGTCCATCAGCGTGCGGGCAAGAGACACGAGCGTAATGGGAGGCGACGTTCCCTCTAATCCCTCGGTAGATCGATACGCTGTTGCTGCTGATCCTGCTGCTGTTGTTGGGGAGAGCTCCTCCTTGCTGCAGTAAGACCCTCGCTGCTCCTCGAGCGGCGCAGCAGGAGCGAGTACGCAAGAGGTAGAGGGAGGCGCCGTGCCTTGGTTGGGGAGGGTGTTGTCCCAACGCGCGGCTTTTGTTCTCGGCTGCGTCATGCTCGAGAATGCAGCAGAAGCATCCAAGGAAGCTGCAAACTAAAATATCTAGCAAATAGTTGACGCAGATGCAGCCGGAAGTGTGTGGCGCTTAGAGGACGACGATATGGCCACGTCAGTGTCACGGCTCAAGATTTGCGAAGGACTACAGCAATAAAACAAAAAGAGAGACACGCAGGAGCCACCTCGGCCTAAAAACAAATTAAGTGAAGAGCAAAGATGCCAAGGAGATTAGAAGGAAAGAGAGCCCTATCAGAATTGAAAAAAAAAACTAGACAATGCGTCACTTGCAGCTTACGAGTTTTGATTCCCTCAACAATTCTCTCCGTTTCTTTTTCTTCAGAGGGCAGGTAAGTATTTTAAAACTATTTTGAAATTATGTTTTGCGCTTTCAAGAGAAGCGAGAAAAAGAGGTGTGCGAGTTTTAGAGGAGCGGTAAAGGCGTAAAGCGAGAAAATTGCCGCCGCCGACAGCTGCTTAGGCGGACTCCAAGACCAGAATACGATGTGTTGTTGTTTTTCCCATCGCTCTTTCTCGCAGAAAAAAAAAAAAAGAATGGCGCGTCGTGCACTCACAAGGATATCGAAGCTGCCGCCAAGTCAAAAAGGATGTGAAGCAAACTAGAATGATGGTGTGGCATCCGTTAACAGCGGGAAAGACGTCCTCCGAGTCATTTGCTCACCCACAATTTTAACACGTTTTTTTTTTAATGGTTGTTATGAGGCTTATCTTACTCGACCAGAGTTAGAGCACTTAGGTGTGCTGCAGTGACTACGTTAAGAAAAGCTTCCTTTTTTTTTTCAAAAAGAGAAGCTCCGGGCAGATCAATTTACACAATCGACAACACCTCTATCACCCACAGTGCAGAGAGGGAAAGGCTCGCCACCTTCATCACCTCTGCAACACACACATACATACACAAATATGCCCATTACACAGCTCCTCATGCGTTTCAGCGGCACGAGGAACCGGCAAAGGAAGGCCCTATCCGCACAGTCGCACCTGCGTACGCCCCTCTTACTTCTTCCGCTTCAGCTTCAGCGTCTTTCCCTTCGCCTTCATGCGCAGCTTCGGCGCCGCAGACGCGTTGCCCTCCTTCTTGGCCGAGTTACGCGACATGAGGCGACCCGTGTGCGTCTTGGACTTGACACCCGAGGCACAGTCTACGCAGAAGCCCACCACACGGCCCTCCTTGCCGCAGGTCGGGCAGGTCCAGAGCACGCCCTTGCGGTCATCAAACCCGTTGTAGATGTCGATGGGCGACTCGAGGCCAAGGCGAATTTTGTTCTTGCCCTTCATCTTCGGGCGGGTCTTCTTGAGGTGGATGGACTTGGGCACGCTGGGGACGACGGCGGGCATGACGCCACCGTTGGCCTGCAGCGTCGCCTTCTTCTTCTGCCGCTGTTGGCGCGTCTTGGAGACCATTCCTAATGCAAATTGATCAGCGAAGACTGTGTAGACTGTGTGTGTAGGCTGTGTGTGTATGTGTGCGTGTCGGTGTGTACGAAAGCGGAGAGAAATGGGGAGAGCAGAATTAGATACAACGTTCGGGTTCAAGGTGAAAGGGAAGAGATAATCCAGCACACACTAGAAGAGAGGAAAAAAACTAAGCGTTGTTCTTCAACGCAGGCAATGGAAGACCGCAGGCACGCGTGTTGCCTCACTATCCCTCGCAGAACGCGTTGCCGCTGCCGGTGTGGCCTTTGACGTGTTTTGTTGACAACCGTTCATCCAATGCTTGAATGGTGCTTCTCTTGTCTGCTAAAGTCGTGAAAAAACAACACGCAAAAATAGTGCGCTGTGATAAAATTATG
The DNA here is from genome assembly GCA_000331325.2 of Crithidia fasciculata. Classification (NCBI taxonomy): domain Eukaryota; phylum Euglenozoa; class Kinetoplastea; order Trypanosomatida; family Trypanosomatidae; genus Crithidia; species Crithidia fasciculata. The sequence continues at coordinate 1,285,239 of CM003407.1, forward strand.
AAAAGAGGTCAAAAAAAAATCAGCTAAAAGAAATAAAACTTGGGCTCCTCGTTGCGCTCTCTGCCCTTGCGGACGCACTCCTCATACTTGGGGGCCATATCCTTCGCCTGCTTCCAGGCGTACTCCTTCTGGTCCTCTGTGAGCCGCGACTGGTACTTCTTTAGCATCTTGTCCAGCTTCTTCGGATCCTTGGTCTTCATGGCAACGTTCATCATCGAGGCCGGGCCGATCAACGCGAGGTGCCCCGCCGTCATGTCGCTGTTGGGGAAGCGGATGTTCTTGCGCGGGTCATTCCACCAGTGGTCCTTCTTCAACAACTCCTCGCTGTCCAGAAACTTACCGCCCTCGGTGCCGTCGTCGTCCTCGTCCTCGTCCAGTGTCAGCGCTCGATTCTGCAGGTCCTTCACCTCTCTCGTGTCGTAGCCGGCCTTGTCCATGCGGTTCAGCCAGTAGCTCGTGCTCATCGGAGATGGAATGGCCTCGTTCATGTTGCCGTCCATCGAGAGCGACGGCTCCTTCGGCCGCAGCTCCGCCGCCTCCAGCGTTGCTTCTTCCGTCTCCGTCTCCAGCAGCACCAAGTTGCAGACAAGACGGCCTGTGCTGCCGAAGGTCGTAAACTTCACCTGCCGCCCCTTCTTCAAGAGGTGCTGCTTTGCGGCGTAGGCGATGACGTTCTCGTCGGGGTCACGCAGGACGTAGCGACTCTGTTCCTCACCGTCACCCACCACGATGCCCTGCGCCTCCACCGGCGACCACGAGAGCAGCGTGCCGTACACCCACTCCACCCCATCCGGCTCCACGTCTGTGGCCGCACCAGATGATCGTGGAGGCTGCGATGCAGACGCCGGTGCAAACGTCTTTGCTCCGTCTGCTGCCTCCTCCACAACGTGCTTCCGTCCCACAAGCGGCTTCACCTCCATCAACGGAGTTGTCGCCGTGCTCAGAATATCCACCTCGCGTGCATAACGCGGGCTCTCGGGGTCGCGCTTGAACTGCACGACGGCGCCGCGCAGCTGATGCGAGCTCTGGTCCACCAACTGAACAAAGTCTGCGGCAGAGCGGAGGTAGTAGTGACCGCCATCGCCACCCTCGACGACGCCCTGACCACCGCTCCAGCGAACGACAACGCCGTAGTAAACCTTCTGCGGGTCCACTGGCGGCTCTGCGTGCTGCTGGTCAAGCGGGGAAGGACCGCCAGCACCAGCCGCATCGGCCTCGGCAGCCTTCGTGTCAGCAGCTGACGAAGCGGTGGCTGTCGTGTTGTTCCCACCCGCTGCAGCAGCGGTGCCTCCTGCACCACTCTCGCTGTCGTCCAAGACGTAGGCGCTCGGACGTCCGGTTCGCAGCGCCGCCGCCCGCTCCTTCTGCTTCGCCGCCTGCGCCTCCTCCAGCGAGGACACGGCGTTGTCGTACGTCAGCTCACCCGCCACGGCGATATTTTCCGCAAAGAAGCGGTTGGGCTGGGCTGAGTAGGTCACCTTTGTGAAGGTCACACGGCGGTCAAGAAGACTCTGCGAAGTCGGCAGCGCACTCTGGAAGGCATAGACGTTTCGAATAATGCACAGCGTTGCGTTGTTTGCGTCATCTTCTCCTGATGCGGTCACGGCGTCCGTTGTAGTGGCGATTGACTCACCCGCGCGCAGCTCGCGCAGCAGCCCGCTGCGATGTATGCCGGACCAGGCAAGGATCACGCCGCTCACCTTCTCTGTCACGACCTCGCGGTGGATGGCGGACGCCTGGGCCCTCTCTCGCTGCTCCGCAAGAAGGCGCTTCGCCTCCTCAGAGCTGCCGAGCTGCTGCCGCAACTTCAAGTACGCGTTCGTCTCCGGGTCGAAGAGGCGGCTGCTGCGCATATCCTTAAGGTTCTTGGTGGGCTTGATGACCTCTTCGTGGGAGAGCGGTCCGCTCCACCGCGCGATCTGCTTCGCTGGGATGCTGCTGATGTCCACCGTGATGTTCTTGGCGTACAGCACCACGTTCTCAGGCAGCGCTGTCTTAGAGGGAGACACGGACTCCTTGTCCAATCGCGCACTCTCTGCAGCAGGAACGCCTGCACTGCTCGACGGACGCACCGGCTTTAGGTGCGTGAGCATCTCAGGAGACAAGAAGTTCACCGGTGGCTTCTGGCGGTAGCTCTCCGCGGTGATTGGGGTGAGGCGGGAACGAATGATCACGCGATCGGCGGTGGCCTTCTCGTCGACATCGAACTCCACCGCCGCACCCTCCAAAGTACGCAGCATCGTCGGCAGCACCGTTTCAAAGGCGCGTGTGTTGGCGATGCGGTAGCGGCGGCCTGCTTTGTCCTCGACGACGCCGTGGCGCTCGAAGGGGTCCCATTCGGTGATGGTGCCGACCTGCCTGTTGAGCGCTACGGCGTGGTGAGTGGGGCCTGCCGGTGTGATGGCGGTTTCCGTGGCAGCGGCTGGTGCGCGGAAGCAGAGGGCCCTCGTCAGCTCACCCACCAAAAGCAGCTGGCTACGCTGCATCTCTTGAAGTGTCCGTTTTCGTGCCGCGAAGAAAGGCAGCTGCAGTATGAGCTACTAAAGTGTCCGACGTAGAAGAAGAAATGTTCCTTTTTTTGTATAATAAAATGACGGTAAAGATCAGTCAAAGCGCATGCAGGACGAAAGAGAAGGTGAAATAAGAAAGATTTACGAAGGTGGTGCTGAAGTGAAAGTCATTCTCAACTACAATCGCGAGGAGGTCAATCTCACGACGACGCGGAAGTAGTGCGTTCCTTTCTTGCATCCATTGCATCTGTTGCTGCGTCGATCTCCATAGAAATAATGCATTGAAAAAAGGATCGCTGTCGGCGCCTAGACGTCTTTCTATCGCTCTCGCTCTCCAACAGAGAAGAAAGCAAAAAAGGCTTAGCCCATATGAGGAAAACTTTAACAAGCCTCTAATGGAGCTTTCACGACGTGCACGCTTACGGAGAGAAAGACTCACCTGTTTGACACACACTGGTTTTTTTTTTAACGAATGCTGTAAATAAAAGAGATAAGAGTATCACAGAAGTCGTGTCATTGTCTGAGATGAGCACGGTGAAAAAGAAACGGGTGGGACCGTCTTGCACACCTCTGCAGCTGTCGTAGCTTGGAGCGGAGAGAGAAAGGAGGAAGACGGCGAGCGGGATGCGGAGAGAGCGCCAATCGGGGAGAAGCAGAGCGGAAGGCAACTACAGCCAGACGAGACACATACACACACACAGAGAGAGTGAAAGAGAGGTGACACACAGTCAGAAAATATAAGAACAAGAACAAGAGAGAGAAAAAAAAAGACGGGAAACACACACAAAATTCAACAAGCCTATGGTAGCGGACCCTTCTCGTGCGGAGGGGCACAAGGAAGAGGCGCAATAAGGCAAACACTGTTGTGCTTGTAGAGACGATGAAATGTTGGGAGGGGAGGGCATGAAGTAGCCTGAAGTAGCCGGTAAACGATGCAATCAAAGCCACACCTCGCTCTTAGAGTCTAACAGATGTAAAAAAAAAAAAAATATTAGAAGTAGATAGGCGGTCAGCCTCGAAACGCAAGGCGGCAAAGATGGCGCACGCGGAGAGCGGGGGAATCAAGCAACTACCTCCACAGAACAATTTTGAATTATCTTTTGATGAAAATCACCAAACAGCACGTAGTACCGGCACCTTCTTCAGGAAATAAAGAAGAAACGCACACTCATACACATATATATACTTGGTTGGTGGCGTATTTGTTTGGGTGAGATGCTGACCCCGCGATGAGAGAAACCGAAGGGTTCTCCTCCATCCTTCTCTTTTTTTGCTAACCACCCACTCAGCGAGCCTCATGACAAGAAGATGCGCTTGTGGCCACACACAGCACAGAACTTGGCAGCATCGTCCACGTGGCGCTGGCCGCACTCCACACAGAAAGGTGCGGGGCGTGGCTCCGGAGAGGGAGCAGCAGCAGCAGCAACGGGAGGGGTCTCCACGACAGCAGCGGCAGCCGGTGCCTGTGGTGAAGGTGTTGGAGGAGAGGAGTGAGCAAGATGCACTGCAGGGGAAGACGTTGCAGTGGCAGCCGCCGTAGCGCTTCCCTCCGATGCAGCTGTTGAAGCTTTTATTGAACTGTCACTTACAGAACCACCAGGATTGTGCGACTTGACAGTCGTCAGCGTCGTCAGCTTGGCGTTCACCCGTCTCTCTGCGCGACGCAAGCCCGTGGCACCGGTGCTGGTGGCATAAGGGCTGGCAGCAGTAGGAGCAGCTCCTGCCGCGGGACCTGGCGCCGCCGCCTCTCGCCGCGTAGGCACACCCGTGCGGTGCAGCGGCGCTCGTGTCGCGAACGGCGCCAGCGTTGTCTTCGCACCAGCAGCGGCACCACTACGAGCCGGTGGCGGTGACAAGTGGTTGTCAGCAGCAGCGGTGGCCGTCGTGGCAGTCCCCGCGCGGTTCTCTGCCCGTCCACGCGCCGCAGCACTGGGCGACGACGCAGGCGTCACCGCAGCGCTCGACGAGGACGGCGACGGCGCTACCATAGTCGGGTTCAGCGACGTGGTGTGGATGACAGGCCTGCGGGGCTGCAGCAGTGACGGTGTTGCTGTCGCCTTTGCAGGGTGCGCAGCAGCAGCTCTGCTTCCCTCCACTGCAGACACGACTGGTTGGGTGGGCTCTGATGCTCCAGCTGCTGGACTGTGTGCCACATTTGCCGCCACTGTTGGAGACGCCACGACTGTCGTGGTGGACGCGTTGGCTGCGCCGCTCGCAACAGGACGGCGTTCGCCGCCTGCGTTCTCGTAGGCGGCTGTTCGAAGTCGCCCATTGACCACCGGCGACGCGGCAGCAGATGTGGTAGAGACGGAGGAGGCGGGTCGGCGGATAGCTTTTACCGTGAGGGCACCGTCGAGATCTGCTGCGTTCTGCTGCGGTGCTACGGATGACGCCTGCGACTCCACAGCAGCCTTCTCTTTTGATTGAGTGGAGCTTTGGAGACATGTCGTCGGTGTCAACGTCTTCTTCTTGGTCGTGGGACCGTGTCCTACAGGGCCCAAACGCGCGCGCTCCTCCGCTGCTGCCTTGCGCTCCCGCTCCTGGCGGTCCTGCAGCACCTGCTGGCGGCGCATTTCAAAGAGGGCGGTGGACTTCTGGAGGTTGCCCGAGGCGCCGTCGATCGGCTTCTCCAACGCCGGCCGTGAAGCCCGCGGGTACGACTCGGTGCCGCTGCGCTCCCGCGAATAACGCGCAACCGACGACTCCGCCGTGCCGGGCGGGTGAGGTGTGGCGCGGGTTGGCTGCACGACGCTGCTCCTTCGCGGACGCGAGGTGCGCGTCACCGATGACTCGCTGCGCATGTAGGAGCTCTCGCGCGACTCGCGTCCCACCGAGACTGTCGGGTAATCCCTTGCGTACGATCCGGAGGGACGTGCGCGCGAGACGGAGAGGCCGCGGTCCGCCTCGTTCACCGTGTCGCTCTGTGCGTGTGCGGCGTGATCCTGTGCGGGCTTCTTTACAGAGAGGTCCTGTCGCACCACACGCGCCATGCGCTTCGGTTTGGCGTCGACAGACTCGGAGGCCGATGCATCGTCGCTGCTCTTCCGCTTTCCCGCTCCCACGGGCTCCGTCGCCTTTACGCGCGGGAAGGCGGTGTTCGACGTCTGCAGGGTGCTCTGTGCGCCCGTCACGTTCGTCGTCTCGCTCTCCGTCGCGTTATCGAAGTCCACTTCAATGGTGGCGGCCAGCTGCACGGCGTGCCCCTTCTTCCCCGCCATTAGACTGCTAAAAGATGTATCCGCTGAGACCGCAGGTGGCGCATTCGGAGCCTCCTCCGCCTCGGTCAAAAATGAGGAATGGTCCACCGCCATAACCACCACCGGCGACAGCACCGAAGGCGCCTCAGCGTGTGCGGGCGACGCGTCTCCGTCGCCCAGCGCAGGATCGACATGAGCAGAACTCTCTTCCGGCGCGGTTCCCGAAGCAGCAAGCGCGGCCGCGGCAGCTCGGGTGTGGCGCGCCAAGTAGTTCTGCATGAGCGGCGACGCAGCCGGCGCGCCTGAACGACTGCCTTGAGAGGCTGCTGCGGCAGTGGCTGTGCTGATAGAAGCGTGCGCGGGTGCAGGGGCATCATGACGCGGTCCAGGAAGCGGGCTGCGTCGCATCCTTTCTGCACTCTTCTCCAGAGAAGATGCGTTGCGTGCTTTGCGAATGGGAGACGTTGACCCGCTTTCCGCCGGTGCCCGCGCTGCCACCTCCGCGGCTCCCGTCGTGGCCGCTGGCTTCTCCTCACTCTTTGGTTGCACACTTGACAGCGTCGCGTGCGGTTGTGATGGTGGTGGTGCTGCTGCTGTCACGGGCGGCGCAGCAACAACCTCTAAGTCTTTCGTCTCTAACGGTGCCTCCTCAGCGCTGTATGGCGGCTCCGGCGTTGCGGCACCGTCCGCCGGCTTCTTCGGCGTGTTCGCCGTCGGCCGCCGCTTTAGCCAGATAGGTAAGCCGGAGAGGCGCGGCTTCAACGCCGCCTGCGCCTCACCGCCATCGCCCTCTACAGGAGAGAAGTTTGACGTGGCAAGAGGGGAGCTAGCACGGGCGGCAGAGGCGTTGTCGTCATCGACTGCCGCAGCTCCTGCCGTTGGTGCCGTCGTTGCTGCAGCGTTGGGAGACGCGATGGGATGCAGGACGGCGGAGGCCGTAGCGTGGCCTTGTGCCGGTGCAGTGCCATCTGGCCACACGACGTGTGCTCTAACTGGGTCCGATGAAGGTGCCGCCGCATCGTCAAACTTCTCCTCCCGCACGACGGTGAGTGGCGACGCCTCAGCGGCACTCGTGGCCGATGGCGCCGCCCACCGCCGTCGTCGCACTGAGCTGCGGCACGACGACATCGAACCCGACCGCATGAAAATGTCATCGCCCGGCGAGGAGCGGCCGGAGCGGACGGAGCCGTGCATGCGTTCCTTGTTCTCCTGCTGCATCCGCTCCAGGTCTTGAAAGGCCTGCGACAACTCCTTGCCCTCCCCGGCAGCCTGGGCAGGGTCTGGGCCACCGCGACGGCGGCGTGACGACCGCGCCGAGCTGGCGATACTGCGGCTGTCGTCGAGGGGGCTGCCTGGGTCGGTGGGGTGCATCCATGGGGAGGGCACGCCGGTGCTGGTGCGTGTGGGGCCGTCGAGGCGGAGGGGAGAGCTGTAGGCACCGGTGGCACGCGTGGGCACGGACAGCATGGGTGAGTCACCCGCCATGCTGGAGGACGGTGCACTCATGACGCCGGTGGTACGACTACTAGTGATTTTGTGTTGGTGCCCGAGTGTGTGGGCAACGATCGAAATTCAAAAAGATCGTTTCTTCCAGCAAAAAAAAAAAAGTGGCGGAGGAAGAAGCGGGAGATGACAGGACAACGATAGTGGCGCAATTGGAAAGAAAGATGAGTGAACAACTATTGGACAACACACAAAAAACAGAGGGCGGAAAATCCAAGATGTAATGTGGAGGAAAAAGAAAACTAGAAAAAGGTGACGTGGTCCAAATCTAAAACGGGAGTGTAGCCAGTGGCGAATGAAGGTCTCAACTCTGATTGGTCAAACAGAAACAACTAATGGCTTTGCGTTGATGCGGAGCTACTGTCTCAAAAAATATATTATAAAGTTGTTGTTGTTGTTTTTTTCAGCAGAGCCAACCGCTTGGAAGAAAATTGAAAAAGGAGGCGATCGGCTTTACTTACGTCGCTGCCCCTTAGATGCCAAACTCACACACAGAAAAAAAAACACACGTTCGATCAACACTAAAACAAACAATCGGATCAACAGCGAAACAAACCAGAAGAAGAAGATTTGAAAAAAAAAAGATCTAAGGTAGCGGTGAGGGCACTATGATAAAGGTTTTTATTTTTGGCTTTCGTGAAATCAGCTCTCGCCGAGCCAAGAGACAGGAGAGGGTGAAAAAGAACGACACTACCGCAGCCTTGTGAAGTGCGTGACGCTGACCAATGGCAAGCAGGGAAACGCAGCTGGTGTGGGTAAGCGAATAGAGAACTGTTCCTTCGTCGATGCTTGTGCCTGGAAACAGAACTGTCGCCTTTCTACACCACTCTGAGCTAGTACAGACTACAGGTACGCATAATATTAACAAAAGCGCGAAGGTGAAATTTTTTTGAAAGACAAAAGGAGAGAAAGAGAGAGAGAGAGAGAGATAAGAGAAGGAAACGGGGGTGACAATTAGTCTCGACGGCAAGTCGCGTCCGCGCATCGAGTGCACGCATGCTGGGAAGCTGCTCTGTTCAGCTTTTCAGCTCTCTCTCTCTCTGTTGCAAAGCGGTATCTTGAAAAGTTAGGGGGTTGCACGAAGGAAAATCATCTCGTTTCATCTCTTTGTTTTGTTTGAGGCATGACTCTCACGAGTCAGCAATTTTCGAGGCTAGTAGGCCCAATTTCCTGGCAGCCCACAGGTTTTGTAAAGCGTTAAACAAGGAAAAAAAAGAAAAAAAGATATGTGTGGAAAGTGAATAAAACAAAAACAAAATGAAGAGCCAAGGCAATCCCCAGTGAATCAGAAATTCATGCCTGCGCGCAAAGGTGCCTTTCTCCCGCCCTCTCGCTCTCTCTTCTCTGCGCTACTGCTGCGAGGGTGCCGGCGGCTTCACCGGATCCCACACAAGCTGATCCGGCGTTGTCGGCTCAAAATAGGCGTCGATGGACGCCTTCGTCACCCCCTCAAAGGTGGGCGGCGACCACTTCGGCTGCTTGTCCTTGTCGATCAGCAACGCACGCACGCCTTCGCGGAAGTCGTGTGCGGCCACGACGTGCTGCGCCGCACAGTACTCGAGCTGAAAGGCCTCCGCGAGTGTCGTGAGCTTCGAGCCACGACGCAGCACCTCGAGCGCCAGCATCATCGCCGTCGGCGAGAAGGATGGAATGGTGTCCGCTGCCACCTTTGCCAGAGGGTTCTGATCAGCAAAGGCGCGCGACGCCTGCAAGATGGCTGGCAAGTTTTGATCCTCCGTTAAAGCAAAGAATTCGCTCAGAAAGGGCAGCCATGGAGTCAGCGTGCAGGGCGGCAGCGAGTTCGCGGCCACCGCGTACTTGGCCAACACCTTCTCCACGTCTGCCGCATCTGGCAACGCACACAGCTCTTCCTCCAGCTGCGCGAGCTTCTCGGAGGCGACAAAATGCGTAGCAAAGCCCAAATGAACGAGATCAGCACCGCGCACGCGGTGGCCGGTCAAGCCCATGAAGAGCCCCAGTCCCGGTGTGGAGAGCCGCGGCAGAAACCAAGACCCGCCGACATCGGGAATCATCCCGATCGCGGCCTCCGGCATCGCAAAGCACGCCTTCTCAGTCGCCACGCGGTACTTGCTGCCGATCGAGACACCAACCCCGCCGCCCAGCACGTAGCCGTCCCATAGCGCCACCTGCCCGGCGGGGATGTCGTAAATTTTGTAGTTGATCTGATACTCCCAGTAGAAGAAGTTGCGGGCACAGCCGGGAGGCTGGTTCGTTGTCACCCCGATCACGTCTCCGCCGGCGCAAAACGCCTTTGGGCCAGCGCCTTTGATGACGTGCAGCACACCAGCAGGGGCGGCTTTCGCGAAGTAGGTGTCGTGAAGCTCCTGGATCATGTCGTAGTTCAGCGCGTTCATCGACTTGGGGTTGTTGAGTGTAATGAGGCGAGCGTGGGGGAAGTCCTTCACCAGGACAGATGTGCCCCAGAGCAGAAAAGAGCGCCGCATGATGTAATTTCGCTCGCGGTGTTAAGAGGGAGAAGAAATTGAACTAAAAATAACTAACAACGAGAAAAAAGAAACGTTTTGTTGCTGAGGGATAAAAGTAAAAATGCACAACCTTGCCTCACCGCATGAGTTGCTCGCGTTGATATGGTTCTTCTCGCGATGAGCCACAGAACGTAATGCACAGGTCGAGAGCAAAGTAGAAAGGGAAAAAAAGGCGAGAGAAAGCGTTGAAGGACACACAGTGAAAGTTGTGTAAAGAAGTCATTGCCTGTTGCATGATCAATAGCTCGTAGACTCCACTTTACATTCTATACATGCTGCTACCGTGCCCTACACGCGCTTCTCAACTACCTGCTACTACTTTGGAGGAGAAACAAGGAAATACCAGCCGGTAACAAAAAAAGTGGCGATGAACGTTGCGCATCGGCGGCAGAAAGCACGATGTGATGCCCTCGAGTCAGTGCAGCCCCACTCACTGCCGCACTCTTTCCTTTAATCTCATTCTTTTTTTTTTGGTGTTGTTGTTGTTTCAGCACTCGAACAGGAAAACTTGAATGATCGCGGATGTCAGAAGGCAGACGGATACAAAAGGAATGGGGAAGTACTTAAATGAATGGGAAAAAAAAACACAAAAGCTTATTTAACAACAATAACAACAAAAATAAAGGCAACAACGCCGCACCGCTGTCTTTGAGGCAGGCATTTTTTAATAGCCTTGTTCTTATAGCGCTTGTTCTTCTACCTAGAACATGGACACTCCAGGAGGGCACACAAACTGCGCGCGCACCTCCTCTAGGTTCACGTCCTGCACCGACTTGTGCGTCCACTTGGGGTACTTCTCCTTTTTCACCATCAGCGCGTCCACGCCAATCATGAAGTCCCTCGCTAGAGCTCCTGACTGAATGGCCGCGAAGTCGCCGCGGAAGCAGTCCAGCAAACTCATGCACGCCGGCGTGTGCTGCCGCTTCATATTCTCCAATGCGAGCGCCATCCCAAACGGGGAGATGCGCTCCATCAGCTCCACCGTGTCGAGAGCGAAGGCGGACCCATCGGCACGCAGACGCTCCATGATGTCCTGCAGCCGTGTTTGCTCGTCGATGGCACCGAAGGCGTTGGCGATCACCGTCGCGTGGTCCGCCAGGGTACAGGGCGGCACACTCACCTTGGCAGCGAAGGCGTCAAGACAGGCGCCAGCCGACTGCCCCTCCGGCAACGCCGCCAACGCCGCTTCCACCTCATCGAAGAGGCTCACGGGGAGGTAGTGGGTGGCCAGCCCAGCGTGGTACACGTCGGCCCCCTTCAGCGCATTTCCTGTGATGGCCAGGTAGGCACCCAAGCCCTTCATCGGGAGAGACCGGAAGACCCAGCTCGTCCCCACATCGTTTGCCGCGCCGATCTGCGTCTCTGGCATGGCAAAGCGGGTCGTCTCGCAGGCCACACGGTAGCGGCTGTGCAGGGAAACACCAACGCCGCTGCCGAGGACGTGGCCGGCCCACATCGACACCTGCGTCTGCGGCATGGCAGCGATATGCGTATCCACCTGGTACTCGACGCGGTAGAAGAGAACGTTGTTTTCGACCTCGGCGGGGTCGGTGAGGGTTTTGATGTCGCCCCCAGCGCAGAAGCTACGGCGGCCATCACCACGGAGGACATACAGCGCATTCGGGTTTGGATGTGGCTCGGTGATGTACAGCCGCTGTAAGTCGAGCATCATGGCTAGGGTCATGCAGTTGAGAGAGCTGGGCCGGCTGAGCGTGATGGTGCGGCAGGTCGGCGTGTCCGCACAGCGAGCCGCGCCGGCAGCGGCAGCGGCGGCGGCAGCGGCAGTAGGAGCCACAAGATTCACAGCGGTGGTGCGCATCACGGGCAAGAAGAGGAGAAAAAAAATTGATATTCGATATGTTTGTACGTGTGGGGGTGTGTATTACTCGCAGTGAGGCAGCGGGGTAAGCAGGAAAACGAGAAAGCACCAACTACAAAAATAGGCAAACGATACAAATACACAAGAAGTTGAGGGAAAGAAACAGGCGTTGCACCTATTGCTTTACAACAGTCTCCTTGATGCCAGCGACAAGGAGATATAAAATAGAAAAAACAGAAAACAAAAAAGATGGAAAAGGGGGCAGAGCTTTGAAAAAGCGACGAAGCAACACTGCCGGACACGACCCAGCCTGCGGCAGAATTCAGCACGTCGTTGAAAGTAGAGACAACACAAGAGTATTAACACAGCGCGTGTGCCTTAAGCGCCGCGCATTCAAATTCTTATTGCTAAGCTTTTCTTCTCTCTTTCTTTTGTTGTCCGATGGCGCTCTTTGCTCTGTGACGGAGCAGCGCGCAAAATAAAGAAAGACGGATAGTAATAGTACGCATCCCCTCCTTCGCACTAACTCATCGTTTTTCTTCTTCTTTCCTTCTTTCATTACTCGACGAATGGACGCTTGTGGTTAAGACATGGCTGCACACGGAGCAGAGGAGATGCCACACGCGCTATCAGACGACACGCGAGGAGCTCAACTCACGTAATTTTTTCGCATCCAAAACACCTGTGCCGCTAGCTCAGACTGATCACAGCGATGTTCGTCGCCTCACTCTTCAGCTCCGCGGTAACTAAAGCGCTTCGCCTGCCTGCTTCCCTCTTTTCCCCATCCTCGTCGTCGGACATGGGCGATCGTGCACGCTTGTGCTGCGGGTACACCGGCGGCTCCTCCTCCTCCAGCCGCTCTACCCGCTCCGCTCCTCTGGATACCGCACGCAGTCCAATCTCGCTTCCGCTGCGCACGTTGTGGCGACGATACGAGTAATCGCGGCTGCCCGTCGTCACAAGCACCGTGTTGGCATCAATTACACTCAGCCCACTCGTGGGGCCGACAGAAGCACCGAAGACGGTAGCGTTCCCACCAGAGGGAGTTTCTCCGGCGCGCCACGTGTGCACCACCACCCCATCCGCCGACGAGGATGTGACGAGACGACGCACGGGTGTCCCTGCAGTACTTGCTGCTGCTGCACTGGTCGGCAGCACGTCAAACTCAAAAATCTGGCTCGTGCGCACGTCGCGGTCAATCGTAAAGAGCGGTGCGCGTGGACGCCGGAGGTCCCAGCAGGCGATGCGGCTGTCCCCCTGGCTGCCACCGCCGTAGACGCAGAACGGGTCCTCTGCGGCAACACGCAGCGTCTGCACGCCCTGCTGCAGCCCGTGCAGCTCCGCGGCGGGGCGGCGATGGCGGCAATCCACCATGTGCACAGCAGCAACGTTGTGAAAGCCGACGGCGAGCAGAGGCGCCGTGCCGCTCCACGCGCAGTCCAGCAGCGTTGACACCAGCCCGTGACTGCGCTGCGCACCGTAGGTCCAAACCGGCGCCTCGCCCTCCGCCACCACGTCGAAGATACGCACCTGCGTGGCGTCCTCGAAGCCGCCGTAGCCGCCGGCGATCCAGTGCGAGTGGGCCGCGTGACGAAACCAGCACACCGCGTGCGCGTGAACGTGGTAGTCGCTGTCGTTCTTGGCCACGTAAGAGGCACGCAGTGCGGCGTCCTCGACATCCCACAGCTGGAGAGGTTGATCGCGGCAGGCAGTGACAAAAGAAGCGTTGGACTGCCCCTGCTTGAAGGAACACCACGCCACGTCGATGGCGGGGAACGGCAGCGCAACACGTGGTGGTGCATCAACATCATCATCATCGTCATTCCTAACGCGTGCTGTGTGCGTGCCACTGGTGTAGGAAAGGTAGGGGACGTAGGCCTTGTCACACGTGGCGATCAGCTCGGCTGCAGTATCCGGTGCGCGATAGAGCCGGCGCAGGTGCGCCTGTCCCTTGTAGTAGCCCGTCATGCTTGAGCGGCAATGCACGCTCTTCGTTGCTTGAATAAAAAAAAGCGTGCTTCTATCGTAAAGAAAGTAGACGCTGCGACGAGCGCACCAAACTATTCACGATAAGCAGCAGCGTGAAAACGTAGACGTGCGCGCCACACAACAAAAGAGAGAGAGAGAAAGAGCAAAGAGAAATGCAATGTGGGAGAAAGGTGAAATCAGTCACGGCAGAAAAGACTTACTGCACAGCTTGTATCTTCTCTAAGAGAGAAAGTGCAATGGGTGAGAACGAAGAGCGCCATCGAAGATGCCTAAATAAACACCAGTGGATGAAAAAGAACCTGCTTCGCTGCTGGTTGGCATTGCAAACGATACACGCGTTTCATCGAACTTCAATCTCGTGGAAGCAATCATATGCATTTTATTCTTATTTTTTTCCCGCTTGCTGCTGTTTGCATCTCTTTGTTGTTGGTGGAAAGCAGTAGCTCAGACCTCCCTTTTATAGATGTATGTGTTCTATGCAGACAGCGGACCCAGAAGCCAGTAGTCTACTCCGCCTCACCGTCCGAGTTCTCCGGTGCGCGGAGCACCTCTCGCACTGCCGCCATCAACTCCCTCTCCTCCGTCGACAATCCCCCAGGCGCCTCCTCGGCATCCTCCAGTCGCACCCGCACATCACGCAGGATCAGCTGCAAACTCAGCGCTTCCATCTGCACCGCAACACGCGCCTGCTGCAGCGTCTCCCGCTCGTAGCGCTGCAGCTGATAGAGCGAGATGGCGCTGCCGAGTCGTGCCTGCAAGCCCTCCACGAAAGACATGGTTGTCTTGAGTCGGCTGTACGCGGGTGTCCACGCCTGCTCCTCGGCTTCTCTGGTGTGCATGTCGTCGCTCACCTCTTCTGCCACGTCGTCTAAACGCGATGTCAGGGCGAGTATTTTTTCCTTAATTAATTGATCAAGAGAGGAGGACGGGGAAGGCGACGGCGAAGACCTTTGCGCCGACATCGTGCCGCCAGACGGATTTGCTACTGCTTGTTCGACCTGTCGCGTAATGAGCTCCAGAACAGGATGGAGGCCGCCGCTGGTGGTGGTGGTAAGCCCGGCAGATTCAACGCGCTGACGTGGCGTCCCATCGCGACTGCTGAAGTCACCACTGCTCTTGCCGCTTCTATTGTCAACATCATCATCGCGGAGGTCACCGCTGTCCGCATTCGTTAACGCGGACACCTCGGCAGAAAGATACGAACGATATTGATTCTTCTGCTGTTGCTGTTGTTCTTGTAGGGTTGAGAGTTCCCTGGCGTCCTCTGGCGGTTGTGTGCTGCCACTGTACTGCAAAGGCTCCTCCCCCTGTTCACCGCCAAGCGGCCTCGCTGTACTCCTTTGGTCCTCCTCATCTCCGTTGGAAGAGCGTGGGCCCGCCTCGCCTCTAGGCTCGCGCTGCCGTGCGTAGTGATCCTCATAATCGCTGTACGGGTCGCGGTAGTGGCGCATCTCAGCCGCACGCACCACCTCCTCCTTCTCCCGCTCCGGCTGGCGTGGCGGCGATGCAGCGGAACTGGTCGGCAACGGCGACGACGACGCGGGAGCGGAAGGAGAAGACGACACGCCAACACTGTAGCCCAGTCGACGCACCCACTGATCCGAGTGGCGCGCCAGCGGCGGCATAACGTGAGGGGAGCTGCGAAATACGTCGTCTACGGCAACGGAGGTGAGCAGCTGCACCAGCTGGTGGTTCGGTTTACGCGTGAAAGCTCCGCGGCCGGAGGAGGGTGCGGTGTGCAGCGCATCGAGAAACGCGTGAAAGGCGGCGTCCCGCTCAGCGGGGGTCGGGGTGGAACGCAGAAAAGTATAAAGCGTTACGGTCGTCTCGCATGGATCGTTGCTGACCGTCATGTTGTGAAGGTCCGTCGCCTTCAGATGCAGCACAGGCAGGTATGACATGGCTTAGACCTGTGCGTGCTCTATGGTATGTGCAATGTATCGGTGGTTTTGGTGAATGTGTGGGTGTGGGTGTGTGCTACCACTCCATCAGCTTATTAGCGTACGCAGAGAATGAAAGGCGAGGAGCAAAAGAGTATTTAAATGTAGGTAGAAAGGGAAGGTATACCACAGATAGACAACGTGCAGCGCAGAGCAGTTCAAGGAAGAAGCATTGCATTTGAGTCTTGAATGCCGCCGCAACAACAGCATTCTGACATGTCCTCCCATTCACCACCTCTTTCCCATTTGGCTTTGGACATATCTATACTCGTTGCTTGTCTGGGATACCAGTAAAAGAAAACAAAAAGCGACTGACTAGCAGGTTCAAGACTGTCCACACCTTCACAAGAAAATACAGGAAGTAAAGAAAGCCTCGACAGAGACACGAGGGATGTACGCACACGGACCTTTCTTCTTGTCTTCGCGGCTCGTGAACGACCTCCTCGACTCCTTCCTTTTTCACAGAATGGTCCCTCCAGGGGCCTCGCCCTCGATGACGCCGGACCGATGCATCGGTACGGCAGCTCCGCGTGTGATGTGCTGCAGCTCCTCTGACTCTGCCCGTGGAGCCAAGTAGAGGTCAATGTATTTTGTCAGCAGCTGCACCCACGCATCGCGCTCCTCGGAACTACCCGCAGCCAGCACCAGCTGCTCCCGTCCACCACCCGAAGTGTAGTAGTCCACCGCGAAGTACGTCTTGCTGGGGTCGGTGGCGGCTGGGCAGTCTTCGGGGAGGATGAGAGGCCAGCACACCGCCGCCCTCTTGAATCGACTGCCGCGGCTGTTGTAGGTTTCAATCCAGAAGGCGGCGTGGCCTAAAGGACGCTGGGGCTGGTGCTGATACTCTGCGTGGCTGCTGTACCAGGAGATACCGCTACTCCCTGAAACCACAACGTAGTGCGGCACGAAGACGTGGCTCCCTCCGGCGCCGAAAAGCCCACCCGTCCGCACCAGGTGCAGGAGGGGGCCCTCCTTGTGGGTGCTGGTGACGGGAGCCACCGCGCTCGAGAGCGGAGCGGCAGCGTCACGAGCCGTGGGGGAGGGAGAAGTGGACAGTGTAGCGGAAATTCTTTCATTGCCTGCAGCCATAGGAGGTGAAGAAGAGGGAGATGCTACTGATGGGGTGTCTACCGGAAATGATGGCTTCTTTAGTGGTTGTGGTGCAGACGCGTTCTCGGTCGTTGTGTGTGATGCCTTCCCGTTGGAGACAAGCAGTGCCGCTGCGGTGGCGCGTCGTGCGGCTGCGCTCTTCGCCAGCTGTGCCTCCATCACCCGAATCTCCTCCGCCAACTCGCGGGCGAGAGTGTCGATACGCTCCTCCAGCGACGACATGGTATTTGCCTTTTTTTCAGTCAATATTTGCGTGTGGGTGTGTGTGTGTGGGTCTATGCGATTTGAGCACGGTGCGGACTAGGCAACACGCGTGCCACAGTCGTGTATTTGACGCTATGAAGCGCTCTCGTGAGAGGCTACGCTAAGAGGCTAGAGGCAAGAGGGAAGAGATTGAGAAATTCAGGAAGTATGCGCTTAAGCGGGGCTACTACACGCACGCGCTCGAGATGCAGTGAACAGCACTAGTGGAGAAAAAAAGAAGTGCGTCACTATCGCAGCGTTCTTTCTCGGACAGGCGAATAAGATGGCTCGCAGAAACGGAGTTCTCATATTGTCACTGTTTCGAGCCTCTTGAGTCCTGCCGCTGTTTTGATGAGCCTCGCTAGTTTTTTACCGACGCCGCCGGCACTTATCATAGAAAAAATGAGAGTGCTTTTCACAGGCTCTCACGCGTTTTGCATGCGGCTCTCCTCCGTGTATCTCTTGACTTCTCCTCATTGCGGGCACGCCGAGAGGCAGCTGCCTTGACGCAAAGCGCATCTCCTTCTCTATTTTTTTTTTTTACTTAATTTGCAGTTCCTCTACTACTAGATCAACTCCCGCGTGTTTCTCTTTTCTCCGTCGGAAACAACGCGCCGCCAAAGGTCGCATGCCTCAATAAAAGACATGAAGAAAGATAAAGAAAAAAAAAACAGCCCCCTCTGCTGCACAAGGGCCTGCTACTACCTAAACCATTTGTAACGTAGAAAGGAAAGAAAAGAAAAGCATAAAGCCGTTGTCACACTCACCACGCAGAAGAATACGTCTTTGGTGTCGATGTGGGTGTTTACGTGTAAGTGAAGCATGAAGACGCGATGCGTCCCCGTGTCTTTTTTCTTTTCTTTTTTGTTATGTAAGAGATAAGAGGCTAAAAAAACACCAGCGACGGCAGAAAGAAGGACGGGAAAAAAGAGTTTCCGTCTCTTTCCTTTTGTGTATTTTCACATTCTCCCCACCGCTTACATCTCCGTGATGAACTTCTCCGAGCCGGGAATGGACACGGTGCCGGAGTAGTGGTGCTTCGCCATCGCACCAGGCTTGTTCCAGCTGTACCAATCCATCTCCTTGGCGTACTTATCCTGTGCCCACTGCGGCATCGCAATGCCCGGCAGGTAGAAGGCGCACTGCATCGACTGGTACCAGTCCATGTTGCCGAGCATCATCAGCGCGCACAGGGCGGACGGGATGAAGAGGACAAGGTTGCGCACCGGGATGAGGGCAGCACGGTTGTCGAAACGTCCGTACTGGATGAAGGACGACCACAGGCGACCACCCCAGCCACCGCACATCGTGATGGGGTAGAAGTTGTTGTACGGCGCCATCCAGCTCACGCGGTTCCAGTTGATGCCCATGAAGTCACCGGCAAAGAGCCGGGCCGGCAGAGAAGCCTTCGGAGGAGCCATTATTTCCTGTAAAAAAAAAAGAAAAAAAAAGGTAAATAGGGGCTAAGAAATGGGTGCAGGGGCTGCGCCGATTGCTTCGCTGCTAGACTAGCTAAAAGGTGGGAGCGTCTTGTACGACGTAAAACAGATATAGATATTACTACGCATTTTGCAATTGTGTGCGTTTGTGTGTTTCAGAGAGAGAGAGAGCAGAGAGAGCAGAGAAGTAAGAAAAAAAAAAGAGGAGGCATGAGCAGTGAAACAGAACAAAGAGAGAAGAAAAGTGGCGTTGAGGAGGGTAGAAGAGCTCCACCCGTGGGAAGGACGGCAGCACTACTAGCAAGGTGATATTTTATTGTTATTATTATAGAGCGCTTCTCACGAGTTGACAGCTTCATCTTCACCGCCGCACTTGCAAACGGTTTTTTTTTTGTTTGTAATAAATAGTCTACAGATTTTGATCAGCAGTCCGTGAACACACGGTTGGCAGCCAAAACTCGGTGCCGATGATATAAGCTAGATAAAAAAAACAGGGACGCAGCGGCTCGCTTATGTGAACACCGCAGCACCGTACTCGAGCAGCATCGCGTCGATCGCACCGTTCGCCTCCGCGGTCATCTCACGCTGCAGCTCCACCTCGCATGCTGTAGCCCCAGAGTCGGCCTCGTTTACGGCGCCTTTGTCCTTTTCAGAAGTGTCGCACAGTGGCTTCACTGGCGAGCTCGATGCAGCGTTGTGTGTGTGCTCCAGTTGGTTGCGACAACCATCCAGCTCTCTTTGCAGGTCATTCGTTATGGCGTTCTGGGCTTCACGATAGCTATCCATGACGTCAAGCAGCCTCTCCTCTTCTCTCCGCAGCGCACTCATTTTCGTGGTTGCGCTGTCAGAAATTGCGGCTGCTTCTGGCTCACCACCAAGGCGGCCTCGCTGCATCGCGTAGCTGACCAAGCAACGCAGCAGCTCGTCCTCGCGTGAGGCAATCCTGCGCAGCATCACGCTCTCCTCTGCCTCGCTCGCCTCCTCGGCTTCGTCCAGCTCCTCCAGCGCCATCCGAAGCATCTGCGATTCGTGTTGAAGGTGCACGCGTTCTGCTCGCACGTTGGCGAGCGCCGTCTCAGCGTCGTGCTGCACAGGCTGACTTGCGCCATCACCGGCACAGTTGCGTGGCATTCTCTCTTCCATTTATGTTTGGCGTTGTAATCGATCGAAGCACACTCGTACAAGGAGGAGCACAGGTAATGAACGGCGAATTTAAATGGAGATTCTCTTCTCTTTCTTTAGGGAAGCGCGCATGAGATCGTTTCACACTTTGCGCTAACTGCAATGACGCGCACATCCAAGAGAAAGAGAAGCTGAGAAGGGAGAGAGAAAGATGAGAGAGCAGTTGAGGTTGAAGAGAGACGAGCGATACGAGAGAGAGCAGGCATTGGATCGTTGAAACGAAGGAAATTGATAACGAGACACCAGAGACCCTCGAACACAGTGATGGAGGGAGGGAATTACAATAAAGCGGGGCGGATAAAACGCGCAAGTTTACGTTCAGCACCTCCTCCTTTGACATGGAAGGACGTAGCTGTGCGTCGCAGGTAACTAACTTCGCTTTATGCACAAGCACCTTTTTCAGGTGCACTTGTCAACGCGCACATACATCAACTCACGCGTGCGGTGTACTCCTACGTCCATCGGCCTTGGAGTAGCACTGTGCTTCTTTCCTTTTTTTTTTTTAAGAGATGATGTTGTTGAAAGGTAGAGAGCAACCGGAAAGCCAAATGCCAGACGGCAAAAGTACAGCGAGATCAGCAAACATTTTTGTTTCGATGCAATTGCAGAATAAAAGCACGTAAACAGAGAGAAAAAAGAGAAAGAGGCGCTTTAAGTCATCAATAGCCTCTCTTTCTTTCTCAAAGTGGGTGAAGGGAAGAGAGTCGGAGCACTCTCCATCTTCACTACGGCACCAAAGAGAAAAAAAGTAAAAAAGCAAAGCTCAAGCCAAAGGAAAAGTGAGGGGAAAAAACGGAAAAGGCAAAAACAGCAGAGGATTCTTTTCGCCTTCCAGCCGCAGGGAACACGCACAAACACGATCACGAGCGGGTGCCAGCAGCGGGCTGGTTCACACCGAGGAAGAGGTCGTCTTCGTCGTTCACTTCTTCGTAAGAGACCGCCCCCGCTTGCGTGTTGTTACGACGGCGGTTGATGTTCTGCATAATCGTGTGGCCGACGTCGGAGACCATGCTTGAGAGGGCCGCGATGGGAGCCCCCAGCGATGCCGTCGACTCGCCCACCGCCTGTGCGCAGACGAAGAGAGCGACATAGTAGGCTGCAGCGACAATCAAGCAGAGAAAAAAAAACTGGAAGCCGCTGAGCAGCGTCCCAGCGTAGCCGAGGTCGGCAGAGTCGCCCAGCAGCACTTGGTAGCTGTCCAAGTCGGCTGACATCTCCTTTCTTTGTATGTGGATGTATTTGGGTGTGTAAGTGGAGTGTAATGAATGGGGGAAGACCCGCCAAGAACCGCCGCTCTACCAGTGAAGAGCAAGAGGCGTGCAATATTGCAAGGGAGAAGAGGAGGGAGAAAGAGAGAAGATGGGCCAGTGAGGTGGTACGGTTCACCCAATTGACTGCACCAGCACCTATTCGCCGTGGTGACGCCTCCAGCCAGCTGTTTGGACAAGAGAACAAACTAGTTGGCTTTTCCGCTACTGTGAGTCGTGAAGCTTTAAGCACAAAGCTCCATCGCGTTTCGCGCTCTAAACTTTGAATTAAGATTTTTTCCCTATCCGCTTCTTGCGCGCATCGAGCCTGCTAAGCGCGCCGTATCCACCTTGCAAGATCTTTTTTGTTGGTGTTGTTGATGTGCGTGAAGCACACATGGCCTTTTTTTTTGTCTTCTTTTTTAGCTTATGCTGTGTGTTGTTGTTTAAAAAATGCTCCCAGTGTTGCCACGGGTTAGCATGTGTGTGTGAAGACTTGTCATGAAGAAAGGAATCACCAAAGCATGACCGTCATACTCTCTCTTCGCTTCACTCCAATTTTTTTTTCTTCGTTCTCATGCCATCCGTCCTTCACCTCTGCGACCGCCGACGCCGCCACTCGCGATAGTTGGTGTCCTCCAACCAGTTCTCCGCCTCGCTCTCCGGTCTCGACGGCATGCGAAGGCCCTCCGCTGCGAAGAGGTCCACAGGCGGCGTGCTTGTCTGACCTGCTCCTCTCTCCCACGCGTGAAAGCGCTGAGGCATGTCGACAGCAGCCTCATATTCATCCTCGGCAAGCTCCAGCCCATCTTCATCTCCGCGCGGGAGGCGCACGGTCTGCTCAACGATGTCTTCGGCACCTGCAGCCGCAGCCGGCCCCGTGCTCCACAGCTGCGGCACGGCACGCGCAGGGAAAGAATCAACGGCGCTGGTGCGGCGGTAGACGTAAAAGAGGGCATCTCGCAAAGCGACACGCCACTCCCCCATCGCGGCGACATGCTTTGCCCGCTCTGGCATGTTCGCAGGCACGTCCAGCCGCAGCGTGAAGTCGTACGACGGAGAGTCTGCCGCGCCGTTCGCAGCACGAGGCGAAAGCGGTGTGTAGTCCACCTGAGCCACCACGCCAGCAGCACGCAGTTCAGCAGCAACGGCAGGGTGAAGCACACTGCTAGGCGCCTCATCGCTTTTCGAAAGAGCTTGCGGTGCGAAGGACTCTGGAATTACCTCCACCACAACACTGAAGCTGCGCTGCGCCAGTGACGCGGTGCGTGTCGTGCTGCTTCTCGCATGTTCGCGGCTCTGCACAACGGTTTCCACCGCATCGAGAAAGGCGCGTGTTTCGCGCTCCACCACGCGGTGATCAACGGCAGTGGGGACGCTGCGTTCACCGCCTGGTTGGGTGGATGGCAGCTGTTTTTCCAGGCGGCGCAGCTGAGCGCGAAGATCGCGTGCGTGAACGCTTCTTAGCCGTAGCACGTCGATCATGGCCAAGGCGGAGAGACGCAAGACCGGGAGGGCTGACTTGAGCGCTGCCAGCACGTCTGCGTGTGACGTGGCGCTGCTGATCGTCAGTGCGTCCGGCAGCACGTCCGCCTTCGTTTTGGCACTCGAGGGCGACAGACGGCTGTCAGTGAAACCTACCGGCACACCAGCGTGAAGCACGGTACAGCGCAGCTGCCGGTGCTGCAGAGATGCGGGCTGTGACAGCGGTGACTCGTTTACCGCGGATGGGAAGGACGTAGAGGCGGTGGGGAATGCTTGCTGAAGAAAGTGGAGTAAAGCAGGGGACACGGCGGAGCAGACGCCACCGCGCGGGTGCGTCCACCAGCACACCTCCGTGGCCGGTGGTGGTGCACTGCGCGGTGGCGCAACCGGCGCTGCACGCACTACACAGGTGTCGATGTCACTCTCCAACACCTTCTGCGACATGACCGCAGCGACCCGCAGACAGATCAAGTAGCCCCCGTCGCTGCCCTCGTGCAGAGGGTCGGTGCGCCAGCTGGCCTGCGCAACGGCCTCGCGCAACTCCGGTGCGTACTGCTGTGGCTCCTGCGCCGTTTCCCCGCCTTCGATGGCCACCCACGTCGAGAAGCCGCGACGGCCACGCTGCTGCAGCACCAGTCGGAGGCTCTCCACAGCCGCAGCGTCAGTAGCAGCGAGAGAACGCTGCAACTCTGCGAAGGGAACAGGCGCACAGGTTATGTTCTCCACCTGGGATTGAGGGTCTTGCACTGACGCTAAGTGATGTAGCACCGCACACACGACAGCCTCGTTCTCAATCACGTTCATGCTCTGCGTCGCGTAAATCACGTAGCCAACCCCCTCACCACAAGGAGAGTCTTCCTCCTTATCAGCGCCTCGTGCGGTAGAAGAATTACCGCCGCTTACATCAACGGCGCGAATCGCGTTGGAGAGGCACCGCTGCAGCCGTGTGAAATTTGCATTGGCGGCCTGACAGCGTTCCACAAAGTTGTTAGGCGAGGCGACCGTGGAGAGGTGCACAGGTGCCAGCGTTTCGTTCTCCTTCCCGTCACCATCGTCGGCCGCGTCGCCACCCGCCAGCCACCCACGCGGCCGCACGCCGTCCTGCGAGTTCGTCGGCACACAGACCACCACACGGCCGCGCAGGGGTAAGCGGACAGCTGCACGCGCCTCCACCTTTCTCCGTCGTTGCTTCTGCTGCTGTGTGGGTTGGTGATTAACGGTTGGTGTTACGTACACGGTGTTGGGGTAGCGGTCCGTCACCGGCACATCGGAGCTGTCGAGGAGGAGGGGCTGTGTCAGTGAAGGCTGCCTATCTTGCTTGCTGAGTCGACCTGGCGATGCAAACGTGGCGTCCTCCACAGCCACCACGATGCGGCGCAAAGCACTGGCTTCCTCTTCGTCCTGAATAGACCGATACAGGTACTGCGCAATCTCGGCGTGATAGGTGCTCGACGCGGTGCGCCGCGCTTCGGTGCTCACCGTGGTATCTGCCTGGTAAAGAAGCACCTCATATTCACTCTCCGACGCAGCAGCCGTCGCAGTACCGGCGGCAGCAGCAGCGGCAAGACGCACGCTGAGCAGCGCGATGGCGTGAGATAAGAGGTCAACGTTCAGCAGCGCGTTGCTCGCCACCTGCCGCTGCAGCCAGTAGGTGTGGGCGAGGCTGGGTGGCTGGTACGAGACCGAAGACGGTGCCTCCTGTTCTGCGGTGAGGTGCGCAGCGCTGCTTGAGGCTTCTGGTTTGCTGGCTGCGCTTTCTACTGCGCCGCTGATGTTCGCATCGTCCTGCAACATAGCGCTTAACATGTCAGCCGCGTCGGCGGCTTCTGTGGGTTCCTCTGACACCGCAGGAACATCCAGCAAACTCGCCTCTGCTGCGCTGTCTGGTGGGCCGACCAGGGACGCGGCTGCGGTGTAAGGAAGGTGGAGGGGAGCGCCAATGGACTGCGTGGGTACGAGCGGCACCACGTAGAGGCAAGGGTCGAGGTCCGTGGGGGCAAAGACTGGCTGAGCCGTACCTGACGTAGAGGACAACACGTTTCCATCGCTGCCTTTCTTTTCCAGTTCCTGTGTACTCGACGTGGCCGCAACGCTCTGATGCGACTCGAGCTGATCGCGCACCGTCAGCCGCACGAGAGGCAGCGTCGTGTTCACCAAGAAGAGCGCCTGCGAGGGACGCAGCAGCGCATCGACGAACGCGTACCGCTCCGCCGGGTCGCTCACACCCTGCTCGATGTAGAAGTCCGCGAAGAACTGCCGCTGCACGTCTTGCATCTCGCGCCTTCGCATCTCGTCTGATTGCGGTGCCGGTGGCATCTGCGCCGCATCAATTTCCTCATCTGCTGCATCGGCCAGCTCCATGAAGAAACGACGGGCCAACGCCAGCGTCGATTCCGTGCGCTCCGCAGCGTCATCGGCGCCCTCCTCTGCGAGAAACGCGTTCGCTGCCTCTTCGGTGGAAAAGGTCACTGGCGAGGTAAAGCCGCCGTGGTCGCGGTCCGACTTGTCCGGCACCAACGCGATCGGCTTCGCCTCTCTCCATGACCCATGCAGGAGCTCCTCTTTTTCCTTTGTTGTGAGATCTTTCATGTTGCCCCAGCCACGGTGCACGGCGGGGGTGGAGAGTCCCTGCAGGCTGCGCGGCACGTGACGGCGGCCGTGCTTCGCCGCAAGGATGCGCGTCACAGACAGTACGCCAGGCATTGCTCCGGTTGTTGTTTTTGCCTCTACGGAAATTGAAAACTGTGGAAAGTATGTTCCAGTGTGCGAATGTGCGTGTGTGTTTCTATCGACACCCACAGCGACATCGAGAAGAAAAAAAAACTTGTTCCGCTCACCGAGGTGCAGCTTCGTTGTACTTCACAGCAACAAGCAATTGTGGCGCAAAGGCGTTGAGTTTTATCGTCAGAAAGAGAGAGGAGTGAAAAATGGGATAGAGAGACACGTACAGCACATCGTTCATGGCAGATACGTAGTGACTGACATCAGAGGCCTTCACATGACAGCCATCGACCACACAAACTCTCTCTCCCTCTTCGCATCGCTACCACACACAAAGGTGCACGCAGCCTTTAAAGTCGCACCTATTTTAAAACACGAAAGACCATTTGTGAACACAGTGGAAAACAAAGTCGAAGAAAGCCAACGCAAAGAAACAAACAACGACAACATAAAGACGCCTCACCGCACAATCCCGGCCGACGTGCAGATGCATGCGAGCGCCTGTGCGTCCCACAGCGGATCGTGCGGGTGGTGCAACGCCAAGACCGCTGCCGCTGTCGCGTCCCTGCCCGCCGCCTTCTCCAACGCCACGGAAAGATTCGGCGTCTTCTTCGCCGACGTGGAGAAGCCAGAGGCGACGAAGAGAGAGTGCGCCGTCACGTCGATGGCACGTGCCTCGTAGGGGGACATGGTGGCAGCACTGCTGCTGGCAGGCGTGCTCGGCATGCTCTTCTCGCTGTCGACGGCGAGAGATGCGGAAATAGTAGGAGTTGGCGTTGCGGTGCCTTTCCGCAGAAAGCGACCCGGCGCACCGTCAGCAGCCACAGCAGTCGGCACACGCGGTGTCATCGGCGCGACGTAGCGCTGCAGCTCGAGCGTGCTGCGAATCACGGCGGCGTCCCCGGTTCCGTAAACGAAAATCTTTGCTGTGGGCAGCTTTGAGGAAAAAGCCTCCTCCTCTTTTTCTTCCCGTGTTGTTGCTGCATCGCGTCGGACAAGGTGGCCCCACACCGCACTCATGCGCGTTGCCAACTCCTCGAGCGAGCCACACTCGTAGAAATCCACGCCGACACTCTCAGAGGAACCCCGAGGAGGGAAAGGACGGGCGTAGGTGCCGGCGCAGTGTGCGTCGCGCGCCCGTTGCAGGTCCGCCTCGACACGCGCGCTGCACTCACTCAGCCACGCCGACCACGCCGTCGGGCTCTCAAAGACGGTGCGCAGCACACGCTGAATGAAGGCCGGGTAATTTCGCACGCAAAAAGCAAGCGACTTGTAGCCGCCCTTTCCCCGCTCAAGACGCAGCAGTGTCGCTAGCTGCTTCGCCGCCTTGCAAAAATCGCGTGAGTCCACCGGCGCAGCGTGCAGCAGCTCCAGCGCCTCCTTGTTGAAGCGCGAAACGTTGGGGATGGAGTACGGGTCGAGACCGCGGAAGTTGTGCGCGATACCGTAGCGCATTTGCAGAGCACGGCGGACCAGCATCTCGGCCGACGCAGAAGGGCTCGCCGACTGCGGCGCTCGTGTAGCTGCGTGTGTCGTGCTGATCGTGGCCTCGTCCGCACCGCTGCTGCTGCTGCTGCTGCTGCTGCCGTCCCCCTCGCCTCCTTCGTCTTCTTCCGTCGCACTCGGCAGGGGATCTGCAAAATCGTTTGTTAAAGGTGCAGCAGAGCGGGTCTCCTTTGCCGCCTGCTTGGCCGCTTCTTTCTGCTCCACGCGCAGCGTCCTCTGCAGATCTTGGAAGGACTTCAAGGCATCCGCCGACTCTGCCGCGAAGCTTTGCAGCACTTCATTTAAGGCTGGCGTCGGCGCAAAGCGCTCGTTGATCATCTCGCGCAGAAGGTGGCCGCAGGGAAGCGCGGAGGCGAGCTGCATGACAACTTGTGGCCGCAGCTCCAGCACGACGGGCCGCTCTAACAGCTCCGTCAGCTGCGGCAGCGACGGTGCATCAGATTTCTCTTTCGTTGCACCAGTGTTTGTTGCGTCCACGTCCGTCACAACGCTAGATGGTGTGGGGTGGCGGCGGAAGGGGACAAAGACGGCGGAGCGAGCGTAGACGCTTCTGTTGTGCTTCACAAACTCCAAGTCGAGAGCGTACGTCTTCGCCGCCCTCGCCGGCGCTACCGCAATGCGCGATGCACGCATGTGGCAGTGGCACACCAGTCACGACGGTGTTGAGGCGTGCGCTGCGGTGTGGCAGGACAGGTGACACGCCCCTTTTGACAGAGGCGCCACTGGCAAATGAGAGTAAGAGAAGCACCAGTGAAACAGGATGGAGAGTGCATGCGCGACGTAAACACCAGAAATAGAAAAAAAGAGCGAAGCAGAGAACGAAATTGAGTTGACACGGAGTTGACAAAAGATGCGATAGAACCGGAAAAGATAAAGCACGACGGGAGAGATGCAAACAACCCTCTCTTTTCTTTGAGTGCTGCTACTGCGCTTTTCGAGCGCACTCGCAGGATAGCGTGTGGAGTGCGGCTTAGGCTGCTGACATCTCCAGTCGAGCAACTGAATTAAGAAAAATCTAGTGCTACTATCGTATTAAAATACAAGAGCGACATAACAAATAGCAGCCAGCGAATCGCTGTCTTCGAAAAAGATCTTCCTTTTAATTGTTTTATTTTTGCGAGTGGCGTAGACTCGGTCAAGTGCACATCAAGGGAGTAGTAAGAGACAACAATGTAACAGAAAGGAAGTAAAACAGAATTGGAGTTGCTGTTGTTTGTTTTTTTTCCTTCGCATCTCTCTAACAACAAATGGTGGTCGAGAACTTCCGTGTTGTAACAATGAGGGAATAAGCAGCCCGAGAAGGACTGACGAAAGCTACCTCAACGGAGCCTGTAAAGTATTCCAGCGCAGACACGCGCAGCCCCCTCACAACGAAGCTTTCTCAATTTACGGGCTCCTGCACGACAACGATCAAAAACGCATCGCTGCAGCGCACCACAATCTCGTGCAACACGGTGCGCACCCGAATCAGCTCCACACTGCTCTCGCTGATAGGCGGCGGGGGTGGTGTCGCGACCGACTTCTTGCGCGACGAGCCCTTCGCCGTGTCGGCTGCCGGTGCTGCCGGACGCAGCTTCAGTGGTGCGAAGAGGCATGCTGCTTGACGGGCAAGATCGGCTGCCATGGCTGCGTACGACTGCGCGAGGGAGCGGTCTAAATTCTGAAAGCTGTCGCGTATCGGTTCGCCCTCAGCGGTACACACAACAACGCCCAGCACGCCCTTCGTGTAGGTGATGTGCTCCACCACGGCCTCGATATCTTCCTTGAACATGACGAGTTGCTAAGTGGTGAGATGAAGAGGAGAAACGAGATAAAAACGATATAGAGTTCAAGTAAGGTGGTAGCAGCAAGTGTGCGCGTGAAAGTTGTTCTACATGAAAGAAGGAAAGCGGAGACGTGTGAGTTGTGCAAACGCGTGCGGACGCAAGTGAGCTGGATGGCAATCTGAAAACAAGCGATCTTTACCTCCTTACTCTGAATGCTCCCCTAAGAAAAAGAGAGCGATTTTAGAATTCGGATTTTGTTTTTCGTTAAATAAGACCTACGAAAATACCTTTTCCACCTGTACCAAAAAGGAAGAAGGAGAGAGAGAGAGTGGAATGCCTATTCACCATCGAAGGCAGGAAGAGAAGCAGGGGAAAGCAGCCCCTGCTACACATCGGGCATCCTTACTACTTTTTTTTTTTTTACAATCCGCCAAGCAACAACACACGTGCCGATCTCACGCCCTTCATTCGCATCGGCTGTTGCGCGGGCGTGTAAAGTTTCCTTCAGGATATGAAAAAACAATCGCTTGTGATGATAGAGCAGTGGAAAGGCATCACCTTGGTAGCAGCAGGAAAAGAGAGGTAAACAAAAGCTGACGTAGCAGAAAAATAAATGAAAAACGTATCAGCTGCGCTGCCCTGATCGAAACCTCACGGTGACTCGTTGAAGTATCGATGGCGGCAAACAACAAAATTGAGGGAAAAAAGAGGAAGGAAAGATTGAAGAAGAGGTTTCGCTCACACACTCAGTCACGAACACGAGCTTTTTTAGCGCGATTGGGTCCGTTGGCACGCCAAGGCAGCCAAGGGAATGTCGCCGTCTTCCTCTGCTGCGCTGTGTTTCGCGGCTGTGGCGCTTCCCTTGGCAGCCGCAGCCTCCTCCTCCTCGTTCTCGCTCTCCTCGCTTGATGACGACGATGCATCAGAGAGCTCTGATGGTGAAGAAAGAGTCGACTCCGAGCTGGAGGAGCGCTGCCGTCGCCGCAGCCGCCGCCGCATCTGAGTCGCTTGTCGCTGAGGTACGCCGCAACTCGCATTCTTCGCCGGTGGGCGTCGCTGCTGTCTCTGCTCGCCGGTGCTTTGTGCCTGCCATCGCTGCTGCAGCCCTCCCTTGTACGCTGCACCGCGACGGGCAGGTAAGGCGCAGGCAGCATTTTTTACTGCCGCACTCACATCACTACCTGATTCAAGACCGCAGCAGCAGCGTCGCACAGCATCCTGCACCTTCAGCGCGAAGACGTGCAGAAGGTGGCCGCGACGGAAGAGAGGATGCGAGCGAAGAAATGCTGCCTCGCCGTTGCTGTTGCGTGGTGGCTCGCGCGCTGAGGTCGCCGCTGCTGCTGCTGCTGCTGCTGCCGGTGTCTGTGAGGGCAGCGAACGTGACGGATTGAGATGTGCAGCTGTAGCGTGAAGTACAGCAACACGACAGCGCTCAGTGTACAGCTGCTCCAGAAAAAAGAGGCAATAGAAACGAACCCACAGGCGTAGCGAGGCAGCAGCGGCTCCGGTCACCACATCCGCCCACACAGATGCATCGTTGACCCCTTTATCTGCTGCAGGGACGTTTGATCTGTTAAGTTGAGAGGCGCAGCGCAAGAGAAGCGCGACGATGACTTCCAGTCGATGCAACGCGCTGCTTTGAACCGTCAATGTGTTTTCTTCATCGAGACTCACAGCTGGAGCGAGCACGAAGGACAGAAAAATCAGTGCAGTTTCTGATCTCACACCCTCGCTGTCACCACCAGCAGCAGCAGCAGCAGAAGCAGCAGCACGTGGCGTCTCGGTGTGCTGGGGTGCCGCCACTCCCATCACCGCTCTGTCAGATCTGGAACCTGCATTCCCCACCTTGCCAGTAGGTGCAGATGCAGTCTGCGCCACACCAGCCCCGCGCACCTCAGCGAGCAGTGCGTGACGCGTTGCCCACGGCAACCACTGAAGGACGTGCGGCAGCGTTTGTCGCTGCAGCCGCCCCGGGTCGAGACAGATACGCGACCACTCCACATAAAGGCTCATATTTTGTGTAGTGAAAGGTGTTCTGGTGGTGGTGCCACCGAGTGCGAGGCACGGACAGCGAAGCGCGCTGGAAGTTGCAAAACCGGTGCTAGGCAATGCGGCGCGGCTACTCTCGTTGTTGTTGTTGTTGTTTTAACAGTGCATGAGCATATCTGAAATAACACGTTCTTTATCAGATGGGCTTTTCCGAGCCTTGAATAATAATGTGAAGTATACAACGAAGGGCGTCTTCTCTGACTTCCAAAATACAGTGAAGCAATTTTAGCGTCAACAAAGGTGTGTGTGGAGAGAGGGGAAAAAAGTAGAGAAAAAATCGCGGGGAAGACGAGAGAGAAGAAGATGGCGAAGAAGCACCGATGTGAGTGGTCTTCGTGCAACACCAAGTACTGGGGCATCAGTACAATCAAAGCGTGCGCTACAGGCTACCTCATTGCTGGTACGCTGACGCTGCACAGCACCACTGGCGGTCATCCATTGAAAGCTACTAGCGCATGTTTGCGCTTTGCGAAGGCGTGACGCAGCAGTGGTTCTTTTTTTCCCCTCCTCAGTTGAGAGGCTGCATTGGAGAAGCACCGCGCCTCTTGGAGCCCATAGCTCTCTCTCGCTCCTCACCACGCAACGAAGAGGACCAACAGAAGAAAAACAAAAACGTCCTTCTGCTTGCTGTCTCTCTGCAGTGCTGTCGGCTCGCGCATTTTCCTTTTTTTTGTTGTTGTTGTTTTTCCAGTGGACATGACCTCGATATCGATAAGAGCCCTTCCACAAAGCAGCAAGGGATGCCGAAAAGAAAAACAAAAAGAGGAAGAAACGGAAAAGGGATTTAAAAAAAAAAACGTCGGATACCCGCCACTGTGTTTGACCACTAATGGTTTTTGTTCTTTGTTTTGTACTTCTTCTTTTTTTTTCGGATCACCAGCGTTCACCGCGAAGAGAAGAGAGAGTAACGAAGCAAAAATGAAAAAGACGCAGAAGTATACAGCCAACTTCAGTGCGTCAACACAAACGCGCACACACACATGCAGAACCTTCGGTGCGCCACAACATGCTTCTACAAGACAGCAGTGTCGCGTCCCTCCTTCAACCAGAGCGCTACCTTACATTTATGCTTAAGCACGCACTCTTTTTTTTTTTTCTTTGTGGTTGTTGAAGATGCTCACCGGGCCTGCAGTGAGGCACAGGCAGCTCCACTGCTTGTGTTTGACATTCCTTCTGCGTGTTCCGCCGCTTGTCAATCTTTGTTCTGGCGTTGACAATGCACTACGGAGTAAGTCTTTTTTGTCTGCTGCAACGTTCCACCACACAAAGAGAAAAGAAGTAGCTTCTTTTTTCAAGTTGCACAACAAGAAAGAAGCAGACGTGGAAGTTGCTCACTATCCCATCTTGAGGGAATCCTCTGTGATGCCGTGTACCCGCAGCACTACCCTTAACATGGAAAATGCCTTATTTTATTCTATTCCTTTCTTTTCTCCTCAATACGAACTGTAAAGAGGGTAGACAACTGAAAAAGAACAGAAAAAAAAGAGCGAACATGCGAAGGAACCAGCGGGCAGCACGAGCATAGAGTCCCAAAAAAAAAAAACCCCGCGAACAGAGAAGGCAGAAAGACAAAGCGGAAAGAACAAAAAAAGGAGGAGGAGCCCGACGGAGATAAATAAACAAAAAAAAAAGCTCCCCTTATTGCTATTTATGCACTCCACAATCATCATGCACAATGATGCATGACAAAGAAGAAAAAAAACTACTTTAAAGAGGTCGTTCGAAGAGCTCGGTTTACAGGAGTGAGTGAGGAGAAAAGGGAACGAGACACACTGACTGGTAACAGAGCACGACAACCGAAGTGGAAAAAAACATAAACTCAGGAAGAGAGAGATCCAAAAACAAGCAAAAAAAAAAATATTTCGCGTTGTCCACGTAAGACATTTAGGTAGCTATAATACGCATTCACCAAAAAAAAAAAAAAAAACATGCGCATAAAGATTTTGGAGCTTCCTTCCTCTGCTCCTCTTTGAAGCGCTTATCATAGCGCTCTATCTGAGCTTTGGAAAAAAACAATCACAGCGGTCCACAGCAATGAAAAAGAAGAAGACGACAAGAAGAAAATGAGAAGAGAGAAAGAGAAAAAAGCACGCCTTCGCAGTCGCCAATCGTTTTCAGTTGACTTTACAAGAAGAGAGGTGCCCCGCCATCACCCGAAAAGACACAACAAAAAAAAAAGCAAGAACGCAAAAAAAAAAAAATGTCGAAGGGCGACTTTCGAATCTTCTTTGTCTTTTTCAATCGACCAGATAGAGACAAACGTTGCCTTGCTACTCAGCACAAGATCTACAACACAACGTAGAAGGTAAGCTTCAACGCCAACTTTAGCTTTTGGTTATCATATATGTGTATGTATATTTTATACCTACAAAAATAGACGCGTGTCTAAGGGCATGGCGAAGGCGCATCCCACAGCACGCGAAGGAAAACCGGGAAAAAGAAAAAGTAGAAGCCTCACCCACAAAACTCAACAGTTGGGAGATAGACTACTGCACGCCACACGGACAGCAAAAACTGATCAAGCAACAAAAAAAGAAAAGGAAAGGAAAGGAGAAAAGAGATAACGGAACGAGTTTTTGAAAGAGGGAGAGGTAGTAGTAGTGTCAGTTTAAACAGCATTGGTTCGAAGTCCGCAGGTCAGCGACGCGATTCCTTGTTCGCTTCATTGCCTCCCTTAAGCTTCCCCGTAGTGTACTGGCACAAGAAAAAGAGTCTCAAGAGAGGGCGAGAAAGCGAGAAACACTGTTGGGGAAAAAGAAAAAAGAAGGGGGTGATGGAGAAGAAGCGCAGCTCTGAACACACAACAGTGTACCTCGGCAGCATGAAGCACAAAGAGAAAGAAAAAACGAGCATAAGGGGGATCAAATAAAGAACAAGCAAAACAAAAGGGATGTGGAGGGGTAAAGAGCGCTTTGAGACACACACACCCACAACCTGAGTGAATGATGTCACAGGTACAGAGAATTCTTCTTCCCTTTTTCTTAGAGTTGAGTTTGTTTGTATTGGAAAAGAAATGTGGAGATCGATCGGGAGTGGAAAAAAAAAGTAGCAAAAAATTTGCTGTTGAAGCGAGAAGGAAGCACGTGAGCTCTACCCGCACAGATACTAAAAACGAAACACAAAATCGAAAGCAAAAAACAGCAAGAGAGAAAGAGACACACTTCTTACTTTTCCCTAGTCTCGGGGAAGAGGTACTTGTGTGAAATACACGTTGGGTTACAAAGAAAAAAAAAAGGTT
Organism: Crithidia fasciculata; assembly: GCA_000331325.2. NCBI lineage: Eukaryota > Euglenozoa > Kinetoplastea > Trypanosomatida > Trypanosomatidae > Crithidia > Crithidia fasciculata. The sequence goes on from CM003407.1 coordinate 1,318,690, forward strand.
TGCCTGACCCATACAACAGGCGCAACGCCAACAACAGTGAAAATAAAAATGCGAGAGGAAGAGCGTACGCCGTTAGGGCAATGGCAGCCGCGCAACAAAACACCAACAACAACAACAACAGAAAGAAGTGAGAAATTTTTTTATGTCAGTCTGTGTGCGTTCCCCGCTGTGTGTATACGCACCAGTATGTCCGGAGTCGGTTTACGTTCCTTTTTTGCGCGTTCACACCGCACTCGATTCTCAGAAATGTAATTAGAAAAGAAAAACGTGACCGTTATACCGGGTCTCTGCATCGATGCTCCTCCCTTTATCACAATTTCTGTTCTTTTTCTACTCTCTGTTTTTTTTTTCCTGTTTTCCCTGCCCTGGTCGTTGATAGCGACTCGGGCGACGCTGGTCACGTAACGAAACACACCTCTTTCTAGTCCGCAAGCGGCGCAACGCGGATGGGCGTACGGACGCGGAAAAAAGAGAAGCGTTTCGGTGGCAGCGCAGCACGAGTACCGACCAAAAGAGGACAAAAACAAAAGCGAAGGAGAACGGGTTCTGAAGACTAGGAAAGAAGAGACTCAGGTAGCGATACAACATTTTTTTTTCTGCTAGACTACGCGGAGTGGAAGAGGCGACAAAAAAAAAAAGCGACGAGCACCACAGCAGCAGCTGCAGCTACGCGCGGCGACGACGGAGGTTGCGTCCCTTTTTTTCCGCATTTTTTTCTTCTTCTGTTGTGTGTGTGTGGGTGTGTGTAATTGATAACGTTACCGCTGATGTTGGAGCTCATCCAGTCGGAGAAAAGAGAGACGTGTTCAAAACAAATATAAAAAACGTCATTTTGCCATGGAAAGCGTCGCAAAACAGTGCGCTACGCACCAGTCAGAGAAGGAGGTAACAAAGCCAAAGTCGAGCAAAAAAAAATGCGAAAGAAAGCAGCACTAGCTGCTACATCAAATTTGTCAAACTGAAAAGAGAAAGCTAGCATGAAGGGGGAAGAAGAAGGAAAAAAAAAAGATGTAATTGGAAGCAAGAGCGCGAGCCACCCTGAAACAGAGAAACGTAAAAAAGAAAACATGTGGCTGACTTTTTTTTTTCAAGTCTCAAATAAAGAGGCAAGCACACATACAGCAACAGAGGCGCGAGAGAGAAGATGAAAAGCTGCACCGAGCCAGAGCGTTGATAGCACCATCAGACTCGATACAAGCAATAATAACAATAACGGGGAAATTGTCTTGTTCAAATCTTCATATCCTTCGCGCGCCTCTGCTTCTGTTGCCACAAACTCCCACATTATCTTGCCGAGCACCTTTGCTCGAGTAATTTTTTTTTCCTTTCTTTATCCTTCACCAAATCCCCTCATACAAGTGCTTTTTTTTTTTAGAAAAAGGATCGATAATAAAAACAAAAGCTTCAAGACGCCGCTCATAAGACTTCTCATCAGCAAGACACGTGGTTTTTTTTTTTTCTGTCGATGTCAGATATACGTTTATTATTTTTACATGTTATCCGCTCTCTCTTCTTTTTTTTCGAGAAAGATGCTCCGCGACTTGCACAAGACAAGTCTTGAAAGACACCTCTCGGCTTGGAGAGGGAATACGAAAAATTAAGAGAGCCGCATGCTGGTAGAAAAAAGCGTCTAATTGTCTTGAAAAAAAAAGAGAAAAAAAAACAATAGAGCACCAAGAACAGTGAAGGCGAAGAGTAAAAAAAACAACGGAGAAAGGGGGGAAAAAAGCACGCATAAAAAGAAAGGAGCTTCGGAAAAAGAGAAAAAAAGGGAATTAAAGGAAAGAAAGGGAAACCCGGAAAAAAAAAGCCTACGCGTACGCGCGTGATCACGAAAAAAAAAAGTGATACAAATATTAATAAGACCAATCCAATAAAGAAAGAGAAAAAAAGTCAGAAGTAACCTGTAATGTAGGATCTCCCAGAGCCCGAAGAGAGAAGAGCCAACAAGCGATGGTGAAAAGAGTTTTAATGAAGTACGTGCACGCCACGGGTCGACCGCGCACCTACACACGTAAGAGCGAAGAGAAGAAGAAAAGCAAAAGGGAGCATGAATGAAAGAGAGAAAAAAAAAACTGAGAGGAAGGAATACACCAAGAAAAACAGAATGACACAAGGAAGAAGAAAGATTGCGCCTTGCTTCGTATTCCTTAACTCACATGCACACACGCGCACAAGTTCAGATGCGAGCAAAGATATACATCACGGAGAGAAAAGGGGGAAAAAAACTGACTATTATCTGGGGGAAAAAAGAAAGAGCAAAAACAAATTCCTCGGCACTGGTTATCCGTTTTTTTTTTTTGGTTTCACGACACACAATCTTAAAGAGCAAAAAAGTGGAACATGGTGGAAATATTATCTTTGAGAGAGGGCTGAGCTCGAGTGGGTGTGAGATGAAGAAAAAAAAGTAGCAGACGCAATACGTCGTGCATCACGGAAGAGAAGAACATAATGAAGAGAACCTTGCGCAGCCGTTTTTGATTTATGTTTAGTTTCCACTGCCTTAGTTTCCCCTCTCTCGTTCTCATCTTCCCCACTTTTCTTCTCTGTCCAACAACCCTTCCGTCTTTTACGTCAGTCACTGCCACAAAAAAGGGTGAGAGAGAGAACAAAAAAAAAAAAACAGAGAGCGAGAATAAAATCTGTGTCCGCACAAACAACAAGGAGAGATGTGCGCTTGTGTATATTACTGCGCGTGTAGGGGTGTGTATATATGTGGACGTGCTCGAGCACAGTTATAAATGCAGGTGAAATAATGAATCAACCAGTCCCTGTGGGAGGAGAAGTCACAAATCAAACACTGGAGAGAAAGAAAACAAAAGTCGTTTAGTGAAAAGAAAAAAAAAACAGAGAGAACAAAAAAAACAGGAGCTAAACGTGGCTCAAGTAAATTTAATGGAAACACTGTATGCTAGTGTGATATCTCCCCTTCCTCTGCAATTCCAATTTTAATTGTTTTTTGGTTAAATGAACGAGCATTATAGACGCAAAGGAAACCCCTTTCATGAAACAGGGAGTCAAGAAAAATTGCTTTTCTCAGAAAAGGGAAACGATGTACAAGTATCGAGCCTTCCTTATGTATACCAGAAAAAAGCACCACTTTGTTTGTGTGTAGATGACATTACAGAGGAGAAAATGAAAAAGAATCGACCTAAAGATGATCAAGCGGCTCCACAACAGTTACAATGATTTTTTTTCTAATAGCTGTATTCGTGCTAGGCAGTGAGAAAAAGAAGAAGGAAGGGGGAAGTCATACCACATTTGTATCACCAGTAGGATGACCTCGCCCCTGTCTCACGCCTTTTTTTTTTGTTAGTGCGGCAGACGCTCGCTACGCGCAAGGTACTCTGACGCCCCTCTAGGCTTAAGGTAGCGGGAGACCGAATTTAAAGAAATAGAAGAGGAGAAAGGGCAGAGGTTCCATGCACGACATCTGGTCCTGTGGTCGCACAGGAGACAATTTAAAACAGAAAATTCGGAAGGAAAGGGGGGAGTTAGCAAGCTGAGGCGGGCCGTTGATGTGTATATGTGTGGCACCACGGAGGGAGACGCAAGGGATACTTAGAGGATAAATTATAAAAAGTTCTGGGTTCAAGATTAATAACATCACTGTGCTTCTGGTGGGAGATGCGGTATAAAGAGAGAAGCTTTATTCTTGTTTTTTTTTTTTTTTTGGAAGCTCGGATAGAGGCCTCATGCGCATCGCACACGCTGCGTGCGTCAACCTTGACAGCAAAAGACATCAAAAGAGAACAGACGTGAGAAGCGCACGCCATCGCACTGCATGCTTCCTTTTTCTCTTCTCTCACTTCTCGGATGCTGCTGCCATGGTGGACCCACGCAGCTTGCGTGATGGGCATTGGAAAGCCTCCTGTACTGTTTGTTCCTCTCTTGCTTTCTACATGTACTCGGAATGTGGGGAGGAGGGGAAAAGGGGGAAAGTTGCTCTAAAAAAAAAGGAAAAGAAAAAAAAAGTTCGTTTTTGGGGGGTTTGTTTCCAATGCATTTACATGAGTGTATAGAGGGGAAAAGAATTCGCGTGCGAGTTGATGCCGCAGGCGAGAGATATCACATGCATGTACGTGAATCAAAAGAGAGACAAACGAGTGAGATCTTTTAAAGAAAAGGGGGGATAAAAGGTAAAAAAAAGAACACGTGGAATTGCGTGCGAGAAGCCAAGCTAATGTTTAAAAAAAAAAACCAAAGCTGAATACGCAAACGACATTATAGTTTTTTTTTATTTTTCGTTGGCTGTTCATACTTAAATATATATAATTATATCATCGGCCTATACATCCGTGCCTTCTGTCGGAGAAACAAGTGTGCGTTCGTCAAGAACGGCGGCTCACGCATAAATATACAAGAGCAAAAGCGTGGGAAAAAAGCGGGAATATTAAAAGAAAAAAAAACACAACAACAAAAAAAAGGGCTCATTTTAGAGAAAAAGGAAAGGAAACCACACGGAGGAAAATTCAAAAGGAAAAAAAAAGAGAAGCGTGAAGAAATTTGTTAACTTCTTGTACCTCTCTGTTTCTCTTTTTTATTTTCTGTTTTTTTCTTCTTCATTACCAATCATGTTCCCCTCGTTTTTTTTTCGATCACCTTGGAGTGAGGCGTAAACGTCAGAGGAGACTGAAGAACTGCCAAAATAAAAACTAAAAAGAAAGAAGGTATACTCTTATTGATTTCTTTTTTTTTCTTTAACTTCTCTTCACGTCGAGAATTGGGAACGAGTGACAATACAGGTTAAATAAAGAGAGTAAAGAACATAATTTAGAAGCTCGTTAATAATAATAATAATAATAAAGTAAAGAAGGTAAAACTAGAAAGGAAAAATGTGAGTCGGGAAAAAAAAGAGTCGAAAAAGGATTTGACAGACACAGGACAGCAAGCGCAACCGTATGGTAGTCACTCCATGCGACGAGTGCACGTCAGATCACAAATTGACCAAAAGAAAAAAGGAAGATACACATACTTCCTCCTTTCGTTGTTGCTTAACATATATATATCAAGTGTGGGGGAAGAAAGGAAAGAGCGCCAGTCAAGCACGCGGCAGTGAGACTTTAGAGGAGGAGGGGAGGAGGAGTGGGATCTGCTCATCTGCATGGAGCACCACTACTCCTCGCTTCCCGTTTTCCTCTTCTCGAATACACACACCTTCAAAAACGACGAAGTAAAATTTGAGATGTGCCGACTACGCCTTTTTTTTTTTTGCTTACCTATTCAATGCCCTTGCCTCTGACACCGCATCATTGGTGTGTGCGCCGCACAAACACAGACACACACAGAGAGAGATGGAGAGGCCCCTACGAGACAGGTTTAAAAGAAAAAGGGAAATAGAAACCTATAGAATAAAAGAAACATCCGTCATTGCCCAACACAAGATCCACCTACACGCCAGCTTCACCTCTCCATCTCTCTGCGCTTCAGTCAACACGCTCAGAAAAAAAAAAAGAAAACAAAAGAAAAGAAAAAAGGCCGCACCGACACCTTTAAAACATTAAATCATGACAACCAAAAGACAGTGTATAACGAGAGACAAGCGCCGTACGCTGCAGTGAAAGACTCAACCAGAATAGCACTCTGCGTCTCAGAAGAGGATAAAAGTGAAAATAAAGAAAGAAGAGAGCGGTGTGTTGCAAAGCAGAAAGAGAGACAGAGAGAGAGAAGCACGCGGTAGGATCTGTTTCACGAAGGAAAAACAAGAGCTCGAAAGACAGGATTAGGATCATATTAAATAGTAGGGGAGAAATAGGTGAAAAAAGCCAAAACATGAAGTTCCGTAAAGAAAGAAAGAACAACGAGTGTTTCGTGAAAGAAACATGAAAGAAGAGCAAAAGACAAAAAAAAAAGAGAAACAGTGGCTCGAGACAAGAGAACGTTGGGCTTCTTGCGTGTTTTCTTTGCCAAAGAGAAAAGTGCGTGAAAAGGAGAAATTTTATTTGTGCGAAAACACAAACACAACTTAAACACAAAAAAAAAAGAGGAGAGAGACCCCAACGCAGGGAGAGGGCATACATGAGAAAAAAAGCAAGAACAAAGAAAATAAAAAGTGCACAGAGAATCGTTCTCGTTGCAGCCTTCGCACGACGTGTACAACCGCCTCCTCTGTTTGCTTTTTTAGTTGCTGTCAAGATATTATTTTTTTACCCCAGGCGTCTATGCTCTGGGTGCCAAGGCAGACAGCCTAACGGTAGTGTACGCACAAGGCAAAGAAAAAAAGTCCAAAAAAGCGTCGCACAACACGAGAAAAGGTCGTGCAAGGTAAAAGTTATGTATGAATAGGAAAAAAAAAACAGGCGGGTCACGATACAAAACAAAGCCAAAAGAAGAATGAAGAGCGAATTGAACAAAGGTATCGGTGTAGTAATAATAATAAGCCAAATAGAAAACGACGTCGAAAGCAGAAGCATAAGTTACTCTTGCACTGCCATGAATACACACACACACACACACACACACACACACACATACCTACAAGCACACACAGACGCCGCAATCAGCAGCATGGAGTCAGAATGGGACAGCGGAGAAAAGCGGCATTTGAAAAGAAACAGGTTGCCCCTACACGCGAGCTCCATGGAAGGCAGCTCCCGCGTAGGATCCCCTTCTTCTTCTTCTCGACTATTGCCCCGCCCTCCCTTCTTAATTTTTTTTTTGGCTTCATCTCTTGTGCCTTTTCTCTCTTCTGTGTGCGCTTGTAAGTAGTGTGCAACTTATATATGCTACGCCTTTATAAACTCAAGAGCCGCCAACGCGGCAGTGCAGTGGCCCTCGCAAAAGCTAAAAGAGAAAAACAAATCGGCTCGACAAAGGGCATAAAAAAGATGCCGTGAACAAGGGAAGTGATGGAAAGCAAAAATGTGGGAAAGAAAGGAACAGTGATGAAAGAAGGGAAATCTCGAAAACAAAAACAAAAGGCAAAAAAACGGGGAGCGAAGAAAAGCAGGTACAGAAAAAAAGAAAACACAGAAGGAGAAAAAAAAAAATACCACAAAGATGAAGAGGGAGGAGCGAGGTCAGAGAGAGATAGAGCTCGACTTTCCCCAATTCCTGTTGTGATCAGATGCCTTCGATTTCAGACTTCTAAATATATAAACTTCTTTGATTATGTTTAGTAATTTTAAGAGAGGGGTGCGTTCGAACGAGGAAATAAAAAAAAGTACAGAAGGACGAGAGCGAATTCGTTTTCCGGTTGTTATGGAAGAAGAAGAACAGAAAAAAAAAGAGCGTAGAGGGGAGGGAAAAGTGGAGGAGAGGGGGGGAGTACAAAACAGCAAATAAAAATAAAGGAAAACATACCGAGAGATCGAGAAGCGGTAATGGAAACGAGAAAAGAGGAGAGAAAAAAAAACATAGAAACTATAAGAGAGAGCATTTGAGCACTCTCTTCTGTTATGTAGAAAGGCACTCGATATCCGCTGCTTTATATCCACAAACAGCGTTTTGTTTTTGTAGGTTTATCATTAAAGCCGCATTGACTGTTTTACAAGTCAGCGTTATACCTGATCGATGTACCAAAATCAACAAAAATTAAGGAGAAATAAGAAAGAGGAAGCAAGATTTTAGAAAAGAAAAAGCTATCGGCGAATAAACGGTGTTACTTTTTTTTTTGTATCGGCCCTCCGTCTCTTCTGCTTTGATCGATTTGAGATGTGCGGGTGATAAGCATGTGGGCTGTTTGTTTTAATATTGTGATATACTTTATTTTTTTTGTTTGTTCTTTGCACTCGCTGTTATCTACGTGCATGTGTGGCTCCGTATGTCGTAAGAGTACGTGTCGCGCATGCGTGTGTGTTTGTATAAACGTGCGTCTCCTTTTCTTCTTTGGTGCTGACTCAAAACAAGAAAAAAAGCACTACTTCAGCCCTGCGCACCCATTAAAAGCAGCAGTTGACTAGCTACACGTGGTGCGCGCCACAACTTGCGCAGTTGAGAGGGGCAGCGAAGAAAAAAAAAGGGATAAAAGCAGTATTTATTTTGGGGGTTTGCTTCAATAAATGTATGTCAAAGAGGGGTACTCAGCATAAAGAGCAGAAGAACAATTGAGACGCGGAACGGGAAAGCACACAAACACATGCACACTCAAGCGACAGGCGCACCGACAAAAACAAAAGCCACGAAAGAGAACACGTAAGACTGAAACGGCGCGCGTGGTGCGCGTGTACTGATCACAAGCAGAAAAAAAAAGAGGATTGAATCATCCAACCAAGTCCTTTTCTACCAACTTTACTTTCATTTTTTTTTCTTTTAGACCTTGTCAAAAAAAAAGGTATGCAGGAAATAATAGAAAAAGAGGATCTCAGGTAGCAAAAAAAGGAAGAAATATATAAAAAAAAGAACGGGAGCGGTGGAGTTTCGAAAGCATTCTTTTTCAAGAAGGAAAAAAAGGGGGGAGGAGTAGAAGCAGCACGTGGTCTCGACGTAGCGACAGCTCAAAAACAGGAATCGATCGTCAAAAAACAGTGAATACACTTTTAGAAAAAAAAAGCTTTCGAAAAACAAAGACGAAACACAGAGAATAGGTGAGGGGGGGACCAAAAAATCAAAATTGAGCAGCAGCATCCGGCGCTCGCCTCGACGAGAATATAAAAACAAAAAGAACAGAAAATGAAAAAGAGATTCTTGAACTGACGAGGTGGAGAACATAAGCGAAAACATGAGGTGGATACGTGGAAAACTCTCAAAGCACCAGATACACAATATCACATTCATTTGATGCCGTTGCAAGGTTCTGAATGTGTATTTTTTTGTTTGTTTGTTTGGAACGCTATGATGGAATCGAATTTTGTTGTTGTTGTGGAGAGGGGAAGAGGGTCTGCCAGTTCAGCTGTGCCTTTTATTTTCCCACATCTAGTACAGTGTGAAGCGCCGAGAGCGCACGCTGCTTTGTTAGTGAACAGGAAAAAGGGGGTAGAGGAAAAAAAAAAAGAGAAGCGGGGGGAGAACAGAAAACTCTTAAGAAAGCCAAAAAAAAACGAGGTGCAGCATGATAAACAAAAAAAAAGCCGGATACAGGTCGAAGAAAAGAAGAATCCAAAGAAAGACATACCAGCAAAAAAAAAAAAAGAGTGAGATCGGGCACAGCACCGTGAATTACATTTCTGAGATGTTGTTTGATTCGATTTTTTTTTTTTTATGGAGGCAAGAGCGCGAAGGAAAAGAAACGCTTGTGAGATCCGTTATGATTAGCATCGTTGGTAGAAAGGAGGAAGGTGAAAAACAAGAAAAAAAAGGTTTAAAGCCCCGCGTTAGACAAGCACGCGCGCACATAAGAAGACGTCACACACACACACACACACACACACGTCTGTACCGTCTTCGTGCAAAGAGCAGCTCCCACATGACTCACACGCACCGCACGAGAAGAAACGGGTGCGACGGTTTATTTTCAAAGGAGGCCGATCAGAAAAAAAAAAGACATAAAAGCTAAAAGAGATAGAACAGAAACAAAATAATAAAACACAACAGATTCGAATACCTGAAGAGAGAGGGAAGAAGTTATCCGTGAAAACATCTGGACGAAGAGATAGCAAGTCAAGCGCTTGCTTTGTTTTGTTGTTGTTGTTGCTTTCTTTTGAGTTTTGTTCGTTCACTGAACGGTGCAGTGAACATCAGTACAGGAAGTTGAAAGAAAAGAAAAATCTCTGTCTTTAATATATATATTATGTATTATTGTGTGCTTTCTCGTTTGAGGAAGTTTTACATTTATATTTTTTAGTCTTTTTTGTTTCGTCTGTTTTTTTTTTCTTTCGCGGGTGGGTGCGTGTATGTCGAGGAATACGATAATCTCTTCTTAGCTCAATATCAATTATAAATATATCTTTGTATCAAGTTCTTTTTTTTTCTTTTGCCTCTCTTTGTTTCTTCGGAATTGTGGAAGCCGCATGCGCGTTGTGTGCAGCTGGAACTTCGTGAGAGAAGAATATTCATAAAAAGCAAAAAGGAGAAGGCGTCGATGTTAATCTGCTTTTTTTGTTGTTGTAGGGTACGATGTCGTTGAAAGAGAAAAGGAAAACACAGGGAACGGGTGCCACGTGAACACGCGCAGCCAATTGGCAACTAAAAACCATAAAGAACGAAAAAAAGAAGAGCAAGCAGAGTAGCAATAGACGAATGAAAGAAGGGTAAAAATTGTAAAGCAGCTGTGAGTGGGGGAGAGAAAGGGGAAAAAAAGTGTGGGGGAGGAAGAGTTTAACCGTGAAAGGAGAACACAGACACACACGCACACACGAGAAAAAAGGAAAGAAGAAAAAAGAAAAGATTGAAACCAACAGTAAACATTTGTTTTTTTTTTTACCCAAAGGAGAAGAAACGGGAAAGAAAAGAACAAAGCAGAAGCAGAAGATCCTGGCAGTGATCAAGGGTAAAGAGAAAAGAGAAAAAAAAACAATCGGACGTACGGAGTTGACTACATTGATGTATGTGCGCTCCTTCTTTTGCTTGCCTCTCCCAGCGCCACTGCTTTATGTTTATTTTCTTCACTTGCTTGTTTACCGGGTCAGCTTCTGGCACGTACACACACACACACACACACACACACACACACACACACACAACCAATGGAACGTCAACACACTACGGACACATACACACAGACTTCTTTTACCTAGAAGAGGTGGTAAAGGGTGAAGCTTGTCTCCTCACGTTCTTCTCTGCGCTTACTAGCTTACTCGTTGGTCGCATACGTGGCAGGTGTATTGCCGCCACTTGACGCGCTCAAACTTTAGCAGATCGGCTTGGAGAGAACTGAGAAAAAAAAAAGAAGGCAAGCGGAGAATGCAGAGAAACAGAGGTTCCACCGATTCCCCAATCTTCTTCACACGTGGATGTATCAAAGCGTGTCTGCGGGTCCTTCACCATGCGCAGAAAAATCGACACAGGCAGGAGACAGAGAAAGGGAAAAGAAGAAGAGAGGAGCAGCGATGTCCGTCACCGCAGACTTGTCCTCATCTTTCGCTTTTTTCTTCCTTTTTTGACCTCCTCCGTTCGTCTCCTTTTTGTGTTGTGTGCGGTCGTGTGTGTACGTGGGGAAAAGCTTCAGCGGGACTTAACAAGGGAAGAGCATCGACGGGTAGATTGGGCTGCCGTTGTTCGACGCGCTCACACCGGTCCTGCCCCGATGCATCGGCGGGTGCGAGTAGGGGTTCTGCGAGGGGTAGGCTGCCATCGCGCTCGACGACTGCACCAGCATGGCGTTGGCCGGCATCGAGAAGCCCGCCGGCGCCGCCATCGAACCACTCGGACCGCGCTGGTAGTCCACGTTCACTGTCATGGCGGACGAGTGGCTCGTCGCGGGCGCCGACGCCGCCTGCGCACCACCGCTGCTGTTCGCGGTCGTCGTGTGCAGCGGCACGAGCTGCTGACGCTCCGGCACCCACATGAAGAGGGCGTCGCCGTAGCGCACCAACGCACCCGAGGGCAGCTGGGCCGCCGTCAGCAGCATCGCTGCGCTGGACGGGGTGGGGTGGGATGGGTTGACGGGGAGCTCGCCAAAGCTCGGCGGCGTGGCGGCGCAGGGTGGGGTGGCGCGCAGGTGGGCAGCGCCGGCAGGCTCCTGCGGACGCTGCTGCTGCTGCGGGGCCATCATCGCCGCCGGCATCCCACCACGCACAGCGGCTGGCGCAGCAGCAGGGGCAGCAGGCTGACCACTGGGCTTGGCGAGGATGACGGGGTGGATGAAGTGGCACAGCGCACCGCGAGCACACTTCTCACGCTCGAAGTGCTTGCAGACGCGGAGCGGCGCCGTCGAAGGCAGCCGCAGCGCCTCCTGCCCACCCACCGTCGTGTACACCATCTCCGACGGCAGCGCCTGCGGTGTGTTGCCGCTCGCCCCCTCCGCGCCCTTCACGTACACCGCGTAGCCGCTCGGCAGGCAGGGGTAGACGGTCTCGGCCATCGAGGCCACCGGCGTCGACCAGTGCACCTGGAAGGAGTGCACAGACGCGGGGTCCGCCTTCTTGCCCTTCGTCTCCGCCGCGCTCTGCACGGCGCGCAGCTTCTCCGGGTCGCAGTGAATGAAGTCACAGTCGGCGCCGTGGTGGCACGTCGCGCCACTGCAGTACGTCTTGCACAGGCAGAAGGAGAAGAGAAGCTTGTCGCGGTTGCGGCGGCGGTAGTTGCGGCTGCCCAGCGTCGTCTGGATGTACTCTGCGGGGATGGAAAGCATCACCCGCTTGTCGGGTGTCAGTACGTTGAAGTTCTCCTCCGCCAGTCCGCTGCCGATGTTGGCCAGCGCGTTCGACACCGCCGTGTTGTGGCGCGACGTGTGGGACGCAGAGAGGCGGGTGGTCACCGACGACCCGGTGCAGCGCGACGCCGCAGCAGACGGCGGCTGGTCGGTGTGCGAGCTGGCGCTGCTGCTGCCCGTCAGCGTATTGGACGAGGAAGAGGCGGGGTTGTGAAAAGTTGTGTTGGAGCCGCAGCCGCAGCCGCCGTCCTTCACCGCATTGCTGGGCTGCAGCAGCTGCTGCCCCGCTGCCTCGTCGATGTCGTGGTGCTGGAAGAGGTGCAGAAAATCATCACCAGAGGTGGAGACGTTCGGCAGGCCGTTCGCGGTTGTGCGGCTGCGGCTGGGGAGCTCCGGCATCTTCAACTGCTCCGAGGCTTCGTTCGCGCCACCGCAGCGGATGTTGTGGACGTCGTCGTCGACGCGGCACGACAACATGCGCAGCAGTGCCCGCACATCCGCCTCGTCGGGGACCGGCGGGTTACTGGTGCGGCTGCTGTCGAAGGGGTCCTTCTCGGTGTAGGCCCACGCTGAGGCGCTGGGGGCACCGAAGGTGGGAACGTCGCGAAGATTGGCAAACATGGCTCTGACACGGTGGGGAAGTTTGTCGCTGTTCTGGTTGCTGCGATCGCTTGCTTGTGAATGGTCTGACGAGACTACCTGAGATTCGGGTTGCTTGATCAGGACGCTTCACACTGTTACGGCGATCTTGATGTTGGTGGTTTTTTCTTTTGCTGATCTTGTGCCTCTCTTACAATTTTCAGTCTGTAGCTGTGGCGGTTCGCTGCAATGAACGCGTAGCTGCAGACAAAGAAAATGAAAGGAGGGAGAGAGAGAAAGAAAAAAAAAGGCGACTTAAAAGGGAAAACAAAAAGCGCTTTAGCCAGAGGCAACGCGCCTGTTATTTTTATGTTGTTCGGTGCTGATTCAAGAAGTCTGCGTGGTTGCGGAGCACTGCGTTTGCCTTCTTGAGAAACACACCCTGAACTTGCAGGAAGCGATCACGTGGCCTTGCGGGGGAAGAGTGGAGAAGGATAATGCGAGCAAAAAAAAAAAGTCAAAGAAATTGAAAGCAGTGATCAACAGCAAACAAGAGAAAAGAAAAAACAAAGTCGAAATCTCTTCTTGTTGTTGTTTTTGTTAGTTTTGTTTTGTTTTTCTTTTCCGGTTCGGCTTTCGTACTTGATAACGGAGACAGGAAAGTCGAAAGGAAAAAAAAAAGGACTGGGGCGTTTGGCGTCTCACAAGCAAAAGAAGACAATTTTTTTTTTTGAATCGATGAAAGTAAAAAAGAAAACGCGCAAGAAAAGGGGAAAGAGAAAACACCGTTTTTCGAGTTCGTGCCTGTGCAGCGAGAGCTTTTTTTGCAGAGGATGGTAAATGGGGCAGTTGACGGCGAACAAAGAGGGACCAGCGAGGTGGAAGAGAAGAGAGGGTATACGGGTGAGAAGGCAAGAGCAGCACTTCACACGCCTCAAATTGGGAGTTTCGTGAGCGAGAATGAGAGCGAGAGCGAGAGAGATAAAGATGCGACGGTGAGGCGAGTAAGTAGCGAGAAAGAGAAAAAAAAAATGGGGGACGAAGATTGCGTGAACAGGTAAAGATATATATAGAGATAAATATATATATAAAAGAAACCAAAGTAAAAAGGAAAAAGGGGAAACACGAAAAAAAGGTGAGTCGAGAAGGGACACAGCAGATATGGGTAGAGGTGGGTGTATAGTACCTTCACGAGAGAAAATTTTTTGGTGTGTGTGTTTTTTTTTCTTTTTGGTTTTACTCCTGCTCCGCGAACGAAGGAAAACAAAACCGCAGCTCACACACGCACGCAGGTAAAACAAAAAAGAGAAGAAAAAAAGAGAAAAGGGTGAAAAAAAACCAGAAGGTATTTAGCGAAGAGAATCACACAGAAAGAGAAAGGGGCGAAAGGACGGCTTCTCGTGAGCTTCGGTATCAAGCTGAGAGTACAAGAAGGGATATTTTTAAAGAAAGAAAAAGAAAAGATAATGACTTTTTTTTTGGTTCTTTGAAATGGGAGAATGGATACGCCTTGTGGTAGAATGAAGACGAGATATGCTTAAGAGAGATCCACGAGAGCACGTCAGTCGATTCGTATTTTCCGTTCTAGAAAAGTGAGAACTTTTTTCTGCTGTTGTTGTTTTCCTTTTTTTTTTTTCTCTTTTTGAACAAACCTATAGACGAGAGATGACAAGACGGGCGTTTACGCAAACGGAAAAAAAATCAGCAATCACAAGAAAAGTGAACGGAGCGGAAGCAGAACGCAATCGAAGTGAAGCAAAAACGTTGGCAGCTATCAAATGCCAATATTTCCACAGTACTTCCTTTTTGTTTCCGTGAAATCTTTAGTGTGAGTGGGAGTGAAACTAAAGATTGCGTGCGTTGTCGTATCCGCGCAGTTTTTTTTTTTCTTTTCGTCTGTCTTTCGATTGTACGTGTTGAAGAAAAAGAAAAAAGGAAGTATTGTTTTTTTTTTTCGCAGTTTGTGTTCTTGAGAAAAGTGGAAGGGGGACTGAGATCGATGGGTGGTGGTGCGACAACGTGAACTATCTTACTAGCTGTAGAAACCAAAAATACAAGTCTGCGTTAATGGTTGTGCGTTTGTATGTATTAGTAGGTGTAATTACGAAATTTTGCGTTGGGATTTGAGAAGACAGATGCAATATTGAGAGGAAAGAGAGAGAGAGCGATCTAATAACTGGCATGCAGAAACAGATCTAAAAAGAAAACAACAATTATAAGCAGATAACATCGCATTCATACGCACCGGTGCCTTAAGGTGCGCTTTTTTTCTCGCTCTTGTGGTGTATTGATGTAGCAAAGGTATCGCAATTGGCCTAAATGTCTCGAGTCCGGCAGTCTGCTAAGCCTCCAAACATTCTTTTTTTTTAGTTACTATTTTGTTCATTGCGTGAAACACTTTTTTTCAAGGTTGGCAAGTGTGTGGGGAGAGGTAGCACCGTTCTTTGAAAAGAAGAGAGAAAGGAAAAAAAATGCATTTATCACGAAGCGGTCTTCGCGTCGATTCATGCGCGCTGAATCAGGAAAAAAAAAAAAGAGGTCTGCAGGTGGCTGCCCTTCCCGACTCACTGCCCATTCTCTCCACTGCACTAATGAACACAAAACAATCAAGAGAGGCAGCGAGTAGCAGCTTCACAAGGGGAAGGGAATTTTGCAGCCCTGAGGACAAGAAAAAAAGCGGTTCGAATGTTGGAAAGGAATATAAAAAAAAGAAGATAATCTCAAAGTCTGCAACGCTCACGCTTGCATTGGCTGCAAACCCCGTCAAAGTGAAAAAAAAAACTTAAGCAATGCAGCTCTTATGGCTGACAGATGAGCACTCATATTTAGCACTGAGCTTCTGGATAGCCACGCACGTGCGTAACTCTTCCTGCGTTTTCTTTTTTTTCGCCTCCACTTAAAGCAATTTGATCCGCCAAGCTTAGAGTTCCTTTTCGTTTTTTTTTTATTCGTTAAGCATCTTTGCGGCTCCGAAAGTCGCGCGTGTTCTCGTACACGTTGCAAATATGCTCCGCTGGTCCCTTCTTATTCAGCCACTCCATCATCACCTTCACCTTTTTCAGCTGCTCGTCGTTCGTTGCGTCCACCACCTTGGCAGGCAGCTTCCCTGCCGGATCCATGTCCATCGCAAAAGTAAAGGTCAGCGAGCCATCGGCCTCCTCGACGCCGAGCACACAGTAGTGGTAGACGCGACCCAGCACGTGGCCTTTCACCAACTCCGACTCACTACCCGTGTAGTCTATGGAGCACTGCATGAAAGCCATCAAGTTATCGCTGCGTGCGGCTGCGCTGCTGCTGCTGCTCGAAGTGCCGAGAGACGTTGGACGCAAACCCAGCGCTTCCTGCTGGGCCGGGTCCAGCAAGCAGCCAAGCGCCGTGTACGACACCATCTGCCGCGGCGAGACAAGGATGACAGGAGAGCGGAAGTTGTTGCGCTGCACCGTCACGTTGCCTGCGACAAACTTGTCGACGTGGTTCTCGGTGATGAGGTTGTCGTACTTGTAGATGTTGCTCTGCTCGGGGTCGTCGCGGAAGTCCTTGTCGTCCATCAGCAGGTGCTCGAGGGTGGCGGCGTTGCAGTTCGGTACCTTGGCGGTGAACCGAATCGCCTTCTTGTTGCTGTGCTTGCTCGGCCTCTCATCCCACACGATGTGATGGGGCTCGTCTGTCTTTTTGGTGGTCCAGCCAGGTGACTGCACAAAGGCAACGCAGTCACGGATGACCTTGTTGAAGCCGCCCACGCCGATTTGCAGCATTTGCAGCTCCTCCTTGTCAGTGGCGGTGAGGGCTGCCTCCGCCTTCATGGGGGCCGGCGGCTGACGCTCGTGCTTTCGCTTCATCACGAGCAAATGCTTCGTGCGGGTTTGTGTGGGTGGAGGTGACTCTGCTCGGTGGACCGGAGAGAGGAAAAGGAATTGCGAGGGTTTGTTTAGTGAGAATGAAAAGGTGAAAGAAGTCACGAGTCACGGAACGAAAAAAAAAAAGACGTTTCGCAACAGAGGAGTTGCAAATGAAGGTGAAAGTTTTTCCTACACACACACTACACACACACACTCTCTCTCTCTTCATCATGACACCAGGAAATATGCCAGAGGGAGGAAACAGGAAGGGGACTACGCAGTACAACAAGAGGGACAAACTTCAGCAGCACCTCGACTATCCGCAAAACAAGATGAAAGGCAGTGCTCTAATGCTCTTGAAAAACACGCTGCGTACACGTTCATTCCTCCACGAGTGAAGCATGTCCGTTCGTGCTTCGACGTAGAAAATGAAAGAGCGGACGTTGCAAGCACTACAGCTGTTGTTCTTTTTAATGTTGTGATCTTTGTTTGTTTGTTGCTGTTTTCTTAAGGCGTGAAACACGCGAAACCTGTGAAGAAACGTGTAGCAGAAGTGCTTTTTTCAAACTGCCTCGCCACCGCCCAGCAGCCGCTCCGTGTTCACGTCAACCGCGTCGTGGCGCTTCTCCACGCGGAAGTCGATGCCGAGCGAGTCGCAAAACTGGTGCATGCGCCGCGTTGCGCTGCGCGCCAGAAATGTGACCGACACGCCAGGCTGCCCGAAGCGGCCAACACGACCGCACCAGTGCGCGTACTCGAGGCTGCTGGTGGGCTGCGCGAGAACGAAGACGTGGGTGAGCTGAGGGATGTCGAGCCCGCGGATGTTGCTGCAGTTGCACGTGGTGAAGGACCGGCGGGGCTGCTGCGGAGTTGCTGGTGGTGCAGGTGACGAAGACACTGCATCACCGACGGAAGAATCTTCGCCACTTATCGACACATCGGCACCCGCTGCAGCAGCAACATTCATAGATGGTGGAAGAGAAGTGCTAATACCACCGCTGCGAGGGAGGACACCATCATTGACTGCAGCTGGTGCTGCTCGTTGCGGTACTGCCACGTCACGCTCAAACCGCGGAAAGACACCGTCACCAACCACGTTCTGCAGCACGCCACCGCTTTCTAAAAGCGATGCGCTGCGCACCGTGCGCTGCACATACTTGCGCGTCTCACTGCGTCGCCGCTGCCGCTGCTGCTGCTCCAGCGTGTAGTCGAGCCGCTCCACCGCGTAGGCGGCACACTGCGGATCTTCTGCCGTACCGAGCTGACGCAGGACATCTGCCTGACAGGGCAGCAACACCTCCTCCAAAAAGTGGGTCACGTCCGCGGAGTCGGGGAGCACGAGCAGAATGAAGTCGCGATGTGCTGCTGCCGCAGCGGCTTCGCCATCGACGTTCGCGTCCGTGCTCCGTACACGAAAAGAGGGACAGGTAGCGGCCATCACTTTCGCCAAACACTGCCGCTGCTCGGCGTGGGTGTCAGCCGTGTAGAAGATGTGGCGAATATTCGTCGGCACAGCAGTACGCGAGATGGTGTTGGAGACGGCAGCGAGTCGCGTCGACGTCTCCCGTGCCGCCTCAAACACGCGCGCCGTCCTGTCCGCGAGCAGGTTCTTCTTCATGTAGCGACGGATGTGATTCACCGTCGAGCCGGCCAGGGTGGCGCTTGTGAAGACCATCTGCACTGGAGCCTGGTACTTGGTGTGCTTGAAGAGCTCCTTCAAGAGGCGGTTGCCGGCTGCGCTGGGCTGTGTCGAGGGCATCACCTCATCCACCTCGTCCACAACGATGAGATCGACACTCGACAGCACCGGTCTCAAAGAGAAGGAGTAGCCTTTCTTATTCTTGTAAACCTCGCGTTGCTCCATCGCAGCACGGCGACGCTGGTAAAACTTCCAGAGAACGTCTGGGGTGGTCACAAGGAGGTAAGGGCGGTTCTCCAGCGTGCCCACCACTCGACTCGTCTCATGGGCGTCCCGCACCAGCTCCTTGGTCAAGCGGCGGTACACGTGCTCGTCGGTAAGGTCGCTCGTCGCGGCGAAGATCAGCCGGTCGTCGTTCGGGTACCACCACATCTCCCGCACCCACTTTTCTACCTGCCAGCACAAGTAGTCGCTGTTCACCAAGATGATGGTGGACAGCAGCTTCATCGGGCCATCGCGCATCAGCCGCGCCACGACACCGAGGCAGAGAGCGAAGGTCTTCCCGGTGCCGGTGGGTGCGCAGACCGCGACGTCCTGACTTGCGTACATGTGTTGCAAGATGCGCGCCTGCGCAACGGTGAGGCCTTGAAAGCTTGCGGGAGAGTGCGGCGCGACGGCGCCGTCCACTGAGGAGAGACTGCGGTTCGAGTCAAGAAAGTGGTGCTCGAGGTAGGAGACGAGTTGCGGCGGCAGCCCCATCCGCTCCGGCGCCAGCAGCGCCACCGGTTGCTGGGCAATGTCATCCGTGTTGCGCGCGCTGAGGGCGGCATCGTCCAGGAGGACGTCGTTGAGTTGCGGCACGTCGCGCAGCGGGGCGGGCCGCCGTGCCGTGAAGAGCATCGGGCGGCTGTCTGCCGTGCGCAGGTCGGTGAATTCTTCAGGAACGTCGCGAAAACGGCGCGGCAGGCGCTTTTCGGGCCGCCACCACCGCGGCCCACATCTGCGAAGCATTGCGCCGACAGTCGGAGATGGCGCGGGGTTCCACCTGCGCCCTCTCTTTCTGTCCCGGCGAAGTGAAAAGGGGCAAAGAGAAATATGCAGAGAAAGAAGAATGAGAGGAGACAAGACACCAGCAAGAAAGCGACAGTAGTCGACAAACTGTGGTCTCTCCAGTAGAGAAGAAGGGTCCAGACAACTTCTTTTCCACCAGACTGTGACTGTACCTCTAAAGGGCAGAAGAGCGATAGAGTGCGATAAGGGGGACAAAATAAGAGAGAGAAAAAGAGAATGTGGGGTGAGAGAAAGTGTGATTTTGGTAGGTGACAATAACATCGACAATGCAGAAGTGAAAACAAGAGGGGCGTTGCAAGTGAAAAAAGAGGCACACTTTTTTGCTTAAACCACTTTTTTTTTTTTGCTCCGTTTTGCCAAATTTGGAGCCAATGTATCTTTGAGCATGAAGAAAGCTCTCTCTGCTACTTCTACCTGTCCTTCTCACAACCACGCACTCCAATACATGGTTTGTTGCCTCTTTCTTTCAAGAAGAGAAAAGAACAAGTGAGACTTGATCAGACTGCTCTTCTTTCTCACCATGCCACTTAAACGAGGAAATCATGTGTCTTTAATGATATTAGTGATGCCTGTCAATTGTGATTTCTTTGCTAACTTCTACTACTAGGAGGTATGCCCTACGTTGTAAAATTTCTCTTGTGTGTGTGTATTCGTTCTCAAAGCGTCCTGGACAGAGAACGGTGAGCTGCGGCTCAACGGGAGTGACAGACTTCACCCGTACTGACACCAAGACACCCGCAGAGGGTGAGACTCGAAAGAGGGAAGAGGAGTGGCACACGGATGCCAAAGCGAAACGCAGCGAAAAAACAGAAACAAGAGAGAGAAGATCGAGAGTTCGATCTGAGTAATGTCAACGCTTCTCTCTCTCTCTACTCCTCGTCCTCCTCAGAGGCAGACTCGTCGCTAGCCGCCTCGTCGCTAGCCGCCTCGGTCTCGCCGCCGATCTGAGCCGCCTCGGCCAGGTCGGTGGCCTCGGAGCCGTCCTCGGTGGCCTCCACCTCCTCCTCCCCTTCCTCGGCCGGCGCGTTGATCGGCATGTCGTTACCGGGCTGCCACTGCGGGCAGCGGTACTTCATAATCTCGAGCGTCGAGCAGCCGTGGTACACGGCGCCGGCGCAGGTGATGTTGAGGGCGGACATAATGCACTTTAGGTGGTATAGGAAAAAAAAAAAAAAGAGAGAGAGACGGTGTGGTAACCTGACTGGTAGATGAGAGAGAGGGAGGAAAGGAGAGGAGAAGTTGTTCTAGCTGCGGCCTCCTTGCGATGCAAGATCGTAACCGACGCACACATCTTGGGTAACTGCAATGTTTCATTTTCGTACACTACTATAGACGACATCCCCACAGTACCTTCTTTA
Organism: Crithidia fasciculata; assembly: GCA_000331325.2. Classification (NCBI taxonomy): domain Eukaryota; phylum Euglenozoa; class Kinetoplastea; order Trypanosomatida; family Trypanosomatidae; genus Crithidia; species Crithidia fasciculata. The sequence continues at coordinate 1,339,366 of CM003407.1, forward strand.
CCGGTGCTACCTCGCACATTGGTGAAAATGTGTTGCCCTCCAATTCGGGCATGAGGCAGCTCCCCTCCCTCACAACTAACGCCCCGTCCTCCGCGTCTTCCCCAAAGTGCCGCGAAAAAGAATCAGCTGGGTTGAACTCGCCCTTGATGTAGAAGAACACAACAGCGATGTTGTGCTTATGCAGCATCGTGTTCGTCAATCGGTAGAGGGACTCAAGTTCGAATCCTCTACCAATGCCTCCAAACCCGTTGTGCTTGCGCTGTGCGAAGACAATGGGACTGTGGTCCGTAACAATGGCTATTGTTGCCGGTTCTTGAAGCCCCCTATCTAGCAACCTTTGCAAATACACTGCGATCCCGTGCGGTTCTGTGTGAGCGGAGTACCTAGATGTGAACCTTTCTTTAGTGCTTTCCCTTGGAGCCTGCTTTGAAAAATTGACTTTATGGATCCAGCGCTGCTGGTAAGTTCTGGTGATACCGTCTTCTTCCACCGCCACCGCGCCCCATCCAGCTCCAGATGTGTCGGTGAAACAAACCACGTCGTAGTCCTGCTCGTTTGTGGTGGCTTTGATAGGACGCACAATAAGATCCCAACCACGGTTCAAAAGCATATTCCCCGCCGTCAACAGTGCGCTCACCGCCGACTCTGTGAGATGTGGGAGGGTTTCATCCCAGTCCGCTCCCTTGGACACATCACTTACTATGGTGTAGGTGAGTCTGTGACAGTGAATGATGACGCATCCAACTCGTCGTTAATCTCTCTCCTTCTCTCCCCTCCTTTCTCCTTCCTTCGCCAGTTCCGATAAGAGCTCATCCGAGGTCTTAGGTTTTATTTGAAAAAAAAAAAAACATTTTCTCCCTGTACGAAACCAATCTTGGTTGATATTTTTTTTTTTATTACTATTATAAACCGAAGCATCATGCTTCCATCAAATTTTTTTTTATATGGTTCTTAATTTTACTATATATGTTCTTCTATATTTTATTTGTTAGTGGAGTTGTAAGTATCCCGCCCTGCCTGCCCCTCTATCCAACTGGTTTGGAAGAATGAGGCAGGCAGAAAGCGGACCTTGCATTCTCGTTTGTTGAAAGGAAAACTCAAGTATACACAAAGCAAATAAGAGATGCAGCCAGATGTTCGGTAGGTTCGAAGAACAGGCCGGTAAGTTTCTATTAAGTTTATTCTTCTTCTTTATCCTCGTCTGTAACCGGAGAGAATGAGAGAGATTCAGTATAAAAAAAACTCTCCAAAGCCTCATTCACAAATGTGATCCCGGCGTCTCCTCATCTTGAACCAAATCTCTTCCTCTTATCTACCTCTACCTCTCTCTTATACGAACGGCGAAAGGAAAGGAATTATTCACGCCTCGATAAGCTCGAAGGGCATAGAACGCTTTCGAAAGATTGATACGAGTAGTGTGTAAGGCGTACATAATCAGCGATACCAGGGAAACGTACGTCCGGCGGGTGTACCACGGCTTGGCCAAACCAAGTTTTAGCTTTGCGATCGTTTTGATGGAATTCTTGACGAGTCGTTGCGAGCCATCCCAGTGGTATTCTTCGCCCAAAAAAAAAACTGTCCTTCTCAGCAAGGCACAACAAATCCGAATTGTTCAAGTGCAATAACTCCTCCCTGTCAGGAGTCGTGAGGAGATTAGCTCTCTTGATGCGACGATGGATAGCCCGCACCGTCGTGAGGATCTCATTTTTTTTCCGTACACTACTATGAAACAAAACAAAACGAGAGAGGAGGACAGCGACCGAGAAGATTCAATCTATGCGTGTCGCACGTCAAATGAGAAAAGAGGTGAGAGCAGAGAGAGAAGTAACACGGGAACATTGCCATACATATAAGTGTTTTATTGAAAACAGATGCTGAAGCCCGTGTGTATCGATCCAAACCCACCTCGAGGTGGCCTCGCTCTCCCTCCCCCGGGTTCGTTACCCGCTCTAACAGTTCCAGTTGGGCTTGGGACTACAAGAGGGTACTTTTTTTTAGTAAATAGAGGTTTTGATCAACGCCATAAAAACACGCCGTAGTCCAAAAGAAGCAGAGAAAGAGGGAGAGAGTGAGACAGAGAGCAGAGGCAGAGAAAAGGGAAGGCAAATTTAAAGAATAGTGAAGCTGCTGAGACAGAGATGCGGCAGCAGGCAATGATGTGCTACGCAGCCTCTGGAGAAGGAAGCAAGACAGCAGCACTTCGACTCGCTGCTCTCTCTCTTCTCCAGTGCTTCTCGGCGGAGGTGAACCACGGAGAAGCAACACGATGCGCGGCGCTACACCACCAGCCACACTCGAGACACACTTGAGCCACACTGTGAGCTTGAACACCATCACAACAGCACACACACATTGCTGCCGGAAACACTTCTAGCCTTCCTATATTGTTTGTTTGTTTGTTTCTCGCTTTCATCTTTGCTGCTGTCGTACAGCTGCTCTAAAGACGCGAGGTCGCAAAGCTGCAAGAATTGGCGTTGTCTCCGTGAGAGCACAACACACACACACACACGCGCGCGCAAATGGACAGAACGGAAGAAGAAGCAAAAATTGGTAACACACAATGAGAGTGAAGTGGTACAGAGTTGCGTGGGAGAAGCACACAGGAGCAAAAAGAACGAAGTTGCGCAACAGAGTTGAGCAACAAAAAAAAATCATATCAGGATGCGAGTGCGAAGAGCGGAAAAGAAAAAAAAACTCACTCTTTTCTTTCCTTTCATAACCTCTCTGGTGTCTCTACTCGTAGAGGTAGCTGAAGTAGCGCCACGAAATAAGCGGGGCGTGCACCGACACCTCGGCGGCCGACGCGTAGTAGTCAAAACCTTCCGCCAACGCCCCCTGCGCCTCCGCCACCACGCCAGCACCGAGATAGGCCTCCGCGAGCGTGCCGTCCGCGCGCATCGCGTTGAAAAAATGTCGCCCGGCCTCTTGCAGGCGGTTGTGGCGCGTATCGGAGGGAAGGTCGGCTTGAGCAGCCTCCAGCAGGCGGTTCACGCCCAGCAGCGTGTGCGACTCTGCGTGGTTGGGATAGGCGTCCACGGCCGCCAGCAGCGTCGCCGCCACCGCGTCGAAGAGCTTCGAGGAGACGAGACGGTGTGCCGCGGCGCCGGCGAGGGAGGAAGCCGCCGAGTCGCTCTCCGTCACGGCAGCAGTGAGAGGCAACCCGAGCATGGGCGTGGAGTCTGCCGCCACCGCCTCAAGGTCCCACTGCCCCAACAGGTTCATGTCGCGCACCACCAGCGCAGCCGGCGCCTTTCCACCGCGGCCGCTGCAGGCGGAGGACTGCTGCGCCGCGATGGTCTCGCGCAGTCGAATGAGCGACAGCCGCCCCTGACTCGCCTGAAGATCGGCGAAGGATCGGTGGTAGAGCAGCTTGCTCTGCGACACGGCGTTGGTGCCCGCGGCGATGGCCACCTCGGCCATCGTCGTGCAGCCCAGTCGCGTCGCCACGTGGCTCAGCAGTGCCCAGTGGCCCACCACACGCCGCTTCAGCTCTCCGTACGAGTGAGTGGGGCCGCCCTCCACGTCCTCTCCCGGAGCGCAGTGCATGCTGAGACCCTTTAGCGACTTCTTCCGAATGCCCTGCGTCTCGGCCAGCGTGGCCTCGTCCGCGAACTTCACGATGCGGGCCATCGCCACCGCCAACTCCTCCGCTGACTCGTCCTTCGCGTCACCGGGCTCCTTCGCCTGTGCGTCAGGGGCACCCAGCACGCGCGTACGCTGCAGCACCGCCGCGTGCACCACCACACCCACCACATCGTCAGGAAACGCCTCGAGAAGGTGCATGACAGCGGTGTTGGCGCTCTCGTAATCACCGTCCACGGTGTGCAGCAGCGTCAGCAGGAGCAGCGCCATGTAGTGCTGGGGGTGCGCCTGCAATACAGCCGTGAGCGGCGCACGGGCCGAGCTCACTGCTCCCATCTCGACTAACATCCACGCCATGCGCACCACATAACCCGCAGCCTCAGCAGTCATGGACTCTGCGTCGAGCAAGTCCTTGCAGCAAGACGCCACCACCGTCATGGCGGTCTCGTAAGCTGCGGAGCGCCGCTCCATATCGGGTGTGATGGTCCCCCAGTGCACACAGGCACCCGCCAGCGTACACGCAGTCATCGTACACCGATGTGCCTCGACAGCCGCACGCGCCAGTCGAATCGCCGACTCCGCCGCTGGCAGCCGGTGCGCCTCCACCGCAGCCATCGAGGCAGCAGTCAGCAAGTAGGCCGCCTGCAGGCGCTCGGTGGAGGGGGCGGCCTGCGCTGCCTCGCCGTTTTCCGTCGCCCCACGCGCGCCGTTCGCGAGCGCCGCGGCGTCGTCGTCCGCGCCTTCACCCTCCTGTGGGCTGTAGACAGCCGTCTCGGCCTCCGCCGCGGTCAAGTCGCGCCGCTGCACTGCACGGGCCTTGGCGTCGTCCTCGAGGAGCATCCCCGCTGCCTCCTCGCACAACAAGAGCACGCGGTCCTCTGCGGGCCCGTTGTTGCCGCTCACAATGAGAAGATGAGAGGAGAGCTGGAGCCACTCGGCGGTAGTGCTGGGGGACGCTCGAACAGCAGCTGCGGAGCCGCCCTCCACGGTGTTGGTCTTGGCGACGGACTTGGGTATCTTGAGCGGCTCCAGGAAGGAGCGCTTCACGGAGAGGGGCTTTGGCTCGGCCATGTTTCGTATTTGTGGTTTTTTGTGTGGGTGTTCAAGTTGGTGCGACGCCGCAAAGATGTTTTTTTTTTTTAGGTCTGCCTCAGCAGTACACGATGAGGAGTGAGGAGCACCGGTAGCGGGCACCTTGAAAAGAAAAAGGTATTTTGCGTTTTTTTTTATATGTTTAAGCCACAGCAGCTTCGTTTTTTTGTTTGCTCCTCAGTGACGAAAAGCACAGTAAGAAGGAAGGGCGAAAAAACGAGAAATACATGGTTGAAAGAGAACACGACAAGCATCAAAAGCACGGCGCACGCTCTTAAACGGAGCTATCCTAGCATCTCTTCCAGAAACATAAAGAATGAATACGGCTTATCACCTTTCATTTGCAGTGATAAACGCGTTACTGCATCCGTTCTTTTTAATAGTTCCGCTTCGTTTTAACTTCTTTTGTTGGTTGTAGTAAATGTGCCGTGCACGTGCGTCACCTTTATTTCGCCCTGTCATCCTATCCATCATCATCGAACCAACACTCAACCGAATCAACAAAAAAATGTTCTCCATTCACCATGTCAGCCTTCACACATTACGATTAGCCCTACACCCACACACGCTCGTTCAGCGAGACGTCGTAAGGCACCTGGTCGGCAACGGCGGGCACCCGCACCTCCTCCGCATCCTCCAGCGCGACCACCTCCAGCCGCTCGTTGATCACACCGCTGACAAGGCGGTAACCGCGGTGCAGCGTGCCGTGCAACGCCCGCGACACGTGGATCGCCTCCTCCAGCGACGCCATGCGCACCAACACGCAGCCCGTGAAGGCGCCGGACAGGTCGTCTAGAGAGAGGCGCAGCTCGACCACCGTGCCGTAGTCTTGCAGCAGCACCTTCAGCTGATCCTCCGTCGTCCAGTAGGGAAAGCCGTCGAGCACGATGTCGGGCACGAACTGCGCCAGGTCGTCCTCGACGCTGCTCCGCTCGCTATCGCTGCGAGAGCTGCCCGACAAGAACGACCCACCCTCACTGCCAGAGTCCCCGTCGCTGTCCCCAGCACGCTCCGCTGAGGAGGTAGAAGTGGAAGATGAGGAGCCTGCGCTGTCGCCCAACACCGCCCGCCGCCTCCGCCGCCGCTCCTGCAGTCGCTGCTTCGCGCGCGTGCGTTTGCGGCGTCGCGCCACCGCCGCCGCGGCTGCCCCGCCCTTACCGTCTGCCTTGTCAGCCGCACTCGTTGCCGGCTCGGCGCGCAGACGCCACACAAAGGCGTGCCGCCGCATCCACAAATTCACATCGGCAAGGCAGTGCGTGTTCTTTGCCCCGGTTGGGTCGTGCAGCGCGATGCAGGCAAGCTCGCGGTAGTACGCCCGTCGCACGGCGTGCACGGCGTTCTGGTGAGAATCGACGGAGATGATGAAGTCCTGCACGTACAGGGATGCGCCGTCGGTGGTGTTGGTCGGGGCGAAGAGTTGGTGCAGCGCCTCGGCAGCGGCCTCGCCAAGCTGTGCCGTATACTGCGCCAGCGGTGTGCGCTGAATAGCCGTGCAGTCCACCTGTCCATAACGACCAAAGTATGGGTTCAGCGACTCCTCGTTCAGTAGATGCGGGTGGATCATGCGCACGTATATCTGCGTCGTCGTGCCGAAGTGGGGCGTGGTGCGGTCAGAGAGGTGCTCATTCGTTGGCCGCAGATAGAAGAGAGGGCGAACCATGATGTCTGTCACCGGCACTGGCGCAGCAGCAGCAGCAGCAGCAGCAGCGGCAATCGGAGTTGCCAAAGTAAGAGGTGGCATGGGCTGCTGGGGTGGCGTTCGCAGGGCGGCTGCAGCCGGCTCGACACCGCTGCTGCTGCCCGGCGGCGACCCCTGCGGCACCACGTTGTCTGCCGACGCCGCTGTCGCAGCTGTCAGCCGCAGCGGCGTGGCGTCGAGACTGGAGGGCACAGTTGCGGCGGCGGTGCGGGGTGGGGTGCTCTGCGCGGATGCCGACGGAGCCACACTCGTTGCCGACCGCAGCTGCCGCGACACGCAGGCCGGCCACGTCACTGGACAGTCTGGATACACAAGGTACGAGAGGACGCAGCGCATTGTGTAAAGGCGGTAGGGGCTGCGCGTGAAGAAGGAGCCGCCCTCGCGCCGGTGCGTGTCGAAGACGCGGTGAAGCATGAGGAGCACCGTGCGGGCTTGCTGCTTCGCGCGCGGGTGCAGGGAGTCGTAGAAGAGCGGGTAGGCCATCGCATTAGTGAGGAAGACATCGTACAGGTGCGAGAGGAGGTGCAGCTGGCGCGCCAGCTGATAGTTTTGCAGGTCGCAATCCGGGAAGTCCATCTTGCGCTATCGCTGCTCCGCGTTACATACACCTTTCTTATTTGCTTAATGATTGGAGTGGGCGTGCGACGTCGTGTTTAGCACACGGAAAAAAAAAAATAAGGGTGTATGGAGTGCAGAAGCACCTCAAATAGACAGATAACACCATACACGTAAGGCATGAGAAGACGGAGAGAAGATGAAGTGAAAGCGGGAAAAGATGCCGACACCCAAACAGCGCTGCTCAGACCCTGCACAACAGCAGCTTCCTTTTTTTCTTTTTTTCCGAAGCAGCTGAGGTCATAAATTTAGCAAATCTCATAAATTAACGCTTGATCCACTTCCCACGCAGCGTCATGCAACACGCTAGTACAAGGCAGAACTTTCAAACGCCATACGTTTCCATCCCTCGTATGTCTTTCTTTTATTTTTTACTCATCCTCCACACCTTACGTACGGCGCGTACCTCAGTGACATCTACTTCGTTTTTTCCCCATTTGTTTCTTGCTTAACGAGCACTTTTTCTTTTGTGCCAGCGAACGAGGAAGACCATCGCGTATACCCTCACACGCTCTTAAACGACGTTACTTATTAGCTCCAACGCACTCACCCAACCAACAGAAATTCAGCAAGGCAGCGCACTTTCTCAAACGCTTGCTCTTGTCCACGCACCGCTCTACGCAGTGCAGGTGTCCCGCCAGAGAAGCCTTTACCCATAGAGAGCCTTGCGCACGGAGGCTGACTGCTCTGTCCACTGCTGCACGGCCGCCGTCAACGCCTGCGCCAGCAGCGGGCACCGGCCGACCTGATGCACCCCCACCACCTCCCCGCTCTCACTAACTGCGATGGTGAGCAGGCCGTCCGCCACGTACTCCTCGATGGCGGTCGTGTCGGCCAGCAGCCGCACCTGCGCGCCGGCCAAGAAGCCAAAGGTGCAGGCGGTGGGCAGACAGGACAAACGCACACGGCGGCTTTCAATCACATCGCCATTCGGCAACCGCGTGCGGGGCAGACGTAGCTGATGCAGAGCCGCCAGCACGGCGTGCAGGCTGGCAGCGCGCAGCCCGCCGTCGAAGCTGAGCAGCGTCACCGTCACGTTCAGCACCCAGCAGGCCTCCCCGTCGTAGATGCTCAGCTGCGTGGGATCGAAACAGCCGTCGACAACACTTCCAATATAGCCTTCCAGCTGCCGCAGCGGGAGGTCGGCGTTGCCGTTGCTGATGATGTACTGGAAGGACTTGTAGTTCGTCGCGGCCCCACCGCCCAGCTGCTCCACGAACGGCGCCTCCACGTGTATGTTGAGGCGACCCGCAGCGGGGCGGTCCGGCCGGGGCGGGCCGAGCAGACCCTGCACCGTGCACTGCATGCAGGCGCCGTAGCTGTCCGTGTACATCACAGCAGCCAAGTTGCCGCTGTTCGCCATGTTGATGCCGGTCTGAACAACTCCACTGCTGCTGCTACTAGGTGCTTCAGCGGCGCGCTCTTCTCGTACGACCGTAGGAACGCGGCAGGTGGTGAAGTCCCGCTTGTCGAGCCGCTCCCCACGTGCGAGGAGCTGCGAGGTGTGTGCGCGGAAGGCCGTCAGCTCGATGGAGCCGGTGTTGGGGGGAAGTGACATTAGTGGTGCGACACTGTGAGTGTGTGTCTCTTTAGATCAGAGAATGCAGCAGCAGTGTGACGCTCTTGGCAGTGACAGTGCTTGTGTTTCCAGTAGAACAGAAGGATAAGAGAAAGATAAAGAAGCTGGGAGTAGTTCACAGGGGCGTCTTTAGCAATGGTGTTGTTGTTGTTCTTGCTGGGCTTCAAGAAGAAGAGTATAGCATTAAGCCAATGCTACATGCGGGAAGCTCACGAAGCAGCTCCAATTTTTAAATACTCCACTTCGCCGCATCGCCAAGTTTTCGATCTCGGCTGCCACATACAAAAGAAAAAAAAGCGTCAGTAGGAAGAGCCGAATGGCCCTGCAGTCTCCCACTTGCTTTTTTTTCTTTTTCTTTTTTTCTAGTTGCAGAGCTCCGCGGTCGAGATGCAGCCCAGCAACAAGAGAAAAAAAAGCTTTTTCTTCATCAAGCATTCTGCGCGTCTGTGTTTGTTATGTTGTGGGTTTTTTGCTTTTCGCTTTTGCTAGAGCTGCTCCTCGTGCATCTCACTCCTAGCTGTAAACTTGCTCGAACAGAAAAATGTGGCAGTGCTTGTCGCTTCCATAATCCCTGCTGCGCTGTGCTGTACTGGGCAATACACTACCATGCGTATATTTCTATCGCGGTTGGTCGACATTCAAGTGCGGAGAAAATCAGAGAAAAAAAAAGAGGATGAGAACAAAAGAAAGCGCCGCGTGTGGCAGTGTGTCTGTGAGGCACACACATACACAAACACATCGCCACATACGTCACGTAGCCAGAAAAAAAGAAGAAAAAAAGATTCGGCAATCCAACGCACTCCAGCACGAGAAAAGGAGAGAGTAATACTTTGAAGACGAGCGCACATCGCCACCCCACCATCAACGTGGTTGGTAGACAAGAAGGAGGAACAAAAAAAAAAGAAATAGAACAGTGTCAGTGAGCACATACACAACAACGACCTTGAAGAAACAAAAACAAAAAGTGTGAAATAAGAGAACAATGAGAAGGAGGAGTCCTAAAAACAAGACAGCCTCCATAACGAGCGCATATCACTTCTCTTTTTTTTTCTTTTTTTTTTTATGTAGCAAAGCCGGACAAAAATGAACAAAGCACAGTAAGGAACAGAAAAGGAAAATAAAAAAGCACTTGTGAAAACTCTACAGGAGGAGATGCGCGCTGTGTGACTGCCCCATCGTTCTGCCCGCAACTCTGCAAAAGCGATTGCGCACCACACAGCGCCATCAACATCGTTCATTGACACCGCCGCACGACTCTCCAACCAACTTGCGCTATTAGAAAAATAAGGAACGGGAAATATAAAGAATGAACAAAAGAGGCACGCAGAAGACGGGGGAAAAAAGAAGACGCGCAAGGCTTCACCCATGCAAGCACAAGAATGCCTCGCGTGCACGTCTTTTTTACCCGGCAGCGCTGGGCAGAGAGCAAGAAAACACATACTCACACACCGAAGGAAAAGCTAGCTGGTGTGCACGAAGCGACAAGACACACACACACAAACAGTTCCACGGTGGTCGGCTTACAGCTTGAAGCCGCACTCGGTACAGAACTTCTGTGAGTTGGACGACACCGGCACCCCGCAGCCACCACAGAACTTTGCCTTTCCAGGTCCCGACGCCGGCGCCGCTGCAGGAGACGAAGGCGCAGCCGCCGCATGATTAGCAGCAGGTGCTGTGGAAGGCCGTGCGGGAGACGGCGATGACACCTTAGAGGGTGCAGCAGTGCTGTGCTGTGGCGCTGCTACCGCGACAGCTGATGCAGGCGCTGCCTTTGCCGGCCGCGGCGTCGTTGCTGCGCTCGCCGAAGACGGACGCGTCTTTAGCTGAATGCTGCGACGCGACGGTGGCTTGTTGCGCTCCGAGCAGCACTCCTCATGCCGCTTCACCCGCTCGGGAACGAAGGTGCGGCCGCAGTACTGGCAAGGCACGAACATGGAGAGCTCCGCAGTCCGCTGCTGCTTCAGCCGCGACTCCACGTTCTTAAAGCGAGAAACATTGTTTAAGGGAATCTTCTTCGGGGCCCACTTCTTGCGATCGGAGGCGACGTGCTGGACGTCATCGTCAGAGTCGGGAGCGCACTCCACCACCACCGTACTCCCTAGGCCACTGTGCGAAACGTCCACCTGCGCATCCTCCTCGTCGTCGGATCGCATTTCCACAACCTCTTCCTCTCCCTCCTCCGCGAACGGTCGCTCACTCACCAGCTCTGGCATCTGCGCCGTACGTGGCGCACCGGCCGAGCCCTGCTTGCGTGGGCGACTCCCCGCCGCGTGCTCGCGTCCGCGGCTCTGCGACAGCGAGTAGGCGGAGTGCATTGCCTCCCCGCGCTCCTCGTCGGGGGACCGGGAGTGGTGTGACATCAGCACCGTGCTCAATTCCATCGATGCTGGGCGGTTCGGCGCCGAGGAGCCCGTCATGTCGGGATCCCCGCGTAGGATGGCCACCGAGGACAGCCGCCGCTCCGTGTCGGCGCGCGGCGACGGCGGCTTCACCTCCTCGCTCTCCACGTCAAAGACAATATCGTGCGGCTCGGGCTCCTCGCTCAGGCCATGCTGCTGCTGTGCGGCGTACGCGTTCGACAGACTCGGGCCGCGGCTTGGTTTCTTGGCTGAGGGAGCCTGAGGCGGCACGCTGTCGGCCCCGGCGTCCTCGGGGAGGGCGTAGCTGCCGCGAGCGCGGATGGCGGTATTCTCGCCCCCGGCGGAGCGCGGCGGGGCATCGTCGGGGCCCGCACCGCTGGCAGCGGCGTAGGCACCAGAGGCCCGGATCGGTCGCTCTGCGGCAGCTCCCCTCGGCGCGGCCTTCGATGCCAGTTGTGGTGGCGCCGCTCCTGCTGCTGCTGCGGATTTGGCGATGCCGTTTGTTGCAGCGGCTGCTGGCACCGCAGCGGCACCGTTGGCTGGTGCGTTGGCTGCAGAAACGCGATGCACTGGCCGGGCGGCGTTGCCAGGCTTGCAGCTGCGCAGATGCACCTGCAGCCGGTCCGGTAGAAACGTGCGGCCACAGTTTGGGCACGGCGCCAGTGCCGTCTCGTTGTACGCGTCCATCTGGATCTGATTGTAGAGCTCAATCTCGTTGGCACGGCGGCTCTGCGCTGAGCCCGCGAGCCGGGCAGCACCTGGATGCCCTACCGAGGCGCCACCCGCAGCAGCGGTTGCGCTCGCGACGCGTTCCTTCATCATCTTCTCATGCGCCTCGGGGGACATGGGCTTTGGGCCCCGCACCGCCGGCTCCCCACGCTCCCACTCAATCATCTTCTTTAGGTAGCACTGAGGGCGGTGGATGTCAATGCTAGAGGTGCCGAACTGCCGCCCGCAGAGATAGCACATGACAAAGTTCGGCGCCTGCCCGCTGCTGCGTCGCCCTGCCTTGCCGTTCTTGCTTGCCTTTTGTGCTGGGTTTGGCTCTTCTACTTTGCGGTGCCGGCGGTCGTTGTCGAGGATGGCCTGCAGGCCCCGCGTGACGATCAGCCCGCTGCCGTTCTCAGTGCTGCCGCCTGCTGTGCGCCGCGCGGAGGCCGGCGCGGCTGCCCCACCTAATCCGCTCTTGCGGCTCGAGGAGAGGGCGTTGCTGCTGAGACCTCCGGGCCCGGCAGTGGAGCGGCGCGTGGCGCTCATTTGCGGTGCACGTGACGGTGTGCTAGGCGACAAACTAAATTGGGGTGGTACGAGCAGCAAGTAATGCGCTGCTACCGGCTAATAGTTCTCTCTTTTTTTTTTTTCCGCTCTTCAACCTGCTTCGAGATGTGGTGGTATGTGTGGTTTGTTGAGCGTGCAGTGTGAAGAGAAAAGTTTGAGAGAGTAGAAGAATACGCAAAGCAACAAATTACATACACCGTTGTAGAGGGCCCATTGTCTTTTCTTTGTCGGCAGTTGCTGCATCACGGCCAACAAAGCGAGGCAGATCGCCTTTCATGTGCACCACCTTGCGAGCCCAGCCACGGGAGAAGTAGCCCGTCATCGCAGCAAGCTTAGAAACTCGAGCATGGAGCAGCAAACAGCTTATATTATTTATTTTTTGCGTTAGCGGCAACAGGCTCATACAGAGCAGGGCACCGGCATTTCTTCACGTCTACCATCTAAGAGTCCTCCGCAGTCAAAACAGAAAGTAAAAGGGAAAAGAAAAAAAGGACATGTGTGAAAACGCTTTCGGGAGCGATTCAAGAAGAGAAGAAAGAAAGAATGAATCGATCACGCTAACCGGGAAAAATAAGGTTGTTGATGAAAAGACGTTATTCGCCCGGCTCTCAGAAGATGGAGAATTGGAGAAGAGGTGAACGTAACCGAGGCGCTAAAAAGGGCAGAAAAAAAATGCGTACGAAGGGAAAGACAAAACGCTCAGCTAAGCAAGGCATACACGATCACCAGAGAACTTACCTAAAGAGAGAGAGGAGCCTCCTAAAACGAATAAATCATTGAGAAAAACGCACTGTAAAGCTCTTTCTACTTCCATACCACGTTGTCGTTGCTGCTCCGTTTTTTTTTTTTTAGAAAGACCTTCTGTCCTCCGTGCGAGCCATAAAGCTCTTCTCATTCCCTTACCTGAGCATCCTTCATGCTAGTGTGTTTGAAGGGAAGGGAAGGAATAAAGAAATGGCAAACCCAACGTACGAGCAGAACAACCAACCACTTCCTGCACGTCTGTGCAACAAGCACAGTGCCTTATATACGCATGTACACACACTCTTGCAGCAGGGTGCATACCGAGAGAGACCCGGCGAGGGAGAAACAGGAAATGTTTGAGCCCTACTAAAAAAAATCAAGAAAAAATTCGAAGTGCGCAAGAGGAAACAACAGCGTGTATTCGTTGATCCTTCTTTTCTTTTCTCTTTACCTTTGTGAATATATATAGAAGCGGATGTGTCCTGCAGCTCTTCCATTAAGTGTGTTGCACCGTTCTTCAGCCTTTGGCGTCGCAGCTTGCCGTTCGCCGTAAACAACTTGAACTAGAAAGAAAAAAAAAAGGAACAAAGGTGCCATCTTCCTCTTTCTCCATATGCATACTTCACACGCAGCGCTGCCCTGCATAGAAGAGATAAAGACCTGCACAAAAGCACTTCCTTCTTCGTTAATGTCGTCCCCTTACTTCTTCTTTTTCTGAAGGTGCTTCGGCACGTACGGCGGCGCTCCGCCCATCTGGATCGTTTCCATCTCTGCCTCCTCAAACACGTGAGGGCGGAGGTGCTTCGGCAGCTGGTCGTAAAAGTCAAACACGTTGGCAGTGGCATCGCCGCTCGTGCTCGCAGCTGCAGGAGCAGCAGCACCCGCGCCAGCAGCACCCGCACCCGCAGCCGCACCCGCAGCCACGTGTGGCTGTCCGCCGTTCTTCGCAATCGCGTAGGTGAAGCGAATCATCGGCGTGTGCAGAGTGCGCTGGGAGAGGCGAAGCATTTTTCTTCGGTGTTTTGTGTTGTTGTTGTTTTCCCGCGTGGGTAAGGCTAATTGTAAGCTGCAAAGAAAAATTGTTTTGTATCTTTAATCCTAAAGAAAGGGATTTGGAGAAGTACCTAAGACCTGTAGAACACTCCAGCAGTCAAAGAGGGAGGCGCAGTGAGTGTGCGTTTTTTTTTGTTGTTGTTGTTGTTCAAAGAGGCGCACAAGCAAGAAAAAGAGAAGAATGAGAAAGTCTTCAAGAATGCGCAATCACAGCACAGTAATTTTCAAGATGATAATGCGCATATAGAAGAATAAGTGTTTAGAAGCACTCTTTCAACACTCTACAACGCGTATCTCACAACCTCGAGTAGGTGTGCGAAGCGCTGCTCGCTGGCGTTGGACCTGCAGAGCGCGAGGAAGTCACACGCCTCGTCACACAGAGCCTGCCTCTTCTCTCCTACACCCAATTCTGCACTTGTTGTTTTACGTGCAAGAAAGCACGCGGAAGCGCCTCAGCAGCTTTGTACAATATAATATTGTTTTATTGCCACACCAGTGACAGCTTATAGGGACACGTTCTTATTATTATTTTTTTTTTTAGTGTGAAGATTGCGGAAAGCAGCTCGGCAAATTGCTGCCTCCCTCGTTTCTCCTATTCTCTCTCTACCAGACCTTTCTAGGCATGCGTACCAATGCGAGGCGTCACGTCGATCTGTGCGTAGGCCACATACGACGAGGACAGCGGGTCCACGTCAATCACACCGGCACGCACATGAGTTGTGTTGCCGGTAGCAAGGCCTTTCTGCATTACTGTCGCGGTCAGTGCACCGAGGCAGTCTGTCGTCATGCGCGACGTGCAGGTGTACAGCAGAACACGCACGCCGTGCGATGGTGGCACGACGCCCAGCGCTTCCTCCACCTTCGCCAGCACCACTGCGATGGCCGTGTTGGCATCAACAGAAACGAGCAACTGCCGAGGAGAGTGACCTTCCTTGCAGGAAGCTGGCGGTGCACGACACACCTCAACACTGCTGCAAGGGGCGTTCTTGGAAGCCTCGGTGAGCAGCAACCGCAGCGCCGCATCAAGAACACGTTGACCGGCAAATGCACCAAGATCTTCTTTAACAGCTTCAAGGGGTATCGCAGACGGACTTGTTGGAGAAGTAAGAAAGAGAGTGGCCGAGGAGTCAATCTGACGAGCAGCAACAGCGGCCGTATCGTGGGTAGCATCGCTATCACTTGACAAGCACTTCTCTTCCGCTGCGCCCAGCAGTACCGACAGCAGAGCAGAGCAGCAAAGGTCGAGAGCCTCAGGGTGGCGCCAGAAGGTCGGCACGGTTAAAAGAGAAGGTGTTGCACCAGCTGCTGCACGCCCACGCACCGCGTGACTCTCCGCCGAGCTCACGGTAAGCCACGAGAAGGGCAAGGCAGAGAGAGCGGCGTGGTAGGGAGGGAGACGTGCTGCCAGCTCGCGACCCAACGGCTCGCACCAGCACCGCACCAGCAGCGACGGAGAAGACAGTGGCCGTGTGTTCCCCGCTCCCTCTAATACTCCGCGACTCGTGTGTAATTGAAGGTCCTCAGCTGGCAGGTGACGGTGCAAATGTGGATACAGCACGTCCACCACTACGTCACCCGCGGCAGCCGCCCCTCCTTGCCGCGCCTCCGCTCCCTCCTCCCCTCCGCTGCAGATACAGAGAAGAACCTTGATGTCCGTCAGCAACGGCGCAGCCGCCGTCACCACCGCAACGAGCTGCTGCTCCTCCATCGACAGCATATCCGCAGGGTGGGCGGGGCCACACAAGGGGTTCTGCATGCCGAGCACGTCGGTGTTGCGCTCCACCACGACAGCCACCTGCAGCGACGCTCGTGACGCCTTGCTGCTGCTGCTGCTGCTGCTGCCGTTAGACGTCGGCTGGGAAATGAAGACGCCACGGAGGCGTGCCTGCATCGAGCTGGGCAGTTGGGCAGCCCACCGCTCTAGGAAGGGGACGAGGCGCTGCTGCTCTAGCGTCTCAAGTAAGCAGGGACCACCAGCCTCCCCTACACTACCACTGTGCGCGAAAGAAGCAGCATTGAACGCGCCACTGGCAGAGTCACTCAAACGAAATGGGTTGCTCTCCACACTTCCTTCGCGAATGAGTTCGATTGCGGGGCAGTTAGCTGTCTCCTCACCATGCGTGCGGTGCGCAGACGTGTCCAGAAAAGTAGCGGCTACCGCATCCTTCGAGCCGCGTACACTGGGTTGCTGCCACCGCGTTCGGAAAGTCAGCTGCAGCGCCTGTAGCTGATTAAAAAAGACCGGAACTGTCAATGGCTCCACAAAAGATATGCAACGCGTTGCGTGTGCTGGCGAGGGCGAGGGAGCCGCAGGCGACGCTGCATCTGCCGCCTCGTGACGTCCATTGTGTCGAGTGCGCATTTCTTTCGCAGCGAACAACGCGGCCGACCAGCAGTTCCGCACCTCATCGAGCAGCGAGGCCCGCCACGCCTTCTGCTTCGCCGCGCTACTCTGCTGCCGCACCTGCAGCGCCATCCATGGACACCGTGTGCACGTCTGCGCACTGGCCCGCTGGCACGGAAGAGTAGGGAGCGCTTCCGTGGTGCTTATACTCGATGAGATGCGGCGACCGTCGCGCATAACGACGGTGTACTGATCGGGCGAGGGCAGCTGACGCGCCGCGCGAACCCACGCCACGACGGACTGCCTGGTGCGGAGAACGGTGCCAGGCGTGATACCAGGCAGCGTCATGCGGTGCCGCACATGCGAGGAGGACGATGAAGGTGTCTGATGACCGCGACTGCTGCGCGTCGTGACCAACACACACGAGCACCCTGATGGCTCCATTGCCTCTGCGATGATGTACGCGCTGGACTTGCCTGACGTGCTCGGCGCGGTGCGCCGGCGAGACGTGGTGTGCGTCGCAGAAGACCCCGCAGCAGCTGCTGCTGCTGCTCCGCTGCGCAAAAGCTGTTGTCTCACCCACTCCAGCCGCATCTCAAACGCCACTATGTCATCGACGTCTTTGTCTGCACCGTCTTGCGGTTTGTCCTCTACCCGAAGTGCTCTCCTCACTCGCTACTCGAACACAAAGCAAAGCCGCGGCACACTGCAGAAGATGTAGATCAAAATTAGAATGGCTTTTGTGCGTGGGTGTGTTTGTGTGTGTGTTACTACATATTTTATGTAGAAAGGCGGCGGAAGAAAAGCAAAGGTGAACAGCTAGGTGACGACAAACGGAGGCACGTGACTTTTTTTTTTATTTGCAAAGTAAATCACTAAAAGCAAAAGCGCTTGACGTCGCGCTTTTCTCTTTCTCATCAGAGACTGCCAACGTCTGACAATATATTCTGCGGAAAAAAAACTTTTGTTTTTTGTGGCGGATAGCGAACGTAAAGAGAAGCAGGCGCGCAGCTGTAGAGTGCGGAACAACACGCAAGTGCTTCCGAGCAGCTGCCTCTACTTGGACGGCGCACTCACGTCTCTCCTCGCTGACTGGCCAACAAATAAAAGTGCTGCGCGCTTCTCATTGCATTGCATGGCGTGTCGTGACGCCTTCGACGCAACAGAGCCTATAAGTTTATTTATTACCTTTCTTCGTTCACTCTATCTCATAGAAGTATCATCTATGCATGTACAAGTCAGGAGATCTAAATGGCGCAAATCAAGACGACTAGTGCTGGCATCTGCACACCAGCTTTTTTCCTTTTAGCTGACGCTCCGTATTTCAAAGCAAAAAAGGCAAAGCTTACGTGTCTATTCTAATCACTGTCCGAGGAGTTCTCAAAGCTGTCGTCGCTGTACTCGGCGTCCTTCTTTGCCGCCACCGGCTTCAGCACCGGCGCAGAAGTCAACGACGGCACCGAGAGCGAGGCACTGCGCACAGGAGCACTTGCGGGCTTCTTCGGCTTGCTGGTGCTGCTCCGGCTGCTGTCTGAACTGTTAGAGCTGCTCCCGCTGCCGCTATCCGTGTCGGAGTCGCTCGAGCTGCTGCTACGGTCGCTGCTGCTACTGGAGCTGTGGCTGCCCGCTCTCTTCTTCTCCCTCTTCGTCTTACTCGCCTCCTCAGCACCGGCTTTCGCAGCAGGCTCAGTGGTCTCGTCTGGTGCGGCGGCGGCAGCCTCCGTGCTGTCTCCCGCTGCTCCATCACCCTCAGCCTCAGCAGCGGCAGGATCGCCGCCACCCACAGCAGAGGCGGCAAGGATCGTCTTGATTGTAGCCCCATCCAGCCCGGTATCCTTGAGGGACTGAAGAATGCTCTGCTCTGCTGCCGCACGCGCCTTAGACTCCTCCTGCAGGTGCACCGGCTCCGCAAACACCGGCGGCATTTCTGCCACGCGTTGCTTCATCTCGTTCAACCGCGCCTCGGCTGCCTTCTCACTCTCATGCATCGCAGCACGCAGCGCCTTCACCTTGGCCCGAATGGCGACTTCGTGCTCGGCGTGGTGGTCGACCAGGTAGCCAGAGAGCCGCTGCCGCACCTCGCGCTGGCGCTGCGCCACGGCCTTCCAATACTGCTCATCCACCTCCGCTGTTTTGTTCTGCTCCTCCGACTGCTTGACATACGTCGAGTAGATGGCTTCAGTGCGGAGGGCGTGGGCACGGGTGCCGCGAGGGGCGGTGGTGTGGTGGCCGCGCTGGGGTGAGCGCGTGACGCTGCCGGATGGCGGAGATGCGCTTCGTTGCTGCTGTTGCTGCTGCTCATTCTTCTCCGCAGTGAGAGATGATGGAGCGCCGGCTGTCGACCGCGTCCGTCGCTGACGCTGCTGCGACGGCGGTGGCAGGGCGGAGACGCTGCGTGTTGGACGGCGTCCCACCACCTTCTCCGCCCGCGCACTTGGTGTGATGTCAAATGGTTTTGGTGTTGTCGTCGGCTGCGCCTTCTTCTTCTCGGCCAGCTCCGTCGTGTTCTTTGCCCAGAGCGCAGCAAAGTTCGGAACGCCTGGCTTGACGTTCGGCTTGAAGGTCAGCTGGGGGTTGTAGCGACGCCACGTAGCCTCCTTTTCATCCAGCACCGTCGTCGATGGGCGAGCCACGGATGGCGCTGTGGAAACAGCAGCAGCAGCAGCAGCAGCAACAGCAGGCACTGCACTCTGCACTGCTGCACCTGCGTCTGCTCCTCCACTCGCGGTAAGAACTGTGGCTGCTGCGGTGACAGCGGTCACTGCGCCGGCAGTCCCTGGCGGAGGCGGAGGAAAGGACGGTGGAACCGCAACACCGAGGGATGACGATGCAGGACCCTGCTGAGCGGGTGGAGGTAGAGCGGATGGGGCAGGCGGAGAGGCCGCACCGCCCAGAGCCGCCGGCGGTGGTGGTAGAGGCACGGCTGCTGCAGCAGCAGGTGGTGCTGGAGGCACGGGTGGCATGGCCGAGGCGGGGGACACCACAGACGAGGGCATAACCGACAGCAGCGGAGACGGTGATGACGGGGGCGGCAGCGGCGGCGGCGCAGCAGAAAGTGGGGGAATCGCAGGTGCAGGCAGAGCGGCCGCAGCACTGCCCGGTGGCGGGGTGCTCGTCGTCGACGTGCTGAGAAGGGAGAGAGAGTGGTGCGGAGCGGGGGAGGTTGTGCCGACTGTCGCGGCCTCTCCTGGTGGTGCGAGCGGCAGCGGGACAGACGCGGGAGGAGGGAGCGGTGGTGGCGGTGCCAAGGGGCCGGCAGCTGCGGCAGAGGCGGGTACCTGCGCTGCTGCTGCTGGTGGCGGTGGAGGTGGCACAGCTGCGAGTGGAGCTGCAGGGACAGCTGTTACAGGGAGGGAAGAGAGCGGAAGCGGGGCGGGCAGGGGAACGGCTGCGGTGCTAGGAGGCACAGGCACTGCGACAGACGCCGACGCCGCCACAGGATGGATCGCCTGTCCCACACCGAAGCACGGTGCGCCGCCACCGCCACCACCACCCGCTCCTCCGGATGCCATCAAGAGAGCCGCGTTATTACTACCGATATTCGCGGCCGTCGCGTCAAAGCAACGCCCCGGTGTTGGGCTGGTGAGCAGCGGCAGCACCTTCCGCACCTCCTCGTCCACCTCCATCTTCCGCGCCGCGGCACGGTACTTGATGCGCTCCTTGCGGACACGCTCGTGGTCGCTCAAGGCGGGCCACAGCCGCATCTGCACCTCCAGCGGCACCTCGTTCACCTGCGAAGCTGAGACGCCGCCGTCGGCTCGTGCACCCGCGCTCTGCGCTCGTCGCCGCAACTCATTCCGCGGAACAGGCTTCCCATCCGGGCCGTAGACGACGCCCATCAGCTCCTCGCGAGTGTGCCGCAGGCTCTGCGCCGATACCCGCACATACGCAGCTTCCTCCTGCGCCTGCCGGGCCCGCTCCCGCGCCATGAGCTCGATGGCGGCCTTCCGCTGACACCACTCCTCGACCATCAGCTCGTACTTGTTCATGAAGGTGGACGGCGGGACGGGCTTGGCCTTCAAGGGGTGGCGGCGGTGCGCCTCGGCGGCGGCCTCGCGTGCGCGCCGGTCCTCCTCGGCGCGCTGCTCGCGAATGCGCGGCGGCTTTACCAGTTCCCGCGCCTGAAAGGTGAAGGGCTCGACGTGTCGCATGCGTGACTCCCGCCGCTCCTTGTAGCCCTGCACGTCGCCGACGGAGTTGAAGTACTGGCTCATTGACGTGCGAGCGACCGCCTCGTACTTTTTCCGCAGCGTCTCGAGCTCCTTCAAGCGGTCCTGGTAGGACCACTGTGTGCGGCTGGCTTTTCCACCCGGCGCTGCAGTGTTCTCTGGAGTGCCTGCAGCTGGCGAGGCAGCCACGTTCGCCTCCTGCGCGCTTAATTCGCGGACGCAGCGATACTGTGCGAGTGCCGGGGTACCGCTAGCCAATGCTGTGCAAGAGTCCCCGAGTGCCGTGTGGCCCAGCAGCTGCTCCAGGCGGTGCTGCTCCTCGCGCAGCTGCTGCAGCTGCCCCATCATGGACTCTTCCATTGTTTGTTTGTTTGTTGCTGGCTGTTGTAGTTGTACGACGCCGGTGTTTACTTTCTAGAGCAGATCTGAAAAGGCAAGAGTCGGCTCCTGCGTTTCTCTCTGCAGAGCACGACGTACGTTAGTCGTTGTGGTGTGGGAAGCGAACCAATCCTAAGTTCTATAAGTCTTAAAGGAATACTGCCTATTGCCTCGACCACGCGTATCTATATCTCTCTCTATGTGTGTGTGCAGTTGCTTGTGAGTGTGTATGTGTGCGGGTGCGAACGGATGCTTCCGAGTTGCGCCGCGCACAAGAACTAAAATATGTGTGCTTTATCTTCTTTTCTTCTCTTAGCAGGTTTAAGATGGTATGTGCAGGAGTTGCGAGTAGCCGTTTGCCCTCTCCTACTGCAACACGATAATGAAAAAAAAAATGAATAATGGAAAAAAATGAGAGAGAGAGAGAGAGAGAGAAGGGGTAGAGTGATGATAGGTAATGAGATACGATGCATTCGAGACAGCTAGCGGCGTTGTAAGACGCTG
The DNA here is from genome assembly GCA_000331325.2 of Crithidia fasciculata. Classification (NCBI taxonomy): domain Eukaryota; phylum Euglenozoa; class Kinetoplastea; order Trypanosomatida; family Trypanosomatidae; genus Crithidia; species Crithidia fasciculata. The sequence continues at coordinate 1,360,763 of CM003407.1, forward strand.
TAGATCCTGCTGCATGAAAATACTCGTCAGCTTCGCTTAAAACGTAAAAAATGAGAGAAGGAATATAAATAACTTTCACATTGTCGTTTGGTGACCATGCCGTCATACGCAAGGGCACAATGCCGCGAATGCTGCTCCTATAGAAGTAGCAATCCTTCTCACGCCACTGACGACAGTGCTGCCTCCGCATGTTTTGTTTTGTTTCCCTTCTCCCTCTTTTCTTCTCCTGCCGTGTCGGAGGGTAGTGATAATCTGGCGAAAGCGAGCGCCTCGCAAGTGCCAAGCTGAAAAAAAAAAACCTTCTAGACACGAAAAAGAAAAGCGCAGTTGTTGTTGTATTTTTTTTAATAAAGAAAAAGAAAACCTCACGAAGCACCTCCTTCTCTCTCCAGTTCAAGCGAGGTGCACACAAACATGAAGTGGAAATGCTGCCCTGTGTCTACTCCACCACGATGCGAATTTCCACCTCGCGGCGGCACCGCACTCCACTGAAGACCACCATGCCAGAGCCGACGAGATGCGCCAGCATCCCACCGACAGCGAGAGCCAGCACAAGCGCCCACGCCTCCGTCGTCAGCGAGGGGCCACGCTGAACCGCAAAGAAGAGAAGCAGAGGGCTGGTGGAACAAGCAGCGCCGATCACCATGCAGGCCGCACCTGCGATGTGGTCCACGTAAAACGACACGCTGTGGTAGGCGTACCAGCACAGCAACGAACAAAGGCACCCGCCCAGGAGGATGAGCAGGTCGGGGAAGATGCAGTAGCAGGGGACGAGGGCAGCAACGAGACCCTGCGGCGGGATAATTGTTGTTTTTGCGTTGCCAACGGCGCTGCTGACGCGCTGCCCTAAAAGAATTCGAGGGAACTCCGATTCAACGACTTTTTCCTGCGCAGCAGCATCGGAACCCAGCACCGCATCCGCCATAAAAGCACCGATGCCCAGCGCCGCGGTGCAGACAGTCAGCGAGGTGCTGAGTAGAAACTGCTGACTCACCCGTTGACTCATCTCTCGCAGCTGCCGTGTGAAAGCGGTCCAGCAAACGCCAGTGACTAACACAGAGAGTCCCCACGCCAGCAGCACAAGCAACTCACTTTGTAAGGCAACCGTCCTCTTGCTGCACCACGCCTCGCTCAAAGTGGTGCTGCCAACCGTGAAAACTGCGCCAAGCACCGCCACAGCGCTGCCCACGACATCCCAGCTCGTCACGTACTCCCCGTCTCGCCACCACACACCGTCTCGGTCAGCAGGTGCCCCACGAGCGCCGTCACCATCACCGCCGTCACCGTTGAGCCCATCGCAGGAGAAAAGACGAGCGCGAGCGTCACGCCAGCGGCGGCGAGGAGGGCGATGGTCCAGAGCCGCGGCAGCCGACTGCGCTGCTCGGGGTCCTCGAAGAATCCTCGCTCCTCCTCGGTGTCAGGACGCCACACAGCAGCGAGATGAAGGAGCATCACAACCGTCCCGAGCAGCGTCACCAGGAAGAGCATAAACGGCACCGATATGGCGCGGTCCTTTAGCTGTGGTTGATTCCGCTCCAGATAGAATACACTGAAAAATGAAAGGCCGCTGAGGGCACCGAAGACGGCGAGCAGCATGTAGGCGTACCACGGACGGCTGTAGACAACCAGCAAGTGCATGTACTCATCCTCCCCACGCGCCAAGCTGACGGACTCGATGACGTTCTCCGAAAAGTGCACGCTGCGCGATGGCGAGGCGGCGGCAATCGGGGTGCCGTCACCGCTGCCCTCCTCGCATGGCACGGCTTGTGGCGGCGGGGTGGGCGTGCCGCTTGACCGCGACACCGCCGTGGGCGACGAGCTCCGTCGACCAGGGATGGCAAGCCGATCGCGCTGCTCGTGGTGCGCCTCCGCAGCGGCCGGCAGCCTGCCACTCAGCACCGCACGCGCCAAAGGATCGCCGCGGACAGAGGCCAGCAGGCTGGTGCCTTCGTCATCTTCGTTATAGCTGTTGTTGTTGTTGCGCGTTTCCCTCTCCTCCCCCGCCTCTCCGCGCAATCCACCGCGGCTGCCGCTGTAGGACGAGAGGGACGCCGAGTAGCTCGGGCCTGTACGGGAGAGCAGGCCAGCCGACAACCGCAGCGGAGACGGCACACTGCCGGCGGCAAAGGCAGAACTGCGATCACCGCCTGCCAGCGCACGGCGCAGCGCGTTGGCACCACCAGGCGGCGGCGGCGTCCCACGGCGTGGTGGGTGGCGGGAAATCAAGAGCGACGATGAAAGCGGTGGCAGCGCGGAGCTGTGGGAGGGCGACGTCGCTGCTGCTGCCACTGCCACGCCTGCTGTTGCGAGAGCGTCGCCCTCCACCTGCGTTCCCCGAAGCGTACTGTGCCGGCGTTGGTACTGCGGCACGCGCGGGGCGGGAGGTGGAGTGACAGTACCGCCACGCAGAGCCTCGCGAACCGCGGCAGCGTTGTTGTGCTCTACGTCAGAGGTTGGGCTAAAGGTGGGCCCAGCTTCATTATTTCCGCCATTTCCACCTAGCAGGCCCGCTGCGCCGAGTGCGCTGCTCAGCAGCGAGCGGTCAATGCGGTGCGACGGGGCAGAGCGAGCCTGGAAGTGCATGCGCTGCGAGACGACGTCGGCACGTCGCACCCCGAGTGCGTTGCTCAGGTCCGTCAAGTTCACACTCACCACACCGTGGTCAGGCGTGGCAAAGGAAATAGACTGCGTTGGTGCGGGGTGACTGCTGTTTGCGGCGGAGGCGGAGCTCGCCTGGCTGTCCCGCATATCGTGTGAGGAGTGCCGCGGAAGCGTGGAGGCGGTGGAGGCCGTCGTGGAGGGCCGACTGACGCCGTCACTGAAGCGTCGCGTAGGGTCCATGGTGTAGAGCTACGTTACGGGAGACACGCGCACAGACAAAGAGATGAAAAAATGAAATTTGAAAGCAGAGAAGCAAAAAAAAATGGAGGAGAATAGTCGCGCGCACGTTGATTTCTATTATTGTAGCCTCAATTTGCCGAATATTCTCTTTTATTTTCTCTAAGTGGGGCCAGGTGCCAAAAAATCTAAAAGCAGAAATAAAAGAAAAGCCAAGTGTAGAGAAGCCCGAGCGTGTGAGTGTGTGCGTTTGTTCCGAGAGGGCCGCACGCACTCCAACTGAAAAAGAAAGGGGGTGAGAACTTTTAACAAAAAGCGGCGAAGTACAACAGCAAGGGAAGTGTATTTGATTTTTTTTGTTTTTGGCTAGAAAAGAGGATCGAAGGAGAAAAAAGAAAAAGTCAGAAAAGTTGTGCGTTAGCGCAAAAAAAAGCACTGGGTTGGTAACAGACGATACCGGCGGTGAGCACGCAGAGGACGCACAAGTGCGGAGAGAAGAACGAGTTCAGAAACGGAAGAAAAACGCCCTTCAATTATTATCGGAAAGAAGAGAGAGTCAGGTTTGGAGTATCCGGGTAAAAAAGAAAAACGCGTTGTTGCTCGTCGTGCGGTGTACACCTTTTTTTGGTTGTTTTTTTTTTTTTTGCTAAGCGCTGTTGCCCAACCTATTTGATTGCGGTTGGCTGAACGCCAGACCGGTTACCCAAGAGGCAGCGGTGTCACCACATTGAACGGTTGGTTTATCCAAGAGAAGAAGAGCAGGCGGGAGAGGAGAGAGAAAGGGTAGCAAAGGAATCATGAGAGGCCGACGTCGTGCAGCAGACGGAGTCTGGAGAGCGCACCAACACTTCAGTATATTCACCCCAAATGCAGCACAACGAAAAGTTTGCTCAATTTTTCTTTCTTATCTCCGCTTTCGAGCACTGCAAGGTCGATAGTGTCGTAAGAACAGGCGATGAATGTGGCTGAGAAACGCTCGCGGAGAAATTCACGGCACATTATATGTACCACTGGCTGGGTTCCTCATCATCCTTGACAGATTTGCAAAATAGAGACCTTTTCTCTCTCTCTCTTTCTCTTTTGTGTGTAATGTGTCTTTAAAACAGCATCAGAAACTCGAGAAGAAGTCGATATATGTGTTCACAGCATGGTGTCGGAATCTGTCGTAGTGAGGTCCGCCTCTACAAGGTCCTGCATAAACGCCACGTCCACCTCATTGTGGAAGCCCACACACTCACCCAACTCCCGCTGCGCCAGCATCAGCCGCTGCACATCCTCATCGCCAGACAACGCCTCACCATTTACGCGCTGCAGCAGCACGGAAAACGCCTGCGCTGCACGATGCACTCCATCGAGGCGTGCGTAGTGGGTAGAGGGCAGGTTGAAGAGCGGACGGCGCAGTCCACGATCACCAGCAGACGGCCGCGCTGACAAGGGCCAGCAGCGCTGATAGTGGCAAGCACCGGTGCAAGTCCCTCACTGCTGCCCTCGTCACACGGCGGGTCCACCCGTGGCTCGTGCACTGCCGCGATGAGCGACGTTGGATCGAAGTGTAGTTCAGCGGCCACAGGCGGAGATTTCTGCAGCAGGTGAAGCACCTCCAAGTGGCTGACCAAGGGCACCCGACGCACCACCGCAGCGCGCAGCAGCGCCGACATGGGCGAGGGCGTGTGCGGCACGCCTTTCTTCACTGCCCGACTCCTGCAGTATCGCTGTTGCTGCTGCAGGGCCACGACGCTCGCCAGCGCGGTGTCATCCGTGAAGAGCCAGCGAAAGGAGAAGGCGTGCGCTGGGTAGAGGGTGTAGTCGGCGTCCAACACCTTCAGCGCCTCCACCTGCAGCCGCAGCACCTCCTGCACCGCGTCGACACTGACGGCGGCAGACTCACTCCTGGCGCTATCCACTGCAAGAAGCGGTGGAATAGCCAGCGCACGCAGCAGCTCTGGCCACACAAGCGGCCACAGAGACGCCGCCAACGATTCCCTGATGCCACACAGCAGCAGCACGCGAAAGACGAAGAACGCCGCTCGCAGTGGCTGCACAAACACCTCCTTACTGTCCACCTCCGCCACGGTCGGTGTCGTGGTGGGCGAGAAGTGTTGCAGGGTGTGAGTGAGCTGCTCGCGGAGGACGTGGATGAGCTCCTTGTGGCGCACGACGGACACCGCAGGCCCGAGACCAGCATTGTGGGGAGCAGCAGAAGCAGCAGCAACAACTGTGGCTACCCCCGTCGACGCGGCAGTCGCGCCACTGGTCGCTGGTGAGTCCTCTGTTGCCGTTACAGCATAGGTGTAGAAGGCAAGGCACTTCAGTGCACGCTCACGCAGCAGCGCCTCTGTTTCACGCGACATCATCAAAGTCGAGAGCCGCCCCGCTGACGGTACTAAGCGCTCGCACATCAACGCGTGAAAGTCGCCATCCATCGCGCAGAGCTGACGCAGCAGTCGTGCCCACTCGTGCAGGCTGCCACGGCTGTAGCGGAAAAAGTGCTCAGAGAAGACGAGCGTCACCACGTCGCGGTGCACGCGCTTCTCGAAGCTCTGATCCGGCGCAAAGCCGTTGATGGCAGCGCGCAGCACCCGCAAACACGCGTTCACAAGGGGAGCGCTCGACACGATTTCTGCCTCTGACTCGGAAGCAATGCCGCGGCGCAGCGTGGGCAGCAGTGTGCGCTGGAAAACACGCGTGACGGCATCCACGAGGCGACCTGGGTTGTCGGTCCAGCTCAGCGACGACGGCAGCACCGCGTGAAAGCACTGACAGAGCAGCTGCAGCAGCATCAGAGTGGCGCTGCGGTGGGTCGCTGCGGGGTTGAGAGAGAGGCCTTCCAACAGACGACAGAGGGTGAACGAGTAGTCCTTGCTTTGGTAAATTTTCGACGCAGAAGCTGCCGTCCTGGGAGAGGGAGAGGAGGAGGACAAGCCACGCATCGCATTGCTCCTCTCGCTCTCTGTCCCACCCGTCTCCCCACGTGCGTAGGCGATGACGCAGTACACCGTGTGGAAGACGCAGCAGACGGCAAGGCTGTCCGGCGGCCCCTGCGAGACCACCTCACTCGTCAAGGCCAAAATCGCCTCGGCGTCGCGGTCTGTCAGCCCGCCCGGTCGCGTAGTACACACGCTCTCGACTAGCGTGTCCAGAAAGTACAGCACTTGTGCCACATGCGAGGGCGGGAGAGAAGTCGACAACGAGGTCAAGGCACCTTCACCGCCTCCTCTGCTCGGACGTGCCGCACTTCCCTCCTCTGACTTTTGCGCACTCTGCTGCTCGGACCGCAGCTGCTTCGGAATGGCCTCTCGCAGCAAGGAGCCGAGCGTCATGGCCACCTCAGCAACGGACAGGCCGACGTCGTCCAGCAGCGCACCGGCAGCCCGCTGCGCCGCCTCTCTTGCCGCCCACGCTGCAGAGCGCAGCCGTACCACCTCCGCCGTCATCGCAGCATTCGCACCAGCGCTACCCTCATGCACTGCTGTGCGACGGACTTCCTCGTCCTCCTCTCCACGAGAGCAGTGGTGGCCGCGCGACCCTTGCGCCTGCCGCAGTCGACACTGCCGCTGCCCAGCCGTCTCAAACACCCACAGCGCCGTCGATGAGGCGTGGGCGCCGCACCAGTGCTCCACGAAGGCCGTCACGAACTGCGGCCCGGCAGAGTGGCTGAGCAGAATGAGCAGCTGGCGAGCGGGCTCACGGGTTTCCTCGGTGGGACCGGCGGGTGGCGGCTGTGGCGACCGTGGGCCGTCCCTCCAGCCCATCGCTACCTCCTCCTCGGCATCCGCATCGTATCCCCAGGTGAAGGGCTGCGCAGAGGCATGGCCGGGCCCACTCTGCGTGCAATTCGTCGCAGGAGCGTGAATCGTGTGGCCCAGGCACAGGCCAGGCACAGCGGCGCTGACGAGCCGGCCAAGAGCCCCACGCAACGGGGCCAGCACCGGCGAGCGCGACCACATCGTGGTGCTCCGCGCACGCGCCACCGGGTCCTCCTGCGAAAAGGTACTCGCAATCCAACTCATCGCCTCCTTGGCCTTCACGGCGGCTTCGTAGTCCTCGACATCCGCAGCGCGAGCAACACTGAAGAGAAAGCGGAGAAGGAAGGCGAGGGTGGCGTAGCAGACACAGCGCACGCGAGCGAGAGCGGCGGGCAGGCGAGGTGCACTCGCTGCTGCCTCTGCAGCTGTCGATGGTGAAGATGGAACGCAAGGCGGCGCCGTCGTCTCCAACGCAGAAAGCAGCACGTCAAGCACCACCTCCGACGAGGGCACCAACTCGCGGTAAAGATAAGGCAGCACATCGCAATAGAAGCGCAACCAGCGGACGAGCGTGTCGACCTCGCGATCCGCAGTCGCCGCTGCAGCCTCCTCGGTGCCGCACAACGCACCTAAAGCGTGCTCGACAGCCTCGCCGATCATCGCGTAGAGCAGCTTGTTCGACAGCACTGCTGGAGGAGCGCGCTGGAGATCGTCCGTGACGGGTGTGCCGCAGCCGCCAGTCCGCTCTGACTCTCCAACCCAAGCCGCAGTGGTGGTGGTGGCGGTCGCTGCCGACCTATGTGCCTCGCTCGCCGGCGCACCGCTGAGAAGCAGCGCGTCATCCGGGTGCCCGGCTGCAGCGGCTCCGATGCGAAGAAGCGCGTGCGGGTGCCAGTGGCGCGACGTCACACCACTCTCCCCTCCCCCACCCGCCGTAAGGCACGGCGCTCCAAACACAGTGGCCGTTGCACTAGCACCGCCGCTGCTGCTGCTGCTGCTGGCCATAACATCGTCGACGTACACCACAACGCCGGTGATGTGATCGAGCAGCATCGCCTGTGCGGTGTGCAGGTTGGCTTGTACCGCCAACCGCAGCAGCGGCAGCAGCTGCATCGCCGTGAACTGCCAGGTCTGCTGCGCGGTGCGGCATGGCTGCGTGCGGGGGCCAGTCTGGCATCCTTCAAGCATCCGGTTCAAGCAGCCGAGCGCGTCCAGCATAATAGAGTGGTGACGCGGCGGGGGGAACTCGGCGTGAGTCGGTGAGCCGAGGCCAGAGCTGGCGGACGCAATACCACCTCGGACTCCCCCGCCTCCTGCCCCGCCTGCCTGATCACGCCGGTGCACCACCGACCAGTGCAGGGACAGGAGCGACTGGCGAGAGAGGTTCAACAGCAGCAGCGCGGTGGCGGCGAGGAGAGAGTCGGAGGGGCCCTCCCGCGCTAACGCCGCCGCCGTGGCGGACGTCCGGCCGTCCGGCGCCATGAAAGATTGCGCCTCGAGGCCGCGCAGCAGGACACGTAGGGAGTTGGGCGTGGGGGTCCGCATCGCCTGCCGCAGCCACGCGAGCGCGGTGGGGAGCTGGAGGAGGGCGAAGATGTGATGCACAAGCTCCGCCGCCTCCAGAGTGCGGTAGGTGCGGGCAGCCTCCTGCCGCTGAGCTTCATCAGCGCAACGCACTTTCGTACCTGGATGCGTGGAGCTGGGCAGCAGCACGGTCAAGGTAAGGGCAGAGAATGCGGGGCCCGCAGAGGCGTAGTGCGGCGTGGCGCCACCCGCGCCAGTCTCCTTCGACGCAGTGACAGGCGGTATGGGCAGCACTAAAGGGCACAGAAAGGAGAAGAAGAGCGGCAGCAGCACACTCGACAGGTCCCGCACGGTGGCGTGAGAAAGGTACGCGCGGGCCAGCTGCCGCGTCGACTCCGCAGCGCCGTCGCGATCACTGCCGCCGCTGCCAACAGAGACACAGCTCAGGAGCGTCAGGAGGCCGAGGAAGAGCACGCCAGGGTCTTGCAGCTCCGCCACCACCGCAGACTCGGGCACGGCGGCGGACGAAACGTGGCCGCGCCGCTGCTGTGCACGCAGATCCACCAGCTGCCGGTGCAGCCCCACAAGCCGGGGAACTGCCGCGTCGACGTTGGACTCGAGGATGCACACATCGAGGCACCGCGCGCAGGCTGGCGAGACGGCGATGAGCACCAGCAGCGACGCACCACACACACCCGCCGTGTCCGCACAGCAATCTTCTGCTGACGCAAACGATGACTGTGCAAGAAAGGCCGTCGAGGCAGTGTCCCGCACACTCCGGCAGCCCTCCCACAAAGAGCGGACGACAGGGGCCAACACGAACTTCTCCGCAAAGGCCACTGTATCGTTCAGCCCGCCAGACGCAAGACAGTTGGGCTCCAGCATGTGATACGTCGCGGCGGGCAAGAGGCTGCCACGAGCCCTCAGGAGGACATCCAGCACCAACCGCACCGCACGGGTGAAGAAGAGGGAGGCGTTGCATGCCGCCGCTGCACAGGCGCGGCACAAGCACCTTAGCCACGATGCGGTCTCGCGTGCCAGCTCCCGCTCCCGCGAGCCGGCGCCGTCCTCGGAGGCAGAGTCGAGCAGCATACCCGCAACGGCGTGCTGCTGACAGCGCAGGTGCAGCTGGGCGAGGAAAGCGGTGAAGCGAAGAGTGGTGTGGTGCATGCGGGAGAGCAGCTTTTGCACCTCTGCCCTCTGATCATCTGGTAAAGAGTGCAGAGCCGAGCGAGAGGTGTTGTCAACAGGAGTACCCGAATCACTGTGGGGTGCAAAGAGGAGACCCTGCGTAGTGCGTACCGTCGCCTCGCGTAGACGACGGAGCACGCCGCTGTCCACCGCACTCACAAAAGATGCGAAGAAGTCAGCGCCGACGACGGCGGTGGCCGTCGCGTTGGCGGTGGCGAGCACGGCGTCGAACATCGGCTCCATCAGCTGCTGCATGCGCTGCACCACGAGGCGAAGCAGCCCATTCGCAGTCGACACGAAGAGAGAAATATACAGCCCTGCCTGAACGCTGCGGCTTGTGACGGCGTGCGTGAGGGCGTCCAGAACGTCGCTGAGAAGGCTTGCGACGGTGTCGGACCAGGCCAGCGAGGCACCCACGTACTCCTGCGCCGCCACCGGCTGCTCGGTTGTGGCGTCCATCAGGGACGGCTCCAGCGCTCTCACCAGGGTGAAGGCTTCGTGTAGGTACTGCTGAATTCTCCGCTGCAGAGGCTCCACGCCACCGGCGTTGCCTCCGTCACGGGACGTCGCCGCCAGAAGAGGCCGCACCAGCTTCTCCACCGCCTGCACGCCGAGCACGTCGAGTTTCGCGAAGCCTGTCCACGGCAGGACGCGCAGCAGCGCTCGCACCTCCGCACTCCACGCTTCTTCCTCCGGAGAACCGTTGATCCCCTTCCCACTGCCTGGCACTCGTGCATCCTTCACACTGTCCAAGGAAGCGCGAGACAGCACAGAGGGCACATCCTCCAGCAGGCAGCTCAGCGATGGGAGAACGAGGGGCACTAGGTAGAGCGCAAAAGGAGAGGACGTATCGGGCTCACTGGCGCCGTCGGACACCGTGTGGCGAGGGGAGTCGAGGGTGTTTGGACTGGCACCAGCGCCTGCGTCAGCCGCCTGAGCAGCTGCGCCACCAGAGGAAGGGCTGCGATACCGAAAGAGAAGCATCAAGGCGCGTAGCCACACGAGGGGAGTCGCCACGGCACCCACCGCTGTCGATGTTGCAGAGGAGGTGACGGTGGTGGCCTCTCCACCAGCAGCAGCAGCAGCGGTCATACCACCACCGACACCACCACTCAACGCGGCCGCGATCGACGTCGCGCTTGAAAGCCGCGGCGCTGCTGCGCCTACGAGAGAACGCGCCGTGCGCTGCAGCGCGCTCAGCTCCGACGAGAGGTGCCGCTGCGCAAGCGGCGTCCTGCTGCCCGCGGCGCCGCCTTCCGCAAACCGGTTCGTCCACGAGGCCTGCCAGTGCCGCACCACCATGTGAAAGCCCTGAGCGAGGAGGAAGGAGGTGACATCGCGCACGTAGGAGTGAGAGGATGAGGAGGAGGGAGATGCGTCGTCACCTACCGTCGCCACATCCTCTGCAGCACCGCTCCACTGCCCGCTTTGCTCTCCGGCCTCGCAGCCGGGGTCCACCGTCAGCCATTGCAGAATACGACGGGTCACGCTTGGGGTGCTGTGCCGCGTGCCGAGCAGCTGCACCGCTGCCGCCGCCAGCAGCGCCTTCATCTCAAAGGAGAAGAGCTCCGCCTGAGCCGCGGCAGGGGGAACATCAACACGGCCGGCAGCACCACCGCTGCTCGTCACCCAGCTGTCAGGAGGTGGCAGCGTTAGTGGGCCACTTGAAGTCGGCGAGGGTGCTGGCGAGATGCCTACAGAGCTTTCATAGAGGCAGGCCGCTGCCACCGCCGTCTGTGTTGCAGCACCGCTCCCTCCACCAGCGTCGGCGCCGCCTCGTCCACCGAGGGGACAAACAAGCGCTAACACATCCAGCGCGAGACGGTGCACCTTCTCCTGCGTGTCTTGCAAACTGTTGAAAAGGCCGGATACGACGACTTGCACATCACCTCCGACCCAGTCGGGGAGTGTTGTTGAAACGGGCACAGCGTGCTGCTCCGGCGAGGACAGCAGCGCGTCCTCCTTTCTCTCCTCCTCTTCGCCTCCTGTCTCATCACTGTGACGCGTGACTGCCGCCTTCTCACCTGCTGGCAGACTCGCCTGTGCGATGAGGCGCTTCATCACCAGCAACGCCGGACACCGCACACTGGCGGCGTCCCGAACGAGCAGCCAGGTGTAGGCCGGCAGCACCTGACCGCCACGCAGCACACCTGCGCGCTGGTCAAGCGACGTGTCGCACTGCAGTGTATTATGCACGTACTCGAGCAGCGCCATCGCGCGTCGATACATCGCACTCGTCTCCGACTCCTCTAGGCAGCTGAGGAGGGCAGCAAGGAGGCCTTCCGCGCAACTCCGCAGCGCGATGGGCGGCATCCGGCGCACCACGGCACAGTCCAGCAGCTCGAGCACGTCGCTCTTCACCTGCATGGTGGCCTGCGGCAGCAGCTCCAGCAAGGCAGGCAGAAAGTGCGGAAGATCCTTCGTCATTGGGTAGGCTGGGTTCACGTACTCCAGGTAGCTCTGCAGCACCTCGAGCGCCTTCCGCTGCACCCCCACCACCGTCTGCGGACTCATCGCCCGCCACAGACTCCGAGCAAAGCGGTCGCCATCGGGCAGCTCCACAGCACCAACGATGTCCTTCGCACCTTGCACGATGCGCTGCAGCTGCGCGAGCAGCGAGGCCTGTGTGGCCCAGTCCGCAACGGGGGTGCGATCCATCGAGGCAAGCACGCGGCCCATGTCGCGCTGCAGCTTGAGGTATTCCTTGTTCTCCTTCCACCGCTTGACGGCAGCTTCTGCGGTGGTGGTGTTGGTCTGTGAGGCCGGAGCTGGAGACGCCGAAGCTGACGGACTCTCATCGAGCTGGGAGGCAGCCGATGGGGGCGATCGCAGCGGCGCTGGTGCGGAAGGCGAGGAAGCCTTGGCTGGCTGCGGGGCAGCAGAAGCTGCAGCGATCCCCGTGGCGAAGGCTGCTGCGTCTGCCGCTTCGTCCATCCGTGTTGCGGTAGTTGTCTTCGATGTGGGTGATGAGCTGGCGCATGGTGCAGCAGCCTTCGCGGCCGCACTCATGATCTCGTCTCCTGCATCATGCGTCGCTGGAGGCTCGGTTGCCGCGGCAGCCCGTGTACTCTCTACATTTGGAAGCTCTGCTGTGATAGCGGATGAGGATGAAGTGCGCTTCCCATCACGAAGAGAAGAGGTGTTTGGTGGCTCACGTGGGCTGCTTGACAGCGTCGAGGCCGCATCCCCCGCTTCAACACCGGCGGGTGCGGAAGACAAATCGCGCTGTTTGTCAATAAGCGCACGTTGCTCGTCGTTCCTGGCGTGCATCTGTGGCGGCTCGTCCCGGCCATCCTCTGACGATGGAGACCCTTGTAGTTGGCTCATGCTTTCTGTAGTTTAATTTTCCTTTTTGTTGTTGGAAGCAAAAGAAAACGCTGCGAGTGAGGCGGAAGCAACACCTGCGAAAAAGAAAGCGGGGTGTGTAAGTGATGCAGGAATAAAACAACGCACCACTGCCTTATCGGTAGCAAAAGCGAATATATGTATGAAAACGGCTTCTGTGATTTATGTGAACAGTAGTGGACGCAAAAATGAAAAGAAAAAAAAACGAAAATAGGCACGTGCAGGCGGTAGACCACAGAAGTGAAGCAAGGAGTGAACAAGAGCAAGATGAAAGCAGAGTGTATGACTGGGCGAAACTAGATATATAGGAAAAGCGAATGCACGCTGCAAAGGAGAGAGAAAAAAGAGAGATGGAAAAGAGTGCGAAAAGGGAGTCGAGCAGAGAAGGACTTTGAGCACTCCAATCAACTGTTGCGACGGCCACCAAAACCCACAGACCACGACGCTGACCGTGCGAAGCGCAGGAGCAGCACTGAATGAAATGGCTGGATTTTTTTTTTGGGTGCACGGAAATGCAGAGAGCACTAAGGCAGATGCGCGTGATCGTCAAGTTGGACGCGCCGTGTCGCGGCACAGAGCATCGCCGTAAAGCGTGTCAATCAACCAATCGAATCTTCCCTCTTTGCACGAAGAAGCAGCGGTGTGACATCGCTCACGTGCGCCGTCTTGATGTCTTCTTTGTTAATGCCAGCACGCAACAGATCAGCTGTCTTCTTCACACACCCCTTTTACCTCTCGATAGTGGCGACTTCTATTCTCCATTCTTTTTTTTTTCTTTCTTAAGCACAAGCTGACGATAAAGCACAGTTACAGGAAGAAAAGGGCAAAAAGAAAAGTTGTTGTTAAAGCATTTGGGAAGCAAAACACGCGCACGCCTTCGAAGGCAATTGAATAAAACGAGTCTCAAATTCAGAATATGGGAAAAAAAATTCTTGCATATACAGAAAGATGGAATTGCATCTTTTTTAATGTGCTGAGAAAAAGAGGAAAGATGGGACACAGTCCATCCAACGAACTGTGATTTGCCAATAGAGCACTGGAGCACTTGCCAACTCGTTCTGAAACTCCACCTCTGTACTCGCATCGTTGTCTTTTTTTTTTTGTCAAACGCGTTTCATTTCTTTAGTTCTGAATGTTTGTGTTTGTTTCCTCGGTGAGAGAGAGCGAGACGGGAAAACGCATTGAAAGCCCCAAATTGATCTGCGTCTTCATCCTTGTTACGTAACTTTCGCTGCAGTTGTTGTCGGTTACCCTTTCTCTTCTTTCCTCGAGGTGATGCGCCTCGAGGGTCCACTGCCAGGTCGCAGGCCTCTACGTCTGCAGGTTGTCGTAGAAGTTGTCACTCACCCGATTGTAGCGGAACCCGCGAGCTTTAAGGTAAAAGTAGCCGTAGTAGCCCCCTGCTCCCACCGCGGCGATCGCGATGAGGATCAGCAGCACACGGAAGATCTTCTTCAGCACGCTGCCGCCGCCGCTGCCGCCACCGTTATCACTGCTCCTGCTGGAGCCGTCATCGTTGTTGGGCAGGTCAAAGTCCCACCCATCCCCCACGCCGTAGTAGTCCTTCGTGGGGCCGTTCAAAAAATCGAGCTGCTTCGCCGAGTCCATCGTGCACGTGTCGGCGTCCGCCCACTCCCGGTGCTCCTTGTAAAAGCGGAGATTGCTGAGGAGACACGGCGTCAGCGCCTCGGCCGGTGCGTTGGTGATGCCGCGCAGCTGTACCGCCCGCACCGACGAGCTGAATCTGCGGAAGGCAACGGCGGCGACGCTAGCGGTGCCGCGTGGCGCCATTGGGTCCAGGTCGGCGCTGAGAAAGAGAATCTTCTGCGTTGCGTTCACCGGCAGCAAGCGAGAGAGGTTGGTGCGGGCCACTGACGGCATCTTGGACACCACAGTGTTGAATTCCTTGCTGCTCATCAGCGCCGGCTGCACCGTGCGCCGGTTCGCCTCTCCTGCCCAGTACTTGTCCACACTCTTCGGCGGCGAGGACTGGAGAAAGTCATTCACCAGCCAGTTCGTCTGCACCGGCACATCCACAGGGCAGGTGAAGGACTTGGCCGACGTCACGTAGCTGTAGAGGGTGTTGAGGGGCTTAATGTCCTTTTTCGCGCACCGCTGCAGGCGGTAGAGCATGGAGGGGATGAGGCTCATGAGGTCGACCTTGCTGGCCACGAAGGGGTAAGCGGGGAAGCGCATGATCAGCGCCAGAACGGAGCGCAGCTGGTCGGCAAAGGAGGACCCGAGCTGCTTGCTGCCACCCCAGCTGAGTTTCTTGGCACAGGTGAGCTTGTTGCTCTTCGCCAAGGACACCAGCGTCTGCAGCCTCGCCCACGTCCCCTCCATCGCGCCGAGGCGACCGACGCAGAGGGCATCGTCGTCGCACTGGGCCAGCAGGTGCTGGAGCGCGACGTCGAAGCCGGCCCCGCCTAGGTAGCCGTAGGTGTCAAAATAGACGGGGTTTACCTGGTCCATCATGATCACGCCGACAGGGACTTGAGGGTGCAGCTGCAGCATGCGCGTGGCAAAGACGCTGCTCAGCCCCTGCGTCACTAGCACGTTCGGCCGGCCATCCCCCAGCGTGCGCATCAACCACTCCACGTCGTGCGCCACCTGGTCGGCGGTGAAGTGAGAGGCGTTGAAGAGGTCATCCTTTTTCGCCGACCGCGCCGCCAGCTCAGCCGCGCACTTCTCCGTTAGCCAGCACTGGTCTGTGTAGGCAGGTTTCGCCTCGGTGCAGGTGTAGTGCGTCGTGGAGAGCTGCGTGCCGCGGGGGTAGACCATCATAACATAGAAGTCGGCACGCGCCAGCTCCTTCGCGAACTCCACGTTTGGTTCATCCATCAGCAGCCACACCGTCACGTACTTTTTGTTGTTGACGTCCTTCACAAGGCCGTCGACGGCGAAGTGCAGACGCTCCTTGGGATTCTCGTTCCAGTAGCGGTAGGTCTCGACGGTAGAACACACTTGGAAGGGTGACTTGCACGAGAAGGACCACTCTGGTGTGGGGAGGTCATCGCTGCCGGCGTGGACGGCGACACTGCCGCAGAGGAAAACGCACACAAGCAAGACGGTTGCGAGCAACGACGCTGCACGGGCCGGGCGGAGAGGGCGTGATAACACCTTCATCTTCTTTCCTTTTCGGTTTCCCTTAGCTTTTGCGCTTCGGCGTTTTCTTTTTTTTTTCTTTTTTAGCGATCACAGCGATGCGCTGTATGCTGCAACTGTTCACACAGAGAGAGAGAGAGGGAGAGAGAGAGAGAGAGGCACACTTGTGGCACGCGTAAGCGCGGTGAACGCGTGTAGAGTAAAAGCTAAAAAAAGAGAGAAAAAATAGGGCAGCAAAAAAGAAAAAGTTGAGCACAGTTTCTCTAGAAGAAAAATTGGGGACGTGTTTGTGTCAGTAAGTTTTTTGTTTTGTTTTGCAGCACAAATACTTGGCTGAACGACGATGCCAACTGTATAGTTACGCAAGAGAGGGAGAGGGAAGAAGAGGCACAGAACGGAGACGTCGGTGCTGTCAGCTTGGGACGCCACTGAAGGAGTTGAACAAACGATAAGTTAAAGAGGGAAAAGAGAAGAAGAGGAGAAGAGTATAGTTTTTTTTTTATTTGTAAAGTGAAAAGTAACAAAGGTAGCGCAGTGACGTTTGGGGTGTTCTTCTCTAATTAAGCGCGCGTGCACCACCTTCTCACGCTTTAGGCAACTTCACGTGGTCAATGTTGTCACCCGCGCCAGAGCAGAGTAGAGCGCCGAAAGCCGAGATCTGAACTCCTCTGTCACAATCCACTGAGAGGGCTGACTGGCAGAAGTAGAGCAATCTGCGGCTTCGCCGATGAGTGTGAGCACAGCTCGATTGTTTTTCCCTATTTTCCTTTCTCTAGCCGTTATCCGCAGAAAGAGACTTTGAAAGAGACGAAGGTGGGTGGCAGAAGCGCCTGGCAAGCACACCACACGCACACTACAGCTGGAAGGAGGAGTCTACGACAAGGGAAGCCTTTCACCGCCCTCGCACGTTCTCTTTACCGCCACATTCGCTCTTCTCTTCCCCGTCGAGCACAGCAACTATTCCTCACCTATCTCAGGCAATTGCACAGAAGGTAGTACTCTCGGTTCTGCCTCTTTCCTATCCTTCCACTTTTTTTGTTGAGCTCTCAATGCTCTTTGTTGTGGCTTTTTTTTTTTCTTCAGCTTACAGCTTATGCCCTTAACAGAGTAGTTCCGAAAGAAAACGAAAGAGAAAGAGGGAAACAGTAAAACACAATAGAAAAGAAAGACAAGTCACCGCGTAGTCAGCGCACAACAGCCATGCACCGTACAATTACAACCGAAAAAAAGAAAAAACACGGAGGGAGAGAGAGCGTGTCTTTGAGCATGCACACTGAGTCACCACCTCTCTCCACCTACTTCCTTCACCACCCATGTTCCGACCAGCACACGGTGACACTACCAGATTAAAACACCGCAAAAGGAAAGAAAACAAAAACCCAAAACGCCAACCACAACAAACGAAAGAAAAAGCTGGTTGGTGGAGGCTCAGTAAACAACTAGCAAAAAAAAAGCGCATTTCCCCGCACACAGACGTACACGACAAACAAACATCCACACCATGGAGCGCACAGGCACAAAAAAGACATTTGCTTTTATGTAGGCGTACACAACATCAAACAGAACTGTCAACGCATCGACAACGGCAGCACCAGAAAAAAAAAACAAGACTTTTTGAAAAAAAAAAGAGAACACACGAAAAAAGCTTTCGCTACGCAGGAAAAAAAGGGAAACAGGCACGGCGGATACGAGAATGCACTTCGCGGCTTTCTCTGCGGTGCGCCTCTTTTGATCGTCTTCGCGAGTGTTCTTTTCTTCTTTAGCTTGGAAGGGCCAACGATAATTTGCCTTTTGTTAAGTCACCATCGCCCTTTTTTTTTTTCGCCTGCCGCCATGTCGAGCAGCAATGCAGCTCTGGTGCGGTCCCTACCCTTGGCCAACAACTGAAAACCTCCCAACGACTCATGTGTGTTTCTGTGCCTCTTTCACTCTGTGCATGCTGGT
This sequence comes from Crithidia fasciculata, assembly GCA_000331325.2. NCBI lineage: Eukaryota > Euglenozoa > Kinetoplastea > Trypanosomatida > Trypanosomatidae > Crithidia > Crithidia fasciculata. Next base: position 1,378,456 of record CM003407.1, read on the forward strand.
GCGGCGTGTGTTTAAAATTGTGGCAATGAGGAAGGAACAGAAAGAGACACAGGGTCGCCGCCAAGCCGATGCACCCGCCCCACAACAGCTGAGCCACATCATTGAAAAAAAAAAACCTGCACAAAGAAATCATGTCCACCACCACTACAAAAAAAAAGAACACCATCTTCAATTACGCCTTCCGCTCCTTCGCATGCTCGCCCTCCTCGACGCCGTTCTGCTGCTGCATGTTGGTCGCATCGATGGCACCCCTCTGACGCAGTTTCAAGAAGGAGTCACCCTTCTTCCGCTGCAGCCGCGCCTCCTCCGTCTTGGTGTCCGTCTTGTAGAGCAACAGCAGAGCCGAGAGGCGAAAGCAGATCATCGCATCCACCTCCGCCGAGTTGGCCGCCCCGAGGCCGTTCTGGCACTGCGTCAGGCAGCGCTCCGCCTGCTCCAGCCACCGCTGACACTCCCCCTGCGGCGCCCGCGTTGCCATCATAACAAAAATCTTCGACAGCATCATCAACGCGTCGCGCTGCTGTGCCGTGATGATCTCTTTCAAGCCCTCCACCCCACCACTCGGCACGACGTTCGTGACCGCCAGCAGCGAGGCGATAGAGTCCTTCGCGATCTTGACGCGGCGCCAGAACTCCACAGAGATGGTGCTTTTTAGCGCGTAGTTGATCTGCAGCGCGGCCAAAGCGTGCAGCGGCCTGGCGTAGGAGACGTACTCTTCGAAGGTGTCGATGGGAACGTCGAGGTCTTCGCAGTGGAAGGTCGTGAAGAAGAGGATGTGCGCCTGTATGGCGAAGTCGGCGGACGGGCTGAAGACGTAGAGGTAGTCGAGGCAGGCAGCCGCCAGCGGAGCGCAGCCCTCGAGGATGGCGCTTCGATTCACCTCCCGCAGCAGCACGCAGGCGAAGCGCGCCACCTCCTCGTGCGGCGGCGACGAGGTAAGGGGAGCCGGTGTAACCAAGTTGTACTGCAGGCCCTCCTGCCGGGCAGCCTTGAGCACGTTCAGCGTCAGCTCGATGCCGTAGCCGAGCGAGTTGTTCGGGTCCACCAGCACGCTAAAGACGCCGTGCTCGAGGCAGCGCCACCACGCCACGAGCGCCGACCCGTCCGGCACCTCCGTCACCACCTCGCCGGCCTGATAGCGGTAGCGCTTGTACAAGATCGGGCACAGCAGCTTGTGGTGCTTCTTCATGTGGGCGTTCATGCATTCGCGGGAGCAGTAGTGCGGCACCTCGCAGTGCGCGCAGGTGTAGCCGATCGCGTAGACCGGGTCGAGGCAGTTGGCGCAGCGGTGGCCGTAGAACGGCTTCAGCAGAAACCGAATCGGCTGCGGCGTCTCCACCGCCTTTCCCTCCACCGTGAACGTGACGGCACCCATGTACCACCCGCACGACTTGTTGCCCGAGCAGTTCAGCACCACGTCCTTCAGCGTCTCTGGCTCCGACAGCCCCAGCACTGCCGCCTCAAGGTGGGGCAAACGCACCTCCAGCCCGAGCATCGAGGAGGGCGGGAGGCTGCCCGCGTTGTCCAGGCCCTCGACCTGGCGGTAGTAGCTGCCAATCACAACACTGCAACGGCGATCTTTTTGGTGTACCGGCACGATGGGAATGCCATCAGGGGCTGTCGTGTTCTGCGCCGGTGTGCCGTCGCGGTTGATGCCCCGCGCCGTCCCACTCGTCAGCGACGGCGTAGGCGAGAAGACCTTCGCGTCGCCCTTCACAAAGAACATTTCGTTTTCGACGTCCATGCGGATGAGGATGTGCCACTGGCTGAACTGCGAGAGGGAGCAGGATGGGGAGGCGCTGGTGGTGGGTTTGCTGCCCGTCGACACCGCAGCCGCAGCAGTCGCAGGGGCAGCAGCTCCGGCGGCGGGTGGAGACGACGAGGACGACGTGTTGGCAGTTGGGACCCCACTCGCCTTCTCCGGTGGAAAGACGGTGGAGAAGTGCATCGTGTAGAGCCCCGAGTGGCCCTCGCGACCCACGTCCATGATGCCTCCGCAGCTGCCTATATCGCTTTCTTTGTTTTTTTTTTCTTTCCTGTGTGGTCCACCACACAGATTTGATTGGGTGTGAAAGCGAGCGGGTAGGACGCTCCTTCTCTCAGTTGTTGTCTGCGAGGAAGAGAGAGAGAAAGGAGAAAATGGGGGACGAAGCGGCAAACACACAGCACGGATTGACCTCCCGTGTCCGTATGCCTGTGTGTCTATGTGAGGGTTGTTTGGGTGTTGAAGTACTGACTGAATGCACAAGTCAAAGAAAAAAATGAAAGGGTGTGGGGAGAGAGGGCATGAGATAGCGGCAAGAAAGGCAGATGATGGCCTTTGCGACAAGAAGCGCAAAATCTGAAGTAGGCATATACGCACATATACGCCACACCTACTTGAGGGAACTGGACACGAAGCATAAGCCATTCTCGACACTCGCATCTATACGCTAAAAACATCATGAAGCGTTAAGCTGTTCGTACCCTTCCTACCACTTGGTACGCTCTTCCTCTCCACTACTTTTTTTTTGTTCGTATTGCTTAAGTGTGAGAGTAGGGCTTACGCAGACGCAAACTTGACCTTTTCATAACGAAAAGCAAGCGCACTATGCAACGCACAACCTCAGCAAGCGCGTGGCGGGCAGGCGTGAAACGCACACCGTGATAACCTATCAAAAATAGGGACTACCACCACGTGTCGCAGCCCAGCACCTCGCGCAGGAAGATCGTGGCGTAGCTCGACGACGGGAGAGCGAAGGAGAGGCGCAGCGACGGCAGCGCCATCTCTGCGGCTGCCGTAGGCACGTTTGCAGGCTCCTTTCCTTCTCCTTCCCTCTGCGGGGGCTCTGCCTCCCAGCTCAACGCAACATCTTGTGGCTTCACGACGACTGCACGCCACGAGCCCGGCACCGGCACCCCAGCCACCTTGCGTTGTTCAAAGGCCTGTGCGGACGTCCACCGCAACGTGCGAAGGGCGTGCTGCATCGCCCGATCCCGCCACTCACACCACAGCGCGTGCGTCGCCTCGTCACCTTCTGACGCGGGCGAGCTGCGGTGCACGTGGTACCCGCCAAGAGGCAGCTGCGCCTTTTCCACGACTGCGGCGGTAAGGGGAGGAAGAGAGGGAGCATCTGCGAGGTCGGCTGGGGGCGTCGACTGCACGCTCGCTATCAGAAAGGAGGCCGTCAAGTTAAAGAAAACACTCTGGCCGGCGTGCACCCAGAGCGAGCGCAAAAAGTAGGCGACACCCTCCGTGATCGCCTTCTCGCACAGCCGCGTCCAGAGAGGACTACTGGACTGCACATCCTGCCGCGTCAGCGAGAGTTCGGAAAAAAACATGCGCTGCGTCTGGCGGAGAGCGTGCGTCATGACCTGTGCGTCGCGCGAGTTGCCTGGCACGAAGCGCACTTCCATTTTCTCCGGGAAGGCGTCGTACACGTCGGGACAGCCTCGGTAAAGACTCCGCACCGCTTCAACCCACCGCCCGGCAAAGAGGTGGACGCCGGTGTGGTCGTCGGCGCGGTCGATCGTCTCGCCAAAGCGCTGCTGGCCAAAGTAATTGACAAACCCGCGCTTAGCGCAGCGGTGAAAGCGTTCCGTGACAAAAGCACGCAATGCATCTGCGTGTTTCTGTGGATCGCCGCACTCGCGGGAAGGCTGCGTCGCGATGCTGTCACTCAGGGCTGACCACCGCACGTTTCGCACACGGATGGAGAACCAGTTCCCTTTCAGCTGACCAAGGTGAAGAGGGCCGCGGCGGGGTGACGCCCGCGTCACCATCGCGTAGCTGTTCAGCGGATCGGCTGGCCAGCGCAGCGTAACGGGCAAAGACGGCGTGGCTGCCGCGAGAGCTGAGCTGACCTTCGCCGAGACACCGGCGATAGGAAGGGAGCATCGCTGCGTGGTGACTGCCTTCTTATCCTTCATCCCCGCGACGCAGACGGCACTGTCCTTCACCCCGCAGTACTCGCCGATTAGCTGGCGCATTTCTGCTGTGTCGAGGTTGCGCTTTACGACGATGATGTGCAAAAAGCCACCGTCAGGGCGAGAAGATGTCTCTGCGCTACCTTCCCCGTCGTCCTCCTCGCGGGGCCGGCGCACGCCTATGACAACGCCACCGTTGCTGCTGCTGCCGCTGCTGTTCGACGAGGCAGCGGTAGACCCAGAAGCACTCGCATTTCCTGGTCGGGGGCAGTAGCGCAACACCACCTGACCCTCGCGCACCTGGCATCGGAGGAAAGGATAGAAGCGACGGAGCAGCTCGTGCACGTGTCGCCGCACATCCTTCTCCGACAGCACAGGAGCATTTAAGTCGGAGTGGTCGCAGCCGCCGCCGCACGGACGCTGCATAGCCTCCGAGAGAGCGTCAAAAGAAGCGAAGCATACGCCTTTCTGCACCGCCGTGGGCACCGCGCCGTCCTCTACCGGTGTCACCGCCCGCAGCACCTCGCGGGTTGCCTCATCGAGGCTACGCTCCTGTCGGACCGCCTGCGCCGCAACAGCCCACTGCGCAATGCAATGCGCCGCCTCCGTCCCCAGCGTGGCGCAGAAGAGCACAAAGTGCAGGTCTACAGCGCAGACGATCACCGAGGCAGCCGCGCTGTCCGCCAGCGATGTGCACGGCGCAGCAGACGCGGTAGGCTGCGACGCAGAGGAGGAGGCGGTAGCAGACGTTAAAGGCTCCGCAAAGGTGCGCAGGTGCGGAAAGCAGCGCCGCACCAGCAGGTGCACCATCTGGCGCTCTTTCTTGTCTGTGAAGTCACCAAGCCTGTGGCCCCCCCGCCACCAATGCGGTGCAGAGAACGACTCTGTCTCACTCGTTGTGCTGTCCTTCTGTGGCAACGGCCCCTGCGCAGAGAGCTGCACGTCGTGCAGCAGTGCCGTCATCGACAGCGGATTCAGCGATGTCATAGCTTTGCTTCCAATGTCAGCTGCCGTGCCGAAGGCGGCACGCAAGAGAGGAGCCTGGTCAGCCACCAAGCAGCGCAAATTGTCTATTGTGTGTGCGGCTGAGGTCTCGTTCGCGTCTTCACCTTCACCTTCTGCTGCTTCTCCAGCATTTGCTTTAGCATCTTCGGTCTGCAGCGACGATGCTTCCAGTGCCTCTGCAGGAGGAAACGCGTATGGGTCGGCATCCGTGCGCTGTCCACTCGTGTCTATTTCCACCACCTGAAAGTCCTCTGGAGTGACCTTCACCTCGCCGGTGGCCGACCACGACGCTGCACATTGCTGCTCCTGTGAGGGCAGTGCATCTTCACTGCTGCTGCACGCCGCCGCTGCCGCCGCAGTGCTGGTGGGCAGAGGGGTGAGGAAGGAGGTGATGCCACACGCGTGCAGCATCACCAGTTGGGACGTATTATAGTAGGCAGGGGCTGTAACGAGATGCCGGGAGGTCAACGCGCAGCAAGAAGGAGACGAATACAGTGCAGCGGTATCCTCAGAGAAAGAGGTAGAGGTAGGAGTGGGAGAAGAAAGAAGCGACTCTAAAGTAGACTTCTGAGGGTATGTTAGTAGATTCTTTTGTGGGGACTTAAGGTTGACGGGCAGCCCACAGAGAGGGTGTGATGCGCTGCTGTACCTTCCATCCGACATGCTTCAAAAAAAAGTGCACTTCCACCACAGAGTCACAGGCTTTTTTTCAAGAATAATTATTACTTCTCTTCCCCATTTTGCAAAAGTTCAGTCTCTTTTCTTTCTCTCTCTCTTTTTTTTTCTTCAGTTAGCAGTGCAACAGAGCCCTCCTACGTCATTGCGACACGGAGTCTATGAATAATAATAAAAACGCAAGAGGGCAACAAGACACAATATCAAAAACGTCGACGAAGCCAAGAAGAGTGTCACCGCTGCTCGGACCCTCCACAGCGTCAGCCACAGAACACTTTTTCAACACACACTCCACGCCACCTGCGTCTCCTCCGCCTGCCGCGCCTCCACCTTCTCCAGCAGCCGGTCCCCCACGAAGTTCACTCGCGTCAGCATTCCCACCACCCGCAACGTGCGATCGAGCACCGGCAGATGCCGCAGCCCAAGGTGGCGAAAGGTGTAGTAGGCGCGGGAGACACACACTCCGTCCTGCACAAAAGGCGCGCTGCGGTCGATGTACGGGCGAAGGTCGATGTAGGCGCGGATGGTGGCCAAGGGGAGATTTTCTGTCATTGGAACTCGTGGGAGGCGGTTCCAGAAGAGGAACTCACGCACCCGCTTTAGCTCGGCGTCGGAAACGTGTGCGGACGCAGAGAGCGAGGAAGGCACGGACGGTCGCGATCCCGGTGTGGGGTCATACATCGCAGCGCCGTCACCAGTACCAGCAGCAGTGGCTTCTTCTTCTGCTCTATCCTCGCAGCTTGCTGCGTCGTCGCCGAGGAGCACCTCGTCCGCCTCCCCCATCTCTCGTAGATAGACCACCCACAGCAGCAGCTCCAGCTGGCTGCGCGTCACAACCCCCTCGTACGCCTGATCCGACTCCCCAACCCGCACCACAGGGAAAGCGTTGTGCGTCGTCATTGTCAGCGCCTCCAGCACGCGCAACACCGTATCGATCGTCTCCAGCTTCGCCACGGGCGTTGTCATGATGTCGCGTGCTGTGTAGGTGTCGAGGAGATGCATGCTCGTCTGCGCCTCTAAAAACGGCACCGCCTTCACCTCGAGGGAGGCGTGGTAGAAGGAGTGACAGCACTTGTCCGCAATGCTCTTTGCCAGAAGGACGCCGAGCATGATGCACGTGATGTGCGAGACGTCCGCCGTCAACTCCATCATAATGACCACCAAGGCAAACGTGAGCCGCGAGATGGCCGCAAAGTAGGCGGCGGCGCCGACCAGCGCCACCACGCCTTCGTCCGCCCACTGCGGCTGATGAAAGAGCACCGCAACGAGACGCCCCTGCACCGCGCCGATCAGCAGCGACGGAATCACCGTGCCGCATGAGATGAACATGCCTCCTGCGTAGCTAGAGCCCATTACGTAGAGACTCAAATGCAGCAGGAGGGCCCACGCGGGAAAGAGGCCCGCCGTGTGACGCGAGAAGAGCAGCCGGAGTAAGTTGTAGGGGCTCGTCATGGTGAGGGTGGCGAGGGGGTGGTGGGTCGTCTCGGGCTGCGCGCAGAAGGCAGTGAAGAGCTCCACGTGCAGCTCCGCCCTCTTCTCCCGCACGTGCGACGGCGTCACGACACACGGCGTGACAAGCGGCAGCAGGTAGCAGCAGGATGAAAAGAAGAAGGCAAAGATGCAAGGCTCCATCACGCGGTACAGCGCAGTGGGAAAGAGGCAGCGGCCCCGCCAGCGCGAGAAGCGGACGCTGCTGACGGTGTAGGCGACAGCGAGAAAGGCCGAGACGACCGCCACGACGGCGGTAGGAATAAAGGTGAGGCTGTAGAGCGGCGTTGTGTTTTCGGGAACGGTGTCAATGTAGAACATGGCGATGGCGGCCTCACGGAGGTTGCCCAGCGCCATCGCGGAGCGGTCCACCAAGTGCCAGCCAGACATGAAGGAGTTCACCGTCTGAATGATCCACATGCAGGAGAGGCAGGAGATAAAGACGAGCCATGCCAGCCGCACCGAGAAGTGCGTCGCCATCTCCTCCAGCACAAAGAGCATGCCACCCAAGGGGCTCGAGAAGGCGCTCGTCAGCCCGCAGGCGGCACCGGCCGAGATGAAGTCCCGCTGATCGCGTGGGTTGCGGAAGGCATCGAAGATTGACGTGGCACTGCAGCGCAGCGAGCGGCTACGCCCCGTCGGCAGTCCTGCGCCGATCAACGAGCCCATGTGGATCATCGGGCCCTCCGTGCCGACCGGCAGTCCCGCACTCACCGCCAGAATGCACGACAGCGTCTTCACCACGAGATTGCGGATGTTGAAGATGCGGGGGAACATCACGCCGTTGAGGTAGGCCATAACATCCGGAATGCCGCTGCCGGCGGCGCTCGGCATTACGAGGCAGCACAGCGAGGAGAGCAGCGCGGTGAGCAGTCCCCACATGACGTAGAGCAGGTAGCCGCGCAGCAGAGCCCAGCCGGAGATGGTGCGCAGCACAATCGGTGTGAAGTCGCTGCTGTTGCCACTCTCCAAGAAACTCAGCAAGCGAGTAAGAAAGAAGCCGCCGTACACCTCTGGCGATGGTGTTGAAGTCGGCTGCGTACTGTTGCGGCCCCGCACCACCCCCTGCAGCGCCTCGAGCTTCACATCAGAAAGGTAGTCGAGGGTCTGGAAGAGCAGCAGCGACCACGCGCCGACCGTCACGCCAATCAGCACGAACATCAGCAGACGCAGCCACCCCTTCGCGTCAGCCGTCGCCCGCGCGCTGACGTCGAGGCGGTGAACGAGGGACTGCCCCACCGCGTAGTCGATGCCCTCGTAGCGGTCCATCCGTCGCCGCTCCTCCGCGGAAAAGACGTGTGGGCGGTGCGCCGTTTCAAAGAGAGGAGCGCGTGCACGGCTCACCTCCGCGTCCCCCACCACCTCCACCTCTCGCACCAGCTCCGTGAACCACGCCGCGGTGGCGTTGTCATGGTGCGGGTAGCGACTGCGTGGCGCACCAGACGCCTCTAGTAGGCCCGACGCAGCGTTGGCAGCGCTGGAGGTGAGTCCCTGTCCGTGCAAGGAGCGCGTTGAGCGGGAGCGCGGCAGGCCACTGCTGCCACCGCCACCAACACGCCGTGCGGCGGGAACAGCAGAGGAATAGGTGGATGTGGGCATCGCTGCATCGCGCATGGGGCCCGTCTGTGGTGGAGGAGAAGTCGGGTGGCCCTCACGCACACCTGCGCTAGGAGGCGAGGCGTCTTGCATGAGGCCCTCGCTGTACCGTGGCGTGTCGTTTCGCAGATTTCTTCGTACAAGGAGAAGGACACATGTGACGCCACGTATTCCGGGTTTTTGTTGCTGTATTTAGTATGGTAAGAGAGTGGATTTCTAAACTGAAAGAGTGGACAGCAAAAGAGAAAGAGAGAGAAAGAGAGTGACATAAGAGAACGAATAGACGTCTGGAGAGAACACACAAGTGGCACGCAGCTCGAATCTGCGGCGTAGTCGCACTCAGCATGAGACCGCACAAGAGCCTCCTGTCATTGCATGAGTGAGTTGCTCGTACAGCTTAAACCAGAAAACTTGAGTCTTTGCGAAGCCAGCGAAAGAGATCCGATCCTTGCAACGTAACATGTGTGCCAACATCAGCGTTCGTCATCACAGCCCATTAATTCCATTGTTTGATTTGCCTTTTTTGATCTTGAACGTACAAGGCGCGTGTGAAGTCACACACACAAATAGCTGAAAGAGATACTGAGTAGAGGAACACCGCGGAGCGGAAAAGCTGAAGGAGGAAAGTCAGAAAAACCTGGAAAAGAATAAGAGGGAGAGCCAACGTGGACCTATTCAGCGATAGAGGAGAGAGCGAGAGAGTAAAGAGAGGACAATTTGAAAAAAAAGTTTGTCTGCGGCCGTGACGCACGCAGCATGAGAGGTGTTGCTGCGTGTCACCCGGCGTGTCTCTTCCTCTCATATTGGAAAAAAAAAGGAGGAAAAAAATAAAAGCCCGCTAGCAACTCTCTTAACCTCCTGGAGAGCCCACAAAGAACAATAATAAAAAGAAGCAACGGAAAAAGATAGCACGCACTTCAGCGACACGCCTCCTAGTCCTTTTGCTTGTCACTCTTCTTTGCTGCCGCTGTAGCCGCATCCAAAGCCCCCTCCGCTGGTGCCGCCGTCGCCTTTAGCGCGCTCCACTTTGCCTCGTAACGGGTCAGCAGCTCCGCAAAACTCCGCAGGTAGAGACAAGGAAAGTGCTGCAGCACGGCCTCGGCAGACATGATGATTTGTTCTCGCACCGCTACAGCCGTTAAGGGGACTGGAAGAAGGTAGCGGCGGCGCGTGCCGGCGGTGACGTTGTACATCGACCCCGGAATAGCGAGAAGAGGAACGGCAGACTTGTCAATGACAGCAGCAGCCGCATCCATCTCTGCAGCCGACGATGATGTTTGCTGTGTTGCTTCTGTTGGAGTCGCACTGTAGGCCTTCAGAAAGGTTTCCTGCAGCGAGTGCACCTGCAGCCGCGTCACCAGATCCATGCCGTGGGACATGGCCACCAGACGGCTCCCTGACCTCTTTTCCTCCGCCGCGAGCCACGCATTCATCACCCCCACAACGCGCTTCTCCACAACTGGCGCAGCAGCGAGAGTGCAGGTGAGCACGGTGGTAAAGGGCACGTGTCCTGCTGCTGCTGCTGCTGCTGACGCCGGTGCTACGGGTGGTGTTGGGCAGTCTCCGATCGATGCCCCCGTGGTGAACGAGCAGACAGAGGCTTTGGCACGGCGCTGCAGCGAGGAGGACGTGTGCAGGGTCGCCTTCCACGGACCGCAGTACAGCAGGTGAAAGATGGAGGCCTGGACGCCGCCGAGGGAGTGGCCGGTGACGCAGAGCGTGTAGCCGCTGTACTGGGCATGAATGGTGCGGAGGATCGGCAACAGCTGTGACCCTGCTTCCACCACCGACTTGTAGAAGCCGAGGGGAATCGCCGTGCACACCTGCGACGCCGCCGACGATGTGTCTGCATTGCTCGCACTGCCGCGCTCCAGGTTCACGTACGCGTAGCCCTCCATCACGTCCACCACCATGTCCGCCGCCGTCAGCGACCCGCGGAATGCCAACACAACACGCTGAGCAGCGTGGTCGAGAAAGAGGGACCAGCACGGCTGTCCCACCCGCAGCGAGTAGCGGCTCGCCACACACTCCAGCAACACCTCCGGCTCCTCGCCCTGCAGCATGCGCCGCATCGACTCCAGCTGCTCCTCAGAGTTGGCGCAGACGTAGCGGCTGTGCGGCTCGGCACTCAGCCGTGTCAGCTCCCGCACACTCGTGAAGAAGTTCAGCTCGTAGGGCAGTCCGTAGGCCGCGACGGCGTACCGTGCGAGGTAGGCGGCGAGGTGCAGCGTGTCCAGCTTGGCCTTGACAATGGCCCGCTGCTCCGCCGAGAGAGTAAGGGGCGGCGTGGCAGATGAAGGAGGCAGTGGCGACGCACTTGTCTCTGGTGATGCGTACGCCGGTTGCATGGAACGCCGCTGCTCCTCGCGCACGCGCTGCGCCTCCGCACGGACCCACATCCGATACGCATGCCGCGCCACCTCACTGTTGGCGGTCGCCTGCGCTGCGTACCGCGAGGCGTCGCGCTTGCGCAGCCCGCAACGAGTCAGCTGCTGCTGCACCTCCCGCGTCGCCCGCTTCAGCAGCGATGCCCACGACGGCTTGCCGAAGACTTCGACGTGGAAGGGGTCGAGGTGGCGCAGCTCAGCCACGTCGGCGTCCTCCATCGCGGTGTTGGCGATGTCGGTGGAAGTTGTGTGGCCGTAGCGCTCCTCACCGCTGCCGCTGCTGCCGTCCCCCGCACGCAGCGCATCGTCCTCTTCCTCATCCTCGTCCTCCTCGATCACCGTCTCGTCCACTGTTGTTGCAGCGGAAGGACCTGCGCCTGTCGTTGCTGCGCTCTCCCTCGACACAGCTTCGCCGTCATCGTCGACAGAACGCTGCAGGCCGTCGCAGATGTCGCAGCGGTAGCACGTCTCGGAGATGGAGGGAGCAGCAACAGCTGCAGTGGCGGCAGTGGTGAGGCGGCCGCCGCCGCGACGCCGGCGTATCGCCCACCGTGCCTTCAACGAGGGCAGATTGCCAAAGGAGGAGAGAAAAGCAGAAGCGTGAGAGCCTGCAACGGTGGGGGCGGCAGCGGGGGACGCAGTGGGGCTCGTGGCCGCCTCCGCTGCGGAGACATCAGTCGGCGTAGCACCGGTGCTGCTGCCAGACGTTGCAGCTGTGGTGCTTTCTGCAGCCGGCACATTCTCTGGCATTTCACTTACCGGTGGTGACGTCGACTTGCCACGGCTGTCGACGTAGACGGTCTCGTGCATGGCGGCCAACATCGTCGGCTCGTCGTAGGGGGAGCGGCGAGCGGAGCGGAGCGTGAAGAGGGGGTAGGCGCAGGCGCAGACACGGTCGCGTGGGGTTGGGCAGTGTGCGATGCGGTAGCGGTAGAGGGGGTGGATCCAGTCGTGGAAGAGGCCGAAGATGCGTCCCTCCGCCTTGGGCACCTCCTTGGTCGATGGAGTCATGCGAAGGTGACGCAGCATCGTGAAGACGTGTGTTTTGTGCGTGCTTTTTACTGTAGATTAATTGATTGTTATTTAATTATTTTGCTCTTTTTTTCTCTCTGGATTTCTGTGGGGAGGCGTCACAAAGCAACGACCTGTAGTAAGCTTTTTTTGTGTGTGTTTTTTTTTTTTTTGCGTGTTTGTGTGAGTACGCAAGTGTGGTTCTGTGCTTTGTGAACGAAGGTGACGGGAATGAAAGAAAAGCAGTAAAGTGTTTTTTTTTTTTGAAAGATGTCTTTGAGTATTTTTTTTTAAGTGGTGCGAAGCGACTTCCACATAGGAAAGAAAGAAGCTGTAGTCTGATACGCTTCAATGAAGCACCGTGAGCCAATGTCAGGTCTTGTCGTTGGTTCGTCACGAATACAAACAACAGAGCTTTTTATGCCTGCCACCATCAGCGCAGCATTCTTCAGAGAGAAGACAAGGGTGCTGGACTCTCCCACGACTTCTGTACCATTAAAAGATGGCATGAACCTCTGGTGTGGAAAACAAAACAAAACAACTTTTCTTGTACGAATTAGTTTGAGAACAAGCGTCTAGTGAGCACCACGTCAAATGCTCAAAAGTTGAGAAAACAATGAAGACCTATGTGAGGCATGGGCTTATCTAAATAAAAAAAAAGTTCTAGGCTGTAGTGAAGACAAGAGAAGAGAAGAGAGCGAGGAAAGGGGGAAAAACAAACACGCATAGTTGCAGTAGTAGTACAGAGAAACAAAAAGCGGCTCTTCCAGGACAAAAGTAAAAAGGCTAACGATGCGCACAGGAGGAAAAAAAAACGTATCACATACAGCCACTAAAACACACACACTAGTAGAGATCACTGATAGGCGCGATGCAGATCTTCACAATGTTGTCGCGCGACAGCTTGTCGGTGCGCATGAGCTCCTTGCGCTGCAGAAAGGGGTAGAGGCCCCACCCTTTGCCAGCCATCTCCGTCGTCCACCCCGTCACCTGCCACTCCGCCCACGTTACCTCGGAGAAGGCAATGACGCGGAAGTCCATGCGCAGGCGGTGCTGCATCGGGAACATGAAGAGTCCGAGCCACTCCTCCTCTGGGGAGCCAACACGCGAGCTCGTGTCGGTGTCTGGTCCACCGCGGTCCTCGTCGGGCAAGGAATGCGTGGCCAGCGGTGACCGCGCCACCATCGCACCCGCAGCGTTGACGTCGCCGTCCCCTCCACCGCTCACATCTCCCGCAGGTGCGAACGTGGCGGCGGTGGCGGCCATCATGCCCGCGTTCACGCCCGGTGTGATGAGCGTCGACGTCGGCGCGCTGCTGCTGCTGCGACGTGCCGCACGGTGCGACGGCGGCAGCGGCGCAATGCGCAGCTCCCACTGTGCCCCCGCGAGTCGAAATGGCGTCGAGCAGACAGCTTTCAGCTGGCCAGGCGCGAAGTAGAAGGAGGCGTCCTGGATGGCCCAGATGTGCCCCCGCTGCAGGTCGGCCAGGCAGCGCAGCAGCAGCCGGTCGGACCTGGGCGAGGGGGACGTGTGGTGCGACATGTAGGACGCGAGGTCGTCGCCGATCACGAGAGAGCGCACCGGAGGAGAAGAGCGGCCAAGCAGCCGACGCGACACATCACGGCTCTCTACCAGCGTGGTGTGGCGTGTAGGAGACGAGCGGAGGGGGCTGCGGCCGCGCACTCGCACCGCAGACCCGCCCCGGCTGCCGCCGCTGTCCACCCCATCCACGTTGGAAAAAGACAGCATCGCTCTCGGAAGAGGACGCGGTGGGGAGCGACCCTGCGGCGATCGCTCTCGCGTTGTGGCAGCTCGCACAGGCCGCGCGTTGCGGCTGCTGCCGATGTGCTCCAGCAGCCGCCGCAGCCCCACCCAGTCCACTCCGTCGTACACGCCCTCTGTGGCGTCCACACGAGCGTGGTAGGCCGCAACAGCGTCGCGCAGCCGCCGCTCCTCGTCGCGGTGTTGCTGCACGAAGCTCTCCTGAACACGGTGCAGCAGCGGAGGGGCAGTCCGCAAGAAGTGCAGCATCTCCGGCACACTGCGCGTCGCACCGCGGCCACCACCATTGCCATTGTGAACGCCATTCGGCCGTTGAGGATGCGGAGGGGCAGGTGCAAGGCCGCCGTCCTGCGCCGCATGAAACCGCCTCAGCGCAGCCCCGATCGGCGCCAACGCCTGGACGTATTTCTGGACCACCGCCGCAGCTTCGGCAAACGGTGGGGGGCAGCTTCGTTGTTGCACCGCCTGCGTCATTGTCCGCTCCGCGAGCTGAAGGGACTGGCGGAGGGACTGAAAGTTGTGCTGGAGAGAGCGGAGCTCCCGCTGCTGCCGCGTCGCCCAGCTCGCCTGCTCGGCACGCAGCTCCTGCTCGGTGCGTTGGTACTCACTCAGCCAGTGCCGCAGCTCCTCGTGCAGCTTGTGCACCTCGGCGTGTACAACTGAGATGCGGTCGCTCGCCTCGACGACGACGTGATCGCGGTGGCCCCCGACGCTGGCGCAGTACGGGCAAGTCAGCTCCTGACACGCAACACAGTAGAGCGACTGCAGCTGGCGTGGGTGGATGGGACAGAGGAAGTGATTGAAGGCGGCAGGAGGAGGCTGGGCGAGGCGTTGCTGCTGAGGCGACGCGGATGCGAGGGGCGAGCCAGGTGCGCGTATGATAGAGGCAGGGGGCAGCGGGGCTGGCAGCGGGACCGTCGACTCACCACTGTGCGACGTGTCCGCCAAGTCGCTGTGGTACGGAGGGACAAGAAATGGCATGGACGGCCGCTCCGCAGTAGCGTTCATCGAGCCGAGCTGCTGTTGCTGTGGTGAGTAGGAAGCGCCTCTCTGACGGTTACCCTGCATGCGCGACGAGGAGGGCCACGGCGGCAAGCTTGAATCTCGCTCATGCACATTGCTAGACGAAGCAGCCTTTGCTGCCAAATGAAGCCCGCGGTACAAAATGCCGTCGCGGCTCTCTTGCTCGCTGCCACGGCGCGCTGGCGAAGGAGGAGTAGGAGGCGCCAAACCAATACTGCCACCGTGCTGGCTTTGGGACCCGCCATACCCGTACATTGACATGCCCGCGCCGCTGTCCGAGAGGCGCCGGTGTTGTGGTGGCGACGACGGCGACGCTGGTGCTGCACGCGGAGAGGTGTGCAACACCCCAGGCATGTTGCCGGCGTGGTAAGGTCGCGGCTGGGAGTGCGCGCGTGGCGTCTGCACCGGCGTGTTGCCGGGATACGGGGTGCCCCGTCCGCCTGGAGTTTTCTGCGCTGAGCGACGCGGAGTCGTGAGTGCTGATGCGGCACGCCGTGGCGTCGCACCTGCCACGTAATTGCTGTCACTGACATCGGCAGCGCCATCGACTGGGAAGACTCCGTCCCCCCATCGCCGGGACAGCGGCGCGGACGCACTCGCTGGTCGACGCATTGGCGTGCCCCGACTGCTGCCCGCCTCCTCTCCCCTCCTCTCCTGCGGGTTGTGGAATGGACGCGACGTCCACCAGTCCTGCAGCCGCCCCGACCGCGACTGCGCGGCCGCCTGTCGCCGTCTCTCCTCATCCTCTTCGGCGGCAGCGGCAGCAGCAACAGCGGTGGACCCAGGCGCCCGCACCGGGCTGGCCGTGGCGGACACTGCAGAATCAAAAGAGGAGTACGCCGGCGGTGGGCCGCCTGTTGGGGCCACCGTGAGAAGATACCGGGGTAGCGCCTGATAGCTGTGGCCGACCTGCACCTGCACAATCGACAGCTCCTCCGCCTTGGCGCTGCCCTCGTCTCCTGAGCGCACCGCCGTCTTGTCATCTTTGGCGCGCATGTAGCAGACGCTGTCGTAGCCGTGTGGCGTGGGGTGGCGGCCCGGGAGAGGGAAGGACTGCTTGTCGGTGTGCTCTCCGGTGAGGCTCTGGTCCGTCATGAAGCGACGCCCCGGTGCGACCTCGCAGAGCAGTACCTTGTGGGGTGGGGTGCGAGGTGGGAGGTGCCGCACCTGAGGGGCCAGCATCGACGAGGTGAAGATGAAGGGGTGGGCATGCGTGTCGAGCTGATCTGACACGGGCGGTGAGGGAGCCGCAGCAGCAGCAGCAGCAGCAGTCGCCGCCTGCGCTGGCACTGGGATGCTGAGCCGCGTGTCGGTGGTGGTTGAGATGTCGGACGCACCGCCCTGCGCCTGCACCACCGCCGTTATAGACTTGGGGACGCCGTGGCTCAGCAGAAAGCCGTACTGCAGCACGTCCCGCACACCCCATGCGTTGTTGCTGTAGTAGAGCAGCTGCACCTTGTCCTCATTCCCAGCCAGCCGCGCGCTGCGGGTCTCGTCAAACATGCGGGTGAGAAAAGGACAGCGAATGCGCACAGCGTCGCGGACCTCGTAGCCGACGTGCTTATTGCCCAGCCACCGCGAGACGTGATGGCAGAGTTCCTCGTACTCGGCCTTGTCACGGCGAGGGTCGAGCGGCTCGAGCTGAAGAAGAACCGTCTCGAGCCACAACTGACAGCGGTAGACGCGACGGGCAGACCGCGTGGGCGGTGAGGGCGGGTTGCTGCTCGACGCTCCACTGCGCGACGTGCTTGTTTCATTTCGATCCACGCTCGCACGTCGGGAGCCGGGCCGCGCCGACGGTGGGCTGCTGCCAGCTGCAAGGCGGCCCTCCTCCTGCAGGAGCTCCCTCACGTCGCGCAGCAGCTCATAGCGGTGGTGGGCGAAGTTCCAGTAAGAGAGCAGCTTGGCGCGTTGGCCGACCTTGTCCTCGACGAGACGCTGCAAAACCTCCAAGTTGCGTGGAAGGTGCACGTCGGGTAGTGTGTAGGGCTCCGCCTCTTCATCGCAGTACACGACAAGGCGCACGTAAATGTTGGCGGGCGGCGCTGCGGCCGCCATTGCTGTAGAGCCGAAGAGTGTTGTGTGCAGCGACACTACGTCGCAATTTTTGTTTTTTTGCTGTTGTTGTTTTGATACGCGGAGAAAGGATCGCACGCGTTTGTGCCCAGCCTTGCGGTCTCCTACGGCGCTACGAGGAAAAGTCTAGAGTGTGTGGGTGTGTGGGTGGGGCTGCACTTTTTGCTCTCCTGCGCTCTCTCTCTCTGACTCTAAAACAGAAGTACTGCCACTCACAACGCTTCGCGGCAGCGTCAAAGGCACAGAAGAGCGCGAATGACGAAGCTAGAAAAGTTGTCGATAAGGAAAGGAGGAGGAAGAAGTGGAAAGCTGAGGGAGAAGTCGAATCAGACTTCATGCAAGCACAGAGCGTGTGGCGCATTCGTTTCTCTTCTTTATTTTTGAAAGGTAATTTTTTTGTTTTCTTTTTAGATCCGTCCGCTTGACACGACACCAGGCCCATCATGAGCACAAGTCAAGCAGAGAGAGGCGAACTTCTATCGCATTATTTTTTTCTTACCACTGTTTGCTGTGCTAAATGACAAATCTAGCAAAGTGTTTCGTGTTGGTAAGAAAACCCTGTCTTGCTTTTGACAAGAGGGAAAAGTGAACAGTTTGCAGCAGACAAAGAGAGAGTGACCACAACTGTCTCACAGAAAAAAAAAAGGCATTGCAGCCATCCTCGACGCAGCGCCACAAAGATCGACGGCACATCTTCAGACGTTCTGCTACTGCAAATCAGCTCAGCGATTCCAGCAAAACTCCCGATATTCTCTCTCACATGACTCAGGCTCGCACCACGGAAGAGGCGAATGGGAGGGACCGCGCGGACATGCACGAGATAACTCATTGCACGCCAAAACACGCAATAGAGCCCACTCTGGCGCAGAGCCCTTAAAAGATGAGATGGACACCAGACGCACTACGACAACACACACACACATGCGCATTGCCCAACGACAGACGACTTTACAATGTGCCTCGTTCATCCTCCAGAAAGAAGTAGGAGACGAGGGTGAAGTGTTCTTTCTCACATGACTCAGGCTCGCACTATTGAATAGGTGAGTAGGAGAGACCACGAACAGGCACCATTAAAAATAAAAGTTCCCGCACGTGATAGAGCCCACTACAAGCGCAGAACCCTTAAAAGATGAGATGCATCGGACCTTGTTGCTGTGTCTTCTTCTCTTTTCTCAAAAAGAGAAATTGCCTTGCCGGACACTCGCAACAGCACGCATACCACGACACGAGTAGAAGTCGTGGCAGACGTGTCACGAGGGCAACAACAACAACAACGCCTCAGTGAAATAGCTTGAGCAGTGGAACGCACTAGACCGGGGAATGAAAGTAAAAAAAGAGATGATTTGGAGACAACACCAACTCATAAATTACGTATGAAGGGATAGAGAAGGAATGAAAGACAAGAGCAGAAGTTAAGAGAATTGGTAAGTGCTGCAGAAGCTCTTCAACAACGCCACCGAAGGACAGTGCACCCCTACAACTAAAACGCCACGAACGCTCTTGCCACACTGATAGCAAAGATTATATACATTCCATTTAAGAGCTGCGATGTAGCGTCACTAGAGAGCGTCTGCAACACAGAGAGAGCCGCGCTTCTTGGACATTAGGACCGCTCAGAATGACCAAATCGGCATGCAGAGCTTTTTAGGTTCAGTATTGTCTTTCTTTTCTTTTTTTTTTTTTTTAACAGCTGCGTCTGGAATGTGGACGCGCGCACTTAACGTCGCAGAGCGTACGAGCATGTGAGCGTGCGTGTCGCATTTTCTTCTTATTGTTCTGTGAGTACTTTTCCCTCTATCTTTCTGGTCGAGTCGCGCTTCTTATTTTCCTCGCTCTGTGGCGCGCAGAAGTCACGGAAGGCCTGTCGGCTTGCGGCCCCGGCGCACCAACGCCTGCCGCGGCGCGCGCTCCTGCACCAGCGCCGCCCCCTCCGCCTCGCCCACCCCACCACCCTTCATCTCCGCAACGAGCGCCATGAGTGACGGTCTGGTCTGCACCACCACGTTACGCGTCAGCTCACGCCACCGCGGCCGCAGCACCGTCCACAGCCCCGGAGGGCAGTAAGGAACGGCCCACTTGCCGGACTCCACCCTCACCGCGTCCGCCGCGGCCAGAGCATCCTTGTCGGCGACGCGGCGATGTAGCAAACGCAGCGCATCGAGGACTTCGAGCTGCGCCAGCCCCGCCGCATCGCCCAGCCTGCCTGTTGTGAGCGACTCCGCGTGTGTGTCAACAAGCTGCAGCACCGTGCCCCACGCATCAAGTGACAGGGGCGGCGTCGTCATGCACCGGCTGAGACTGCAGAGAATTAAGTACAGGCGCTGTCCAGTGGCGGAAGGGAGAAGGCGGCGACAGACGTCGATGAGGTGTCGCTCAAAGCTGGGGGGCAGTACCACCATGTCTGCCTCTGAATGCCCAGTACTGGGTGGGAGTGGACCGGAGGACAGGTGCGAGAATGCGACGGCGGCAGACACCGCTTCGTCCTCCTTCGCAGCGGTTGCACCACGTCGCAGTGCCAGGGGATGCTCCGGGTTGAGTGGGACGGCGGCGGTCAGCAGCAGCGCTGAGCCGAGCGAGAGGCAGTCGGCATCACTGAAGCGCCACCGCGGCCGCGCGGCAGCAGTAGCAGCAGCACCACCCGTAGCTACCATCTCGTCGTCACCACTTGCTGTTGTTGACGTGCGCTTCTCGGCAGTGTTTGTGGCGAGCAGCTCCAGTGTCTGTTGCTGCAAACGCGCATTCGGGTGGTGGAGGCAGCGGAGAGAGCTCCACGTGCTCGCCACCTCCGACGCCGTGAAGTCTGTTAGCGTCGCGGCAGCGCGCTCACACAGCTGGCCTGTCACCTCATCGTTGCGCCGCACACAGAGCTTCACGAAGGAGTAGAGGGCGAGGGAAACATCACGCGGGGTGGCGGCCCCGCTGCACATCTTAAGACGCGCAATGATCTGCTGCGTCACACGAATCGAGTCCCGCAGCACAAAGGTGAAGGTGTAGAGGAGGAGGGCGAGGTCGTGCACCGTGGTGATCTGCCACTGTTGGTGCTTTGCCGCCGCGAAGGACGGAGAGGAGGAAGATACAGCAGCGGAAGCCGCACCTACGGAACCTGAAACGGTCGCACCGGCCAAGTGATCTGCGCCATGCCGCCGCGTCGAGTCTCGCCCGCCGCCGCCCTGCAGTGCCGATGGCGTCGCCTCCACGGCTCGCCGCATCAGATGCTCTGCCGTCTGCGTGAACAGCTCCAAGTCCCGCACCCCGACACGGGCCAGCTGGTGCAGGTAGTCCACCACCCGCTGCGGTGGCAGCTCACCACGCTGCGTCTGCACAAAGGCGACGATGGCGTGCAGCAGCTGCGAGTCGCGCTGCCCGCTCCGCGCCATGATATGCAGTGCGTAGCCGACCTCATCCTCGGTGATGGTGCGCAGCCACCGCTTCTGTGTGCCCCACTGGCGATAGACGCTTGGCACGAGCTCCTTGGATGTGCAGGGAAGGTGGGCCATCATCGCGGTCAGCTCCAGCTGCGCCTTGCGTGGTGCGTTCAAGACGGCGACCGTCACCACCGGCATGTAGGAAACGAGCGTTGCCTCGCCGCCGTAGGCACGCAGGGCGAGCAGCGCCTCCACCAAGCTGTGCAGCTTCGCCGGCTCCTCGTGTGAGGTGAGGTCGCTCGATCGACGGAGGTGTGCAACGAGGGAGGTAAAGAAGACGCGGGGGTGGGCGGCAGGCGGCAGCAGCTTCACGGCGTAGGGCACAAGTTGAAGAAGGCGAGGGCTGTACCAGTGGCTGAGCTCGCCGCCGACAGCGTCCAGCAGCACCGTGACGCGTGGTGGTGGCGTGCTCGGCTTCAGTGCTGCCGTCTCGCTAGCACCACGGCCGCGTTTGGTTATTGGTGCAGGTGGGACAAAAAGCGCGGCGTCGTTGAACTGCATCGCGATGGCCAAACACTGCGAGAGACGATGCAGATCCATCGTCGAGTGGTGGCCACTCTCCGCCTCCACGGCGGCCGCCTTCGCATCCGTCTTGGCCTTCACCCCTCCGCCCACCACGTCGGCGTCGGCATTGGACAAAGCCGGGTAGAAGAGAGTGAGGAGGTGGCGCAGGACGTGGTCCATCACGCGCGGTGTCATCACGCGACGCAGCTCGCACTTCAGCAACAAGTCCAGCACGGCCTGCGCATCTGCGCCGGCGAGGGCGGCGACGGCGGCCACTTCAAAAGCCTCTAGCGACTGCTGCACCGACGCCGAGGATGTTCCAGCAGCGCCACCACCAGCCGCGGTGGGCATGTGCGGGCTCGACAGGGCCGCCACGGTGGCGGCAGCGCTAATTGACCGATCGAGGTTTTCTGCGTTCTGTGGCGTTGCGTTCATCACCGCCAGCAGCGCCACCACGGGTTGGTGCAGCTCCTTGTAGCACTGCACAATCTGGTGGAGGTGATCAGGGGAGAGGTAGGTGGGCGGCTGCGATGTGATGTGGCGCTCCGCCGCGACGAAGAAGTCGGGGTAGTTGTCGATGCCCTCGGTGCAGAGAGCTTGCACCACCGCGCAGAGCTGCCGGCCATCGAGCGACTCCAGGTGCTGCAGGCAGTGCTCAGCTATGAGGTGCCACACCTCCTTCTCTCGCACATCAGCCTGCTGCATCGCAGTAATCAGCAGCACGATGCTCGCACCGGTGGCGAAGAGCAAAGGTTGCCCCTCTTCCACAAGAGAAGCACCACCGCCACCGCCACCACCACCTGCTGCACCCGCGGTAGAAGAAGAGGGCGGGCAGCGGTAGTGGCTCAGAGCTGTGCTCAACAGCGGCAACGCCGTCGCCGTGATGTCGTGCTGTGCCCCGAGCGCACAACACGCAGCCAGCGTGGAGCAGAGCTGGGTGGTGGACATGGTGGGGGCGGTGAGCTGCACGAGCTGCAAGGCCTCCTTCGCCACGGCGCTCGTGCCGAGTTGGAAGTAGGCGAGGCAGTCCAACAAATTGCGCAGGATGCTCGGGCTGATGGCACTTGGCGACGAGAAAGGATCGGCATGACGCATACCAGAGAGACTTTCAGCAGCGCCACTAGAGGATGGCACGTTGGTAGAGAGGGGAGCGCCTCTGTGCTGCTGCTGCCGCTGCGCCTGCTTGAAATGCTGAAGGGAAGGCTGCAGCGAGAGACGGAGGAGCTTGCTTTTGAGAGTGTTGCCGAGTGCTGCGTCGGGCAGTACGGCGTGCACGCGGCGCAGCTGATAAATACTCAAGACCACTCGGTTCAACATGGCATGCAAGGAAAACTAAAAAGGGGCTTTAAAGAAGAAAATGAAAGGCACCAGTGACTACCTCCGACAGCCGCTGCTGCCTCCAATCTGGAAAATTTCTGCTGCGGTCGGTGCGGCGGGTGAGAAATTTGTGATGTTGTACGTCTCGTAGAAACCGCTAAGACGAGAAAACAAAAAAATATTAACGTGCGGGAAAATTAAATAAGGTAGAATTTGAAGAGTCTATCATATGTTATTGGTTTTTTTTAGCGCGATCTGGCGTGTTGCATCAACACACGAGAAGCCCTCCGCTGCAAAAGAAAAAGTCTGCATATTACTATGAAACTGTTTCTTTGGCTATTTCCTTAACGACACCATCCATCTAATCAATTAAAAATGATGGCGTCGTGGAGTTAGACGCGGCTTAGGATCCTATAGCGTCAATAGGACAGCTGCTCTCATCTGCAACACCCGCTTCCTCCCCCGGACGCACACAACAATAACCTCTCTTTACTGCAGCAGCTGCATAGGACAACTATTTTCTTTTTTTTTCTAAACCGGTTGTATTCTTTGTTTCTGTCTTGGACTGTGATGTGGATGCATAAAACCAGAAGCAGCCGCACCGCCGGCTGACCTACACGCCACGCAACAACAACGAAGAAGTAGTGAGGTCAATTGTAAACGAGAGAGAGGAGAAAAAAAAAGAGTGTGTGTGCTTCGCTGAGAAACGCGACGTTAAAGGGACAGAAACAGAAAGAAAAGAGGTAAAGGATAACAAAGTGAACCTAACAGGCGATACTAGGCAAAACAAGACTCTTCTCACCACGGGACCTCAGAGCATACCAGGTGGAAAGGAGAAAAAACGCCCGTGAAGCGAGACGCACACAGGTGCGTGCTGACGACGCTCGCCAAGCGCGCTACTTCGAGCGCGGCCCGCCCTTCTCCCACGACGGCTGCGGCAACTCGCCGTCCCGGAAACTCTTCACCTGCTCCACCGACCACTGACGCGCCTGCACCTTCTGCACCTCCAGAGTGGTCTGCGCATCCTCCTTCTTCTCCTTGATCTGCTTCGCGGTCTGCTTGATACCAGCACCGAGATCGACGCCGAAGAAGACCATGATGAAGAAAAACATCGTCACACCCGACCACGGAATCATGCGAATGCTGCGCACCATGACGCTCTCGGTGTGGTCATCGCGCTTCAGGATCTCGCGCTCCCACCGCTGAATGCGCAGGAAATCGCGCAGCATGCGAACGCTCATCTCTGCAGCGTGAAGCCTTTATTGTTGCTAATAGTATCCGTATAGAAACGGTTTTGAGAACTACTTCTCGGATGATGCTGTGATTGCGTCCATGCGGGTGGGTAAGAAAATTTACAAGGAAAGAATAAGAAGCAAATGAAATTGACGATCTAAAGCAGTCTTCAGAGTCTTTTTAACGAAGAGCATAGTTGATACAGTCAGTTGAAAGTGAACACAAGCCAAGTTCACTGAGTCCCACGCACCAGAAGAGGAAAAAAAAGGCCTTGCCTAACACTGGCCTTTTCCACTTAACTTGTTGTCTCCGTGGTGCTTATCCCCCGCACACGACGCTGCTGCAGAGCGTCCGAATTGTTCCTCCTCTTCAGTCGAGAGTGCGAAGGAGGAAAAAGAAGATGAGGCTTGGGTGACCGATGGCAAATCTAACGCTTACGTCGCTAGACGCAGCTCTGTCGGCACGCATGAGATCGCCACGCCGCTTTGCCCTCCACAGAGCCTGCATGGCCTCATCACCGCCCTTGACGTCGCCCGCACCTTTTTTTTCTTCTCCGCAGTTGTTTATTTTCTTGTTGTTGTTGTTGGAATGGTCTTCAAAACGTGAGATCTAAAAAAAATGACTTTTTTGTGCTTGATTTTTTTTCTTGGATTCTCTCTTGCACCAGGCAGACGCACCGTCTGCTCGCGTCTCGCTGCTCTGCTCTCCTTCACTCCCTCTTCCTCTCTCTGGGGAGGTCGCGCTTTTTTTTTTTTCTGCCCTTATGCCTTCCTCATGCTTTCCGCACCACAACGCCGCTCTAATCGTGTGGCTTTCGCAGATTTTTCATTTTTGTTCTTGTTAAAGGCGGTCGGAGAGAAATGGAGCTAGAGAAAAAAAAAACACCTATACGAGCAAAAGAAAGAGATAAAACTCAGCCTATATAACGACATAACCAAAGGAAAAAAAAAACACCAAAAAGAGAAAAAAAAAATGGCAACTACGAGTTTGTCGGGTGCAACGTGCTTCTTTGATTTCTGCTGACACGACGCTGGTGTCCCATATTAAGACACGAGTGAGAAGAAGAGAGGGGGGAGGTAAGTGAGATCACCGCCGAGAGAAGAGGGCCACGCTAAAGGGACGCGCGTCTTCCCTCCACCCTCCTTCTCTCTCTCTCTTTTCCCCTCTCCCTTTAGTCTTCTCCTTCAGTTTTCCTTGTCGTTGCCACTTAGCAGGGGGTAGGGGGAGTGTTAGAAGAAGAAAAAGGTTAGAATGAACGACTGCAGGGCTAGCGTGAGTGCGAAGGTGATGTGTGTTTTGTTTTGTTTTTTGTTGTTGCAATAAAAAAGTGCGCAACGACCATAAAAGGCGAAAGGTCCGCTAGTCAGAGGAACCGACTGCCGAGCTTCGCCTCCCTCCGACTCCCTTTACCTCCTTCGAAAGACGACAAACAGAGGAAGTGATGGAGGGAAAAAATGAACGAGCAAAAAAAGAAACAACATGTCAACCCGCTCGCTACCTCGCTAAACCATCTAAAGATTTACTAAACCCCGCAGCGTCTAAACTAAACTCAATTCAGTCAAGATAAAAAAGGTTAGGAGAAAAAAATCTAGGTATCTATTGGAACTAAAAAGAGAAAAAGGTAATTAGAAGAC
Source organism: Crithidia fasciculata (assembly GCA_000331325.2). Taxonomy (NCBI): domain Eukaryota; phylum Euglenozoa; class Kinetoplastea; order Trypanosomatida; family Trypanosomatidae; genus Crithidia; species Crithidia fasciculata. The sequence continues at coordinate 1,403,518 of CM003407.1, forward strand.
AACGAACAAGAGAAAATAGAAGACGAGGAAAAAAAGAAACATCAACAACATTAAGAACATCAACAATGACATCGGTATCAACTCTAATGTGTTGGCCACGCGGCAACACGAGGAGAAAAAAAAACTAAATTGAAGGGGTGTGTGTGGTGGAAGTAGAAAAGCTGGCCTGATCTAGTGCAGAGGCAGCTCATCCGGCATCAGCATCTTCGAGATCTCCATGTAGCGGCTGCTGTTGTACTTGCGCCGCACCGCCTGGTACTTGGTCGTCGGCACGTACGCCACATAAGCCAGAATCGACTCAGCGCACCCGCGGAACTCGGCGAGGTCGGCCTTCGTGTAGTGCCGCAGCGTCTCCGTCCAGACCGGCGTCGCCGGCGTCTTGGGCAGGTCTAGCTTCATGCGCAGCATTACCAGCGCCAAAAAGACAGACGCGTGCGCCACCTGCGAGGGCGTGAACTGGAGCGTCTTGTAGTCCAGCAGGGCGTGCTCCATGAAGAAGCCGGTGGCGTGGCGCACGATCGCGAAGTGCTGACGGCGCTGCTCCTCGTCGGCGCCGATGCCGAGAAAGTCGTCGCCCTCCAACACCGTCCACGCACGCGAGGCGAAGGGAAACGGCGTTGGCACCGTCAGGCGGAACGCGAGTGCGCTGCAGATGCTGCGCTCCATCTTGATGATCTCCTCCCTTGTGTAGGTGTTGGCGCTGATGTGCACGCACTCCTTCACCTCCGGCGGCCAGATCTCCTCGTACTTGGCAGCCAGCAGCATCGCACTCACGCCGACCAGCTGCAGCTGTGCGCGCGGTACGAAGGTGGTGCGGTCCGCCTTGGCATTCGCGCAGGAGAGGTAGCGGTCGATCAGGTTGACAGCGAGGTACATCGTCTCCGCATGCAGCTTAAACTTCAGGTGCACGTCGATGAGCCAGTCGATCAGGATCATGCGCATCTTCTCGTTGATCTCTGGCTGGTGCTGCAGGTACTGCGGCGAGGCGTAGTAGGCGTAGAGAACACTTGTGTTGGTCGCAGTGTGGCTGGCGTTGCCCTCGTTAAAGCGCGCCACCGCCTGACGCTCCCGCTCGACAAACATGTCCGTGATGTCGCCAATCAGGTCGGTGCAGTAGGTCGGCTCGTGGGCGTGGCGGGCGTCCACACGCGGGCTGGAGAGCGCACGACTTGCCTGCACGCTCGCTACAGCACTGGGGCGGCGTGCGTGCACGAGGGAGTCGGCGGCGCTCCGCGTCATGAAGCTGTTCAGCGAGTGCGTGCTGGCGGCAGAGAAGCTGCTGCCAGTGGCGAAGCGCTGGGAGAGCTGCTGCTGCTGCTGCGACCCGCGGTGCAGGCTGTCCTGCTGCGTGAAGGAGTTGGCCGCGAAGCCGTTGCTGTTGGGATCCAACCGGCTAGCCTGCTGGCGCTGCTTCACGTCTACGCCATTGTTGTTAGCCAGATTAGAAACCTCGCGGAGGGCCGACATTGTGAGAGAAAGGAAAAATGAAAGGGATCTGGGCTGACGGAAGAAGGTTCGGGAAGACGCACCTGAAGTGGATGATGCAGTGAGCCGATGTCTGACGTCTGTCTTTATTCAAAAACGGGCTGAGGGAAGAACGGAGTGCAGTAAAGGCACGAGGAGCAAAGCACGAAGCGCAGCAGCGGAAGGTCTCAAATACTGAAAGACGAGAAAGTAAAGAGGACGAGTAATTTAAAAAGGTGCAAAAAGATGGGAGAGGTAGCGTGTAACGGAAAGACGCGAGGATTAGGCTTTCTACAACGCTGCACACAAACAAATAGAGAAATAGAGGAGGTTGGAACGGTGGGGATATCTGGGTTGTATACGAGGGGAAAAGAAACCGCTGAAACAACGCTCCAAATGGGAAAGAAAGGTGAAGGTGAAAAAAAAAAGGGTCTAAGAGGAGGAGTCTAAAAAAAAACAAAAAAAGGAAAGAAAGAAAGGAAGGAGAAAAAAAAAGTCGAAGACGAAAAGCTCTGCTTCAGTGGTCAGCTGCAACCGGAGAAAAAAAAAGATCTAAGGAGGTGTGCGGGGGACTCAAAAAAGGCAACAACGTAGAGCAACGTATACTTCAATGTGGCGTGTATTCTGCGATCAGCTGTTGTAAAGCGTTTTCTGCTTCGTGTGTGTGTGGGTCTGGGGGTCTCTCAGCTGTACTATAACTTGTTGATTGAAGCGTGCGTTTGTGTGTTTATATGCGCAAGACTTTCTTTCAGGTTTTTTTCTCTTCGTAAACTAGTTAATCTGAAGAGCGGTCACAAGGTCGTCAGCAATTCCCGATCAGAAGGACGTGATTATTATTATTCAAGGGAATAAAGCGGCGCGAGTAGTGAGTAAGTAAGAGAGAGAGAAAGGGGAGACGAAGAGAGGTGCAGTAAGAGAGCAGAGCAGCGTTTAATGGAAACAACACACTCCCACACTTCCTTGGCAGGCTCATTACAGTCGCACCTAAGTGGCAAACTACGAAGCAACGAAATCGCTAACTCCTTCCTTCTCCGTTGCTCTCTTGCTTCCCCACAAGCATGGACACCTGAGACCGAGAAAAGCGTACTATTTTTCTTCAGGAGGGTCTTGCAGCACCTCGTCCCTATGTGATACGCGGTAGACGCCACTTGTCAGTCATGCGCAAAGGGTGATCGAGCAAACCATTCTGTTAACAGAAAAAAAAAACGCGACGCACGACGAAGCGCGCCATAATCCTTTTTTTTTCCTCTTGCTGTATTGGCTTGGTTGTTGTTGTTGCTGATGTTCGCTACACTCCAAAAGAATGAAAAAAAAAGAAGGACCACCTTCCTGAAAAAAAAAACAATTTACACTTACACACACAGGAAAGAAAAAACGCCTGCACACGTGACCCACACATCTGCATGTTGACATGCTTAAATAGTGAAGACTACGACCCACTTTTGAACAAAAAAAAAAGCACGAGCGCATTTGAAGCTGAAGAGTTCGAATAAAAGAAAAGAAACAGAAAAGGAGGTGAGGAAGAAAAAAACGCAGAAACGAAAACAAAAACTTAAACTTTCCGTGAAGGTTTGCAGTCTCACTTATCCGTTTCTTTTGCAGTTTTTTTTTTCAGTACTCTCCATCCTGTTCCGCTTTCCAGCTTCAGGTTCTTTTGGCCGTGCGTGCACCACTTCGCCTCCCTTCAGATCCAATCGAGCGTTTCGAAATGAGAAATCAAAGAGCTGAAGGGTCGCTTGTGTGTGTGTGTCTGTTCGTGTGCGCTTGTGTGTGCTTGTGATTTCTTTGCTTCTTATACTTTTGCTTAGAACAGACAAGATAATACTGTTTCGCCTACATTTTTTTTTCCTTATTAACGATTCAACTGAGCCTCCTCGGCGGCGACAGCTCGGGCAGAGCGAGGGAGACAGAGAGAGAGAACAGGAAACACGCCTCAGCTTAGAAGTTGAGGGTTTGGGAGAAGCACGCCATGCACGCCTCCTTCACCGCCTCCGACATGGTCGGGTGGGCGTGGCAGGTGCGGCCCACATCCTCGGAGCTGGCGCCGTACTCCATCGCGAGCGTCGCCTCGGCAATCATCTCACCAGCAGCCGCGCACACAATCTGGACGCCGAGGATGCGGTCCGTCTTCTTGTCCGTGATCACCTTCACGAAGCCGTCCTCCGTGCCGACCGCCTTGGCGCGCGAGTTGGCGCTGAAGGGGAACTTGCCGACCTTGTAGTCGATGCCCTCCTGCTTCACCTGCTCCTCCGTCTTGCCGACCTGGGCGAGCTCCGGCGTGGTGTAGATGACTCCGGGGATGACGTCGTAGTTCACGTGGCCCGGCTTGCCAGCGAGGATCTCTGCACAGGCAACGCCCTCCTCCTCGGCCTTGTGGGCCAGCATCGGGCCTTTGTTCACCACGTCACCAATCGCGTACACGTTCGGCACGTTTGTCTCGAAGTGGTCGTTGATGCAGACGAAGCCGCGCTCCATCTTGAGGTTGATGGCCTCGCCGTTGAGGCCGGTCGTGTGCGGGCGGCGGCCCACGGCGCAGAGGAGGGCGTCCGCCTCGAGCGTCTGCTTCTTGCCGTCCTTGCCCTCCACCTCCACCGACACGCTGCCACCGTTGTTCTTCCCGCTCACCACCTTGGTGTTGACCATGATCTTCATCTTCTCGTGCTTCACCAGGACGTCCGTGAGCGCCTTGGAGACGTCGGCATCAGCCGTCGCGGCGCAGCGGCTGGCGAACTCCACAACAGTCACCTCGGTGCCGAGGCGGGCCCACACGCTGCCCAGCTCCAGCCCAATAACGCCACCGCCGATCACGATCATCTTCTTGGGCACGTGGTCGAGGTCGAGCGCGCCGGTGGAGGTCATGATCACCTTCTCGTCGCACGGGAGGAAGGGCAGCTGGGTCGGCTCGCTGCCGGTGGCAATGATCGTCTTCTTCGACTCCAGCGTCTCCTCCTTGCCGTCGAGGCCCTTCACCTTGATCGAGTTGGCCGACACGAAGCTGCCCTCGCCCTTGTAGTAGGTCACCTTGTTCTTCTTAAAGAGGTACTCGACGCCGCCGGTCAGCGCCTTCACCGCCTTCGTCTTCTGCACCTGCATCGCCGCCACATCCATCGTGACGTTCTCGCCGCCGCGGATGCCGTACTTGGCAAAGTTGGCGTGCGCGTCGTGGTACATGTGGGTGGCGTAGAGCAGCGCCTTGGAGGGAATGCAGCCGACGTTGAGGCACGTGCCGCCAAGGGCACCGCGCTTCTCAATGCAGGCGGCCTTGAGGCCAAGCTGAGCGGCCTTGATGGCAGCGACGTAGCCACCCGGGCCACCGCCGATCACCGTCACGTCGTACGACGCCAGGCGAGCTACGTTCTGACGAAACATCTTTGTTTTTTGTGGGTGTTTGTGTGAGTGAACAAATTTGAAAACGAAGGCAGACAGGAGAGAAAAGAGAGAGGATGCTAGTGGAATATGAAAACACTTATCTTCTTAGTAGTAATGTATACGTTAAGGATATGGACTCAGCTGTGGGGAGTTCTGCAAAGGTGTGGGTGTTCGGGTAGAGAGGGGAAGGGAGGAAGGAGGGGTAATACAAGATGAGGTTGCAGAGGTTGCGAGGGCGGACGTGGAAGTAAGAGAAGCGACAAAGATAGGAAAAGGGACACTCAGTTGGCAGGCTTGCGAGAATCATTTTGGGGAAGAAGAAAAAAGCACGTTCATGGCACAAGAACCACAAAGAAGATATGTCGATTTGCGAGTCGCTAAAACGAGCTTTTGCGGCGACGCAAACTGTCTTTCTTTTTTTTTTCCTGTGTTGAGCTGTCGCCGTTCCCTGCAACGAGTCCTCCAAAAAGAGCAAGGCAGCGCACGCCTCAACAAATGTTGAGTGTTAACCACGTCTTCGTGCTCCCTTGATTATTTTTCTTTTCAGAAGATAGAAAATGGCATCAAGAGAAAGCAAGAGAGGTAAAAAGAAAATACAACAAGCAACCGCCAATGGCATCACCATTCGTGAAAGAAGCAACCATGCACGTACCCTTCACACGATTACGGAAAAGTAGAGCCCCGGCGTGGTCAGAGCAGCTTCTCCACCAGTGCCTTCTGCTCCTCCGTCAGCCGCTCCGGCAGCTCGTAGCGCAGACGCACGTACAAGTCACCCCGCTCCGACGGCACGTGCAGCTTCGGCATCCCTTTCCCCGCCACCCGCACCACCGTGTCATACGGCGACACCACCTCTCGTCCTACGTGCACCTCCTCCACCCCATCCATGTGTGTCATCACCCGATCGAAGCCCAGCAGCGCCTCCTTCAGCGTGATGGTGAGGGCCGCATCGAGGTCTAGCTGATTGCGCCGACGGGAAAAGTAGGTGTGGGGGTGCGTGCTCACGTGCACCACGAGGTCGCCCGGCAGGCGGTCCGGCAGCTCCTCGGCCTCCATCTCGTACTTCACGGTGTGCCCCTCCTCCATCCCGGGCTCCACCTCCAGCGTCACGATGGAGCTGCCGTACACAACCTTCTTGCCTTGGCAGAGAGGGCAGAGCCGCGATGGCTTCCTGCCACTGCCTGCGCAGCTCGGGCACTGCTGTTGGATGTCCTGGATCATACCCGGCGCGAACTGGATGCGCTGGTGCAGAACACCGCGTCCGCCGCAGTGGTTGCAGGTGATGATCGGGGCCGAGTTGTCCGCCCCGCTACCCTTGCAGCGGTGGCAGACTTTGTGCTTCTGCACCGTCAGCGGCACCGAGGCCCCGGTAAACGCCTTGTCGAGGTCGATCTTCGCCTCCACCTCCATGTTGGGGCCGTGCAGCCCATCATCGGTCCGCATGCCAAAGAGCTGCGAGAGAGGGTTCATGCCACCCCCTGGCTGGTTCTTGGCCCGATCGCTCTGCTCCAGCTGCTCCAACCCGCGCTCGCCGCGCATGTCGTACACCTTGCGCTTCCGCTTGTCGGACAGCACCTCGTAGGCGCGGTTCACCTCGCTATACCTGGCCCTGTCCTCCTCCGTGTTGGACACGTCGGGGTGGTAGAGACGCGAGAGGCGGCGGAACTCCTGCCGAATCTCCTTTTCCGTTGCAGCCTCGCGCTTGCTGTCGAGGTTCAGCACCTTGTAGTAGTCCACCTCCGGCCGCTGAGTGGCGGGAGGCTGCTGCTGCTGCTGCTGCTGCTGCTGGCCTTGAAAGCGGTGACCACCAAAAAAGGCGTGCGACTCCACGGCGGCACCGAGGAGGAGCAGCAGAGCAACAAGGCCGAGAAGCCCTCGCAGCCGAGGCAGGGACGGCACTCGTGACATCTCCAATAAAAATAAAAGCTTCTTTGTTAAAGAAAGAGAAAGAAAGGCGAAAGAGATGGTTGAGCACTCTGCTTGCGGCTCGCCGAATAGCTCGGAGAAGACGAGGCTTCTCACTTAACAAGGATATGCACAAATAAAGATTATTTTGCTTCGCTGTTCTCGTTGTAGTGGCATACGTCGGAATTCCGAAGCACTATTTCTTTTCTTTCTCTCTCTTCTTCCGACAGTGTGCAAGCGAGACACAACGAAGAAATTAAAGGCGTTGACGCAGACTCTGAAAGGTGTCAAGGGTGCAAGTAAATGAAAGTTAAAAGAAAACGTTAGTCCTTATCGACAAGCGTGGAATGCGGAACGAAGCAGTGCGGTCAGTCATTGAAGGATTTCCGTCCCCCAACTGGCGAAGCTCTAGCAGAGTTTCCATTCTCACCTGACATAAAGCTTCTTTTGTGCATGCATGTCATGTGGAAAGAGGGCAATACCGCGCAGGCCTGCCAACGATGACCAAATCCATCGCCTTCCACACCAACGCCTTGTTGCTGTGTTTTTTTCCTCCGCCAAAGATGAGAAGGACAAATGAACTCCAAATAGGCTCTCGAATGGGTGTGTGCCGCAACTGGGTATTATCATTCCTTTTATCTTTTCTTTTTCTTTTTTTGCGATTGTGATCACTTCTGTGAAACCCGTAAAGAAGAGAGGAAAAGGGGAAAAAACACCAAGCACGGCCAAACGCAGTGATAGTCAAACAAGCCATCGTACACTGCAGATCCCAACCACGAGAAAACGACATCGGAACATGGAACGGACGCCTTATTAACTACTTCTTCTTCACACAAAGCAGCCTTCACTGTGAGAAAAAAAAAAGTACCGAAAAAAGAGAGAAATTATCGTTCAACCGACGGCGGCGACACAAACTGACGCTCGCAATGACACCTCAACCTACCGCCTGCAGCGACAGCAGAGGTCGTTCTTCCCAACTTTCTCACTTCGGTGGCATGGGCTTGTAGCCTGTCTGTGCCACCGGCGTCAGCACCTGCTGCCCCAGCTGCAGATTCACATCCACTGGCCCAGAGCCGAGACCCTGACTCACACGCTGGCCGCTCCGGTTCTCATTGACGTGCGCCTCAGCCTCCTGCATCAGCCGCTGCTGCTCCTCGCGCGTCACCTCGCGGGTGGCGGTGCGCTTAAACATCATGCCTGAGCGCTGCGACAGCATCAGGCGACGCACATGAAAGGAGAGATTGCTCGTCCCCTCGTCCAGCTCCAAGACGCGCGAGACGAACCACTGCTGCACAATTATGTACGGAATCGTCGCGGCTGTCAGACCGAAGCTAATGCGGCCGATCTTGGGCAGGTGCTGCACGAACCAGCTGGGCTTTCCGCCTTGACTTAGCGGCGCCATCGCACGCACCACGCGGTGCCACCCGAGACGCCCACTGAGAATGTAGCCACCAGCGAAGAAGGCGGCATGCCGATGAACGTGCCGAGCATGCCCTTCTCCAAGAGGCGCATCTCCTGCTCGTTGAGGTTCTCCTGGTAGTTCATGAGAAACTCGATGAGGTCGGCGCGGGTGTAGGGCTTCGTCTTTTGATCAAAATTCATGATGGCCATGCCAGAAGTCACCGTGCCGATGTCGCGGATACCGCCACCACCGCCGCCCTGATTGCTGATGGAGCCATTGGGAGAGGACGCGCTCATCGTGGTGACACAGCTTGCTGTTGTTCGTTTATGTAGTGCTAAAAGAAAAATGGGCTGAGCTCGTCGTGCTCCAGACACTGAGAAGAACAGAGAAAGAGTAGGAGCACTAAGAAGTAGTCTTCTTCTTCGTGAAGGAGCTACGTCACTCTTTCTTCGTTTGTTAGTACTTTTTCTCCCTTGTGCTTTCTGTGTTTTTTTTTAATATCGCTGACGGGGTCAGTGAGCAGATGGAAAGGTGTGTGTCGAGTAAAAAACAGAAAAAAAAAATTGATGAAGACCTATAAACACGTGGTGGAAGGGACAGAGTAGCGAGGAAAACGACATTTGTACATATACACACTCATTCTGGGCAAACTCGTGTTGTACCAGCTGCAACCATGGCGACTGATTCATCAAACAATTGACAGGGGTCACACGAAGCTTGTTAATGCAGCGCCGCATCGGCTACTTTTGCGGGAAACTCACAAAACACACGGCACCGCAGACGCGCTCATGTCAGACAAGGAGAAAAAGGCAGAGAACAATGGTTTTGCCACGAACCGCCTTTCTCCTCTCCCTGTTGTCTTGCCCTTCATTCCACGAGCTACAGATGGAGAAGTGCGAACGGAGCCTACCAAACATGTACGGCGCAAACCAAGCTCGTGCCTGCTGCACACTGGCCAGACACAAAAAAAGAAATAGAAGGATCACCAAAACGGGTGCTGGTTTTGAGACGCTCTTTGTCACACAGGCGTGGATGCTGGAGGACTGCACACGCACATGCTCAATTGCGACCGCGACAGCTTTCAAACTGTATTCCCGCAATCCTCGCCGCTTTCTATTTTTCTTTTTTCCTTTTGTTTAATGTCAAACTCAGGGAAAGATAAAGAAGTAAGTGGAGAGAACAATTTGAAAAATGCGAGCTGATAAACCAAATAAAAACGTGCCTGCGGAAAGACACTCACAAAAGAGTTGCGCGTAAGAGAGCGTAACGGAAAAAAAAAAGAAGAAAAGACAATTGTAAATGTACGCGGCTTGGAATAGCGGCAATCGCAAGAAAACAACAAAGAGAACAAAAATAGAAAATCAGAAATCGCTTTCACGCCGCTCCACGAGAGGTAAAAAATAAAACAAAGAATTTTACAATATTGATAGATGTGATTTTGTTTCGTGCCTCTCTCTCTCTCTCTCGGACAGATGAGAGAAAAACAACAAACTGAGGAGATAGATAAGAAAAGACATGAACAGCGACTCAACGGCACGCGCTTGAGCCATACATAAGACTGTATACATGCATCTGCACCTGCTGTCTCGCACGGTCGGAAAAGGGCAACAAGGTGCGTGTCTGGAAAAAAAAAATATGTTCACTAAAAAGAAAGGGGTAAAGTAGTAAAGGAGGATTGTAAAATATTTTCAAAATATATTCAGACGGCAGTCTTCGGAGGCCTCTGATGTATAACCCACTTCCCTCCCTCTGCCAAAGCGGTGTGCGATCGTTTACCCGTCGTCACTCCTTTTTATCGCGGACGAAAAAAAAACCCTAACTTGTTTTGTTTTTGCTTTCTGTCCTTATGGATTCTCCGCGGAAACGTAAAGAAAGAAGAGAAAAATCGAGAAAAACATAAGAACTGCAGACCCGAGCTGTCATAGCTGCAACTCAAGCTGATCTAAGAGAACAGATACTACACCAAGAAAAAAAAGAGAGAAAACATCGCCTCTCGTCTCTTTTGACGCAAGTTGTTGTTTATTCAGATTGTTTTCTTCTTTTTTTTTCTCTTCTTTTGTTGGAGGCGGGAGGAGACTCATCCTTTTCTCGTTTAATCTCTCTCCTCTTCTCGCTATTGCGCTCACGAAGTCAAAGATCTGTCCCGTTTTTATTTTCTCAATACTACTGCGTACGCAAAGAGAACACACAAAAGAAAGAAAAAGGCGGTTCTGTGGAGTCGGCGAAGAGAGAGGGAGGGTTGCAGCACCAGTCGCAAGCATACACACATACACACACATTCACAGCAACAGGTCCCCGTTTTAGCGCACCGTTACCTCTCTCTTATGCAATTTGCCTCCCCACACGAAGAACAACGTGTACCTGTCTTAAAACAATCTAGAATAGTTCTTTTTTTCATTGTTGTTGCTTTAACGTACGCTCTCTTCTTTGTTTTCTTTCGTTGTCGTTGGTGTTGCCTCCTTCCGTTGGCGTGCGATGCTTTCGGCTGATTGTGTTCGTGGGTGTGTGCGAATTTAAGAAGGGAGGCCAGTGTGGATCGAACGGGGCGGTGGCGCATACTGTTTTGTTTTTTTTTTTTCCACTTCACTGATGCATGGTAGTGCCACCGCCTTATTCGAAACCACTCAAAACAAAAAAAAGGAAAAGAAAACTGAAATCCCAGAACTTTGAATCTGATCTTCCCCCTGAAAAAGACTCCGAGCCGGAAAAACAAAAGTCTCTCGACACGCTTGTGAACAGGCAGAGAAAAAAAATGTTAGCAAGAAGAGGGAGAGAAGAGAGCAGCGGCGGTTCTCCTTACTCAAACGAGACGGCACAGCAGATGGAAGAGATGCATCCCACTCTCTCCTCCTCTGTGCACCGCCACAAGATCACCGCTAGCCTTGTTGTTGCTTTTTCTGTCTCTCTCTCTCGCCTCTCCTCTACTTTTTTTCTCCCCTCGTAATTCGTTTGTTCACTATGCGGGCACGGAGGTTGCACAACAACCACATGGGTGTTGCCGCTTAAACCGCACACGCGCACACGAACACACATCAGCGTTAAAAACCGTTGCCCTGCTGAGACACTAAGTAGCTTTGACTGTGTTTAGAAGAGCAACATCGAATGCACCACGCTTAGCGGGGAGGAATCACTCAAGTGGAAGAAAAAAAGCAAATTAAAACTATAAAAAAAAAAACTTGCTTGGAATAAAAAACCTAGAGAACAGCAAAATAAATTATTACGTGAAACCATGAGCAACGGCTCGTCTTCAGTAACCCTTACTGGAGGAAAAGAAACCCAGACGTAGAACACTGAAAAGTAAAATGTTTGGCGAGCAGTGATCATAGAGAAGAGGGACGAGCTGCTGTTGATACGCTGGTAGATGAAGAGACAGAGAAAAAGGGAGGGTGAGAGGGAGAACGGAAAAAGATCACAGCTAAGGGAATAGAGTACCGGACATCAACATCAAGGGCACGAGAGGGAAGAAAAAAAGAGTGGAGTAGAGGAGGAGCAGAGGAAAACAAAAGTAGAAAATAGTCAGTTTTTTTTTTTTTCTTGTTCATTGTAACTGCGCTCAATATTTTTTGAAGGCGGAACAGCGTCAAAAAAGAAAAAAGAAAAGTAAAACAAGGACGAAACGTTCGTTGTAAGCACGAGAGAGACTCTTCACTCCTTTTTTTTTTTCAAGGTAGTCGAACATGCCCAAGCACACAAACACAAAAAACCCACAGGAAATGCTTCTGAACACGCTGAATTTTGCCGCACCTCGTCGCCCAACCGGCCTGAGACGCGCTTGAACAAACAATAGTCTGACAAAATGTACTTTTATTAACAAAAAGATGCTGAAACAGGTTTCCTTGTTCTTCGTGTTGGTACAAGTTGGAAGAATAGTCGCGAATAGCAGTCACCAACACACCCCACTAAAGAGCAACAAAAAAAGAAGAAACGGAACCGCGTTGCCGAACACAGGCGGAACCTAAAGCGGTTTCCTCGTCACTCTCGAGAAAAAAACAAGCAACCATGTCCCGAAGAGCGCACGCTGCTCACAGAGCAGTCTCCCCATCTGCTCTCTCTCTCTCTCTTCACGGTAGGTAAGAAGAGCGTGCTACACAGTAGAGTAGAAGAAGAAAAAAAGAGACATAATCGCAAATATATTTTTACCACTTCGAGTGTTTTGTTGCTTTCAAGTAAAACGTCGTGCACCACCACGGCGCATGATGTCGGCAATTCTCTGTCTTTGCTCCCTTATTTTTCCCCTTGGCTTTTTCTATACCGTTTCATACACGTCCTTTTTTTCTCTCTTCCAAGCTTTCTGATAGCTTGGGGTAGCGGCAGGGAAGGAGATGCAGAGGTGCAAAAACAAAGAGAATCAGCAACAGAAAAAAAAAAAAAAAAAGAAACAGTGAGAAGAACAGAACACCAGAAACAGCGCTTCTGAATCTCTCCCTCTCCCTTCCTTATTTCACATCTGCATCCCACGTTGCTGTGTGAGTTGCAGGGCTTGAAAAGAAAAAAAAAGGAAAAGAAATAGAGCGTCCATTTTACGCGTGTTTGGGAAGTCTGCGTCCTCGGTGTCTTACTACCCTCATTCTCATGGCCGTTCTTGTGCCGCAGCACAGTCCTCAGCTCTCTCGTGCTGTTGTTTTTTTGTCGGATTACTCCTTCTATCAATGCGGTGAAAACACCAGAAGGGAAGGGCAGAAATCGGGAGAGCAGAGAGCAGAGCGCATAGAGTCGCAGATGCCCTTGCTTTACCTCCATAACACAGACAACGTACTCAACAAAGAAGCGCAAGTGGAAGACAGCGCAAATCAAATTATAGAAAAAAAGAAGGAGAATTACAGTACAGAGAAACAATTGACAAGATTCAAAAAAAAAGGCAAAGAAAAAGGTGCGCTCCTACAATACATCCTATTGTTAATTGGATTTATTTCTGTTTTCCTTTTGTTTACCATACAAGCCTACGCGTAAGAGAAAAACGAATATAAGATCTTGTGACTCTTATTTTTCTTTTCTTTTAAGGGACCGGCGTAGGCTGGCGGAATTTCAGTTGTGACCGCGAACGGCACGGGGAAGTCGGAAGCGCGCGGGGGAAACTCAAACAGGAGGCGGAGGGGGTTTTAAAAAAAAAAAACTGCACGCACACGCGCGCGTCGGAAATGTGCAGAAACAAGCCTCTGTGAAGAGCCTCTTCTCTCTCACACACCTGGCATTCGCGGCTGCAACACTTTGATGTGGCTTCCGCCGCGCCGCACCACAACTCGTTCCGCCTCTCGCTGCTGTGCGTCGTATCGGGAGGTATGATGAGAAAGCGAGAACAGCGACGCGAGTAGGACCTGCTCGCACTCACACCAATCCCTCCTGCCCTTCAAACCTCCGTCACCACCCATTCTTGAGTACTTATTACACCGCGCCTTAGTGCCCTGCCAAGACAAGAAATGAGATTCTCCAGCAGCACCAACCGCGTGCGCCGCGCTTCTCTATCGCACCTTACTCCCCTTTCCTGCAGCAGGAGTGTTAGCAGCAGCAGCCACCGCACGTACACAACACCATCTGAGGCGGACGAGTACGCGGGCCACTGCGCCAAGCAGCTACGCAGAGGGAGGAGGCGGGGATTCAACATAGCAGAGAAGCGACACGCATCGCGACGGCACCCGGCTCGTCCGCTCCAGCCCACTCCGGTCCCCTCTTCTCTTGGCCCTAGAGACTCTATACCTACGCTAACTAACCTATTCCTTGAAAAGAAAATAAAAAACAGAAAAAGAGAAGAAAAGAAGAAAAGAAAGAAAAGAAGTTACGCCGCATGAGCAGCAGCGGTCGCTGTCAACTTAGGGAACACAAAAACGATGAAAGGAAAAAAATAAGAAAAAAAAAAGACGGAAGATCACACAAAAGCAGAACACGCCGATCCAGCGTGTATAAGAAAATAAGAAAAAAAGTTAGCAGCGATGAAAGCGTTGAAATTACCGAAAGGAGAAAAAAAAAAGAAGCTAAAAGGAGAGAAATCGGGGAAAACAAAAATTAGTCAAAACTGGGGTAATATATATTATGGCATTTCTTTTAAAGGTACAGCCAACACTTAAAACAAAAAAAGATGATGGTATGGGGGATCCAAGTGTCATGCGGTGTTTCACAACCCTTTCTTTTCCATTAATAAATAAGCACCGCGAGAAAGCACCCACATACTCAAAACCCTCTACGCCGTGGCGCTTGCCTTCTTTGACTTGATGGCCGCTGCTGATGCCACCGTCGCCTTGCCCTTCGCAGCCACCAACTTCTTGTCAGCAGCGGCTGTGGCAGGTGCCTTCGTTGGCCTCTCGGCATCCTCGACCTTAGCCGACTTCACCGCGAGGACGGCGATCGCGGGTGGGGCCTTCGCCTTCAGCCGCAGCGCCTCCGCGTACGACTTTGGCACAGGAGCTGCCTCCTCCACAGGAGCAGCAGCAGGCGCTGGCGCGGCAGCAGCAGCAGCAGCAGCAGCAGCCTCTACTCCCTCAGCGGCAGCAGCAACAGTGTTCGCCACAGCTGCCGCCTTGTGCACGGCGCCAGTCTGGCACGCCTCGACGGCGTCGCCGCTGTCGCTGCTGCGGTCCGATCCACTCGCAGCCCTCTGGCGGCCCTCCAGCCCGGACAGCGTGCTCTCCGCCTCCGACGACGACGTGCGGGCCGCCTCCTCCATCTCGCCGTTCGCCTCCGCGGCACGCTGCTGACGGCGACGCTCGCGACGGCGTGCCGATGCCTTGATGAGTGGGTCCTCGAAGCAGAAGCTGGCAGCCATCCGCTCGCTCGTCAGCGAACCCGCAAAGAGCAGCCGGTTCGACCCCGGAGACACCGCGCTCGCTACACCTGGCGGGTGCGACAGCGAGGAGGCGCAGCTGCTCTCGGCGCACAGCACAAAGCCAGACGGGCTGTACGGGTCGTGGCGATGGCGGCGCGAGGTGGAGAGCGTAGCGGGCGACGTCTGCGAGAGGGGAGAGGCGTGGGCCGGCCCAACGCCGTCGTAACCCGCGCAGCTGCCGGCCTGCTCGGAGGGCAGAGACATGGTCACCGGGCGGGGCGGGTAGAGGTCGAAGCGCGCCGCAGCCTTCACGCCACCGACGGGCTGCAGCTCCTTCATGCGCGGCGAGTCGCCCAACGCGCACGGCGCAACGGGCATCTCGCCGCCCACCGCCGCCGGACGCGCCGGCATTATCGGCGACTCCTGCCGCGCCGCCGCCGCCTCGTTGCAGGCGTTCGCCATCCCCGCCTCGGCCCACGCATCCACCGCGGTGAACTTGTTGGCCCATGCGGGGGTGTTGTAGGCGTCGAGGGCGGGGTACATCCACCCCGTGCTGGAGTCCATCAGCATCTGGTTCGCCAGAGCCTCGCTGGTGTCCATGGGCGAGCCAACAATGTCCTCGCAGCCCGGGAGACGGCGCGGACGGCTGCCTCGCACCCAACGCCCAGCAGCCGACGGCATCGCAGCCGCCAACTGCGCCTCTAGAACGCCCTTCGGAAGGAAGGGCGTCGCGTTCATGTTGAACTTGGACTTGCCGGTGCTGTTCTCCGGCGACGGCGTGGTGCTCGTCGTGCTCGGGTCGGAGCTCGCGGCAGCGGAGGCGGCGGGCTTGGGCGGCGCGGGCAGCGCGGCATCGATCGCCGGCGGCGGCTTCGGCATCGCCACACGCGGCACCGCAGCGGCCGGCGCGAAGGACGAGGCGGACGCCTTGCCGGACAGCCCAGAGGCGTTGTCGACGCTGGAGGGACACAGCGGTGCCTCATCCACGATACGCGGGCAACGCAGTGCCGCCGCCGCAGCCGCAGCAGCGGCAGTCGCAAGACGTGCCTCCGATGCCGGGCGTGGCGGAGTGGGGAGGGGACGGGGAGGGGCCGCTGTCGCACCGCCGCCCACACGCGTCACGCGAAGGTCGGCGTGGGGGGCGTGCGCGCGCCAAACGGCGTAGGCGCGGTCGGCCGCCGCGGGGGAGACGAAGACGGCACGCACGACGCCAGGCGCCTCGCTCCGCTCCACCTTGACGATGCGGTGGTGAGGGACGGTGGCCTGCAGCTGGGCGTGGGAGAGCGCACGCACCGCCTCGTCGCAGTCCACCCCGCTGTGCCGCCGCTCCAGCGAAAGAAGGCTCCGGTTGACACCCTCGGCGTGGCTGCGCGGTCCGACACGCAAGCTCGCCGCCTCTGCCTCGTCGACCGACAGCATCCACCCGCTCGAGGAGGGCACCGGGAGGTCATCGCGCAGCAGCAACTTGTTCGACACGCGAGCTGCGTGCAGCACGGCGTCCAGACGCTCACTGCGGGTGCAGCCGCTGAAGAAGGGCTGCAGAAAAGCGAGGCCCGCCACCGCCGGCACGTGGGCCGTCAGCGAGGTGTCCAGCAGCGTCGTCAGCTCCTCCACAATCTTGTCATCTTTCACGCTGGCCTGGCCGGCAAGGAAGAAGGGGTCGAGGCAGGCCTCCAGCGCCTCCTGCACCGACGCCCAACGCGAGGCAGCCGCCACCTTAAGGTCGATGGAGTCGCACTCGGGGGTGGGGAGGCCACGCGAATCATCCGCGCTGGCCCCACTCGTCACCGGCACCTCTAACCGGGCCTGCAGCTGCGACTCCGTCATGCCGTCCACGTCGGAGATGCTGTTCTTCTTCGAGGAGAGCAGCGAGAGGTGGCGCTCCTCTGGCACAGCGGTGAAGGGGCTGATGGCAGTCATCGTGCGCAAGAGCCAATCCTCTGTGCACAAAGAAAGAAAGAGAAGAAGAGAAAAACAATGAAAGTGGTAGTGAATATACGACAAAAGAGAAAAGAAAACGACAGAATACTCGTGCGGGTTTTTAATTAAGTTTTTCCTTTGTTTATATAAAGACGTTTGGCAATAAAGTAAAACTATGAGTGGTGAAGCGTGGTGTGCCCGATTTTTAAAAAAGTAAAACGGGAAAAGACTCGAAGGCGCGCTGAGGACAGTTGCAGAAAAGTCTGCTGCTTTGACTGCTCGCTTGTGTCTTTGTTTTCTTGGCAGCACTGTTCTGAAATAGAAAATATATGTGGATAGGTAAACTGCGTAGCGTGTGTTTCCTTTTTTTTTTCTTCTACTCCAATAAAATATCAGAGCCCGGATTGGGTCCTTGTAATTGCGTCTGTGAAAGCGGAAACAATTTTTGTTGTTGTAGGTTTATTTTTTCTTTTTGAAATATGAAACCAGTAGAAAAAAAAACAGAAAGGGAGCGAAGAGAGCGAAACGCGTAGATGAAACAAATAATAAAAGTAACAAAGAAGGGAGGTCAAGCGTTGCAAAGAACAGAGAGCAAAAAAAAAGGTGCTTTCACCTGCGGCAACAATGTGAAAACAGAACAGAGAAAAAAAAAGTTAGTTAGATACACGGAGTATCTTAGTACAGAGAGAGAAATAGAAGAAAAAATGGGAGGAAAAGGAAAGAGAACTTCTTTGTTCAGCGATATCCAAAAAAAAAAAAAGACAGCTCGTCGGATTGTCTGTCTTTCTCAATCCAGACGACGACGTCCACTGCTTTAGTCAGTTGCTGTAATGGATGTATTGAACCGAGAAAAAAAAATGTGTGACGACAGTGAGTGGCGCAACACGTAACGCGCTGTAAAGAACTCAACGACAATAACAACAAGTGAAAAGGAGACGCGGGATGCAACCGCTTAGTTCTCTTTATTTCTCTCTCTTTTTTTTTAATCGCTCGTCGCTTGCTGTAATGGCCTCGTGTGTGAAGATTTAAAACAAGTTTGTTTGTCACACCACAGGGATCACAGGAAGGGAGAGAGATCAATAGAAAAAGCTGACCAGCTCTGGACACTCCGGCAGATGGGGAACAAACAGAATCAACGGCAGATGAAAGCTCACTACAACACCAATGACAAAATTAGAAATAAAAAATGAAATGCGAGGGAGAGAGCGATAAATAGTCAAAGAGTCACAACAAAACAAAGTACCACCTACACGATTTTCTTAAGTGACTGCTTTTTTTTTTTGATTTTTCTCTTTAGTGGCCTGAGATGTATAATAAGTGTAACAAGAAAGAGACAACAGTAAAAGAACAAGTCTCAGCTTGGCAACAGGCAAACAGGTGGTGAGAATGAAAAGAGAAAAAAAAACACAGTTTCGACAAGATATGTGCACCAACACAGCCGCACACGACGACGACAACAACCAGAAAGGGAAAAGTACGGGGGAAAAAAGAAAGGAAAGGACGGGCAGAAAAGGAAACAAGTCAGGTAAGTATACTCCGCCTTTTTCTTCTTTTCTGTGAGTGCACCAGCTCCTTGCTTTGCGTTCCTCTGTCTCTCTTTCTCCTCAATAGTTTCCACAACAACTATTTTTGTTGTTGATGTTGTTTGAGTAATTATCCTCTTTTCTCTTTCTTTCTCCTTTTCTTTTTCTTTTTTTTTTCGTTTCTTCGTTCTCTCTTCTCGAAGTCCTCCAGCTGTACAGGCGCTGCGTGAGGAATGTGTGTATAAAGACCGCTCTTCGCTCTTTACCAGTGAAAAAAAAAAGGAAGGGGAATAGAAAGCAGACAGGTGTTTGTGTGTGTGGGGCTCTATAGGTTGTCTCCACAACTTGGCAACAAGCGCGCACACGCCCCACACAAACACGCACACACGCAGCTGTACAGAGATAAAAAAAGGGTGGAAGGAAACGAACACAGGCAAAGCAGGTAGGTAAAGGCCAAAGAAAAAAAAGTAGAGAACGTAAAGTAAGTGGCCAAGATTCGAAGAGTGCTTTCCAAGCTGATAGAACGTTATAGTCCGGTCTCAAAGTGTGAGACACCGACACACACACTGGAACACAACGGTGAGTTGTTGTTCTTTTTCTCTTCGCTGATCCTCACGTGCACAGTGCAAAAGAAGAAAGGGGAAGGCGAGTATGTATCTCTTTCTCGATCTTTCTTTTTTTAACTAGCACTCGCCTTTTTTCCCGTTCTTTTTATTTTTCTTGTTTTTTTTTTCTGGTCTTGATTGCTTTGAAGGTTTTTTTTCCTTGCAGGCGAAGGAAAGGCAGCTAAGTGAGAACTCAAAGAATTTGGACCCGGTGAAGCGGGGAAAACAAATTATGAAAAAATAATGACGGTAATGACTGATACTTATAAGATTGTGTGTGTGACCAAGGGAGTGTGAGCTGGTAATGTGAATTTTTTTCTTTTAATGCGAACCAATAACCATTAACTTAACAAGTAGTCGATGCTTGTTACGTTAATACGTTATTGTTAGTGTTTTCTTCTTTTTTCTTTCTTATATATAATTTCGTGAGAGAGGTACAGAGGAACAACAAATGAATAAATAAATGAAGAACGAAGGGTAAGTACGGTAGAGACGACGCCTCTGCCACAAATCTCCTCAGAAGAGGCGATTTGAAAAAGAAAAAAAAGTCTGTGAAGTAAGATTCTTCTTTTTCCCTGGTTTTTTTGTTGTTGTTGTAAATTTATTTATTTTTTGCCTTTGTCTCTCTCTCTCTTCTCTTTTTTAACTCCTTCTCTTCGATGACGTCACACACACACAGACTAAAACCGTTGAACCACTCTCAAAGGGGAAAAAAAAAAGGCTGCAGGGAACGCTCGAGACTATGTACACTTCCCGGCAAGGAAAAGGCAATGAAAACAAAAAAAGAAAGAGAAAAGTGAAAAAAAAAAGGCGATGGGGCCACTGGTTGTGGGGTAGGCCGACTTGTCACAACAATAGTATTCTCTTTTCCCTGTTTTGTTTTGTTTTTTTTTTTTATAATAAAGATAAAGCTGATGTGAAAAATGTGGAATCTGCAAAGCCGAAGTCCGCGGGAAGTGGGAAGAGAGGGGACAGCGACTAGACAGGGAAAAAAAAATCAGAGAAGGAAGTGCAGATAGAAGAACAAAAAGGGGATACTCAAGTCAACAAGGAAGTGTGTTTCTCCTTTATTTTATTGTTACAGGGGAAAAGGAAAACGAAGAATCGCGTATGCGCAGGCGTGAAGAAGGCGTTGGTAAAGCCGAAAGAAGGAATAAAGAAGAGATTCAAATTTGCCTTCAAAAATGTAGCGTAGAGGGCCGACAAGAGGTAAATCTTTAATGGTGCTGTTGTTTTTTGTGTGTCGTCTTGGTAATGACGCAAAGAACCTCTCTCTTCTTTTACTTGTCGATTTTTCTTTCCTTTTCCTCTTTTCACTTCAATAAATTCTTCTTACACTCCTCTTTTCTTCGTTCAGTGTGGACGTGAGAAGGCGAGGATGACTGCAGTTGAACACGTCCAAGAAGAGCGCTATAGACACAAAAAAAAAATACTCTCTCTGCCGCTCTTGCGCGAAGAATCTCTTTACTTGTCTCACCTTCCCAGCTTGTGTAGGTGGCTCCTCTACGAGAAACCCACAGGACAAGGAAGCGTGGCGACTGTGGCGGAAGGGGATGAGAGAGAGAATGGATGGTGGGTGGCGGAGGGCAAAGCGGATGTCAGACACGGTGAGTAAAACTAGTAAAAGATGACACACCACAAGGGAAAAAAAAAAGAGAAACGCTTTCCGCAAACGGCGCCGGAAGAGAAAGAAAAGGGCAAAAAAAAAAGCGAAACTCAGATGCGAAAGCCGGAGCTTCAGAGGGGGAAAAAGACAAAATAGTTAAGAGAAAAGAAAGAAGAAAAATAAACACGTAAGCTGTAGCCGTGCAATTTTGTGTATTTGAGTGTCTGTGAAGAATGTTAGTCTCTCTTCTCTGCCTTAACAGTCAATGAATTCACAAAGGCGGAACACAGCGGCAAACAGCGGCAAACAGCGCAAGCCGAAAAAAAAAAAAAAAAGTCAGAACACAGAAATAAAAAAATAAGAGCGAAGATAAAAAAAGGTGAAAATAACACAGGAAGCTGATTAAAGTTTTTTTTCCTTAAGGGGAAATGACAGGTATGGGTACACCTGCGGTAGTATTCGGTGGACAAGGCGTATTGTTTCGCGTGCAATAAGAGTAAAGTAGCATTGCGAAAAGCGGTGCAAAGTTCAACGAGAGAGAGAGAGAAAGACGGGTGTGCGCAAGTGAGCGTGGAGAAGCAAAAGACCGGAAAAAGGGGAAAAGAACACAATAGGGTGAGTGAAGAGTGTAGAATCATGAATTCGACGCTGGAGGCGCGGTACTACAGCAAGAAGCCATGCAACGTCATCCCATGCGTCTTGCTTTGCCGGATTCTTGACTAACAGAAAGCCGCAACATACTGTGCACGCTCCTTGAAAAAGCAGAAGAGGCGGAAACGTGCCTTTCACTCCTATAAGTGGAAGGGCTGTTGAAAAGAGCAGACTATCTTCACAACAAATTACCTACATCCACAAGAGACGTTAGAGCGACGTTGCTGCCGTCCGCTTTGCTACAGACGGCTTCAGCCATCGCCTCAGGAAGATGTAAGAGACGTCGACGCGCGCATGGCACCGCCTACGCGCAGTGCACAGGCGCCGAGACAACGGCAAGTCATGTAGGTCACGCGTTTCGCGTGTGCGCTTAAACAGTCCCACGCACGCGCGCGCTTTTTCTGCTTCTATATTCTTCATGATAATTTTCTTTTCTTTTTTTCGTCACTTTGTTTCTCTCCAGCGCCGAGTGTGGCGCGAGACGCAGCAGCACGGACACGACGCCCACGAGCGATATGGAGAAAAAAACAAATATTCATCTTCATTTTTTTAACATTACTTAGGCAGCCACAGTGCGAGAAGAGGCGCTCGCACCTCAGAGAGCCACCACAACGCGCCGCCCCGCGCAGAGACCTTCAACAACAACGTGTAAACCCAAAAACAACACAGCCGAAGACACACACACAGAGACAAAACCAATAAATAAAAATACGTCGGGTACTCTATTAAACCAGCATGAAAATAAAAAGACAAACAGAGAGAGATGTACGGAGAACGCGAACAACTTCATCGGCAACTTCAAAGCGACGGAGTAGAACAAAAAAAAAAAAGACGGACGTGAGAGGTAGGCGGCCAGTACAAAAAAAAAAAAACAGAACAACAGTGCTTCCGTGCGGAGAGTTGCGGTTGCCTCTTTGTTGTGGCAATGGCGCCTGTCCACACTGGTTGCGTTTGTTTGCGGCGCCGCAAGACTCCCATCGTCTCACACCCGTCTCCTTTCTCGTTCTTCACTAACGCGCCTTGCTGCGATGTCTACCGCACCACTTTCCAATCCGACCAACAAGCCATCATCTATAAGTCGCTCCGCCGCCACAGCGTAGCGGACGCGGAAGCGCACACAGCCTCACGCACACGCGCACATACACACTCACACAGACACAAATCGCGGAGCATCCGGGGAAACAAGAGCAAAGATCTACTCGCATGCGCAGCTGCCCACACGTCCCCCGTCCTTAACGCTGCTGCTCCTCCTCATCGGGGTTCAGGCGCACGCAGTCGTCGATGCGCAGCACCGTCACAGCCGCCTCCGTTGCGAACTGGAGGGACTTGATCTTGCTCGGCTTCGGCTCCAGCACGCCGGCCTTGATGTTGTTGCGGAGCTGACCATTCTGCAGGTCCAGCCCGGTGAAGCGCGCCTCACTCTGCTGACCGCTGCTCTGCGCCTGCGTGTGCTCCACACGCAGCTTCGCCACCAGCTCCGTCGCGTCCAGCGCAGCGTTGAGAGCGAGCACCTTCGGGATCACCAGCAGCGCCTCGGCGTACTCGGCCACAGCCAGCTGCTCGCGCGAGCTCAAGGTGCGGGCAAAGTTGTCGAGGTAGACGGAGACGGCCGCCTCCACAGCACCGCCACCGGCGACGACGGAGCTGGCATCGCAGGTGCGTGCAACAGCCCACAGCGCATCGTTCAGTGCACGCTCCATCTCCTCCAGCATGAAGTAGTTGGCGCCGCGGCAGATAATCGTGGCGCAGACGGCGTTCGTCGTGCCGGTGATGACGATGCAGTCGTCGTCGCCGATGTGCTCTTCGTAGACCTTCTCGGCGCGGCCGAGCCACTTCTGGTCGAACACCTCCTCGCCCTCGAGGTCCGACATGGTGTGCACCACCTGCGCTCCGGTCGTCTTGGCGATGCGACGGAGGTCGTCCTTCTTTACCCGGCGCACACCAAGCACGTTCTTGTCGACCATGTACTTCATCATGCTGTCCTCGATGCCCCACGTCGTCATGATCACGTTGGCGCCGGCCTCGATCATCTTCTGGATGCGCTCCTTCGTGATGTCGAGCTCGCGCTGGCGGATCGCCTCGGCCTTGGAAGGGTCGTTGATGGTGATGTTGATGCCCAGCTTCATCTTCACGGCGCGCAGATCGAAGTCGAGGAGGGCGATCTTGGCGTCCTTGACGGAGGTCGGCATGCCCTGCGCGGCGCGGGACAGGTTCATCGCGAAGCCCTGCACCAGACGCGACTCGTGCAGACTCTTGCCGTGCTGCAGCAGGATGGACACCGCCTTGCGGGGGTACACAACATCGCCGAAGTCGTTGACTGTCTTGACCGACATGATGGCATCGACTACGATCTTCGAGAAGAGATCGGCGTCGTTGTTCAGAATCTTGCTCGACATCGAGGTGCGGGCCACGCTCAGCAGCACATCCTTGCCCAGGCTGTCCACGGTGCAGCAGAGGTTGTCGTTCATGTACCGCAGCGCCTCCCGCATGGCGAGCTTGTAGCCGGCGATGATACTCGTAGCATGGATGCCCTGGCTCACAAGGTCCTGCGCACGCTTCAGCAGCTCAGCAGCAAGGATAACAACGGAGGTTGTGCCGTCGCCAATCTCCTTATCCTGCAGCTGGGCGAGGTCGACGAGAAGGCGCGCCGCGGGGTGCTCGACGTCGAGGCTCTTCAGGATTGTCGCGCCGTCGTTGGTGACCACCACATCGCCGATATCGTCCACCAGCATCTTGTCCAGCCCGATGGGGCCGAGGGACGACTTCACAACGTTGGCGACGGCCATGGCAGCCGTCACGTTCTCACGCCGCACGGCGATGCCGTTGGTGCGGGTGCCGTTGATGCCGAGAGCGGCCTTCTGCTTGGGCTGCATCTTGTGGATACGTGTGTGTATGACTGTGCTTTGAGTGTGTGGGTGTAGATACGAAAAATAATGTAGGAAAAAGAAAAAAACAAGATGTGGAAATGAACTGGCACGATTGGGACTGCGATGTCGGTTTAAGAGGAACGCAACGAAAGAGTTGAGAGAGAGAGAAAGAGGGTAAGAGAGATCGGCTTTTAAGAAAGAAAAAAATTCATGATGCAGCATCGCAGCGAAACCACACTCCACTAAGAGAAGAGCAGTTGCTTTACTTTGCTTCGCTTCGGCAATCAAAAATACGAAGCCCCTTAGGCTTCTTTTGAGGATTTTGGTGAGCTGGTGAACGTCGCTCATATTTCTAAGTAAAAAAAGAGCAGGAAATAGAGAAAAAGAAAGAGACTGCATGGAGGGGGCGACGCATAAGATGGCGTCGACCCACCCCAACAGTGCGCTTAGTACACGAGAGAAGAATGACCACAAAGAAAATCAAGGCAAAAAGAAGAATAAGTTGTACCGGGATTGTCGTTACCTCACCCTCGACTGCCTTCACAAGCAGCAGCAGCAGCAGCAACGAGAAAACAAAAGCGAATATTTTTGATACGATCGACTCTTCAAAGTGGCACGCGTCGAACACTGAGTGTTCCATAAACGCAACGCCCTTCATGAGCTCCGCCACTCTGACCGACCTGCACTGCCGGCCACGGACCCACGTCGCTGCTTTACTGCGCGGTGCAGCAGCCGTGCCCACATCACCGCCACCACAGCAGCGCAGAGCGCCACACCGTTGAGGATAGCATACGGAGCCACCGTGCGCAGCAGCAGCGGCAGCAGCGCCATGGTGCACATCACAGGAGCCCCGTTGTACACGCTCAAGCCGCTGTCGCTGCCGTTAACAGCAGCAGCAGCCGCGTCGCCATCACGGCAAATCGGGCAGACCATTCGCACCCACTCCGGCACCGCGTCACCCACGCCACTGCCTGGCAGAGAAGATGCAGAGGTGGAAGACGCATCAAAGCACTCCGCCGCGTTGCAGCAGCCGTACCGAAAGCCAGAGCACGCATGCGCGGCTTGGAAGAGACAAATGGGGCTTGTATCCGTCGCCTCTCCCGCAGCGGCGCGGCGGTACGTCTCGGCGGTGGCCGCCTCCCACGCCGCCGTGACGAGCGGAAGACCGCGACGCGCATCGGCCTCCCAGGCGATCCACGTGAACCACGCGGCGCCGACGCACAAAACTACCAGGACCACCAAGAGGCAGAAGAGCACCGCCACGGCGGCCATGGCGGAGAGTATGGCCCTTTTGCGAAGAGACAATACCAGAGCGACAGAGACGGTTGCGATGCCACCGCCGCAAGCGCACGAGGCAATACCCCAGGGACGCAGGTGCAGCAGCACGTCGGGGTAGGCGGTGCGCAACGCCACGACGCCGCCCAGCACCACCAGCACGGCGGACAGCTGGAGGGAGATGAAGGCGGCAAGAAAGAAATGCCAGCCGGCGTGGCGGCGAATGTGTCGACGAAGGCGGCGCAGACACGAGCGCTGAGCCGGCCGCTCCGACTGCTGGACCCGCGACGGCGACGCACTGGCACCGCCAACGATACCAGAGGGGCTTGACGACCCGTAGCTACCCAGCAAGGGACGACGTTCATCGCCTGCCACCGCCGTGGCCGCCCCACGCCGCTCTCGCGCACCACCGCTGTCCTCTCTCGCGTCACTACCGCCCCGCAACGCGTTCCTCTCTCCCTCCTCGTCATCCGAAAAGCTCCAACGGTCGTTGGCCTCCCAGCCCAGTGCGCTCGAGAAGCTCATCCACGGCGACGCGTTGGGTGTAAAGACGCGATCGAAGAGACGCTGGCGGATCGACGTTGACCACGGTACTGCGTCGATAGCAGTGGTGGCGCCGGTGGCTGCAGCAGCAGCAGCAGCAGTCGTCATCATCTGTGCGGTGGGGGTGGCGGCTGCGCTGTTGATGCGCTGGGGACTCCGCCGAGCTGGGGATGCGGCAGCGGCATTAATGCTGCCGTGTATGGGTGAAGGCGTCGTGCGCAGTGGTGAGTGATTCTGCTCTCTAACAACACTAGGAGAGGGAGATGCCTCCGGTGAGGACTGTGTTGACGCACGCAGTAGAGAGGCTGTGGCAGAGGTACCACGTGAATACGATCTGCTGCCACCCCCGGATGACATGCAGGAGTACAACACGTCAGGCGTGGCTGTTGCGGTGGTGTCGTCTGCTGCCGCCTCCATCACCGGCGAAGCGGCCGCATACCGCAGGGTGGGAACTGACGTGCTCTCCTGGCTGGTGCGTATCGCACTGGTGTGGGTTTCAGTAGCGCTGCCACCCGCCTCCATAGACGTGAGGAGCGGCTTCAGCTTTTGTTTTTTTTTCAGTAAGATTTGAAGAACGCATACACACATACTCGCAAAGGAAAGAAAAGAAAGGAGAAAAGAGAGGAGTAATCGCAACGCAGACGAAAGAAGACCGACAGTCTCGTGCAGCTTACAGCTGCGTGTTGCGGCAAGATACTCAGCAGTGCTTGACCAACAAAACTACCCTACCTATTCCACAAAAGATTGTATCAACGTTACGTTGGCGTTTCGTGACAGCTATACACTTTGGACTCTACAAGGGAACATAATTGTCCTTCCAACAAGAGACAGTATTACTTAAAAAACTTCTATCTTTCCGTTGCTGTGGAAGAGAGAAACCTGCACCGCACAACCGCTTTCATCGTGCATCTCTTTCTCTAATCTTCCACTTGTTCTCAACTCGAAAACAAAATTTTGACGCAGCTCCGCTGCACCACTACAATAAAAATTGTTCGTACGCACCCGTTGAAATTACCTTCGAAAAGTAATAGTAGGGAAAAAATAAAGAGAAGAGGGAAAGAGAAATTAAGGCCACTGAAGCAGGGCTCAGATTGTCTGTGCTCCTTCTCTTTTGTTCATCGTTCACATCTTAAAAAGGTGGGTTTTTTTTTATTCGTGTGTTTGTGTTTGTTATTCTGTACGTGACGTTTCATCGACGTAGGACTCTCTCTCTCTCTTCTCCACCGCCTTTCATTCCCTCATCTGGTTCAAGCAAAAGAGGAAACAGTAAAATAAAATTATGGTCAAGACAGAAGCGGAGATGGGCGAGAACGTCGAGCTTAAGAAGAAAAAGAAAAGAGAAGGACATAGGAAAAAAAAAAGAATGCATCTGTGATCGTCGCGAAAGAAAAAAAAGGGGGAAAACAGAAAAAGGAAAAGAGAAACGAATGCGTGTGTCGCTTAAAGCGCCATGAGTCACGCCGGAAAGAGAGACAACTCGTTAATTTTTGTTCTATTTATTGTGTGGAGCGATAAAGGGGAGAGATCTACTGAGAGAAGGAAAGGTCGGTGTTCGGAGGAGGCCGAAGCAGTGCCAACATTTATCCCTCGCCCGTCTGCCTCTCTCCTTCACTCCACCTATTCGTTGTCCGTTTTTCCGTTTCAAAACACACGCATCACACACTTTAGTGTGTAGACCTTCTGAAACTCGAAACACCATAGATGGGATATTAGTAGACAAAAAAGAGACTTCTGACCACATTTGCTGTTTGCGGTTTCGAAGGTCACCAATTCCCTCTCTCCCATTTTCCCCCTCTTCTCTTCCGTTTTGTCGTTTTACTTTTTGTTGCTGTTCTCGCTAGCGCCTGAGCACGGCCACCAGCACCCACAGAGAAGAAAATAGCTTTTGATAATGCAGAATCCGCAGAGGGGAACCAATCATCGCGGAGTGCCGACTCCAGGACACCCGCTGGAACACGTCCGGGTTATTCTGTTATAAGTGTGGGGGTGGGCTTCATACGAATGCCCGTGCTTTTTTTTGCTGCGGGATAAAGGATGTGAAAGAGAAAGAAAGAGACAGCCTCTCTACAGCTTGGCCTGCAGGCGCTTCACGTTCTTCTGCCGCTCCTCCAGATTCTTCTCCGACTTGAGGAGATCCTTGAAGTAGCGCGCCGTGCGCACCTTCAGCTCCAGCGTGGCGTCGTCGTCGAGGCAGAGCACCGCGGAGGGATGCATCTGCAGCATCGTGGCGGTGCACATGTGGGTAATACTGCCTTCCACACACTTCGATACCGCGAGCGCCTTGCCGGCCCCCGTCGCGATCATGAGCACCACCTTCGCCTCCATGATCGTCCGCAGTCCGACTGTAAGGGCCATCGTCGGCACACGCGACGCGTCGTTGCCGAAGAAGCGCGCGTTGCTCTCGATCGTCTCCTTGTTCAGACTCTTCACACGCGTCTGGCTGAAGAGGCTGCTCCCGGGCTCGTTGAAAGCGATGTGGCCGTCCGTGCCGATGCCGGCGAGGAAGAGGCGGATACCACCGGCGGCCTTGATCTTCTCCTCGTACTGCCGACACTCCTCAAGCAGGTCGGGTGCGTTGCCGTCGAGAATGTTGCAGTTGTGCTCCAGGATGTCGATGTAGTTGAAGAAGTTGTGCTTCATAAAGTAGTGGTAGCTCTCGGGGTGGTCCTGCGGGAGGCCAACGTACTCGTCCATGTTGAAGGTGACGACATGCTTGAAGGAGACGCGGCCCTCGCGGAAGGCGACGATGAGCTTCTGGTACGTCTTCAGCGGCGTGCCGCCGGTCGGGAGGCCGAGCACGAAGGGACGGTCCGCCGTCGGCTTGAAGTCGTTGATCGCCTTGATGACGTACTCCGAGGTGTACGTCGCCACCTTCTCGGGTGTGTCGCAGATCACAACGCGCATTTTTATGTTTTTTTCTGGTGGGGGAGAAGAAGCAAAGTGGGAAAGAGAAAAGGGAAAAAAGAGTTTTTTTGGGGGAAAAAGCGAAGCCTTTCTCTTGTGTGTGGTACTGAGAGTGTTGTGTTTTTTTACGGAACGAAAAAAAAATGTATTTCTTTTTAGCTTAAGAGGTGCTTTAAAAAGGGGCAGACAAATGCGTTTGTGTGCGGAGCTGCGTGGACGACTATTTTCGTGGCTGTTACTATGTCAACGAGATTCCAAAAGCGAAGAGATTGTGTTGTTCTCCTGCAAGGAAAAGCCCGTGAAGGTGTGTGTAGTTCAAAGGAATAAAGAAGAGCGCGTTAAAAACAAAAAGAGAGAGAGCGGGTGAAAAACGGAGCTATGTTTAGAAAAGAGAGATAGGGAAGCTGGTGGCAGCGTGGTTGTATGTACTGGCGTAGAAGAGACTCTTGAAGGAAACCAAAGTCTCTCGAGCTGAGACACATCCGTCCTGTACCGACGCCGTTGAGCCCGAAAGCCATAAGGCACTCTTCCCTCCTGCTGCGTGTGTGCTGTGGTGCGCAAAATAAATACTCTGCCCTTACATCACACTTGCACACACGTTGCGGAGGCACAAGAAAGAAAGGACAAAGACCCAGATGACACTCTTGGCCGGAAAGGACACTACGTGGCGTACTGGAGGAGAAAGTCACTGCGGGTCGCAGTCTGTCATCTCCCTTGTTATCTTCACCAACTCAGCCAACGTGCCTCTGCGCTGCAGAACAAAGATCTGTGAAGCAGGCACGTGATGGGTATCACCTTAATGCCTTCAACTCCTTTTTTTCATTTTCCTTATCTTTTTTTCTGTTTTGTTTCTGCATGTACACATAGCTGTCAGAACAACGCTACACGAAGGTGGAACAATGAAAAAAGGAATGAAAAGCAAACACGAAAACAAGAACAAAAACACAAGAGATGAAGACAAGGGCAGACAATAATGATAATAATAATAAAACACGCAACGAACGCGTCGGGTTCCAGTCCATCAGCCGCAGTTGCTCAATTTAGTAGCAATCCTTATTCCTTTGAGAACGGAGCAGGACAAAGCACGCACAGACCTACCAAAAAGGGGGATTAGTAAAAAAGAAACAAAAGGGCAGGGGAATACATGTGTGTGTGTGTGTGAGAACAAGAGAAAAACAACATTACATAAAGGAGAAAACAGAGGAGCACATGCATCGGTGCTCGGTGGGGGATGCAGGTGGGGACTTGTAAAGACAGCAGCTGACGCACTCTATTGTACTTCTCTTTTCTCTTCTTCCCCATCTGCCTCAAAAAAAAAAAAAGATTCGATTCTCCGTCAATTTTTTCTTTTTTTTTTACCGAAGTGGAGTCATGATTCAGGAAGGGGAAGAGAGAAGACCAGCAGCGCCGTCGACCAGCGCTAAAAAAGCAAGTGACGTCCGCCTTGCTACTCACAAGAGGTGCAAAGACATTTAAAAAAAGACAAAGAGAGATGCGCACGTCTTAAACGACGCCTTGCCACGAAAGTATCGCTGCCAGCGCGAAGGCTCGTTCCCTATCCTCCACCACTGATGTAACCGGGGGCTTGCTGTAGCACACGCAAAGCACCGGCCGTCATGGGAAGCCAAAGCGACAAAAAAAAAGAGAAAAAGAGAAACACTTTGATTGCTTTTCGTTTATTCTTTTACCAGCAGCAGGAACGAACAAGAAAGCAAATAGTGGTGGAAAAGAAAAAAGCGAGCGAGGGGTAGCGGAGGCCAATACGCCGCACATACATAAAAAGAGAGATACATTCCACGCACAGAAATACGTTGAAGAGCACGAAAGCCAGGTAAGACTGTGAGATGCAGGAGAAAAGGGGAGAGGGAAAAAAAATAATTCTCGTCAATAGCGGTCGAAGGGTTGCTGTGCCAGCAATTTAAGAAAACATAAAAGGTGGAAAGGAGAAAAAAAACAACGGAAGTTGCTCCCACCCGTTGTGTATAAGACCCACGGAAAAGGGATGAACAGAGGACATGGGCAAGCTCTACAACGCCTCCCATCACATTTACCACGCAGAAACAAAAACGAAAGGACATGAAGATACGTCCAGAAAGAAGGAGGTGCACGACAAAGTTGAGTCCCTCTGTCGCGCGTGTAGACAAAAATGAGAGGGGAGTGGAGGGAACCAAACACATAGGTGGGGAAAGAAGGCGAAGAAAAACACATACAGTGCGTCCTGCTTGAGATAACAAACAATAAGAGAGTGAAGGAAAAACAATGTGTTCCGTTCACAACAACACATCCGTCTTGCAGAATACAAAAAAAGACAGATGTGCATCTTGAGCGTCAAGACACGCGCACACTTTTTGCTCTAAGAAGAGCGAGGAGAAAAAAAAAGCGTGGGAAGCACCACGCAAGCAGCCAGAGGACAAAGAAAAGAAAATAGACAGTTGCAAAAAAGGTGGAAAAAAAAAAGAGATGTGATTGCCAAAAAATTCCAAAGAAAAAAAAGGAGGAGAAACATGTTTCCAGAAGAAGAGAGTAGTTCGCCGAGAAAACAAGAAAAGAGAAGTTGCTGCGCAGACCAGCACACATCTTCATTGCCTCCAAAACTGCCACTCGCACAGAAGAAAAAAAAAGAAAGCGCGAAGACGACGTCACGCGTGTGTGTGTGCGTGAGTGTGTGCTTCATATTACATCTGCGTCGCCGCCGCGGTTGCCGTGGAGTACATGAGCTGAGGGAACTTCTTACCGGCAGTGCCGCCGCTCTCCTGTCGGCGCGGCGCAGACTTCTCGGTGTTGATGGCCGCAGTGCTGCTCTGCACCGTTGGCGGAGTCGGCAGCTCCTTCGTGTGTGGCAGCGTGTACGGCATCGCTCCGCCGCCGCCGCCGCAATCGCCGCTGATAGAGTTGCGCTTCTTGCGTGTCTTCCTCGGCGGCGGCTGCGGCTGCGTCGCGGTGGTCACGTTGGTCGACGACGAGGACACCGCGCCTACCCGAGCCCCGCCCCCGTTGCTCTCCGTTCGCGAGGTTCGACGGTACGGCACGGCGAAGCCGCCGTACTGGCTGGAGGGCAGCGAGGTGAGGGCACTCGTGTCGTGCACGTGCAGGGCCGTGCCGTGGCCACCGCCTTCGCTCTCGTCGAGTGAGCGCCGCGTGCTCTGCAGTGAGTAGACGCCGAGCGGCTTGCGGGAGCGCGTCGCCTTTGAGGTCGGCTGCGACGGCCCGTCCTTCGACTGTGTCTGCGGTGGCGTCGGTACGCCGTAGCCGCCGTCGTGGGGGGCTGGATGCAGTGCGCCAGTGTTGTCGCGTATTGCCGACAGCGCCATGAGCGCTGCCGAGGCCCGCTGCGCGACGTCGTTGCCGTCCGGATGCAAAAAGGTGTCGAACTGCTGCCCTTGCGTCTGTGTCGGCTGTGGTGGCGGCCGCGAGGTGCTCTCGAGGGGTTGGGGGACCGGCGAGTTGGCGTGCAGCGGCTTCGAGCGGCGCTCCTTGCGCGGCATCGATGTTCGCGTGTCCACCTGCCGCTTCACGGCGGCCGTCGTGCCGGGGGCGGGGCTGCCGGAGACGGTGCCGCGGAGGCGGTTGGCCCGCTCCTCATCGAGGGCCCTGTCCAGCGCCTCCTCCTCTCTCAGGTCCTGAGAGGTGAGGCAGTCGCGCGGGTGCAGCGAGGTGCGCGAGATGGACATCTTGAAGGCGCTCACCGAGGCGGAGCCGTGCTTGACGGCGTCGTGCGGCGCCGGCCCATTCACGCCGCGCATCCGCAGCGCATCGAGCAGCTGGTCCTGCGGGCTGCACCGCGACGTGCTGCGGCTGCTCGACTGACGGCTGCCGCGCCGCACCACCCCCTCCTTTCGCCGCTTTGCCAGCTTCTTCTTGGTGTAGGAGTGGGGGACATCGCTCGCGTCGTGCGGGCCGCTGCGCCGCGCCTTAACGATCGCGTTCTTGGCCGCGTTGCGCTCGCGTGACGGCGGGGCGGCGAGGGGGTAGAGGGAGGGGTGGCTCACCGTCGACCCGTTGAAGGAGGTGGGGGAGTTGGGGTAGGCGGCCTGCAGGGGCGGCTTCGGGATGTCCTCGGCGTCGACGCTGCCGCGCTTGTGGTGCGCAGCGAGGTGCACCCTGGGCGAGGCGAGGTCAGGCAGGCGCTCCGCCAAGGGAGTTAGGTAGGGCTGCTCCGTCGCGAGGCGCTGGCTGCCATAGGCTGGGGCGGCGGCAAGGGCAGCAGCCGTCGTCGTAGTCAAGGTGCTCTGCGTGGAGACCGAGGAGGAGGCAGCAGCGGCGTTGGACGAGGATCGGTCTGCCGCCCCCGGGTCGCTCTTCAGCGACGTGGAGCGCGGGCTTGCGTTGGAGTAGAGCGAGCGCGATGTGCGACGCGATGCCGCCGCCACTGCTGCCGCTGCCTCGGCTGCTGGGCTGCCGTAGCCGTCCCCGCCCTCCATCTTCTCCGTCATGCTGCTCAGCCGGCGGTGGGAGTCGGGGTAGGTGGAGCCGATCGCGATGTGGTCCGTCTTCTTCACCGGACTGACAGCCAGCGAGGAGGTGAGGGAGGTGCGCTTCGACGAGAGCACCGCGCTGCAGGGCTGCGAGATGTTTTCGCTGCGGTGCGATTTGCTCTTGTGGGGCGAGACAGCGCCGAGATTGCCGGAGGTGGCCATCGGCGACGCAACGGTATCAGGCGAGATTGAAGGGGGGACGTGGCGGCGGTGCGTCGACGTCCCAGATGCTGCCTCGTCCATGCCTGTCGGTGCCGCTGCAGGGGCGGGGGCCGCATTCGTTGTCATCAGCGCAGCACCACCATT
Source organism: Crithidia fasciculata (assembly GCA_000331325.2). NCBI lineage: Eukaryota > Euglenozoa > Kinetoplastea > Trypanosomatida > Trypanosomatidae > Crithidia > Crithidia fasciculata. The sequence continues at coordinate 1,437,087 of CM003407.1, forward strand.
AATACCGGCCCTCTCCGCGCTCTGGCTCAGGATCATCGGTAGCTGCACCGGCGCCTCTGTGGATACCGGAGCCGGCTGCTGCACCGCAGGCAGGAAGCCCGCGTCGCTCTCCTTCGCCTTCGCCGTCTCCACGCTGTTGTACTTGCCGAGCACCTCGCCCTTCTGCGCCACCGCAGCAGCAGCAGCAGCCGTCTTCTTGCCCGGCGCCTGCGGCTCAATGACGGGTGCGGGGGACGCTGTGGGAGCCGGCACCGTCGCCTCGTGCGCGTTCTTCGGCCCCGCCGTCTTCTCGGCCGCCCCGCGCCGCGTCGGGGAGTGCGCGGGAGCCGACGCTGTTGGGTTCGTCCGCAGCATCGGCAGGCCGGAAAGGGCCCGCAGCTCCTGCTCGTAGCGCTCGCGAAAGCCGTCTCGTGTGAAGTACGGCAGCGCCATCAGCTCGGTGCAGGTGAGGCGCTTCGCCGGGTCGGGGTGAAGGCAGGCGTAGAGAAACTCCAGCCAGTCCTCCGGCTGGCGGTGGTAGCGCTCCTGCAGCGTGTAGACGATGCCTGTGTGCGGGTAGCTGACGTTGCGGTAAAGGGGGTTGTGTTCAAAGATCGACACCATCCGATCCGGCACCGGGCCGCAGGTCTGGATAATAAGGCACAGCTGGTCGAGGTCTGACTCGCCAGGGAAGAGGGGCTGGCCGTCAGACAGCTCGGCGAACATGCAGCCGAGTGCCCACACATCGACCGGCTTGCCGTAGGCGACGTCGCCGACCAGCAGCTCCGGTGCCCGGTACCACCGCGTCGCAACGTAGTCTGTGTACTTGCCCTTGCTCGTCATCTGCCGCGCAAAGCCAAAGTCACACAGCTTCAGCATGCCCGACTGGTCAATCAGCACGTTCTCCGGCTTGACGTCGCGGTGGATCACGTTGTGGGCGTGGCAGAACTCGACGCCGCGGAGAAGCTGGTAGATAAAGCGGCGTAGCTCGCGTGGCTGGATGCCGCGTGTGGTCGTCTCGAGCACCTGCAAGATTGTCTTGTCAATAAATTCGAAGACAAGATAGAGCTTGCCCTCCCTGCGGAAAACGTCCTCGAGCCGGACAACGTTTGGGTGCTTCAGCTGCTGCAGCATGCGCACCTCCCGTGTCGAGGTCTTGCGCACGTGGTCGTCCTCGTCCGTCTGCTTGAAGCGCTTGATGGCAACAAGCTTGCCTGTGGCACGGTGGCGGGCCTTCATCACCACGCCATAGGTGCCCTCGCCCAAAATGCCCAGTGTCTCGTAAGCCTCCATGGTTCTTTTTCCCTCTAGAAGACTTTTCGGGCGAATCGTTGACGAAAGCGAACAAAAAGAAAGCGAGGGAGAGTGCTCTCCCGAAAAGTGTTGTTAAAAGAAGAAAAAAAGTAAACTAGTGTTTTACATCAAAGCAATGCACGAAACAACACAAATCGGGCAGCGTCACTTCAATGAGCCACCAAAAGAAAAAAAACGAAGGAGTGGCACAAGAAGAGAGAAAGACGTGGCGCACAAATGCGGTCGACGTCTCCCTCTCGCTTCGTGATAGAAAGTGTGTGTGTGTGTATAGTCGTGTTCGGGTAAGGTGAGCCACGAATCACGTGGATCAGCCCCGCTTGGCTCAGCAATTTAGAAATTCCAAGTCTTAGAACAAATGTTTTAAAAAGACACTCAGCAGAGAGAGGAAAATAAACAAGGAGGTACGCGAAAACAAAGAAAAAGAGTAGAGGAGAACACACAAAAAAAAAAAGCAAGGATACCGCCTGACCTATTTGTTCCAAGTTAAACTAGAAAAAAAAAAAGAGCGAAGACACGCAGGAAACAGAAAGAAAAAAAAAGTAACTACAACAACACGGTACGCAGGCTTGTTTGCTTTTTTTTCCTTTTTTTCTTTTTGGTAACAGCGGCTGCACCAGTGCGGTGCACTCCAAACCAGCTTAGAAAAAAAAGGAAAAAAAGAGAGGGAAGACTAAAATAGTCGACGATGCAGCAAACACAAAGCTCTTCAAGCAGAACAGCAGTAGAAAAAAAAACCTACAGAGCAACACCCTTGGAGGCAACCGACGTGTGTTCCCCTCACCTCAACTCGGCTTTGAGAACAACGACGCTCACCGGCGAAGAGTAAACTACTCCAGCGCTTGAGCTGCTTTGGTTTTAAGAGCGATGAAAAGGCACCCTTGCTCGGCTGCACCTCTCCTACACGCTGTGGCAAACTTGCAGGGTTTTTTTTTTCTTTTGTAAAATGTTGTTGTCGCTGCTGCTGTATGTGTGTCTGATCGTTTGGAAGAGCACAAAGGTCTGGAAACTCCACCTTTGACTGACAAGAAAAAAAAAATGAACAACTTTTACTCACCCTGAAGGCGGTGGCTAAGCGCTCCTTTGATCAGGAGGGCCGAGCCTCGGGGTTTGGCACGTGCACCAGGCGGCGTGCAGGGTGAGTCCGGAAACTCCACAGAATACCTCTTTTAATATATTTATTTTGGAGACGGTAAAGTAAATGCGAGAGTGAGAGAGTTGGAGGGCACACCAACAATGTGTGGAGAGCAGATGTAATTGTCAAAAGTGAAGTAGAAGGAAAAGAAGAAGAAGATGGAAGAAGACGAGGGAAGAAGTGGAAAGATGCGCGAGAGACAACAACAGCATGCTTGATGTATTCTCTTTCCTTTTCTAGCTGAGTAGCAGTGGAACTCTAGCAAACTCTCTGGTCAGCACTTAGGCTTCTCCGCCACTCTCGGAACAGAAGAGAAAGCCCAAAACCAAAAGCTAAGCTGCCGCCGTGGCCAGAAAGCACGAAAACGAAAACAAAGTCGGTTGGAGGTGCCGCAGCAAAGACGCACACGAGCCCTTGAAGCAATACTAATGCAGGCAAGCGCCTTAAACGAATCGCGCTTTTTCAATGTCGCTTTGGAAGAATCGGTGTCAAAGAGATCTTTTTCTCTCTTTTTTTCTTTTAAAAAATGGTAGCAGAAAGAGTGCGCAGGAGAAGTGTAAGCGACTCACGCACGGCGCGCACGTTGGTGCTGAGCGGCTCGAAAAGCTCCGGCTCCGGACAACACTTGTCCTCGCAAGCAGCATCGCGGTCCATCCCCTCAGCAGCACTTCTAAAAGCAGCATCCCGCCGCCGCATCGGCATCTCGTGGGCTGCAAACACCTGCATGCCCAACGCATTCAGTGAGAAAGTGTCATCCCCAACCAACGTCTCCAACGCATCGCCCTCGTCAAACTGCTCACGAGGACGCGCAGAAGCACCTACTCCATCGAGATGTCGCACGTGTAGCATCGGCGTTGGGCATGGCGCCGCTGACCGCTCCTCCACCACGTCCCTCAAGACACGCAGCCACAGTCGTCGCCGTGCACGCGGCCCACAGGTCCACGTCCGCGCTCCTACACCAGCCACCGCCGGCTCTAACCTCGCCCCCGCGCTGCTCGCGATGATCGGCTCGGCGTGGTGCGTGGCCACCGCAGCGCAGGCTTCCGTCAGCAACTGCAGTAGGTAACACACCCACCGACGCTCTCGAAGTGGAATGTCATCTCCCCACCACACAGCCCCCGCTTCTGGTCCTACCGGCGCACTGTCCGTTCCATCTGACAACAGGGACTGGGAAGCGGGGTAGAGCTGCAAACGTAGCTGGTGAAGGTGCTTGGCCAGCGCCACATAGAAAGCGCCACCGCCGCGCACTACACCGCTCAGAGAAGCGCCGCTCCGCTGGTCTGTACTCCCCTCTGCACAACGTTCGCCACTGCCTCGTGCATCGGGCAGCGCCTCTAGCAACGCCAGCCCTGCCTTGCGCAGTAAGCCGCAGTAGTAGAGGGCATGCACCCGCGTGGGGGCGACAAGGAGAAGCGAGGGCCGCCAACGCGCGTCTCTCTCTTCCATGTGGTCTTGAACTGTGGCAGATGACAAGTGCGTTAGCGGCGCTGACGTCGAGGGGCTGAATGCCACCACACAGAGAGCACTGGAGTTGGGGAGAAAGTGTTTCTCCAAGCCGGCACACGTCTCCATCAGACTGTCGGCATCATGAGACGAGGGAAGGGCGGACCACGCGGTGCATAAGACCTGCTCGTCCAGAACAGCGCAGTGCGTCGCAGACGTCAGTACGCCTGGTGATGAATCATCTACACCTGTCTCGTGTGATGAATACTGTGCCGACTCGGGGAGTCGCAATACATCGCGGCAGAGAGTCACCGGAAGAACAGAAGTACGCATTGAGGAAAAATCCGACGCACTGCGCTGAAGGTGCGTGAAGGCTGCGAGCGACAGCTGATCCACTAGGTAGATCGCCACGGGTGGCTCCTGCGCGCACACTGTCGCCAGCAATCGAGATACACGTACCTGTTGCGATAGTGTTGGCGCCTCCGCCGCAGCTTCATCGGTCATCCACGTCGCACCGACTTGGCACAGCACACGGTGCAGCGAGTGCACATGACGATAGCCAAAGGCCTTCGTAAAGGCCGGGAGCTGCTCTGGGGTGAGAACGACCCGCACCCTGTGCAGCAACGCGTAGAGGTACAGACGGATGGTGGCGCGCCACAGTAGACAATCCGCGGCGCTCGCCGACGCCACCGCCGACGCAAAAGGAGGGTGACGCAGTACGTGCGCCGTCAGCACCGTCACAGCGGTGTCCTCTGCGAAAGAGTGCTCGTCCAGTCCGAGGGACAAACCTGGAGAAACGGTATCACACTGTGACGCGAGGGGAACCTTTTCCACAGCGCGACGGCCAAGCCCACGCGCCTCCAAGGCAGCGAAGTCATCGTCCTCAGACTCCCCTGCATCGGCACTTGGCGTCAAAGACTCTTTTGGCCCGTCCCTCTCGGCCTGCGCCTGGAAAGAGGCATAGAAGGTGCGCTGGCACGCCTGCGTCTCGGCCGACGGCATCCAACCTCCCTCGGGGTCGACGCGCAGCAGCAGCAACCGCACGGCGCCACGACTGACAGCACCGCCTTTTCCCGCCGAGCCGGTCGCGTGCCGGACACCACGCAGAAAGAAGCGAGGCGACGGGGATGTGGAGAGCACAACACTGCTGCCGCTGAGGAAGGGCAGCACCAACACTCCGGCGGGGAGGATGCGCGACTGCATTACGGGCCCTCTAATTGGTGGTGAAGAGGCGCTGACAGAGGAAGCTGCGGGACTACAGAGAAGGGCCAGCTTTGGCTGCCGCACCAGCCGCTCCACAGCGAAACGCACCTGCGACAAGGGCACCTTGAGCGGATCTGTGTTCCCTCTCCTGCTCTCATCCCTCTCCGATACACCGGGTCCATAAAATATGATGAAGTCGCACAGGAGGCGGTGCAGCGCGGCGAGAACGTCGCCGTCCACCTCCGTTGACAAGATGTGCCACAACACCGCACGTACGATATCGACAGAAACAACAGGCAGCGGAAAAGTAGAAGCAGACGGTGAAGAATCAGAGAGCGAGCCGCAAACGAAATCCATGTAGTCGCCCGTCGGCTGTAGGTCGCACGTCACGGCCCGCCGCACCAAATAGTTTAGCCAGTCCTCGCCTTGTTCCCGCGTTTCGTTTTGACGAGAGAAAGCGCTCGTGAGCCGCCACCCGCCGTGCTGGCTGAGCCGGCGCAGCACCCGCAGAAAGGAGAGTTGCGCACGGCGCTGCTGCTGCTGCTCCTGTGCGAGGCCTCCAGCACTCGCGACCGGTGCAGCCACCGGCGCGTCGCCGAGAAAGAGAAAAGGCAAAGAGAGTCGACGTCGCGGTGCGTGCTGGGCGGCCCCCACATCGCCTGCGGACCACCACGACACGCAGTGGTGCAACAAGGTAGTGAAGAGGTGCACCTTGCGACCAACGCCGTCCACCGCGACAGCACTGAACGCAGTGGCGCAGGCTGACTTGACAGCGTACGTGGCGTCGCTGCGTGTGAGGAGCAACAGCGCCTGCAGCACAGCCGCAAACGACGCCTCCTTGCGAGCATCGTTCTCAGATGCAGAGCTGACAGCTCCCGCAGCGGAAGACGGGCGAGATGTCTCGCGCACTGCGGCACCTCCGGCAAAGGTTTTCTCTCCACTTTCTTGAGAAGTCGCAGACAGCAGCACGTGACCAAGATGTGGACGTACGAGCACCACAGCTTTCGACACGGAGGCCTCAGGCGATATGAGCAGCGGCCGCAGGCGCAGCGACAGCCCAAAGGGTACGGTGGAGGTGAAGGCGTCGATGAGCCACGCACAGAAGGACTCGAGGGAGTGGATCTGGAGGAGTGGCATGAAAGGACCGCATTGACCCTTAAGTGCGTGGATTTCTTTATTGGTGCCGCACTTCTCTGTGAGCGTGTATCTGTATGTGTGTGCTGCAAAGTGGGTGTGCAAAGCGACATGAAAAGGGAGAAGACCAAGGTAAAGACAAGTCAGAATCGAAACAGTTGAAAACAGCAGAGAAAAAAAATGAAGTAAAGCTCGAGGTCTGCGCCTTTCGATAAGAAAGCCCCACATGACGTTCTCGCTGCCCCACGGCTACGCACGTAACCCAGCAAATAAAAAAAAACGCAGGAGGAAAGAGTAACGTGCGGGAGAATGCGGCAACACGAATGCGAGCTTACGTGACAATTCTCCTACGCACCGCTGCAGTAGCGACAATCACACAGGTAGGTGATGAAGTGGATTGCCGCACAATCCTTCCGGACAGAGGAGATCGCAACACCGCAATGTGAGCAAAACGAAAATGTAAAAATATTTAGGTAGTCCAGCAGCACCTCAACACTGTCGCCTCCTTCGTTGCTGCTGTTGTTGATATGCTTTTTTTTTTTCGTCATGTTGCCGATCTTAAATGAGTGTGTCATTTACATATATACATCCCGCAGATGCTTCATTTGCAACCGCGTTTCTTCTTCAGAGAGAGAGAGAGAGGCAAATCCTAATATAAAAAAGAAAAAACCATAGTCAAAAGAGGTATCGATCTACGTGTAAAACAACAACTTTGGCTGCTGCGCCACACCTTGTACACAATCTTTCTTCCTCCCAGGTCCCACACAACGAGTTTGGAGGCAATCTTCACTTCGCCGCGCTCTTCACAGCACCTTGGTTGCTGCTGTTCTTGCGGTACTGCTCCAGCTCCTCGTCCTTCTGCTTCCGCAGCGCATCGATGGCTGGCTCGCCAAAGCCACCCTCCGAGGTGTCGTAGAGGCGGCGGATAAACGGATCCTCCTGCACCTTATCCTCCTCATTCACCTTGCGAGGGGGGAAGGCATCGTCAAATGGGGCCTTCCAGCGATCGAGCTCCGCGTCACCGGTGCTGCTGCTGCCGTTGCCCATACGCGTCACGTTGGCGTCGCCGATATCCACGAAGCTGTCGCGGTCTACGGTGAGCAGCACGCAGCCACGCTCCGGGTCGGTCTGGAGGTACTTGTTGTCGAATGGCGCCTGGAAGAGGATGTGGTTCATCAGCGCCCGCCACTTCACGCTCTCCGGCTCGCTGGTAAAGACAATGTGCGCGCCATAAAGGTGGGCGAGGAAGCGCATGCTGCGGCAGAGCAGCTTCAGCTGCTGCGTGTCGCCACGGAAGGCGTCGATCTTGTTCACCACAAGCACCGTCGGCAGCCCACTCAGCCGCATCCGCTTCAGGTCGGGGTGGCCGGCGCCGATCGTCTTTTGCGCGCGTGCGATGATCTTCGCGGGAGTGGTCGAGCCCTTTGCCTTCATGCGCTCGCCGACCTCGCTGACGCGGTGGTCGATGCGGCGCAGCCAGTAGGTGGCGGCCTCCCACGCCACCGGCAGCCCCTCCTCGCTCGCGTCGACCACGACGGCCGCCACGGTGGCGTGAATGTTCTCCGGGGTCACTACGATGTCCAGCAGCTGGGAGAACTGCGTGCCCTGCGCAATTTCCCAGAAGTGCGCCACCTGCGCCACGTTCCGCTCCGAGCGCCGCGCAAAGCTGTAGTCGAGCGCCGTGGTCGCCTTCACCTTCTTGCCGCCGCCCCCGGCCGAGGCGCTCTGGAAAGAGGTGTAAATGCGATGGAGGAGCGTTGTTTTGCCGCTGCCAGAGGCACCGACAATGACCAGGTTCGTCTCCGTTTGCTCCACGTTTGCGTCCTTCACGTTACGGGTGATGTTCTGCCAGAGGTCCTTCGTGGGGTCGATGACGATGTTAGCGTTGATGGCCGCCGCCGCAGCCGCGGCCTCTGACATCTCCGGCACAACGTTGTCCTCGTCCGCGACGGAGGCGGTCCTCGCGGCGCCTTCCGACGGCTGCGCGGGGGAAGGGGTGGGAGAGGAGGAGCCGCTGAGCCCTGGAGGCGACGGGGCATTGGTAGTGGGGGAACCAACGGGCATTGTGTTTTGCACTGCTGTGTGTGTACTTGTGGTCGGTGAAGGTGAGTGCGGGGAGAGAGAGAAGATGGCGCGAGAGCCTGTAGGATCTGTGCCTCTCTTTGTTGATCTACTTGGTGCGTTGTGGCCTCTACGCAGTACACGAGATGAAAGCTTTCTTGCGTTGTTCCAGGAGGAAAAAAAAAAAGATTAGAGAGAATTGGTGTGAAGAATGCAAAAGGAGAAGATGATTGGAAAATGGATGCGCAGTGCAATTGCCCATATGGAGAAGAGGTGTAAGAAAGCGAGAATGTGAGAGGCCAAGAGCGACACCTTTTCCCGTCGCTGCACGCGTCCAACACGCGGCCTCGCTCCCGTCTATCCTCCAAAGAGATACATCCTGCTGTGGTAGAAGCTGCTTCGGGAGCTCACTCACTGCGACACTGACACCTAACAGAACACTGCCACCAAGATGCTGTGCTTCACGTGTGCTTTGAACACAGAACAAAAAGAAGCTGCATCCGAAGTGCGCTGAAGAAGTGCACCTGTGCAACAATCGGTGGAGACGACAACAAGCACGCGTTCGCACCTGTACGTGCTACAGAGACCCACGCAACAGCGCGCACGCCAGCGCATGTTGATGCCTACTTTCCGCCTCACAAACGCGTGTCGTTTAACATTATTATTTTTTGCTTTTTTTGTTTTGCCGCTGTGGTAAGCTGCGGGTTGCACAGCTTCCTCGCTCGGCGGTGTCACTTAATTTCCCAAACGCGGCGCACAACACGCCTCAAAAAACAATCCTACGTGCCAAAGTGTGTGTAAGAAGAAAAAAAAGACAGACAACAGAAGAGGGAAAATGAAAACGAGAAATAAAAAAGTTAGCTTTCTTCTTGTTTATTATATTGCTTTGTATTTCATTCTGCGCCTGTCTGATGCGTGCATAAATTTTTTTGTTTTTTTTTTTGTTCTCATTTGTAGTCCGTCGAGTGTGACGCCGTCACCATAACGTAGAGTCCGCGGTGACGTACACGACGCATTTCAACGGAGAAAAAAAAGGGGAAAAAAGAATGACGCGCCTCCCTCGTTTTCAGCCTTCTCCATACTCCTTTCATCTTTGTTTGCTTCATTCGCTCTTTCTTCCTGACTGGGCTGCGTCACACAGAGTCTCACTCCCACTCCCGCCTTTTCGTGCCTCTGCTCCCCTTGCCGTATCCACGCAGTGTCGCCGCGTAGCTCACTGTGTGCTTGCATTGTCGCCCCTCACTTGCCAGTTGCCGCACAGCTTCATAAGAAGGCCGGACACCGAGTTTGCCTCTGATAATCAAAGCCATCTTTTTGTTTTTTTTTCCTTATCATACAAAGAAGCAAGAAAGCGGACCCGCCGCACCTTCGACGGTGCCTGTGCGGCGGCAAGGGAAGGGAAAAAGGGGGCAAGGACACACAACGTGGAGGCGCACGTGTGCATGTGTCTGCGTGGATGCACTCGCCGCATGGTGCACGAGAGCGCGTTCTCCGCATGGAGAGATGGTGTCCGCCATGCCGCATCGGCGCGGCGCGCGAAAGCAAGCAGTGTAAAACGTGATTCATCACGCGACACAGAAGTCACAGGACAGCGCAAAGGGAGAAGGAAGCGAAGAGAGAAAAGAGCACCAGGGAAGGTAAGCAAAATTTTAAAGAGAAAAAGTCGACAGCATCCCAGCCAGACAAGAAGAAAGTATCGAAAAAAAAAGAGGAAGGTTAGCCAGGGCAACAGACAAGACAGGAAAAGGAAAAAAAAGGGGGAAGCGTATAGCGCCGGTCTCGACGTGAGGCAAACATGCAATCGAAAAAAAAAAGAGAAAACAAAAGACATGAACACATGTCGGCAACGGAAGCTAGAAAAAGGAAAAGTAAATCAGGAGGAACAACAGCGAAGATGAGTGAAAATAAAGAAATAAATAAGAGAGAGGGCATGACTCCATCGCGTGAAAGACAGGTTGATACTTTTTTTCAATAGATGTATATGTAAACCTTTTTTCTTCTAAAACATTATGCTTGACAGTGATAACTGCTTTGATAAAAGAAAAGAGCAACAAACAAAGAAAAGACGCTCAACACGTGGTAGCACCCGGAGCCGCCGTCTTTACAGATAAAAAAAAAAGGACGAAAGACAGCACTCTTAAAACTTAAACAAATTCCCAGTAAAAAAAAAGGCATGACAGGCCTTTGGAGAATAGCCGGCATCATCGCACCAAACCGCAGCGAAGACGCAGAAACGAAAAAGAAAGAAGACCCAAAAAAAGGGGGAGAACCGTCAATGGAAGAAAGGCAAGACGACACACATACACACACACGCTGACACCCACAGAAAGCCTTAAATAACAATTCTTTTTTTTAGCGTTGCTTCTCCAACGCGAATGCATCTGTGTCTGTGTGTCTGTCTCTTGCTCATTCCAACCCCGCATGAAAGGGATAAGCGCTTCCTCACCGAAAGAAAGAAGCACAGAAAAAAGCAAACATAAGGAAAACTGAAAGAGCGGACGCCCAGCCGCGGCATCTTTCCGTATTCGGCAAATAGATGCAGAGGTGAGCTAGAAGAAAGCTAAAAGAAGGGCAAAAAAAGAAGCGCAAGAAGGGAAAAGGAAAGTGTCGAATCAAAAAAAAAATCAAAAGAGAGAGAGAGAGAAGGAGAGAGAAAAAGTTCGTGTGAACTCTTCTTTTGTACTTTCCACGGTGACTGCTTCCCTACTACTCTCCATCCCTCTCATGCTTCCTATGTATTACAGAGGACCTTAGATTGAGTACAACAGGGAACACCTTGCGAACGGGGATGGACACGAGACACATGACAAGAAAGACGCCTACCTTGTGGCACTCGCATTTGGCGTCTGTGCATGTGCTTCGTCCCCACAGCAGCAGTAGAAGCGCCACAACATGCAGTGCCAGCTCATGGGAATTCGAACAAAAAAGAAGGAGAAAAAAAAGACGGTTGACGAAGATTTTCAGCAAAACACATTCACTCACACACGAGACACACAAATTGATATCGAGAGTCAGACATCGGGAAGTCAGCGCGACGGCATCGCCTTCGTTTTTAGAGAAACCATCATGCACCTCTCTTCCTTTCTTCTTTTCTCGTTCTCTACTATTTTTATATTGACTAACTGTGTATGTGTGTGTGCACATGAATGCATGTTCTTCTCTTCGTCTTTGCTTCTTTTTTTTTTTTAGGTCACTCCTTCCCTTCCACGGTGAGCCGTCTCTCAAGTAATAGTACCCGCTTCTTTGATTCGTCATATCACATAGAGAAAAAATGGGGAAAACGGGGAGAAGAAATGAAGGAAACAACAAAAGAAAACAAAAGCATTTTTTTTCAATATAATCAAAAGCAGGAATAAAAAACAACAGCAAAGGGAGAAAAAAAAGAAGGTTCAGAGGCAATAAAAATAAGGAGAAGTAAAGTGTCAAGAACAAATACAGAAGCGGAGAGTTCAGTAAAAGGAAATAACCCGAGCGCTCTCAAGAGTCCAGCAGCTGCGGGAAAATGCGCTTTCGCTCTTTCAGTACTCTTTAGGGATGTAAAGATGTACAAAAATAAAGAAAAGAGAGATGCGGCTGCAACTTCCTTTTGTTTTCCTGGAAGAGAGAGAGAGAGAGAAGGGGAGTTTATATATAGTTACGGCAACTACCGTACGCAAGACTCGTGGTACGGAACGCGTAAGGACAATGCAGGTGCGTCCGCACACGTAAAACAGAAAAACTAAAACGATTCGTGCTGCATACCCAGGTAAGAAAGGAGGAAAAAAACGAAAACGCGAAGAGAAAAAAAAGGAACCAGACAAGGAGAGAAGAAAAAAGGGGATAAAAGACATAGCAAAGCAAAGCAAACTGTTTCACCACTGCCCTCAAGCGCGTCAATGCGTTCTTTACAAGTTATCCACTTGTAGTGTTGTACCAAAATTGAAAAACCGAGGAGCTTAAAAGGAAGAAGAGATTTTTCTTTTGTAGTATATATATGTAAGTGATGCACAACTCCCCGTTTCTCTCCCACGCAAAAGCGCATGATGGCATGATTGAGGTGGGTAAAACGTGTTTCCAGTTTTTGCTTTTGTTTTTGTCCCTTTATACACACGCACACACACAAAGAGAGAACACTACAGCATAGACGCTGTGCCTTCGTGTGTGTATATGTGTGTGTATCCTCTTTTTTCCGTCACAGGTCTGTGAAAGTAGAACATTTTTGTCCCTCAACTCGAAGAGCACCTCCATTTTTTCCCTCTTTGCATTCTTTTTTTTTTCCTCTTCCGCTTCGCCCACCGAGTTGAACCCTTTTCCTCCCTCTCGTCATCTCCAAATTGTTTGATTCTTTCCGCTGAGGTGATCAGAAGAGAGAGAAAGAGGGACACTGGACAGGTGTACCTGGATGGCTGCAATGGAAGAAAGCAAAGACGTCCAGTAGGGAATCCATTCTCCGTTTCTCTCACGCAGGAGTCGAAAAGAAAGAATAAAAAATAGCCGCAACACAAAAAAAAAGGTAAAAAGCAGGAAGGCGGAGTACACCTTCGTGGTGCCCTAGAAAGGTCAAGCAAAACACCAACGCCGCAAAGAATCAGTAAGACACACCGAAGCAGTGAGCGTTTGTTTATTTTTTGTTTGTTATTGTTGTCAGAACGGGACATAAAAAAAAAGTAGGAGAAGCTGAAGAGCACCCGCATTTGCGATTGCCACCCTCCACAGAAAAAAAAGAAACCAGAAAACTGTTTATCACCAAAAAAAAAAAGCCCAAACCGTGTGCAAGAGAAAAATAGGAAGAGAAGAAGGATAAGAGGTGTGGCGCAGCCACTTTAAATAAAGGCACCTGAGCCTTGAGCGTGCACGGTAAGTCTTTTCCATTTCTACTTTTTTTCTCCTTTCCCTGCCACACATGAAACACCACGTCCACACTGAAAGCGAATCAGAAAAAAAAACACAAATAAACGCGTCAACCAACAGAGTAGAAAAAGAAGGGGGGAGCACGTAAAAAAGAAAGAAAAAAGGAACACGAGGGATAAGAAAGGTAGAAGGGGGGAAAAGAAACACCAAATGTTTTTTTTTTTAGATTCTACTTCTCGTGACACAACACACATGTACATGCGTATCTTGATATATACAATAACAGCAATCACGAAGAGAGAGAGAGAGAGTACAGCGAAGAGAGAAGAGAAGAAAACAAGAAAGAAGTAGCAGCAAGTGTTGCAAGCTAGTCAAAGAGAATGAGAAATAAAATAAAATAGCGAGTCGGACACACACACACAAACACGCTACAGCAAGGTGTGAGAGAGAGAAGAGCTGAAGCCTTCACTCCACCTGGCGCACCACTTCCCTCACCACACACAGTGCCTGTGTATCCACCTCGCCTCGAATTCACCGCTGCAGCACCTAGCGGAGGCCACGCCCAAACTTTTCTCCCATCTTCCCAGCCCTCCCTGTCCTTGATGTGTGGATATGTAAGAAGAAAAATAAAGGAATGCACAAAATCTCACAACACCGACAGGAAAGGTGGTTTTTTTTTTTTGAAAAGCGTCAGGCCAGGAAGAAGGGAGCATCTCTGTGAGTGACACGACACGCCATCTCTCGAAAACGTGTGCGCCTCTCAAGAAACACACGGCTCCGTCTATGTATAACATTTTTTTCTTGTTGTTTGTTTGTTTGTTTGATGTGTGCGTGTGTGCTAAGCACCCCACCTTACTGTCCCCAGAAGTCGCCCTTTAGCGCCATCCCAATCAGCGCATTGTTTTGTTGTTGTTTGTTGTTGGTGTTGGGTTGGGTTTTCTTTTTCCGACTACGAAGATGACAGAAAGAAGAGGAGCAGCCACACAAACACACGCATTAACGCACATAGACGGCCGGGTATAACTGCGTGCAGCGATGTTTGAAAAAGTTGGGGGCACTCCACTTAGGTGCGCGTACAAAGGAAAATTAAAACATAAAGTAAACTAACTAACAACAGATTAAAGAGAAGGAAGGTATGGAGAACATCAAAGCGATCACGCACAGAAAAATAGGAGGAAAAAAAAACTAAGAAGGAGATGTGTGACGAGGAACGAGAGAGTGCGCAAGTGTTCACACGTTTTTTGTCTCGTTCTCGAGTTGAATCTCAGGCAGTAAAAGAAGCAAAAGACAAGCAAATCTTCAAAACAAACAGCATACAAGGGAACCGCACCCGGATCAAAACGGTGCTACCCGTCCGTTAAGCACGCCCGCGTCGTCGCAGCAGCCGCGGCGGGTGTCGTCAAGGCCTCTCGCAGGTCGAAGTTCAGCAGGAGGTAGTCGTCCTCCCCAAGCTTCATCGTGTCGGCGTACTCGCACGTGTCCTCCTCCGCGAAGGAGCCCCAGCTGTCCTCGGCGGCCTGCAGCGCCAGCGGCTCCAAATGAACCGCAGGAGGCGCAGCGAGGTACGTAGCTCCCTCGTTGCCACTACCACCGCCCCGCACCACACGTGCGCTCGACAGCTGCGGCGACGAGAGAGCGTCAGCCTGCGTCGTGCGGGCGAGCGCCTCCTGCCGGGCCATCTCGTGCTGCGCGTAGCTCGGGTCCACCGGCATCACGTAGGGCACGCCCGTCTCGCTGTCGGCGATGACTGTCGACGGCACGACCGCCGGCGCCGTCATGAAGAGGTCGAGCAGCGGCAGGCGTGGCGGCTGCAAGTTGCGCCAGCACGACGCCGTCCCGTGCGACAGCACCGGCGAGGGCGGGTGGGTGGCGACGCGCCAGGTGGGAGTGGACGTCCCGCTCGGCATCGCGCAGCAGGAGAGGGAGGGTGACAGCTCGCCGACCGACTCGGGGGCCGAGCTCGGCGCCAGCGAGTAGAGCGAGAGGTTGGGCGACAGCAGCTGCCATGGATGGGTGCACTCGCCGCTCTTTGCCGCCGGCCGCAGCGCCTCCTCGATGCGGATGACCGGGATGGGCTCCTCGACCTCCTCGGCGTAGAGCGTGGGCAGCATAAAGAGCCGGCCTTGCACCTCGAGACTTGCCAGCAGCTGCGCCTCGCGATCGTGCCGCTGGCGCCGCTGCTCCTCGACGTAGGCCATGTTGAGCTCGCGGATCATGTGGGCCGGGTCGTGGCTGAAGAGGGAGAGGGCGTTGATTGCGTAGCTGATGGAGCGCAGATGACTCTCGCTCGTCGCAGTGCTCTCCTTCTCCGTCTCGGCCAGCATCTCCTCCACCCGCGCCTCCAGCGCACGCCAGTGCTCGGTGATGACCTGGATGTAGCGCGCCTTGCGCTGGGCGGTGGACGTCGCGGAGGCCAGCATGCATGACGCCCGCATCGACGAGCGCGAGCGGCCCTCCGCGAAGGGGGCGTCCATGCGCACGAAGGAGACGGCCGGCTGCGAACGCATCGCCTGCAGCTCCCGGCAGCACGCCTCGCGCACGAAGGAGCGGAGCGCGTAGCGCATTTGGTCCGGCGTCGACACGGCGGAGTGCCGCATCGCCTGCTGCCACGCGTAGTGCTCGCCGGCGTGGTGGGTCGCGTTGTCGCGGCGCTGACGCTCGCACCATTGCGGGCTGAGCGGTTCCTGCGGGAGCGGCTGCGAGGCCGAGCGAGGCAGGGCAGCCACGCTCGCCTCCCGCGGCGTGTCGGGCCGGGTGGCGGCCGTCTCCGTTACCGAGGACGGCGCAGCGGCTGCGGCGAGGGCGGCGGTGGCGGCGGGGCAGTAGGGGCCGGCGCTGAAGGTGTACTGGCTGCACTCCTCCATCTCAGACTCGTAGTCGTAGGGAATGCAGCCGTCGTCCGCGTCGGCCGCGTTGCAGTAGGCGTCGGCGTTGTCGCTGCAGGCATCGTCGTCATGATCCACCGCCCCTTCCTCGGCGGTGTTGTCCCACGCGTCGAGGTTTGTGTCGAGGCTCACAGACGAGTGGCTCTGCGGGATGAGGCGGCGGTGGGGCTCACCAATCAAAGCCGCCGATGCCACGTCGCCGCCCTTGCTTGGGGACTGTCCGACGGCTACCGGGGTGTTGATTGAGTTCGGTGTAAAATGGGAGCGCGGGGGTGCGGTGTTGAACGTGGTCGGCGAGCCACTACACGACTCTGTGTTCTCACAGCCCTCGATCGTCATGACTAAGGTGGGTGAAGGTTTCGAGTAGAATTCTCTTTGTTTGCGTGTGTGTGTACGAGAGAGCCAGATGATGCTTTGTGTGTTGTTTTGCTGTTTGTTTGTCTGTGCAATACCCTCGCACACAAGAAACGTCGGAGCTGTACCACCTTTCTGTTTGGCTGGTTGGTTAGATGGAGCTCCTTCACAGAAAACTCTTTGCAGGTACACAGAAAGAAAAAGAGGGAGGGGAAGAGCGACGGCGAAACAAAAAAAAAGGATCGCCTCTCGCGTAGTCGTACGACACAAAGCGGTGAATACTTTCTCGCGACCTCCTGTGTCTTTCTTTTTCTAGTTTTCCGTTTTTTTTTTCTCTCCTATTCTTGACTGTCCAGCAACGGTTGAGCTTCTCCGGTGAAATCGCTGTCAAGATGGTACAAAAGATAATTACAAACAAAAAAAAGGAAAAAAGGGAGGAGGAAGCTCAACTTTGAGAGGGCAGGAAAGAAAAAAGGGAAAATAAAAAAAGTTGCGAGGAGAAAACCAGCAGCTCAAGTAGTAAGAATATTGAAGATGGCAAAAGCAGTGAACAAAAGCAATAATAATAAAATTAAAAAGAGAAGCAGTAGTTGATCAGGGTGACCCTGAACAACGACGAAAAAAAAAAAACGAAGCGATCGGTTGACCAGTAGGGAAACACAGAAAAACAAAAGTGAAAGAATCCAGAAAGTGTAGGAAAGACAGTAAGGAGTGTAGTACAGGCTGCAAAACTCTTTGTTTTCCCTTCAACCCGAAAGTTTTTCGGCGGGGCAGGTCAACGACTAGCTAAAGAAAAAGAGAATAAAACAAACAATTTTTTTTCAGAGAGAAATCCAACGTCGGTTTTCAACACAGCACAGCGATGACAACAACGAACCAAAAGGGAATGTATAACGAGTCAAATCGAGAAGTCGATTTCGCCAAAGACAAAAAGATCCAACAAAAGGCACAAGGTCAAGCAACACACTCAGTTTACTTTTTTTTAAAGGCGGAAGTTCACTCAGATACGTCAACCCTTCACTGAGTAGCTTCCTTGTAGAGTTCGACGGTGCTCTTCCTTAGCCAACGCTTTTCGCACCGTACACTTGTCTTTTTCTCTTATCTCCGCCCTAAGCCAATTTCTTTTTTCTCGGTGCGAAACCAGACAGCGACTTCCACAAGCTTTTGGGAGTCCTTTTTTCTTTTCCAGCCGAACAGCACGAGGTGTAAGAAAGGAAAATGCTGCAAAAACAGAAAAAGAATAGTGCCGTGTAGCTTCCTTTTTTTTTTTTGCGGGATCAATTGCGTTTGAGCCGCCAACCACTGCTTCAAGATTTTTTGTTTGTGTTTGTTTGTTTTTTGTTTTTCGAAGTAGTATTTGCTTTGTTATCTTCACTTCACGTGAAAAATGAGGAACAATAATACTAAGAGAATAAAGAAGCGAAGGGGTGCTGGTCAGTGAAGATCCTCGCACCACAGTAAGAACAAAGAAAAAAAAACGGAGCAACACCAGAAAAAAGAGGAAAAATTAAGATACCAAGAAGATAGACGGTGTGCGGACTTCCACACGTCACCGGTCAATCTCCTTCTTTGCTTTTTTTTTCCTTACTGCTTTCTTTCGCTCCTTGTTTCCTTCTCCTGCTTTCCTGTGAGGCTTCAGGAAAAAAAGAAGTTTTTTTTTTCTTGTGTCACTCTTACAACGAATCCTAGAGGCAGATCCGTTGAGTGAGCTTTCTTTCTTTTTTTTTTTTTCAGAGTTGTTTTCTTAAGTATATGTGAATTGTCTTTGTACTGTTTGTTTTCTCGTAAATTTCTTTCTTTTTCAGCTTTCTTGCTCTTCTTTGGGTGTGCTACTCTCTTTTTTGTCTGGTTGACTGCTCACAATTTCAGAGCGAATTGCTGCGTGACGTGTCCTACCTGGAGAGTATAAGCGGTTTAAAAAAAAAAAAAGAGTTGTGTTAGTAATACTCTTGTGGTTGTAACAACGCCAGCAGTAGACGCGAAGAAGCGAGAGAAGGTCAGGAGAACAAAGTCGGGATGTGTCTCACTAAGACACCGGTGAGTATAGATATAAATATATATATAAATATATATATAATAATTGGTAGGAGCCTTGACAACACACACGTGAAGGAGAGAAAGAGAAAAACGGTTGGTGTTCCGTGTTGACTGTTGACACCTGTTGGGCTACGCAGACGAAACCCGCACGTAGAGGCACAAGGACGCTCAACAACACAAAGATGCGACCGTGAACCTTCCTTCTGCTGAAAAACGTAAGAGAAAGAGAGAGAAAAACAGAAGAGCAAAGGGAAAAAAAAATTAAAGCTTCAAGTAAGAGCGTGAGAAGAAAACAAACAAGAAAATGTCAGAACACTGTGTCGACGGTCACACAAAAACACAAAGAAACTTGACTCGTGTTAGTAGGTGGATCTCTTTCTTTTCTTTTCGTAAAATAGGAAAGAAAAGGCAAAAAAATAGGTTACTTAGGTTTCGACAAAGAGAAAAAAAAAAAACAGAAGCGATCAACAACACGAGTTTGGGGCTTCACGAAAAAAGACCTTCAAGGGAAAAAAGAAACGAATAAGCTGTGCCGCTGAGGATACGTGGATAGACACGCTCGAGCGGGAGTTTCAGCTTTTTCTTTTTTGTTCTTTTCCTGATTTGTTCTCTCTTAAAAACGACTTTTCTTCTTCTCACTGCAGTGTTGTTTGATTCCACGTTTTTTCCCTTTCGCCTTATAGTCCCGCAAAAGGCTGGAAAAAAAAAGGGTAAACGCACTCTTTCTTCGTTGGATAACACGTAGAGAAGAGAGACCGTGCAAGGAGATGACTACGAATACAGAGGTGCAAAGTAGTGTGCGGGCAGCGTTGCGGGGGATTCGAGAAGAGCAGCAAAGCCCGCTAACTATTCGCCGGTCCTTCACCGCCTACAAATTACTCTTTTAACACAACACTTGCTTTCTTGTCTTTCTTTCTTTTTTTTTTCCGTTGCTCTTTTGGACTTCGCCTCTGCTGTGTTGCTGCTGAAAATCCCTATTTTCTTTTACGGCCCTTTCCTGCTTTCGCGTTGAGTGATGAGAGGTTCTGTGGGGAAGTACTCTCTGCAAACGGGGGAAAAGGGAAACAGAAAACGTGTAGTTCCTGAAATGTGAGCGATCACGAAGAAAACAAAGAGATCAACCAAGTCGAGACTATCTCAGCTGCAATTTTTTTCCTTTCTTTTAACAACTTCTTTTGTTTTTTTTTCTTTTGCTTTCCCTTTTTGTTTCTTTTTTGAAAAGGAGCTACGTTTGCTGGTGCGTCAGGTTCACGTACGTCGCTGTGTTCTTCTACACCGAATCGAAGCTCTCCTACCGTCGCCGGGGAAAGCAGCAAAAAGAAAAAAAGAGAAAAGAAGAGGAAAAGAAAAAAGAAATACAGCACGGGAAACAGATCGGCTGTGTTGGAGACTTTGAAGCACGCTCTCCTCGTCGTTTCTTTTCTCGGGTTCGCTTACAGGAAAAAAACACACGTTTCTTTTTCTTTCTTCCCCTGAACACAGACTAGGAGAGAAAAAAATAAGAATAGTGGAGACGGAAAAAAAAAAACAATAAAAAGAAACCAGTAAAAAAAAACAAAAAGCTAATGTGTTTTGTTTGTGGATTTAATGTTTTGGTTTTGTTTTTTTGTTTTTTTGGTTGTGATAGTTTGTGTGTTTTTTTATTTCTTTCTTGTTTTTTTTTTCTTAATTCCTTCTTGGAAGGTTCAGCACGAAAGGACGAGGAGAAGTGGGAGAGATTTAGCTGTAGTGAAACGAAAGAAGAAGAGAAGAAGAAAGGAGTGACGTTTAAGATGGGTTTGGAGAACTTAGAAAAAAAAAAAAAGGACGAAGCTAAAAACAGAAGAAGAAAAAAGAAGTAAACAACGCGGAATCAAACGGAGCGGAAGAAAGTAGAAGGAAAAGAAAAAAAAAGAGATCAAGCACGCACTAGCAAAAATTGCAATTGTGTTGAGTAAACACCGGGGACTGACGGAAAAGACGAAAAGAAACAAAAGAAAGAAAACGACGAGAAAAGAAAAACGAGGGAAAAGAACAGAGCGAAAAAAAAGAATCAAAAAACGAAAGAGGGGAGAACAAAATAACAAAGAAAAGTAAAAGAAGGCGTCAGGCGAAGTGAACGGCGATCAGCTGCACACGGTTTTGTGCGTGTGCTTGAGTGTGGTCAGGTGCTAATGTAAAGCGCTTGACTGGAAAGCCGCGTTGGCTCAAGGCAAACGTCCGCTTCTGCACCCACGCACGGCAATACTCGTGTACCGAAGATGGCTTTGATGACGACGTCTTTCTGCCGTAACACGTTCCCTACTTTTGCTGGTAAATGTTCCTTGAGAAGAATTTTTTTTTCTTGTTAATACTCTTTCTTTGAAAGTAACGTGAGATTCTTTCTTCTTCCTTACGTGGATCTGGTTTACTAGAAACACAAGGAAAGAGAAAAGAGTAAGGAAGAAAAAAAATAGGATGCACTTGATCAACTCTTAGGTGCTGCAGTGATGGTATTGTGTCGTGGTGGAGAGAGGAGATATTTGAGGTGAGGTGAGTTGGAAAAAGATGAGGCGTGTTAGAAGGAAGAGGAAAGGAGAAAGGAGAAAAGAGAAGGAGGTAGTGAAAAGGGGAGTCAAGACAGAAAAAAAAAAAGTATCAGCGCAGCAAGGACAGCGCGCGACACGCGGGTGTGACTACGTGGAGTGAGCCGTTGACATTCCTCTGTACATCCGTTTGAGTCGCTCGATCTACTCATTCTCGTTGCGCTATCCACCGCATTTACTTTTAATTTGCTTATTTTTCTTTTTGCTTGTTGCTCGTTCGCCAATTTTGCATCTCAAGTTGTGCGAGTGATGGCTAATACTTCTCCTCTCCGACGCTGCGTAGCTCAAGCCGTTATCTTTTTTGGGAGGTAGAAGGAAGCGAGGAGGAGAGGCCGCTTGTGTATTCGCGCCCACATAAACACGTCCGTGTAACAAACGCGTTGACACGTCTTCGCTTGGCACCCCCTCGTTACACACAAGCAAACACACACATTCATAGGTCAAGGTCGCGGGTGACCAGAGAGTGCACGGCTCCGACTAATACCTTTCTCTTCCCTTCCCCCCACAAACAAGACCGGTAAAAATCGCAAGCGTCGTTTGTCCGCACCGCCCCATGCCAGCTTACCATATTTTGCATCTTTTTTGTTTCTTTCGCGACTGCCTTCTATTTTTGTTTTTTTTTTTTGCAGATGTGCGCCTGTGTGGTACTTCGGCTCCTCGCGATCGTGCACATCACCTCCCTCTCTAATGGAAACCTTCATTAATAGAAAGAAAGCGGAATTGGGAATACACTAGCTGGAAAAAGAAAATTGAGAAGAAGCGCGCTGCTTCAACGCCGAGGCAGCGAAGACGGCCGCGCACCGCATCGACTACGGCGGCCCATCAACAGCAGAGATGGAAGGCTGACAGGGAAGCAAAGCTGAAAAGGTCTCCTCTCATCAAACTACGCAAACTATACCACACACAAAGAAAAATATAAACAAAAGGCCCTTTCGGGCATATCTACATGGTTACCTTGGCACACGGGGCTGAGGTGCGTCAACATCGCCGCAATTCTTTGAAGCACGTGCGCCGTCTGCGCGTGTCTGTGTGTGCTTGTGTGTAGCGTTGTAACTTTCTTCTACATGAAAGATTGGGACAATGGGTGAAGAAACAAGTAGCGCAACAGCGCGCACCAATTGTTTTTTTTTTTTGGCATCGCCCCTCCTCCATCTCGAAGTGGTGTTTGTGCGTCTCTTCAAGCAGCGTTTCGACTCAAATGTTCATCTTCCCCTCCCGCTGCAACACCTCGTCCTCCTCGGCATCCATGCGGGCAACCACGATCGTCTCCACCAGCTTGTCAAAGGCGGCCTTGAAGTTGTCGCTGTGGTAGTCGAGGGAGGTCTCTAGCACCTTGATCTTCTCCAGGCCCTTCGGCATTGCAGGGAGGCCGGTGCCGGCAGCGTTGGCTGGAGGCCCCGAGTGGTGGGCAAAGACAAGACACTGCTTGTCCGGCACCCGCGTCGCAAAGTTGCCAGCGGCGTCGAGCTCGGACTGGTTAATGGCGAATGTTTTGTGCCACAGCGACAGCTCCTTCTCCCCGTTCTTCACCTCGGGGTTAAAGACGAAGAGAATACCGTCCGCTTTGTTCGCAACGGCGGGCCAGCCGGCCTGGTGCTTGCTACTGCCGCCGAGGTCCCAGATCTGCACCACGACGCGTTTGGTTTTGGCGTCCCCGCCGGAGAAGACAACACGGCGGTCGGTTAGACTTGTTGTGTCGAGCTCCACGTCCACCTCGACGATGCGCAGAGGGTTCGTCTCGTAGTACTTGCTCGTTGGCGTCTCGCGGGTGCCACAGAGAAAGTTGGTCACGGTGGTCTTGCCGCTCTTGGATGGACCCACGACAAGAATCTTCACCTTTTCCTCCGACATGGCGGGCAACAACGAAGTGTGCACACAAGGGGGTGTGAAAGAGTAGATTTAGTGTTCTCCGATACGCAGCGGTTGGAGATGACGAGTGGATGAGGAAGGGGGTTGAGGCTCGATAGGCGTTGATGGGTGTTTGTGTGATCGTTGCAGTACACTACCGCAATGTAAACTCCCTTTGTTGTTTTCTATTCAGCTGTTGCTACGGCGTTGTCGGGAATCAGTGATGGCAGTGCGGCGCGGTTGTACATGGAACGCACGAGGCAGGAAGAGCGAGAAATAAAGAGGGGGGAAAGAGAGAGAGCATGGAGGAGCTTCCGCAGTACCGCAGCTTGACTTCATCAAGCCAAAGGCACATAGCTGCAATTTCTTCTTCTCTTACGAGCTTTCCTGTTGTCGATGCTGTTCTTGCTACTTCTGCCACTGCTGGGAAGCAGCGCTGACGACAAGACAAGACGTCTATCTTGAAACGAAGCAGACAATATCAGCACCGCTATTCAAAGAAAAAGCCAAGGCCAACACCACAAGAATCATCAACGCATACACCACACAATCCATGCGCAATCCCACAAGTTCGGGTTCACAAAGACACTTTTTCTCTTTGTTGTCATCGTCGTTGTTCGTCTTTCCAGTCTAGACAAGAGTCTAGAGACATAGTGGTGCACAAAGCGTGCACGTAGTTTACATCGATTTCCCCCTGCAGCGGTTGGCGCACGCAGCAGTGAGTGAAGAAATAGAAAGAGAACGTAAGTCAGAGAGAGAGAGAAAGCGATTCTTCATGCTTGCCACAGACTCCTCTCAGCGGGGAGGTCCAGCCGGCTTTCTCGCGTTCTTCTTCCCAACCTTGGCCATCGCACTCTTCAGGGCCGCCTCAGGCACACTCGCAACGGCGCTTGCGTGGACAATGCCCAGCGCCTCCTCCGGCCACCCCGCGGCGTAGTTCAGCGGGTGCAGCACTGCGCTGCCGTCGCACACAAGAGCGCTTCCCCATGGACGGGTGCGGTAGGGGTCGAGGTGGCGCAGCAGCTCCACGTAATCGGCAACAGTTGTCGGCCCGCAGAACAGCGCCGGTGTGGCGCCGAGAACGGCAGTCATGTTGCTGCTATACTGCGTCCACTGCGTCTCCCAGTGCTGCAGCAGCCGCGCCTGTGCGGGGGTCCAGCCGTCCGCCACGAGAGAGCCACCAGACTCGGACGCAGCAACAGCAGCAGTACCAGCAGCGGCCTTGCTAGATGCACCGGTGTGAGTGGGCACTGCAGCCGGTAGAGGCCCGGTCAGCGAGCCTGCAGCGCCGTCCAGCACCCCTGCCTCCGCGTGTGCGAAGAGCCCACGACGCACGATGACGTTCTGACGCAGGTAGGGCATCACCTCCGTGGTGGGAACCTGCGCCACAGTTGAGACGCGGTCGGCCTCCGCCTCATCACCCTCCCCTTCCCTCCCAGCAGTAGTGGCGTTGCAGCTGCCGTGGATGATGTGGCGCTGGCCTTGCCTGGATCGGCGATGGTGCTACGCAGCCGCGGCCAACGATGGATCGCACTGCGCAGCCCCGCCACCCACTGCTGACTCTCCAGACGTGGGAGGCCGAGGAAGGCGTTGGCGGTGATCTGCCGCCCCGTCACCGACGCCGCGCCACCGCCCTCGACCATCCCCTCCGTGCTGCCCTTCATAAAGCCGGCAACGCTGTCCTCGACGATCTGCATCGATGCCACGGCGTCGTCGCACACGGCGGCGTAAAACAGCGAGGCGAAGCGGGTGCTGCGTACAAGCGACGTGTCGGCCGCTGTGGTGGCGGTGGTGGGGCCCGGCAGCGACCGCCCTGGCAAGAGAACTTCGTAGTAGAGTGTTGCAGGGTTCTCCGCCCCCGCCGTCCCCTCCGCCACCGCCGCATCAATCAGCTGCTCCACTCTCCGAAGGGGGTAGCCTGGGTAGAGGACGAGAAGCGCGCGAATGAGCTGAACGGTGGGCACCCAGCCATTTACCCTCTTCACGTTGTCGGGGGAAGCCGACGCACCGTCCTGTTGTTGTCCGCCACGTGCCACGCGCTGGCTCTCGGCGTGTGCCACCATCGCGGCATCCACCGCGCGGCACAAGGACAGCAACGCATCACGCTCGGCGCGCAGGACGCAGAAGAGCACCTCGCAAACCACCCCACGTGACGTCAGCCCGTAGGCGTAGGTAAGGGGGCCCGCGGTGGTTTGCTGCGAGGCCGCGTCCAGCGCGTAGGTCAGCTGCAGGCCCTCGGATGGGAGACTGGAGGCCTCGTTGGAGGGCCGCACGAGGTGCAGCACGTGTCGCAGCTCCCACAGCGTCGTCTGAAAGCAGGATGTCTTGCCACCAGAAGCAGCATCCGCGGCCCTCGTCAGCTTCCCGCGACTCGAAGAGGTGGCAGCGACCAGCCGCGACACACGCCGCGCATGGGCATCCTCGCGCACGAGCGCCTCCGCCTCCAGCCTCGCCCGCTCCGCCGTCGGCAGCAGAGGGAGGTAGCGGTCCGCGCGGTTGAGCCACACCACCAGCACGAAGAGCTCGATGAAGTTGGCGAAGGAGACCAGGCTGCTTGCCGTGGCGGAGGCGCTGATCTGCTGCAGCTCCGCCAGCGTTGCGCCACCGACCATTTGCTCGGCCAACGGCGCCGCGGCCGCTCGCCTCGCCTCTTCGAGCTGCACCTGTGAAAAGGCAAGAAGGCGGTGGCGCTGTGTCGTCAGCTCGTGCACAACGGCCTCGGCCAGCACCGGGTGCAGCACGAGCAGCGGCACGGCAGTGATGCAGCGCAAATGGCGCGGAACGGAGCTTCGCAGGCCGTAGGGCGGCACCCAGCGGTGTGTACTGGGTAAGGAGAGCCACTTCTGTGTCTCTCCAGCGCTGACCATCTGGCTGCCCTGCTGCTGTTGCTGCTGCGCACGCCGCTCCGCCTCCAGCTCGAGAAAGTGGAGGAGGGCCACCTTTACCTTCCCGCCGTGGTCGACGTCGTCCAGCTGCAGCAGCTCCCGCACCTGGCGCTGAAGGTCTGTACTGGGCAGCACACGCAGCGCCTCCTCCACCTCGTCCGCTGGGTCTAAGGTGAGATTGACAAGCTCGTCGCCAGCAGTAGGAGCACTCGCAGAAAAAGGAGTGTCGGCGATGACTTTCTGCGTCGGGCTGCTCGTCACAGCTGGCACTCGGCTCCCCTGCAGCCCCGCGTCGGTGTCGTAACGCCGCCACTGTGGGTTGGCTGAGGCGCGATCCATGGCATCCACCTCGTCCAGCATGTCCTCCGCGTGGAAGCCCGGCTGCACCTGCAGCGTCGTCAGCACAATGCCCCGCGCCACGAGCATTGCGTGCAGCAGGCTTTGCGACCGCTGCTGCTCCTTGACGCAGTCGCGCTGGAAGAGCTGCACATCCGCGGCGAGGGCGATGTTGTTCTCGTGGACGATGCTGAGCCGCGCCGACAGCTCGACGCACTGCCGCGCATACTTGGTGTTCAGCTTCAGCAGCGACTGCACCTTCTTCTCGAGCTCGTCTTGGTGGACACGCAGGTCGCGCAGTTGGTCCTCGGTGCGCTCCAGCGTCAGCTCGCGGTCGGCGCGGGTGATGAGGCGATGCACGTACGCCGCGTCACGCCGCTCTGCCGCGCGTCGGCCACCACCGCCCCCGCCCTGTGCCGCCTCCGTCGCCGCAGCCACGTCGCCTCGCACCGCTGCTGTGTTGCCGCCGCCAGCCCCCTCACCAGCCGCGCTGCCTCCGCCTGTGGCCGCATTGGGACCAGCAGGGCCGCCGCCCACGAGCTCCTGTCGCAGTCGATGGTCCATCAGCGTCTGCGTCAGCTCCATCTGGTGCTGCAGCAGGTCCTCGAGGTGGTACTGCTGCTTCTTTTGGGCTTCAATCTGCGACTTGAAGTGGTCGCGCTGCACGGATGCCTCCTCCACCAGAGCCGCCATCCGCGACTCGGTCATGCGCACCTTCTCGTAGGCGGACACCACGGCGTTCTGCTCGTCTGGCGTGCCTCCGCTGAGCGAGGAGGACGGCCCACCGCCGGCGGCTCGAACAGACTCCCCCTGCTGCCACACCATCTGCTCCATCTTCAGCTGTGCCACGTCGTCGCGCAGCTCGTCGATGTGGTCGAAGAGAAAGCGAAACACCTTCACGAGAGCAGGCCGGAAGGCGCCGGCGTTGGAGGTGAAGAGGGCGAGGGCAGCGCGCGCGAGCTCCAGCTTTGTCGTGGCGGCGCGCGCGTGGGCGAGCGACTCCGGTGCAGATGCGCACCCCCACGACTCGCTCACGCCACCCTTTCGGTGTGCGGCGTCATCGCTGTCTCCCTCCAACGCATTCCACGGCTCGAGAACCTGCTGCAGCTGCCTCACCAACACGTCCGACATTAGCGAGCTGCGATAAGAAAAAAGCCTAAGGACTGCTTTATGTTGCTTGGAGGTTTTTTTTTGTTGTAGGCGAATTTTCTCTCACGGCACGCCGTAGACTGCGGAATTGCGTGTCGGATTGTGGTCGGTATCGCAGAGCTCTGCGTTTTAGTAGCTCCACACTCGGCCTTCGCTTTCCTCATTGTTGTGATGAAAGTCGAAAAAAAACAGGTGCAAGTGTGTGTAGAAGCATTCAAAAAGCACAACACGCACATTCAGGAAGAGAGAAAGAGAGGGAGAGTGAAGAGGGCACCGAGTGCGGCGATGAGAAGCACAAACGTGTAAAGCCTCTCCTATCTCTCATTTCGCTTTGTGTTCATCGGCATTAAGCATCGTCATTCCGACACCTCCATCATTTTCCTCTCCCTTTGTTTGCGACTCATTTGAGTTCGAGTTGTTGTTTTCCAGTCTCAACCTCTTTATGAACTGTTTTTATTTTATCTTTTTCTTTTCGTGCGTAAACTACCACCTCAGAGAGAGAAACAGAAGAGAAGACATAAAGCAGGTCAACGCCGGCGCTAGGCAGACAGATGAAGAAGCCCTACGTGCTACTCCTCACACCTTGCACCTTTTTCTGCATATATCAGAAAAACAAAAGCTAGAAAAAAAAAGAGGATGCGTAACGAGAAAGTAACTACTCACCGTTGGTGATACACTACGACTGTAGAAAGCGGGGTAAAAAAGAATAGCAAAAAGATGAAGCTACAATAAACAAAGACGTGAAGAGACGACTCCGCAAAATTAGCTCAGATATCCGACGCTAAAACGGAAAACGAAATAATTTGGAAAAAAAAGACGTGTCAAACAGCGAAAAGGAACGAGTACTGCTCTATTTTTGCTTATTTGTTTGTGTGTGCTCTGCCGCCTTGCTTGTATCACTCAGTCTTCCCTCGTGAGGAGCTAGAAGAAAAAAGCGCAGCCGGACCGCGTGAAGGGGCGAGGGAAAACTAAAGTTGGGAAGAAAGAGAAACGAGATAACGAAATTGAACACTCAGAGAGAAAAAGAAAGAAAAAAAGGGTGGGTGAGTGTTGCACATCTTTAAACGTGCGTTCACGCGTGAGCCCTGGCAGAGGCGTGTGCGTATGTGCCTCCGCTAACACTACTTGAAAGGAAATTTCATCTACTAGGCGCTTTGGGCTTTTCTCATTGTTGTTTGGTGCTGAGTGTGCTACCACGAAAAGCACCGTTTGACTCGCGAAACAAGTTTGCCTTCTTTCTGTGACGAAGCACGCACCAATGTGTTCGGAGCGAGGCGACGCTGTCGGACGAGGACATTGCTTCCCGCAAGCACTCATCAACGAAAGAACACACCTTCCAACGGCTTTAACTCGCGTTGAAAGAAAACCACTGTGAACGGAGCGCTGACGAAGATAACAGATGCTCGCAGAGGCACGTAAGAAAGCAAGGCGCGCTCAGAGCTTCGTCTCCCTCCAGTCTCACATCAAGTTGCGGCGCCGCTGTTCAGCAGTGAGTTGATAATCGGCAAAAAGTGTTCCATCTTGGCGTTGAGCAGGCGGCACACACGCACCGCTTCCCGCCATCCGGGATTACGTGCCACCAGATCCTCCAAGACGGCATCCTTTGCGTATTCCAGAGCCTCGCGGTACTGGGGCAGGAGAAAGAGATCGTGCACGTCGTGGCTGTGATGTGCGGGCTGCAGTTCACACTCTGCACCGTCAAGATTGCCATTTATTTTCGCAGCGACAGTGCGTGTGGCGACGCGGTCTACGTAGTCGTCAATCGCACCACACAACTTATCCCCCACACGCGTCACGGCGTGGTAGTTTACCACAAGACGCTGCATCAACCGACGGCGACTCTCGCTGGTGAGAGAGGGGTCAGCGCGGATGAGCTGCGCGAGGGAGATGAGCTTCGTGGTGCGGATCTCAACGAAGTAGAGCAGACCGTAGGGGACAGGGGCGTCGGCCCACGCCTCCTCCGAAAGCTCCGCCAGCGTCGGTACCAGCGACTCCACAAAGGACACATTTAGCTGCTCCGCCGAGACGCGGTCGACGGCGACGTGCTGCACGTGACCGTGGCCGCTCTCCTCGCTGTCCTCGAAAAGTCGTACGAGCTCCTCGCTGTCGACGTCGACAGCGCGACTAAAGTCGCTGAGACGCCGTGTGTTGAGTCTGGCGATGCAGCCGAGGGAGTCCAGCCCCAGTACGACTACGAGCGTCAGCAAAACACTCAACAACAAGAGCCAGAAAAAACTGCGGTGGAAAGGCATGGCTGTTCGTTTCGCCCAGTTGCTTGTGTGTGTGTGTTTTTTCTTTAGCAGATGCGGAAAGGAAAGAAAGCAGGTATTGCAGCCGCAGAAAGACTTCTTTAGAGTCCGTGCTGCGTTTGCTGGCCTGATCAATTGATCTCTCTCTCTCTCGCTTCTTATTCGATTGAATTTAGAAGCAACCTCTACGTGCGTTGTTATTGTTGTTGTTGCTTGTGTGTGGGATGAGCGTAAGTGGGAGAAGGCAGGGAACAACGGAAAAAAAAAAAAAACACAGTTGGGATATAGGCCCGAAGTTTTGTTTGGTCTACACTTAAGCGTTTTGATGGCGGAGATTCTGCGGCGCACGGGGGTTAATCGTTTCCGTGGGATTTGCCGCCCGTCTCGCCGCAGATGACACGCCGCACAATCACAGACAGCGGTAAGAAAAAGAGAAAGAATAATTAGCAGATGCGACGTGTCAGCGAGAGGCTGAAGGCTGCGGGCCCACTCGCGAACGTGCGCGATGGACGGCAAAGGAGAGAAAAGAGAAAAAAAAAAACACACAATTTACCGGGTAGGAAGAGCTAAAGGCAAACAAAAACACGTGACTGGAGCAGAAGAGGAAAGTAGAAAAAAAAAGTTTTGGTTGAGAGAGAAATCTGGAAAAGTCAGTAAAACAAAAAAAAAGTGACAATTTGGGTGCCGCGAAAAAAAAATAAAAAAGAGAAAGGGGAAAAGAAAGGTGCTTATAGTTTTGATGCGAAAAACGCTCGTCCGGTGGTGGGAAACGGGAATAAGGCCACCGTTGTGTTGCGCGAAAATAAGAAAAAAAGGAGCGAAAAGGGAAATTTACCTTCTTTTATGTGCGGGTGCGTACAGTGGGCAAAGGGTCATTCCGTTTTAATGCTGCGTCAATCACGTACAATTGACGTCGGGGCGGAAGAGCGGCGGAACGAGAGAAAAGAAGAAGTTCAAACAATGAGGTCTGTGGCTCGCAGCGAAGCAGCTATAAGAGGCTGGGCCGCTGCAATCAACTTTGTTTCGTCGTTGACTCTTTTTCTTTTTTGTTTGTTTTAGTGCCCTTCGCTGTGTGTTATCTTTCGCTGGTGTTCCAAGTGAAAAGGTTGTGGAAAAATATTAAGGGGAGAGTACAAGAAAGTTGGAAAAAAAATAAGGGAAGAGATGAAATGGGGAAGGGGAAGGGAAGTGGTAAAAGTGCGGTGATGAGCAGTGCGCTGAAGAGGGAAAACAATCAGAAAGGTGCACACGTCGACAGCATTAGAGGCGAACACGCTTTATAGTCCCAGTAGAGAAAAAAGGAGCGGAAAAGTCTTTTCACAGACTAAGGAATCACGCACAGAGCACCGTAACCGGCAACACCTCGCTGAATGTCCCCAAGCAACGAAGACCG
This sequence comes from Crithidia fasciculata, assembly GCA_000331325.2. NCBI lineage: Eukaryota > Euglenozoa > Kinetoplastea > Trypanosomatida > Trypanosomatidae > Crithidia > Crithidia fasciculata. The sequence continues at coordinate 1,467,883 of CM003407.1, forward strand.
GTGAAAGCTGATCCTCTCGCCTTGGTGCCCTCGCCAAGTACTCATTCACTCACACCCGTTGCGCTGATTTTTGTCGGGTCTTTTTTGTGTTTGTTTCGCTGTTGTTTGTTCTCAAACTCAACTATGCAATTCAGACACTCGTCATGGCACGCTCGCAGTAAAGCATTTGCCTCTTTGCCTCCTCGCTGCACGAGTGTTGAATGTACAGCGGCCGCTTCAAATCAAAACACAGGAGAAGGATGAACACAACGACAATGAGAAAGGAAGAAAAAGAAGCCCATTACCTTCCCGTTACCGTAGACGACCAGAGCTCCGGCAGCTGAGGTGCCGCCGCCGTCGAGGATGACTCGCGCAGCTTCGTGTAGCACGCCGCCACCGCCGCCTCCACCGCTGCAAGGCGACTATCTGCCTCGGCGTCCACCACACGCGTAGACGACGCCCCCGCAACATCCGTCTCCGTCAGCAGCGCCTCCTCCACCCGCTCCACCGCCGCCTGCTCGGGCAGGTTCATCGCAGCCGCCACACTTAGACCATCCGCCGGTGCTGCGGCTGCCGCTGCCGAGCCCTCGCCGCTGCACAAGAGGCCGTACTGCAACACGAGCAGTCGGGCAAAGAAAGCCGGCACCGGCGGCCGCAGGCGCTCCATCAACGCAGCAGACGACACCGATGGCGACGCCCCCTCCCTGCCAAGGCCGCCGCACGTTTCAAAGAAGCCCTCCGCCTGCCGCACGCACCCACGCAGCAGCGACGTAGCCCGCCCCACGGCCCCCGCCGATTGAATCACCTGCACGTACTGCAGCACCGCCGGCATGATCAGCTGCAGCACACGGGCGTACGCAGGGGCAACAACCGCCGCCACGACGGCCCCTCGCAGCGATGGCGGCGGCGGCGTCGTCACCACACGCGCCAGCAGACGCGCCAGCAAGGTGTCTGTCATGTGCTGACACGCCTCCAACCAACCCGACGTTCGCGTGTCTACCAGGAAGAAGAAGCGTTCCGTGAAGTGGCGACACTGCGTCTGGAGCTGCACTAACGCAGTGCGACTGTCGCCACCCCCCACCGCCGTCGCTGATGCCGCCCGGCCCTTCTCCGCGGTGGCGAGCTCGGCGCGCAGCACGCTGTCGGTGGCCTGGGTCAGCGTGGGAAGCAGCACCGCCTGCGCCGAGTCCGCAAAGGGCCGGGTGGAATGCTCAGCCATCTGGTGGAAGTCGTGAATGAGCTGCTGGAGCTCGACTCGCTTGCTGCTCAGCTGCTCCAGAGCAGTGGCGAGGGGGTCGCTGTGGCCGCCGTGGCCGTGAGCGGTACCATTGCTGCCGGACCACGGCGCCACCTGCGGCACACAAGCGAGCACCGTCGTGCAGTCGTAGGCCAGCGTCGTGCAACCGTTGGCGATGCAGAGATGGAGCACCTGCACGAGAGTCGGCGCGGCGGTGACGGCCGGCAGCGGCGGCAGCGGGAAGCGGCGCACGGCGTCGGTGAACTTCGACCGCAGCTGGCGCAGCGACGCGACGGCGCAGTCGAGCAGCACGTCGAGCGTGTGCGGGTCCTGGCGGAACATCTGCACCTCCTGCGTCACCATGCGGGTGTAGGCGGCGAGGTCGAGCGCGTTGGCCTGCGGCGGGAGGGGCGGGCGGCGGCTGCCCTGCATGCGCACCGGCGCCACCGCCGCGGGTTGGCCGCACATTGCCGCCGAGGCCGGCAGCGTCGTGGAGAGGCGGGCGAGCACGCCGCTGATGAGCTCGCGGTGGCGGTCCATGACGAAGGCGCGAAAGCCGTCTCGCACGTCGTCGGACACCTGCGCCAGCCACGTGTGTCGCAAGTCGTGCGTGTCGGTGCGCGGGGCCAAGGCGAGGTGCGACGGCGGCTTGGCAGGTGTGTTCGCCGCGGAGACGTCACCCGCGCCGTCTGTGCTGCCACCACGACGGACGGCGGCGTCGACCACGTCGATCAGGTCTAAGAAGTCCCCCATCCCGCACTGCGTGACGTGGATGGAAGAGACGAGGACGGCGCCTGAGGTGGAGGGAGCAGCGCCGCCCGCAGCACCGCCGCCGCTCATTGCCGCCTCTGCTGCGCTCGCAACGTCGGTTCGGCTGAGGAAGCTCGCCACGAGGTGGTGGAATCGGGGGTAGGCGCTCGCCAGGGCAAGGCGAATGGCGTGCCGCTTCTGCAGGCTGCTGAGCCGCTCCCGCACCTTCTCTGTGATGGTCGTCCAGTACTCCACGAGCAGCTGCACCGGCGACTCGATAGCGGAGAGGTAGGGCGTCTGCGTCTGCGCATCGCGCTTCTGCAGGATAAGTCGCCAGAGAAGAATAACGCACTGGGTGTGCTGCACCGCAACGAAGAGCGTCTTCTGGATGTGCTCGAGGGTCACGTGCGCCGTCACTGCCTGCTCCGACACACCGCCACCGCCCCCGCCACCGTTGGCCTGCTGGGTGTGCGAGACGCGCTCGTACTCGGCGGAGATGTGCTCTTCAATGGCCTGCGCGTCCAGCTCCCGCATCACCGTCCGCAGCACCTCACGACGGCGCTCCGTCATGAAGCCCTGCACCGTGCGGGAGAGCATGCGCAGCACGTAGGCGCACTGCAGCCCAGTGCTGGCGTTCGCGGCCACCTTCGACGTGGACACGTCCTTTGGGTTCGCCGCAGTACCGTTGCCGCTGCTGCCGATAGCTTTAGGGGGAGTGGTCAGCTCCGCCATGGCGAGGAGGTCGTGCGCCTTGCTGCGCACCATCGTCGCGTAGCGCTCCACGGCCGGCAGCTGCGCGTCCACCACCTGCAGCGACCGCAGCGCATCTTCTTGCAGCACCTCCTCCACCTCCCGCAGGGTGTAGGAGGCGCGAATGATATCGAGACTTGGCGCCGCCGCGAGCTGCTCTTGCAGGCGGCCGGTCAGAGAGAGAAAGCGCAGGGTAGACTGGAGGAGCTGCATCGCCTCCTGCGTGGCCTCCAACTCCCGCACACGACTCTGCAGCTGTAGGTAGGGCTCCTCGATCATCAGCCGCAGCCGCCCCGCTGCCTTCTGGAGGGAGTCGGTGCTCTGTCGCACGGTGGAGACCTCGCGCTGAGCCTTGTGCGTGCACCGTGCCTGGTCAATCAGCTCGTCGGCGTGCTCGGCGAGGATGGACTCCATCCCGGCCCTCACCTCGGCGATGCAGTGCTCCAGGCGGGCGTGCTCGGTGCTGAAGCTGGAGACGCGGAGAGCGTAGCGCAGATATGCCACCTCATCGAAGTCGGGGCTCGTGAGCTGCTCATTTGAGAACATGGCTGTGACTATTTGCTGGTGTTTTTTTTTCTTTAATCTGCTCTAGACAGAAACAATACGTATAGGGTGCTAAGAGCAGCCTGCTCGTGGAGGTGTGGGAACCAAACAGGCGTACAAACGAGGGGGTGACAGATTCAGTGAGGTGGGGCGGCGAGGGAGAAAGAGGAAGGACTGCACCGCCATCAACGCTGTCTGCAAAAGTCTGGCACCTGAGGTACTCATTAAAACGATGCTCTCTCACTTTCGTTCAAGTCAAGAGAATCATAATCGAGCGCATAAAGCGCTTGCGCTAGATCAAGATGCCGAGAACGGCGCATGCCCCTCAGTTCTCGCAATCGCAACATTTTACGCGTGTGTGTGAAGCGTTGACTCTCACTGCCACACCGCGATCCTCCACACCTGGTAATCTTCCTCTGTGGACATCTCTCTTTTTTCTTTTTCGCAGAGTGTGATGAACAAACGAACGACGACGACGAGAGTAGGAAACGGATAAAGAAGAATGCTGTCGCAGCAAAACACACTTCACTCTCACCGCCACTAAAACAAAAACAAAAAAAGGCACCTCTGTGACACCAAGCAAAGCGACAAGAGACAGAGAAAAAAAAATGTTAAATAGATCTCTGTGCTTCAGATGCGCTGGCGCCACCATACGTCGCTGGCGAGCCTCACGCCTCCTCTATCCACTCCGGATGCTGCTGCACCATCTCCAATGCCTCTCGAGCCTCCGACGCAACGGCCTCCAACCCTGCCGGATACTTTTCTGCCACCAGTTGAACAACTTTCACCAAATCCAGCGTTAAGCGGCGGAGGGAGGTGAGGGACGTCACCCCCATGAAAGCCGCCGCCGTCGCGTTGAAGTCCTTCGCCGCGGCTTCCCGCCCGACGTGGCGGAACAGTACGGCGATGCTGTAGAGCACGTGGACCGAGCCGACCACCTGACGTCGCGGCAAGCCGAACCCCTCACGCCCTGCCATGCTCAGCATCCACAGCGCGTTCGCCTTGTACGCCGGCAGCATCGGAGAGGTGCTCAGCGACACCATGCGGGTGGCCAGCTCGCGCACAAGCTCCGGATCCACTGCTTGGTGGGGAGGCAGAGATGCTTTCTCTCCACCCGATTGGGCAGGCACGTCCTCGCAGGCGGACAGCAGGCGTGCACAGCTCAGCAGCGTACGCACCAGCACAGCCTCCGCCACCTTAAACTCGTCCCGCTTTAGGATAACCCCATTGGAGCCGGGGTCACGGACACGTGCCTGCATCAGCGCCACAGCGGGGGCAAGCTGCACCGAATCGATCTCCTCCACCAACGCCAGCACGGACGGAAGGCAGTCCATTGCGTAGAAGTAGGCCGCCGTCTCCACCGTCAGGGCAAGTACGTCCTCTCCCGGCGCCGGCTTTGTGATGGACGAGAGGGCGGCGACGCGGCCACAGAGCACGCGAAGACCGGCCGGATGGCGGTAGGAGGCAAAGTGAAGTGCCTTGAGTACACGCGCCAGCTGATAGCGGTCCAGCTTGGGGAGGGCAGCGACGCTCTCGCGGCGCTCTCGACGCGCTTCCTCCGCAAAGGCCACGTCCTCCGCGTCATCGTGTGCCAGTTCAGCAGGCAACGTCGTCTCCGGTTCTGACAGGGCAACGCTGGTGCGCACCAGCTCATTCAGCAGCTGCCGCGGCCCCCACGCCAGCATCGTCACCACGCGGGTCAGCTGATAGATGAGGCTCATCACGTTGGTCAGCTCGTTCACAATAAAGGCGCGCATCTCTACTGGGGTGGGTGGTGGCGTCGAGGATGACGTGCGAGCTTTCTGTGCGAGCAAAGACGTCGCCGTCGCAGCGCTGTCCTCGTCGCGGCTGCTGCTGCTGCCAGAAACGATGCCCAGCGACGCGCAGTGGTGCCGTTGCGCCACGGCGTCCCGCAGCACCCGACAGACACGCGGTGTCGCCGCAGCAAGAAAGTCGCGCACTGTCTTGTGCTCGCAGGTGGTGAAGAGAAGGCTAAAGCACTGCACAAGCTCGTCGAGAGGGATGTCCTCCACTCCACCCTGCATGAGAGCGGCGAGGCCTTTCATCAGAGGTGCGTCTACAACCCCCGCATCTGAGTGACACCGCATGATCACCAGCGCCTCGAAGAGGGAGAAGTCGTTGATGACTTCACGCATGCGAGGGAGAAGAATGTTAATAATCTCGGCTGTTTGAGGGTGTCGCAGGATCGTCAGGATGACGTGGAACTGGCCGATGCGCCGCGCATCGAGAAGGTAGGAGTGCCGCGTGACGTGGTTGAGAAAGCTGAAGGTGGCGGGGGCGTCGACCGCACCGAAGTGCGCACTCGCGCGGAGGCCAGTGAAGACGTGCGTGAAGTGGGGGTCCTCATCAACTGATTTGAGGGGGAGCGTCTGCAAGATGGCGAGTGCCCGCTGCCTGCATGCGGGGTCGAAGCTGCGGCTGTGCTGCGCCTCCAACTGCCGCAGCTCGGCCACGCGACTGTCAGCGACAGATCCTTCTGACGTTGCTGCGGCCTCCTCTGCCTTCATTGCCAAGCTCGCCAGCGTCTGGCTGTGCATGCGGGCCTGCAGACGAGCGGTGAACTGCCGCGTGTAGGAGGTGAACGGCGCTGCCATGACTCTGAAGTATGAAAATTCCTAGGAAACCAGTCTAGGGCTTTGGCTGGAAGCAACGCTTCGGTCTACCTACGGCTCTTTTGCGAGCCGCTTCCTTTGCGTCGTTGATCTTTGCAATGACGTGCTGTCGGGTAGAGTAGATGAATGACCGCAAAATTTGTAAAGCGTCAATGCGAGGAAAAAAAAAAGGAAGGCGGTTGACGGAAATGCAAGAAGAGCGAAGAAGAAACAGACAAAGAGGCTTGCTGCGTGAAATGTGCGCATGACCAAATCAGCTCGGCCTTCTCCTCTATGCCTGCTCTTCCGTGTGACCGGCAGAGTTGAATTACTACTAGGTGTCGTTGCAGCGTCGACCGCGTGTAGTGCAAGATACGATGCACTCGCCGGCCCCTTTCCTATTGACGCCTCTTCTGGTGCACTGGTACACTAAAGACCCACGCCGAGCTCCACGGTCTTTCAGGTATGTGACGCTTTCGCAGCGGGATGCTAGAAAAGCTGTGTGCACCCGCTCCAAGCGACACTCGTACTCTGTTGTTGTTTTTTCTCCCAATGTGTTTTTTCTTTTTCTTTTTTGTCGACCAGTGAATGAAACTGGTTCTTTCCCTCCCTCGGCAATCGATAGCAAACGCACACAAATCACCACCTAAAGCACACACGTGTAGTCGTCTGCACAACGGTAAAGACTCCTGCCTGCCCGTAATTTCCCGCTAAAAAAAAAAAGCGCGTGAGGTGAAGAGAGATAGAGGAAAGTGTCCCTCGCTACGTGTCGTCTCTGACTTCGCCATACAACAGCTATGAAAGAAAAAGGATCTGAGATCAACGAAAAGTACACAACGACGCCAAGTTGGTGGTCGTCCAAGTTAGCTTCACTATTTTTTTTTTGGCCTTTTGTGAGGCCACAGTAGGAGAACGTGCAGGAAGCAGAGAGCATAAAACAGTAAAGTGCACGGTAAAAGAAGAAACAGCAGAGAGGCCTGCGAGAAGGAGAAAAAAGACTGCGTTCGAAACTTAAGGTGGGCAGCATTCGATCTGCGCGTCTGTCTGTGTGTGTGTGTGTGCACAACCAGTTTCCCTCTACGGCATCAGCTTGCAGCCAACGTTCCTCGGGTACATGCGCGGCTTCTGGCCCGGATCATCGACACCCTCCGGCGTCTTCTGGCCGATGTCCGCCGGCGGTGACACCTCTAACTTCGCCGTAAAGCTCTCCGTGTAGCCAAAAGATGTGATGGCGGGCTGATTGATCAGGTCACCGCCGTCATCGGTGCGAGGACGCTCAATGATTGCGTGGTTCATGCCGTACGTGATGCAGGCTTCCATAATCTCCTCACACTCCTCCTCCGTCGCACCCGCCAGCCGGATCATGCGCTGGTCCGTCGGGGTGTAGTTTACGTACATGTGCGGCTCGCCGAAGGAGAGCTCCTGGACCGTGAAAGTGCAGAAAGGGTTCAGCAGCTGCAGCTCCGGCAGATTGTTGCGCCACCAGTTGCGCACGCCGAAGCAGTTCGGGTCCTTTGGGTTGAGCCAAACGGTGAGAGAGCCCACGCAGGGCGTGAAGCGCGCTCTCCACGACATGAGGATTTGCGAGCGAAACAAAAATGAAGATAGCAAAAAGAGTGCTGCACACCAGGCAGGACCGCTGTACTAGGTACTAGTGGGAGAGAAGGAGAAAAAGAAGCAACTATGGGCTACTGCTACTACGTCTACTGCTACGTCTACGGGTGAGCCTCGTTTGCGCGTGTGAGTTTCGAGACTGAAGAAGAGAGTGTGGCAAACGAAATTGAGAAAGTACGAGAGCGAAGAAAGAAAGGTGAGAAAAAATGAAGTGAGGGTGGTGGCGAGACTGATGTGTTAAACTTCTATTTTCTGTGGCAAGTGCAGATGCTCGAGAGAATTAAACCGAACACTCATCGAATCCTCTTGCTGCTGCTGCCAGCAACACGAAGAGATGAGATTTCGGCTGTGTCCGCACTGCTATCAGATACATCGAGTGAGGACTTCCACATCATTAGGTTTTCCCCTTTACAATTAAAAGCGTCGTGATAAAAGTTGCTGATATTTTCGCCGTCTTGATTGCGCTATTCAACAACAAAAAAGAGACCGGTATTTGGTACATCATGTAAAATATATAATAAAAATAACTAGCGCTGCCAGAAGAGGCAACGCAAGAAGAAAACAAAAACCTTACATCGACTCACAAAAAAGGTAGTGCAGCGCAGCTCTGTTCTTTTTCTTCTCATCCTTGCTGCCTCGCTCCTTCTCGGGCAGAGGCGTGCGGTGCGGCCCCCCACATGGTGAGCACTGTGTTCAGCTCCTCTTGCGCAGCATCCATCTCCGCCCACGAGGCCCGGTTCGACGCGCGGTGACTCCGCACCCCACACGTGCGCAGCCGCAGCCCGGCGCAGTGCAGCTCCGGGGCGTGGATGACGTTCGGCCCCATCGCTGGGAGGACAGAGGTGGAGACGTTGGCGGACGCGGTGGCCGACGACGCCGCGGCTGCCGCTCCAGTGCGATGAGGCGAGCCCTGCGCGCGGCGTGCCGTGCCATCCGGCGTTGCCGTCGTCGAGTTGTGCGCTGTCGAGAAGCCCGAGTTGAGGCCCTGCAGCTCCCGCACCTCCACCATCGCCACCATCTCTGCCGCGTCGGCCGGCTCGTGCAGGCGCAGCAGCCGCACAACTTCACGCACCCCCTTCAGAGTGACGTGACGGTTCTCCTCGAGATTCAGCACCTCCAGCACCGTGTTGCCCGGAATGCGGACGGCGGCGTCGTTGTCGGCGATGTGCCGCACCCGCACGCAGTCCTTGTCGAAGCCGATCGCGTGCCGGTTGGCCGCCCGGGCAGCGGACGACGACATGAGAGTCATGTGGAAGGCCGCCGCCGCAGCAGTCGCGGACCCTGCTGCGCCGGAGACGGACTCCGACTTGGAAACCTTGCTCTTCACCGGCGGGGCACGCTTCGGGTTCCCCACCGCGGTCGGACTCGACTGCGTGTCGCGTGACGGCGGGGCGGGGTAGGAGCCGGCTGCCAGTGCTGCGGGCCGCGTCGACACAAGGCTACCTGCCATGTCCGGCTGGCTGAGGCTCATCTCCGCGGGAGACGAGACCTGCGCCGACTGCTGCTGCTGCTGCTGCTGCTGGGTGTGCCACCAGTGCGCGTAGAGGTCCTCGTAGCTCGGGATCTCGGCCAAGGCGAGGGGCTGGGTCGCCGCCCGCTGCTCCTCCTCGGTGGCGCCGCGGCGGGTGAGGTAGGCACGCCGGGCTGCGAGAATGTCGTCTGGTGAGGTCAGCTGCTGCATCAGAAAGACGCGCACGAGCTCGAGCATCCCCACATCGCTCAGCTGATTGTTGCCGAGGTCGAGCACCTGCAACGTGTGGTTCGCGCGCAGCATCCGCGCCAGCGCGGCAGCCCCCACGTCGGTGATGTCGTTGCCCCACAGATTCAGCGAGACCAGGCGCGACTGGCTGTGGTCGAGCAGCACCTGCGCCAGCCGGCTCGCCGTGGTGTCGTCGACGTGGTTGCCGCGCAGACTGAGGCTGTGAATGCCAGTGAAGAGAATTCCCTCCCACGACCGTGGCACGGGGATGCGGTGCTGCTGGTCGAACGCACGCAGCGTCTCCCGCTGTGCCTGCAGCTGCTGCACCTTCTTCCCATCCACCTTGCCCTTCTTCTCCTTCTCCTCTTGGATCTGCAGCTCCAGTGGCGTGGGCAGCTGATCCAGCCCGCAGTACTGCGTAGGGTAGAGGTAGAGCAATCCACCAGCGCCTTCGTCCTCGGCAACGCTGCTGTGCACGACCGCCACCCCCAGCAGGCCGCGCGACGCGCCGTCCATCCCTGCCGCCCCGGCAGCATCGGCGTTGCCGATCTGCGACAGCCGCGCCAGCTCGGGCGAGAGGGCCTGGCTGAAGGCATCGCTGGCCTTGCCAACGCTGCTGTTGCGCTGCTGTGCGGCGGCAACGAAGATGCTTGGCGCCATAGCAGCAGCGAGCCCCGGATCGACAGACACGCTGCCGCGCTGCGGCGGGACGGTGGCGGCGCTGGCGTTGAATGCCTGATCCTGCGAGGCGGCCGACGAGACGGAGGCGCGTGAGCCCGGCACGCGGTCGGAAAACAGCAGTGGGCCTGCCAGAAAGTCATGTGTCCCAGCCACCGAATGGCCCGGCGGGTGGAGGGTGGGGTCGAGAACAAAGCCCGCCTCCGCCGCTTCCCGTCCGGCTGCGAGGCGGCGCTGACGTGTTTGCTCGACGAAGGGGACGTTGAAGTCGACGGCGACGGAGACGACGCGGGGGCTGCGGTAGACAGCCTCGACGAGCTTCATGTAGCTCTGCACACTCAGCCCGCAGCCGACGAGCTCGATCGAGAGAAGCGAGGGGCAGTGGGGGATGGCGCGGCAGAGAGGCGTCATGTCCCGCTGATTGAGGCAGAACACCGGGTAGTGCAGGACGATGGAGGTGAGGCCCACCTCCGACGGCTGCGGTGCCGGGGCCGCGTCGGTGTTGCCCGATGCTGCGGCAGCGGCCTCCACAGAGGTCTTGCGCGAGCTCTTGCGCCGCCCGCTGCCTGCCGACTCCTTCACACCGGACCGACTGGCCTTGCGTGGTGACGCAGACTTGGGGGAGCTCGGCTGCCCTGCCGCCGCCGCCCCACGGCCCTCCTCGGCATCTCCGCGGCCATCGCCTCCGTCAGCGACGACGGGCGGCAAGGCGACGGTGCGAGTGTGAATAGCGCTGTAGACCTCCTCCCGCTCCGTTACGCGGAGAGTCTCGCAGTAGGCGCCGTAGTCCTTCAGGAGGTCGCCACACGGCTCGAAGAGCATAGCTGCTGTGAGGTGCAGGATGTGGTACTGTACAGCGTGGAATATGGGTGACGATGCGAGAAAAAAAATAAGAATCTGATGAGCATGAGAGAAAAAAAGAGTTGGAAGGCGAGAAGTCGTTGGGAGAGAAGCGAGAGGTGCAGTCGCTCTTGGAGGAGAGCCGACTAGATGACGGGCAGAAAGAGAGGCAGCGGCGGCATTCCAAGACCTACAATGTGCAGGCCTCGCAGCGAAGCTGAAGCTGCCTCCAAACGCGGAGTAACAACAATTGTAGAACATGATTCTTTTTCTAGTTTCGTGCTGCACCGCTCTCTTTCTCCCTTCTTCTGGCTTCCCGTGCCGTCGCCGCTGAGAGGCCGCAGAAAAATAAGAGCTCTGACACAGTTGTCGCGTTTAGAAAAAAAAAAACATTTTTTTTTCTGAGCCGGGGATGCACGCGTCTCCCTTGAGGTGCATATCGCGTAGCTTCAAATCTCGTCGTTCTTACTTATTTTCTTCGATAAAGCTGCGATTTGTTTGTGTGCTTTTTGAGTAGATTGAATGAGCGAAGAGCAACATGAGTTCGTTTGGTCGAGGTATAAATATATAATACTTGTACATCATGGGGAGAAAAATAATGGAAACACAAAAAAAAAATTCACTTTGAGACACAGCCGCCAAAACGGAAAGGATAAAAAAAGAAAACAGACGGCGCTAGCTACATCCCACAAAACGGGCCGAAGCGATCGGGTGTACACCATTCAAAACAACTGCAACAACAACAAAGGAAGCTCTCCGCTGCTTCAGGTTTAGTGGTTTAAAAGAAGCACAAGGCAAGTATGTACATGACCTTGATTCAAAGTCGAAGACCAAAAAAAAAACGCCAGGGGAAAAGATGAAGCACAAGCAGCTACAGCAAAGCTGCACTTACGAGGAGGAAAAAAACAATTAAGCTGCTATTAGAACGTCGCAATAAAAACAAAAAAAAAAGACGACTTTAAGCAACTTTTTCCATTCAGCTATATTGGAGCTCAGTGCAGCCGCCAAGTGTTACTGAAGAAGCCTCCTGCGAAGAGCCTCCTCCGCCTCCTCATCGACTGGCATCACCACAGCAGTGCTCGCCACCTCGTCGTCTGTGCGGTTCAACAACGGAGTCGCCACATCCAGCTCCGACGCGTCCTTCAAATCCGACTCCCGCAGCGGCGACGACGAGCGCGCCGCATCGACCTCCTCCTGCGCCTGCAAAGACAGCAAGTACAAGTCGCGCCGCACAATCGCCATGGCGGCCTGCTGGCGTGCGAGGTGGCCGCGGTAGACGCACTGAATCAATAAGGCAGCCGCGTGCAGCAGCTCCTCTACCGCCGCCTCCTCTGACTTGGGGCTGTCGACAGCCTCCTCCGCAGCGAGGCGGTCCAGCTCCGCGCGCTCGGCAGCGATCTGCTGGGCCGTCAGCGGACGCCGCACCTCCGGCACCGCACGCGCAGCTGCCGCATCCTCGCTCGCACTCGACTCAGCAGCCTCGGCCTCAGCCTCCGCACGGGCATCGTTGTACGCCTGCAGCGAGCTCGACCGCGACCGCACCGCGTTGCGGGCACCAGCGCTGCGCATGAACGCCGTCACCGTGCGCGCGCTCGCGTCCTCGTGCGCCGCATCCTCCTCCACGCCGCAGCGGTCCAGGTAGGCGTCGCGCGCACTCTGGCGCCGCGCACGCTGCAGCTTCGCCTTGGCAAGGCGGGCAAAGCCGTCGAGAATGCGAGAGGCGTACTCTTCCCGCTCCTGCCGGTAAATAAGGCGAATACCGTCGTGATCGGCAAAGGTAGCGCTCTTCTCCACCGCATTAGGGGTCGGCTGCACCTCATCCGACACGGAAGTCTCCTCATCCTCCTCGCTCTCCTCAACAGAATCGTGCAGCTGGTTCAGGTAGGCGTCACGGCTCGCCTGGCGTTGCCGCAGCTCGTTGCGATCCTTGATGCCCTGCGCGAAGCCCTGCAGACACTCGTGCGCCTCCGCAGCCGTCGGGCGGCGTGTGTCGCGTGCGATGGGTGAGGGAGGAGCGGTGCTGTGGTAGCTCGACTCCTCCTTCTCCACACCGGAGGCCAGCAGCGATGGACGCAGATGCTCAGGGTGGCCCTTCGATGCGTCTGTCGCAGAGGTGCTCACCTGACTCCGACTCTCCAAGTTCTCCCTTTCGGCCAGATGATCGAGTTGCTGGCGCTCGGCAGCGATCTGCTGGGCCGTCAGCGGACGCCGCACCTCCGGCACCGCAGGCTCAGCTGCCGCATCCTCGCTCCCGCTCGACTCAGCAGCCTCGGCCTCAGCCTCCGCACGGGCATCGTTGTACGCCTGCAGCGAGCTCGACCGCGACCGCACCGCGTTGCGGGCACCAGCACTGCGCATGAACGCAGTCACCGTGCGCGCGCTCGCGTCCTCGTGCGCCGCATCCTCCTCCGCGCCGCACCGCTCCAGGTAGGCGTCGCGCGCACTCTGGCGCCGCGCACGCTGCAGCTTCGCCTTGGCAAGGCGGGCAAAGCCGTCCAGCGCCGCCGATGACTTTGGCGGTGACGGAGGAGATGGCGACGGGGCTGTCTTTGAAAGTGAAGGAGTTGCAGGATCGGAAACGTGCGTTCGCTGGTACAACTCCATGCCAGGGTGACGCAACAGCACCTCGCGCAGGCGATCGTTGACGAGCACCGGTCTCTCATGCTGCTCCTGCTCCTGCCGCGCCGTCAGGTACTCGTCTCGCACCCGCTGCAGCGCGGCATAGTGCCCTCGTGCCTTGTAGCCGGTGTAGTGCCGCTCAATGGTGTGCACCGCACCGCGCTCCTGTGCAAGGCGCTGCTGGCGGTGAAGGTTTTGTGCGGCAGCCTCCTCCGCAGCGGAGCAGTTCTTCTGCCCACTCGACGGTGTCGCCTCTACGGCGGAGCGCATCTGCAGCCGCACCCGCTCCTTGGTGTAGGGCAGGAGATCTCTTTCCCCCTCCGCCGCTGCGATGCGCTCCTGCTTGTAGTCGAACATGGCGCGGTGCAGCGCCTCCTGCTCCAGCCGCCGCTGTCTGCTTGCCTTCTCCTCGGCCTGCCACACAGCTTTTTGCTGGGCCATGAGTTCCTCCTCATTGACAGAAGCGCTGTCGACATCTTCCACGTCGCCGCTGTGCTCCACGACGGCAGGCTGTTCGCCCTCCGCGCCTTCCTCCGCAGCGAGGCGGTCCAGCTCCGCGCGCTCGGCAGCGATCTGCTGGGCCGTCAGCGGACGCCGCACCTCCGGCACCGCACGCTCAGCTGCCGCATCCTCGCTCCCACTCGACTCAGCAGCCTCGGCCTCAGCCTCCGCACGGGCATCGTTGTACGCCTGCAACGAGCTCGACCGCGACCGCACCGCGTTGCGGGCACCAGCGCTGCGCATGAACGCCGTCACCGTGCGCGCGCTCGCGTCCTCGTGCGCCGCATCCTCCTCCGCGCCGCACCGGTCCAGGTAGGCGTCGCGCGCACTCTGGCGCCGCGCACGCTGCAGCTTTGCCTTGGCAAGGCGGGCAAAGCCGTCGAGGGTGGGCATTGCAGCCGCCTTCTTCGCTTCGCGCTCCTTCACCTCTGCCGCGACGTTCTCGGTGGCGATCTCGCAGTGGTGTCGCAGCGCCTGCCGAGCCTTTTGCTCCGCAGCAACAAGGACGCCGCGACCCTCCGCCTCTGTGCCTTTAAGGCTCGAGACAGCCTGCTGAAGCATTTCTTGTGCGCTGCGGTGGGCGGCGGCGTCTCCCTGCTCGAGCTCGCGCAGGCGGCGCTCGTAGCGCTGCACCTCATCTTGCAGGGCGGCAAGCTCTGCGCCAACGACACGACGCGCAGCGAACCCACGGCCCACACGCTGGAGTAGAGCGGCACGCAGCTGCTTCAGGCTCGCACGAACGGCGGCATCGCGAGCACTCTTTCTTTCCGCGTAAATGCCGCGTGCGACGTGGCTGCGATAGGCACACTGGATAATCTGCGCGGCACGGCCTTCGCGGCTGCGTGTGTTGATCTCCTTCGCCGCACGCAGACGAGCCGCGGTGAGCATCGGCTCAGACTGCTGCTGCGCGATGATCATGCGGCCGAAGGACTGCAGCTTCACGGCTGCTTGGCGGCGCTGCTCGTACTCCTGCCGCGCCGCCCGCAGCTGCGACGAGCGAGAGAAGGCGTTGCGGTACAGCTTGCGTGCCTGCGATCCCCTCCAAACAGACTGGATGCGGACGGCGGACTCGACCCGCTGCCGCGCCTCCTCCGCCGCGCGGGCCGTCATGCGGTTGCGCAGGTCTGTCTCGTACGCCTTGTGCTTCGAGTAGGCGCGCCACTGACCCTGAATGCGCGTGGCGGCGTACTGCCGCTGCTCCTGGACCTGCATCTCCCGCTCCTGCTCTGCCTTCTGCGCCAGCAGAGCGGCGTGCTGGCGCTCAGCGTGCACGCCGCGGTACCACCGCTGAATGCGCGAGGCAGCAGCTGGGCTGTCGCGTGCGTACTGCCGCATCTGCGCGTAGCGGCGGCGCGCCAGCCACCCTCGTGCGATGCGCTGCAGCTGTGCGGCGGCCTGATGCTGGGCCCCGCGCCGTCCTCCCGCGTAGCGGCTCGACTGCCCCGCGGTGAAGGGGTAGCGGCGCTGACGGCGGTGGCGGCGGTACGTGCGCTGGATCTGCCGGGCAGCTTGGTGGCGCCGCAGCTCCGAGAGCCGCGCGTCCCGTGCGCGAACGGCGCGGAGCTCGCCTACGTTCCTGCGGGCCAGGTGCCCGCGGTAGCACCGCTGGATCGTGTTTGCGTGCTTGTACTTCTGCTCTAGCTCCTCCTCGTCCTGCAGCAGCACATCAAGTCGGTTCTGCAGGAAGACAAGAGGGTTGTCGTCCAGCGAGGCGGCGGCGGTGGACTGTTGGTGCTGCGACACGGAGGCACGCGCGGCGGCGGCGGCGTCGCGTGAAGGGCGGGCTGCCGGCTTCGAAGCACCGCCTGCGTCCTCCGCCCCAGCCGTCTGCAGCGGCGGCAGCACACGGGGAGGCGGTGGAGAGGACGTGGAGGCGAGGCCCCTCTCGGCCGGCCGACGAGGAACGCGGCCAGGCTTGTTGAGCGATCCGGCACTCTCCGTGGTCGACGTCGCGGTGACCCGCATGGGGGATGCCTTCAGGGGCGAGAGGCGGCTGTTGTTTTTCGCTTTCTTTGCGCCGCTGCCCTGCTCCGAGAGGCGGCGCTGTGAGGAGGCCGTGCGGTGCGGCGAGTTTTCGGCCGCACGTGAGGGGGAGAAGCGGCGGGAGGCGGCGGCGCGCTGCGTCGAGGGCGGAGACGGGGCGAGGCCGCCGGTGCCGCGTTCGTCTGCGTAGTCGCTGCCCTCTCCGCTGCGGCCGCTGTGCCCCATCGCCCGTAGCGCCGTCGTCGCCGCCTTGGACGACACCTTCGGCACCGGTGGCGGCGCGGGGCGGTGCAGCGCGCGCTCCGGCGTTGCCTCGTGCTGCGCCCGCCGAGCGGCCGCGAGGCGACTGGGAAAGGCCGCAGCCTTGGCGGGATGCCCCGGCGCGTGTGGGCGACGCGGCGCAGAGGCGGTGAGGAGGAAGGGATGCGGGAAGATCTCCGCTGCGTCGGCCGGCGTCGGCGTCGTCGCTGCGGTGGCGCCGGCGGGTGGTGTCGGGGTGCGCCGTGGCGCGGAGGGGGCGAAGGTGTTGGGTCCGGCCGCGAAGGCGCGCTGCCGCGGGTTCGTCGCTGCACCAGCACGTGGGGGGAGGTACAGGGCGGCCGGCGGCGGTGTCGGCGCACGTGTCCGCTCAAAGCGCTGCCAGCTGTGCTGGATGGAGAGACTCGTCGGGCTGTCCTTGCCCTGCGTCGCACACGCGGCGCGGTAGGCGAGGTCGTACTCCTCGGCGCAGCGGTGCGGGTCGACCGGCTCGAGGGCCATGGCTAAGTTGTGGTGCGCCACGGCGAGCAGCGAGGGGTCCTCTGGCGTCTGCGCCAGCAGCGCAATCGCGCGCTCCGCCATGCGCACCGCCTCGTCGTTCAGCCGCAGCTGGATGAGAATGGCACTCATGTTCATGTACGCGACCGGCGACTCGACCCCTGTCATCTCCACCGAGGCCTTCATGTACTGCAGCGCCTCTGAGAAGTGACCGCGGCGCCGCTCCATGCAGCCGAGGTTGTTCAGCGTGACACCGCGAAGATGGCGCCGCCGCTCCTCAGCCTCGCAGAGAGGGTAGGCCTCCTCCTCGGTGAGCTGCATCGCGTACTCAAGCAGCACTGTCGCTTCCGGAAAGGCATCCTTTTTGAACTGCTCAACGCCGCACGAATTGCAGCTGATCACCAGTCGCTCCGCCGCATCGTAGAGCTCACCGCACTGCACCTGGTACTCGCGCTGCACGTCCTCCTTCGTGATTGGAGTGACGGAAACGGTTGACATGCGATGCGCCACACTCGACGTCGCCAGAGGGGCTGCGGCCGCATCCGGCGCGCTGGCCCACTTCTCCCGCAGCTGGTTCACGACGTGGCACCGGATCTGCAAGGCACGCTCCATCAGTTGGATGCTACGCCCTCCATCCCCGTCGTGCTCGGCCTGCAGCGCCTGCACCTCGAGAATCTCTGCCTCATTCGATGTCTCCCGCCCATCCAAGTCGCCCTGCGTCGGTGGCGGGTGTGCCAAGGAGTAGCGGCGCGTTGCTGATGTCATGTATACCACGCAGAACACAAACGCAGTACCGCGTTGGGATTTGAAAGAAGAAGGAATGGGAGAAAACAAACAAAAATAAGAGAAAGCAGCGCCGACCGCACTTGTTCTTCAGTTCAGGTAGGATGAGGAGAAAAAAAAACCTTGATGAAGCAAGAATAAGAGTGAAGGTCTCTCGTAGGAGAAAAGCCTTATTCTCTGTTACAATGGTGAGGGGGATTACAGCTGGTGTCCTTAGTGGGTGTGTTCAAAGGATGTACATGCAGTATACATTGAGAAAAAATGATTGATAGCTCTAGAGAAGTGACGAAAGAGGCTCGAAAGTGAAATGAAAACAAATGCACCTCCTGTTGAGATGCGTCTCTCCCTTTCGTGTTCTTTTGTGGTCTGACACAGTGGTAAGGTGAATGTGAAAAAGGGGGAAAGACAAAGAAAAGAAAAGCAAGAAAAAAAAACTGGTTTTACGCGCGCGCTATATTGTGTCAGCAATGCGCAAGAAAAAAATGTTGGAGTGTAAGGAGCGGAAAGAAATTAGAAATAGGGCAAGATGCGAAGGGGACGATTGGTCAGGAAAGAGAAGAAATTGACTTGGCATCTGTTTAATGGCCGCCGAGCTGACTGTTGTTTTTCTTTGCACACCTCTCTCAGGACGACGCTGGTATTACACATTTCTTTGTCAAAGGAGCTCATCACTCACAACACCGTCCGTCGCTCGACCGTGGTGACCTGCACTGACTGCATGTTCTTCCTTTTGTTTTTTTTCTTTTTCTTAGTAGAAGCCGCTTGCTTCGCAGACAAACACGCTATTCCACGGAAAAACAGAAGCGTTTTTTTTTTTTGTTTTCCCCTAGTTGTCTGGGGTAAATGAAGAAGTGTTGAGCAAAAGTCATTGACTTTCAGCTGCTCCTCCTTCACGCGTGTAAGTGCTGCTAATTCTCAAACGGTCACACTCACACGAATACACGCAACGGCATACACAAATGGGAGAAGCATGCTTTTCTCTTTTCTTAGATGTGTCCACCACTTTAATGGTAATGGTGCTTCGACTGGTATGCTTATTCATGCTTTTTCGCCACTTCAATGCTGCTCCAGAATACCGCCTTTGGCAGTAAGGGGCCAGCGGTACTTTAAATATTCTAGTTTAGCACTTTGGGTGTCAACAACGCAGGTGGAGATGCCAAATAGGGAAAAAAAAAATGCCACGTATAAACCTCAAGAGAGGCAGCAATACCGTGAGAAAAAGACGAGTTCCCGCTACTGCTGCGCACTGCCAGCCGTGCTATCCTGCACCGCACGCGTGACGTCCTTGTGGGTGAAGTGGCGCTCGCCGCTCTGGAACTCGCTCACGGTGGCGTAATGCTGCTCCCCGGCTGCGCCGCTCGCCTCCTTCGGCCGCAACACCCACTTCTGCGTCAGCAGGCCCTCCACCCCAACCGGGCCGCGGGCGTGGATGCGAGCGGTGCTGATGCCCACCTCCGCGCCAAGCCCGAAGCGGAAGCCGTCGGCGAAGCGCGTCGAGCAGTTGTGAAAAACACACGCGCTCTCCACCCGCCGCGCAAACTCCGCGGCAGCCGCGGCGTCGGTCGTGAGAATGGCGTCGGTGTGGTGCGAGCCGTGCTCGTTGACGTGGGCGATGGCAGCGTCGAGGGAGCTCACCACCTCCACCGTCATGTGGGCGTCGCCGTACTCGACGTGAAAGGAGGTGGCCGGCTCCGTCGCCAGCCCGGCAGCCACCGCACGCGCGCCGCCGCAGAACTGCACCCCCGCCGCCGCCATCTCACGCACGAGAAACTGTGCTGCGGTGGCATCGCCAAAAGGGAGGGTGAGCAGCGCCTCGTGCAGCAGCAGCGTCTCGGCCGCATTGCACGCCGCAGGGTAGTTCAGCTTTGCATCCACCGCCACCGCCAGCGCCTTGCCAATATCAGCGTCCTTGTGGACGTAGACGTGGCAGATACCATCCGCGTGGCCCAGCACCGGGATGCGCGTTGAGCGCTGGATGTTTTGCACCATCGCGTTGCCGCCGCGCGGCACGACAAGGTCGATGTAGCCGTCCAGCTGCAGCAGACCGTACACATCAGCCCGGTTCGTCACGAGGCCGACGACGCCGCGCGGCACACGACCGTTGGTGCTCGTCTCCACGGCGGACACGATGATGTCGTGCAGGGCCGCGTTCGAGTGCTCCGCCTCGCGGCCACCCTTCAGCAGCAGCCCGTTGCCGGAGCACAGCGCGAGAGATGCGATCTGGGGCAGGCTGTCGGGGCGAGACTCAAAGACAACAAGAAGGACACCGATGGGGGCGGTCTGCTTCACCAGCAGCAGGTCGTTGTCGAGCTCCCGCGCTGAGAGCACCTGCCCGATGGGGTCCGGCATGTCCGCCAGCGTGCGAATGCCCTCCACCAAGGTGGCGAGCTTGCTCTTCGTCAGCTCCAGCCGCTTCAGCAAGGGGGCCGCAACGTTGTTTACCTTAGCTGCCTCCATGTCCTGCCCATTGGCGGCCAGGATGCGCGCCTCGCTGTCCACGAGGGCCTGTGCCACGGCACGCAGCATGACTTGACGGTCGGCGTAGGACAGGTCACTTAATGCCGCCGATCCAGCGCGTGCGTCCACCGCGTAGCGCTGCAGAGCCGACGCATCCACAGGGGCCTCGTTCGACGCGCTCATCTCTTCTGCTGCCTCGTCGCGTGAATGTGCGTGTACGTTTTTCGTTTTAAGTCAGCACTGTTGCTATCAAAAGAGAACGCAAGCCGCAGTGCTTTTAGTCAAAGAGGCGTGAATAAGCAAGTCAACAAGGCCGTGCGTTTCTGCTTGCTGATGTGCTAAAGGTGCACCTGCACAAAAAGAGAAAATTGGAAAAAACAAAAAATTTGCCCTTTTGCGACGGCTTTTCTTTATAAGAGAAGCGTTGCAGCGGTGTTGCGATAGTACCTGCAATTGCAACGCAAATTGACAAACATCACATATTTGGTGGCGTTTCAAAGTTGAGAGAGGATAGAAAGGCGAGTGAAAGAAAGGGACAACACACAACGATGAATGCATTTTCAATTGCGCGCACAAACATAGTCTTTCAGCAAATGATTTTTTTTTTCTCAGCTTGAACTAGCGGGTCGACGTTGCTTGTTCATTTTTTCTCTTGCCAACAGCATCACTTAAGCACACTCCCTGAGAAGCAACGTCAAAATCTACAAGCGCGTGCACTTCTTCTGCGTTCAGTAATTATTCTTTTTTGTCCATAAAAGGCTATGAGATAAAAAAAAAACACTTTTACTTAAATCTGTTACGGAAAAATACTTTCAAAAGAAAAAAAAGAGGCTTTTTGTGCGCACATTTTGAAGCTCAAAAAAGCGAAGAGCTTCCAATGTGCACACGCGAAGACGGAGGGAGGAGGAGGAGACTTACGGCTCTTGATTAGCTCTTAAGCACTCACACACACGCAGGTGGACGCAGAGGCTGCTTAAAAAAAGAAAAAAGGAGAAAAACGAATGCGGCGAGGGCTTGAATTTTGAACGCGAAGAGTAAGAGACAGAGTCCAGAGTCTTGTGAACAGCTGCGGACCGACCACTTACTTCTTGGCCGTCTTGGCCTTGCGCTCCACGGCGCGGGCAGCGCGCTCCTTGCGCAGGCGCTCCTCGCGGCGGATGCGGTCCTTCTTGAGCGGGCCGAACCACTGGTTCTTCTCCTTCTTCGTCTGGAAGCGGCCGTGACCGATCTTCGAGCTCGTGTCGATGAACTTCAGCACGATCTTCTCCTTCATCTGGCGCGACGTCTGCGGCGCCATCGGGCGGCGCAGCGTCATCACACGGCGGCGCGGCCCAGACACGGAGCCCTTCAGCATCACGTAGTCGTTGCGCACCGTGCCGTAGCCGACGAAGCCGCCCATGGGCGTGATCGTCTTCGCCGTCAGGTCGTACGTCGTCGTCGCCTGGTTCGGCTCCACAGCAACGGAGCGGCCGATCTGGTAGATCTTCTTGTTCAGCTGCGTGCGGTGGTGGAAGCCGTGCTGACCAGCGCGGGCAACCGTGTACATCACGCGGGCCGGGTGCCACGCGCCGATGCAGGCAACCTTGCGCAGACCACGGTGCGTCTTGCGCGGCAGGCAGGCAACGCCCCAGCGCTTCACCACGCCCTCCGTACCGTGACCCTTCGTCACGGAGCACACGTCGCACGCCTCCGACTGCTGGAAGATGGAGTCCACGCGCACCTCCTTCTCCAGCAGCGACTTCGCGAGCGCCAGCTTGGCCGCGACGTTGCCGCCGTTGATCTGGATCTCCTGCACCTGCGCCTTCTTCACGCCCACGCGGTTGTTGCGCAGCTTGCGCAGCTGCGTGTGCGCAATCACGCGGATTACCGTCGCGCGCTTCGCGAACGCCTTCAGCGTGCGCGCCTCCTCCAGGCGGCCCTCCTTGGTGTGCGCGAACTGCTTCTGGCGCGTGAAGGCGAGCTGCGCCGACTGCTTCCAGTTCTTGTAGTAGCGGCGGCGGAACTCCACGCTGGTGTGGTGGGCCCACACCGGTGCCGATCGTCTTCAGACCCACCGGCGTCTCGCGGTAGCCGACGATGCCGACCACCACCATCGGCGGCGCCTCCAGGATCGTCACCGGCTCCACCACCTCCTTCTTGTTCACCTTCGAGCCCGGGCGGTCCACGTCGCGCACGATGTGCGTCATGCCGGCCTTGAACACCATGAAGCTCGTCAGGTGGGGCTTCTGCGACGCGTCATCCTTGGGGAAGGCGCGCGCGCGGCCGCGGATCTGGCGCGAGCGCTTGCGCGGCAGGAAGCCAAGATGGCCGTGGCGGGGGTGCTCGAACTTGCAGTGAGACATGATGCTGAAAGTAACTTAAAGGGGAGTTTAAAAGACCGAAAGAGTGTGAGAGAAAGAGAGAATGAGCTGCAGTGCTAAACAGGGGTTCTGTGTTGTTGTTCAAAAAAGCATAGCACGAACAGGAACGTTGTGTTGTGTAGGTAAGAAAGGGAGGGAAAAGCAAGAGGGTGTAGATACAGGATGTGTGGCGGTAGAGTAGTGTTGCTCAACGAACGAGCAGTGCGACAAACATGATACAGAAGTCACGCACAATTGAAACACTTATGGGTGAGCAGCCTCCTCCTCATCTTTCGTAAAGAGTGCCGCTTCTTTACATCGAGAGAACGAGCTGTGACAGCTTTTCAAAAGCGTAGGAGCCGCATAGCTAATCTGAAGGATAGGAGAGACAACTTTTGTGCAGCATCATGTGTTAATTACAGTGAGAATCAGAGAAAACGAAAAGTATGTGCGACCCCGCGCCACGCAGCCTGCGGGAAAATGGAACACCAACAATGAAAAGGTGAAGCGTGGAATGCCGACAAAGGCCGTGCTTCAAAGGTGTCTCTGCTCTTCGTTTCTGCTTCATTGTTTTTTTCTCTGTGCCAGCGAAGCCGAAGAAGGGCCTTCAATCCATACGGGGACGCACGCTGCTGTGCTAGGCAAGTTGGCGCTTGTTGGAGAGCACACGAGCCAGCACTGCCGACGACCCAATTATTTCCGTCTTGCGCAACGTGCGGACCGCTGTGAGCGCACCACTGCCACCTCCCCGCACTGCAGCTGACGTCTCCGACGGCGACACAGTCGGTAAAGACGCCACCAGCCGCTGCACTAGACCCCTTTTCATTGCTGCCACGTCCACCACCTCGAAGCGAACCAGCTTGCCCTCCAGCAGCTTCAGGTTCAGGAGGCTGTTGAAGACCTTCTCCGCTGAGCTTCTCTGCTTAAAGGTAAGACAGTGGGCGAGGGAGGTCACGGGGTGAAAAGCGCGCACAGGGTAGACCAGCAGCACGTCACACGCCTCCATCGCCGTCGCGAGGACATCCTGCACGCCCGTCGTGCGGAGCAGCGGTGTGGACTGCGCCTGCACCGCCTCGAAGAAGGTCGTTGCGTCGTGTAGGTCCTGCCGCACCGTCTTCTCCAGCTTCGCCACGTCGCCGCTGTAGGTCATCTTGATGGACGATGCCCCTGGTGTGTACTCAATAAGCTTCTTCCGGTGCAGCTGCAGCGCGAGGCACTCCGTGCGCGCACTCATCGGCACAAACACCTCGTGCGGGTAAGCTTCGTGCAGCGCCGCGGCGACTGCCTCGGCACTTGATAGGTCGGCTTTGTTCAGCGCCACCACCATCGGGAAGCGCATGCGGATGTACAGCGCCACGAAGGCGTGCAGCTCTGTCGGCCCCCACGTCTTGAGCTTCGCCGCGAGCGCCACCTCGTTGGCGATGCCGAGGCGCCGCAGCACCCTGTCGACAAAGCTCGGCGTGCTGCGGTAGCCAGTGAACATGGAGCGGAACTTGGCGGGCTGGCGTATCAGGCTATACCACTTCGCCCGCAGGTTGTCGTAGATCCAGCTGTGCACCTCGGAGCGCACCCATGTGATGTCCTCGAGGGCGGAGCCCTGCCCGGGAGCGCAGGCGGTGCCGTCCGCTTCCGTCGCGGCCGCGCCATCCACCACGTGCACCAACACGTTGGCGTCGCACAGGTCATTCAAGAACTGGTTGCCCTTGCCCTTGCCCTGGTAGGCGCCCTGGACCAGCCCGGCAACATCCTTCACCTTCACCGGGTGGCGGCGGAAGCAGCCGTCACCGAGGGCACGGACATGGCCGTAGGTCGCATCGCACGAGTCAGAGGTCAAGCTGGAGGAGAGCACCTGGCTTGCAGGCACCGCCGTCGCAGACCCACCAGCTCCACTCTTTGTCGGTGTCGCTGCCGAGCCATCAAGTGTTGCACAAGGGCAGAAGAGCGGCGCCAGGCCAGCTCCGATGTTGGGCTCGATCGTGGTAAACGGGAAGGCGGCCACGCGCGCGGCGCACCCCTCGTCCTGCGGGTCTGTCACTGCATTGAAGAAGGTGCTCTTGCCCGCACTCGGCTTTCCGATGAGACCAATCGTCAAGGTGCACGAGCCGCCCCCTGCACCCGACAGGCTGGCATCCTCCGATGCAACAGCTGCAGCAGCCTCCGCAGCCTCGGTCTCTGAAGCCTCCTCGCCGTCCTCTGCTAGCCCGCTGCCGTCACGTCGCCGCCGGGCCTCCTGCTGGAGCAGCTGAGCAGCCTTCGCCTCTGCCTCCGCGATGAACACCTCGCGGCTCGTCTCATCCTCAGCTGCCCACGGCCCAGCCGGCTCAGCAGACGCGCTGCCGTCCTCGCCCTCACGGCGGCCATTGCTCACGTCCTCGGAAAAGACGTGCACCAGCACCTCCAGCTCCTCCTGTGCCTTCTCTGCGGCGAAGAGGTAGGCCGGCAGCAGCAGCGCGGTGCCGAGACCGAGCTCGTCAGCCATGTACGCCGACGTCCGCACAACCATCTCGGCAGCCCACCGCTCAAACCGCACCGAGTGCCACGCCGGCCCATCGACCACCTCCACCGTCGGCAGCATCGACGGGTAGCTGGACGGGACGTGGAAGCACAGCTTCAGACGCTCCAGCGCATGCACAGACGATGTGCTGAGGGAGCAGGCGGCGGCAGACGACGCCCCGGCGAGTAGGGACTCCGCATCGGGGAAGAGGGCGAGGCGCACCACCGCCTCCCCGCTGCGCTCCACCACGGCGTCCTCCTCGTACATCGACCGGATCATCTCCAGCTCGCCCGCCCGCGCCTCGCGAGCCTCCGCGGCCTCGGCGGACGACATCGCAGCCGTCACGCAGACCCCGCGCACCGCCAGCCGCACCTCCTTCAGCGCCGGGATGCTGTGTGCGTGCTCATGGTACAGGATCTGAGCGGCATCGCTGCACACCTGCGCGAAGGCGGCGCTCTCCTCTGGCGGCACGATGGCGTCCTTCTTACCGATGATGTGAAGGGACGGGAGGGGGCCAAAGAGGGTGGCAGAGGATGGCAGCGTCTCCGTCATCGCGAAGAGCGCTTCAGCGCCGTTTCTTCCTGGCCCGAAGTGCTGGCGAGGGTCGGGTGCACCAGCCACAACCACCCCGCGAAGTTGGTCTCGCACGGCGGAATCGCCACCGTGCAGCTTCAGAAAGCGGTAGATCATCAGCGCACCTTGCGAGAAGCCGAGCATCACGGTGCACGCGAGCGTGGAGCCGGGGCCGGCGGGCTGCATTGCCGTCGCAACAAGAGCGTCGCCCGCAGTGTAGTCCTGTGCTCCATCCGTCGAGCACCACGAGCGGGTCCGCGCGTCGTCCTCTGCTGTAATAAGGGGCAGCAGGTGCGGGGCGTCGAGAAAGACAAGCTCGGCCACATCGGCCAGATCATCCTGAAAGCGGCTCAGCTGATTTTGAAAGATCTCCTTCGTCTGCTGCCCGCCGTGTAAACATAGAACACGAACAGGCATTATTCGATAGAGGTGTATGTGAGTTCAGCACTCTGAGCCGCAGAACAAGATGGGCGAGGAGACAATTCTCTTGCCCTTTACCCGCAGATTAACGCAAGAGGCCTGCTACGTGTCGCATTATTGTGTCGGAATGGCGGTCATGGTCAAGGTATGTGCGATTACGTTTGCAACATGCAGATACAGAAAGAAGTTAGAGAAGAAAGAATGGAAATAGTAGCTGGGTGGGGAGCAAAGAGGAAGAAAAAAGAAAGATACTAGCAACCAAGACATCAGTCTCAATGCCTTTTAAAAGACCAGACCACGCATCTTGGCTGACATCACTCCTAAAAAGAATCAGAGCGTTGGGAGGAGCGAGACGCGGAAGAAAACGCAAACCCGCAGTAGACGCGCTCTGCATCGCACCATCACCTGTGTCACAACACGATGTCGAAGCTGCATTCCTGAATTTCAAAGAAAGAGAACTCGTTAAAATGTATTTCGAGCTGTCTTCATTCGTCTTAACTCTATATTTCTGGGTGCTGGTGGTACCTTTTCTAATTGAGTACTGTACAGAATGGGTGTATGTGCGTGTCTGTGTGGTGGTAAGAGAGACCACTGCCGCCCGAGCGGGTGGCGCAGCAGCCGCGATGGGTCGCGAAGAAGCTCGACTTTCCCAAGGCCACTGGAAGCCCGGATGCCTCAATGCCGTCAAAAACACATGTAATAGGAAAAAAAAAGGCGAATGGTTGTTATAAACCCATCTCTAGAGCACTGAAACATGCTCAAGATCACTTAGGTGTCAGTGCGGGTTGCTGTCCCACCGCACTGTCGCGCCTTTCCTGTCGCTGCAGTCGCTGCAAGAGAACGCGCAGGTGCTCCATCTCCGTCAGCGCCGCCTCCTCACCCAGCGACACGCTCTGGTGCACCGTGGAGAGGCGCTCGAGTATCCAGAGAGGGCACGTTGGAGAAGTCTGCGCCGCCGCACCAGCAGAGTCCGCACTTCGCGTGCGATCACCAGCGCTGTGCTCCTCTAAACGAGTAAGCAACGCCTTCAGCTGCTCTAAACGCTTTGCCGTGCCACCCTGGAGGTGCCGCAGCAGCTCCGCACGCTCCGTAATGCAGACGTCCAGCTCCCGCTGCCACGAGCCACATATCGGACGCTGACCGCCAGAAGGCGAACGCGCAGTCAGAGGTGGACGTCTGGTGCGAGCGCTGCGTAGGCAATCCTCCAGCTCCGCGCTCTGCCGCGCCTGCACACGCTCCAGCTTCGCCGATAGCTTCTTTTCTTTTTGAGTCCACTCCTCCAGCTGCGTCTCCAGTCGAGCCTTCTGCATGCACAACACCTCGTAGCGCTGCTTCTGTGTGCGCATGGTCGTTAGCTCTTCGTCCAGCTGAAGTGTGAGAGCCGCAGAAGAGGTGTCTGCGAGTGCAGAGGAGGTAAGCGATTGTGCTCCCTCGTGGCTCTGCTGCTGCGGGCTCTCGACATTTGCTTCTTTCTGGTGCGCTTCGGCAAGAAGACGCTGCAGCCGCTGCTGAGCACCAAGAAGCTCCTCCTTCGCCTGGGTGTACGTCTTCGCTGCCAACCGACACTGCAGAGTGCTATGTTGAGCAGCCAGACACCACCGCTCCGCCTCCACAGCAACTGCTCTCACTTCTGGCGCGAGATGTGACGCCACGTCCTTGAAGCCGCCATTCGCGTAGTGCAGCAGGGCCGACTCTTGGCCGAAGCGCACCGCCTCAACCACATCAGGTGCGTCGCGGGGCGTCGGCGTGAAGGGCCACTCACGGCCTAACACGTCTGCGAAGGTATTCCTCACACGTGCGGCAGCTTTTTCCTGCGATGCACTCGCGACGGGGACGGTGTCGTCGATGCCAGCGCCTGTGTCGCACTGCGCTGCCGAGAGCGGAGATAGAGAGTGCTGTACGGGCGGGCTGTGGCTCCGCACCAGGTGGGGATACAGAGACGAGGGAGAAAGGGCCGGCTCGGATCGTAATGGTGGAGGCATGGCAGCCTCGCTCCTTCGCCCTGTGTAGTCGCGGTAGTTGACAGGTGAACTTGGGATGCGCGTCCCATGTTGACGAAGCGCAGAGTGCGTGGTGTTTTGGTGCGGGGCAGGAGAGCCAATAGGCGAGAGACCCGCCAGCCACGCCGCGGAGCCGTTCAGCTCCTTGCGAAGCTCTGAATCGTGCACTCCATGCATGCTAAATTTGAGACGATCTCTTCAGATCAGCAGCGAAGAAAAAAAATAAAGCCGAAGAGAGCAAGAAAGCAAGACTACGATGTACAGAGTGCTCAATTACTTTTTTCCGGTGTCCGTATCAGTGTGTGCTCGCATAACAGATTATGCCACAACCTT
The DNA here is from genome assembly GCA_000331325.2 of Crithidia fasciculata. Lineage (NCBI taxonomy): Eukaryota > Euglenozoa > Kinetoplastea > Trypanosomatida > Trypanosomatidae > Crithidia > Crithidia fasciculata. The sequence goes on from CM003407.1 coordinate 1,495,843, forward strand.
CTTTTCTTCCAAGATACCCTTAGTGTCAAGAGAAAGAGAGACAATGAAAAAAGGAAAAGGAAGATGACAGGAGAAAGGGGGAGTATATGCAGCTGTTGCGAGAGCCCCCGAAGTGGAAAAGTCCACCACAAGATACATCTGTAAGTGTCGATTAAGGTGTGCCGGCACCGATCCAAGGCGCGTCACTCTCTCCAAAATCGATAAGTGAATGTAGAAACGCTGCAACAAGTTTCAGCAGCTGGAGACTGAATTTTTTATTTATACTTACTTGAGGTAGTCAGAAGAATGCACTTCGTCCAGCTTTAGTGAAAGGCGATGAGGAAGGCCGCGACTACTCTTTGCGCCGCCCATTCCACCTCGTTTGTATGCGTATGTGTGTAATTGCATGTGAAGAAAGACATATCGCCTACAACACGCTCAAGCGGATTCAACGCAGAAAAACGCTTGGAGGCGGGGCTTCGACCACGACCACACGCACACATCCACTGCTTCAGCAGCGTTGCTACTCGCGCCGCCCGCCACCGCCGACCACGCAGAATTGCTTTGTTGTAAAAAAGAAGAAGAGCTCCGCGAGGTGGCGGCACACCTTCGCGCCGTCGTTGGCGTGCACCACCTGCTCGTACGCACCCGGCGTGCAGGTGCAGGAGAGACTGGGCAAGACGTGGCGCCACTGCGTGCGTGCTAGATGACCCACTCCCACCGCCACCGCCACCGCCGACGGTGCGAAGGCATCTTCCGAGTCCGCTGCCCCGTGCGCTGTTGGCGGGATCGCCACAAGTGGCTTTGCACCGCCAAGCTCCGACATGGTGCTAACGAGCGCGAGAAGCGGCGTGGCGTCAATACTCAGGTGCACGTGGAGGTAGCGGCGCATAGTGGCCGCGACTGTGTACCGCATCGGACCCGTCACGACGCAGCTGTAGCCTGAGATGTACTGCGCCGCGTGTTGCGGGTCGCTGCGGGTGTGGGCCTCCACGACGTTCACCGCCGTCACGAAGTTGCTGCGAGTGAACACGACCGACGCAAAGAGCGACAGGGCGGACATGTGCACCGGCAGGAGCGTCACTGGCGGGGGGTGGCTGGCGAGGAGCCGCGCATCGCGCCGCGCGGTGTCGGCGAAGGTATCGTCGTTGCACATTGCAGGTCTGACGATGCCGTAAGAGATCCACAGCGACTGCGCGCTGTTGCGCGGCTTGGCGGCGGGTGGAACGATTCCCTGCACAACTGCCTCTCCCTCAAGAGAGACGACTTTGTCCGGAAAAGTGAAAGAAGGATCAAATACCGCGCCGACCTGCGCACGGTGGAGCAGCATCTGGGGACGCCGCGGTCTGTCGCGCAGTTGGGCAGCCAGTCCGTTCCACGTACAGAGCTCTTTGAAGCACCTGTCCTGCAGAGAAGTATCTGACTGCCGCAGGACCGCCTCTCTCTCGGCTGCATCAGCGGGCAGCGCAGTGGCGCACGTCGTGGTTGCTGCGACAGCCGCGAGACTCCCGACATCCACCCCTTCCGCGCTCGCAGAGTTCCCGGCGGAGTGGAGCAGCTGCGTTGGTGAGGGGAAGTGAAGGATACCGCCCAGCATCTCCGCACAGCTTTCCAGAGAATCGTAGAGCTGGCTGGCGGGCAGACTCTGCGCAAGGGCCGCCGTGCCGCCGGCACTGCACGTCACCGCCACGCTCTGGCACGGATCGAGTCGCATGTCACGTGATGCGTGCAGCACAGCCTGCGCCATCAGATCCGCAGCAGTGAACGAGGAAGCGGCACTGGAGCTGCACGAGGCGGTGGTGGTCGTGTCTCCTGCCGACATGGAAATGGCAAAGAGAGGCGGCACAAACCCGTGCGCGGCGTGTGCCCGCCGCACCCACCACCGCAGCTCCGCCTCTAATGACAAACTTGGCGGACAGAGAAGCACCACCATACCGTCGCATGCCCTGCCAACACCACCATCGCAGCAGGTGGCCGGCGGCGAGAAGGCCGAACTTTGCTCCTCGCTCTCGCCATAGCGCTTTCGCTGGGCCGTGGGCGAGGCGGAAAACACCGGCGCAGCGTCCTTTGTGTGCTTCTCGCGGTGGATGCACCCCCAGTAGACCAACAACTGTCGCAAGACGGCGGCGTGGGTCTCTTGAAAGTCGTCTGACACCTCTATCCACAGGCACGGATGCCCCTTCTCGGAGGAGAGGGACGACGCAGCGGCGCGGGTGGCCTCCCACCACGCCAGCGAGCCAAGCAACGACGCTCGTGCAGCATCATCGGGCCCCTCGCCGGCTGCAGCAGTGGCAGAGTGATGGTCCTTCTTGCCATGCCGATGCCGCTTCCGTTTTTTCTTCTCCGCACTCGGTAGTGCGTTGCTCACCTGCGGTGAAGAAGCGTCCAGCGCGTTCTCATCGCGGCGGCTCCACTGCAGGGCAATAAGGGGAACGTCGCCATCCAGGGAGTCCAGCAAGGATATAGAGCTGCCACTAACAGCAGTCGGATTGGTCCCTGGTGCGTTGACAGCCGGCTCCCTCCGCAACCGCTTCCGCTTCCGCTTTGACTTTGGCAGCGTAAGGGCACCTACGCTCTCGTCGGCGTCGCCTGACACCAGGAACGAGAGCTGCGAGAGCACATTCTCGCGGCCGTCTCGCGGCATCGCGGAGTAGTGCGCTGGGAGAGCCCAGTTCTCCATGCTGAACTCGCCAAACCCGTCATCAACGAAAGAGGCCGCCGACGTCTCTTTATCCTCCTCATTCCCTTGTGAGGGCTGCGCTACACTTTGGGGCACCGGCAAGTACCGGAGTGCGAGAAGGTCATCTAGGCCGTCTTGCTGCTGCGGTGGTGGAGGGCTCGATTCACGCAGCGGCGGCGGTGCCGGAGCGGCAAGCACCGCACTGGCACTCTTATTTCTCTTGGTCCCTTTATCGGAGGCGGTAGAAATAGCGGTGGGTGAAGTGGTCATCTCCTCCATCTCCTGTGTCTCCTCCCGCACTCTCTTCCGCTTTGCACTATGAACACTGACGTCGTCACTATCTGTCGATGATGCGTCCACCTCTGCGCATTCTGACGTGTCCGTCGAGGTGGTCTCCTTACTCGTTGTTTTTGAGGCGGGTGTTGGCTGGCGGGCCTTGCGACGTGTGGCCTTCGGCTTTGGACCAGGCAGCGGGCGTGGTACCCACGACAACTCCGCCATGTTGATGCGCGAGAACGCCAGCGGCAGGAAGCTGTCACTCGGCTCCTCATCAATCAGCAAGCCAGCGGCGAGGTGCGAGAGAGAGAAGCCACCCTGCACTGTACTGCGTTTTACAGCAAGCGGTGCAACGAGTGCCTGTTCTTCTCCTCCCAGTGCCTGTGTGGACTGTGGAGAAGCCGCTTCGATGCCGTGTAGAGGCGATACCAACGGGTCTACCCACTTCCTCTCCTCCCGGTCGAACATCGCGTGTGACACCTCCAAGTCTCTTGCAGGGGAAGAAGTATCTGTCACCGAAGCCTTCAAGCTCACCTCCCGCTGCGCTCTTTCGTCGTCTGCCACGGCTGGTGCATCAGCAGCGTGCTCAGCAGACGATGACGAGGCAGCGGGGGAGAGACGCGGAGATTGAAGGTGGGGCAGCGACTCAGCGTTCGGCAAACGCGACACCGGCGGCGCTTCACCTCCTGACATCTCGCCTCCGGCGTTGGAGTCTGGAAGAGACGTCCGCGAGGCTGAGCTGGGAGAGGCAGGCGTGCGAACGGAACTCACGGAACTAGCTGACGACGTTAACGTGGTCGTCGAAGAGGAGAAGAAGGAGCTGTTAAAGGAAAGAACGGAGGCTCCTGCACGCACCGGAGCGTCATCAACCCTGAGAGGACGAGACTCTTGCTCTTCATCCTCCCTCACAAATTGCATCTCCGTTAAAGGCACCAGTGCAGGAACGGCGTCGTAGGCTGCCCACTCATCTTCACACGCGCCCTGCGTTGCCGCGAGGGGTGCCGGCGAGGTCGGCCCCGATAAGTTCGTGTCTGACATGAACGTAATCGGCGACGGAGACTCTGGCGACGCTGCCCTGTCAAGGTACCAGTCGAGGGACTCGTTGCTGTTCGTCAAAGTGGTTGACCACGACGACGAAGGCGACGAAGACGCAGACGACGGGGACTGTAAATCTTCCGTTTCCTCTCGGTTCGGCGGCACAGGCCCTTCATTGTGCATTGTGGGTAAGAGGCGCTGCAAAAATATATGAGAGGGCCGCGACGAGCAGCGTTCTATCAGGCGTAAAAAAGAATTAAACACGCAACTACAAGGATGCCAGCAGCACGAACTATTGCGTATCAATAAGAAAGAAAAAAAAAACAAAAAAAAGGAAAAAACACACTCGCTGCCTAGCAAAAGGTGTGCATTTGGGAGACCGACAAGAAAAAAAAATCGTGTCGCAGCACGCGTGTGTGTGCAGGGAGAAGCGCAGCGACTCCGTTTGCCGTGGGCACGAATGCAACCGTCTATGGGAGAGGAGACTCCTTGGGTTTTATGCAGGTGCGCAAAGTTGTGCAACGAGTGAAGTAGAGCGTGTAGGGATCTTCTTCTTCTAAATATGATAAAATGTGCGCTTTTGTAGGTATGTGTGAGTACGAGCGCTGACCGGTGCGCTTTCCGTTTCCTTTTGCACGTATGTGCGGTAATATGATTTTTTTTCTTTGTTTGCGCGCCAGCCCGATGCGACAACGGCAAGAAAAGCGCAGCCACCGGCAGACGTTCATAAAGTAAAAAGAAAGAAAGGCGAAGGGGTAAGAGGAGAAAAGCTGACTTGACACCCAATGTAATGCGCAGCCGGAAAACACAAAAGGGCCACACACTCACTGCGATTTTGCCATCAACGAGCGAAGCCCCACACTTCTTCTGGGAAATTTTAAAGATGCCCAGAGGCGCTGCGGCCCACACATGAGCTCACGCACTCAGTCCACATACAGGCGAAAGATAGCGATCAATATCGGAAGCGAAAATACTACACTGCAAACATTACAGCCTTGAAGAGCAGCAAACATGTGTCGCTTTTCTCCCCGCTGCCTACAGCTTCATCTATGTCCTCTTTGGCGACTTCTCGCTTGACATTTAATCACTTTTACAAGCAAGCATAACGCCTCCTGACCATCTTTCACGTCGTGTCGCACCAGCTTTCTCACATCGTAGCTATTTTTATTTTTTTTGTGTAGCGAGAAAGACTGCCTGATACCTCAATAGACACCACGTAAATACAAGAATGCAAAACAGCACCTGCTGAAATCGATAAAAAGTAACGACGATGCACTACGCATGTGATGAAGCGGCGATTGCAGAGATGTGTCTTTTGGCACACACGTAGGTGTGTGCGTGTGTCCGTGACTCTTGAAGTCCATTTAGATGGGTGCGGGTGAAAGTTTGCGCTGCACTGCTCACCTGCCTCTACGGCACGCCATCACGAGGTGCCCCACATACACACACAGTCGCAGTCGCAGTATGCTGCCATGATGCTTGTCATCTCAATCGTGTATATCACAGCATCCGCAACGTGGTCGAGCACCTTGCGCGACAGCAGGAAAAGCTGGTCTCCGCTTCCGTTTCACCTGAGAGTTGTTATCAACATCAAAGGAGAAGACCCGAGACAAAAAAAGGAAAGAGCGTTTCACACAACGCGTGCAGATGATGAATAATGGTGAAGAAAAGAGTGGGTAAAACATCTGTGAACAAAAAAAAGCAACTCGAAGAGGGGCAGAAAGAGCGCGCATGCCACGCGCACAAAGAGGGAATAGGAAATCGCGCCTTGGGAAGGCCACCGCGCTAACGACGTAAAGTCCCAAAAAAGACGCCCCTGCGCGCTTTCTCTTTTTCTCCCGTTCCTCTCTTACCTCACTTACCGCCTCCTACTACAAGACACTCAGCAGTGACGACGTGAACAGAAGGAAAAAGGAAATAGCAGTGCTTCGACTCCAAGCGATGCTGCGTCGCCGAGCCACCTCATACTTTGGTGTCGCTGGGGGTCGACAACTTGCTGCTGCCGGTCACCGCGGCACGGTGGCGGTCGCGCAGCTGCTGGAGCCACATCTGCGAGTACAGCCCACCCTTGCTCAGCAGCTCCGCATGCGTGCCCTGCTCCGCCAGGCCGCCCCTGCCGTCCAAAACAAAGATAATGTCCGCCTCCTTCACCGTGGTGAGGCGGTGGGCAATCAAGATGATGGTGCGCGGGCGGGTGCGGCCGGTGGCGTTCTTAAGGGTGTCCATTACGTTTAACTCAGTCGTGCTGTCCAGCGCTGAGGTGGCCTCGTCGGCCAGCAGAATAGGAGGGTCGGCCAGCACCACACGCGCGATCGACACCCGCTGCTTCTCGCCGCCGCTGAGCTTCAGTCCACGCTCGCCGACAGATGTGTCGTAGCCTTCGCTCATCCGCGTCACCGTGTCGTGCAGGCTGGCTGCCTTCGCGGCCGCCTCCACCTCCGCGTCGGATGCGTCCATGCGACCGTACCGGATGTTGTAGCGCACCGACTCGTTGAAAAGCACCGTGTCCTGGGGAATGACGCCGATGTACTTGCGCACACTCTCTAGCTTGAGCGTCTCCAGCGGCTGTCCGTCCAGCAGAACCTGCCCGGCGGTGGGGTCGTAGAAGCGGAAGAGAAGGCGGAAGATGGTGCTCTTGCCACTGCCGGAGGGGCCGACAAAGGCGACCGTCTTTCCGCCTGGGATGGTGAGGCTGAGGCGGCGCAGCACCAGACGGTTCATCTCCTTCTTGTACTCGAAGGTGACGTCGCGCAGCTCTATGGTGCCGTCGACATACCGGTAGTCCTTGGCGTCCACCTTGTTGATCACCTTCGAGTCCTGGTCCAGGAGGGCAATCATCGCCTGCATGTTCTGCGTGCTGGTCTGCACCTCGCGGTAGATCATGCCAAGGTAGCTGAGGGGCATGTACAGCTGCATCAGCAGCGCGTCCACGAGCACCAGGTCGCCGACGGTCATGGCACCCGAAACCACGCCGCACGTCGCGAGGTAGAGGCTGAGCACTCCCGCCGTGACGAAGATGAGCTGCTGGCCGAAGTTCAGCACGGCGATGGTCTGATCGAGAATTACCAGCTGCTTGTTCATGTTCGTCGTCTCGTTGCGAATGCGCTGCGACTCGTAGGCCTCCGACCCGAAGTACTTGACCGTCTCGTAGTTCAGCAGCGAGTCGACGATGAGGCCGCCGACGCGGCTATCGAGTGCGTTGTAGCGCGTGCGGAACTTGGCACGCCAGTTCGTCACAAAGAAGGTCCACGACACGTAGGCGATGATAGCCCCCAGCGCAATGCCGATGAACTGCGGCCCGGCCTGCGAGTTGAGCGCGAAGCAGACGATGCCCATCTCAAAGGTGGTCGGGACAATCATGAAGAGAAGGGCGTAGGCTAAGGTCCAGAAGGCACGGCTGCCGCGATCCAGGTCCTTGCTCAGCACACCCGTTTCGCGGTTGAGGTGGTAGTTGAGGTCGAGCTTGTGCAGCTTGGTGAACATCTCCATCGCTAGCTTGGTCGACGCGTGGCCGCCGACAGGCGCAAACAGCACCGTCTTCATCTCCTCCGTGATGGAGGACGTGATGCGGCAGATGCCGTACGCCATGACGCAGCCAAAGACACCCACCGTGAACGGCCCAGCAGCGGCGACGGCGCCAGTCGATGCGGTGGCGGGGGCCAGTATATCGACAATCGTCTTGAACCAAAACGGCACCGCCACCTTCAGCAACTTCGCCAGCAACACGCACAACACACTGCCAGCCACCAGCGCCTTGATCTTCGGCTCGCCTTTCGGCCAGAGGTACGACCAGACCTTGCTCAGCACTCGGCGGATCGGAATTTCCGACGCGTCCTCTGAGATCTGAATCCCGTCCTGCCGCGGTGGGGTAACGGAAACTGACTTCTTCGCAGGGGATGTACCGCCGCCAGAAGCGCCTCCACTGTTGCCGCCGCGCGCAGCACTCTCCCCCTCACCCTGTTTGTGTGCGTCACTAACCTGCTTGTCGGCGGCGGGCACAGTGGCGCTCGTGCCCCCGCTCTGCTGCTCTCTCGCCCGCAACTCCTTCTCCGCCGTCTCTTCCCGCTCGCCCTCGCTGACGCGGTGGATGACCTCTGTCTCATGGCTCGAGAGCGGCACGAAGGTGCCTCGAGAGGTCGTGGAAGCGGTCTTCGCCTCGGCAGCGGCCTCCTTTCCTGTCGCCTCACGCGCAGCGTCCGCTTTGTTCACGCTCTCCAACTCGCGCGAAATTTCGCCAACCTTCGCCGCCGACGCATCCTTCAGCGACCCGGGCGTGCTGCCAAACTTGAATGCCTGCGCTGCCGACTCGCGAAATTGCTTCTTCTTCTCGTCCTCGGAGGGAGGCGTAGAGCTCGGAACGCGCAGCAGCCACGACGGCCACACCAGCGTTCGAGCAGGAGCGCAAGTGTTGGAGCGACAAGAGAAGCGTGCGAGAGCATCCCACCGAGCACCGCACCCTGCGCCACAGGCGCTCCTCTTCTCGCACGGAGCGCCGTCGAGGCACTCTGCGCGAGTGCCGCACCACCTCGTGACGCATACCAATGCTGCGAGACACTCGTGGATGTCCCACGCAGCAGCACACCTCCGCAACGCAGCATTGTCGTGTGTGAAGACGAAAACTGAATCACCTAAGGTGAGATTATTGTCAAAAGGGACAAGGAGGAGCGCAATGCACAAGAGCGGCGAGAAAAATATATATAGCGATCGCAGTGAAGAACAGTTGTGCTAACGACAACAGAATAAAGCCTGACAGAGGAAAACGAAGACGGAAACTAAAAGAGGGAGAAAAAAAGCCTCTTGTCAGACAGCGGTAAGAAAGTAGGAAAGCAGAGAGTCCCAAAGTGTAAATAGGTAAAGTAAAACCGGTTGCGAGCAGAAGGAGAAAAGACACTCAATAAAAAGTGTGTGAACCACCGCAACAGACGATGATGACTGCTTGGTTGCGGATTTCTCTTCTCTCCGACTATGGATGAAACTGAAAGAGGCACACGTGGTTTCTTACAGTCTTACTCAGAGAAAAAAAAATGTGACCAGTCGGCCTGCAGTCTCGTTCCCTTCTCGTGTTGGCAGTAGTCAGTCGAGCGAGACACGAAAAAAAAAACACAAACGATAGTAAATAGTTTCCCTGCAGCACTCAGGTTGCGCAGCAGCGCTGACGTCACGCGGAGAGAAGAGGGGGAGAAAGAAAAAAGGCGGTTCGCAGTAGTCTTAGTGTAGTGGGTAACAGTTCCTCCGCCTTCGTCAACCAGCGTTTTGTTTTTTTCTCGTTCTCGATTCAATCGATGGCTGAAAGACTTAAGAGAGAGGGATAAAAGAAAACGCTGCCTTCAAACGTGAGTTTTTTTTCTCAAAAGCTAGTTGGAAAAAGAAAGTTAAATACTATGAGGGAGACAAGCGTAAGATCATTGACCACTTGATGTACAAGCCTCACCTCGGTTACCGAAAAAAATAGCGATGCGTATCCGGTCAATTGAAGGTAAAAGAGAGAAAGAGAGGTGAAATAGCGGAGAGAAGCTGCAGCTCTACACCTCCTTCCTTTTGTTGCTGCTGTTGTTGTTTGTTTTTGTTGTGTATTAAAAGAAGACACGAAGCGGGCAGATGTGTCGAATGCGACAACACGCTGATCCCACGCTGTTGCAGCAGCTGCACCTTGTACAAGCGTTTCCTGCTGCGAGAGTCAAATGCTCTTCTGTGTGAGATTCAAAGAGGAAAAACAAGGTGCGGTGGCGGTGAGGAAGTGGAGATGAAGAGAAAAAGAGCAGTTTCAGGGCTGCGGCCGCAACTAGAGAGCAGACAGAGGCGCGTGCGCTCGCCTGTATCTCGAAAACGTCACGGCGCACGTGAGCTAAGGGCGACAGACTTGACGTCACTATGCAACGGTGCAAGATGCCTCCGCTGTGTAGGAGGCCTAAGTCAGCAGCCCACACACACACAGACATATAGTAGCGCACGCACACCCAACCGCTTAAACCAAAAGAGGCGATTTCGCCTTCAGCTGCCTTCCTTTTCATCTTTTTCAATAGCCAAAGAGAGAACTCAAAGCGCCGCCAGTCTTTCTCTCATTGCCGTTCCTTGCTTTTGTGGATGTGCAAGTAATGCATTATGCGTTTTGTGGGAAATTGACTATTTTGGTTTCTTGTGTGTTGGGAGACCAACAAAGCCCTCGCGCTCTCGTTTCGCTCGGCTGCCAGTCCGAATACTCTATGCGTGCAATTTAGTCTCTCTTCTATCAATATATGTGCCTCTCTTTATTAGCATTCATCTCAGCGTTGCTTTTCACGAGCAATAAGGACTAGAAAAAGAATTGTTTTGTTTTGTGGGCTGTCACGGCAACGGCATTTCAGTAAAAGAGGGCAATTGTGTACTTTGTAGCGACTGGTAGTACTCGATGCCACAATAATGAATCAAGCAAAAGAGCCCACAAACGCACACACAACCTGTCGACTCGCTTGTCAACAGCTCCCATGTCAGCGTGCTAAAAGCGACCGTCTCGCCTCCGCCTGGGAGAAGGGTGGTGTTCGCGCGAGACTTTGGTAGCCGCCAGCACCGACCGGCGTGGCACCGCCGTAACGGCTGCCGCGTTGCGAGGGGTTGTAGGCCGAGGTCGCGCCAGGGCGACGGCGGCGTGGAATGCGGAACAGGCTTGGAACGATGAGGCTGTCGATATCGTCTAACGACGCACCCTGCGCAATGCGCGTGCAGCAGGCCTCAAGAAAGTCAATCTCGAAGCGACTGAGCGGGAAGGACGTGACCCAGACGCCACACGGGGACTGGTAGCCGTGCTGCTGCTGCTCCGCCACCGACGCGTACTCCATCACATCAAAGAGGCTGCGGTGGAAGCCCGCACGGTACAGGTAGGGTGCGATGAGGTCGACGCCGTGCAGCACCAGCGTGCCATCCGTCATGAGCTCCATCGACACCGCCGGCGCCGCCTCGAAGCGGCGGACGAGATTCCACCGCTCCTTGTCGGTCTGGCCGCACTGGGGGCAGCCCTCCACCGAGCCGTCCTCGGCTTTCACACGCGGTGCTCCGCACTGCCGACAGTGCGGCACCCACAGCCGCACCTGGCTCGGAAGCGCCTGCAGCCCGTCGTGGTGGCCCTCAACAAAGTGCACCACCACCACACCGGCGTCATCCTGCGAGGACAGCAGGGGCGGCGTCAGCCCGCTGCCCTCTGCCGCCGTAGAGTCAGAAGCAGCTGCAGCGGATTCCTTCTTCACCCGCATCACCGGCGGGTCCGCACTCGCAGCGCTGGACGGCCTCGGCGACGGGCTCCGCGGTCGCCGACTGCCCGCAGAAGCCAACGCTGTCGCGATCGTGGCCGAATCGCCGTGCCGGGGCGGCGACGGACCCGCCTGCACCTCAACGCCGTCGTCATCGTCGATGACCTCGCCGAGGTAGTTTTCGTAGTCGCCCTGCGTGGCGTCCACCACCTCCGTGAACTGCTCTTTGCGGCGCACACGTGTAGCGTCGCCATTGCGGAACGTGCCGTCCGGCTCCAGCACCACCATGTGAGTCCCACTCGGCATCTGGTCCATCACGTTCTTCATCCACACGTCCACCTCCAGCGACGAGGCAATGACGCGGCGCTCGCACACCGGGCACGGCCCTACAGGGTCGCGCATCGATCGGCACTTGTCCAGCATCACAACCCATGACTCGAGGTCACAGCACTGGAGGTGGTTGCAGTCCCTGCTCCGCACCGGGTAGCGCATGGGAAGGCGTGAGTAGGGGCACAGAAGGGAGAACTCGACGGACGACACCAGGAGCTCGTCGTCGTCGTCGTTGGGCGAGGCACGCGCCGTCCCTGGTGAGCTGCCAGTCGGCACCGCGGCACGCACCGACGCTGATGCACCGCGCTGCGGCGACGTCATGAGTGTTTGGTCTCCAAACGCTACTTTCATGGCCCGCAGGCGGTGAGCGTGGAGTCGCCCCGCGGCCTCGCGGCTGCCCTGCTGTGACTGCTCCAGCTCCCGGACGATGCGCTGCCGCACCTCCTGCAGCGTGCTCGAGACCTCGCTGGTGGCGATTGGTGTGGTGGTTGGCTGCTGCGCCTCACGCGACTCGCCGCGCTCGTAGCTGCCGTGGTGGGTGGAGGACACGGACCAGTGTTGCTGCCCCAGCCCCACGGTGCTGCGGCTCGAGCCATAGCTGTCCCGCTGCGAGGCAGTGAGTGGCGGAAAGAGTGGGCTGGCTGTTTCGATACGATGCGCAGCTCCGGTACGCCGCGCCGTGGCTGCGTCGAAGAAGCTGGCAATGGAAAAGTGATCCCTGCTCGATTGGCTGGCGGTGACCAAGGGTGGACGGCCCCCGCCTTCTTTAGGCGGCATCGTCGCCACTTGTCAGCAAGCCCACGCAGCGCGAGTGGAAAACCAGAGGGGGGAAAAGTTTGAAGAGAGAGTACTTGAGTGAGTGAGTGCGGCACGTTAAAGCACTCGCACGATACCGCCGGCAGCTGTCTTGTCGGGTCACTGAAAAGAGTGAAAATGAGTAAGATGAAGAGCAATTACACAGAAAGAAGCAAAAATAGGAGAAGATGGTGGAAGAAGGTGGAGCAGCAAGAACAAAAGAAAAATAAAGCGCGGTGCGATGCCAAAGGGTTGATGCACCTTCGGTTTTGCGACTGTTATTTTGATGTACCTACGCCGCGACGAGCCTCAACATGATCGTGTCGTGTGCGTGTGTACTCAGTGCAATTCTCGGTGAGCCGTGGAAGCGAACCGCTGCAGCCTCCTCTCCTCTCCAGATGGGCACTCGCTGCTGTGTGCGCTGGTTTGCACGTGAGTGTGAGACTAACACTACTTTTACGAAGAAAAGCCGGTGCTTTTGTTCTCCTTCTACCTTATTTTCAAAACTATGGTTGTGCGGTAAAGCGTGCGGAGTGCATCCTCCAAACAAGATGAGAAGGTGAGGAGAAGCAGAAAAGAAGAGATGCGAAGGCGCGCGTGCATGGAGAACCGTTACCGACGACCGCCCGTCATGCAACACGTGCGGCAAGACGGTGATTAAAGCGCTCTTCACAGCTGTACCTAGGTGACTCGTGTGGCGACCCTCCAAAAAGAGCAGCAGAGATATCTTCGCACCATTTCGCGCTGTGCTGGCACGCACACGGAAAATGATAGAAATTTATCACGAAAACACTGGCTTGTCGCAGCGACCGCAGTGACGCTGTATCCGAGGAAGTGAAGTGGGTTCCTGTAGGTGCGTGGGCGATTTGAGAGGTGAGGCGCTGAGCAGTTGTCAAATACCGCACACAGCAGAGCTAATAGTGAAGAGAAAAAAGATGTGGCTACCACCACCAAGAAAAAAAAAAGAAATCACATGTGAAAAAAAAAATAGGATGAGAAGAAAAAAAAACTCAGAAATTGATCTCGCGCAATAGTCATGAACACAGAAGCAAAACAGAACCTTTGTCTCTCCGTAAAGCGAGTGAAAGAGAAGAAAAAAACTTTTGTGGAAAGATCAACGCTACTTGCGTGCCTGTGTGCCCGCCTTTCTCGCTGCATCTCTTGCGCTTCGGTCGCTACTTCCTCGCACTAATCGTACCGCAGTGCATACACCCACTTTGCGCGCTGATACGCGTACACCAGCAGGCTGAGGGACCAGAAAACGTACATGGAGTTCAGGAAGGACGGCGCCAGAAGCCGCGGCGTGCGCATCGCGTGCAAAAAGTACTGCGCCGACGCAGAGGTGGCAGCGGCACACATGTAAAAGTTCGACAGCTTCGCATCATATGGGTACATCACGACAGCTGCCCCACCAATGGCTGTGTTAATTGCGCCAGTAATAAGCATGATGCGCCGGCTACTGCCGTACCAGCACGCCACGGAGCCGCAGGCGTTTAACACGGAGAACGCCCCCGCGCCAACAGCGAATGGGATGTAAATCATGTTCCTGCGTTCCCGTTTTTTGTTTTTTTTTTTTTAGAAATGAATAGTTTGGAAGACGGCAAATCGAATTTAAGTTTTAAAGTGTTTTTATTTTGTTGCCTGTCTCCCGCTGCTTATGACAAGTGACTTCTGGGGTGCTCCCACAAAACACAGAAAAAAAAAATGTGAAGAAGGGAAAAAAAAACGTCTCTGAAACCTTTCTTTGGTTGTTAAGGTGCAATAAGTTTTTTTTGAGGGGAAAGGGATGGGAGGAAACGCAACGCCTTTCTTGTGATGGTGTGCGTAGAGGAGTAATACCGAGTGGTTTTAGCTGCTCCTCTGTAGCAGTGGGCGTATCAACGCGCGCGCAGGATGGGGTAAGACAATGTAACACAGTGTTGTTGTTTTTTTTTTTCTTTAAAAATGTTGTGTGCGGGAAGAGTGCAAAATGCACGCAGGAAGAATTGCCGCCAAGGTGAGAAAGGGAGGAATTGGTAAAGGACGGGCGGAGGTTTTGTGGAGAGTGAAGTCGCTGCGCTAGGCAAAGAGTGGAGTACAGAGAGAGAACCGAAGACGCAAAGCATGCATCCGCACATAAACCGCAGCTTATGCGCTGACCCATACAGGGATAAAGCAAAAAGTTATTTTCCCAGCCCGCCAAGTTGATAGAAAGCTCAACCTGCAAACATTAGCACGGAGGGAAACGAGTAGCGTTTCACAATTTAAAATAATCTACAAGGAAAAAAAACGTGCTAAAGCTCTCCTTCCTCCTTTAAACATGCTGCTCGAAATACAGCCAGCATTCGCGACGACTACACTTTTTGCCAGGCCAGGCTGAAGGGCGGTTGCAGGGGTGCAGTTCCTTCTTTTTCCTTTCTTTTTTCAAACGCGTAAGTGATGATGCGTCAGCAGGCCCAGCCTGTTCTTGCAAGCGCAAGCGCTGCTCAATGCGCAGACACGCGTGCCACACCCGTCGTCACAGGCCCTGCAGCGGCGCCTCCTCGTGCCCGCTAATGGAAGACAGCAGCGCACTCAGCGACAGACGCCCCGTCCACGAATGCGTGACAGCTCCTGGCGACTCACTCGATGGTAAAGGGGGAGGCGGGGTCGCCGCCTCCTCCAGCGCCGCTCGCAGGTCGCTTCCCCGCTGCTGCCGGCGGGACGGACTGCGGGTACCCTCGCTGCCGTCGCGCCTCTCCGCTGTGGCAGCGGTGGACGGCGAGCGGGCCTCGTAGAAGAGGGGGGATCCGCTGGGACTGCTGATAAAGGGGGAGAAGTCTGCCTCCTCCTCCTCTTGCAGCTGGGCCGGCGACAGTGGCCGGGACGCGGAGCGGCGCTTTTTGGGACTGCTTTGCCGTCGCCCGCCTTTCGCAGGCGACCGTCTCTTTTCCACCGAGGCAACGAAGACCTCTTCGTCCTGGCTCGCATCTTCTCGCTTACCGTCCGCTTCGCTTGAGCTACCCAGCGCTTTGGCTGGCGTGCGGAGTTGCGACGCCCGCCGCGTACCCGTCTCCGCCGCCTCTGACTGCAGCTGGTGCATCAGCACTGTGCTGCTGCGATAACTGCTGGTACGACCCTCATCCACGCTCTGCCAACTCTCGCGCTGGGACGACTTTGTCTGCATCGAGAGCAGCAGCGGCGCCGCCACGTCGTAGCACGCACAGGCCTGGCCAAAAACGAGGTTGCACCGGTAGCCCTGCGTTACAATCACGTTGAAGGCAAGCAGCACCACCTTGCCCACCAGCGCCGCGGTGCCAGCTCGCCAGCTGCTCTCCTCCACTACCTGCCGCACGAAGCGGAAGTACGGAGCCACCGCGACCGCCTCCGCCCGCGTAAGGTCGCGCGCGAGCACTGGCGCACTGTAATGCCCCTCTGCATCCGACAACATGATCGACGCCGACGGCGCGGAGGTTGGCGGCAGCGAAGAGGACCGGCTCGTCGCCTGCGATTGCCGCTGCCGCTGCTCCGCCTGACGCTGCCGCCCCCACTCGGAGGTGCTTCGTCGCCCCGATGTGAGCTGCGGCACCTCGAAGACGCCGGGCAGAATCCGCGCCGCCAAGAAGCGAAACCACCGCTCCACTGATGTCGCGTTCGCCTCGGCGTGGATGGTGTACTGCAGCAGGTGGATGAGGAGCGGCAGCAGTCCCGTCTCGTCGCCGGGGAGCAGCAGCCGCAGCAGGCGGTGGCCTGGGACGCTGTGGGCTCCATGCTTCGCCGCTGGAGGCGAGCGCGATGGCGAGCGCGACGTGGCTGGGGGTGGCGAGACTGTCGGGTCGGAGGGCCTGCCATCGACGCTCTCGATCATGTCGAGCAGCTCATCCAGTGACTGCACAATCATGGTGTAGAACTTGCCGCTGTAGGCGGCCCACTGCAGCACGCAGTCCGCCGCGTACAGCTGCAGCGACGCCAACTGGGCGTACCGCACGTGTGACTTGGAAAGAAAGCAGATGGCAAGCAGATGGAGACTGATCTCGTGCAGCGCCGCCTCATGCGAGGCCCACGCCGTCGCCCGCACCACCCCCGACTGCGGCGCCGTCGAGTTGCGCGGCGACAACGTCTCGCTGCTGTCGTGTGGGCACAAATTCGGGCTGCTGAGGAGGATGAGGATGTCGACGCACTGCCCAATGCGCTCCACCGGCGTGGACTGCTGAGTCGCCAGCAGGCGCTCCAGCCCAGCAGGCTCTCGAGGCACGTCAGACGACCTTGCTGGGCGAGCCTCTTGGGCGGCTGCAGGCGAGGCGGGGCGACTTGACGGAGCCGACGCGCTTGGACGAGAACGCTGGCGGGGCGGAGAGGTGCTCCGCGATGCAACGGACCGCCGCCGCTTGGCAGGGCTCAGAGATGGCTGCAGTGGGTCGCTTTCACACAGGGCGGCCTCCATCGCTGCCGTGATCTCGCCAGACAAGCGCTCCACAACACCCTCTAACGCCATCCGGTCGAGAAGCCGCGCGCGCAGCTTTGCGTCGCTGCAGGCGGACATGCTTGCCAATCCGCACAGCCCGCGCAGAGGAGCTGCACGCATCAGGTGCGAAAAGCCCGATCGGCTCGTCGCGATGTCGCTCACAACACGCCGCTTCTTCTCGATCACAGTCGCGAGCAGTCCATCGTAGCGAGACGAGCACACCGCCGGAGGAAGCGCTGCGTCGAGCAGAAACTCGATCAGGTAGCACTCCTGCAGGGTGTCCGCGACGCGTCCCTCGATGCCGCATCCTTGCCACGCCTGCTCGAGACCGTCCATCTCAGCGTGCAGGTTTCGGTCGCCAACGATAATGTCCGCTGCAGAGCCTCGCCCCTCTTCGTCCAGCTCATCGTCTCCCTCTTCCAACCGCCGTGCGGTGCAGCACACAAAGGAAAGTAACAAAAGTAGCCGGCTGTTGGTCGACACACTCTGGCAAAAGTTGACCGACACGTTCGCGTACACGAGCAGGACGCGGATGCACTCATCCAGCAGAAGGGCTAGCTGGCGATTTGGCCGATGCCCCGGAGACGGTGCGGCGGCTGAAAAGAGCACGCGCCGGGTGTTGTGCGAGCCACGGCGAGAGGCCGGCAGCTCTGGGGCCGACGCGCCATGCCCGCGCTGGGACACACCAGGACTACGGTACGGCTCACCATTCAGCAAAGTCGCCAGATAATCGGCATCCTGCCAGATCAACGCGTAGCCTTGTCGCACCAGCCGCAGCGCGTCCGTGGAAATGCGCCTGTTTTTGGCGAGCATCTTTGCGTCGAAAAGGTTGACCGCGGTGACGAAGAGTGACGACGAGAGAGGTCCGTCAAGGTCGATGGAGCTGCCCACCGCGTGACTTGCAGTGGCTGGTCTCGTTAACAGGGGTGGCGCCTTTTTGGCCAGGCGGTCGTCCAGGGGAGGTGGGGACGCGGGGGCTGTGTCGCTCCGGTCCAGCTCCATTTGCAGCTCCTCATTGTCCAGCCGAGACGGTGACAGCCGTGGGGAGATGGGGGTGGAGGAGGAGGGAGAGCTGCCGCAGCTGCTACCGCTGCCCTCGGCTGGAAAAGGAATGGCCACAACGTCCTCTTCGGTGAAGAGTGGCTGGAACTGGCGCAGCTTGTCTAGAAAGCGCTGAAGGGCGAGCGCGATGTCATCCTCCTCGGCGGAAGTGCCGTTTTGGCTCCACGCGCGCGATCGCGATCTCGTGCGCTGTCGCATACCGAGCTGTGCATTTAAGCGCAAAAAGAAAGGACGCAACTGGAGAGCGGCGAAGTGAAAGGGAAAAAAAAGACGAAGAAGCAGAAAGAACGCAGAGCCACGGAAAATATTCCTCAGTCTTCGTGGTGCCTCTAAGGGTGGTTGAAGTCTACAGTACACACAAAATAGAGAAAAAAAGAGGCCGCACGAGTTTGTAGAAGCAAAACAACAGCTGGTTGTCAACTAGCACCGCGCTACAACGCTGCTTAGATCTATGGAGGTGCTTGACGACAGGCGGGAAAGAAAGAAAAGAAGCGAAGAGATACCAAGGTCAGGTACGTATGTGTATGATTATGCGTGTGTGTGTGTGCTTCTGTGTGTGTGTGTGTTGGTCAAGAGACTCGAAAGAGCAGCGCCATGAATATTTGAGTGGGTTCGCGGATACAGGCTTCCACTATTACGACTTTCAGAAAGGTGTCGATTCGTTCTCCAGCCGCAATATGCTGGTTTTTTGTTGTTGTTGTTGTTGTTTTTTGCCGAAAGGTAAAGCGGCAGCGGAGCGGCGAGGTCTAGGTGGGCTACACAAAACGGTGCAGCGTCGCAGAGTGAACCGAAGCAGCACCCCTGTGGCTGTGAGAGAGCCTGTTGTGTGATGACTGCTGTGTTCATAAAGAAGGTAAAGACGCAGAAAGAGGGGAGGTGGGTACAAACTACAAAAAGAAGAAAATCAGCAAACGAGGACGCTCTCGCCTCACGGGGTTGAGGATAGCACTAGTAGCCAGCAGTAGCTCCGCCTTCACTTGCCGTGACATTCAGCGAAAACACACCGCACTTTTGCGACGCTGACGGACTGATGCAGTGCACACAAGTCTCGTCTGGAGAGTAGCCCCGCGCTTCTCGTCCTTTATTAACGCGCGACCATCACGAAGGTGAAGGGAAAAAAAGGGAGTAGCCGTGTGCGTTTTGCCATCCTAAATAAAGCCGCCCACTCGACTTCCGACACAGCCCAGCAGAGCGGCAGCTTCTACACAATTCGGCAGCTCCGCATGTTTCCCATTTAAAGCAAGACGTCGCAGACGCTCCATCCGACAATTTCGAGTAATGCAAGGCTGTGCAAGCATCGCGTCTTTTTTGTTGTTATTGTTGCTTGCTTGTTGTTGTTTTTGCCGCAGCAGACAGCACAACCGCCCGAAATAGCGGAAGACGTAAACTATAGGAAAAGCATCTAAGTAAGGAAAATTGACAGAGAAGTTTGCTGAAGCATTGATTGGAAAAGGGGAAAAAATTACAAAAAAAACCTCCAGTTGAAGTAGAGGGAGACTCATATACAAGCCGAAGCAATGCCAAATGAGCTTTCAAAGCTTCGCCTCCGTGGCGTAAACGGCAGCGAAATGAAGGGGTAAGCAAGAAAAAATAATGTGCAGCGCATTGAGCTGCTGCTGCAAATCCCGTGCAGTCGCGCCGCGTGCAGCTGCACCCTATCTTCTCCCCTTTTCATCCGTACGTCAGCTCGCGCGCAGCAAGCTAGAAAAAGGCCGGCGTCGGCTCATCCTCCAGCATCCGGCGGCGGCGTTCCTGCTCTTCGGCGCGCTGCACCCACGAGCGGAAGAGTTCGGCTTGCACGACCTTGTCCAATGCGTGCAGATACTCCGCATGCGTACCCAGCGCCTCGCTGTGGTCATCGTGACCTTCCGCGCTCCCTGCCTCTGCGTCCACCGCTTCGGCTGAGTCGGCGCGCTGAGGCGACGGGCCTTTGTACGGAATGCCGAGGTAGTGGCACATGTACAGGCAGGAGCGGTGCGACAGGCAGAAGGCGAGCAGCTCGCCGGCCTCCACCAGAAGCGTCTGCGAGAAGCGCGGTGCCCCGAGAGGGCCTACGCCGGAGGACACGACGTCTTTGCTCTCGAACGTCTTCTTGCACGTGGGGCAGGCGATGCTCACACAGGACGCAACAACGTCGGCCTCCAGCCAGCCGCCGCAGTCCTGGTTCGGACACGCCACGTACGTGCGCCGCTGCACGCCCTTGTACTCGAGCAGTAGCCCGAGAAAAGCTTCCTCGACCGCTTGAAGCACCTCCTCCGAACCATGAGGTGCGTTTTCCGCCGAAAGCACCGACACGGCGCTGAGGCCGTCCCGGAAGACAAGAACGCGACACGCCTGCCCCATCAACCACAGCGAGTCCCTCCACCGATTGTGCTCCTCGTCAGCCTCGCGCAGCCGATAGCCGCCAAGCAGCAAGTCCTCGTCCTCCATTCCGCCGAGCGCGGGCTGGTAGACGGTCACAACTTTGAAGAAGCGGTGCATGCGGCACTGAAAGCGCCACCACAGCTCGTCGGGCAGCAGGTTGAACTCAAAACGCACACGCACCCCGCGGTGGAAGAGAACAGGCGCCAGCTTTTTAAGCGTCTGGGGCGTGTCCAGCGGGGCAAGGGACGGCACGTAGTAGCGCGTGAGCTTCTCGGACATGACAACGGGACGGCCCACGCTGGGGTCCACCGGCACCTCCTCGGCCAGGACGTCGAACTCGTCACTCTCCACCTCAACCGGGTAGAGAAGCTGCATCGCCTCGAGCAGCTCTACGCACATCGCAACATCGGCGTCGTCGGGAGGTCGGCGCAGAAAATCCTCCAGCGGCTTGCGGAAGAGGACGCGGGCGAGCGGCCAGCGAAGAAACCCTTTGCGCATGAGACACATGTCCGCCACCTCCGCACTACTCACGACGTACTCGAGACCGCCAATCATGCTGCGCAGGTGGAGTGGCGTACGCAGCAGATGCGCGTACGAGAACAGCGAGGCAGCCATGCGGTTCAGCCACCGCGGGTAGAGCACGATGAGGGAGTTGCCCTCCAGCGAGTACTGGTTGAAAAGGTAGATCATGTCCCAACTGTGCATGAGACGAGCCACCTGCATCAGCTCTTCCTCGGAGTCGATGCCGACGTTGACAGCCATCTGCACCAACTCGCCAATCCGCATCAGCAGCTTGGTGGGATGCCGCCGCTTTACCTCCTCGATGTCGTCAAGAAGCTTCGCGTGCCGCCCCGGCACCGCCGCCGCGGGGTACTCGCGATCCGTCGTGCAGTCCTCCTTCGCCACCGCCCCGAGAAACCGCAGCAGCCCGCTGATCTTCTCCCCCGACAACTGCCGATGTGAGCTGCCGGCGGCGATGATGAGACGCGTCTTGCACGACACGGCGAAGTTGCCCACAATAACGCGGCGCGGATCGCGTGCGCGCAGCACAGCGCCGCGAGGTTGTCCCAGCGCGCCACCAGCAGCCTTTGAGGGGGACGTCGGAGGCGGAGTCGTTGCGCCAGAGCTGCCCGCCGCGACAGCAGGGACGGCAGCGGTGGTGCTTGACGCAGCGATCAGCTCGTCGATGTAGGACCGCAGTTTGCCCTCCACTTTGTTAAGAATCATCTCCACGCTGCGCTGCCCTTGCACGCGGAGCTCGTCCAGATGCGTGGCCACAAGCACGACACGTGCGCTGGGAAACTTGGCGAAGACCTCCGCAATCCAGCGCTGCAGCCGCTCCTCCTCACGCACGTTGATGCCGCTGCTCTGGAAATCCTGCTCTACCGCCGAGAGCTTCCACACCAGCACAAAGATGGAGCGCTCCGTTAGAAAGTAGGTGTGCGAGTGGTACGCCTCCTGGCCCGCGAAATCAGACAGGATGATGTCGACGGAATCGCCGTCGATCGACATGCGCTTCTCCTGCACCTCAACTCCAGTAGTGGTTCGCACCTCCGGCAGGTTCTTGAAGAAGAAGGGCTCGGATTCGAAGCATTTGCGGAGTGATGTCTTGCCCACTTCTTGGTAACCTAGCAGAATGAGCTTTCGCCTGTAGATTTGCTGGTTTTTGAAGCGAAGTCGTGGGATTCCCTGAATCATCTCCACAAGCCCGCGCTGCGGTCGCGACGAGGAGGACGACGTTGGCTGGCTGTCCTCGGCACGCACCGCGTTTTGCAGGACGTAGCGCGCCATCAGCCCCTTGCTCTTGTTCTGCTCTCGCATTTGCCGCAGGTGTGCCTGCACCTCGGAGAGCTGCGTGCCTGAGCTGCCTGCGCGGGGTCGCTCCGTCGCCGCCGGCGGTGGTGCTGTGGAAGTGTCGCCCGGCAGCACGACACGTCCTCTCGTGATGGGAAGGTCGGTGGCTGCCCGCGGCTCCGCTGAGGTGCGCACCACCGTGCCTTGGACGGCGCCGCGCGTTTCGCTCGGGATGGTGTGCCCGGCAACGGCGCTGAATGGTGCATCCGCAGGATCGCGGTGCGCTGCGGCAGCAACAAGAGGTGCCGGCGGCTTGACATCCACCAACTCTGCGCGCGTAGGCGCCTTTGGCGGCGGAGACTCCGCCTCGTTGTTCTCGATGCCGACATCGCGTGGCGTGCTGTGTGAGCGAAAAGGACTGCGTGCGACGCTCTCGTCGTTGCCCGTGCCCCCAACCGGCGTGGAGCTCTTCGTCGCAGAGGCCATGTGGTGGCTCGAGGGTGGCGGTGGCGGTGGCGGTGGCGGTGGCGGTGGCGGTGGCACGCCCTGCGACACCGTGGTACCTGTTGGTGAAGTCACTGCTTGCAACGGCACTGAAAGGCCGTTCGAGGCCTCCTCGGAGCTACCATCCAGCATAGAAGAGAGTCTCAACGGTGTGTGGTGAAACTGACGATGTGATCTTCAGTTTTTTTTTTCCGTGAAAGTCGTACCAAGTTGCACCTTGTATCTTTCCAAGCCACCGGGAGACTTAAGAAAAAGCAGAATCCTTGCCGAATCGCTGCAAAAAAAAAAAAAAGCAGTGTGTATATCCTACCGTTCCTACGGAGTTGCAAATTCGGCACTTTACCTGCCAATTCCGGCAAATGACAACAAAAGAGCAAAAAGAAGAACGCAACAGGTGCTCGGCAGACAAGCCCTTCGAGGTTGTAGAATTGAATGCGTAGTGCTGCTGGGCACAAACAAAGCTAGACTTGTCACGGATGACAAATCGCAGAGCTCAGAGCTGAAAACGACGAAAAGAAGGAACAGAGCGTGGAAACACGTGAAGGCAAGGGAGAAGAAGGCAGGGGTGTGAGAAAGAGCGAATAAAAACTCTGCAGCATTTTAATTTTATTTTGTTTTTTTTATTTTGCATAGGAACGCAGCGAACCCGCGCAATACTTTCTCACTCTGTTTTGTTTTCTCCGTCTCTCTGAGGCGAATACGTTGCCGTCTGAGCCGCAGCGACGCAGTGTGTTCCTCTCTTTCTCTCTCTCCGTCACCAGACACGAGGTGCGCAAAAGAAGAGGCACACCGATGTCGGAAGAGAAAGCTGCATCCTTTGGCACTGCGTGGAAGATGCCTCCCTCTGTTCCCTAGCCGGCGGAATGCGGCTCCCAGCAACGTCGCAGTGTCGTGGAGGGTCGAGGCCAGAGCGAAAGCATGTAGGCCACCAGAAAAAAAAAAGGTAAAAAAACTTTTTTTTTCCAATAATGAGTAGCACATTGCTACGCCGTGGTCTTCCACTGACACACGTGTGTATTTTCCTCTTCTTTTCTCTTTCTTTAGTAATTGAACAATTAACACTGATTGCTGATGCCTCTCCCGAACAATAATAATAATAAGTCATTCCCAATAGTGATCGATGAAGAAGCAGTGCAGCTAGGATAGGCAGAGAGTAACAAAAGAAGGTTGTGTGGCGCCACTTGACTACTGCACGGAAAAAAAAAATCTCCATGAAGCCACTCTGTTTTGGTGCACGTTAGAGAGGATCGAAGAGAAGCCACCAATACTTCTTTCTTCTTTTCTCGCCCGCTTACTCTCGTGCATCTCCTGCTGCTTCCCCGCCCTTCTCTCCCTGTTTTTGTTGTTGTGGTTTTGGGGGAATTCCAATCATAGCTGATGAATTTTAACGGCGTTGAAGCAATAGTAGACGCCCTACAGTAGACAAGAACAACAAAAGAGGCAGTGATACAAATAAAAAAAAACATATATAGAGAGCGCCGCAGTAAAACAAAATGTAGAGTTGCAGGATGTATACAGTCACTCGTGGTTTTCCCGCCGGCGCATTTCACTTTCTTTTTTCCTCTTTCAAACTTCGCGTCATTTCATTCCACGTCCATTCGAACAGATAAAAGAAAGAGCGAAACTCCTCGAACAAACCACTCACATTCTGTATTGCATTGTTCTTAGAGCGTAGAGTTGAAACGCTCGGGTAAAGACAACGCAAATAGAAGGAAAAGGAACAAAAAATAATAATTAAAGAGCGCGGTGTATGGCTTACATGAGAAAATCGCAGCAGACCTGTGCCGTCCCCATCAGAGGAAGTACTCGGGCACCTCATTCCGCTGGCCGATTTCACGCGCCTCTGCGGGTGCCGCCTCGAAAATCTTGAAGTTCTTGTTGAGATGCTCATCAAGTTCGAGAATGGAGGCGACGTTGCCGCAACGGTAGCAGTAGTTCGGCGCGGACCAGACGGTCACGAGCGTGTCGTTGAACATAGCCTTGTAGCCCTCCATGACAAGCTGGTGAGAGCGGCAGATGAGGTCTAACTTGTTGGTCTCGTTGAATTGGCCGACGACGTCACCACCGAAGAGGTAGCCGGCGCCGCGAGGCGACAGACCCCAGCCGTCGATGTCCTCCGGATCAGACCACAGCAGGTCGCACATCGCACCCTCGTGCGGCACCTCGCAGTTGCGGCGGATCGAGCGCATCTGATCTACGGTCTGGATAGATGGCGAAAGGCCGGCGTGCACGCAGAAGATTTTGCCCTCGACGACGCTCGCCAAGGGAAGCAGGTCGAAGACCTCCGTGCAGTAGCGCCACACGTTTACGCTGCCGTACTTGCGCAGACACTCATCGTAGAACCCGTACACCTGCGTGATCTGGCGAGACTCGTGGTTGCCGCGCACCAGCGCAACTCGGCGAGAGTACTTGATTTTGAGCACCAGCAGCAGCAGAAACGACTCCACGCTGTGGTAGCCGCGGTCTACAAAGTCGCCCATAAAGACGTAGTTGGTGTCCGGAATCTCACCACCCACGCGGAACAGCTCGAGAAGATCGTAAAACTGCCCGTGGATGTCGCCGACGATTGTGCACGGTGCAGGGATCTTGTGCACGTTCTCCTCACTGGTGAAGATCTCCTTTGCCTTCTCACAAAGACGCTTCACGTCGGCCTCCTTGACATTCTCGCACCGGTTGAGCGTGGCCAGGTGCTCGTCAATGTCTAATATCTCCGCCGACATGATGATGAAACAATCTGAAAGGAAGTGGCGAAGCACGTAGAAAACGACTGCGAAGTAGAAGCGGAGCAAGAAGAAGGAGGTAAGAGGGGAGAAGGCTGTAAAAAGAGAGGCACGGCCCTAAAAGCCTTACGAGCAGAAACAGCACGTAAAGGTCCTCACGACGGCAAGGCCCGGCCACAGCTACGAATGGTATAGTAAAGACCGAAGCGCGAGCAGAAGACAGGTGCTGCGCTTCGTACAAGAAAGCAAGCACATGAAAGTGACCCGCGCTGTTTCGGGCAAGCTGATGCGCAACACTGGGCAACCGGTGCGACGAGCGCGGTGGACCATCAAATGTCGCAGGCTAACTCGTTCAATTTAGTTGCCAAAGCAGCATAATACCGGATCTCGAAAAGGTGCATGTGGAACCAGACGCTTCGCATCCGCTTTAAGCTGAGAACGAGGCGTTCCCGCAAGTGCCTACTTTTCCTCGCTGACGGACTTTGCGCACCCCTGCAGTGCGCGGCATACTACATCGGCCACTATAGAGAAAGAGATGAAACCATTCGCAGCCGGAAAAAACAATAGGAGCTTTGACAGCTGAGCAGCGTTTTCCGCGCTTCTGTATCATCGAAGCATTAGTAAGTAAGTAAAAACAAAAAAAGATAACGGAGCGTGCACGTCATCACCACACTCTAATTTACAATCGGAGCACGTCTGGTGCAAACGCTCCTGGACACTCATCGTTGAAAGGGGAAAAAAGAGATCTGTGCGTGCGCCGTCGATCGCACCGCACTGTTATAGACCATAGCATATATATATCTACATCTTTGTCGAGGCTGCCCACAGAGGATGCGCGGCGGCATTTGCCGATCATCTGACAAGTGGCTGCAAGTCGCCTAACAGGTCGAATTCAAATGTGTTTTAGTGCCGCCGGTGTCTTCAATTGTGGCGGTCATAGTGTCCTAGTGCGTCGGCCATAATGGCACCCTCCACCTCACTACGATCGCTTTTATCCTGCTCCACAAAGGTACGGTAGTCGAAGTGAGCGTAGGTTTGGATCTTTTCGTCCACGATCGCGCTATACTGTGGTACCTCGCGCTGAGCCCGCACGAAGGAGAGTCCGCTCGGCGTCGCATTGCTGTCTTTTAAGGCGGCAACGTCGCTGCCCTCGCTGCCTGCGTACCCACTGTGTGTCGCGCGGTACTGTTCCATGAGCTGTTTCCTGTACGAGAGCCCGCCGCCTTGCCCTCCTCCGCTGGGCAGAGACGAAGCGATCGACCTCTGTCCAAGCACCCGCTCCTGCTCTCGACGCTCCAGCTCCGCGAAGATCTCCGCTGAGGTCCGCGACTTCGTGCCGGCGGACTCCTGCTGTGCAGAAGAAGAAGGCCCCACACTCGCGCCAAGTCCCCGCTGCCGCAGGCGACGCGCGCGCTCGTACTCGGCGCGGAAGACTGGGTTGCTTGCGTCATACTCTGCTCGCCGCCGCATCTCCTCCTCTCTGCGCAGCTCAAAAGCGCTCTGGACGTCCCGGCTTGCGTTGTGTGACTGCCTGATGCGGTCAACAAACGCCCGCAGCTCCTCCGCGCTCAGCTCGACGCCGGCGTCCATTGAAGGATCGTATGCGCGAGCCTTGCTTTCGATGTCACTGCGCAAGGTTCCGCTGTCGTACATCGCGCGCTGCTCTGGGTCCGAAAGAATGCCATGGGCAAATGAGACCTCTTTGAACACATCTCCTCCGTCGGGGTTTTTATCAGGGTGGTACAAAACCGCTAACCGGTAGTATGCCTGACGAATCTCGCGCTGAGTGGCTGCTTGCGGCACTCCGAGAACCTCATACAGGGCGGAGCTGCCCTTCAGGTCAAAAATGGTGTGCTCGCACATCACCTCAGACAGCCGCGCAGCAGTAATGGAAGCCTGATGAAGATGACAAGTAGAAGTGTGCGGACCAGCAAAGGTTGCCTGCTCCTCGCACCAGCAGAGGAAAGAAGAAGAAGAAGCCACTCTGAGAGCTACCAAGTTCACGTGTGTGTATGCGCAGCTGCACGTTTTCGCTCTTAATGAGAAGAGGAATGGGTTGAAGAAAAAAACGAGTGGTGTAAAGTGTCCTCTATAGCTGGTGCAGGAAGTAGTCTGCAAACACGCTGATGGCCGCGCACGATAAAAGCATATTTTTTTGACTCACGCGCCGATGCACAGCAGCAGTGCATGTGATTAAGGAGAAACCCAAGTTCGAGCTTGAAAGGTTTTTATCGCTGGCTTACAATACTTCCTTTCTGTCCTGCTTCTGTTTTGCTACCGTCTTTGCCTTTCTTGTGAGGAGCAGTCAAGCGTCAAGGACTCGAACTGCCCAGCACTTCATCCAGACTCTCGGGTTTCTCTGATGTGGTTGTTGTTTCTTTTTCGCTGTTTCGATGCGCTTACTGTGATGCAGACTGGCACATCATGCCGCAGTGAAAGAAAGAAAAAACGCAACATTTTGTTGCCGCAATACGCACATACACATCGAGGTCAAGATCATGCCGCCCACGAACCCGTCTTCTTCGTCGCTCGGCCTCGATTCTTCATGGTGCGTGCGGAGAAACTCCTGCCTCCAAAACCGTGCTGCTTCAGCCCTCGAATGACAGCTCCTCCCTTGCCCAACGCGTGGCCTCCGCTCAGCCCGCGCACCACGTCGCGATTCTCTGGCGCGGCTAGCCACGGGCACATGTACCCCTCCGCCTGCATGTAAATTGACCTCTCCTTCCGCTTCTTCTCCACGTACTTAGCCAGGAAACGCTCCTCTTGCTTCCGCGCAGCAGAGCGGGTTCGGTATTGCTTCGTGTCCAACAACTCACTCTGCACCGCTTCGGGAAGACGTGCGAAATCGCTTGTCTCAGTGAAGGGATCAGGAGCAGCACTACTCCCGCCCTCGTGGTCGAGGAGCAAGAGCTCCTCATAGGCCCCAGCTCCCGACTTGGTGGCAAAGTGGGTCAGCTCATCTTCCTTATTTACAGCGAGCTGCTCCACCGAGACGGAGATGAGGCTTCGCGGGATTCTGGTCCCGTCAATCGCGGTGACGTAGTGCGTATTCGGGTCCAGCATCGCGGGCAACGCGGGTGGAGGGGACACGCGAGTAGGTGAAAAGAAGGTATCTGCGGTAGGCACGAGTCCTGCAAGAGGCTGAGAAAGCGCGCCGGCACACTCCTCTGCTGCAGCGACTGCGACAGTGATGTCACGCGCGGCTAAAAGCGACTCCGCCGCTGTGCCGTCTTGCCCGTCGAGCACCTCAGTCCTGCTCGGGCCTTTGGCACCACTGCATTCGCTCGCCACATCACTGACTGTACCCAACACGGAGTGCCACGCTGCATCGTGTAGTGATGCAGACGACGACTTGGCAGCGAGGGACGGTCGCCTGTGAAAGCGACGGTGGGGCCTCGCCGCAGTCAGCTCCCGTGTCTCATCTCCTGCGACGTTCGGCTCGCGCCACACCGACACTGCCCTGCTCGCATCTACGCCCTGAGAACTTCCTATGGATCTGCTAGGAAGCCCCGAGACATAGTGGCCAAGGTTTACGGCACGCTCTGTAGACGGAGGGGCTATTTCAGAGAAAAATGTGGTGGAGGGAAGCACCTCGCCTAAACGCGAACGCTGAGTCGCCTCATTCTCGAGCGTTTCCGCCGCCTTGGCTGTGCTGCCGAGGTGACAGGCCTCCACATCCTTCGCTGTCAGCTGCGCAGCAGAAACATTGCGCGCCAAGAATTGAGCCTTTGCCTCCTCGTGCTGCGCCACCATCTCCGCAAGAGACACGGTATTGTTTTGCGGAACAACAAACGATTCAACAGGGTACTGAAGCTGAACCTCCTGTATACGCGCTGCAGTCGGTGGCGCGTAGCTCAGCTTGTGCAAGTTAGCAAAGGTAAGCGCCTCGCCGGGCTGCAAGTCTTGTACGCAGTAGTGCATAATGTCGTGCTGCAGGAGCTCCAAATTGAGTGAACGACCAGGCTGCCTGCGGTTGGCACTAACGCCTAGTACTGGGACGGCATCGGTGCCAAGGAACTCAAAAACCTCGCGTACGTTCCGCGCCACACCTTCTTCGGGAAGAGGAATGGGAAAGCCGGAACTCTCTTGTGCCGCCACATTGCCAGGGTGTGGAAGACCGTCTTTTCCCACAACTGTCGTCCTCCGTCGCTCTTCAGCATGTGAACGCCAGTGCCGGTCAATTTTTGTCAAAACGACACTGAAGGGAATGCGCTCCCGTGTGAGAAACGACAGCAGCTCTTCGTCCCGCGCCTGAAAAGAGACGGGCGAGTGCGACGACGCCTCCATCAACCAATACACTCGCTTCAGGTTGCTCCCGTTGCGAAGCGCGAGGTAGCGGAACAAGATGGAAAAGGCGTTGGCCCTTTCCTTCAACGACTGGTCCAACTTTCGCCCTTTCCATCCACCGTAGCCGGGAGTGTCTACGAGAAGCAGAGCATCGCCAACGTTGAAGAACTGAAGAAGGCGTGTGGTGCCACTTTTTGCCCCGGCCTTACCGAGGCGTGCGTTGTGCAGCAGGCAAGAAACAACGCTGGATTTTCCACAGTTGGGCTTGCCGATAAAGCAGACCTCTGGAAAGGAGTGCAGTCCCTCTGGTAGCGCCGTCAGCGTTTCCACATTCTTTAGGTGCCTGTTTCCGCGGCCGAACACCTCGGTGCTGAGACGCTCCACGGCCGCGGCGCGCTCAGTCTCGGCGGAAGAGCCTACGTCCGGCGGTGAGGAGCTTGACTGACTTGCTGGAGGAGCGCAACCAGAAAAGATCTCCCCTCCAACTTTCGATTGAATGTACGGAGCGGCAAGGGCAACTCGAAGCACACAGAATACTCTGAACATTACGCGAAAGAGACAGGGAAGTCTTCGCTGTCGTCGAAAATCGGAGTCTATGCCGGTCGAGCTCGCCGTAGCAGTTCGAGAAAAAAAAGAATAAGATTACCGACAGTAAGATGAAAAAGTGACGCTGGCGAAGACATGGCGGGTTGTAGAGTTGAAAATATTTTTTGTTGTTCGGAAATTAAAAGCGCACGGGTTGGAGAGAGGAAGTGAAGTAGCATTGTTCCGTGACATCGAATGAGCAACGGGTTTAGAAGCTTTCCGTGTATGCGAGACATCGACGCTGATGTGATGCCTCGATGCTTGTGACAGCAAGCTTAAAACGACACTTTCACAAGTCGTGGTGAGGAAGCAAAGAGACAAAGAACACTCCACCAAACATGCCCAGGGTGCAAGCATACAGAAACTCAACGACAGATACACTTATAGTACGCCACTTGAAGGCAGCAATAAGCCTTCTCCTACATCCGCTTCTTTAGCTCCACTGCCTCTACGTTCCTGTTGCACTTTTGCTCTCGTTTTGCCAATTGAGTCAATCCTATCTAATAAAACAGAGAAAAAAAATTTGACAGGAACAAAAAGTACTTTTGCTGCTGTTGCTCTTCATTTGACTAACAAAATCACCCGCCTTGCTTTTGCCTTTTTTTTTTAAATCAAAGGCTGGATGAATGAAGCAAAGAAAGGTAATGGTAAAGAAAGGGAAACTAGTTCTTTCTACTTCCCGCAAAAAAAAAAAACCACTTCTTAGTGACATAGCCTTCTGTGCACGCATATTGCGCAAAGCCGTTGGAAAGAAGCTGCTGGTAGTGGCTAACCTCGTCACCTGCACCTCAAAAGCGTACATTGCCACGCCAGCGCGCGTTGATGGAGCTCGGAAAAGCTTGAGTCACTACCCTTGATCCACCCTCCTCGATCACGAGGTGGAAAGAGACAACGTGCGACAGACCATTGCGGCACCACAGTGAGTCTTCTGAAAATTCTCTTTAAAACTGCGGCGAGAATAAAAGAAAAGGAAAAAAACACTCACCATCCATTGGAAACAAAAAAAAAGTCGACTTCATTAAATGAAATCACAATGAAGTAAAAAAAAAAAAAGCGACAAAAAGTGACGCTGCGAGGAGGAGTACAGGTGATACAGAAAGAAACAAAAACAAACATCTACGGCACAACAGATAAAGGAGAAAAGAAGGACGACGATACAGGAAAGAAAAAATGGCGAAGAGAGAGAAGAACAAAAGTTTTCAGACAAAAATGGCGGGCACCTTCGCCTTCGGGCTTACTGTAGAAAGCAAGATTTCTATTTTTTTACCCTTCTCAAGCTGGCAAATCGCAGCTTGAAGACTCAGCTCCGAATGAATAAGGCGCATGCGCAACAGCTCAATACAACGGTGGTGGCACAAGATCAGGTATAGAAGAACGAAAGATGAAGAGAGATGGCAGCACATGTGACGTCGGCAAAGCTCGCTCTCGCATGCGAAAGAAATCGCGCAAAGGGTAGGCAAAGAAGAGGCGAAGACAGCAGAGAAACGCTGCAATCGACCAGGCGAAGCGAAGCGATTGCGTGAATTAGCGGGCCGCACACAGCGCCAAGGGGTACAGTGAATGGAAACCGGGCCTACAGCTCATCCGAGTCTTCGTCCGAGTCGCGCTGCTTGGCAACGATCTGGATGTTCCCGTCGCGCTGGGGAGGCAGCGCCGCCGGGGTCTCGCGAGGAGTGGCCTTTGGTGTGGGCTTGGGCGTGGCAGCCTTCGGTGTCGGCTTCGGCGTGGCGGCCTTCGGCGTCGGCGCGGGGGTGGCGGCCTTCGGCGTTGGCTTTGGCGTTGCCTGGACGGATGGCTTCTTGGAAGACCTGGTCGACGGCGGCGCCGACGACTCCGCTGATGCCTCCGGCACAGCAGCGGCCTGCGCTGCTGCCGGTGCGGCGCGCGGAGGGGTCGCGGGGGCGGCAGGCGCGGGGGCGGGGTCGATGTGCTGCGGCACAGCCCGCTGAGGCTGGGAGGGTGGCGCCTGCGGCGCGGCCTCCACTTGAACCATGCGTGTCTTGGGCTCCCCCTCGGCTCCGTCCTTGCGGACCGGCGTGTAGGTGACCTTGAGCATCTTGCCAGCATCGCTGGCCTTCACAACGTAACGCTTCGCGTTGCGCTCAACGATGCTGAAGACGCCGGTCTCGGGATCCTCCACCTCCCACTGCGCAATCGACTTTCCCTCGGTGCCGCCGCAGTAGTCGACGTGAAGGTTCAGCTCCTTGCCGACCTTCGCGTCGCCGACGATGTTGACGAGCTTCGCCTCCGGCGCGCAGGGCTCCACCGGGCCGTCGCGGAGAGCCACGACCACCTTGCCCGTCACGCCGTCGCGGCGCACCGGGGTCACTGACACCTCGATGGAGCACCCCACATCCTTGTTGGACAGCACAATCGCGTTGCTGTTGGGCGTACCGATCTTGGTCATGTGGTTGCGGCTGCGATCGCGGCGGTACCACTGCACCATGTGTGCCCCGCTCTGCCCACCGCGGTAGTCGAACTCAAGTGCCAGCGTGTGCTTCTCCTCCATGGTGCCGATAATGGACAGGTTCGTCACGCACGGCGCGCCGGCCTCGATGGGGTTGTCCAGGACGCAGCGGCACGTCTCACCCGCGAGCCCCTCGGCGTTGACCGGTGTGTACTCTACAGCGAGGCATTGGCCCACATCCTCGGCGACTACGGCGTACGTCGTGGCGTTGGCGCCGGCGATTGGCGTGTACTCATCCTTCGTGCCAGACTTGCGCAGCCACTGGTAGAAACTGTCGCCCTCCTCACCGCCGTGGTAGTCCACATCCACCTCCAGCTGACTCCCCTCCACCAGGTTGCCGATGATCTTGATCGAACGGCACTCCGGGGTGCACGGCGTCACGGGGTCCGTCGTCACCGACTTCGCCTCACCCGCAACCCAGTCGTTGCGAACAGGCGTGAACTCGGCACGGATGCGGCAGCCGATGTCCTGGCGCGTCAGCTCGTAGCCAGCCCACGGGTCCACCAGATCCACCTCCGCCTCCTCACCGTTGGCGGAGATGCGGTACCACTTCAGGACGGAAATGCCCTCCGTGCCGCCCAGGTAGTCGGCCTCGGCTGTCAGCACACCACCCTCCGTTGCCACCCCGGTCACCTCGAGACGCGGGCACTGCGGCGGCGACGGCTTGATTGGCGTCGAGATGTCGAAGTAGAGGAAGGAGAACTCGCCGTTGACGTACGCCAGCACCTCGGCACGCACGCAGCAGTCGATGTCGCTGGTGACGGGCGTGTACGTCAGCGAGTTCTCGTCCTCGATGACGTCGTACGAGCCGTTCGGGGAGCTGCGCATCCAGCGGATGTGCAAGATCGTGTCCACCTCCTCCTCCTGCGGCTCCAGCTCCGCAACCTTGTAGATGTTGCAGAAGCCCTGCTTGTGCTTGGACGGCATGCTGTTCGCCTCCGACACCTTCTCCACGCCGTCGACGATGTAGCGGTACTCGTAGTCGCCCGCAGGGAGGTAGAGCGTTGTGTGGAAGTACACCTCATCTCCCTCAACGCAGCGCTCGAGGCTGATCGGCTCTGTCCAGTTGTTCATGGAGCCGACGACGAAGACCTCGGCCGCTTCGCCAGACACCTTGAAGATGACGGGGTAGAGGTAGCTGGACTGAAACACCTCCGTCGTCCGCTGCGCGTACGGGCGGACATCCTGCATGCAGAGAGACAGCACAACCGGCTCACCCTCCACGATCTCGCCGTCGTCGGAGGCGGGAACGAGGTTGATGGAGCACAGCTGCAGGTACTTCGACTCCTGCCGGGCACGCTGCATCTTCACCATGAACGCAGCCGCAGCCACCTCTGGGTGCTCACCTTCAACCGTGAAACCCTCGCGCACGCAATGGGCCACCTTGCCCTTGTACTTCTCCGCCTCAGCGCGCTCATCCTCCTGAATCGGGTTGCCATCCACAGACACCAAGTTAAGCCCGTTGACCGCAATGGCCATTGGGCGGTACCGAGGAGCGTCTGTGATGGGGTTGCCGACGAGGTTCAGCGTGTGCAGATTGGGAAGAGCGGGGTAATTCTCGAAGCTGGTAATGTTGTTGAAGTTCAGCGACAGCACACGGAGGTTGGGCAGGTTCTCCAGTCCGGTGAAGGAGCTGATGGAGTTGTCGCTGAGGCACAGCGTCTCAATCGCGGCAAAGTTGCTGATGCCCACAAGGGTATCGATCTTGTTCCCGGTCATGTAAAGGTGGTGCAGGTGCGGAGTGAACTTGAGGAAGTCCACCGCGCCGCCAATCTCGTTGATGGAGAGATCCAGAACGCGGAGGTAATCCATCCTGGCCTGGCAGTCGAAGCTGACGAGCTCGTTCTCGCGCAGGTACAAGTACTCGGCGTCGAAGTGGTCCAGCGTTACCTCGCGCACGCTGCGCAGATCCTTGCGGTTCATCCTCACACCAGTGGGCTTCGTGGCACCGAAGGGACCCATCCCACGACGGGTGTTGCGGTTCGACATTGCGATGTGTTCGGCGGAGTTTACTTGTGTATAGGATAAGGTACTGCGACAAGGAAACCTGTTATTGTTGTTGTTTTTCAGTCTATATGTGCAATGCTCGGCGAGGAGATCTCCGTCAGGATGAGGCAGCACGCGTCGTTGGATTTTGTTTTTGTTAGCTGTGAAAGGGACAAAAAGAAAACAAATGAAGCTCTTCTTTTTGTGAGTTTAAATGGCAGAATGTCAATACAAAAGACGATACGTGGTGGAAACAGAAGAGTGAGAAAGCCCAGGTGGAGCGTGCGAAACGCAAAAGCGAGGAGAGAGAGAGAGGGATGATGGTGCAGCACAATGGCAGAGACATCAGCGGCGGCGCGGAAGTGTGACGAGGCAGCGCCTGGCGGTTCCAGCTTCGTCCACTTCTTTTCTTCATGCATAATCTCGTGAGACCACAGAAGAAATTTGTTTGCCATAGACCGTACAAGAAGTTGGCACGCTCGACCTCACACAACGCCAGTGCCGGAAATACTTGTAGGAGCATCTTTAGGCTCTATGTGACAGTCCTCTCGCACCTCCTAGGGTTTGCTTGAGAAAGCAGCTTCCCGTTGACTTTGGGCAAGTCTGTGTGAGTGTGTGCATTTATTTTTTTTCACGGTTTTACCCGCACGCCCTTTCTCATTAATTACTGCGGTATGCATTTTGTACGCAGTGAGAAACAAAAAACACGCAAAGAAGTAAAGCAAAAACAGCAGACGAGCAAAGAGTGTGTATGTTTGACGAACCCTCTAACCACCACCGCTACCGCTCATCGCCATCGGCGAGGACTCGCCAGCCAACGATGCGCTCTTCGCGCGAAACGACTGCACTACGGCGTGGCGTGGCCGCTGAGGATGCTCCGCGTACGCGGCGTCGAAGGAAGTCTTGTGAACCAGCTCCACGACATCCGCGGTGCAAACGATTCCGACCACCTTCGCAGCGTTCTGAGGGCTGGTGAGAGCGACAACTTGAAGCGGCGATGCATGCAGATACTCAAGCAGAACGTTGCACGGCGTGTTTGCGCAGTGTCGCGGCAAAGGCAGCAGGGGAAGGTCGCGAATCCGGATCGTAGTGCCTTCCTCGCAGTACGACAAGAAAAGCAGAAGACGCAGCTCAAACACCTTTGTGACATCGGATGGGTTGGAGGCGTTCTCGTACACAGCCACGTACGTGAGCCGGTGTGCGGCCATGCTCTGTATCATTCGCTTGCTGACAATGGCATCTTGGTGCACGGTGAAGGCGGCCCCGATCTTCCTCTTCAGTACAGAGGAGCCGACGTGCTCGGACAAGCTGAGCACGCCAAGCATAATTTCGGTCTCCAAACGCTGGATTGGGATACGCTCTTCCGTGTCTAACTCCAGCTCGTGTGGCAGCACGGCACCCTCGCTTTCCGTGTGGACTTCGTGCAGCATCTCGCCGCGATAGCGGATTACCTCGCGCAGCTGCCCGCGCTGAAATGCCACGCTGGTCCGACTGCCAACGCACCAGTCGAGCACCCTGCCTACTGGCCACGATATCGGCGCAGTCAGCACCATTAGCACTGAAATAAATGGCGACAGTGCCGAGCCAAAGGCAAGTGCGTGATGGGTGAACAATGCCTCCGGAATGATCTCTCCAAAGACCACAAGTAGCAGCACGGACAGCACGACAGCCATTGCCGGGTTCAGGAGCACATTGAAGAGAAGCGGCAGCATCTCTGTTGCGGCGGAATCTACGACAACGAGAGTGACAAGCAACCAGTTCGGGTTGTGGAGAATGCGCAGCAGCTTACGTGCCCGTCGGCCCTCCAACGTATCGGTGCGCCGCGCGAGTGCGCGTAGTCGGGCATTGTCGATCGAAAAGACGCTGATGATCAGGCCGGCCATCAGACCAGCCAGAACCACGAGGACCGCGATAATTGCCAGCAGAGCCCATATCGACACCTTGACGGGCACGCCGAGAATGCTGTAGCCATCTGCCATGTCCCGCAACGAGAACACGTGCGAATTTGTTGTTGTGAGTTTTTTTATGTATGTGAGGATGTGCGGCAATGTGTCAAAAGCAACTAGACAAATATTTAAAAAGCAACGGTGTGGTATGCCCACTGGAACGAAGAAAGCAATGGATTTCGCTGTAAAACGCTTTTTGCAGGCAATGAGTTAGAAGACGACCAGAAGAAAAAAAAGGACAATGAAAGGAAGAGAGGAGAAACGGAGGTGTCATTCATTTAGAGTCAACCAATGCAAAGCAGTACGCATTCCTGTCTCGTCCTCCGCACGGTAGCTTCTCTTCCGCTTATCGGTACAGCATTCTTCAAAGTTGTCGGGCTGCGTTTGCTTGAGATGCGCGAGTGATTCACTCTGGCACCGCTGCGTATGCGGAGATAGATGTTCAAACAATCGCTTTGGACACGATCTGCCTTTTGTTGCCGCTTTCGACGTAGGTAAACAAGAAAAGTATTTAAAAAAAATTTATATATAAAAGCAAACGTGCGCGTAATAGCTAAAAAAGAAAAAGAAAACACATACGAAAACCAAAAAGTAGTAGAGGAAAAAAAGTTCTTTCTTAAGCAGGAAGGACGAGCAGCATCCCCTTCTTTATTTTTTCGGCCTCTTTTATGGGTGCACCATCGCTCCTGTTGTCTCCCTCGCAACTTGGCACAAAGAGGGATTTTGTGGCGGACTGATTCCCCCGACAATGCCAAGCCGATCCGTCGAGTTGGCGCGGCGAATCGTCCTCTCCGTGGTGGGAACAGCAGAGTACAGAGAGAAGCTTGCATTCAAGCTGCTTGGGCGACTGTTCACGTTGAGCGTGTACTCGCCAACGCGGCGGAAAACTTTCCACGAACGCACCATAAGCTGCATCGGAGAAGGATTGCGAGGGTCCATCTCTGCTTGAAAAGTGGTTTCGTGGATCTGTTCCGTGACGTTTCGTAGCGTCAGCAATCCAATTACAGTGTCGCGGCCCTCTTCGGTGATGGCCGCAATAGGGGGCGAGATGCTCTGCAGGCGCACAAAGATGTCTGTCGCTTGCGTATCACCGCTGAAGCGGGGAAGAGGCACCAGTTGCAGATCACGCACGCGCACCTCCTCCGACTCCGAGCGGTAAATCAGCAAGAGCAGCATCTTGGTCATGAGAAGCTGCGTTACCTTCGACGGGTCGCTGGCGTCTTCGAAGATGGGTATAAAGTTGTACCCCTTCGTGAACACTTCCGCGATGGCAGAAGGGGAGAGGATGGTGTCAATGTGCCACTTGAACATGTCTTCAATCGGAACCTGGACCATGTCTTTTGCCGTGCTCTCGGACAAGCTGAGGACGTTGAGCATCAGAGTAGCCTCCTCCTTGGTGAGATCCTCCTCATCGCTCTCGTTCTCCTCGTCGTCCACCCCACTCTCCTGGGCAGCGCGCTTCTCTCGCCTCTTTTTCTCACTGAGCTCGTCTTGAATGCGGATGATTTCACGCAGCTCGCGGCGCTGGAAGAACACGGCTTCCTTGTCGCCAACAATTGCATCCATGAGCTTGCCGATCGGCCACGCCACGGGTGCAGTGATCCACATCAGGACTCGGATGAACGGAGACAGAAACGAACAAAACTCAAAGGCGCGGTGGATGAAGAACGCCTGGGGCAAAATCTCGCAGAAGAGAAGCGTGATGCCGACAGACATGACGACAGCCACCACAGGGTTGAGGAAGGAATTCAGCACCAGCGGCATCATCTCCAGCGCAATGTCATTCAACGTAAGAAGGGCAATCAGCAGCCAGTGCGGTCTCTCGAGGATCGCCAAGAGGCGCTTTGCACCTCCAGCATCAGCTTGGTTCCCACCGTGCACATATCCAGTGAGACGAGCAATGTCCAGCGAAAAGACGCACAAGACCAGCCCAGCCATCATCCCGGCCACGCAGGTCAGGATGAGGACGATGACAACCCCGACAGGGGTGGGTATAGTGATGGACATGACTGACAGACTCTTTTCAGCCGCGCCACTGTGGTTCAATAAGTCAATAAACAAAAAAAAGGGATACGTTGCTGCTGTGAAAACTAGCAAAATCAGCTTAGAAAATAGAGAGAAACAAAGAGGCGAATGGGTAGCCTTCAGCTTACAAAGTAACCAGTTGAACTTCTACCGTGTGAAAATTGTGCAGCTGGCCCTTATGCACCCGCTCGTTTATTTCCTGGTGTCTCTTTTTTTTTTCTTCTTCTGCCAATGAAAGCACTACGGTGGCATATACATATAACACAGAAACAAAAGCTTTAATTTGCGTGCTTCGTTGAAAAAAAGTAGCCGGTCATAACTTTGTTAAAAGTTGACGTTGCATCCCTATCGAAAAGCGAAAGCGAGATCTAGCATATAGAAATCTTAGGCAGCGTTGAAAGGAAAACAGAAGTGCAGAAGGCGGAGAGGGAGGCAGGGTGGGAGAGAGTACGGAAAAGCGGGAAGCTTAGAAGCGCAAACAAAGAAAGTGGTGTCGGGACGAGCAGTTCCGCCTTCTACTTTCGAAAGAAAGGTGCAAGATACATTATGGAGTCCCGTTGGACGATGATGTGTCACTATAAACGAACCTGCGCATCGAACTCCTGTCTTGTGGTCAGGCATTCTCTCGATTCTCTGGTCAGATTCTCTGTGAGTGAGCAGCAACGTGAAACCGCACCTAGTGAAGCAGCGCAGACACCTTTAACAGAGAAGCAGGCGACACCAAGTTTTTTTCTGATGCGCCGCACGCCACACACGGTTTTTTTCCTTTTTTAAGAGAGGGATTTGCACGCAGCACACTTATATCTTGCTCAATACTTCACCTGACACAACAAAGAGAACAACCAAAAAATCAAGGGTTCCTTTTTTTTAGAAGATGTAGATGGCATCGTAGACGACGGTCCAAACGAGAATGTATGCCATCGCCCCGCCGAGCATTTGCTGCACGGAAAAGAGCTCCGATGTACCCTTGGGAAAGTACTTGTTTGGATTTCCGCTACAGCCGAACGTCATGATGGCGAAGGATGTAACCGCAGCACAGGCTACGAAGAAAAGGAGACCCAAGAAGTTCGTCAGCCCAAGAACGCCGGCGGCCACACCAGCGAGTAGTGCTCCCATTGTACGGACTTGAAAGACGGCCTCGTAGTTCTTGCCGAGGGCACGTCCTACAAAACGAGCTTCCGGGACGCTCATCTTGAGTGTGTCGAGATGAGAGGTAAAAGAAAGGAGCAAAAAAAAACAGCTTCTCTACGTAGCTGCAGACGACGGGGACGTCAGAAAGTGAGAAAAAAAGAGATAGAAGAAGGTAGAAGTTTGAGAAAGAAAGATACGACATTTTTGCTGTTGTTGAGGGCACGGAGAAGAACAGTCTTAGTACAGTGAAGCTAGCGTGTTCTTTCTTTCCCAGTACTTCCCTCAAGTGCGTATGCAAACACGTCAGCTAATAGAAGTGTTCAAATAGTAGTGAGAACTCGAACACTACCAACACAAATGCTCTGGGACGGTCTTAAACAGAGAGGAGCGCAAAGAAAGCAAAGCGATAATCTCTTATGCACAATTGTTAAAGCTTTTATTTTCCAATTGAAGAGAAGTTACGTAGACTGTGTGGACAAGTGTGAAAGAACGCAGAAGAATGGACAAATGCGCAGGAAGGTCTACCGCCCCTTGTACTGCTCTACCTGCAGCTGCAAAATGACCTCGCGCTCACGCTGCTTTTCAAAGTACGACAGCCAGCTTGGCGGGCACGACTGCTCATACGTCTTTCTTTGACCTGCACACTCTTTCTCCGGATCCTCCGGAAGGGTGTCGAGGCACTTGTGATACGCATCACGCGTCTCGTAACAGACCTCACGCTTCTTTGCGTTCTGCATGGCTCCTCTGAGTTAGTACTGCGCCGCAGCCTGGATGCCTTACAAAAAAGAAGGAAAGGACAAATGTCCCAAACTTACCGAGAACTATGCGCCTGGCGTCTTCACCAACGCTTGGTAACCAACGTTTAAAGAGAACGTTGTCGCCGTTGCTTTTTACTCCTGTGCGAACGTGGTTAGAATACCTAGAGAGAGAGAAACACAGACGAAGTAGTGGCAAAGCAGAGTGAGTGAAAAAACAGCAAGAAAGAGAAGGAGTAAAGGAAGAAAAACAAAGAGGATGCTGTGAGGCGGCAACAACGGCGCGGATTCCGGAGGAGAGAGATGCACGAAAATCGATGCAGTTGAACCGCTGTAGTACTTTGTACGACGGTACTGAGAGAAGAAGACAACAGCAACAGCTCGGACGCAAATGCCACGATTCTCAAAGTCGCCGGTGGTGGCGACAAGCACAAGGAGAAAAAAAACTTTGTGTTGAGCGGACGAGAAGATGCACGATCATTTCACTTCCAATAATCTGCAATTTGTGTACCGACAAAAAAAAGAGCTTGCGCTTTTGAAACTGTGTCAAAAGCGGCGAAGGCGGCGCGTAGAGGTCCCGAACACCGCCACCTGTACCCACTTGTAGGCGCCGACCATGACAAAAAGAGCCACAATGTACTTTCCCTTCATGCGCACGGCGCTTAAAAAGTCTTCCGTGCGAGCTTGATCGCGAGTGTACACCGTGCGTCGGGTGCTGCCGTCCTCCATCTCTGTCGCGACGGTGAGCACCTTGCCGCGGTGCACGAATACGGAAGTACTCAGCGGAGCTGCTCGCACAACAGCGACCCATCCCCCACCGCTTAATGGGGATGCCTGCACCTGCCCGCTAAACCGGATGTGACTCGACTCGACTGTGCACACGCCACTCCACGTGGAGGCTCCCTCGCAGCTAGCGATCAACCTGCCTTCGTCCACAGACTTCCAAGCACCGCCAAGCGAAAACGACAGCGTCCTGGAACTCGACCAGCTCATCAAAGCAGAGCAGAGGACAGCCACCAGCAGCGTGACAGCCAGTACATTGCGATACACCGAGCTCCCTCGAGACGAGCTTTCTTTTGGAGGCAACGGCATCGTTCCGCTACTTCGCAGTCAAGACACCAGACGTCTCGAAGTGTAGTGAGAGAACAAAGAGAAAGAGGGGAGTCAATGAGAAAAGTTTGTGGTTTCAGCAGCGGGAGGGAGTTGATGAACGGCACGAATTACAGCACTACTCACTAGGGGGTGCCGAATCGATAGGAGAAGTCAAGGCACTTTCCTACGTGAACGGCACTTACTGGCAGCCTGCTGCCTTTTGCTCACAGAGCCTGCAAATCGGTTAGCGCAGAACAAAGGTTATGAGCTAGAAAAAAAAAAAGGAGCATTGGTGTTTAAGTTCAAGAATTTTAGTGTTAACGGCCCATCGAGGGGTATCAATTGATTCGATGTACTTTGTTGTGTGACTGTTACCCTTCCTCGCCTCAGACATTCCTTGTCAAGCTGTACAGATAGAAAGGGTGCAACTCGTGCGCGGTCTCAAGAAAATTAAAACCTTTTTTACCTCGAAAAACCTTTTCTGCTTTTTCCCTTCCGATAGAGCGAATCAGCTCAACGAGCTCCTCGACGGCGCTGCGCTCAGCAGCGGTTCTTGGAAGCATCCCTTGAAATGCGCCACCTTCGCTCGGCTTCTCTGTCTTCACCTCCACGCGTCGCCGCTTGCGAGTAAAGACATCGCGCTCACAGTACTGGATGTACTGACTTCCTTTCAGCGTCAGCGGGGCGAGAACAGAAGAATCAGAAATGGCGGGTGTGATTTCAGCCATCACCCCATCCAGCCAGCCTCCCGTGTTCCCCTTGACGACGCCGCTCATCAGGAACTGCATCACCCCTGATTCGAGGAGATTTGTCGGGAGTGGCATCACAACGTTTGGCTCCGTCGTTTCGCTGAAGACACACGTGTTGTGCAGCGAGATGTGAAACACGGAGTGGGCGACCAAGACGGGGTATGAAAGCTCCAGTGGGCACTGCAGGCGGATGCTAGACGCTTTTTCTGCCGCCTCCAGCTCGCAGTACATCGCTTTCGGCGGCAGACAGACAACACCCACTTCCTTCTTCTCCAGCGCCAACCCGGCGTTTAGCGGAGCCTGCTCATACCAGCCACGGCAGACCGTCGGCACAGCGCCAGTAAAGTGCGGTCGCAGCGGAAAGCGTGTTCCACTTGGTGAGCTGAGAAGGTAGTGCACGCGACTCTGCACCACACCGTCGCAAAACCCAAATTGCGCGAGTTGCTCAACGAGATCTCTTCGAGGAAGACTATT
This sequence comes from Crithidia fasciculata, assembly GCA_000331325.2. Classification (NCBI taxonomy): domain Eukaryota; phylum Euglenozoa; class Kinetoplastea; order Trypanosomatida; family Trypanosomatidae; genus Crithidia; species Crithidia fasciculata. The sequence goes on from CM003407.1 coordinate 1,538,525, forward strand.
GTAAACGTCGAAATCCAGCTTGTACTCATTGCAGAACTGCACAATTGCCGCATCGACCCATGAGTGGAAGGTGTGAGACCGTTGTGTAATTTCCTGCGGAACGGCAAGCGGTTGGCGAAGCAGATATGACCACAAAATTGCTTTTCCATCTGCTAAAGTTAATGCATCAGGCGCTGCCTCGGGGTTGCCGATACGGAATCGGAACGACAGAAAGCGGCCAAGAACGCTCATCTCGAGCGCTTCAGGCGAGACCTCAGAGCTCGCTGCCATTATACCAGAGACCCGAAGCGAGCGCACCGTTGCGCTGAAAAATTCCCACGCCTGCTGTGTCAGGAAAAGGTCACGGGCGATGATAGTGTACGGCTGTCGGCTGCCTGGGGAAAATCGCATGACAAAACGCCGAAAAAGCAACAAGAGCGTGCTTCCGCAACTTTGCAACTCACCGTGCAGCAACGACGAATTCAGTGAAACATCGCGCTTGACAAAAGACGGTGTTTGCAGCTGCACGGCTCTTGTCTCTTGCTGCGTCGTCCCACACATCTGCAAGATGGTCATGCATTGAACGACCTCCTCTTCCAGCGTATTTGCAATCTCGCAAAATCCTCCGTGGATAACGATGCTCACATCAAGCCTGTCAAGGAGTCGCTCAGCTTCTGAGATGCTCAACTGACTGACAAGCCAAGCGGAGCTGCAAATAAAAACTACAGGCGTCGGCTTGTTAAGCTCGGCCGTGCTCCAGTCATGGTCAGTCTGAACACGCAGCGGCTCCGAGCTATAACTGTCGAGAATTTGAGTTGTTAAAGCGAGACGAGCGGATGCTATATGTGGCACCACCAGCAAGACACTAGGTGCGAAAAACTTCCCGTCGCGGCGCGCCGGCCCTTGGTCGCAAAGAACTTCGTGCGCGTCCACTGTCTCATTACAAATCGTCTCCAGCCAGGCTGTGTCAGAGCACGCAACGCAGTGAACTCCAGAAACTAAGCGGTTGTAAAAAGACTCGAAATCATTTGCACAGCTCCGAGTCGCGGACAGCTTCAGCCTATTTTCGACAAAAAATTGGAGCTTATCTGCAATGCTCGCACCACCAGCAGTGTTGAGGACCACGAACTCAATCAATACGCCGTCAAGAGCGGCCTGGTGGTGCTCCTTTTCCGAATAATAGTGCAAAATAGATGCAATGCCCGCAAGCAGAAAGGAAAGCAGACATTCTGTGCAGCCGGCCGACTGGGCAAGGGCTATGTCGGCATACCGGATCGAAAACCTGCTCGGTGCGCCGGGACAGCCATGAAGGGAGAGCAGCAGGCCGGTCCAAATTTGACTGATAGATTTCAAATTGATTGAGTAAATAGGGACAAATTCGGCAGCATCGCCGGGGGTGCTAGATTCGCTAACGTCGCAGGTCTCCCTGATCGCAATGTAGTCGGACCCTGACTTTTTGAAAAGTGATTGTAGTGAGGAAAAGTCGGTCTTGAAATCGGGAAGCACCGCATTCGCCGACTTAGATCGAGTTCCTGTCGCGGTATCAAACGCTTCTCCCAATGCCTCCACAAGCACAGTGCCTGGTTTGACAAAAAAAGGCATTGATCGTGGGTTCACCATCAAATGACCCGGGAGTTTGTGCAGCCGACAGTTTTGTACGGCCTCGTAGAACAGGGTCGTCTCGACGGGAGTAAAGTAGGGTACATCGTTGAAGTAGCCGGACGTGCCGTCAAACCTTTGCTGCATGCTTGGTAAAATGATGACTATTCGTTAAAGCTGTGGCGGGGTGGATTTAAAAGGAGTTCGAAGGGGGAAAAAAGGAAGGGTTGTAAGGAGAAAAATAATTGTTTAGTGCGTTGAGGAAAAACCGGCTCTCGTTTTGTCTCTTTAACAAGCTTGTTGCGCGGCTAGAGTTTGTCTAATTATAGTATTTGGTGCATTTTTTTTTCATTCCATCCCTCTGCAAAATTACTCGATTTTCTATTCAGCGACTTAAATGTATATTCTCTTTATTTTTGCGTGGCACAAGGCGACAAATAACAGCCCTAACGCCCACGATCTTTGTGTGTGTTTGTGTGTATCTTTTCTTTTTTTTTTTTGACGTAGCAACTCTGAGCTTGTTCCTATTGTAGTTGCGGTAGAGCACACAAATTCTGGTCTGCAATGTCGCCACCAAAAAAAGCGCGGAACGAGTATCGATCTACGACGACGCCAGGGACCTTGAAATTTCCCATGTTCACCAGAGACGTAATGTTGTTGCGTTTAAAAGTGGGGTTTAGAGAGTCTAGCGCCTCTTGCACCTCACCACGCTGTGAAGAGTTGGCCCACTTGGGAAAGTCAGTGAACGGAGGCCACGGCGGTGGTGTCATGTTAAACTCGCCTGCTTCATTCAACATGTGCGAGCGGTCGCTGCGGAAAAAGCAAAGAAAAGTGTCGCTACTTACAATTCTATACCGCACAGCGTCCATCACGACCTGGAGTCTCTGTGCCGCGGGTTCCGCTGCCAGCCTGTCGAGAAACAAAGTTTGTGAACAGTACGCTGCAAAATCAATACAGTACGCCCGCCAGGCGCCAAGAGTGGGATCTTCGGAGTGTGGCAACGCCGAATCGCGGTCAATCACGAACCACTTCGCCGTTAGCTTGCAGCGGACAACGCCAACTACATGATAGTCCCAAATCAATAAGTCGTCTTTCAAAGTAACCTTTTTAAATGAGCGATATGGAACCACAGAAGACCATTGATTGTGTACTTCACCGCTCGGGTCGCACGCAAAAGAGCTCATAACAACAGCGTAGCAGCAATCGAAAATGTCTGTGTACTGGCGGAGCATCTCAAGACAAACGAAGATGTTTTCTTCGCAATAGCAATGCGAGTACGGCACTTCGAGGGACATTTTTGTCTTTGCAGGAAAAAAGCTGTAGCACTTCGGCGCCCTTGTAAAATAAATAAAAACTGCAAGAAATAAAAGCCGCGCATGCGAAAAATGAAGGGTGCAAAGTGTTCAAAATGGTCTCTACTTTACACAAACCTCTCTCTTTCTCTCAACCCGTAGCAGTTCCCGGAAAGCGGCGAAAGCACTGCACACTTGTTTTATCACCGGCTGCTTCATCACTATGCCATTCCTGCAAGCGTTAATTGAGCTTTCTCCTTTTAAGAATCTAAGTCGTTGAGGCCAATCTGGGCAGATGCAGTTAACAAAACTTCTCATTATAGCGCAATCTTAAAAGAAAGGAGCACTTTGCCTCAACGTACCACACTGCCGTAACGCAAATCAGGACGCTCAACGAAAAGATTTAGTTGGGCGACCGGCGAATAAAAAAAAAAAGGAGCACGCTAAAGAAAAAGTTCACACTCAACTGACGCTCGCCAGGCCTCCCGACACAGTTCACAATTCGATTGCCTGGTTTTACGGAAGCCACAATCACTCACAGTCCCTCTCTTTTGCCCGCCCTCACGCCACCAGCTTGCAGACCATTTTGACGCCACACATCAGCACACCAGGGACCAACCACCAAGCAAGCCGCACACTATCGCCAAACAACCAAACAAAAAGAGGAAAGAATCTAGTTAAGCCTCACAATCACAGAACCTTTACTTCCCGAATCCCCCCCCCCTTATTTAGAAAAAGAAAATAGCAAGACCGCAGCGGCAACGTTAAAACCCCAACGAGCTTCCAAACACACAACACCTTTGCCTAATAGAGAGGCGGCAGAAACGAGCAACACGCGATTTAGCATTTGCGAATATTAACGAGCAGAGGTGGTGAAGCGGCAGCTACTTGCTAAATCCTTCTCAGAGGAGAGCTGAATCCTGTGCACCGCATTGGCCCTAGCTAATGTTAGAAAGACCAGCGAATTTTCGGCGGTCTCAGCGCGCGGCTTCTAATCGAACTGCAAAGCCCCCTGCGGCAGCACGCGCCGACCGGGCATCTCGGCGATATGCCAATGAAATGTCTGCTCGTCGGTAAAGCGAAACTTACAGAAGGGACACATCAGCCGCTTTTACGCGCTGCAGATGGGAACCCAAGAGCCGATGGTTCAAGTGATAAAACGGCGGGCGATGCCGTCGGACATAATTTCCAATCCCTGAACGAGAACGAGAAGGCAGCCGCACGCCAAGCGCAATGAAGAGCGAAGAGTGCGCTGCATTAGGCCAACACCTTTCGGCAATTGGGGCGCGGCGGCGGGACGATTCTGACCTCGATGAAAGACGCCGAGGACTTTGGCATATGCCCCAGTCAGATTTTGCGGCAAAATGATCGGGTGAGACACAACCCTCGGTCGTATAGAGAGAGTGGGTCTTCGGATGTAGCACAGCAGAACCAACTATTCGTCTCCTGGATTCCCCGCACCAAACTGGGAACGCAGCTAAATGCGCTTAAAGTTACAACTGAGCCTTCGCCGGCAAGGACTCTGCAAGTCTTGTGAGAATGGCACCAATTGGCATCAGTGCTTTCGACCGCAGAAGCAGCTACCTGATGATATCCTTTCTGTATTGCCTTGGTCCGCCAACTAAGGTTTACGTAACGGCCTGATGGTGGATGCGATATCCAGTTGTCCACGTCTCGAGGCAATCTCGCCGCCACCTTGGCAACAGCGTTCGCAACGTCATGACCAATAAAAATAAATCAGCCAAAAAACAGTGAGAAAAAAATCTTCCGCCGCCGCATAAACTAGCGTAGGTATAGGCGTCTTTATCTGCCTATTACGTTTACGTGACCCTCACTTTCCCAAAAAAGAGAAAGCAGTGTTAACAGGTTTGCGGTGGATGAAAAGAAAGCCTTCCAGACATCATCAAAAATCACCCGCCACAGCTCGGCGACACCCCGACCAACACAATGCTTTTCCAGGCTTTGGCACTTTGATTCTAAAAGGGGTGGGCATTAAAAGAAAAATCAGAGCTTCAGGTCTTTTTTTTTGTGACTTCTGTTACTGCCTGATTGCGCTCGGCCTGCTTCCAATTGTCTCTTTGGGAATGAACTAATAAGAAGCCCGTGCCAGCTTCAGCGAAAGCGTTGCAAGGAATGAGCAAATCTGTTTTAAACATTCCGCTTAAACGTCTCCCGTTCCCTAGGTTGATATGAGCCTCTCAAAAACCTCGACTGTCCCCCGGATCTTTTACACCCATTAAAGCCACCCAGCTACGTTTTTGTCGGTTTAAGAAGCTTAAAGGCTGCAACAAAAGCATCAATCGAATGCTTCACTGGACTCATGACACCTGTAAAAAAAAAAGATGAAAGGAAGAGATGCTCGCCCGATTGTTTAGGCATTTTTCCTCCTTTTTCTTTGTGCATGTACTAAACCCTGAGATTTGCTCTTTACCCAATTGCATCCAAACAACACAAAGCAAGATGCTAAGGAGCCCCCAGGCATCTCCTTCAGCAAAAAAACAAGGTAAATGGCGCGTGTCTCTTTTTCGGATAACCAGGCATCTCTGTTGCCTTTAAAACACGCCCCAAATCAAAGATCAAAGCTGAGTCGCATTTGATTTCCATATTACGCATGAACGCCTTCAAGTTTTTAAAGCTGGCCCACTGATTTTACACCGCGGATGCGCCTAAAACGAAGGCTTTTCTTTGTTGAAGCCGAAAGCAAGACGGCAGGACAGACATTTTGCCTCATAACCGTTTTTGCCAGTTTTTTGTTCCCGCGGAAAGAAAAGATTTTGGTTCTCGCTACTAGAGCGTAATATTTGCAACCATAAACAACATACGCCTATTTAAAAGCGTAAAAGAGCATTGGGAAGGTGTCGGTTGATGAATGTTGCACCACTGCGGGGCTGTGGTTTTTCCTTTCCCCTCGAGGGGCTTCGCCGGATTCTCGCTCTCTCACTTTAAAAAAAAAAACCGCCAAGGTTGCCTCCCGTTTTGTATGTGGCGACTGGCATGGCGTCCGCAATCTTTAGTCCCATAGGCCAGCAGTGACTTTCACCGCAATCCAGGTCCACCGGACGACGTCTGCCGAGGTGATGCGACAAGTATAGAAAGCTGAACTACCAGTTATTGGAGCAGACTAAACCACCTTACGACGCCCTAGCGCTGTCCGAAGTGCCCGTAAAAGAAAGGTGCGTTGTTGTGCCTAGACTCGCCTCCGCGGCCACTATGTCTTGCTCGCAACTCTCGACAAGTAGGCTACAACGCGCCGCTAATCCCTAGGATGTCTATCCCATCGCCGGCAAGTAGGCAATCGGTGCTTCTTTGGGTGGTGCCTGAAACCGCGAAGCCCAGGTCCGCAACCAGCGACAATAGCGACCGATGCAGGGCATGGCTATTAATAAGGGAACCCTAGACAAAGTTATGGGAGATTATAGCAGTTTACGGCCGGACGAAGCAGACAGACAGAAAAAACAATACAAAACCATCTTGTCATTTATCTCTCCATTTATCACATTCTGCCTTTCAAAATACTCTCTTTTCGGGCAAAGTTTAACAGCGTAACTTCCCGTCATCCCCACCGCTTTGCGTCCACAAGTAAATTTTGCACGGCCCTTTTCAACTGCCCCAACCCTCACGTTTCACAGCATATATCCCTTGCGGCCAAGTTGACTCACGCAGTGCGCTTCTTCGCTTTTAAGCATTGCATCCAACCATTGTGTGGCGTACGCCCGCGGGTAAGCGAGCTGCTGCACACGGTTTGCTACTAAAAAATGCCTCAGTTCGCGCCTCCTAATTGTTGTGAAACTAGCAAAGACCATACTCGCGCTCCCCAACGCGCCACTACGACCGAGGCGTGCAGAGTTCATCTGCTTTCAACGAGGGCCGAGTTGCCGGACGTAAATGCCCTCACTGCTCTTTCCCTGTAAAGGACCACCTAGGCTTTGCTGAGAGTGCCTCGCAGACCTAAATGACAGTGGGTAACACGCCCCCAACTGGCGCCATTTTCGGCGCTTCAGTCCGAGCCCCCACTCGCCCTTCTAGTTTGAGACGACCGAGCGAAAGCGTACTGAGGTGGGCTTGCACATGCACCTTCGGCTCGCCGCGAAAAGGGTAGGGAAGCGCGCGGCCAATGTGCTGCCCAACAGGGGCAAGGAGGTGCTATTATGGACGCCCTTCGCAAGCTTTACTTGACAAGTGTAGCGCTTCCACCCAGTATCTCGAGCGTGAAAGCCAGTTTTCGGGCTCTTAAAGCAGCATAGAAATCTTCTGCAGCTTTTTCTACCATTTCTAGCAGCGATGTCGGTTGACTGTTTTGCATCTTCGGCATTGGGGCGTTGTATGGCGGACCGCTGGTTTTGGAAGGGTTCTTGACAAAAGCTAGGTTTCCATAGGTGCTAAGGCAAAATCCCTCTTCTAGAATGTCAATCAGACCTTTCAACGCTGTGCTGGCCGACATGGTGTCCGCGAAAAACGCGGCGCCGCACCAGGCCGCACACCACTGTTTCACCAGAGAAAGGAGCCGGAGAGTCCCCCACGGAGGCGGCCAGGGCAGGAAGTCTTATTTGCAAAAAAGTCCAATTGACGCGCGAAGCAGGCGGGGGACTAGCGCTTTCCGCTTGTTATGAGCGGTCCGAGGATGGCGGTGGAACGTGATTGGTAGCCAGCACACCCACCAGCCGGAAGCTGTGCGCCATCACAGGTGCAGTCGGAAGAGAAAACGGCAACGGCGCAGGAAGTCTCTTCTCGTTGCGACTGAGCGAAGCCTGCTGCCTTCACACACTGCATTTAAAGTCTAAGAGCGTTGCAAGGAATGGGGGGTCCCAAATAGAGATTTGTAATTTCTCCAGAAGCGCGCAATCGCTTTGCCAGGAGTGGGAATGCCGCGCTGTTTGTGTGTATCCTGGCCACAAGCGTTCCGCCAGCGGAGGCATGTCCTCGTTGCCCCGGATCTCCCGCAAACGGCGCTGAGAAGTACCGGCGCTTCTTGGTGGGCATTGGGGAAACAATACCTGAAGCGCCAACGACGCGTCGGACGGCAAGCTGCCGGGACAAAGGGGAGTGTCCTCGTGCTGCCAGTTTTGTGGTGATCACGACGACGGGAGTCGTGGTTTTCTTCGAGTGCAAGAAAAAAAACGTCTCGTGCCAGCCGTTTCCATTCAAATCTCTTTTGCCCGACTTGTGGCGCAAGACCGTCCTTGCTGGCAACGTTCACCTCAGATGCTATGTAACCCCACGCTACGCGACATACCACTTTCCCTCCCATTTTCGACGCGGAGACAATGAAAGGTTCGCTATCGGGCGGCTGCCTGGCACGCAGCATTGAGCGCGGTAAGACCAAGCACTTGCTGAGTGCTTTTTCAAGGGCAGCGGGTGCCTTTCGCCCATCTCGTTGTTGGGGAAACGAGGAGAAAACCCCTTGGTGCTAGGCGGCTCAGCGGCGAGGAAAGTCGCGGGGAAATTGCCTTGGCCTGTCGGTGTAAGAAAAAAGTTTTGCATCCCTTGCGAATTAGCTAGCGGGTTGTGATGCAAGACGCTGCTGGAAGAGCGGCTGTCGAGGGCGGCGCATTCTGTTTTTCTGCAACGGCCACGTGCGGGGCTGCTGTCCATGAGCGCTGCCTAAGGCGCCGCGCCATTGCAGGTTGTTTGCATGGAGCCCGTGCGGTTCGCGAGTGAGTAGTTCTTTCTTAGTCCGAGGATGCTCCTCCGCATCAAGGTAAGACGGAATCTTCAGAGTGCGGCTCGTAAGCGGGCATACTCGAGGTGTGCGGCGCCACAAATCGGCATGGAGGATGTAGCGGCGCACGGGCGACTGTAGAATTTATTGCAGTGCGTTAGTCGATGTTTCCAGCATTGAGCTTAGTGCGTTCGGTGTTAGGGAAAAAGAAAAACGCAATGTGAAGCTGATTTTTTTAAAGGACGAAGCGGCTGTGTCAGCGCGTTGGGAAAAGCAACCGATAGTCCAGGTCGCATCGATCCGAATCTGCCTCATCGGAGGTTCGATGCGCATAATTATATCAGCGAGGATCCCACAGAAGATCTGGTTTTCAAGCCCGCCGTTTTCTTGCTGTATTTTATAATTTGAAAAACAGCGACGGCGCGCACCGATTCTAATGCCCTCAGTAGGTCGCCGTGTGTTGCTGAGGACGGCGCAGCAGATTGCAGCCGCTTCGGCTAGCCCACTTTTGTTCTCCTCCACATTTTGTTTTTGACGCCAACGTAGGTATCTGCTTTTGCTGCGTGCTGCTGAAGGGCCCTGCTTGGCGGTTCGGTAGCTGCTGTGCTGGCTGTCTTTTTCAAGCCGGCGACATCTAACGTCTCGCAAAAACGTCGACGAGACGGTTGTCTCTCTGTAACACGCCTTCTTGCGGCATCGCTTTTGACAACCCAGCGAAGACTGTTTGCCTTGATGGCAAGCGGCATTGAAGTATACTGGCGGCCATGCCAAAAAAGGCGATGATCGCTGTCTAAAAGCAGCTGATGAGTCATGTGTGGCTCGTTTCCTAAGTGCGGCTTAGCCTTGTTCACCATTGTAGGCGATTTCACTCATCTGTAATTCGTCCACTTTTCACACTGTTTTGTGGCTCAGTTCCAAGGAGAGTCTCATGCACATGTGGTCGTTGGCGGGTAGCTGCCGCATGTGGCCATGCTGCAAAACCTCTCGCCTCTGAGGCCGATTTTTGAATTTTTTCTTTCTTTTTCACGGGTTTCTGTAGATTTTTACTTCCAGCGTGACAAGTGGTCGCATCTTCCACCACTAGATTCAGGCCTTCGGGAGAACACGGTCAGACGACGCACAGTTCGGTGGAGACAGAGGAGGGGGACCGGCAAAAAGTGCACCTCTTTTCTTGTTCAGTGGAAATCAGAAGATATTAGCGTCAGGTTAGTGATGCGGAATCTTTTAGAATAAACGTTCTGTCTTACATCACCAGAGGCATGTTTTAGTTGAGCGAGCCATCCGTGAGGGTGGCGGAGTAAGACCGCTCAAATAACAGGAGGAAAAAAATATTTCTCTTTTTCCGGTTCTTTGCAGCCAGCCAACTCTCTCTCATTTTTGCCAGGGAATACTCTTTCTTTGTTTTGCACAAACACCACCTGGCGCTCGTGTCTGAAAACAAGGCGCCTCTAACTTGAGCTTTCTCTTGAGCAAATGCAGGTCGGCCGCCTCCTAATCTGAAGCGTGAAAGGCTTGTAGCTATGCCGCTCGTTTCCCTGTCAAATCCTCTTTTACCAAAGCTACGAAGATGACAGCTTTATTGGGGGACGTAGAATTTCTTTCGGCTCTAAGAATTAGTTGAAAGACTCAATGCCTCAAAAAAAATCTTTCCTCCTAAGGCTCAGTATTTCACGTTAGCTCTGCAGGGTCCGGATATCGGCGTTTTGCCTTTGAACATGCTCGCTCGCCGTGTTTGAATTCGCTGTCCAAGGCCCGGGTTCCTTTCTTACACTAGGGTGATTTTCTAGAAAACTTGGCATTCTTCTCTTAGCCAGCCCACCGCCCTATGGTATGGTCCTCAGGAAACCCCGCGGCTCCTCCCCTGGCCTTAGCTTTTGCCTACTAGGGTTTCAATACCACCCCCCATCCTTTGGAAGGAAAAGGTTGCACCCCTTCGCAGCTTCCCATGAAAGAACGCATCGTTACCGGCCGGTTGCGAAATCCTGGGGGTGTTGTTTCCCTATCCTTTCACTCCTCGGTGTGCAGCCCGGGCTCCCGGAGAAAGGGGGGAGGCACTGTTGTGCAAAAGTGTGCCTCTGTGATTAGTATTCTTCCTTCTCCTCGATGCTAAGTGGGTTTCCAGTGCGGCACGGCATCTTTCGATGCATTTTCACCACGCCGCACGCCAGCTGGCTCTCAGCGCAGCTTTTGAATAATTTTCCTTCGACGGAGAAAAATGAGACGGGCTCCGATCGACACAGCTTTCATTCCGTTCGTGGCTCAGCCAGCCGCAGGAGAACATTATCGGGGAGTCCCCGCAGGTTTAAAGAAACAACAGCACACACCTACGAGAGGGATGGAAAAAGAAGCAGAGATGAGAGCAGCAGCAGTACAAGAAGAACAAGCGCGTAGTTTTGTTGGGTGGCCTCTTCCCTCCTCTCTGCTTCAAAGATTGCAACTCTGACAACGTTGAGAAAGTGATTTTGTAAAACTCAATCACCGCGGCCGAGCACAGCAGAGAGCTTCCAGCCGATGAAAAGTGGAGTGCGTCGCGGGGAGGAAGAGCAAGCAAGTGATGACGGAGGGCGATGGGGGCTCGCAAGGAGTGGGAAAGAGAGAGAGAGAGAGCAAGAGAGAGAGAGCAAGAGAGAGAGAGAGAGAAAGAAAGAGAGAGAGAGAGAGAGACAGAGTTTGTGTGTGGGAGAGCGTGCGTGTGGGTCTTAAGTGGTGTGGATCGGGAGAAGCAAGAGACGGGGAGACGGGAAAGGGCAGGGGAGAGGGGTAGGATGAAAAGTAGAGAAAAGCAGCGTGTTGACCTCGCAACTCGTGCGGGGGTTTGTGGGAATGCGCATGTGTGCGAGAGGGAGAGGAGAGGAGGGCACCGCACGCAAAGCTCGTCGACGCTGCCCGCACTCCCCCTGCGCAGTCATACGTGTTGGTTGTGGTCTCTTCTGCTCTCCGTCTCCGACACCACTAGTGCTTGCATATATTACAAAAGGAGTGTGCGCAAAACGATGAATGCCACGCGACGCTATCGTTCAATGTCCCCTCACTTCTTCTTTCTGCCGCCTCAGTAAGTGTCCTCATTTTCCTTCTGCGATTCCAAAAAAGTAAAAATATTCTATTCTTTTCTCAAGCACAATCTCACGCGTGTTACAAAACACACGCTCACGAGCTCATCCGTACTTTCACGCTCACACACGCCAGCAACAGCTCGCCGCCCAGCTAGCCGCCTTTCAGCAGGCGATGGCCGCGCCTCCAGCGACTACCGTGATCTTTACGAAGAAGTTGTTTAATGATGTTGGTGCTCGCATATCCGCAATGGTCTTGGCGAGAGCGATCACCGATATCATCAGACAACTACTCCTGGATGTTATGACATAGGGCCCGCTCCGCGAAAGGTGCGGCTCGTGGCTTGCGGTGCGAGACCGCCTGTACGAGGCGCTGCACGTGGTGCCCAGCATGAAGAAACCGCAAGAACTGAAGCTCACACACCAGGCGTTCGACGCCCTGTACGGCATCGTTTTCTCACGGTGAGACTCGGTGGACTTGCTGCGGGATCCCTCCAACATCGACATTGTTGAGGCACTGAACGCGGCTTTCCGTCGTTTTTATATCGCGGCAAAGCGCAACAAAGGACTGCGGCTCACGCGCGGGGGTCCGCCAGCAGCGTCAGGAAAATATTCGGCTCCGTGGTTCAGGCGGTGGCCGCGCCTGCGGCGCCCCCCGCGCAACAATGCCCGCGGCAGGGGTAACGGCAACGGCGGCAGGGCTTCGGGAAACGGCAACGGTGGTCGCGCGGCGGGCGCCGCAGGCGCGGCCACCGCCTGAACCACGGAACCCAATATTTCCCTAACGTTACTGTCGGACCCACCACGCGTCACACACACACCCGTCGCCGTCGACGTCGAACAGCTGGAGCGCGACGTGATGGAGTTCCTTCGGAGCATCTGGAGCGACAACACGTGGCTTCAGATGCGCAGCTTGTGGGCTCGGCTGAACCTCTTCCTGGAAAAGTACGGGTTGCAGCGAAACGAGATGAGCTGCATTCTGTTTGAGCATTCACTGCGTGTGCTACAGTCAACAAAGCACACGTACGTGAGACACCTCATCAACATCTTTCGCAAGATGGGGTGGTCGCACACTCAGCTCACCCTGTACGACTCCGCGCTGAGGTCGACAGGAGCGCTCTTTCCTACAACACAAGCTGCCCCCATCACACGCCCCGACGTCGAAACGCTCTGTGCCACTCTCCCGCCCTCGACAGCAATCCCTCTGAAGCTCGCTTGGAAAACCGCCAGCCGGTGGAACGATGTGAGTCGGCTGACGAGCAGCAGTGTGCTGCGATGCGCGCCGGAGGAGGTGGTGCTGTACTTCGGCGCCGAGACGAAGACGAGGCGCCAAGCTCCCTTCCGCCCCGACATGTTTGCCGTGATCAAAGGACAGTGGACGCCCGAGATCGCAGCGTACCTGGAACACCGGATGTCGGTGGCAGGCACGGGTACACCTTTGTTTCCGATCCCCAAAGAAGCCATCGCCGACGTTCTTCGCCCGTTCGGTTACAGCGCGCACAGCATGAAGCGTGGCGCGTTAAAATATCTGTTTCGAGTGCTGCCTCCCGGGCACCCCTACATAGCGCTGATCCCGCTTCTGGCGAAGCACGGGTCCACGTTCGTTCCCCTGCGGGAGATCACCATTCGGTACGTGTCGAACCGCGTAAACATGGCGCGGCACCTTGACACGGGTGTCTTGACCTCGCTGCTCTGATCGGCGGAGAGTGGGCTCCAACGATCGCAGAAGACGTGCTCCCGCCCGGTGCCCACAGCATCATCTGCCGTCGCGCGCACGCACGCCTCCCCGACACGCCGGCCGAGCGAGCCGCCCCCCTCCACGTCACGAGCGTCCCACCCTTGGACCTCGACGGGATCGTCGATAGCATGCTCACCACGCACCAGGAGAGGTTCCACACGATGTGGGATCGCATGCACCACTGTCCCACCCACTTCACAGCCAAGCCGCCGCCCCCCAGGATCTCCGCCGCTGACGCGCGCTTGCTTGTCGAAGCCCACATTGTGGAGGCATGCCCAGACGGTGACGTAGGCACGGTGATGGGGTCGGCTTTCACGGTCGTAGAGGAAAAGCACGGCGTCTTACGGCGCCGCTTCATTCTGTGGCCGAAGGCAGTCAACGCGTGGTTGGCCGGGCAGGGGTACCGGGCAGACGTCAACCTCGACACAGAACCCTTCCAATACGTCTTGGCCGAATGCGGTGGGGTCACCGACCTCACGACGTCCTTTTTCCAGGTTGCCATCCCACCGGAGTGGCGGCACCTGTTCGGATTTCAGGCTACAAACGGCACCTGTTATCGCATGAAAGTTTTGCCGATGGGACTGTCCATCAGTCGGGAGGTCATGCAGAAGCTGACCTCGACGATAGCGGGACATCCTGCATATGCGCGCACGCCACAACATGGCGTTTCCGTCAACGTGTGGATTGACAACATCCAAGTCTCCGGGCATAGAAAACCCGTCGAGCACGCGCTCCGGCGCGTTCAAGAAGCCGCGCACCGCTACAACGTCACCCTCAACAGGGATGAGACCGTCGTCTCCGCCGACTACACCTTTGCAGGGGTGCGTTTCGATCACACGAAGCACCAGGTGTCAGTCGGCCCTAAAGCCCACCGAAAACTGCGGGAGGAGTCGCTCGACGCCCTTACTCTCGAGAAGCTGGAGAGACTCCTGGGGAAGCTGTGGTTCGCGACCCGTGTTCTCTCCCTCCCGGTTCACCGGTACTGGTGGTGCTTGAAGGCCACGCGCCGGCTCTTTGGGCGGTGGTATCGCGCCATGTTACAAGGGGATGAGCAGCTGCAGTTACCGCGGAGCGCCGAGGTCCAGCTGCGAACCTGGTACGGCCTCGCGTCTGCAAACGCACCGCGTCCCGTCGTGACAGAGCCGAGGGATACGCCTGCATACGACCTCTTCACCGACGCTACGCTCACAGGTTGGGGAGCGGTGTGCATCGACCGCCAAACGAAGAGGACCGTCATCGCGGGCAGTCGGTGGGGCGAGGAGGCCCGCAACATCAACGGTGCAGAGACGCGAGCCGTCGCGTGCGCTTTTGCGGCGTTCGAGGACTTCCTCCGCCCAAATGCTAAGGTCGATCTCCACATCGACAACACATCCGCCCTCTCGGCCATTAACAAGGGTTTTGCGCGCAGCTACGCCATCAACGAAGAGCTGCGGCATTACTTGGTTGGGCTGCCGTACCACGTATCAGCCACCTACATTAAATCGGCTGACAACCTGGCAGACGTCCCGAGTCGCCACCCGACGTACCAGACGAAAAGGGGAAAGCGAGCTACATGAGAGGCTGGGACTCGATGAAGGCTTGGAGGACCTAGCACCTCGCAAGTCTTTGGAAAATAGAACAGCAAGTAGAAAGTAGAAAGAGAAGGAGCCCAGAAGGCGGAGTGAGAAGTGGGGAGCAGCCACGAGAAAGAGTCAAAGGCAACGGCCTCAGTAACGCATTCATGACAAGATGACCGCGGATCCCCTCTGGTGAAATGTACGTGATGGCTTCCTTTCTACCATTTCCTCTCTCTCAACCCGATCTCTTCCCCTGAGAGCATAAGGAACACCGGTATTCTGCAAAATGACCTGCGTTCTCCGTGCATCGTGTGCGCTACAACGCTTCGTCCTTCGGCTAACCAAAAAAAGTGCATTCGGAGGGAAAAGACCGCTGCGACTGCACGGAGCGCCGTCTGCCACGATCATATTTTCTGCACCGCAGCGACTATTTCGAAAATTCATGTTTGCTTGTAGATTTACTATTTTTGTGCCGTATCTCTGCCCCCGAGATGGAGGGAGAGTGGCGGCAGCACAGTAGGGCGGGGAATTTTCACAGTTGCGAAGACAAAAAAACCAGAAAAGAAAACACGCGCAGGGTAAGTTTAAAGAGAGGGAAACAACGAAAAAAAATCTGGGGGCAGGGAAGGCTTAATAAAAAGGAAAATAAAAAGAGAAAGAGATTCACACGCGGGATAACACATCAAGAGAAGACGACGTCGTTCATGCCGACGACAGTAGCGTTGCTTCAACGCAGCCGCCGGTGCGCGATGGTGACGCCGAGAAGGACACAGAGAGCGGCGACGCGGAAGGCAGGGACGATGCAGAGCGCCGCCGGCTCCTCCGGGTCCTGCTCCAACGCCTTCAGGAGAATCGGCACCACAAAGGAGAAGGCGGCGAAGACGATCAGCACCACGAGGGAGATGCACAGACACATGAACTTGCCGTGGTCGTATGGCGCACGCAGGAGGACGCGCTCTGGACGGCGGATGAGGAGCACCAGAAGCACTAGCGCAGCGACGGCGCTGAAGACGCTCTCAATCATCACAACGATGTAGAGAAAAAAAGTAACCAATACATAAAGAAACGGGGAGTCGTACCTGTTGAATATGCTGCAGTGGTGGAAGACCACGATAGCGACAGCGATGGAGGCGAGGGCGGAGAGCAAGGTCAAAACGACGAGCACCAAGGACATGATGCGGAAGCGATCGCGGCTGCGGCACAGAGCAGCTAGCCGCTCCACTTCGCTTTCGGCGACGGCGGCCACCACCACATGCTGCTGCGCAACTGCGTCGTTGTCCTTCTTCGTCTCCTCACCCGCTGCAAGTACCTGGCCATCGACAACGGCACCCTCGCTGTACTCGACAGGTTCGCGGCTGGCGGCGCTTGTGGAGCTCATTGTGCGACGAGATGACAACGAATTGCAAGTCAATCACTCACTTTTGTGAAGTTCGGCCTGGTATAAAAGGAGGAGATGCAGACAGTGGGCTTTCCTTTCGCTTCCTTCTTGCAGGAAAAGAGGGTTACGGGAATGAGCGGAGCAAGAAATGTGTTTGCGTCTTTTTCTCTGCGTGTGTGCGTGCGGGAAAACAAAAAGAGAAGCGATGCGTTGCGTTGATTTCGATCTTGTTGTTTATTCGTGTGTCGTGCCGCGCTGAGAGAGGCGTCCGCTGCCGGTTAGTTGGATGACTATCGCTGCATGCAGTTGGGTGCGTGTAGTACGAGGAGAGGCACCAGAGGCCGGGAGAGGGGACAGGAATGCGAAGAAGGAAAAGAAAGAATATATTTTTGGATATGGGACACGAGGGCAGGAAAGACATGTCCACGGGGGGAGAAAAAAAAAGGGCGTAGAGACCCGCATAGCGCGGTACGCGGTGACGAGAAGTTGAGCTTTTGTACGGCTGTGCAACTTTACGCCGCTGCTGCTTCGTCGTGCTCATTTGTATCGCCGTCTAAGGGGTACACACTCGTAAAGCAGCTTTTTTATTTGGTTGAAATCTCGGTGTTTTTTTTCTTTGCAGTATATTAAATTCATTTACGCTGCTCTCTCACAAGACACTCGCACTTACATTGAGAGAGAAGAGAAGAAGATGAATTCTCTTCCTTGCCACGGAGACGTCACTATAGAAGTAAAAAAAGAGAGAAACACGCTAAATACAAGAAGAGCGAGCAATAGGCACTTCGTCGAGTCTACCTTCTTCGTGTAGCTCCCCCTTGCCTCAACAGCAACGGAGCACCACTGGAAAACTTGTGCAACGCTGTGTGAAACACGAAACAAAAAATTGGTGTGGCGAAAGATATATTTCACAAAGCCATCAATTTTATTTTTCTGTTTGTTTCGTATTTCGAGGCCCTTGCCGAAACCACTCGCATTCTTTTTCTTCTTTCTCTCTTCTTCATTGGAACAAGAGTCGCCGTCACCTTGTGTCGCATCGGCTCCAACAGCAATTGGAAAGGTAGAAGAGAGAAAGACACCTAATACGAAAAAAAAAAAGAAGAAGAAGAACACGTTTTCATCGCTGGCTACTCTTCCGGAAGTGAGGTACCAAGGAAGAGAGACCGATAAAAAATGGTAAAGAAGAACATTGAAAGGAAAAAAAAAGGACAAGCCGTCGATGCAGAGTCACCTCATTGCGTATCGCCGTGGCCGAGCCTCCGTAACAGTGAAGTTCGTCGTCGGAAGGCCGCCACAGCGACAAGGAGAGACCGCTTTTCGAAGAAGAAAAACAGAAAACAAGAATAGGTGCGGAAGGTAAACTGTGTGTGTGGAGGGTCTACTTCATTACCAGCTTCCCTCCTTTACGCCTCTCCGACATTGGGGGCATCAGGTATTCTCATTTTTCATTTTAAAGCAACACGTTCACCGAACGCAGACGCGATCGAGCGCGTGAAGACGATGATGCACACACGACAGTTGCACGAATTGAAAAAAAAAAGAAAGAAAAAAGGAACCAAGAGAAGAGAAATAGAGAGGTCGTACACTAAAAAGGAAGAAGGCGAGTGAAGAATCTCTCATTTCTTGCCTTTTAAGAAGGGTACGATTGGAGATGTACGCGCAAATGCACATGCATGAGTCCGTGCACGCACGCACCGTGGCTCCAATCGTGACCCGAAACATGTCTCTCTCTCTCTCCACCGCGGTCGCCTCGAGTTATTGGCTTTTTCGCTCGCTTTTCGTCTATGTAAGCCATTTATAGAAAGAAAAATGTGTGTCTGTGTGGCCGTGAAGGTACACGTGCGTAGAAAGGATAAAGGGGCCTACATGAAACGGGGGGAAAAAAAAGAGCGAGCAGACGCACGAGACAAAAAAAGAGATTTTAGTGCTCTTTTTTTTTGTAGTTTTTTTTCGAGTATTAAACAATTTTTTTTTCTGCGAAAACGTCTCTACTGCTGTCGCCTTCGCTTTCGCCGTTTCCTTGAAAATCGAAAAACGAAAACGAAATCCCATCTTGGGTGCAGCACCACCACACAGCCACGAACGCACTGGGGCTTTTGCCCGCTAATACACACACACACACATACACACAAAACAACCTCACAAAGTCAAAGGCAGCTGATAATAATAATAAAAAGAGATTCCGTTGTTTTCTCTCTTTTTCAATGAGCGGCTGAGGCAGGTCAAACACCCGCACCAGACAGCTCGCCACTGCGTACTTGACAAGAAAAGAGAAGTAGGGAGCAGTAGTACAGAAAAAGAGAGAAGTGAAAAAGGAAGTCTCTCTTCAGCACAGCGTGTCGTGCGCAAGGTTGTAAAAAGAAAAAAAAGAAAAAAAAAGAGTCAAATACAGGAACAGAAAACAAAAAGGATTTATGCGCTTACCCCGTGCTTAGCGAACAAAAAATTTGTATCAGCAAAAGCAGAAAAAAAAACAAAGTTGGGTAGTAGCGTGCGTTTTCCCTTTATCTGTTCAAAACAATCGAAGTAGGAGAAAAAGTAACAAAGTACTGGTGACACTCTTCGTTTTTTCTTTTCCTCTGGGTTTGTCCTCTCTTCAGAGAGAGAGGGAGAGGAGAAAGACGAAGACGTTCACGTTTTTTTTTTTCTTAAATACAGGATTAGGATAGTTTAATATTCGCTGAAGTCGGCACCGTAGTGTGAGAAAAAAAAAGAGGAAGTCACAGAAACACTTACGAGGAAAAAAGAAAAAGAAAACAATAATAAAAAGAAAAGAGCGTTCACCCACAACGTGAAAGGAAGGCGGCAGATCTTGCCAGCCGTGGCAACGGAAACGGGGAGGAGGAACAATACAAACGAAAGAAGAAGACGTTGGCACGCAGAAAAGAACGTGAGTTGCTGAGGAGGGCGAAAGCTCGAAGATCCCAAGCGTGGGTACACTAAAGAAGAAAAGATGAAAAAAAAGTAGCTTTTTACTTTCGCATCCCTCAGTACTCGCATCGCTTTTCACCTCCATTTTACCCCTTTCTGTGACGCACTGCACTGGCATCGAAAGATCCGTCAAAAAAGAAAAGAAAAAGAGAACAAGCGTGTGTGTTTGTGCACGGCTTACGCACCATTTTTTTCTTTCGGCTTCGCATCACTTCAACTCTCCCCTGAAAAAAGAATGCGCGTGTAGTTCGCTGCAAGGAGTCGTTGAAAGGAGCGCGCCGTGAAGTGCGTGGCACAGCAGCAAACAACTCTTCAAATAGATTTTACGTATCTCAACTTTGTTGGTTCACTTTCGCTGCCTGGACGACGGAGAGGGAAGAGAGAAGGAAGGGATTGTCAGCTTTAAGTATACTTCACGCCCCCTCGCCTTCGCTGCCGCCTCTCTCGCGACGCCACGATCAATCCCAGAGGTGGTGTGAGCCCGCCTCTGCGTTTTTACACTTCTTCTCTTGCAGGAAATGAAAGGAATGAGAGATGGGGGGACTGGCGTCACGAGCACCGGCCTTTATGCAGGTGCTTCCCGTGCTCCGCCCCCCTGACACTACTTCAACATGAGAAAAAAAATCGGGAACTAAAAGTTAAAGAGCGCGATTACAGGTGGGATTTCTTGGCGGGGTAAAGCAGCGTCTCTCCCATCATGCAGCGTGCCACGGCGCAGCCGACGGAGATGGTGTCGGTCACGTTCTTGTCCTTCACGGCCAGCTGCGGGTTGCACTCCACCACGTCCAGCGCAATGAGGCGGCCACTCTCGGCGATGCGCTCGCACAGGTACAGCGCCTCGCGGAACGACAGCCCACCGCGCACCGGCGTACCAGTCGCCGGCACAAAGAGAGGGTCGATCGCGTCGACGTCGTACGACACCATCACCGGCTCCGTCCCGAGTGGCGACACGGCGTCCATCGCCATCTGCATCACGCGCTCCATCCCGTAGCGGTCGACATGGTGCATGCTGAAAGCGGCGATGTTGAGGTCGTGCAGGATCTTCTTCTCCGCCTCGTCGACGTCGCGGAGGCCAATGTAGGCGAGCTTGTTCGGCTTCAGCACCTCCGGCACCCAGCTGAAGCACTCCGGGATGTTGGCGCGGTCGAGGCCCATGACAAGCGAGAGAGGGCAGCCGTGCAGGTTGCCGGTGACGGTGGTGGACATGGTGTTGATGTCCGCGTGCGCATCGACCCAGATCACGCCGGCGTTGGGGTGGGCACTGAGGACACCGGCCACCGTGGCGATCGCGATAGAGTGGTCGCCGCCGAGGGTCAGAGGGAAGCGGCCCTCCTCGGCGACCTTGCGGACGCGCTCATACAACTTGCGCGTCGAGTCGGCGGTGAGGCGGGGGCGCTGGATGTGGCGGATGTGGTCGTCCGTCTCGCGGGCCTTGCGGGCCTCGATAGCCTTGCCGTCCAGCGGACGCTCAATCGTTGTCGTCCACCCCAGCTTCTCCATGTCGGCCTGGATGCCGTGCTTCAGCAAGTAGTCGGGGCCGAGCTCGACGCCGCTCTTGGGCTGGCCGCCGGAGAAGGGGGCAAGGATGATGCCCATGTTCTTCTCCTTGTAGAACTTGTAGGACTGAAGGTGCGACATGATGGTGACGGTGGTGATGGTGGTGGCGAAAGAGTTGAATAAAGAGCGAATGCGAGACTGCGGTGTAACAAAACCAGACGCCAGACTAGAAAATAGGGGAGAAGACGAGAGAAGAAACAACGAAAACTGTTTTCGCAAAAATCAATAATAATAATAATATAGAGTACGGATTAAAGAGATGAAAAGCGAGAAGGAAGGAAGTGGTGGAAAACGGAAGAGAGAGAGCGTTGAGAACTGTTCGTAGTGCAAGAACAGAAGAGAAAAGGCAGTGTCAAAAAGTGGAGATGGTGGCGCAGACACGAAGTGGAGTACACCAGATAGAGGTTCATGGTGTGCGGATGTACACGCAATCATAGGCAGTGGATGTGGAGGTCATTGTTCGTTGTTTCCACCAGCAGAAGAGAAGCGTCAGGGCGAAAGAAAAGAGGGTTAGGAGGATAGAGTAGAAAGAGGTGGTATAGGCATTTAGGGAATGCATAAAGACTAGCGAGAAAGCAACAGCAAAATAGAACGTCAGCTCTCATCTAATTATCTCTCTCTTTCTTGATTTTTTTTCTTCTTATTGCAATCGAGTGAAATGAGAATTTCTTTTTTTTTCTTCTTTTGTTTGATCTTTGCATTCCATCACAGCCTTGGCTAATTTCAAAGCAACAAACTGCAGTATGAAGCGTAAAATGATGAAAAAAAACCCTCTTATGCATCGTATTCGAGAAGTCTCATGAGTCCTTTTTTAGTAGAAACCAAGTGGTGGGGCAACTTTGTTTTCACTAGAGTAGGAACCTTGCTGCTGCTGTAGCTTGTCCCTCGTTAAAGAAAACCAAACAAAAAAAGGTCATTTATTGCGAAGAGGAAATGAAGTAGGGGGAGAAGTAACAAGCAACCTCCGCACAAAGAAAAGAAAAGAAGAACGAAATCGTCCATCGCCCTCGCTGCCGATCTTGGCGCTTCCTTTTTTTTTCCGTTACTGCTGCTGCGTCCCGTGTGTTCATCTCACAGGCTAATGGTGCCTACCTCCTCGATGCATCCGGTAGAGAAACAAGACGAAAATACATAGAGACAAACGAAAGATGAAGAAGAGGATGCGGAGAGAAAGAAAATAAGTGTTTTAAGAACGGCTCTTCAGACGCTCAACGCAGTGCTAGTGGAGGTGCGGACCAAGCATGTCCTTCGCACGCAACACCGCCCACAGCGCGGCATCCGCGGCGAGGTACACCACAACACCGTCCGTCGGCGACGCCATCGCACCGCCCTCTTCACGAAAGGCAGGTGGGTAGGGAAGGATGTAGCCAAGCGCGTCCATGAGGGAGATGTTGGTAAAAGGGGTGCTGACAAGCAACGGCGTCTGTCCGTCACACGCTGCGGCGCCGTACAAGTCGAACTTGTTCCATGCACTGATGGCGAAGCCGCTCGGGGAGAAGGGCCCGCGAACACGCGTGCGGTCCGGCTGCGCCGCCACCCACCGTGCTGTCTGTCGCACCTCGGGCAGCGACAGCGCCGGCGAGCGCAGCAGCGCATGCAGCTCCGCCGCCACCACATGCAGCGGACCATCGCGCAGCACGGCCGGCGCCGTCGTCGTGACGGGGGCAAAGCAGCCGACAGGAAAGTAATCGTCCGCGGCGGCGGCCGTCGCTGGCTCAACAAAGCAGCGGCGCAGGTTCACGGAGGTGAGGAAGTCGGTCGGCGGCCACGCTGTGGCGGCAGAGGCGCGCCCCACTTCTCGCACGGCACAACGGGCACGGTACACCGCTTGCCAGAGGAAGGCGTTGAGGGCCTCGAAGGTGGACACCCACGCCGTGCCGTCCGGCGGTGTTGCTCTCTCCTTCAGCTCTGCCAGCTCTTCAGCCGTGAAGTACAACTCGCGGCCCGTCACCTCCGGCTGCGCGATGGGGGCGACGGCAGCGGCTGCTCGCTCACCCTCTCCTCCTTCCTCTGTCGAGGATTGGGCGGCGGCGGCGTCATCAAGGTACAGACCCGTCGGCTTGTACGCCAAGGCGGCGGCCAGTTCGTCCGGCGACGCTGTGTCTCGGAAATTGGAGAGGTAAGAGCGCCACCGTGGCGGTCGCACAAGTTGCGGGCACGTCTCCCCGCTGCGCAGCTTTCCGTAGAGCTCCATGAGATGCCCGAACATCTGAAAAAATCCTTGCGCGTCGGTCAGCGCATGTGAGACGCGGACGCCGAGGCCGACGCTGCCGCACGCAAAGCGCGTGTGCTGCACGGAAAGAAGGGGGTCGTTAACGATGCCATGCGGAGAGGCGTCGTACGGGGCGAACAGCGCGTTCGAACCGGCGGGGAGGTCGAAGAGAGAAAGCACGTCCGCAAAGCGGTGGGCAGTCTTCTCATCACAACAGTCACCACCGCTGCTGCGACTACTTTGGTTCTTGCGGAGGTTGGCGTCGTGCAGCTCTCGCAGCGACTGCGTGCACTCGGCCGTAGCGAAGGTGACGCCGCTGTCGAGCCGATCGACGAGGCGGTCACCGTTGGGCACGAGCACCAATCGCCCCGAGAGAACGGGGTAGGCAACCAACAAGTGGCTCAGCGCACGCTGCACGTCGTCGGCGTTCACGAAGTCGGTGGCGTCTGCGCCGTCAGCGGTACCGGGGTAGCGGTAGATGAAGGAGATGGCGATGGGGACCACTGCCGCGACGAGGCCCTCGATCGGACCGAGGGGGATCGCCGTGGTGGGAAAGTCGGCACCGGCGTAGGCGCAGTGGACGGCGGTGGTGCGCAGCACACGCACGCACTCCGCTGTTGTGGGATCTTTGGTGGAAGTGGAGAAGGCGGACATCTTACTTTTTTTTTTTTTGGAGGGCTCTTCACAGACCGGGTTGTGTCACTGTTGAAGACAAGATGCGTGTGCGTGTCTCGCTTGCGATATCGTGCCATGAGTGTGTGGGGGAAGAGCAACGGAAGATGTACGTGTGGAGAAACGAGGTGCAAAGAGGCGAAGCTTTGAGCAGGAGAACACATGCGACGAAGCTGACACCGAGCAATACATCTGATGCATCACACTACGACGGCGAAAGAAAAGACCACGACTGACGTCAACTGGGTAAGCCGCTCGTCGCAGCTCAACGCCTGGAGGAAAGGACTAAGCGATGCCACTTCACAGAGTATGCCGAGTGCAAGGTTTTTATTGGAAATGTGGCTGGCAGCGTCGGCAGATTCGTAGAGAAAGAAAGAAAGGGAGGGAAGCAAAAAAAAAAACCAAGCCCATCGTTGACAGAAATCAAGAAAAAGAACAGAAGAGCCGCAAGACTGCTGCTAAAGTTCAAGGAGAAAGCAAGATGGAAAGCCCTTTCGCATGCATGCACAGGGTACGTGTGGCCGCTGCAGCACTGCAAGAGATACTCTTCTGTACTCCCTTGAAGGCTCTCTGTTTCTTTCCCACTCTTCTTTTTTAGCTTAGCACATCGCTTGCAGGGCTCAACACCCCCCTCTTTTCCTCGTCCCTTGTCGTGACGTTCTGCAGGCGGTGCCACTGCAGCAAGAAGCGCTGAAGGGTGGCGAGTTGCAGTTGTGGCAGGCCCGCATCCGCCGCGGACGTCGTCTCATCGTCCCGTCCTTCGCTCTCCGCCGCACCGCCGCCGTCCGCGCCACGCGCCGTCGCGCTGCGTCGCAGCACCGCCGTGCACTGCGGCGGTACGGTGAACGTGTTGGGCGGGTGCTCCGTCGGGTCGTAGTCGTAAAAGTCGATCGTCATGAGGTCGATGGCCGGCTGCCACCGCTGCAGCTGTGCGGCCTCGGCGGGGGAGAGCACGAGTTCGTCGAACATGGGGTGGCCAAACAGGCGCCAGTTCGGGAGGGTGGTGGGTGCGGGGGCGATCTTGTGCGGCTCGAGGTCCGGTCGTGCGCGGTACTCCAGCCGCCACGGTAAGAACGACGAGGCGGAGGAGGACGTCGTGTCCGCACTTCTCGATCCGTTGATGACGTGGAAAATCTGCTCTACGAGGGGCATACCAGGGAAGCCCTCCATTCCTGTGAAGGCGGTTGCCGCAACGCCGCGCACCACCGATGGCTGCGCCGCCGCCGCGTAGCCGTGGGGCACACAGAAGCGGGTGACGGGGCGGGGGAGGTAGAAGACATGGCAGCGACGGCGCGGGGCGTCGTCCGCGTCCGCCGCGCTGTCCGCCTCGTCACTGGCTGCCTGTGCCGTCCCGTCCTCGCTGCGCTCGCCAAAAAACACGACGCCGCGCAGCCGCCGGTTGTCGACGAGGAGCGTGACGCGGTGACCGCGCAGAAACTGGTCGATGCGAAGAGCTCCCGCCTCTTCATCCACGAAGAGGTGTCCGGTGTGGGCGAGGGGTGTGTGGTCCGCCACGGGCATCGTGGTGGCGATAGTGGCGAAGTAACGTGGGGCAAATTCGATGCCGCACGTTGCGTGACGGCCGCTGTCTTCCGCTGCGGTGGCTCTTGTCAGCATTTCGCCGCAACAGACAGTAAGGAGGAGAGCAAGTGCAGAGCAAAGAGGCGGCAGCAGGGAAAACTGCAAGCGTCTTGTGGAACGGCGCGCACACCACGCCATCTTAAAAGCGCGCATATATATTTTTCCTCAATATCTCTTCCTTTAACAGAACCCTTCAAGAGATGAGCAACAGAAAGAGATTGTGTGTGCAGAAAGACAATTGTTTTAATTTTCTTTGTGGAAGTGTGGAACTAAGAAGCACTGCAGAGGAGGAAGCAGTGGAGGAGACAATGCGTGAGCCCCTCGCTGTGAGAAAGAGAGAGAGAAAGGTGACGTGCGTCTGTAGTGGCGACGCTGGTTGGCGTATTTGCCTTTTCGAAGCAGCAACCGGACGTGAAAGAGATGATGCAAAGACAAAGACGAGCGGGGAGTGCCAAGAAAATAGAGAAAAGGAGAGATGAGATTGATGGAGAATACTGGTGAGTAGTAAAGCAGCACACACACATACAGACTCTGGCAGCCGCCTTGAGGGTAACAAGACAGGAGGGAAACCCTACACAGGCCGTGATACACTTCCCCTTTCTTTAGTTCCCCCCTTCCCCCAATGCAGCAAAGAGCATCACAATTTTTTTCTCTTGTAGGCAATGCGGTGCCTTCAAAGGAAACACTGCTCAAGATAACTGATATTATGAGGGCCAAACCATGCGTTGCGCAGAAAGAGAGAGAGAGAGAGCAGCAGCAAATCCCGTCTTCGTTCATTCTTTTTTGGCAGAGGATTTGGTCGCTTTGCCGTGACGACGGAGAAGAACAGGCAAAAAGGTACCGTTGTGGCGCCTCTCCTCCGCTCCAGTCGCGTACTTCACTGGATTGTCTTCTCGCCTGCGTCGTCCATCCTAGGCTTTTCCCCCTTCTTTTGTGCTTTGTTGTTTTTTTCATTTTATTTTTTTTCTTATATATAAAGGGCAATCCAGACAACAAGGACAAAGAAAAAGACAGTTAAGGACAGTTAGCAAAAAAAAAAAAGCCCTCTCTCCACGGAAACTGAACGTTGAACCTCAGGCGTGTCAGCAGCACAGTAAGAGGGAGAGCAGGAAGAAAGAAAGAGAGAGAGGGAGAGAGATAGAAAGGGAGGAGAAGCCACAAAGGAAACATAAAAGAACGCGTGAACAGAACGGGGTGGCAGAAAAAGAAGGGGTAGAGAGAGAAAAACATAAAATACACACCCGCACACCTACCCCGTAAACTCTTCACAGGTGGGTTAGAAAAAAGGGAGTTGAAGTTGCGGAGATGCGGAAAAGAGCGGAAGGGAGAGAGAGATACACTCTGGAAGAGAATGACAAGATGAGCGATCACTAAGAAGACTGGGTGTCTCGGCCTGCAAAGCGAAGTGGCAACACCACAGTGAGGGAGGGAGAGATTCATCCCATAAAGACACTGACACCCAGACAAACACAGACGAAGAACAGGGTGGAAAGAGAAAGCGCACGCAAGACCACAGAAAGAGGCGAGAAAGAAAACAGAGGCGGAAGACCAGAATGAGAGGGAACAGCGCACCTTAGAGCAGAGCACACCGAGCCAGACACGTCTTTCATCTCATCTTTTTGTTTTCTAATCTACTTGTCGCAAAGGTAGGCGTCTACGGCAGTGAGCCGCGCAGACGAGGATTACGAGAAGGCGTTCAGCACGCTGGGAAAGGAAGCAAGTATGGCATCTAAGCTCTACGCATCGTCTTCTCACCTTCTTCCCTCACTTACCTTTCGGTTTCTGCTTTTCACCCCTTTTTTCCAAAATGTGGCCCTTGCGTTGCCTGCTCACCCCTGCCTTGCTTCTCTTTTCAATTAATCCGCTAACTCCCCCGCAGGAGAGCCTGGAGCTGGTTCACGACCGCGCTGGAATCGCCTTGGCTGCCGCTGATGCGGATCGCCTGCGGCTGCTGCGACAGCGGCTGCGGGGCGGTGGTGGCGAAGGTGCGATTCGGCGCAGGTGCAGCCGTCATCATCGGCGCCTGCGATGCCGGAAAGTGGAAGGCAGGGGTTGCCTGCGGTGCGGGCGGGGACGCGGCGATGGGGCGGGTGCTGAAGGGTTCTATCACGGCCGCAGTGGAGGTGGTCGTTGTCGCGCTTGGAAAGAGAAAGGCCAATGAGTCTGTAACGTTGCTGCTCTGGCCAGACGTTGACTGCATGTACGAATGCGGATAGGCGTCATGGCTCCCGGTGGTGCTGTGGAATGCTTGGCTGTGGTGCTGCAGCTGGCGGCGGTAGCCAGAGCTCAGGTCACTGGTTGGACCGCTGAGGCCTGCTGCTGTGGTGGTAACGTTGAGTGACGACGCACCGCTGCGGCCGCGCTCCTCTCGTCTGTGCAACGGCTGCTCCTCCACATGAAAGTGTGCAGCCGCGGCAGTGCTGTTGGTCGCTGCCCGTTCTCCTGCAGCGTTGCCGCGCTGCTGCTGCTGCTGCTGTTGCCGCAGCTGTCGTTGCTGCTCGTTGATCATGTTGTCGTACGCCGGGTCGCCTGTGTGGCTCAGCCCTGTGGTCGCGGAGGCCCAGTCGTCCTCCTCCACATCCGGTCCCAGCGCCCACACTTCATGGTGGCGGCCGCGGCGTTGTGGCTGACGTGGCCGCTCGCCCCGCTGCCGCTGCGCCGTGGATTCCTGCAGCTGATGCAGAATGTCAGACTGCCGCCGTTGCTGTCCGCGGCCGCCGTGCTGCTGCAACGGCTGCTGCTGCAGCTCCAGTTGGCGCCGCTCCTGCTCCAGCTTGTACTGCATCTGCTTCGCCTCTCGCAGCTGCCGCTTCCGTGCTTCCTTCTCGGCCTCCTCCCTCGTCTTGGGCCACCGCGCACCATGCACGCGGCAGTTGCTCTTGCGGGAGCAGGGCCGCCCGTCGTCGGGGTCGTGGCTGAAGGGGCAGCGGTCGCCCTGCTTGCAGCGGCCCTGCAGGTGGTCGCAGCAGAGCCGCGTCTTCCACAGCTCCACCTCCTCCGTCGTGGGCGGCGCCTCCGCAGCGGTGGCGGGGGACGGCTCGGCAGGCGGGGCTGCAGCCGAGGGCGGGGTATGGGCCTCCGGCTGCACGACAGCAGCGGCGTCGTGGGCCACCGCCTCCTCTCCCTCGCCCTCGCCCTCAGCCATGCGACGCAGCCGTGCCTCTGCGGCGTGGATGAGCGGGACACCGGAGTCGAGCAGCAGCACCTCGCGCAGAGTCTCCATGGTCTCCACGAGGCCTTCGTCTTGGCTTTGCGTGACCGGGTCCTTGAAGGGGATGGGGCAGAGGGCGATGTCAGGGTGCGAGCACTTGTCGGGCGAGTCGTCGATGATGATCGTGTTGACGGCGTGGAAGCTGAGGGGGTAGCGGTCGAAGATCGTCTGCAAGTTCTTCTCGGTGCCGTACGGGTTCTCCACCGTCGCCTTGGACACACAGGCGTCGCGGAATAGCGTGAAGAGAAGGAGGTCGCGGTAGCTGCCAAAGACGTGCTCGATGATCGGGTTTGACGAGCGCTGCAGTCCACTCGTCCACACCGCCACCACAAAGTTTGAGAAGACAAACTTGAGAAACTCTGACACATGCGGACGCAGAATGAAGCTGCCGCGGCCACGCACCACGAGCACGCCGTTGAGATCGAGCACGACGAGAAAGGCGCGGCGCAGCGCGGACATCGGCACGGTAACTTCGTACCCGTTGCGCGTCTCCACCGTCGCCTTGTCGCGGTCTTCGTCAATGGCGGTGACAATACCGATAGCGAAGCGCGTCTCGGTCACGCGCACGCGGACGTACTGGTTGACCTCGAAGCGGTCCCTGCGCATGAGGGTGCCGCGACCACCGTCCAGCGCTGTGTGAGAGGAGTGCATGTGCATCTTCTTGATTACTAGTCACCGTCAGAAACACCCACAAAAAAAAGTAAACAAATTGGAGCAAAAATTCAATTCAGCTCAGGGGAAAAAAATATCAGAACAGAAGAGAGAGGACAACTCTCAAGTCGAGGATACAGGCGCGCAGATCACAACTAAGAGATAAAGAGGCGGGGAAAGTGCACCGTTGAAAAGAGAGCAGCGCATGCGGACAAATACACGAGCAGAAATCGAGAAGAAAAAAAAAAGGGGAGAAACAAAGAAGGGAAGTGGCAGCGAAGGGAGACCAGCAAGATGATCAAAGCAACAAAACGATCAGGAAAAACAGAACAGCCGAAGACCGCGCCAGAAAGAGTTTTTACGACGCGTGTGTCAAAAGCGACTGTTCCCTTCTTTCTTGTCACGCTACAAAGGGCCGCGTAATGCTGCCCACGTTTTCTCTTTTCTTTCCTTTCTGTCGTTTTTCTAATGTGTCACGCAGCGGCTTCAAAGCCCAACTGGAACTGTCAGAGCGGGTAACGAACCCGGGGGAGGGAGAGCGAGGCCACCTCGAGGTGGGTTTGGACCGATGCACACGGGCTTCAGCATCTGGTTTCGATGAAAGCACTTATATGTATGGCGATATTCTCATGTTACTTCTCTCTCTGCTCTCACCTCTCTTCTCATTTGACGTGCGACACGCATAGATTGAATCTTCTCGGTCGCTGTTCTTCTCTCTCGTTTTGTTTTGTTTCATAGTAGTGTTCGGAAAAAAAAATGGGATTGTCACGACGGTGCGGGCTATCCTTCGTCGCATCAAGAGAGCTAATCTCCTCACGACTCCTGACAGGGAGGAGTTATTGCACTTGAGCGATTCGGATTTGTTGTGCCTTGCTGAGAAGGACAGTTGTTTTTTGGGCGAAGAATACCACTGGGATGGCTCGCAGCGACTCGTCAGAAATTTCATCAATACGATCGCAAAGCTAAAACTTGATTTGGCCAAGCCGTGGTACACCCGCCAGATGTACGTTTCCCTGGTATCGTTGATTATGTACGCCTTACACACGACTCGTATCAATCCTTCGGAAGCGTTCTATGCCCTTCGAGCTTATCGAGGCGTGTACAGTGATGTCTCCAAGGGAGCGGACTGGGATGGAACCCTCTCAAGTCTCACAGAGTCGGCGGTGAGCGCACTGTTGACGGCGGGGAATATGCTTTTGGACCGTGGTTGGGATCCCGTTGTGCGTCTTATCAAAGCCACCACAAACGAACAGGACTACGACGTGGTTTGTTTCACCGACACATCTGGAGCTGGATGGGGCGCGGTGGCGGTGGAAGAAGACGGTATCACCAGAACCTACCAGCAGCGCTGGATCCATGAAGTCGACTTTTCAAAGCAGGCTCCAAGGAAAAGTACTGCAGAAAGGTTCACAGCTAGGTACTCCGCTCACACGGAACCGCACGGGATCGCAGTGTATTTGCAAAGGTTGCTAGATAGGGGGCTTCAAGGACAGGCAACCATAGCCATTGTTACGGACCACAGTCCCATTGTCTTCGCACAGCGCAAGCACAACGGGTTTGGGGGAATTGGTAGAGGATTCGAACTTGAGTCCCTCTACCGACTGACGAACACGATGCTGCATGAGCACAACATCGCTGTTGTGTTCTTCTACATCAAGGGCGAGTTCAACCCAGCTGATTCGCTTTCGCGGCACTTTGAAGAAGACGCGGAGGACGGGGCGTTAGGTGTGAGGGAGGGGAGCTGCCTCATGCCTGAATTTGAGGGCAACACATTTTCACCAAGGTGCGAGGTAGCACCGATAAAGAGGGTACTGTGGGGATGTCGTCCATAGTAGTGTACGAAAACGAAACATTGCATTTACCCAAAATGTGTGCGTCGGTTACGATCTTGCATCGCAAGGAGGCCGCAGCTAGAACAACTTCTCCTCTCCTTTCCTCCCTCTCCCTCATCTACCAGTCAGGTTGCCATTAAGTACTCTTCGTGCAGTGGTGATCGTCCGCTTGTCGCCTCTCTGCGCTGCAACCTCTGGCCTTTTTCTGCAGGTGTGTGTGTGTGTCGGGTGTCCGTGTTCTTTCAAAGGCCTCTCATTAAAACACACAAGAGAGGCAGAGGAGGAGAGATGAGAACGGAACCGGTGCAAGAGCAAGAGAAAAGCAGGCACAAAAATATAAGGAGAGGGAGAGGCAAGGAAAGAGGGCAAGAAGGGAGCTAGAAAACTCAATGTCTTTTTTAAACTTTTTTTGCTTCTTTCATTTCACTCGCTTCGTGGGTGAAAGAAGAGAGAACACGTGTTTTAATACGAAAAACCAGAGTTGTGCGTTTCAGGCAGCCATTGGCCAGAAAGCGGAGGATGTGCAACGCGAGTGAGGAGTGTGCGGCCGTGTTTGATTGTGGTGCACGCCACACTGGGAAAGGTGAAGGGTAGTTTGACGATTTGGTGAGATGAACGAGGTGGAAAAGGGATGCAGCAAAAATAAGAAGAATGAAAGAAAGAGATGAAAGAGAGGCGTGCAGGTGAGGCTGTCCACTTGCATTTTTAAGTGTTGCTTTTAAGGCTTTGTAATCTCAAAGCATAGCACAGTTTTTTTTTTCCTTTGCTAGTACAGCACCGATTCGAATATGTGAGGCACAGGAAAGAAGCTCACCGCTGTTTGTCTGTGTGCGGGGTGGATTGCCGCACGACCCGTGGACGGCCTCGCGGATGAAGCCGTCAAACACACAAAGAAAAGGCACCCAAAACTCGCTCGATGCATCTTTTCGTGCAAATGCATCATTTCCTTTTTTTTTTGTTTGGCTCGTTGCCCCCGTCCGAGCGCAAATACACCCGCACAAAGAGAGACAAATAGTCACTCATGTGCCTGTATGTCTTTGTCGGTGCGGGTGTGCATGCAACGTCAGGATTTGCTGTCATTTTTTTCGAAGCAACAATATGAGAGGAAAGTGAAAGCAGTACTGCTGCTCTCCACCGGGCAACGAAACCTCGTCTCAGAGATGACAACATAAATAACAACACGATTTTGAGAACAGCAAGGCAGCTAGAAAAAACAACAGACCCGTTATTTAAAAATAAAGGGGATACATAATGAAGCAGCAGCATATCCGTGTCCACTGTCCCACACCGTCCTCCCCTTCTTTCTCTCTCTCTCTTTTTGCTCTACCAGTACGACACTCGCTGCGAGCGGTTCCAGCGGTGCTGATAGAGACACAGCAGCGCAAAGGCCGCCACAAAAAGCAGCCGGTCCACACGAGCGAGAAACAATTCCCACACCGCACGCGGCAGCTCCACGAGCCACCACAACGACGCAAGGCAACGAAGCAATGCCGGTACCCTGACTCCGGCAAATCGACCTTCGCGCTTGTTGCCCACTCTGTCCACTTCACCAAAGAGGGCACGCGTGTGCGCCTGGACTAGCTTCGTGGAGAGGTCGCGGAAGCTGACCACCTTGCGGTACTGCGGGTGGTCCTCCGGGTTGGGCGACGAAGACGGCGGTGTCGCGCCGGCGTTGGTGGCAGGAGCCACCTCAGCCGTGTCGTTGCTGCCCTCCGCGCGTGCCGCTCGCTCCCTCGCCTGCTGCTCCTCAACCATGCGCGTCACCCGCGCGTTCTCGCGTGCAATGCGGGCCACCTCACTCGGGTCTAGAAAGAGAAACTGTATTACCCCGGTTCCCACCAGATCCCCCACGAGGCTCACCACCGCCTCCTCCACCGTAGTCACCTCCGGATGGGGCCGCAGCGGGCGTCGCATCGGCTCGAAGTGCGACCGCGGCAGCAGCGCCTCCTCCAGCCCGGTGGTCGACTTCTCGTAGCGGGTGCGGAGGCTGTAGAAGGCATTGGGCCGCATGTCGTCCCTGAAGTCGGCGGCGTCGTCCGCGTCGTCGGCGTCCGCCTCGGCACTCGCCGCCGCGTCGCCCTGCGAGAGCTGCAGCAGTTTCAGCTCCGCCAGCCGCAGCACCGCAGCCCGACTGTGCACCTGCCGGGCGTACAACTCGAGCGATGGCAGCCGCTGGAAGGGCCGGAGGTACGTCGTGCGCAGAAAGAGTGTGACGGGGCTGCAGCTCACGATGCTGCGGTAGCCGCGGCTGCACATGCGCTTGTACACCGCCGGCAGCAGTTCGAAGGCCTGGTCGAAGAGGCGGCAGCTGCGGCAGTGCGCGCCGGTTTGGTAGACGACGGCGGCGGGGAGGTGGCGGCGCAGTGCCTGCAGCCGCGAGCCGGAGTAGCGGGAGGGGGAGGGATAGGCGAAGTCCTCCGGCTCACCCCGGTAGGTTTCGCGGCGCCGCGGCCCGGTGAAGTCCGTCTCTTGCACGAGAGGGAGGAAGGGGGAGGACAGCGCCTCGGCCTGGGCCGCCACGTCGTCGGCCACGGCGTCCCACAGAAGCTGCACCCCGCGTAGCAGCCCGTGGATGTGGCGGTCGAAGCCGCTGGCAGTCGTTTGCGGGTCGAGGTCCATTGCGCGGACGATGATGCTTGGGAACACCGCGTGCTCGTAGTAGCGCTGCGCTCGTGTGAAGGTCGTGTTGGAGACGAGCAGCGACGACGACCGCGCCGTGCGCAGCGTCGCGTTGGCGTGCACTCGATAGGCATCCTGGGCGACTTGGTACACACAGGTGTTCGTCTCACGCCTGCTCACTGTTCCGTTCTCACAACGCGCAAAACGCTGCGTCCAATTCAGAGGCTTCTTCTTTTTCCTCCGTTTCCGGCGGCGGCAGCGGCACAGTCGGCTGCTCGAAGAGGCTGTCGTTCATCCCCAGCACCGCCCCCACACCACGCACGACGGCCTCGTAGGCGGAGGGTCCCATCCCCACGGTGCGGTTGGCCCGTATCCACGCCTCCATCTCCGCCCGCAGCGCGAGAAAGACGTGCGCGTTGTCGAAAAAGGCAAGCGGGTCCGCGTTGCCGTGCGTGAGACTCCACAGACGGTCGACGACGCTGTCCGTCGCATCCCGGTGCAGGTGCGAGAGCGCTACGTCCTGCAGGATACCGCTGAAGGGGGTGGTGCCGCAGGTGGTGAGTGCATGCGTGGAGGATTCTCTTCCCATGGTAGCGGCGAGGAAGAGGGGAAAGGGAAAGTCGGCACAGATGCCGAGCTCCTCCGCTGCGTCGTGACGAAGGCCGAGCTCTGCTCCATGGTGTCCCTCTGCATCTGGATGCGTCACAGTTCCATGCGCAAGGCTGGGGCAGGACCACAGGGAGAGACAGCAGAGAACGAGAAGAGAAAGGCAGGAGAGGAGGCGGGGACGGGAAGGGCAGAGTGGCGATGTGCCACGCCGCATCGCGCTGCAAGATGCGAACGATTTTAGAAACTGAAAAGGTTGTAGCAGGCCACAAGAAAAAAAAAAAACACGGATTACTGCGCGTCTTTCAATTTTTTTTTTGGCGTTTTTGAAACTCAAAGGGAGAGCGAGGCTTTTGGTGTTTGATTATGTTTTGCAGAACGTGCGTTTGTGTATGTGTGTACGTGTGAGCTGCCGTCTCTCACGTTCTCCACTCGTGGCGGGTGGTGTCGAAACAAGCGCCGCCGCTGCAGCTAAACGCAGATACGCTCTGAGGGAGGTGCAATAGGAACAACGATGGATGGGGACTAGGGAAGAGGCCCCATGCACTCGCGTCTACCTACGTACTTCTCCGCCGCCTTTCTCTCTTTTCGCGTTCTCTCAGTGTCCTCCCTCTCTCACCAGAGACGCACAAACCCACTCAGAAGAGAAGGCAATAAAAGAAAGAAGAGAGGGGTCAATAGTGCAGTGGAGGCACGTTTAGTTCCCGGAAGCAGCTCTGTGCCTCGTGAAACTCACGGATGCGACGCCCGGAGCGACGACACCACCCCATATCGAAAGAGAGAGAGAGAGAGAGAGAGGAGATAAAAGGAGAATGAAAGAAATCAACGTACACCAGTGCAGTGGGCAAAACAACAGCAGTTTGAACGAAAGCTGCGTTGTCGGGCCTTTTTACTTCTGTCCAGAGCTCCGCTGGAGCGACGACGGTAAAAGCCACACTACAAACAACAAGAGTAGCGTGTGCGAGTGCACTGTTAACAGCGCATTAACGCCGCATCTTCCCTATATTTAATTTATCGACGATGCGTCAAACACATCTAGAAAGCAGAGCGAGACACAAGTCCGTAAATAGGAAGTAAAGCAATTAACGAAGAGAAAAAAGAGACCTGCTTCAGTGCTTCCGGAAGACGCAGATCGTCAGCGTCGCCAGCGGCACCCCGCCCTCCGCCGTCGCGTCGCCATTGCTGTGATCGCCGTCGTAGGCGTGGGCAAAGATGTCCTGCAGGATGCGTGTCCGCCCAATCTCACTCACGATGTGGCGCCCGTGGTAGAGGTAAACCCAACCACAATCGTCCGACAAGGCGACCTCGTCGTGCACGCACTTCAGCAGGCACTCCACGAAGAGAGCCGGGGTGCTGCTGCCAAGGTCGGCCGCCACATCGACGGCTTGCCAGCCTGGAGAGGTGGGCGGGGCAAGTCGCCGTGACACCTGCGTCGCCTCGTACGAGTAGCAGGCGCAAGGAGCGGCGGAGAGGAAGGGCGGGGACGGAGTGAGAGACGCCTCACGTGTCATTGCAGCCGCCGCGTTTGTCGGTGACGCCACGGCCACTTCTTCATTACACAGTAGTGCTTGTTGGTGCCACGCAGCGGCGGAGGGGCACGCCGTCCACGACGATGGCGACGAGGGGGCGGCAACCACTTCACACACCACCGTCTCGCGCAGCTCCACGCCGGCCTCCTCCCCAGCAAGGCTGCGGTACACACGGTTGCCGTGGTGCCAGGCGTAGCGGATGGTTGTGGCGAGGAGGAAGGAGGTGCGGCGGCCCGTGTCGCCGCGCACGATGTCGACACGCACAGGTCGCAGCCGCAGCCGCAGCGTGTTCAGGTCTCGGACAGGCAGAGACGCTGCGGTCTCGCTCGTTGGCGATGCCCGTGTGCAGCGGTGAAAAGACGAAGGAGCCCCTGTAGAGATGGCGTTTGCAGACGTGCTGCAGCGCTCGAATGCGCTCACGGCCTCGCCACGCCCCTCCGACAGCAAAGAAGCGTGAGAGGCATCATATGGTTGGGGAGGAAGGCCGTTGCTTTCGGTGCGGCTGCACCGGTGTGGCGGCAGATCGGCGTGTGGTTGGAGGAAGAGCTGGTAGCTTTCGCGTCGCCGCTTCACCATCTCACGTGACCGTCTCGACGTCATTGACGACGAGCAACAATGTTAGAAAAAAAGAAAAGGAAGTATTATACTTGTCGTGTACTGAGAGGAGAGAGTGGTGGAGGAAAGAGAGCGAGAGAGAAGAAAGAGTCGGTGACGTGGTGCTATTACTGTCCAGCGTAGGTATCAAGAAGGGTAGATGCGGGCTTTCGGCTGTTTGCCGCAGTTGACGTACCCCCTATTTATCTACTGAGAGCACAGCGCTTTTTGTTATGCCGTGGTGAAGCAAACACAGCGAACTACAAAAAGCATTTTGCTCCTTCAGGCCCTCTGTCTTCTCTACCTCTCAAAAGGGGAGAGATTCCGCGCAGAGAAGGTGCGCAACGCTGGAAGACGACAAGGGCCACTTGAGGAAGAGAGAGCGAGAGAGAGACTCAACAGTCCAAGATCCGGAAAATGCGTTTGACAAACTACTCCACTTTCCCTCTTTCTCTCTGCCCTTTGAGAGTCCGCTATCACCTCAAGACAGTGTCCGCGATTTGGTACGTTGTGTACCTGTAGACTCTCGCATTTCATGGCACACACACACAGAAAACAACGAAACATGAGAACATGGTGCCGTATGTCTTACTTCTGTGCTTCTTCTACATTTGTTCGAGTGATTCGTTGTTTGTGTGCACGACGACGTGCTGCTATACTTAACGTAGGAGAAAAAAAATAGTAACCCCGAGAGGTTACAGCTACCAGAAGAGATCAAAAAAAAAAAAGAAGAGAGACAAACAGCATCAACAACACCTGTCGTTTCTTGCAGAAAGTGAAGGCGCTGCGGCACACTTCGTAATCGAGTGACAGAAAAAAAAGGGGCAAGAAGAAGGCGAGGGACTCTCCTTCCGCACCTTCTCCCGCACCCGCCGCCGCCGCTAGTCCCCCTCAACCGTCTCTCTGTCTCTCCTGTTCCCCCATTTCTCACCACACCCATCTTGTTCTTTTTCTTTTTTTTTAGTTAGCTGCTGTTCTGCCTCACCGCACTTCTTCCGTTCGTTCCTTCTCTTCACCTTCGACTCTCCTGACGAAGAGGGAAAGAAAAAGAATTCTGGACACAGCTTAGCATAAGAGAAGATAGTGGGGAGGCGAAGGTGTCGTGGGGAAAGCAACGAACCCGAAAAATGGCGATGAACTCCGTCACCAGCAGAGAACTAGAAAAGAACAAAAACCCGAAACTTCATCTTTCATCGTGTCTTGTCAGTTCGAGACGGGATTGATGAAAAGGGGAGGAAAGAGACGGTGGGGGGAAAAGGGTTCACTAAGTATCTAAAGTAAGTGTTAAGCTTCCTAATATGTAACGAGAAATACCAAAAAAACAAACAAACAAACAAACAGTTCAAGTCACCAACACCACCGTTCCACGGAGAGAGAAGAGAAAGACGCCACTGCGTCAACCTATCGTATGCCTTTGGACCCATAGCTCAGCCAAACACGCAGAAGTGAACTTGCAGGCACGCAGGCACACGCACACACACACTCCGTCGTGCGCTGCCCCGCCTTTATAAAATTACAAGTCCTCCATCTGCGTCCTCGTCGCGGCTGCGACTACAGCTTACAGCTTGCCCATGTAGATGGTGTTCTCATCCATCCAGCGGTACGGCGGCACCTCGAGGTTCAGCGGCGCCGGGCCCTGGCGGATACGGCCCGAGGGGTCGTAGTGGCTGCCGTGGCACGGGCAGAAGAAGCCGTTGAAGAGGCCCTCGTTGGGAATCGGCACGCAGCCGAGGTGGGTGCAGATGGCAATCACCACCGCCTTCTCCCGCTGGTCGGGGAAGCGGGCGGCATCCGTCTCGGGGTCCTTCAGCGCCGACATCGGCGTCTCCTCCACCTCCTTCATCTGGCGCGCCGAGCGGCGGTAGACGAAGATGGGCTTGCCACGCCAGACGACGGTCTTGCACTCGCGCTCGCCGAGCTCGCCCACCTCGGCCTCGATGTTCATCTGACCCACCATGGAAAGGGCGGGCTGGCCAACGTACCAGAGCGGCAGGACGGCGTAGCGGGCCATGAGAATGACAAAGCCGAGCATGGCGGAGTTCAGTGCGTAGTCCGTCACACGCGCGCGGTCCTCCAGCTCGTCGGCCAGCTTCGGCTTGAGGATGTGCTTGCGGAAGAACTCCTCGTCCCACATGGAGGCATCGAAGTCCTTCAGCGCCACACCCGCTGACGCCTCGATGCGGCCGGGAGCCGCGCCGTCCGGGTAGGTGTTCAGCACCACCTCCTCCGACGTGTCGACGTCGCACAGGGCGGGGTCGGAGTACTTGGCGTAGCGGCCGTACTTCTTCGTCATCTCGTCCGACTGCGGCGGCTTCATGAACTCGTCCGACCAGGAGTTGACCGGCTTGTCCTTCTTGGTCAGGGGGGTGGTACCCTCCAGCTGCTTCACCAGCAGCGACACGCGGGCGGCGCGGGTTGCCTGGAAGGCCGTCGTGAAGGTGCGGCGGAACATGATGGCGTATACGGAATCTTAAAAAAGAAAATCAAAGACGTTGCGCACGCACACACACGCTCAGCAATTGGCTACTAGAATAAAAGCGAGGAAACAGACCCGAGACAGAAGAAGAACAGGAGCCTAAAACTTGGACTGAGTCGTTCACTGATCGTCTCTTTTTGGCTTTCTCTTTACACTTAGCTACTTATGGCTTCATGACAGAGGGTGAGGAGGTTGATAGGAGCAGCGCCGAGGGGAAGAGGAGGAGGAGGGGAAAGTGGTGTCATGGAGGGGTGATGAGAGAGAAAAGCGACTTGCCACACTTTTGTTTTCTACTGTCGAATCTTTTCTTTTCCCTTTCGCGCTATCCTGCGTGACAGCGGGTCGTTGAGACCGAGTAGGTCTTCCGCCAATCTTCGTCCTCATTCAACAACGCATCAAGAACAAAAGAAAAAACGTTTCTTTCAAGCAGACGGATGCCAGAATACGACAAAAAAAGCCGAAGTTGGATGATTTCAAGGAGGAACTTCTTTTTGCTTCTTAGTTTGCTGCTACTGAAAAGAAGGAAAAGCGGAAGACTAGGTCAAGCAAACTCAGAGAAAAAAAAAAACAACAATGATCACAATTATTTGCGTGGCTTCGCCACTACAACGCCACGCCTGCTGGCGGGTGCATGTGCAGGCCCACCTGAAAAGCCGCCGCGCGCGTCGAGTCGCTCGTCGTCGCCACCAACGTCGGCAGTCTCGCCCATCGCCCACGCGAACGGCTCTTGAAGAGTGGCTCAGCGCGGCCACACGCCGCGGCGTCGTCTTTGCTGCCCAGCAGGTGGCACACTAAGCCATCCACGTCCAGGGACGCGCTGGTCGGAGAGCCGCGGCCG
Source organism: Crithidia fasciculata (assembly GCA_000331325.2). Lineage (NCBI taxonomy): Eukaryota > Euglenozoa > Kinetoplastea > Trypanosomatida > Trypanosomatidae > Crithidia > Crithidia fasciculata. The sequence continues at coordinate 1,578,082 of CM003407.1, forward strand.
CTGTCTACACGAGAGGTGGTGCGAAGTCCGCACCACGGTCGTGCGCCGCGATCATCCGCTCCAGCTGTTTGGCGACGAGCACCACCGACACACTGCTCCACGTGTTCGCCCGTCCTGAGCCGAGAGAGCCGAACGCCCCGTCTTCGTTGCCCTCCTGCAGAAAGAAGCGCTCCGGGCAGCCGTCGAGCAGCGCCAGCTCATCCTGCAGCCCCAACAGCGTGTATCCACCGTGCGCCTGCGAACTCCGCCGCTGCGTTGCGGGCCCCATCGCCCCGCCATGATTGCTCCTGCTTCGCCCACGTCCCCCGCGCTCTTTCACCAGCAACTCGCGCTGAGCCGCTACCGCCGTCACTGCCGTCGTAGTGGCCTGCATCACCTCCCGCAGCACACGGCGGATGTGAAAGCGGAGGGGGTTGTCGGTCCGAGCCGCCGCTGCCACGAGTTCGACCACAACGGCGTGGGTGAGCACAACCTCACGGTGACGCGCGAGTTGCCGCAGTTGGTGGAAGTGGTGCACGACGTAAGCGGTGTCGGGCACCACGACGTCGTGCTGCACACGACGCCGCACGATGGCCTCGACGCGTGCCAGTGGTGTGGCGGCGGGGTGGCTGAAGAGCTGATGGAGCACGGCATCCGTCCACGTCGTTGCGGCCGTGACAGTGCAGGGAGGTTCCTGCGTCGTCGCGCTCGTCCTGCGCGTACGGTGGTACTCCGTAGGAAAGACGACGTGGGCGGCAGGGGGTAAAATAAGGGTCTCGGCGGCACGGCGGAGAAAAAGGGCGTCCCAGTCTGGTACGCAGGCGGCAAGAAAGTCGAGGGAGGTGCGGCACAGCTGCCGGTAGGGTCGGACGACGTGATCGATCTGCAGCAGCCGTGCCGCATCCGCGTGGCTGTACGCACCTGAGAGGGCTGCCGCTGACGACCACCGCGCAGACGTGGGGGCGTCAGTCTCCCAGAGAAGCTCCCGCTGGGCCCACGAGGCAGATGGGGTGGCATAGGTGAAGGGGTGCGTGAGAACGCACTGCGCTAGTGTGCAGAGGGGCCCCACCTCCACCTCCTCTCGCAGCCGCGTCGCGCTTGACCGCGCCAACACAGAAGATCGCGCCGGCGCTGCACCCACCTCCTGCATCTCCACTAAGCAGTACTCCTTCCCTAGTTGCTGCGGCAGCTGCCCCGTGGCGTGGAGGGTGTGAAGGCGCTGGCGGATGCGAATGCGCGTCTGCTCCGCTGCGGACATCGTGCCGCCACCTATGAGGTGTGGTGGTGCCGCCTTTCCAGCTGACCTTGTGGAACTGCTCTCGTTTACACGACTGACACTCACTCGAGTTGCGGACTCTGCGTCACGCCCTTTCGCTGGGTAGAGGAGAGAGGTGGGCAGCGACACGGTGTCAAGCTCCGCCGCCATCACCTGCATCAGCACCGAGTGCTGGCAGGTGCGGTGCGGTAAAAGCTGCACCGCCTCCCGGGCCAGTTGCTCTAACGAGTTGGCAGATGTATGCGTGTGTGTCGGCGAGTCTGCCGCGCTGCCGGCAACCCCGCACCGGCACAACGTCGCGTACACTTCGAGAGCCTCCTCCGCGCGGCGCTCGGCAAGGCAGCGATGCATTGCCAGCTCCGCCGCCTGCAGCATGCGCACCACATCAGACGTGCATTCTGTATAGCGTGCAAACTCGGCGTAAAAGGTCTGCGTGGCTGCTTCCCAGAGGTGATGGCTGGAGTTGAGAGTCGTAGAAGCCGGTGTCTGAGGTGCGGGCGTGGGACGAGGAGCGCGGGGGAACGCTGCCGGGGCAGCGCGGAGGCTGAAACGCAGCTGTGTGCGATGAAGAAGACTCATAATGAAGGTCGCTACGCTAGGTGTAAATGAGGTCTTTTCAAGAACAAAGAGTAACAATAATGAGTACCAGCACTATATATTTTGACCGCAGCGCTGCCTAAACCCACACAAAGAAATGGAGAAGTACTCTACCTAAAGAAAATAGAGGAACACTACAAGAGAGAAGAAAAACACACACACAGCTGACTGCGGCTCTCTCTCTCTCAATACTCAGCACGCGTACGACGTAAAGAAAATGGGGAAAAAAAAACAAAAAAGAGATACCCAACTGTGGATGGGCCGTCGACGACGAGGTCAGACTTAACCGCAGTGGGGTTGCCCTCGTTAGAGGCGTGTGTGGTGTGCCTCTTTCAAATCCACAACACGGAGAGATGGAGTGCTGTGACCGCAATGCAACCCCTTTAAAAACTGCACGCATAACAGCAAACAAAAAAAGGAAAGTAGAAAGACAGAGAGAATAGAGAGAGAGAGTAAGAGACTCAGTTGCGGACGAAGCACCAGAATAGCTGTGCACGCAGACCTGCTCGACAACAAATCGCCGATGAAGGCCGCGGTGCTGCGGATGCATCTCGGCGCGGACATATACTCAAAATAGCAGCAAAAAAAACAGTAGGTGGTGAAGCCTCAGCTGGAGTACACACAATAGGTGTTCGACGCGCAGCTTGCATTAAGCGAGTGTCTTTCCTACTTTGTTCCTTTTTTTTCTTCTCTCTTTCTGGCATTTTTGAAGATAGTGCTAAAAGAAGCACAACAGGAGAAGCAGGCAAATAAAGATATTAGAAAAGAAATCATGGAAGCAGCAGCGCGAGTGGAGGCAGCAGTTGTAGCAGAAAAAGGAAAAATAATAGATAGCAGAGCATGCACACACGCTGAACGGATAGGATTACGTATATGAAAGGAATACAGCGGCGAAAAGAAAAAGTAACACAATTCACGCTCAACACAAAGCCATTACAGCATCTCGTGCAAGATGAGTAGAAAAGGAACACCATCGTTGCCGTTGGGAAGCGTGGTGGGAACGGTGTAGGGCACCCACATTTGCAATGCAGCCAGTTCTTTGTTGACGAATCCAGCGGACAAGACTGGCACGACAGGAGGTGCAGAGGAGTTGCGACGTCCCGCCGCTCTCTCCTCGTCGCCATCAAGCGCGTGTAGCAGTACGCTCACAAGCAGACACAGCTCTGCGTCGTCGTCGTTTTCGTTGTCGGCACCGCCGGCCCCCGCGCCACCCTCACCACCCGCTGCAGAAAGTATGCGAAGATGTTGCGCGTGCTGAAACCGTCTCACCTTCTGCGCCACCGCAGGTCGGGCAAGAAAGCGCCGCAGCCTCCACTTGAGACCCGAGTGGTGGAGCAGCCAGTGCGGCTCCAGAGAGAGCACGTTCAGCAGCCCCGCCAGCAACCACCCCTCCGCCAGCAGTTGTTGTCGGGTTGGCTCCACATTCGCCTCCTCCCACAAACCTTCACAACAAAACGTCGCCAGCAAAAGATCCATGTCCACGGGGTACGGCATCATCCAGTGGTAGTAACTCAGCAACCAGAAAAGCAGGCGGCCCACCACTGCCCCGCTGTGGTCCAGTGCAAACACATTCGTGCACAACAGCGCGGTAAGCGCCTCCAAGCAGTGCCGAATTACGACGCATATTGCCTGCCACTCATCGGAACTGATGTCGGGTCCCCGTTTTCCTTCCATGCAAGCAAGCCAGTCCCTGGGATGCTCGTACCAACGCGGTGGATTTGGTGGGCACAAACGGAGAAGATACTCGGCACCAGCCAACAGCACCTCCACCCGACAACGGAGCGGAGCGGAGGATGCGAGTCGAGTTATCCGCCTAAAATAAGTCCTGCCGTCTAACTGTTCATACCACGGCGCGTTGTTCTTCTGCCTGCGAAGGCGGTGCAGACAGTGCTCCACGATGGCTGCCAACACGTGCACGTCGACGCAGCCCCGCTTTTCACGCGCTGCCGCCGATGCCGTCACCGCCTTGGCTGCTGCCGTGAAGAGAAGCACTGCCGCAGTGTCTGCCGCGGCGACGGCGAGGCGGTTGCTGCGCTGCAGCAGCAAGTAGAGCAGCTGAAGGACGAGGAAGGAAAGACACGGGAGGCCGACGACACAGCGCTCACCGCCGCACTCCGCGTCGTCTTCCCCATCACCTGCCACAGTGCCCGTTTCGCTGTCGACGTCGTCGGCCTCCGCGCTTTCGTTTTCCCAAGCTTCGGCGGCCGCGTAGCTGCGGTGCACCTCCGCCTCTGAAAGCCCCCGACACAAACGAACGAAGCGGAGGGCGTACTGCGTGAGCACCGCATCGCACTCGCTGAGCTCACTCGAGCCCATGCACCACAGCGACAGAGAGGTGAGGCGGAGGAGGGTGGCTGTGGTGGCATCTGCGGCGCAGACATAAATCGACGGTGTTGCTGTCTGCAGGCTCCCTCGCAGGAGGGGTGTGAGATGCTGGGAGAGAAGGCACTGCACCAGGAGGTGCGTCGCTGTCGCAGTGGTGGCCGTGCTGTGTGCTGCCGTCTCCACTCCTCCCCTCGCCCCCGCCCGCAGGTTTTTACTGTCATCGCGCAGCTGCACGAGATACACCAGCTCAGCCAGCACGTAGCGGAGGCGGCCCTCCACACACATGGCGGATGCCCCTTCTCGCAGGGCTGTCACTGCCGTATCGCCAAGGAGTGCGATGAGGAGGAGGCGGCCAGCGAAGGGGGCAGTGCGTAAAGGAAGGGCTGCAGGACGCATTCCTCGACGGTCCGCGGACGAAGCCGTTGCAGGTGTCGCTGCGGCGGCCTGCACGTTGGCCTGCGCACACGCCGACAGAAACACGTCTGCGAGGCAGTGACAGGAGGCGATTGTTTCCAGAAAGGAGAGCATGTGAGAGGCGGTGGTGGCCAACCCAGTCGAAGGGGACGCCTCCACCGCAGCGTCGCCGTCCTCCTCTGTGGTCCTCTCCGCCTTCAACTCTGGCACGTAGACAAGTGCACTCAGCATCGTCACGGCTGCCAAGTGGGAAAAAAGTAGCTGCTGTGCCGGGGCACTTGCCGCGGAGCTCTCATGCGACGCAGATGGCGGACTTTGATCGTCGCGCTCGTGGCAGAGCGCCGTCAGCGCGCCGCAGACGTCGACCTGGTAGTGCGATGCGACATGGAACCAGAACCACGCCACCTCGCGCCGCACAACGGGTGACTCCTCCATGTAGAGCAGCAGCGCCTGTGCCACGCCGCCCGTGCTTTCTTCCTCGTCTGCAGAAGCTGCAAGACAATGCTGTACTGCTGGATTCGCCGTTCGTGGTGGACGCAGTGTGGGGAGCGACCAGGGAAGGCTGCCGTACCAGCGCAGGTAAACAAGGAGGAGGGCAAGGTAGCACTGCAGGGCACAGGCAACGCGTTCACCCACCGCATGCGAGGACGACCACCACGTCACTTCCTCCGGCGCTGCTGCTGCTGCTGCGGTGATGACTGCATCGGACAGACGCTGTGTTGCCTCACTCACCTCACGCCACAAAAAGTTTAATGCGTCCGTTGCGAGCAAGGCGACAGTGTCACTCGTCACGCAGGGCACCGACATCCACGTCGACAACGCGAGCAGCAGCCCCGCAGCGTCGCACGGCATCGCACACGCACCCACCAGATCTGTCAAGGAGGCGACGCCGACGAGCGGCAGCGGGTCGCGCACGTGTGCACTGTGGCGCTCCCGCACAAAGGCCGGTGTGCATGTCGAAGGCGGCGCGGTGTCGTGGAAAAGAGCACGCACGAGTCGTGCCCGCGCGTCTATCAGCGCCGGCGACTCGGGATGCAGGCTGAGCAAAACATCGAGGAGGGAGTCTACATGTACACTTGATTGCTGCTGCTGCTGCTGTGGTGCGCAAAGCTCATGCAATGAGGCTAGTTGACAGTCGCGACGGGGTTCCCTGTTAGTTGCACAGCACGGGCAGGATGTTTTGTCTTGTGTTGACCCTGCCGCGCCGCCACCGCTTGCCAGCGACGACCAAGACGCATCGACAAGCAGCGTGTTGTGCACCTCGAGCAGGTGGGCAGCGATGGAGAGCAGACAGCGACACTCCCGCTCCTCTGCATCTTCGGCGCCGCCCACTATCACAGGGAGACGAAGGAGGCCGTTGCGCAGCATCCGCTCCGGGCAACGCGCGGCGGCCAGTCCACGTCCGTGCACCAAATCTCGCAGCAATAGCAGCGCGACTCGGTGAAGCGCTGTGCCGGTATAGGGGAGATAGGCGGCTGTGACGTGCACTAGAAGTAGGTGTGTGCGTGGTTCCAGTGCATGGTGAAGAAGTGCGTTCTCGTCGCCTGTAGTAGGTGCGGTCGCCGCCCCTGCCTCTGCTCCTCCAGACGCTCGGTGAGAGTGTCCACCAGGCGGTTCAGCCCCTCCGGCCACACGGCGCACATCGCCGGGCCCATTCCCGCAGCAAGGGCGTCCAGTAAGCGCAGGAGGGCGTGCAACGAAAGGGAAACGGCGTCCGTGACGCACTGCACCGCAGCAGACACCACGCAATTCCAGTCTGCCCCTCCCTGCTCAGCGACAGCGGAGACGGGCACGCGGGTAGACCGTCGGAGGACCGGGCCGCAGAGGAGCCTGTCGAAGAGACGTGCGTCAACGCTGGCCACGCGGAAGATGACACGCCACTGCTGCTGCCACCCCTCTGAATGTGCGGCGGCGTCGTCATCATCACCTCGCCCAGGACTCTCCACGAGTTGCTCGTGAATCACAGATTCCTCCGCTTCGCAAAGGACGGCGGCAACGCGCTCCATCACGTCCACAACGGCTTCGCAAAAGTCTGGCCTGCCCCGCACGCACGCGTCCAGCGCCTCCGCCGCGTAGCCTTCCACCTCTTGAGCCACCTCTCTCCAAGCCGCATACTGCGCGGCAGAGAAGGTGATGGCGGGGCCGCGGGTCGCGGAAGGAGCGAGCAGCGACAGCACCGCCGCGCATGCCAGCCGCACCACCTCCCCATTCTGATGCAGTAAGAGAGGGCCGAGAAGAAGAGCAAAATGACGGGGGCGAAGGGCCGGAGCGACAGCAGCTGTAGTGCCACCGCTCCGCACTGCTATCGGTGACTCTCCCAAAAGCTCCGTCTCCTCTCGCACGTCCTCGCTCTGCTCGTCTGCCTCCTGACGTGTGTCGTGGCCACTGCCGCACAATTCCGAAAGAAGTTGTGCACGGGCCGCTGCCCAGGTGAAGACCTCCGTGAGAAGCACCAAGGCGGCGGCGGTGACGCGGGGAAAAGCTGTTGTCTCCAGCAGCATCAGCAGTGAGGAGAGCAGGGACGCATCCTGCGCCATCGTGCCGCTTTTCCGTCCAACGGAGCTTAAGGTGACCGATGGTGCGACGAGGCGAGTGGCAAGTAGGTCCCGTTGGTCGGCGATGCTCGGCGCAGCTCCCGTTACGGCGCGATGGGTCACGTGCAGGAGGAGGTGCAGCACGTCGGGTGGGGCCACATCGTGCGTCGGCTCTGCCTCTCTCTCCCGCTTGCGAGACTGCAAGGTCGGAGTCCGGATGCAGCGCGCAGCGTACAAGGGAAGCATCTCGCGCACCAAGGTGCAGAACTGATCGGTGTAGCACAGAAGGCGAGTGAATAGCGGCGACTGGCACGCCAATCGGTAAAGCAGCGACACTGCCGTGTAGGAGCGATGACACGGTGTTTCTGAAAGGGAAAACATGTCCTGTGAGGACGGGAGTGAGGCGGACATAGTGGGGTGAAGCCGCAACACGTCCTCCGCCATGCGCGCCACAACGCCGCTTGCAACAGCCTCCACAGCCGCACTACTGGCCTGAGAAATGTACCGCGCAGTCTCCTCCCTCTCTTCCTCCATGCTCTGCGGTCTGTTCTGCGGGATTGCCATGTATTGGGAGGTGTAGCGCGCTGCATCTGAAGGCTCGCCTGGGTAAGTGGAGGTTACTGTGAGATCGCCGTAGCCCCACTCTGTAAAGGACGACCTTCTTGGGAAAGACTGCTCGTTACTGATGCCTCGCCTTGACTGCAATGGCAAATTGCCGATGTGCGTCGGCGCAGCCGCTGCCTTACTTGCCAGACTGCTCGCCTCACCAGGAGCGCGCAGCAAGAGCTCCCAAGCTGCGAAGACGAACACCACCAGGTCCACAAAGGCGGCACCGCAGGCTCTGCCGCTATCGTTCTGTGTGAGCCGCACCGCGTCGCCGTGATGGACGAGTCGGTAAAAAAGCGCGTTGAGGATGTCTGCCACCGCTCTTCCCACACAGAGGCTATGTCGCCCCGATGCATCTCGGTGGGTGGATTCGCCAAGGGGGTTGTCGCCAGAGGGGTTAAGCGTCTCCCACGCCCACCGCCGCAGAACATCCTTGGAGGACGCGTGCGCTTCCACGGAGGGGCACAGCCGCGTGAGCGCTGCCAGGAGCGACTCCGCTTGTCGCTGCAGGTCCGTCAACGTGCACGGCGCTGATGATGTCTCTGACGCGAGAGAATGAAGCAGACAGGTCAGGCAGAGTTCTGCGGTGTCGGCTCTGCCGTCTGCAACAGGAAGGGTCTGATGTGTGGGCGGACAGGTGTTGCTCTGCACACCAGGCCGGTTCCTCAAGCTACTCATTGATTGGTGTTTTCCCTTGAGGGCACCTGTTTATACGCGTCGTCGATCTGTGTCGCTCCGTCTGGGTAACAGCGTGTGTTTGTTTGCGGGCTTTGTGGCTGTAGAGCTCCTTCGTTACTTTTTTTAATTTCAAAGCGACAGCTTCGCGCTGCTCAAGGGAAAAAGCAGCAAAGGAGTACGCACTATCTGCTCTGAGTCGCGTCGTCTTGCTTCTTGCGTGCAGCCGCAGTGTTCTGCGTGTCTGCCCGAATCGTTGTAAACGAACAGGCGTCGGAAGAGAGAGAGAAAGAAAGGGAGAGGGGAAGACGGAGAAAAGAAAAGTCGATAGACGCTACAAGGAGAGAGAGAGAGAGTCACGGTAAGGCATATTTCCCGTGTGCATCAGCGCAATTGATTGGTACGCGCACGCGCTCCTTCTCAATGCCACACTGGCTTGACGGAGTACACAAGACTCGCCTTTTCTCAAGACGCAGGACAAAAATACCGCGCAAAGGCGCAGTCGAAGTGCACAGACAGGTGTGCTGAGTCCAACGCGTGCCTTCCCGCACTGCATCCCTCAACGAAACCGAAGGTCTGAAAAAAAAATACAAAACGTGCAACACTCCTTGCTTTCCTCCAGTGCAGTTTCATCTTTCGGCTTTTCCACAGCCTTCACGACAGCGCTGTTGTCCCCTTGTCGCAACGGATCAACCGAAAGGCGCGAGGGAAGCCTCGCATAGGTAGTGAAAGTGCTGATGGCCCTCCCAATCGTGACGACCCGTGTTTGCTTCCTGTGTACATGTGTGTGTTTGTGTAAATGAATAGTACGTACTAGTGTGAATCAGGTGGACACTGCTGGCGCGCCAAGGAAGAGAAACACCAACAAAAAACTGACACCAAATCGATGCGCACAGCGACACTCCTAAAAACCCGACAGATGAATTCCAAATGCCAAAGAGAAGACAAGAGAGCGAATGGAAACTCTGCCGTCACAGAGAGACACGCGCAGGTGACATCGTGCGTAGCTGCACATGCATGCATACGCGTGGAAAACAAACAACCAAAACAACGAAACAACAACAGAAAAAGTCATACAAACACGTAAGCGGCCACAACGCAGCTGTAGCACCAGACTTTAACCCCAATCATCTCCTCAACACGCGTGCACAGGGGAGCACTGCTTCTTAAGCAAAATGCACACGCGTGGACTATTGATGACAGAGACAACAACAACAACAGCCAAAGAGAAGTGGAGCAGAAGCCTTTATGCATTCATGCAGAAGGTGCCATAAGCTCTCCGTAGATGCCTCCTACGGTACACGGCTTCACCGTCACGTTTCTTGATGTGCTTCGCGTCCATCTCTTTCTCTCTCTCTCTCTCCTCTTTCCCTCTGTTTATTTTTTTTTTACTTGGCCTTCGTCTTTTCCTGCGCAACCTCGGCGTCGCGGTCCTTAAAGGCGTCCAGCACCTCCGGGTAGGCCACCACGTAGTACGTGGTACCGTAGTGCATGTTGCGCATCTCCTTCACCTCCAGCCGCGACTCCTGCAGGTAGCTGCGGATCGGCGAGTTCCACTTACAGCCGTGCGTGTTCACCTTGTGTTGCTGCTCGAAGTAGTCGAGGAACCAGTTCACAGGCGGGTAGGGACTCGCGCCGTGCTCTAACAAGAGAATCATCCCACTTGGCTTCACCACGCGCTGCATCTGCCGGAGGGCCATGACGGGGTCGTGCAGGTGGCAAAGACCGAACATGTCCACCACGCAGTCAAACTCGCCATCCTTGAAGATGTCGAGGCTCTCGGACCGCACTCGCTTCACGTCGTACTTTGGGTACGCGGTGTGGGGAATGCGGTAGCGGAGCGCCTGCAGCTGCTGCGGGTTCGAGTCCGTCAGCACCACCTCATGCACGGCGTAGGGGTAGGCACCGATGTTCTGGCCGTGGCCCGCAGCCAGCTCCAGCACGCGGCCATAGGTGTGTTGAAGGAGGTCCTCGCGCAGCTGCCGCACCTCCCGCGGCTGCTCCACCCACACACGAAAGAAGGTCAGGGCGGCCCCGGCGACCACAGTGGCGGCCAGGACAGTCGCCCACAGCCGCACCCGCTCCTTCAACGGCCGCTTCTCCCGCTGCAGGCGAAAGTACTCGCGCTGCTGGTAGTACTCGTGGTACCAGAAGGGCTTGACGTGCTGTGGGATGTCGTCGGTGAGGTCGTAGATGTTCTGCTTGCCCTGCGCCAAGATAGGCGGTGCGGTGGTCTCCCACTTCCACACAATTGCCTCGGGAATTTCGTCGCGGCCTTCCCGCGCGAGCGCCTTGCGAGCCATCTCCATCACGACATCATCGGACGGCGCGATGAAGCCCTTGTGGCGCTGCTGCACGTCTCCGCCGGTGCCGTTGGCTACGATGGCCGCCGATTCCGCGTCGGTGCCTTCCGCCTTGCTGGAGGCTGCCTCGCCATCCTTGGGGGATGACGCGTGCCCCGCGCTCCGCCCCGCCGCCTCTGCAGCTTCAGCCTTCGCAGCCGCTGCGTCCTGCTTGCCTGTCGTGCTGCTGCACCAGCGGTGGCTGACTCGATAGGCGGCTTTGGGAAAGGCGGCGGCGCTGACACCCGCACCGAACAGGGCCAGGCGGGGGCGAGCCAAGCAGCAGCGGTGCATTTTTCTTTTTTTTTTTTGATAGGTTCTTCCTTCGCTTTTTCTCTGAGTATTCCTTTCTTTGTATTTTGATGTGGAGAAGCGTACAAGCCGAAGTAGAAGCTACGAAAGGCACGTCTATCCCGCTTAGTGACCTCACGGAGGAGAGTAGCAAACAGAAAAGAAAAAAGGGCGAAGAGGCACTGAGTGCACCACCAGGTATCTGTTGCTGTTGCACCGGAAAAAAAGAAACGGACGTAAAAACAGATCGTGGAGAAGGGAGGTAGAGGAAGGGGAGGTGATGAGAGAGTGTGTGTGTGTGCGTATGTGCAACTGCGTGCGCAGTCAGCGAGGCTCCGGATATAAAAAAAGCCCAGCACATCGACCTACCAACGACATCAGCAGGGCACAGCATGGCGAAAACAATGTTTCCCATTTCCGCATACAGCGCGGTGGGTAAGAGCTACAAGAGCAGATCTCGAGTGTTGCGGGCACAGGAATGAAAGAAATGCCGAAAATGACACCAGACGTACACGTCGATTGCAGTCCTGATCCCGTTGAGTCCTCCTTGCTTCTCAAGACGCAAATCAACCGTGGCGATCGTTTGAGAGCTGGTATTGTTTTAGTCAGAGAGAAAAGGTGCGTGTCCTCTACAGCCTTTCCGATCATTATCAATGCTAGTTGAAACATAATGTGTCTGCGTCTGCGCAACATCATCGAGAAAAAAAAAAGAAAGAAATGAGAGACTTTACGTGCGTCTCTGCCTCGGACACTCAACCCAACCCTCCCGCCCGCTTCTCTACTCCTCCACATCTCACGACGGCGGCATCGGGTTGTAGGAGTACTGCGCCGGCGGCATCGGGCTGTAGTGAGGCCCAGGCGGGCCGCGCGGCGGGGGCGGTCCGGGTACACCGCGTGACTGCGGCGGCGGCGGGCCCCATCCCGGCGGCGGTGGGCCGGCGTGGTACTGTCCGCCGTACTGCGGCTGCCCACCATACTGCGGCTGTCCTCCATACTGTGGCTGGCCACCGTACTGCATTTGGGGGCTGGGACTGTAGCCGCCGCCACCGCCGTCGCGCTGTGGGAAGCCTTGAGGCGGTGGGGGCACGTAGGCCGGGTAGGCCCCGGTTTGCGGCGGCATCGTCTGCGGCGGCATGTTGGGCGGCATGCTCTGATACTGCTGCGGCACACAGTTGGTCATCATCGTCTGGTTCACCGTGAGCATTCCGAAAAGGGAAAAGGGCTTGTAGAGATCGATGGGCTTCGAGCTCGTCAGCTGCGGCACCTGCTCCCGGCCTTTCTTGCGCAGCTCGTCGCGTGTCTTGAGCAAGATGTTCAAGAAGTTGAAGCCCTGAGTGTTGAGGAGCGACCACGTAAAGGCGAGCGTCGCCGCGCCGTTAGCGCCGCCACCGGTGTTGTGCACATCGGCGCTCGTGCCGCTGTCGGTGCAGCCGCTGAACATGACCACGTCACCGCGCGAGAAGTTGTCGCGCCGCACCTGCCGCATCTCTTCTCGCATGCCGGTCGTCCGCGGCGCCACGTAGCTAAAGGGGAGGTCGAGCATCGTCGCGGAGTGGCAGCAGTCGAAGACACACGTCATGCGCACACCGGGCGGCAGCGGGGCGACCAGCATGAGGAAGAGATCGTCATCGAGAATGCTGCCGTTTCTGTCGTTGTCCAGAGGAATGAGCGTCTGATCGTACTCCTCTTCGGAGTCGTGCTTCGCCTTCGTCTGCCCACCGTGGCCCGAGTAGTGGATGAAGAGAACGTCACCAGGGCGTACGTCGTGCGTCAGCCACAGCATGTACTTGATGATGTTCTCTCGCGTTGGCAGCGCGGTGAAGTTGGGGAAGCGCTGGTCGTCTACGAGAATGCAGCACTCGCTGATGGGGAACTGAATCTGCTGGAGCGTTCCCAGCATCGTCCGCACATCGTTCACACACCCGCGCAGGGCGTTGCCGGTGCCGGTGTAGTTGATACCGATGAAGAGCGCGCGAACACGTCCACCCGTGTACGGGACAGGGGCACGGTAGGGAATGACAGGACGGCACGTGTGCACCTTCTGCCGCTCGTGTTGGATGTTGACGCGGTCTGGCCGCTTCACGGAGAGAAGGCCGTTGGCGAGCACCGGCAGCGCCATCCCCGCCACCTGACCGAGCACCAATCCTAAGATTAAGTCCGCCATCAAGTAAGGTTTTGCGTAAAGAGAGGAGAAATAAAAGAGAGAGAGAGAGAAAAAAAAAAACTTCAGCAAAGGGGGAAAAATGCGAGAAACAGAAAGACAGAGAAAGTCAGCAAGGAAAAAAAAAGAAAAGAGGAAGTCGCAACGATATGATTGCGTGTGCGTGTTTTTCTTTTTGTTTCTTCGCACACACTCAAAGGAGAAAAAAAAACTACGTAGCGGCAATGAAAGAGGCCAAAAATAAATTCGGAAAAGGTTATAGCGGTGTGAAGTATCAGTGCGGAGCGCGGGAACCGCAAGAAGCTGATGAACACAAGTGGATGTAAACAAAGTGGGAGGGAATGGTATGGGGGAGAGGTAGGCTGAGCGAGCGGACACGCAGGTGAGATCACAGAGAAGCAATCATGGGCACTTCTGCGTGGAGAGCAGTGCAGAAATGCCTCACGACAGGCTTCCTCCCATTACGAGGACAGCGCAGCCTTCTTTCGGTATCCTTTGCATTTGCGCTAGCTAAGTGCAGAAGAGGCCACGTGCACCATCTCTCTTTTTTTTCCCGCCTCTTCTCCTCGATTGGTTCAACCGTTCTTTCCTCACATTAGTATTGTACTTTTTTTAAAAACACAAACGCAACATGTCACAGGCATCGCGGTCACGACTCGCACCTGCACTCTCACTTCTCTCCTTTCTTTCTTCGCCCTTTGCATTTTCACATGTGCAGGAGCACACTTGAACGTTGCGGCAGGAGCAGCAGACACACACACACATAATCACAAAGGGGGGAAATAAAAGGAAGAGAAATCAGAGCAGCAGTCGTGCTGATGCCGAAGGGAAACTACAAAGAAAAAAAGAAGACAGGACAAAAACAGACTCTGACACCTCTGACAAAGCGACAGCGAGTGTGCCCAACACGCACGCCTAAATTTTTTTTTTTCCGCCCTTCACAGCTGCTGCGCGAGAGAAAGGAAAAGAAAAAATACACAAGGAACGAACTCACATACCTTACTGCTCTTTTTCACCGTCAAGCATCGCCTTCCTTTTTCCTTCCAAAAAGGGAGAAACTCAAAGACCCAAAAAGCGGGTACATAAAGAGGGACAACAAGAAAAAGAGGCGGCTGCTCGGGTTGAGCTGCAGAGAAAAGAGGGAGAGACAGAATACAGAGGCTCATACACCCACATACACACACACAGAAAGAAATATAGAAGAAAACGAAGGAGAGCAGAGAGGCGCCGAAAGGCGGTTGGAGTGCTTCATAGCAGCCTCCTGCTCAACTCCACGCCTGAACTCGTTCAATAAAAAAAAGAAAGAAAACTAAGTCCTACATCGAGTCGCCAAAGAGAGAGAGAGAGAGCAAATAAACAATTAGGTCTGAACCAGAAAAATAATCTACTGAGGTGCATAACACTTCGATGCGAAAAGTACCACATGGCGATGGCATGAAGTGAAGTCCACCATACGGCGCCTCGCTCTCTTCATCGCTTGCGCGGAAGCTCCGCTTTATGTTTTCGTTTTCTTCCATAAAGCCGTTGAGACTACCAAAAGAAAAATAATACTCGATACGTGCGAGAGAGTAAAAGAAAAAAGAAGGGGAAAGGCAGAGTTCTTTTTTGTCGATGCAGCCCAACTCACGAAGATCAGGTCAAACATGAAAGTCGCGAAAAGAGAGTGACAAAGACAAGGCGGGACGACACCCTATTCGAACTGAGCTACGAGTCGCTTATCTTACAGAGAGAGAGAGAGAAAGAAAGGGAAAGCAAAAAAAAAAATCTGAGGGTGATTTGAAAAACGACAAGAGATGAGAAACAGACAATGCACGGCGGAGCAGCTAGAGCCACTTCTCGCACGCGCGCGTGCAGTCCCGCACGCGCGCGTGCGCGTGATGTGCGTGTGTGTGTATAGGGGACGTGATTTCGCTGACAGCTAAGTAGTAGTAACCACCGCTTTTCGCAGCAGGTTTCCAGGTAAACAAACAAACAAAAAAGAAGAAGAGAAAAAGAGTTCTCGTTCGCGCGGCATCAAAGTAAGATGCGAGAAGAAGAGTACACCTAGAATTTTCACGAATCGAAACAAGAAGGAGGGTTGAGAGAAGAGGAAAGGAAAAGCGTTCCAGTCTTGAACACATAGTGGGCAGCAGCAGCAGCCAAAAGCACGCACGCACACAGAGAAAGAGAAAAAACTAAAATAGAAGGACAACACAACAACACCAGCATCAATACGTGTGCTTGTTGCTGTCGAAGTGAAAAACGCAAAGGAAAAAAAAAAGATCTAGCCGTTTAAAAAGAGGAAAAGATGAATACAGAAGAGATTGCGACACGGCAAGAGGTCTACGAACACCTCCGCTTTATTTTTATTTTACCCTGTACATCGAGCGGAGCGGCCTCTCGTCATTGTCGCATTTTTTTATTGTTATTTTGGTCTCTTCGCTAGAGAGAGAAAAGAGGAAGGAAAAGAGAAAGCGCAAAAAAAAAAAGGGGGGGGTTAGCGTGGGGAGGAGAAAGAGACTTCGCAAAAGAAGCACTTCCCCTCTTTGGATTTTTGTCGCAGCGAATCACAGTTGGCAGGTAAGGACCAAGCTTTTTGACCACGAAGGAGGAGAAGAAGCCCGCAAGACAGGAAACACGATGGGCCTACTCGTAGCGGCCACGGTAAGGCTCACCACCGTCACCACCACCGCCAAAGTGATGCGGGCCGCCCATCGGGCCACCACGTCCAAACCCACGCCCGCCCATCGGACCCCCGCGGCCGCCCATCGGACCACCGAAGCCGCCACGGCCGTTAAATCCACCCCCGAAGCCTCGCTCACCCGCGCCGTCCTCGGAGTTGTTGTTGTTGTTGTTGTAGCCTCCCATCCCTTGCGGCCCAGAAACGAAGGCCGCCATCGCCCCACCGCGGCGGAACATCGTCATCGGGCCGTGACCGAAGCCCCGCGGCGGCCCCCCGAAGCGGCGGCCCTGCGGCGGCGGCGGCGGCCGGCGGTACTCCTCCGGGACGTGCTGCTGCAGCTGCTCCTCGTTTGCCGTGACGGTGCCGAAAAGGGAGAAGGTCTTGTCAAGGTCGACCGGCTTCGAGCTGCTGAGCTGCGGCACCTGCGTGAAGCCCTTCTCCTTCAGCACGTCGCGGGCCTTGAGGAGGAGGTTCATGTAGTCAAGCCCGCTTGTGTTGGTCAGGGCCCACGTGAAAGCCTGCGTCGCAGCCCCGCCAGGGCCCGTCTCGCCATCGCCAAAGGCCGCCACGTTCGCGACATCGGCACTCGTCTGGTCGTCCTCGCAGCCGCTGAACATGACGACGTCACCTTTGGAAAAGTTGCAGTCGCGCAGCTTCTTCATTTGGCGCGTCGAGGCATCATCAGCCTTGCCGGCGCTCTGGTTGGTCACAAAGCCGAAGGGAAGGTCGAGCATGCTGGCGGAGTGGCAGCAGTCGAAGACGCAGGTGAGACGTACTCCCTCTGGCAGGGGGTCGACGAGCATCTTGAAGAGATCGTCATCAAGGATGGAGCCCTTGGTTTGGTAGTCGAGGGGAATAATGCACTGGTCGTACTCCTCGTCCTTAT
The DNA here is from genome assembly GCA_000331325.2 of Crithidia fasciculata. NCBI lineage: Eukaryota > Euglenozoa > Kinetoplastea > Trypanosomatida > Trypanosomatidae > Crithidia > Crithidia fasciculata. The sequence continues at coordinate 1,594,830 of CM003407.1, forward strand.
CGGACATGGCCTTGGTCTGCGCGCCGTGGCCCGAGTAGTGGAAGAAGAGCACGTCACCCGACTGGGCATCCTTGACAAGCCACGAGATGTACTTGATGATGTTCTCCCGCGTCGGCGAGGCCGTCACGTTCGCAAAGGTTTCGTCGTCGACGAGGATGCTCGACTCGTGATGGGGAAATCCACCTGCCGCAACGTGTCGAGCATCGTGTGGATGTCGTTCACACACCCACTCAGCTGGTACTCCGTGCCGGTGTAGTTGATGCCGATGAGCAGCGCCTTGACGTTGCCGTTTTCAAAGGTGGTGGTGGGCTTGTAGGCGAGAGTGGTCTTGATGTCGTCAAAGTTGATCTTCTGCCGCTCGTTCGCGGCGTCGATGCGGTGGGGACGGTCGACGAAGATGTCGTTGAACATGCCGTGCGGCAGCATCCGCTGTGGGCGGTGACGCTGCATCGGCTCAAAGTCGCGGTGGTGGTTGTGCATTTTTGTCGCACGCTGATGGCACACTGAAATGTCACTTTCTCTCTCCGTGTGTGTATGTGTACTGCTTGCTGGTGCTCAACGAGAGGGCTGACGGGAGGGAACCGCAACGAGTGTTGGTACGAGGGCGATCGGAGTCGACTGCGTTTGTGCGCGTGTGTGTGTGTGCAGGCGGTCTTGATGAATGCGAGTGTATGATCTCTTCAAAGGCGAGAAAAGCAAGAGAAAAAAACGATACGAAAAGTAGAGTGGAGGAAGGGAAGGAGTACACACATACACTCACACTTCATAGCGCACCGCGCATTGCGAGAGTTGTCTGCAGGAGTGCAGGCCCTCTCATCGCAAGCAACCGCAATTGCCTCTCCCACAGCATATTTATCGCACAGAAATTACGGTGTTACATTCCGACAACAACAATAGCAACAACAAAGACAGTGGTAACTGTAATCATACCTCGAATAATAAAAAAAAACAGGAAGAGACGGGTATTTTGTTATCAGCTACACTGTTAAACCTAAAGCATCACCACTCGTCTTCCTTTTTGTTTTCTCCTTCACAAGGCTTTTCTTCCTCGCATTACGATTTTGATCGCAGCGTTTGTTGTTTTCATCCCTTTTTGACACGCGGTGTGCAGTGCTTTGCACAAGAGAAACCACTTTGGTCGTAGAGAAGAAGAAAAAAAGCTCACAGCTTGAAGGATGCAGCACAGCAAATGGCAAAAAATAAACAACAACAACAACTCGTGGCTTAAAGGAGTAGATATGCAAAAAATAGAATAAACACATAGGTTAAAAAAGAGCGCGTAAGCTGTCTTATCTGCCTCCCGCATCTCTCTCCACCCTTTACTTTGTGTTCGGGTGTTTCCTCTTTCTTTTTGTGTTGTGCTCGCGTGACGCACTAAAACGTCCAAATGTGCCCGCCAGGGTTCAGCCTGTGTCGCAGCAAGAACTGCTCCGTCACGTAGCGGCTGGCCCGCAAGAAGGGGCTCACCAAGATGTCGGTGGCACGGCTGGCGATCTCGAGGTCCACCAACTCCGTCGAGCCCGGCGTTGACGCCTCCATTTTTGGATTCGCGTAGGCGGGCAGCAAGATGCTGCGCAGCTCCGTCAGCTCCATCTCGTTGATCAGCGCGTCCACGTTGCTGCGGGTGTCGGCCGACACGGAGAGGTAAATTTTGTCGAAGCCTGATAGGGCAGGAGCCGCAGCCGCCACCCGCACCTGCTCGATGCGCTCAATGATCTGCGCTGGTGTCGGCGAGCACTGCGCTTGATGCTCCTCCGCAACGTGCGATTTCAGGGACGTGTCGCTGGGGAAGTTGGCCATCAGGTACTGGTAGTGGATGCCGTACTCCTTGACGGCCTCGCGGTCGCACTCCTCCCTGTCCCGCTCCGATGCGAGGTGCAGCACCACCGCCAGCACGCGCTGCTTCTCCACGTTCTGGCTCTCGAAAAAGCCCAACGCCTCCTTCTGGATCGCCGGGGCGGCCTGGATCATGGAGCGCACCATCCAGAAGTCACGCGTGCCGTAGTTGCGGGGCGTCAGCATGCGGTCCTTGAAGCAGGCGAGCCAATAGTGCTGCTTCCACACGTGCGCGTCGCACTGCACACAGTACTGCAACAGCGGGCTGACAATGAGAGAGTGAAGAAGAGCGGGGACGGGGTGAGGCTGCTGACCTGCTGCGTCGGCTGCCGCGCCACCGGGCCGCGCCTCGGGCAAGTAGGCAAAGGCGGACTGGAAGGAAAACTTCGGGTTGCGGTAGCGGTAAGCGCACATGGCATAGTTGCCAAATACATCTAGCACCGTCAACACATCGCCCGCCGTGCTGACAGACGACACCGTACTCTTCAACCCGCGCAGGGGCTTCTGCGTGATTGTGCGCTTGAAAAACTTCGGATAGTGGCTCTTGGCGTCCCACTGGCGCTCCTCATCGACTGTGGGGAGAAAGTAGATGCCAGTGAGGTTCGCCGTGGGCCCCAGCAGCGTGTTCGTTAAGTCCCGCTGCGCCGCTGCGTCGCGCTCGAGGAATTTCCGAATCTCTTCCTCGGTGCGGTTCTCCTCGATGTGCAGCGCCAGCAGCTGCTCATCGCTGAGCTCTACGCAGCCAGGCAGATTGCGGCAGCGCTCGTTGTACGTGGCCCGCAGCGCATTCACTGTCTCGCTGAGCAGGACAATGGACATGCCATCGCCATGTGTGATCTGCTGCACCGACACTCGCAGCGCGTCCACTTCCTTCGTCAGCTCCTCCACCTCCATGCGGTCCTGAACATCCTGCGCGTTTTGCTCGCGCAGCCGCGTCTCCACCTCGCCGCGCTCCACCTCGCACTTGCCGTTGCTGCTCTCCAGCGCTTTGTAGGATGACTGTGCCTCGCGCTGTTCTTTTTTCCAGTCCTCCACCGACTTCTGCAGCTGGCGCACCTGTTTGTTGCCCTTGGCCAGCTCCTTCGTCAGATTTGCCGCCTGCATCGAGCAGCTCGCCAGCTTCGACTGCTGCTTCTTCAGCTCCTTGCTTATCTCCAGCAGCCGGGGCTGATGCGCCTGTTCCTCATGCTTCACGCCGGTGTGGTAGCCGAGGGCGAGAAAAAGCACGACAAAGACCACCGCGGAGGCGATGACGATGGGGTGGAAGGTCAGGCGAGAGCCCTGGCGAGATCGGCTGCGCATTGCTAACAACACGTACAAACTCGGACGCACACACAACGGATGCGAACACGACTACCCTGGAAGAGTCTGCTCTCTCTCTTTCTCTGCCTGACTCTCTCTTTCCTTCCTTACCTTTAGAGATGGTGTGGAGGAGGCAGAAGAAACGCGGCAGCGGATGACAAGGATGCACGCTTATCCAACAGCCGAGGTGCAACGGCAACGATGCACACACACACAGAAAAAAAGAGAGCGGCAAAAAATGATTAACGTGGAAGAGTTAGCCGCAAAATTTGCACAGCTGAAGAGTCTTGCTAAACGAATTTGATTTGTTGGTGTTTGATGCGTCCTTCAATGCTTTCTTGAGCAGCAATGACAGACAAAGAGAGAGAGAAAGGCTGAGAGCAGCAGAGAGTGAAAGAAAAGACAGACTCGGTGAGGGAAGAGAAGGTGTGAACGAAGTAAAAGAAGAAAAAAAAACAAAAGGCACGAGGCCACAATGATGAGATGGAGGATAAAAAAAAAAATGCAGACAGAGGGATGGTGCGGCAAATTAGAGAGGGGAATACCGACGTTTAGTTGTTTGTTTGCAAGCGTGCGTGTGTGCCGCGCCTAGTCTGTGTATCGCTTGCCGTTTGAATCAAGACAAACCAAAACTCTGTTAAACAGAGACAGCTAGTGTAGTAACGGTGCAAAAGGGAGAGAGAGCAAGCGTGAGAGGGGAGGCAGAAATGAGGAGAAAGGGAGGTGGGATAGCGAGCAATTATTCACAGACACTTTCACAAGCAAGGAGAGGAGAGACGCATTGTTGGTGACAACGGTCTCTTAAGCAATGCACCCGCGCACAACGCTGTGCTCATCTTGTCTTGGTATCTTCTCTTTTTTTTTGTCTTCTTTCCAGAAGCACCACTTTCACACAAACGCGACGCGACGTTGCCGCCAACTGCAGAGAAGGGAAGCCAGCTTTTGAAGCACAGCAACGACAACTCAAAATCTCTTAAGCATCTCCCACAAACCACCACAACAATAAGAGTAGCGCGGCGTAGCGCGCAGCTTTTCTATATTTAAGTGGTGCTGCGTGTAATGCCATTGCGTCCCATTGTCACGACACACACACACACACACAAACACACAGGTCGACCGTGCGCCATCAGCGCGCACACATTCACCATACGAAACAAACTGATCAGAATTAGGAAAAAAAAAACACTGCGATGAGTGCAGCTTCACCGGTCGCCTAGCCTGCAACAGGACAGCAGCGACGTCCCGCACATTCACAGAGCTGCCTGATGCAAACGAGCCAACTTCGTTGCCAACGCATGCGTGCGTGCGGAGAAGGAGGAGTCGGAAAGCGCGAAGTGAATGCTCGACAGCTGATACGCCTCCACCAGCAGCGGCAACACGGTGCTTGACACGTCCATCGATTCCGTTGTGTCTCCGGTGGTGGGGTTGCACATGCGCTGCCGCAGCGACAGTAGAAGTTCAGCACCGTGCTCCACCAGCTTAAAGGTCGTGACCGGGTGCAGCATCGCCTCGCACGCATCTGCGCACGTCAGCGCCGTCTGCACCGCCTCCACGCAGGCCACCTCCGCACGCAGCACTTCAGCCGCTGTTGGCGTGTCGGCATCCGGCGCCGCCGTGTGTGCAAGCGCTTGATGTGCCGCTCGTACCGCGGTAGCTCCCTGACGGTACATCGCCACCGCCGCCGCAGCGCAGAGGTAACGCGTCAGCTCTGGTGCGCGGCTTGTGTCAAAGCCGACGAGCTGATGCTGCACCGCCAAGCCCACCGCGTAGAGCTGCCCATTGCCCAGCGCACCGGCGTCGCAGAGCATCTGTCGCAGGTGGGACTGCAGGGTGTCGGTCATTCCCATTTCCACCGCCAGCCACGCCGCGCGGCCCCAGCTTCCGCTGTTCCACCACGTGTTGATGACGTAGCGGTGCAGCGTGCAGACGCTCTCACTGTGGTACACCTCCACCGCTGCCCACCACCTCTCCACCCCGCTGCCCACCACCTCTCCACCGTCGCGTTGCCAGGCAGCACCGCCTCCAGCTTCGCCCGCACAGCAGTCTGCAGCGCGCTGTGGGGGCACCAGCTCGTGCGCAGGAAGGCCTTGAGGCTGCGGTAGGTGATATCGTCCGTGGCGGCCAGCGGTGTCATGCCCTGCACCACATCCGCTACAAAGCGGGGGTTGATGAGAGGCGAGTAGCAGGCGTAGAGGCCGGCAACGCGCCACGTACGAGCCTGCGCGGCGAAGAGGCTCGCGTAGGCCGCCACGAGGTCGTTGCGGGTGAAGGTAAGATGGATGTCCGCAGCGGAGGCCGCGATGCCGACCGGCGCGCAGAGATCGGCGACGTGGGCCGTCATGCACGCCACAGTGAAGCGCCGCGCAAAGGCGGGTGTTACGGGTAGTGCGTGCTCCACTAGCTCCGACAGGCTCACCGTGTCGCTCAACACGCTGTCGTCGTCGTTGCTGTCGTCATCGGCGTCAGAGGCGTCTCCGTCGACACCGCCGTTCAGCCGCCCGACCGAGGGAGCCGCCGCAGCAGGCACGCCACTGGCGCCGTCATCAGCTTCGTTGACATTGTTCGCCACGGTCGCCATGGCACCCACCACATCGTGCAGCGTCGCCGCCTCCAGCACCGCGAGCGCCGAGGTGTTCCACCACTCCTCCTCCGGCGCCTCAGCTGTCCAACGGCCCACGTACTGCGCAAAGATGGCGGCCACGTGTGACAGAGCAGCGTACGGCTTCATGACAGCGCAGATGGCAACTAAAAAGTCCGCGGCGGAGCGGCGTGACTTGAGACAGCGCTGCACCAGAAGCTCCGCATCTTGCGTGATGAGCAGCAGCAGGTCCTTGCAGGTCGCACAGAGATCCCAAACCAGCTGGTTCACCCCCCGTATGTCCTCGATGCCGGTGTTCTCGTTGGCAACCATGGCATCGTACAGGTCCGCGCGCCACTCCACCACGAGCGAGTTCGCGCTAGGCACCCAATACCGCGCATACGAGTCGTGGTCGTGAAACCCCGTCGCGAGCAGGCGCTTCACGTCCGCCAGCGACGCCTCGACGTCGGCCGAGAGCAGCCGCGGGCGGCCACGGCGCGCGAAGACCAGCAGTGCGTCGATCAGCGTGGCCGCCACATCGAAGTGCCCGGTGAGAAACGCCTCCTCGATGCGACCGAGCACCACCGGCCCCATATCCTCCACCGCGTCTTCGGACATCTGCTGCGGGTGCGACGCGTGCAGGGTCGACAGCAGCTCGTCGACGTCGTCCAGCGCGGTGCTCGAGCGGTCCCCCCACGCCACAATCTCGGCACTCGCGTTGACGTCGTCGGCCGTGCCTCCGTGCTCCAGCACGCTCAGCACCACCGACACGAGGCCCCACAGCCGCTGCGAGGGCTCATCTGCCACCTCCGCTACCGCGCCGCGGTAGAATTCTGACCACCTACTCGGAGCGCTGCCTGCAGCATCGAGCACGGGATGGTCGTCGCCGGGAACATGGGTTTTGGTGCGCATCACAAGCGCGTGCTTGCTGCTTACCCCGTTCGCGGCGGCCGGAGAGGAGGAGGAGCCGATGCCGCTGGTGGGGTAGCGGGAAGACTGCAGCGACTCGAAGGCTCTGCTGGCGCGGCGGATGGCGTTGACCACCGCATCAGGCAGCTCAGTCGGAGCGGCTGAAGAGCACATGACGTATCGTTGTCTGCCTCGGCTTTGTTGCGCTTATTTATTTTCCCTCTGGTTATGCAGAAGGAGCTGAGAGAAGAGGGACGATTTATCAATTGTTTATCGTAACACGAAGAATCTGAGTCGAGTAAGCGGCTTGTTGGGTCGCACCTATGGACTGCACCTTACTGAGAGTGCTGTGTCACTCGTCTCTATGGACAATTGTGTCCGTCTCTCTCTCTCTCTGTGTATGTGTGTGTGGGTCTTCGTAAGGCGGCCACTCTACAATTTCTCGTTGTGTGCACTGCAGTAGCTTCTCAGTGTGTCTCTCTCTTTCTCTAACGTTGCTTCCCTGTTCGTAAGAGAGACAAGGACGAAAGAAGGGGAAGTGGGGAGCAATGGTGGAGGTCAGACACCGGTATGTGCATTAGATCGGGAAGGGCGGTAAGCCGCGGGCATGGCAGGCGGAGGAGTAGCAGTCCTCCGCAACTTTGCAAGCGAGAAGGAAAACGGGTAATTCAAGAAAACATTGAGAAAGAGATGGACAAGGAGTCCTCCCTCGGTCTTTTATCCCTTCTCCACACTCCTCCGAAAAAAAAAAATGAACAACGTGCGTGGCTGCGAAGAGCGATGCATGCACGGTTTTTTTTTTCCATCTGTGAAATTTTCAAGCAGTTAGTAATAGTAAAAGTAACACAACAACAACAACAACAAAAAAATCCCCTCGTATGCTGCGCGGGTCCGTCACGTCTCTTCTGAGAGCTCAATACGTTTGTTGACGGCATCGGCCTCCGCCTCGCTCGAAGCCCCAGCAGCAGCAGCAGAACTGCCACCGCCTTCCACATCTCCCGGCTCCGCGCCACTTGCGGCGGCCGCCCCGTGTGCGAGCCGCTGCGGCGTCGGCACCGGCGTCCCCTGCAGGCTGTCCGCTATGGCCGTCGCCACCTGCTGGGCCAACGCCGTCCGCTGCGGCCACGCCCACAACGCCAGCGTCAGCCCGCTCATCAGCCCGCAGCCGATCAGCACATCCTTGACAATTTTGTACAGGAAGTCGCCGATCGTGTGCTGCAACGTCGTCGCGAGGACCATGCGGGCCACCACGAGAAGCATTGTCGCCTGCAGCCTTGGCGGGTCTTCAAAGAAGACGAGGAAGGCCTTGGCGGACATCCACGGCAGCACGTAGCGCAGTGAGAGGCCGTACAGCTTCCCCATGAACGGCAGCACCGACAGCCCGATCAGCACCAGCAGTCCGACGGCGTGAAGGAAGAGGTAACTCACACAGGCCTGGTGATGAGCCCGCACCAGCAGCACGCAGCCGTTCACGTGTGCGCTTATGGACTGCAGAGGCAGCCAGCTGGTGAGGCCGCCACTGCCAGGGAGGAAGCGCTGAAAAAAGCGCAACGACGACCGCTGCGTAGGGCTGCGTAGCCGCTCTGCCGCCACCAACTCCCGCATCTCGTTCCGCATCGCTGTCAGCAGCAGCAGCGACTGCAGTATTGTGACGACGAGGTGGATAGAGAAGGAGGTTCGGCCGTAGCGTGTCATGAAGATGCTGCCTTTGCTGACGAGGTAGGTGAGGAGCTGCAGCAGCCCTTCGAGTGCCGCTTCTCCTCTCTTGAAAGTGGCCTCGGCCACGTACTGCAGCAGAGACCACTCGTAGCGCAGCGCGCGAGCTTCGATTGCCCAGAGAGACCAACCAAGCCGCGACACGTACGGCAGCAGGGGGAGGCGTGCGAGCCACAACCCCACAGCCCGCAACGGCACGCCTCCAAGCTTCACCACGGCACCCAGCTGCTGCGCAGCGACAACGACCACGTGCAGCAGGGGCCGTGGCAGCACCACGAACACGAAGACAGCGACGGCGCGGACGACTTTCAGAATCCCCACGGTAATCCTCACCTCCGCATCCCACGCCCACCGGTAGACGGTCCACACACCCGGAAACAGATCCGCCGCGTCCGCCACCGCGGAGCAGACGGCCAACACGGAGTTGCGTGTCGTCACGCCCGCCGTGAAAGCAGCGTGCGTGGCGTGGCTGCGGGCAAAGGCCGCACACCGTGTGGCAGCAGGTGCGTAGGCGTGCAGCACCGTGGCTTGTGCGTCTGCGGCTGTCCCGACACCCGATGCACGCGGAGCGGCACCGCAGGCCACACCTCCGGCAAACACAGCCACCTGCTCGGCACCGTGCTTCACGTGTGGCAGCGCCTCCACAAAAGCAGCACCGAAGTAGCCAAACAAGCGGCTAAGAGCGGCCCCACAGATCGCGACCACATCTGCGAGAAAGAGCGCGAGGGGCACCACGATGCGGTCAGCCACGACGAACACGACCTCCTGCGCGTGGTGGAGGTACGTGGGGACGTGCCAGGCGAGGCGGACAGGGAAGGGCGCGGCGGCGACGAAGGGCCGGGGCAACTGCGCCACAGAGAACTCGTCGATGCAGTCGAGTAAATAAGGCGCCACCCTCGACGCCTGCACATCGTTCGCATCTCCGCCACGACTGCTGTGATCGAGCTGGTCTTCCTGACCCACGTATGCGTGTAGTTGCTGCTGTACCTCCGCGCAGGTCAGCGCAGACTCCGCTGCGGTGTGCCACGACTGCCATGCAGCTCCATCCGCATCGGTCGCGTTTGTCCAAAAAACCGTGACGTTGCGCAGCGCTGCGGTGGAATGAAGGCGCAGACACGGCGACGATGAGGATGCATTCCCTGACGATGCCCGGCAGTGCACGTGGCTGTGCTCGAGCCGACTCCGCTGGCCCACAAGGTACACCGAGTCCGCCACAACGTGTCCGTCTACCTCCCTGTCTGCGTAGTGCGTCAGCACCGTGCCGTCACCGCTTGCAACAATATGAAAAGTCGGCACAGCGTCCTCCTTCCAACGCCGCCCTTTCGGCCTCTTTGTCTTTTTGTGTGCGGTGCTGCCTGCGCTGTCCCGTTGCCACTGCTGCGCCACCCACGTCCCCTGCAGCCATGTCCTCACCTCGGTAGGGAGAACGTGACGGCGTGGGGCGGAGCCGTCAGCGAGGGCGGAGGAGGTGCTGCCTTCCAGCCTCACCCCGTCGTAGTACGAGAAGAGAAAACGCGACACAGGGCGGTCCCCAGGTGCTGCGCTGCGTGTGACCGCCGCGTTCACCTCAGCGCGGGAAGGCACCAACACACGCTGACCACGCACCAGCGCCGACCACTCCTCCGCATTCACGTCGACGTCCTCCCACAGTCGTGGACCGACAAGGTGCAGAAGGAGCGCACCGTAGGCAACAAAACAACACAACCACAGCCAGCGGAAGCTGCGAATTGAGTGGCAGAAGGCGCCGCTCGTCACGGTGGCGAGAAGCAGCAGCGCCGGCAGCAGCGCACTGCCGTTCGCAAAGAAGACGATAACCACAACACTGACCACTGCACACATACTTCTCTCTGCGACCGGGTGCAGGAGGCAGCGCGTCACGCGACTGAGAAGAGAGCTGAGGAGACTCACGGCGGCGCGGAGTGCAGCAAAGAGAGAGAGGAGAGCGACCACGCCGGCGATGACGGCGTACACCGTTGCTTCATCACAACGTAAAATGAGCATCTCTTTTCAAATACGACACGAGTGACGGAAAAGACCAATGATTGGAGGCACAGTAAGAGAAACAAAACAAACAAATAAACAAACAAAAACAACAACAACAACAACAACAGCAGAGGAACAGGTGCGAAGCGGACGGGCAGGTTGTTCGAAGGAGAGAGGAGCAAAACGTGCAGAGAGGAGGAGGAGTTGACGCAACTTTTTCTCCTTTTGCGTTTACTTTCTAGATCTAGTAGTTTAATGATGAGATGGACTCCAATGAGAGAATAAGAGAACGAGAAAAAAGCGAAAAAAATAAAGAATAAGAATTCTAGCGTAGTAAAAACTGTAAGCGCGCAACGGATGGATGCACAGTCAGAGAGAAGTGCCCTTTATTTTTTGTTATCGGCGCGACGAAGAGAGCAAATTGGAAATTTGAGAAAACAAACAAAAAAGACTTTGTGCGCAAAGTGGAAAAAGGTAGGTTAGCTATATTATTTCTGTTGTTTGTGTGCGTCTTCTGCCGGAGAGACACACAGCGAGAATGCGGAGCAGCGTGCTTGCTACATGCACTACACCACTCTCTAACAGTGGGAAGCGCTTGCTCAAGACGGCTGTGCAGCGCCGTCCAACGAGTTTCTAGAGGTGAGGCGGCTGGGTGTCAGCAGTCAGCACAATCGGGAGTATCTGCCTGATTTAAGCAGTGCTGATTATTTTTTTTACGTGCTCCCATAAAGAAAAGCAATGATGGCGGTCGATGAGGCAGCCAAGAAGGATAGGTGAGCAGGAGAGAAGAAAGAGGCGTAGTGGCACCGAGTTGAAACATGTAAAGGGCCCGAGATGCATTTGAGAGGGGGTTTCGAGCATGTTAGGTCAACTTCGTCTGAAGCTCATCGCCTTCACTCATCAGGGCTCTGCAAAGAAGAGAAAAAAAAAAGGAAGCAAATCGGCGAGCGGCAGCGCTTCGCTGCACCGCACAACTCGATCAGCCATGTACACAATGTTTCTGCTACCGCTTGGAGCGGCTCTACTACTGCTGTGGCCAACAAATCACCTGTGTGTTCCCACTTTACGTTGTTTCTTTTTATTTTTTCCAGCAAATCGTTTTTTTTAGAGGACAAAAACAAGCAACGGAGAATGATAGAAAATATGACAGAGGAAAAAGTTTGGAGAAAGAAAAAAGAAACACACGCGCGGACGTGCAGCTGACGATTTAAAACCCAGCAAGGTGGGAGGGATACACACCGCAAGAGTCACAGGCGTCTCGACACCCCCGCACTCTCCGTCGGGTCAGCTGCTTAACGGCAGCGCGTTTTGCAAGAGGAGAACTGAAGCAAAAGTTATTCAACAAAGAAGCGACACAGACACACAGACATACGCACAAGCCAGAGAAAATAAAATGAAAGTCAGTCGGAAAAGCTTTGCACACGTCACATCCACTACATCGACTTGTAAGGTGTATTTTTTTCTCCATTTCATTAGCTGTCCCATACATCGGCACCCAAAGCACAGCGTCTACCCTGTGTGAGCGTCATTTTAGCTCCGCGCCAGGAAGAGCGGTACTGTACTTCTCCATCTCTCGCACAACACGCACCTCTTTCACTCCCTTGAATGAAAAGAAGAGCGGAAACACTTCGCAAACAAACAAACAAACAGCGCCATCGAAATCGGAGTCTGGTGCTGGGGCCAGCTCATGCATAGGGCGAAAACACAACGAAAAGGGAGGCTGCAACGTGGGCGTGCCACCGCACACCGCGTTGCCGGCAACGCGCACCATGCACACCCATAAAAGAACACACCCACAGACACACAAACGCCGTTGCTCCCTCTCAGTGACCCACGCTGCCAGATGGTGTCGCCAACGCTGCAGACGGGCCGGTGCTGCGTGCCACCTCCTCCTCCACCTCCACGCGCAGCTGCTGAAACTCCCTCCGGCTGCGTTCACTGTAGCCCACCCCAGCCGCTCCACCGCTGCTGCTGCCACCACCACCACCAACACTCGTACTCCCACTGACGCCGCCACCGCTACCGCTGCCTGCCTTTGGGGTCTGCGGGCCGCCGCTGGACACGCCAAAGAAAGTACTGCGCTCCTCCTTCTTCTCGTCGCGCTTGTCAAGCGCCAGGTTCGCCATCGCGGCCTGCACGTTGCGCTGCACCGTCGCCCACGCCTCGGGCTTGGCGCGGCACCACTCCAGCAGTTGCACCGTGAAGGCACCAGGGCTGGGCTCCGTGTCATCCTCGAGGGGGTTAAGGCCCAAACCGTGGCCGCCGTTCCAGTGTGGGCGGTCTCCATTGCCATTGCCCCCAGCAGCACCGCCAGCGTTGGAGTCGACGTCGGTGAACGCTTCACTCATGGCTCGATCGGAGGGGGTCGGAATTGACGAGTACGCCGACGGCTGCAGCGGGCTCAGCACGCCACCACCACCAATGCCGTTGCTGTTGCTGCTGCTCAGCAGGTCTTTCAGCTCGATGACGTCGCGGTGTTCGCCCACGACGCTGTGCAGCTCCCGCAGACGGGCGGAGTCGGCACCGGCCAGCTGCTGAATCAGCGGCACCAAAATCTCCACCTCGTTCACGTTGTTCTCGGTGATGCTGTTCGAGAGGTGAAAGAGCAGCACCGTCATCGAGTTCGCGTTGTTCACGTTGATGTCCACCAGCTGGTTCAGCGAGCGCTTCCGCAGCCGCAAGAAGCGGCGGGACTCGCGCAGAACAAAGAAGGCAAGATTGTCGCGCATCGTCAGCAGGTTGCTGCTGGTCTTCATCCGGCGACGCACCTGCATGCTGCTCGAGACGGAGATGTTTGTGATGGCCATTACAATGGCAACACCAAGGCTGGGCGGAAAGGGGTGTAGCGCCGTCTGCACCTCCTTGAAAATGGAGTTCAAGTTGCGGATGATGTTGCTTGCGTTCTCCGTCAGCTCGCCGTTCTTCTGCACGCAGAAGTAGCGCGCAATCTCCTCAAGAACGATTCGCACGAGCCGCGGCGGGTAATCGCCGTCGCGGATGCTGCGCACCTGTGCCCGCTCGTTGGACGAGATGTCAAGAATGACCATCTTGCGAATGATCGTGCACGTGCGCTGCCGCACCTCCGCCACGAAGTCGCTGCGGTCCTGATGCAGTCGACGCACGCCGACCTCATACAACTCCCGCTCCATGGCGGCGACGGTGCCAGAAACAGCCGCTGCTGGAGAGGCAGAAGCAGCCGAGGTGGCGGACACGTCGGGGGGCCGCTCAAAAAAGACCCGCACCGCCTGCCAGAGACCGCCGAGCCACTGGATGTCCATCAGCTTCAGCGCGTGCTTCGGGTAGTCGATGACCTTGCTCAGGTAGTTCAACACCTCGACGACAACACGCTCGTCGCTGTTCGAGGGGGAAGCCGCTGCACCACCGCCTCCTGTCACGAGCAGCTGCCCACTCTCCTGGCGCGGGAGAGGCGAGGTTGGGTAGTCCGACGCCCCCGCACCGCCAGCCATGGGCATAGAGGACATGAACGGCGGCTCGCCGGATGGCACGCGCTTCGAATTGCTTGCATTGCTCCCTGGCGACGCAGCGGGTAACCGGCACACGAGCGTGTGAATCAGCGCATCGAGCGCACACATCACCGTCTTCAGCGCCAGCGGCAGCTCCAGCGAGTGGTAGCGGCTGCCCTTGTGCAGAATCATCAGCTCCCCAAAGTCTTCACTCACTCTGCCGTAGTCATGCGTGTGCTCGAAGCTGTAGCCACGCCGCGTGCCGAGCTGGTTTACCGCGATGCTCGGCGTGTAGCCGCGGTACTCGAAGGTGCGGCGCGCCGGGCGCCCTACACTTGCTGCCGAGCCGGCCGCCACCGATGCCGCTGCCGGTGTAGGAGTGGTCGCCGTCGACTCGCGCTGCCGAGAGCGGTGGGCGAGGTGCGCCGCCGCCATCAACCGCATCGCGATGCTGTCGGCCTCGGGTTTCTTCTCCTTGCGCCGCCGGAACTCGTCAAAGGCGACCTGGATAAGCGCGTCGAAGGTGCGTATCCCGAGCGGGATGGGGCTGCGCGGCTCGGTGATTGCCATCGACAAGATGTCGAACCCGTCGTTCTTCTTAAAGAACTTCGCGCAGCTCTTCAGGGGCAGCAGCAGGGAGAGGAGTCCGACTGCAAGCACGCGAATCGCCTCGCTGCAGTGGTTCTCGCCGTTGACGAGCAGCAAAAGGAAGGCGAAGCCGCGGCCCTTGCAGCACTCCTGGATCATCTCACACATCGCGACATCTTCTTGCGCGATGTCGAAGAGCATCCGCAGCACGCGCACCTTCGCCGTGTCGGCGGTCGGGCTAAGCGAGCTGGGGGTGAAGAGAAAAAGAAAGACCTGCCGCAGCTCAGCCTCACCGCGGCAAAGCTTTTCAATCAGAATCACCACCGACTTGATGCACTCGTTTGGCAGGTAGAGGGTCGAGTTAAGGATCTTCTGGAAGCGCCGCGGGTCTTCTTGAAACTGGCGCAAGTTCTCTTTCACCAACAAGCAGTCGCTGAGCTCGCGCAGGATGATGTTCGTCGCGTTGGCCTGATGCGTGTCGATGCTCGGTAGCGGCGAGGCGGACGACAGAGGCGACTGCGTCCCTCCCATCGCCCGCGGCGGCGGGAAGGTGGGCACCTGCGGAGACGACGCCCCTGTGGGTGACGACTGCGGCGCACTTCCGTCACTCATGCCGGCACTGCCCTCCATCAGCTCCTTGTTCCGCGCACTTGTTTGCATCACACAGCTCAGCAGGATGTCAAAGACGCTCTGCGTGCAGGCGTGCTGCCGCAGCACCCGCCCGCCGCCCCGCACCGCCACGGACTGCAGTAGGAGAGAGGCGAACTCAGGGAATGTCGTCTTCCACGACAGCACTTCCTTGCGGAGCCGCTCGAGGTGCTTCTTGCGCACGACCGTCGTCAGCTCCTCGCTGCTGGCCAGCTGCATCGACGTGGAGAGGAAGCTGATGCACAGCTTTGAGACGTTCATCGCGGTCGAGATGCTCTGCACCGCCGCCTTCTCACGCGCCTGCAGCACCGTCAGCACCCACTCGATCACACAGCGGGGAAGTATGACCTCCTCGATGTCGGTGGGCGTGTGCAGCTCCACGTTGTGCCACGTGAACTCGGCCGGGTGCTTCGCCATGACCTCGTGCCGCTGCAGCGTCGAGCCAGAGGCGGTGGACGGGTTCTCACTCCCGCTCTCCTCTTCGAAGCAGGGGGCAAGCAAGGCGGCACAGTCCTTGGTGGGCTCATAGAGAGTGGGGCCAGCTGCACACAGGCGGGCAATGTCCCTCTCGGACAGGCTCGGCGATACGCTCATGCCACTGGTGTAGCCCACAAAGCCCGGCAGCTGCGCGGCGCCGCCCATGGTAAAGGTGAGAGAGTGCTTCTCCTTTGGATAGGGCACGTCGTGAACGCTCTCCAGCTTGCGCCCGTTCACGTGCACGTTGAGCGCCACGCCGTGCGTCACCACCACGTGGGTCCACTGCGACGCGGCAAACGTGCCGTCACCCATCACGAGCTCCAGCGGGTCGCTGCCTGACTTGTTCACGCGCACGGCGAGCGAGCAGAGGCGGCCGTCGGCGACGACGAGGATGCTGACGCGGGTGTCGCTCTGGTCCATGAAGGAGTAGAGGCAGCTGCCCCCGCCCCACACACAGGTAGGGTAGATCCATGCTGAGAACGAGTAGCCGCTGCCACGCGGGAAGATCTGCCGCAGCCGCCGCGTCACGTAGCCGTCGCCCGGAAAGAAGAGGATCGGGTGCGGGATGAAGGCCTTGCCCAGACCGTGGAGAACGTTTTCGACAACATCGACGTCCGTCTGCGAGGAGGCCACCGTGTACATGTCCTGGATGCCTTTGCGCAGCATCGCCACCGCCGTCTTGGAGAAGGTCGTGGAGGTGAGCGTGTCGAGGAGGCAGAAGGTGAGCTGCGTGGTGTTCACATTCAGCGTTTGAGCAGGCGTCAGACACTGCGTTACCGCTCGAGGAAGCGCGGCTGGTTCTGCTGTTGCTGCGTTCGCCTCTGCTGGCGTGTGGTGGGCGTCGCCGCCGTCCACACACGACCACAGCGTCACCTCGGCCGACGACGGGAAGACGCTGGGCTGATTGCAGTTGATCAGCGCCACCAACGTGCGCAGCATGCCGTGCTCGGACAGCACCACCGCGTTGCGCGGGTTCGCGACACACAGCAGCGTCAGCGTCGTGATGGTCCAGCGGTAGAGTGTCTCAGCAGAGGCGTACTTGGTGTTGAGCTGCAGCAGCACCGCCGTCAGCAGATCAGCCCCCGCTGCCGTGACGGTGCAGCTGTACAGGGCAGAGGCGAGCTGCCAGACGGTGGCGGAGCCGCTGGCGAGATGCACCTCCCAATCGGGTGGAATGGGGTCGTACTGGTAACCACCGAGCACCGCCGCAGGGCCGCTGCCGGTGGCACGCTGTGCGACGCGACGGGCAGAGGCGCCTGCGGATGCCGCCGCTGCTGCTGCAGTGTTTCCGCCGCTTCCACTTCCATTTCCAGCCGCGGTGAGCGTCATCATCACAATCGCGCGCTGATTCGTGAAGCTCTTCTCGGTGCACACCTCGACAAGCATTTCGAGCAGTTCAGAGCGCCAGTACTCGACAGGCTCGAGCGTCGCCGTCACCGTCGTGCGAGATGGCGCCGCCGTCAGCTGCAGCGTCGTCTGCATCTGCGGCAACTGCGAGGCAAGCTTTACCCACAGGCGCGCGTAGTCGGCGCCGTACGTGTGAACAAAGTAGGACTTGAGATCAGCGCGGCCACGGTAGACACCGCCGACGACAGAGAGCAGCACGACGGACGTAGTGAATGTGAGGGTGTTGTTGCACGCACTCGCACTGATGGCTGCGGTGGAGGCAGGGGGAGTACTTGCGGCTGCCTCGACACTCACCGCCTCAGCTGGCGCTGCTGTGGCGTCACTGACAACCCAACAGCAGAGGCAGACGCCGACGTAGACGCAGCGGATGGGGCATTGGGCGATGCAGCAGGTGTTGATGACGGTGGCGGTGGCGGTGGAGGCGGTGCGGAAGACAAGGTGGAGGGAGAAGAGCGCTCTGTTGGGAACGATGCCGCTGCAGCAGCCGTGGCCTTCCCAGCTGCATCTCCCTCCACCTTTCCCAGTGCCACCGTCATTGGGGACATCACGCCGCTTGTCGGGACAGGGCTCGGCTCCTGCAGCACCTGGCACGCAGCCTGAAAGAGACAGTCCATGAGCGATTTCAAGTACGCCGTACCGCGATCGCCTAATTCTTCCTTGGCGCCATCGCCGTGGCCAAGGATGTGAAATTGGTGCAGCACCTCCACCAAGAGAGAGGCGAGGAGAACACGCAGGACGCGGCCCGTGGAGTCGGTGGCGGCCGCACGCAGCGTGTCCTGACAAGCCAGCAAGCAGTCCCGCAGCAGCGGAGAGTGAGAGGAGCACACGCCGACCACCACGAGCGCGCAGCAGTCACGCAGCTTCTGGCTGAGGGTGGGGCACTGGTAGAACTGCACGAGTGCGAAGACGAGGCGCTTTGCGTGGTAGGCGGCAGCCGCCTCGCCGGCGTTGACGCTGCACATAAGCACACGCGCCACCTCGAGGTTCGCCATAAGCGCGGACTCGCTGAGCGGCTTCCAGGCGTCATTCCTTGTCTTGTCGGACGGTAACGACGGCCCTGTTGAGCTTGAAGCAGCAGCAGCAACAGCTGTGGCGGTCTCTGCGGTGCTTTCCTTTGTCGCTGGCGCGGCACCCACGTTTGCCGACTGCATCTCCAGCTCCCGCACGAGGTCATCCACCCAGGCGTCCAAGGTGGGGGTGTCGAGCTTCGTGTTCGTCCTGCACGCCGCCACGACGATCTGTGAGGAGGAGGAGAGGGCGTCGCGCGAGTTCCAGCCGTCGGAGCTGCTCACCATGCGGCGCAGCGCACCGGCGGCCTGCTGCGCGAAGTCAGCAAGGCTCTCTTTGGAGAGTAAACGCCTCATTTTTTTTTGTGCGCGTCGGTTGAGCTTCCACTCTTTTTATTGTTAATGCTCCGCTGTGGTGATTCCGTCCGCCCTACTTCAAAATCTAGATGCTTGCCGTTGCGACGCGAGACAGATGAAACCGACGCTCCCTTTCCTTTTTCTAATCGTTTCAGCTGCCGTGTTAGCGCATATACTGAACACCAACAAAAGAACAACTGGCACCGACCCAGAAAAAGAAAAAAATGATTACAAATACAGCCGTAAAATGCAAGTGAGAGCTAGAGGTAAAAGGAGAAGTACAAACCTCTTTTAAAGCTTGATAACAGTCGCGGTGTGCAACAAGAGAGCAAAAAAGAAAATAAAAATTGACAACAACAGCAAATGATTATTCAAAATTCACGACAAGAAGAGAAGAACAGCAACAAAACTGAGCACAGGGCAGAAGGAAAATAGTAATTTCAATCTCCAGTAAAAAAATATCTCTGTTTTCTCCTTTCCCTCCTTCTTTAGCTTGTGTGCTCTCAGCAGTTCACCAAAAAGCTGAGAAGCAAAACAGGAAAGAAGAGGCGCAGGAATGCGGGAATTCCGGGTGGCGTCTCCAGGGACCGGTATAGCTGGTCGCTCTCCGGGATGCTAAAGAAAGGTGAGAGATAAAAAAAAAAAGAAAAGAAAGGGCAGTGTGTGTGTCTGTGTGTGTATTTGTGCCTTTTTTGTGAAGCTGGTGGGGCACACCGCCTGCTCTGCACTGCGCGGTTTGGATTAAAAGAGAGCAACAAAAATAGCTCCACTTTTTTTTTTTGGTTTCACGTAGGGGCTGAAATGAAAGAATGATTTTTTTTTCTTGGTGTTTTATTCGCGGCGCGATCGCGCTCGACCAAAGCCTAAGTGTTGTTCTTTTTCTTTGTTTCTCCTCTTTCTGTGTTGAGACACCTCCACGACTACTGCGGTGCGCGACGCCTCTCTTTCTGTGTGGTGGTGAGAGAGAAGGGGAGTGACGGAGAGTAGAAAGCAGAGGGGTTAAGCGGTTCCTGCACGCCACGTTGAGAAAGGCAGACGTGTTTTAAGGAAAAAAAAGCAAAGCAAAAAAAAAAGGCAATTAGGGAGAGGTAAAGGAGGTGTTGTGGATCATAATGCTTAAGAAGTTGCAGGCACAGGAGACGGGTACGCTATGGGAGGACAGAGCACTGTGCGTCAACTGCTCCTCCGTGCTTCGCGTATCATGTGTTTCGCTGACCCTCTTTGTCCAACTTCACTGAGGAATTTCCAGATTCTCTTCAGCTCAGCGACAGCGCCGCTGCTTCATGGAAAAGTGGACATGCGTCACCAACGAGGACACACAAAAACGCATTTTTCACAGAATCGCAGCCTGCCGGCGCTTCGGTACAGAAAAATAAAAGAGACGCTTGGTTGTTTCAGCACCTTCACCGAGCCCGGCGGTACCAAGAATCGGTTCCTTAACCCATTCGCGGTCTACCTTTTTTTTTCATTGTGCGTGTGTGTTCTGTTCAGATTTAGTGAATAAGGAGGAACGTACACGAGAGAGAGAGAGAGAGAGACAGGGGAAGAAGGAGCGGCTATCACTTCCATCAACAGCAGGCGTGAAGGCACGCAGACACCAGTGTTGAGGAGCGCGAGAGAAGCAGCACGCAACAACACCAACAGAAAAAAAAATCAGGAAAGAATATGGTACAAGAGGAAAGAAGCGTGTGGATGTACAAAAAGGAAACGCAGAGAGAAAAAAAACCAAAGTAAGAAACGCTGTTGTGGAAAAGAGGGCAAATAAAACAATGAAGAACGTGGGAGAATAAAGAAGGCTCAGACGCACCTCAAAGAGAGGTAGTCGCGCGTGCGTCGCAACACCCCTCTGCAGAAGCGACAAAGAAAAACGCGTCGAATAAACAGAAGAAAGAATTACAATAATAAACAGAAACGATGACAAGTTGTGCTTCCCGTGAACGTTTAGAGACCGCAAGGGGCAAAGAGGAGCAAAAAACAAAAGGAGCACATATGCGCGGTCTACAACGCTCGCACATCTACAAATCCTCCTTTTTCCCACAACGACTACACGTGTAGAGGGCCACTAAAACATGGCACAGCACTTCGTCTTGGTCTCCTTCACCCTGGGCGGGTTGCGGGGCATCACCGGTGCGGTCTCTCTTTCCTGTTGCTGCTGCTGTTGCTGTGGTGAAGGCGGCATGGACGACGGCTGCTCCTCTCCCTCTGCGGGCGGCTGTGCCGCCTCACGTGCTGGCTGCGTCCTCGTCGTTCCCTCCACCCGCGAGTAATAGTTCATCTCACTGTCCCCCTCGCCTTGCGAAGGCCGCGACACATCATTTCCGCCCTCCTTCTCCGATCCCGCCTTCCCGGGTGGACGCTCTCTTTCGATACTTGTAGCTGCGGCTGGCCTTGCCGCTGGAGCGGGGCTTGCGTCCGCGGACAGGGACGGTGCCAAGGGAAGCGGGGCCACAGAGGCCGGCGAGGCCTTCGTTGACGCGTGCGGCCGCCGTGACAGAGGCGACGGCGTCTGCGCTGCGGAATCCTTCGTCTGCTCCCGTGCAGGTGTGCGGCTCACCGAGATTGGGCAATCCACGTCCACCGTCATGGCTGTCTGCGTCCGCTCAAAGGCATCGGCGCGGTCGTAGACGCTGCCGTACTTCCGAAAGGCCACCTCACCGTTGGACCCGATGTCAGTACGCTTAAAAGAGCGGTCACGCTCAGCCGGAGGGGCCGCAGCAGCGTCACCGCCCTCCGCGTGCAAAGGCGACGACGACGACGACGCCTTTCGTGGTGGCCGCGGTGCGGGCTCGTCGTGTGCGTCGCCGTGCGCTGCGCTTTCTTTGCTCGCCCGCGCAGGAGACGTCCGCCGCCGCCGTGCCTTCTGCTGCTGTTGTTGTTGCGGTTGCGGGGGTGGTGATGCGGTGCGTCCGCTGGGGGGCCGGTGCAGTCGTTTGCGCTCCTGCGGCTTTCCAGCCGGTGTCGGCTGAGCACCCGATGGGGAGGCGTGACGGTGATGGCGGTGGTGGTGGTGGTTTTGCGGTTGTTGTTGCTGCTGTTCGGGACGCTTGCGATCTGCGCGCTGCTGCTGCTGCTGTTGTTGCTGTACGGGGTCTGCAGAGGCTGTGGGCTGCGGTTGGCTCTCCGGCCGACTACGCGACCGCGACGTCCGCGAACGCGAGCGCTGCTGCTGACACTGCTCAATAAGTAGCGCGGCGAGGTCCTTCAGCTCCACGTACCCGCACAGGGTCGGGTCGAGCAGCTCCATCACCGCATCTACTTCCCCGTCCGAGATATCCGCTGAGCCGTTTGTGAGAATGAGAAAGAGCTCGCGGCGGCTGATCAAGCCGCCACCACGGCCATCGAGATCGTCTACTAGCTTGTAGATGGCAGATCGCCCCATGCGGCTTGTGTGTGCGACATCTTCGCAGAACTGCAAAAATGCGGCGAAGGTGATTTCACCAGCGGAGGCGGTCGGCACCGACTTGACAAATTCATGAAGGGCACGTGTGGTGGGGTAGAAGCCGACCTCGCGTGTCGCGATAGCTAGGAAGTAGGCCGGTATGTAGGCTTCGCGCTGCGCTGTCGTGCCGGCGAGTGGTGGGCTAACGGCGAAGAGGTTGAAGACCGCGTACACGCGCTCCACGTCTACAGGTGCCATGTCGCTCAACACACAAACGCACACGCACACACCAAATACAACTGTGGCAAGAAGTAAAACTCGCAACTACTCGACACGCGATGTCACCAACAGGTGCACAAAAAAGACAATATTAAAGCTTGTCAATAGGTGGTAGGTGGTCCTTCGTTTCTTGCCGACCTAAGCTGTTGGACCTCACTGAAAGAGAATGCCGAGGGCGAAAGACCAAAGTGAAAGGTGCGAGAAAGATAGAGGGAGGAAGTGGGCAAAAGGCGACAGCACCAAGAGTGAGAGAGAGGAAGAGAAAAGTGAGGCTCAACAAAAACGCCCATTTGGAATGCTTTTAAGGCATATATGCCGCTTACTGTGTTATTTTTTTATTGTGCTCGTAGGCGGACAGCGAGATGCCATTTATAAAGAGGACCTTCTTGTTTTGCTTATTAAGCGATCACGATGGTCGAGACAAACACTATTCTGTACATAAGCGAAAAAGAGAGAAAATGGCAGCAGCTGCGATCTCTCCACCAGTCTAACAATGTCTTCCTACCGAGGCGACGCTGCTGCCGTCGCACGCAGAGCCTCCACACGCCGCTGAATCGCCTTCATGTTCGTCCGCAACGCGCGCACGTCGCCGTTCACCTGCTCCGCAAACTCTGACATGGACGCCTTCAGCTGCTCCAGCGAAGCGGTAGCTGCTCGTGAGGACAGAGCAGCGACATCCCTCACGCACGCCGCACGTGCCGCAGCCGCCTCCAGCAACGGTGCGACCGCGTCCAAGGAGTGCTGCTTCGCCACATAGTCATCCAGCAAAACACAGCTGTCGTGCACCGTCTGCACAAAGGGGGCCACATCTTCCTTCGCCAACTCCACCGGCAGCCCGCGGCGACGCAGCTCTGCGACGAGTAGGTCATGGATGCGGTACGCACACTCGCGTTCCCAGACAGCCGCCTCTGCACGACGCAGCAGCTGTCCCACCGCAGCAGGTGCGTCAAGAGATGCCATCAACTGTGCCCACGGCAGGTCAGCTGACTCTTCAGCGGTGAGAGTGTGCACACCACCACCCTCTAGCTGCTCCATCAGCCGCTGGCAGGCCGTCTCCAGCTGAGCCAGTGCCGCCTGCGCGTACAAGGTCGACGAAGAAGTAGCACCGCCGTGAGTGCTCGGGCTGTACCGCACAACAGGCGGAAGAAAAGTATTTGTGACCATCGGTGAAGGCAGCGCACCCGGTGCTGGAGATGCTGCATTGGATGAAGGAAAAGGGCGGAGCACTGGGGTGTCGCCCAGCGCCACCTTCAGCTGCACAAGCGCTTCTGCTGTACTCCACGGTGATGGGTGCGCAACGGCATTTTTCTGCTCACCGGTGGAGAAGCGCTCACTGCGGCTTCCGACTGGTGTCGAGCTGAGTGTTGCGGGGGCGGTGGACAAGCTTTGCTCTACTGGCTGTCGTTCAAACACCTCCTCAGGGCGTGCAACGAGTCTGGGCCGCACCCCCGCCTCGAGCGTAACGCGCTGCATGGCGGCGGGCACTCACTTTGAGTGTTCTAGAGAAAGAGAGAGAGAGGCGGTGGTGACTAAGGGCGGTTAATGATACGGCGCAGTTTGTAGCGCCAAGCCTTGCACAGCGACGAAAAAAAAAAACACCCTGAAGGGAGAGAAAGAGAAAGGGGAAGAGAACGTAGAGGAGAAGTGTGACCCATGTGTGTCTCTTGTGGACACCACTCCTTATCAACGGTACATCTTTATTCTTTCAGAACAGAGTACACCCGCAACAACAACAGAAGAATTCAGCTTTCAAAAAAATTGTAATCGCCTTTGCAGCTGCCCAGTTGTCGACACATCAGCAGCCCGCAAGTGCATGCAGAAGTCGAAATGTACCTACGCACACGAAACACCACTTTTTTTTTTTCCAAACTATTTAGTTTCTATAGAAAATGAAAAACATGAAAAAAAAAATGGGTCAACTTTTTTCCAGGAGGCACACCTGCAAAGCAAACAGGCGTTGTCTAGTATCTATTGGGAGAGGGTGGAGGAAAAAGTGCAGCGGCTTCGAAAGGAAAGCAGGCAGGAGGTACGTCAGACGAAACGCATTTTTTCTTACATCAGCAACTGCCGGTGTCGCTGCAGCTCCGTATCGCGCACGCTTACCGCCTCCTGCAAGGCCAGCAGCTGCTCCGACTGGTACTGAATCGTGTTCTCCTTCTTCGTCATGGCGACAAGCACGCGCTCATTGATCTGACTCAGCTCCGCGTTGTGGCGCTGCTCCATCGTCTTCTTCTCCATCTCGTACGCCGCCTTCAGCCGCGTCAGCTCCTGCGCCTGCGAGCTCTGCCGCTGCTGCAGCTCCCACACTTCACTGACGTGCTGCGTCTCGAACTCGTGCAGCTTCCGCTGCCACTCCTCGTCTAAAATCTGCATGCGCTTCGCGTACTGCGCGCGAACGCGCTGCTCGATGGCGTCGACGTGCTGCTGGGACAGCGTGGCGGCATCCTTGATCCGCTCCAGCTCCTCCGCCTTGCTCTTGTTTGTCTCCAGCGCAGAGGTGAGCTGCCCCTTCACAAGGTCCAGCTCCACCTGCAGACGCTCCTTCTCGCGGGTGAGGTGCAGGTGGCGCTCCCGCAACATGCCGTCGCTGCCCCGCGCCGACTCCAGCGCGCGCAAGTGCTCTGCCTCTAGCCGCTGCACCACCTTCGCAATCGCGGTGTCGCGCTCCATCTCGCAGCGCCGCCGAAGCTCCTCCTCACGTGCGCGCAGGTACTGGCGGTTGTCCTCTTGCGCCGCGTTCTCGCGGGAGGTGAAGTCGAGCGTCATCTTCTCCTTCAGGTGCTCCATGCGCTCGCTGGCCTCGGCGGTGACGCGGCGCACTTCCCGCGCGACAGCTTCGTGGAAGGAGGCCTGCTCTGTCGTCTGCGCGCTCTGCAGGCGCAGCACCTCCTTCCCCAATCGATCCACCTCCAGCTGGAGGGTGCGCTTCTGGTCCTCGTGGTGGTGCTCGAGTTGCTCCCGCCGCTGCCGCTCTGCCCGCCGCTCCTCTTCGAGCTGCCGCTGCATGCGCTCACTCTCGCTCTTTAAGCGGTCGCGTATGGCGTCCTGCTCGCGTGCGAGGGTCTCCTCCGCCTCCCGCCGCAGCTTTGCTTTGAGCGCCTCGACAGACGCGTCGTTGGCGGCGATCACCTCGTCGCGCTGGCGCAGCTCATTCTCGTACTCCTCGCGCAGCCGCGCCTTCTCGGCCTTGTGCCGGTTCAGCAGTAGCACAATGTCCGGCTCGAGGGACTGCAGTGTGGACTCCTTGATGCGTCGTGCCTCGGCCAGTCGCCACTTCTCGCGGTTCGCCTTCTCCTGCGCGGCCCACTTCGTCTTCAGAGTGGAGAGGGCGGCTGCATTCGCGGCCTCCATGCGCCGCGTCTCCTCCGCACGCTTCGCCGTCTCCTCTCGCAGCTTCCCCGTCAGCGTGTCCACCTGCTTCAATAAATCTTCCTTCGCCTTCTCTGCCTTCTCGCTCTCGGCTTTGGCACGTCGCCGCTCCTTTGCCAACGCCTTCTGCACCTCCTCGACCTCCGCCTGCACCGCCTCACGCATGCCAGCCTTGCGTTGCTGCTCCTCTGCCCGCCACTGCCGCAGCTGGTGTTGTAGTTCGTCCTTGTCGCGCTGCAGTTGTGCCTTTTCAAATTGCAGGCCTTCGATGCGCTGCTTGATGCCGAGATAGGTGTTCTGCGCGGATTCGACGCCGCCGCCAGCGATCCAGGCGACGGAGGCTGCTGCGGACGAGGAACGAAGACCGGGCGGGAGGGGCGCGATAGAGGACGACGAGGAAGGGGGGCAGCCGGTGACGTGCTGCAGGGCAGAGCAGGTGAGGGGGATCGCACTCGAGGCACTGCCCGTCACGTTGGTGACATCGCGCAGCTGTGCCGCATCAGCAGATGTGTCCAGGAGGCCCAAGACCATTTTTTCATGAGAGCTTTGGGCCGCGACGGCGCTGTCGAGGTAGGAGAGGATGTTCGCCACTTTTGCCTCGTTCATCTCGCGAAGGTCGGAGCAGCAGCTCGCCGAGGTGCCCTCTGCGGTGGGTCGCGAATAGGGGCTGGAGTCCAGCATCGGGAGTAGGCGGTAGCGTGAGGTGTATCTATGTATGCGTGTGTTTTGAGTTTATGTGTGATAAGTTTGTATGAGTGGTCGTAAGTCCGAGTGGCTTGCTGCGAGCCGCACACGAAACAGTTTATTTCGTCGTCAGTGTCCTGGCAGCTCTGTGAAAAGACGCAGCTAAACAGTAAAGATGATCTTATGTTTTCTATCTTGTGCTTATATGTGTGCGGCTTTTTAAGGTATATATGGATGCGGGTGTGGTGTGCGTCTAATGTGTTCTAGGAGAGGAGAGGTCGCTCTTCTCCGGGCTTCAGCTGGAAAACACGTGAAAGAGAAAAGGAGGGACAAAAAGGAGAGAAGTATTGTAGGCAAACACAGTTTAGAAACAAAGCAGATGCCCGGAGATTGTGACTGAGCAGGCGAGCACGCAATGAATGTCCTCGTATAGCACTCGCCGCGTCAAATTTACCTTCAAGTTCTCTTAGGTTTTTTTGACGTTTGTGTGTGTGTGGTGTGTGATCGCGATAGTACACCTTACAATAAAGCAGGAGCCTCAATTGAAGCCGAGAAACAAAAAAAAAAAGCACCACACTGATTTATCAGAGCAAAGGGCATCCGCCACTCCTGCGGAGGTCGGCAATGTTGCCCAGCAGCCGCAGCGTCGGCCGCCCATGCGGGCAGTTCCACGGCTGGTCCAGCTCCGCCAGCCGCTCCAGAATGAGCTTCATCCGTCGCATCGTCAGCGCCGTGCCGATCATGATGCTGCTGCGGCAGGCCTTGGTCGCCATCGAGTGCCACACCGCCCGCAGCGGGCGTGTAACAGCGCCGTACTGCACGAGCTGCTGCACAAGCTCCACCACATCCGACGCGTTCACCACGTCGTACGGCAGCACAGGAAGAGAGCAGACAAGCAGCTTGGTGTCGTCGCTCCCGCGGCGCACCTTGAAACCGTGGTGCTGCAGTGCCGCCGCGTGCTCGACTGCGAGGTCCACCTCATGCGCGTCCATCGCCACCGGCACCGCCATCACGAGCGGCTGCGGCGTCGCCACGTAGTCGCGCATCAGCCGCTCATAATTCGCCTTCTCATCGGAGGCGTGCTGGTCAACAATGAAGACGTCACCGTTTGACAGGAGAGCGATGATGAAGCCGTGATTGAACTGGCCAATCACTCGCATATCCTTGAAAGCGGTCTTGCTGAAGTAGTGGTTGAGATCAGCGTCCGTTTGCGCACCAAGTGTGCGGCCGCGTTTGTGCGACGCAGAAGGAGCAGGTGCCGTCGCTGCGGTTGCGGTGTCGCACGCGGGCGGCAGCAGACTCACGTGCGCCAACTCGGTGAGATCGGGAAAGCTGCAGCGGTGGCAGGCACCACTGCTGCGCCGATACCCGTTCTCGTCTGAGAGCCGCGTCACCTCAACAGCTTCCTCAACCACAGCTGGTAGTGAAGGAAGTTCAGAGGACTCAGCCTGGACGCTGCCTTCGCGACTGCCACCCCTCGCGTTCTCCCCGTCGCCGCCGTCCTCCTTCTCTGCGTCGCTCTCTTCTCCAGAGGTGCTTGACAACGTAGATGAAAAAGAGGTGGGCAGCAGCTCCACGGCAGATGAGGCTGACGCCACACCATCACTATTTTCACCCTCCTCCCTTTTCAGCTTGCCGCTGTCGGCCATCTCGCTGTACAAGAAGTCGCCCAGCTTCGGTAGCTCCATCATACCCCCTGCACAGGCAGCCTTCCCGCTGCACCCACACGCGCACGTCCCTGCCCCTTTCACCACCACCGCCTCCTCCACTTTCGGTCGCTTGAAGGTGAACTGAGTGAAGGACGTGGCGGAGACCGGGGTGCGGGTTTGCTTCGTCAGCTCCGTCGCCCGCAGATCCGCAGCCCTTGTCTGCGCGATGCGCTGATCACGGCTCAGCTCAATCGACTGCGAGGCAAGGCTGAACTCCTGCAAGGCGCAGTGGTAGACCTCCTCCGCCAGCTTCTCCTCCTGCGCCAGCAACACCTTCCGCTTGTCGGGGGTGAGGTTCACGTCGTACTGCAGCGACGCCTTCGTTTTGATCTGCAGAAAGAAGCCGACGTGCAGCTTCTGCGAGGCGTTGGGCAGGCACTGAACAAAGGCATCGTTGATCGCCTTGCCCAGCCGTGGAAGGTCGACAAGTCGCCCGTCCAGTGCGAAGACTTGGTGGTCGCTGCTGAGCCGGCCACCGCCGTCCACTTTCGAGGCGAAACCGGTGAGCTCGGCAAAGGACAAGGGCCAGCTAACGCGCTGCATGTGCGAGACACAGAGGCCGCCGTAGGCTTCGGTCACGCTGCGACTGACATCGCCGGAGCCGGTGAGTGACACAAGCGTGGTGACTGCCGAGGCGCTCGTCTCCTGGTGCGTCATGACCAGTCGCAGTTGCGGGTGCGAGACGGCGTACTGCTTCACGGTGCTCGTTACCTTACTGAGCTGACGCTTGCAATTCTTGACGAACTCGCGGTGGCGTACCGGCAGCTGCGCAAAGAGCGAGCGTGCTGTGACGCTTGTGCCGCACGTCTCGCGTGTGTGAACGACGCTGAGGAGGGAGGTGTTGGCGGTGCGGTCGTAGCCGATGCGAAGAGTGTAAGGGGCGGTTTCGTTTGTGCGGGTGTCGACGGTTACCTCGCTGACGTGGGCGAGGGAGTGCAGTGCCTCGCCACGGAAGCCAAGCGAGGGGTCGCTGGCCGCCTCTCCGTCTCCCTCTTCCGTAGCTGGTTCAGTCTTTATGCCATCATCGCTGCGAGAGTGGGAAAGAGAGGAGAAAGGAGCAGCGTTGCTTTCGCCTCTGCCCTCACTCTGCTTCGTTGAGGCCCGGCTGCACAGCAAGGGCGTGGTGGCCCCCGCACGCAGCACACCCGTCTCGTTGTCGATGACCGGGCCCACAGGAATGCCCGTGCCGTCGTCTTCCACGGTGATCTCGTCCAGCCCGTAGTGGACGAGGCGGATGGTCACCTTCTGCGCCTGTGCGTCCAGCGCGTTCTCCACCAACTCCTTGACGACACTGGTGAGGTCGGTAATGACCTGACCGGCGGATATCCTGCGCGCACTGGCGCCGTCGAGCCGTGTGATCATGGTGAAGTACTTAAAGAAAAAAAAAAAGAGACAACGATGGTAAAGAAAAACGGTTGGAAATAAGGCGTCGTCGGTGAATCTATCTTTGGTAGTGTATGTGTGTATATGAGAGAGTGGCTTTTGCAATTTCAGATGAAAACGAGAAGCTTTTAAATTCTCAATCTTGTATAGTTGTTATATGGAGAAAGCTCTTTATCTCATTTTTTGTATTTTTTGTGGTTGTTGACTATCTCGATGGCACCAGAAGAGAAAAAAAGGTCTTTTCCTTTCTTGCTTTTCTTTTTCTCAATAAACATAACGTACAATGTGTGGTGTGGTCCAAAGTGAGAGTCGAAATGCACAAAAAAAATGAAGTAGGTGGGCAATGTATGGCAAGGAAGGAGCATCAAGTGGAAGGTGCGGAAGAAGAAGAGTTCGAATGTGACATGGAGATGCACAGTAAGAGGACAGTAGCCCACACCGTCTGCTCCCACTTTTGCTTGGCGTTGTTGACACGGCCCATGGCAAACAACAAATAAGACGAGGTGTAAGTGAGAAGAAAATGTAGCAGCCCACTGCCACCAACGGTGCTGACGGGCAGAATGTGTTATTGTTCCTCTGCCGCAGAGCCTCCTGCGCAAGCCTGCAGATGTACGTGAGCAACACCGCGTCAGTAAGAAGGAGGCAAGGAAGTGCGCTGCGCTGCACGCGTCACACTCAGTGGCTCCTTTTATTCCCTCTCTTCCGTACTATCATCGTTGTTGTTGATTGCTTGTTTTGCGTTGAGATAAAAGTAGAGAAAAGAAAGAAAGAAAGAAGAGAGCCCTTCTTTTTTGTCAAAGGGTGTGTTTCACAGACAAACGACTGCTCCCCCCTCTCTCACCCACAAGCACTCGTCACAGAATGCGGCGTGTTTGCTGGTGTAGAGTGGGCAGCAGTGTTGCTTTTTTGCCGCACCTAATCCATCTGCTGCATGGCCTTGTCCGCCGCGGAGACCTTGCCCTTGCCCTTGTCGCTCTTGGTGGAGCGGTCCTTGCGCTCAAGGATGGCCTTGCGGTGGTGGGTCAGCTTCAGCTTCGTGATCTCGACGTTGGAGGGGTGGATGCCCACAGCAACGGTCGAGCCGTTCGCCTTCTCGCGGTTGACCTTGTCGATGTGGATGACCCACTTCAGGCGGTAGCAGGCCGTCACCTTGCCCTCACGGCCCTTGAAGGTGCCGCGCTTCACGATCACCTCGTCGTCCTTGCGCACCGGCATCGCACGCACGTTGTACTTGGCGCGCAGCTCCTTGGAGAGCGGAGCGCTCATCAGCACGCGGCGCACGTGGCTCGGCGCCTGGAAGTGCGCGCGGCGGGCCTTGCGGCGGGAACCACACTTGATGCTGACCATCTTCGTAGGGCGGAGAAACACTGCGTGCGGGAGAAGAGGAGCAGGTCAATAGGGGACAGGAGAGAGTGTTGCACACGGATGCGTTTTTTGGTGGTGCGTATGCATCAGATAGACAGAGAGAAAAAAAAGAGAGAGAGAAAGAGAGATGGAGGCATATGCGACGGGAGAGGCAAGAAAACACATTTTTTTTTCTTCTGGCTTATTAACTTCACTTCATCAGCGCATGGTGCACGGTGTAAAGTGGGGCAGAGATCATCGTGCTAGCTTTCGTGTCCCACTCTTGTGATGTATCAAACTATTCGCGTTCGACTGACTCCCACCGCGTTGCGGTGAGACCGTTAATTTAAAATTCTGCTGTTCTAGCATGCTGTCGTCTAGTCTAGTAGGTGAAGAAGATGAAAAGCAATAGAAGGAAAACAAAACAGTGTAAGAAAGGAGAAGGCAAACAAAGTGAGAAAAAGGGCAAACGCACCAAAAGCCACACGCCAAGTAAGCGAAAAGCACAAATAGTAAATCGAGCAGAAGCGGACGCAGAAAAAAAAAGCGAAAGATAACAAAGAGACTGCGTGTAGTCAACAGCAAAAAAAAAAAGGCCAGTAAGAGGAGAAAACGAAAAAAAGGCGTTTGCCTTTACTGTAACACACATACGAAAGCAAAGACATTTTTGTGTATTTCTAAATTCTAAAAGGAACACCGAAGTCGTCGGCGTTATCGGTGCCACGGCCGTAGTAGCCCCGCCGCGGCTGCTCCTCCACATCGTCGTACCGTGCCGTCTGATGTGCGTAGCGTGTGGCAGATGCGGCCCCGTAGTACGCCTCCCCACGGTTCGCTGCCGGTGTGTGCATGCCAGCACTCGTCGCGTCGTCGCTAAACGCGGCAGCGGCGTTGCGGTTCAGCACGATGGTGTTTCCCACGCCGTTTCCGGTGCTCATGTCGGACGTGTAGCCCCGCTCCGCCAGGTTGCCACCGCGCAGCTCCACCGCACTGCCCCGCATGCCAGCCACGCTATTGTTGTACTCCAGCTGATCAAGGTCCCGGCGGGCCACACCGGAGAGCGCCGGGTAGTTGGCGCCAAGCCGCGTGGCGGTGGGCAAGCGGAACTTGATGACGCGCACCATGAAGAAGAACCACACCCGCAGCAGTGAGTAGCAGAGCGAGATGCAGGTCAGGACGTAGGTGAAGCCCTGGATGGCGGCGGCAAAGCGCACATCCCATACAATGATCGTCTCCACCACGAACATCGGCACGTCGCAGAAGATGGCGTTGACCACCACCCCGTACACGCGTCGCCGCTTCGCGATTTCCTCCGGCTCAGGGAAGCGCCAGGCCCACATGTAGAAGACAGAGGCGCCTAAGAAGTAGAAGAAGCAGCACACGACGGCCATGGCGAGGTAGGCGTGTTGAGTGCTCATGGCAAGGTTGGAGCGAGCCTGGCGGACCCAGGCGAGGTAGTTCACGACGCTAAAGAGTGCGTGCAGGAAGTGGACGGCGAAGGTGAAGAGCGTGACGCAGCGGCTGGGGCCGCCAAGGCGTTCTACAATGTGAAAGTCCATTGTGCTGTCTTCAGCGAGTTGACGCTTTCTATTCTACACAGGAGTGATTATGTCGTGCACGCGAGAGCAGGAGGGCCGACGCAGGCCAATCTAAGAATGCGTCTACGCCTGTGTCGTGCAAGTGTGTGTTCGTTATTGGAGCAGTGCGTCTCTTTGAAAAAGAGAGCGCACGCTCTCCTCTAGTATTACTAATATGAATAATATTGAAAAAAGGAAACGCGTTGCCACTGATGGCTCGCTGTCAAGTGGTTGATCAGACAAGAAAAAAAAAACAGAACGCGAGAGCAACACCAAGCTTTCTAAATGAGTAAACGTATGATTTAAGCGTGCTACTTGTGGTGTGGAGGGAAGTAGAGAGTGCAGGGAAAAGTTGGAGTGCACAGTCGTTGGATTGCTTCTTTTCGATTCATTAGGGTGAGCAGCGCCAGGGAACAATCATTTTGTCGAACATAGACGCCACATGCATGGATAAGATCGCCAGAAAAAAATGATCACAACTCCACATTGGTGAAGCCAAGACGACAAAAAGTTTGTCGGTATTTGTTAAACATGCACGCGCGTGCCCGTGATGTAGCAGCTCCTTGATTCTTTTCGTCGTTTCCAGCTATACCCCCCAAAATGCTAGTTGTCGAATAATATGGGTGCGGTCATTTCTATACTCTACAGATACTTTGTATGCGTGTCTATGATTCCAACCAGCAGTAATACGCTGAAAGACTGAAAGCGGTGTCGCCGTGATCACTGCTTCAGCCGTGCAGCACTCTCTTTCGCCTTCGCCGCCAGCAATGACGCGTGCACCTGCTCAAATGACTCCTCCGCCGCGGCCATCGGTGCGCGCAGCTGCTGCGCCTCGTCCCGCAGGCGCGCGATCTCCTCTTGCAGTCCCTCCAACTCCGCTCCTTGCTGGTCAATCACCACCGCGGTGCTCTTCACGTTCTCCATCAGCAGCGACCGCTCCTGGCGCGCCTTGCCCTCGGCATCTTGTGCGGCGAGCAGCAGGCGTCGCAGTTCACTCACTTTGGCCTGCATGAGTCGTATCTCTAAGGCTGGTCGTACAGGGATGGGGCCACGGCTGCTGGAGGCGTAGGAGGGCTGTTCACGATTAACGCCAGCACTGCTGCGCACTCGTGACCCGTTCAGCGAGTTGCTCCGGTTAGCCGAGTTCGAATTCTCTAGCTGCCCTTCGCGCGCCTTCTGGCCATGCTTCAAGAGGCGGTTCTCCGGTGCCTGCGAAAGGGGTACACCGTTCAAGTGAGCGAGGCGAGGAAGGACGTTGCCCATGAGAGCTGCAAGACGCCGATAATGCATTTTTCTCACCGTCTCCGTGCTGCTGTCCGCACTCCTATTGGTCTCCTCCTCCTCCTCCTCACAGAGAGGGTTGCCACGCACGTCGAACACACGTAGCGAGTGCAAGGAGTGCAGGGAGGTCAACGTATCACTGCTCTCCAGCTGGTTCATCGCCACATTCAGCCGCACCAAGTGAATAAGAGGCGTGAAGGGCGAGAGCGAGTCTAGCAGGTTTGCTTCTGCGTGGAGCTGCGTCAGCGTAATCGGCAAGCCCCTCAGACCGGACGAAGACATCTGGTTGTGACCAACATCCAGTACCTGCAATCGCGGCGTGCAGTCTGCCAGCTGAGCGAGATGAGCAAGACGATTGTGCGAGACGTTCAGCCGCACCAGCGAGGCGGGCAGTGAACGAGTGTGCAGCTGTACCAGTTCGTTGTGCGAGAGGTCCAGCACCGTCAGCCCCCGCAACGTCTCCCCTCCTGTAAAGAGGTGGAGAGAGTTGTACGACAGGTTGAGTTGTTGAATGACGGGGAGGGCTGGTGTGGCGGAGGCGAGCGCAGTTCGTGCATGCTGCTGCTGCTGCTGCGCGCTGTCCGACGATACCGAGGGCACCAAGCTGCGCCGTGCCTGCGCGGCGTCGAAGGAGAAGAGTCCGCGATTGGAGAGGTTCAGATCCATGACGTATACGTGAGTGGGTGAATGGATGGTATAGTAAGTGGTGTTGTCGTGTTTCGACAGGAGAGATAGGCAAGGGTGCTCACGTTCACACCGTGTGCGTGTGTGTGTATCTGCACAGCCGCCTGCCTTTATACGCGGTCGGCGTTGGCAGAAAAAAAATAAGGTCATTCAAGACGGAGAAATAGAAGAAAAAGAGGAGATTTTTGATCGATTTGCACTCCAGCTAGTGCTCTCTCAGAGTCCCGTCTATGTTGAAACAATTGTCAGTTTGGCGGAGACAAAGCCCACCAAGTTTCCCAACAAGAGAACAACAACAAAAAACACACACGGCGACGCCACTAAACTTGCGGTCTCACAATAACCGAACGAGCCCTACAACAGTGAGGCTTAGAAAGAGAGAAAGAGAGAGAATCAAAAGCACTCATTGCAGTGAAGAAAACTCGACAATTGCTTCTTATTCTTATCTCATGCTCTGCTAGCATCTCAATCACTGCTGCAAATCTTCATGACAATTTTTTTTTTGGAATGTTAACGTACTTTACACGCTGAGAAGAAAAAAGAGGAAAGAAAGTAGTGCAAGCTTATTAAAGAGCAGCAGCTGCCGCTTGCTTAATCCGGCTTAACAAAGAAATAAACGATCTTCCTGCTCTTTCCCATTACTTGTGTGAGAAAGGCAACAACAAACCACGGCAACAGCAAAGAAGATCAGCAGAAAGGAGTCGCTTCTAGCTCGACTTCTTCCACACGTTAATGGCGTTGCTGCCGAGGCATGTGACGAGTGTGGTGGGTGGCAGGTTGGGCCCCGCGAAGGACGGGTCCGGCTTGATGGCACACGACACCCCAAAGTACGAGTCCATCAGCATGAGCGCCGACACACCACTCGCACTCAGCTGCCCGAAGCGCACCGTCGACACCTCATCCGGGCTCAGCGCCATCAGCAGCAGCACCAGCATCTGATGATGCACATCGACGCAGCCGCCCTCGTAGATCTGGTCAAAAAGAAGACGCGCCGCCCGCTTGCCGACGTCCTCGGGTGCCTCCTGCGGCATCGCCACGGACTCCTGCGAGATGACACAGAGCTTGCTGGTCGTTTCAGCCACCAGCACGACGCCGTAGCCACTCACACGATCGTTGCGGTTCGCCTTGCCGTTGTCGACGTCCGTCACCACGTACACGTCGGGGAGCAAATTCAGCAGCTCTCCTTTGGCCGCCGTCGCCATCCGCTGGGGCAGGTCGGCCGCCGTGCGAGACGCGAAGGCGATGCCACGCACGCGACGCACCCGCCCCCGCTCCTTCGTGGTTGCGCTAGTGAGGCGCCTAATTGCTTTCACCTCCAGCTCCACCGCACCACCCCCGCCCGGGGCAGCACCGCGGCGGATAATGCGCAGGCCGCCCTGCACGCCGAAGAGCTGCAGCCAGCGCAGCGTGACGGTGCGGATCGTGTCCACGGAGAGGTCCAGCTCACCCTGCGTGGCACCGACGAAGGTGATGCGAGAGTCAAACTTGGCGAATGGCAGCAGCAGCAGTGCCGCCTCGATGATGTACGTCACACAGCGCAGCGTTGGCACCTCATGCGAGAAGGAGCCTCCGAGGATCATACCCGGTGTGAACTGAAGCACCGTGTTGTGGTCGGTGCACTTGAAGACCGAGCCGCTCGTGACGCGGTCGATGAACTTGAGAAAGTTTGCTTCGTGGGGCTGAATGCCCATGGGGTCCTCATCGGCGTGGATGTGGGTCAAGCGGATCGGTCGCTTGGCGAGGATGCTGCAGACGACGTGGTGTCGCAGCAGACTGCCGCCTTCGAAGTGCAGCATGGCGGCCAAGACAACAACAACACGGACCTGCACACGATGAGAAATGGGACAACAGGTCACAGAGGCAGGGCGAAGACTTAAAGGCAAAAAGAGAGAAAGAGCGGTGCGGAGAAGTGGAGTTAGACGCACAAGGAGAGAGGCGAGAAGGACCGGAGGAGTGTGATAAGATGGAGACAAAGAATCAGAAAGTGGTTGAGGAGAAGAGAAAGAGGAATTCCGCAATCTGCGCTCTTATAGTAGGGTTGTCGACACTGCTTTTTAGCTCTGTGCGGCCCCCTCAGGAATTGCTTGCCCGAAAAAAAAGAATCTGCTGGTTCGCAAGACAAAGTGTTCAGAGAAGCTGCAGCGCCAAAAAAGCAAGCCAGCGCCAGCGCACTACCGGTTTGCCCAAGCAGCGAGAAGAAGCACCGAAGCAACTCCCAGTGTGAGACCCCTTGCCCCAGCTCTTTAAACAACCTCACACCCTTTTTTTTCCAATAGAGAGATTATATTTCACTGATTAGCACTTTTGATCGTTGTCAGCGTATTGGATCTGTGTGAATGCGTGTGTGCAGATGAGTGGCACAAGACATCATGTCAGGAACACTACGGTCCGAACCGAAAAAAAAGGAAGAAGAAAACAAGAACTAGGAAGAAAAGCGTACTAGTGTGTGTGTTTGTTTGTGAAAGAGTCAACAGGTTCAACGAGAAAGGGGGAAAGACGTAAGGCGTGTACCACTAAGAAAACAACAGAGACCCGGAAATAGCCCATCAACGGCGCGAAAGAGACCAGCAAACACGAGAAGAACAAGAGAGGGCGTGGGGCTCACGAGCACCCGTGCTCAACAGCACACCAACAACAGCAACAACAACAACAACAAAACACCAAACGTTTCCTTCCACGGGGAAGAAAATGAGAGCAACGAACAATAAAACCAACATCTTAGCTAATTTAAAGAAAAAAAAACACAAATTTTTGTTTTGAAAAGGTGCCTCGATCTCACACACACAAATAGGCTTCAGTGCAGAGACCACATCAGAGGCGTGCAAAGGAGCGATGAGACGACGAAACAAAAGCAATCAAAGAGAGAGAGAGAAACAGGTACTTTCCACACGTAACAGCAAGAGAGGCCAACCACATACGGGGCTCTAGAAGAACCACCACTTTCGCTTCTTCGCAGGGGCCTCGACCGCTACCGCATCATCCGTACTGTGCAGCTTTGCAAAAGCAGCAGCGCCAATTTCATCGGAGTGCCGCAGCACCTCTACCGGCAGCCGCTTGCCGAACTTCTCCTCGTCGTAGCCCACCGACACAGACTCGTACAGCTTCCACGGCATTGGCGACACATGCGACTTGGCCAGCGTGCACAGCTCACCACAGCCTTCGATCACGTAGTGCTTCTTCGGCGAGTTGCCGTGCTTCGAGCCGGCCTGGTTCATGCGCTCCACCACGTTGTAGCCGCCTATCACGATGGCAAACACCTGTGGGCGGTAGTCGCCAGAGGAGATGTGAATAGCAAAGTTGGGGCTTTCGCGGTTGGGTCCGTACGCGATGGCCGAAAGCGCTCCTCGCCACGCCCCGCCACTCAAGTGCTCGGTGGGAAGGAAGTGAGGGTTGAAGCCCGGCACGTCGTGCTCCATCTCCCGCCCATCGCCAAAGATGAGGCAGTGGCGCGGGACAATGGCGGCGAGGGGCATGCCACGGAACGACTCGCCCTCCCCGCCACTGCCGGTGCAGCGACGGTGGAAGTACTCGCAGTAGAGGGGGCAGTCCTCGTTGAGAAGGCCAATGACGATGCGGCCGATGTCGGTGCCGTTCTCCGTTACGTCAAAGTACACCACACTGCCGATCCGAAGGTCCGCCGGCATCTTGTCCACGCCGCGTAGGACACGCTCGCTTGACAGGGTCGTCTTGTAAAAGACGTAGAGAATGATGAAGAGCAGGACAAATATTCCGATGCGGATGAAGGTCATGAAGAGGGCGAACTGCCGAGCGTGCTCTTCGCACCAGGCCATCATCACGAGCTCCAGATCGGTCAGGAT
Source organism: Crithidia fasciculata (assembly GCA_000331325.2). Classification (NCBI taxonomy): domain Eukaryota; phylum Euglenozoa; class Kinetoplastea; order Trypanosomatida; family Trypanosomatidae; genus Crithidia; species Crithidia fasciculata. Next base: position 1,632,606 of record CM003407.1, read on the forward strand.
ACGCTGCGGTAGCGGCACCTCCTCGATGAGGGTCAGGGGCAGCCGGCGAATGCGCGTGACGGCGTTGCCCTTGTCATCCTTCACGATGATGGCGTCTTCGTGAAAGCCGTCGTCGGAGTTGTGGTGTCCCGTCTCCTCGCCGTAGTCCTTGTTCACGGTCGTCATGTCCGCTGCGCTGCTGCCTGCGTCAGACGCACCGCCGCCTCTGCTACCAGCAATGTCACTAGAGGCGTCATTGGGACGCTGCGGAGTGCCGTTGCTGGCCTCCAGAAGGCGCTGGCTGTTGTGAAGACCGGCGAGCAGCGAGGGAGTCGCGGCGCAGAAGCTGCGTGTTGGAGTTGTAGCGGTGGTTGTGATGAGAGAGGGAGAGGAGTGCAGAACCCTGCACCTCAGCACCACCGCCGCCACCCCAACCCGCGCACCAACACGACCACCCAGCATCCGTCAACAGAAGCGGCAGCAGCTGCAATTGTAGACGCACTATACAACGTGCTCTCTTTCTTATTTTCTGCTAAAAACTTTAACGCCAATCTCGCAGAAGCCGGCTTGACGGGGTTGCAGCAGGACGTTTGTGCCGATGTGGCAGCGTGCAGACCCAGAGCCAAAAGCGGTGAATTCCTTCACCCGCACAAGAAGGGTATGCTTTCGTGCGTTGTTTGCAAGTAATTCTCGTTGCATTACCCAGGAATGCAGATCATTTGCGGAGCGGAGGAAAGCAGAGAGAGAGATGCAGGAGAAAAATGAAGGATAGATGTTGCACTGTATGCTGCAGAACGTCATGAGTTCTCTTCTGCGCGCTCCGTCTTGCAAGTCAAAACTCAAGCAGCACGATACTTGCTACCCAAAACACGAAGGGAAGGGCTCACCGCTGCGCTACCAGTCCAATGCACCCGTATCTTTTTCAGTGCCGCAGGAAGGATTCGCTTCACCCCTAAAGACTCGCAGAAAAAAAAACAGTACGTCGATTGACACTCACAGGAACCAAAAAAAGAAAAGGTATCTCTGGCCCACCTCTGCTTGCCATCAAGAAAACGCTGTTGTCCTGACGAAGAATGACAGTACACTACTCATTCTCTAATATTTTCCTTTTGACAAAGCAATATCTGCTCTCTTGCCAATGACATCTTTTGCTGCGCACAGGAGCGCAATTCTCAAAAAGGAGGAAAAAAAAGAGAGAGGAAGAAAGAGCTCACACAGGAAAGAAAAAAAAACACAAATGTGCGCAGCACGCGCCGCTCACAAAGGCACTAAGAAAGGGGCACAAACACCCCGAGTGCTCTCATTAACACACGCCTGTTCATTAGCCGTCATTTACCTTTTTCTTGCTAGTTGCCTCCTCGTGTCGAGACGGACAACACGCATCGATGCCACGCGCAGATAAATATAGACACAAAGTTATGCAATTCCCCCACCGTTTCCACCTTTGCCCTCCCCTTCCGCAGCGTCACACAGATACACACACACACATACACACACACATACACACACGCAAAGAGTATCACGTGCGTGTACAAACAAACGCACACACACAAAAAAAGCAGAAGTACTCCACTGCGAGCGTCATCCTTCAAGCCAGCACCCACACTTAAACAGAGAGAGAGAAAGAAAGAAAGAAAGGAACTACAAAGAAGAGACAACGAAGGTACAGCAGTATCGGCAGCGGCAACAACTAGAGCTAGCCCATCAACGATTTGTATTTTCCAATCTCCCAAAGTTCAGCACGCCACGACTGCGTCCTCTAGCTTTGTCTCAACAAGAAGTGCGCAAACAAACAAAAAGAGCATTTGCTTTTCCTGTGCTTCATCTCACTCTTTTCGTCCCTTTCTTTCTCTTAACAGTACATATTTGTTCGTCCTCATGCACCGCTGCAGGTTGCGGCGGGAAAAAGAAACAAACAAACAAAAAAAGACATACCTATTACATTTCTTATAATTTAACCAAAAAAACACGAAACGGTCGTAAACGTGCGGCTGCTCTTGTTGCAGTCACCTCCACGTCTTTTATGTATAATCTTATATAGGTCAAGCAGCAGTGGTGCTGCATCATGCTCACCTGGATAGGGTGATTCGACGCACGCAGCTGGTAGCCTACCTCAAGCGGCGGTCACAACTGACAGACGACCATCTAAATTACCACTCACGCAACAACCTGGAGAGCAAAAATGAGAAATGAAAAACGGTACCATTCAGCAAGCACTCTATGGAAAACAACAACAGCAACGATACCTGTGCCACGCAAACGCAAACACAAACGACGGTCAACAACGCGGAGAGGAAGGAGAGACGAACATGGGCCTGGCGACGAGACAAAAAAAGAAAAAGAATGCGCAGACACACACGCGGTTGCTAGGTATCGGCAGGAGGGCCACCTGCATGTGCGTGTGCATTCCTTTGCGGATGTGGCGAGAAGGGGAAAGATGGAAGCAAGCAGAGCGCGGACGCAAAAAATTGACTGGAACGAAAAACTCTACGCTGTTAGGCAAAGGGAGAAAAAACAGAAGGACGAAACGGGGGACGGCATTCAGCTTAAAACGAAACGAAGGAAACAAAAAGAGAGAGAGAGAGATCGAGCAAACAACTCTGCGTAGAAACATGCATTTACTACCGAATCGGTCGGATTGGGATGTGAGCGATATGCCTGTCAGTTACCGCAGAGGTGCCATGGAAGCGAAGCAGAACACATCTTCGCGTCAGAAAAAGAAAAAAATAGCGGAGGCAGGGAGAAGACCACCACTCATTTTTTTTTTTGCCGGTGTGCGTTGGAAGGGGCTCACCTCGCCGCCTCTCGCCGTCTCTCCTCATGATCGCTCTCCTCGTTCTGCGTGTCCGCCGCCTTGTCGGGTTGGTCGCGCATGAGGGCTGCCTCGAAGTTCGCCGGCCGCACGGGGTCGAAGTAGGGGTCCAATAGTGCTTCTGCTGCCTGAATCCGCTTCACATGGTCGTACTGAAGGAGTTTGTCTAGGAAGGCGAGGGCCTCGGGTGGGCACAGGTGCTCGTTCTGGCTGTTTACAAAACCGGTCCACGGCTTCTTGGTGTGGTGCCCCAGCGTCGCCTCCAGCACCGGTGGCAGGCTCAGGTTGTACTTCTTGAGGTACACATGCAGGTCGTCCGTGCCGAGCACCTTAACGATGCGAACAAGCTGGTCGGTGTTGTCCTTGCCGCGGAAGAAGGGCTCGCGGATGAAGATCATGGCGGCTAGCATGCAGCCCAGCGACCAGAGATCGAGGCGGTAGTCGTACATGGGCAGCTCCACGAGCAGCTCGGGCCCCTTAAAGTACCGCGACGCCACACGCGCGTTGTAGGATGTAGCGGGGTGGTAGAACTCCGCAAGGCCCCAGTCAATCAGCTTCAGCTTGCCTGTCTTGTAGTCGAGGCACACGTTGTTCGGCTTTACATCGCGGTGCATGATGCCGTGCGCGTGGGCATACTCGAGCGCCATGAGCACCTGGAAAATGTAGCTACGGACTTCCAGGTCCGTGAAGGTAGGGAAGACGGTGCGGAAGTCGCACGACTTGACGTACTCGAAGATGAAAGACGGCGTCTTGCTGCTCGGGTCACGCACCACGTCGAAGATCTCCACAATGTTCGGACCGCCCTTGAGTGTCTGCAGCACCATCAGCTCGCGCAGGATCTTCTTCTTCTTAACTGGCTTCAGCACCTTCACCACTATCTGCCGGCATTCTTTCGTATCGACGCCGAGAAAGACATCGCTGTATTTGCCGCGGCCAATTTTCTGCTCCACCTCGTAGCGGTCAGGGCTGTTCCACTGCACGCGGAGCGAGTCATAGTCCCAGTACGACGACGGCTTGTTCACGTTCACCCGTGCGTAGCGGTGTTCCCCGTTGGCCGGTGGAGCACCAGGCGAGCCTTTGGATGCCATGACTAGAAAAGCAGATTCTAAGTATCGTTTGATTGCTTCGCGGTATGCTGTGCGACTGAATGTGTTTCCTTCCAATAGATGAGGAATAGCGGAGTTCGGAGACCGTCTGATGTACGAAATGAGGAGAGCCCAGGAGAAAAACAAAAAAAGACAAGCGTGTAGGTGAATAACACCTAGTGTCTGCACTACGACAGTGAGAAAAAAGAGATCTTGGCCGATCCCTTTCCTGGCCGCGCGTCGACTACGCAATGCAGAAAAAAAGGAAACAAACACAACTCTGCAGGAGGAAATTGAAAGTGATGAGATGGGGAGAAAGTTGAAGTAAGATAAAATCAAAGGAGTGAGAGTGGAAGAGAAGATTAAAAGCGGTCCGCACCGGCAGCGGAAGCAGAGCCCACTGTACTTTTTTTTTTTTGGCCGCTGTCGTATGTAGCGCGTCACAGGGCTGTAGACGCTTTACACTTTTCTGGAGAAGCTGACGTCATATCATGTATTTCGTTTTTTTAAAAGGCAGAGTAAACGCGGGCAACACGGTTCCGCAGACAAGAAGAACCCGGCATAAAACTCAATGCGATAAAAAAAAGTCGTCGCGCTATGCCCTTTTCTTATCTTCTTTTTTGTGTTGTTGAGTTGTGTGCACATTCGGCAAGCAATTTAGGCGTATCGTATTCGGCATTGCAGACACACACACAAACGGAAAGATCAGGATTGAACACGGGGCTTATGCTGCGTAGGTATCAACAATGCCCGAGAAGAAGCACGATAAAAAAAAAAAAAGACATTTAAGAGAAAACAGAAAAGATATCAGAAACGCAAACCATCGCAACGCAACACAGCAGGACAATAAGAGAAAAAAAAAGAATTCCAGTGCGGAAACGTATCAACAAAATTGCTTTTTCCCAACTTTCACTCTAGGAGCTTTTTTCCTCACGTTGCTGTCATGCGCATCTGACTCGACGACGAAGATCGACGGACAGAAAAAAAAAAAGAGGAAATGTAAGACTAAAGGTCCAAAGCGGAAGGGAAAAAAGAAAGCACGTACGAAAACAATGAGCTAAAAAAAATTTCTGACTTCCACTTAAAGCACGCACATTCACACACGAACGCTTTCGATGGACGGGGAAAGTCAAAGAGCCTGCGCGTGCTGTCGCGATGATTATCGACTTCATCTCAACACTGCGGCCCCTAGTTCAAGATGAGGACCTTGTCTTCCCGCTTGCCGGTGCGCTTTGAAAGAGGCGCATGCTCGAGCCCAATGAAGGCGGTCTTAGACGGCTCTGCTTGATTTGGCTCGAAGCACTCCTTGGCACAGAAGCTGTGGATGTGCTTTCCCATCTGCGAGTCCGGCGGAATCACCTCGACACGGTTTTCTTTTACCATGCACACCTTCCAATCCTGCACCGCTGCGTCGCTCATCTCCAGCTTTGCCGCGATGCGCCGGAGAAGCTGGCTGGAGGTTTCGTTGAAGTTCACGTACATACCGAACGGCTCGCTGTGAGCTTCCACGGGGTCGCGCCGCTGACGCACCATTGTAAAGTGCTGCACCGGGTACATGCCCTGATCCTGCATCGGCACGTCGGGAATGGGCTGTGGAATGTGCTCGATGCGGTATTCGGCGCTCTCCTCGAAGGTGTGGTGCTCAAACACGAGGGTATGGTCCTTGTCGAGAATGTTGTACACCCGCCCGCGCCACACGTCGGCCAGCCGGAGAACCTCGTGCGCCTTGTTGACGTCCATCGACATGAGGCTTTTCACAAAGGCGAGAGTGGAGTCACCCCTATCGTTGCGGGGGTCGTCCCTCAGCAGCGCCGCCACGGCAGGGCAGTTGCCTGCGGCGTAGTCCTTCTGGATCTCACGAACGCAGGCGCAGAAGAGCACGTCGGCGGTGATGGGCAGCTCGCGTGGCAGCAATATCCAGTGTGCCGAGACGGTCTTCACGTTGTCGCCGTATAGCTTGAACTGCAGCGAGTGTGCATTCTCAATCTCAGTCACGGTGTACTTGCAGTACTCGTAGTAAAGGTACTTGGATAGGATCGGCACGCGCGAGCTGGCGGGCATGAGAAGGCGCGCCAGCGTAGGGCGGTCGTGCTTCTTTCCTTTCATAAAGTACGGCAGCTCCGTCTCCGGGTTGTGGCGGGTGAAGCGGATGCGGTCGTAATTCTCCAGATCGCCGATATGGCGCGCCACGTAGCGCTGCAGCTGCTCGTATGACATGTCCTCCGCAAGCTCTGTGTCGATGAGGGAGGGGTAGTCGGGGTAACGATTCAGTTTGATCTCAACGGGTATGCGATGGTGCAAGAAATGCTGGAAGCTCTGGATGTCGGGATAGAAAATGTTGTCGGGGTCTTCGTTCGGTGTCTCCAGCGTCCAAATAAGAATGTCGCCCGAGCTAAGCTTGTCGCACGGCAGGAAGTCGTGTTCCTCCGTTTCGCGCACCACGGAAAGCGCCTCGAGCGGTCTTCCCCTGACGTCGGCGCTCGGTTCCTCCTCGTCCTTGGAGGCGAGGTCCTGATGAGATCTGTACGCGTCAAGCGACACGGTGCTCGTGTGCTGCGACGTGAGCGACGGTTTCTTTATTGGCTTCTTTTTCAGGTGGTGGCCGTAGCGCTTGCTCGTGTCGTCCGGAAGCTCCGCGATCAGCTCCCGAACGCGCGCCTCCATCGCGTCAAGCGCTGGCTTCGCATTTCCTCGCGGGTCGCGGCGCAGAATTGTGCATCCGAGAAACGACAGCGTCAACTGCTGCGGGTCGTACAGCTTGTGGTGAAAGACCTCGTACTCGCGATTATTAGACTCAACGTCGAGCTCGATGATGGGTGCCGAGAAAGGCGTCGTGATGAGAACACAGCACTCCTTGTCGCTCTGCAGGAGCTCCTTGACCTTCATGCCCGGCTTTACTTGCTTGAACAGTCGAAGCTTTGAGGTCTCCGTGCGCGGTGCTGCCACCCACAGCATCTGCTGCTTCGATGCAATTCCAAATTGGCGTGAGACAAAATCTTGAAACTCAGGAAGGGCATCGCTCTCTAGCAAAAGCCGCAGCGTCTTCTGCGAGGAGAACTTCTGCGCGACGGGCCGGCGTGACGTGAGATACTCCTCCTGGTCGACAATCTCGTTGGGCTGGATGAAGTGCACACGCCCGTAAAGGTAGTCCTCTGCCTGCTCCCGCACCCGCCGCTCCTGCTCGGTGCGCTCCTCCTCCACCTGCTTCACCACGTGCTGCGGAACGTCCGACACACTAATGGGGCTAAGAAGGGAGGTCAGCTGCGACGTGCGAATGTACACCAGCATATACGCATTTGCCGTATGTGGAATCTCTGACCCCCAGTAGTTCAGCCGGAAGCCGCCAAAGTTGTCCCCAAACACCTCCTTCAGCTTGGCTGGCGTTACTGTTTCGTCGTTGAACTTGTACCACGAGCCGGAGCACATCAAGAAGCAGAAGTAGTGACCGAAGCCGGTGTTTGACCCAGAGTGCACAAGCACGCTACACAGGGTGTACTGCGAGTCTTCCCGCGGCGCCTGGGGAATGTAGCGCGAGAGATCAAGCGTGTTGTAGTACTCCCACCTCGTAAATATCTTTGTCTCGCCTTGCTGAATGTCATAATCAAAGCGGGCTAGGTGCAGAAGCAAAATGGGCGGGATAGTCTTGAAGCGCACGCCTTTCTCGGCGCGGTGGTATTCTTTCTTGCCGTTCGTCTCCAGGCAGTACTTGTTTTTGCCGTCCAAAACTTCGACTTGAAAGAAGGCATCGAAGCTGGAGTAGATATTCTTCTTGTTTTTCACCACCAGCTGCAGGTCGTAAAACGGCTCCTCGCGTGCACCGAAGTAGTTGGCGTCCTCAACTTTGATGTAACTCTCAAGCGACCCCGTGAACAGGCGATGAATCGCGTTGTCTTTCGGGTTCAAGTGCCCCATCTCCGCCTGCTGCGCCGTCAGCTTCTCCTCCAGGTTGTCAAGCAGGACTCGCGTGAGCTCGTGGACGTCGTGCTGGATGAAGCTGTCAGACGACCCCCACCCAAAAGACTCTGTCAACTCGCGCGTCCCGACGGCCTGGGTCGACATTTGCAAGTGGCAAAAGAGGCGCTGCAAGGCGTATGGGATGCTCTTTGTCCGGGAAAGATCGCCGTTCCCCTTCTCCTCCGCCTCCTCCTTTGTCGGCATTTGATAAATGGTGGAGCGGAAGGCCGATATGTGAAAGAGGGCCTGCAGCAGCGAGTTCAGGTAGCACGTGGCTCCTTGATTGAGCAGCCCGTTGTAGCGTGACTGCCGTGGCGTCTCTTTGCGTGCCTCCGAAGCATCCTCCTTCTTTAGCAGTTTTCCGTCGCTGGAGTATTGCTCGCGGTACGCCAGGCTATTCACGTTTGCGTAGCCCAGAAGTGGACCGCTTGTAAAAAAGGGGCTAAACTGGTGCGCTGAGAGGTGACGGTGAATCAGGTAGTTATCGTCGATCTTGCCGCTGCTATGGAGTGCGGTGAGATGTTGCAGCGCTCGCAGGAAGAGGGGAAACAGCGAGGGATCGATGCCGCTTTGCCGGAACGCAGAAATCCGCTCCTTTCCTGTCATAGTGCTGAGATCAACAAGCGTGTAGGTGCATTTCTCTAAAGATGCTTCCGAGGGCAGCAACTTTCTGTTGAATGCAGTGTCATTCCAGAAAACATGCTTGGCAACCTCCAACACGGACAGCATGGCGGAAGGAAAAAGCAAACTGAAAGTACAGAAATATGGGGAAATAAGGCGTTTTGAAGCACGCCTCCATAAAGGGTTCTTTCGCCTTTGATATTAGTTGATGTGCTACGAGACGCTTTCTTAGAGCCTCACAAAGTAAAGCAGCGGTAAAAAGAAAAAAAAAAGGCCGTATACTTTTCTGCTTATGCTACTGAAAAGCAAGCACATGTAAAGTGGAATAGAAAGAACAGAGCGCAGAGGTTGAGGAGCTTTTTGGAAAGTAGGCAAAGAGCAGCAAGCACTTGACAATTTTGGCACACATAACCAAGACTCTACGCCAAGCAAATATCGAGCCGTCTCCACTCACAATCGCACAAGTGCCGAAGCCAAAAGGGAACTGCAGTTCTTTTCGTGAATGCCAGAAGCTGGAAAAAGAAAAACACCCGTAGCACGAAGTCCGGATCCTCGTTTGAATTTAGTGAGAGTCGCACGGCGTTTACCCTTTCTATCAAAGGTTTTTTAAAGACGCACTGATGGCAGCCATACAAAAACAGCCTTTCTCCTTTTTTTTTCAGTTTTTTATTTCTAAAGCGTACATCCGCATCATACAGTATTTACATTGACACACGGGAAGAGAGAGAGAAAAAGGAGACCACAAACGGTGACAGCAAGGCAGCTCCTCAGAGTGTCGAGGCGTAAAAATGCAGAACAAAACGCGCGACCTTTGCAGGCCACTTTCACTCAGCAATGTTCTGAATGACAATGAGAATGAAGTCCTTGTCAGGAGCAACCATGATCTCGTTCTTCTTCGATCGGATACGAAGGAAGGAGAGATCGTTAGTGGGATCCAAGTCGCGAACACAGTGGCGGGCCTTGGCAGCTAGAGAAGTGATCAAGTGCGCATACTGGTTCTGCACGGCTGTGTCCTCGATTGTGCTTCGGATAGGAGTACCCTCGTTATCAACGACGATGATACCAGTGACATTTGGCCGCTGGCTAATGCGCTGGAACGTTTCTTCGATTTCGGACATGGCGTCGAGAGAGATGGTGAAAGAGCAAGTAGCAGTGTAGACAACTGGCGAACTGTATCGTTAACGGGTAGAGAAGAGGAGGATGTAGAAGAGAAGGAGCGAAGAAGTGCGTTCGAGAACACAAACAAACACGAGAATAGTGTGATTTAGGAGATCCGAACCGGGGATACCCGGAGACCCGTCTCTTTTTATATCTGCCGCAGCCTCGTACTATTGTGTGGCAGATAGGCGCATTTTAAAGAGATGAATCGCATTAATGTTACTCGCCTATGAGTGAACTAATTATTTATTTGTAGTGAGAAAAATAGGGCTTTTGCTGAATCAGCACACTCTCGATCAGAAAAATGATGCAATACACTTTTTTTAGAGCCCACATCACGTGGCAATGGCCTCTTTTGCTGTTTCTTTTTCTTTTCGGTGGGCTCAGGATGACCAAATGGAGCCTCAAGTAGTGACTTCCTTTCTCTTCACATCTCTCAGCTGTCTGTTCGCCGGTGCCCGAACAAACTAGCACAGCAACACAAAAACGAATACGTAGATATTACTAGCAGAGTCAACACCCTAATGCGCATCGACGTGTGCAGTACGCAAACAGAGGGGACAACAGACAGACAATAACGCTAAGTACGAAGCCGGTAGACAAAACAACACCTGCGTTGTAGCCATAAGGAGACGAAAAAATGGCAACATCGCAGAAAAAGTCCCTGTTTTCAATCCCCAGTTCTGCCGCCAGCTCGACCACCTCAAGTGCTCTCTTGGCGCCGCCCAAAGCAGATCCCATTTGCTGTATTGCGCGAACACCACCTCTTATTGTCGTACTGCCGATCACTGCTGCTGCAGCCGAAGCAACGCTTGACGGGGATGAGCTAACTGCACAAGAGCCAACATTGAGCGCTGCAACGCGTCCGCAAAGTGCCTGAGGAGCGTCGACAAGAACAATGGGAGCCCCAAGAAACACGGCATCGTGCAAGGCGTCCGCAAATGTATTCGACAATACAGCTAGTGGTGTTCTTTCATTTCGATAGGAAAAGGACGGCGACGCGAGCACCTCATCTGTCATGCTGACTCGCGCGCTACGTTGAGGCTCCCCAGCAGAAAACACCGGCAGTCCGTTGGCGGAATTGTGCCACAAAACACACGAGTTTGTCGCAACGGACACATTTTCGAGCAGCTTGTGGAGGTAAGAAGCCGCCGAAACGCTTGAGGCACACAGATTTGCGTAAACGAGGCGGTTGGAGCAGCTCGCAGTTCCGTTTACTTTGTCTGTTCCAAAACTCTCATTTTCCTTTGCAAGGTCGGTACGTAGGAAGCCGACGGGGTGAATATTAGGACATCGGCTTCCGAGAAGAGTGAATCCAGGAACACCCTGCGTCACCACGTGGTGTGTGGCATACAACTCTTGAAGAGAGTTTAAAGAAAAGGCCCTCTTTGTATCGCTAGCAAACCCTCGCGCAGCGCTGAGTATGGTGCCGATAAGAGAGCTGCCCCATTTAGGAAGACCTTCGAGATGATCGGAGGAGAGATGTCCGCCGAACTCATCCCTGCTGTAATCACTTGAAAGTATCACCAAAGGGACGGAGTGACCACGGCTCACGGCTTTTGCAGATTCTAGAAACGCCGCCGCAAACACAACTGAAGGCAAGAAATCAGTTTCGCGTAATGCAATTTGCGCGTGTTTGTAAAAGGAGGCTAGGGTGTCGTCGCATTTTCTTTTGTGCCCGCACCGAGCCGGCAGACAAAGGGCCGCAGTGAGCGCTTGTTGGCACGTTTTCATGTGTGCGGCGTCAACTAACACCGCTGCGCCGTGGCCCCTTCGCTGCGCCTCGCGTGTGAGGTGGTCGATCCTTCCCAAGCTCGACGGCTCACCGGAGGAGACAAATGCGATCTGCAGCGCATTAACGCTGCTTGCAAGTGCCGCAAAAGCGCAGTAGCTTAGCAGCAGCACGTAAATCAACTGCATCGTTCAGCTCGAGTGGCGGTCTAAGGGACGATATGCAGAATTGCGTGTGGAAATCTGTCGGAAATGCAAAGCGCGCCATCGAGTTTTAATAACAATTCGAGGGAAAGTGAAGGCGTCTGCTCAGTTTTTTTTTTTTATTGCCAGCGCGGTTCTAGCGCACAAGCCTTGTAACGTGTAGGGATCCGCTGTAACTTCAAAGCTGCTCCACAGAGAGAGGTGCGCTTGGTTTCATTCTCGCGGTTCGTTTTGCAGCGTAGTGCCAAATGCGTCAACGGTTTTCAGCGTACTTGCTTGCTTCCAGTAACGCGTTTTTTCTTATTATATAAATTTGATTACGCTTTTGACAAGCTTAATCGGAGAAGCTGCACGCAAGAAACGATCAGCGCTGCAGCGTCTCAATTTAATTAAATATTGTACATTAAGCAGGAGAACTAAGATAATACACATCCGCCTTTCTTGCCCTAACGACGTTGCTGCGAAGACTTTAAGAGTTCTTTGCAAAGACTCACGCTGAAAGCTCTTTTTTAATGGGTGAGAAAAAAAAAGGGGGGGGGTGTGCTGTGAGTGGTGCCTCATATTCAGTGGCCTAAACAGATGCTCTTTGGCTGACTGTAAAGAAAGGAATAAAAAAGGGTGCAGCCAGCTGGCAGTTGTAAAGAGGATAAATGTGCACAACACATTCCGAGGTCTGGAAGACATTGGCAAATAGATTCGCTGTTCGGGTCCGCAGTCTCCTCTCATTTAAAGCAGTGAAAATCTAAAAACCAAAAAGGAACCGGAAAAAACAGGACGAAAGAAACAGAAAAAATAACCACTCTGTTGTTTTCGATTTTTCCCTGCAGCAGGATGAGCATGGATAAAGGATTAAATTAATGAGGTCCGTTACGTTGTGTTGGTATCCACGGGACTTTCTTCTTTCAACTGGCAGTTCTAAGCAAGTTTTTTTCTTTTTTGCCTTACACAAAATAATAATAATGATAATTGAGGTGGACAATGTGCGCTGCTGTCTCCGTCAAGCCCTTCACTCTACCCACGCCAGTCGATTGTGCTGCCCGTGTTGCCAGTAAAGCATATATTTTAATAAGATGTAACAAAATACTTTTAGCACGTCATCCTCGATGCTTTGCAGGGGAAAAAAGTATTAATAGTCCAAAAACACTTGAATCTTTACTTTCACAGCAATTTAAATGCACTTGGCACGCAGTTGCGTTTTAACACACACACAAGAAAAAAGGATTAATTTTAAAGCTATTAGTTAAAACCACAATCCATTTGCGTTTGGCTTGAGTGTGGGGTTCCACTACAAGTATTGCTGCTAACGCGGGTCGGCCAGCATTTTAAATATGTGCACCTTTTAATTTTACTTTTACTCTCTTGTATTCCACTTTCCGCTTCTGAAATTATAGGGATCAAATCCCAGATTAGAAAATAACGTCTAGGATATACCACTTGCCAGCGTGGAAAAAAAGCACACAACCGATAGAAAATGTTGCGAACGCGGCTCGCTCTAGCGCCGATGCTGTCGAAGGCGACACGGCTGCAATTAGGAAACATTCAAACAGAATACGGAAGAGTGTCCACGGCGGCCGGCTCGGCAGAGAAGTGGGGCTTCATCTTTGGCGGCAATGTGTATCCTCTAGTTAGTCTTGGGCTCGGCATTTTCAGTGTCTGCGCCTGCATCACAATTTCTGGCACGTACCAGGAGTACCACGATATGATGATCATGACGGAGCACATCTCGTACGAGGATGTGAAGGACCGCTGCCTTACCCCGATGCCTGGTTGGGCTCGCCTGCGCACTATGCAAATTGCACACCCGCTGGGCCCGATGACGTACCGCGACCCTACACCTCTAGATTGGCTGCCGTTCGAGCTCAAGCTCGGCTACGTGAAGCAGGCTTCGTACTAAAAGAACCATTTATACAAAAAAAACTTGCTGCTATAGTGTCGATGGTTGGCTTCCATACTTCTACCTTTCTTCTTGGCGCACACAACTATTGTTGTTTAATTTTGACTTGCAGCTTTCCGTTTTTTTTTTGGAGCTGCGTTTTTTTTTTTTCGCAGCTGCTAGCTGCATCTCTTGTTTCCCTTTGCTTTACTTCCATCAAACAAACATTTTAGCACTAGTTATTAGTAAGCGTTTAGAGGGAGAGACTTTGTCTCTTCCTAGAAAAATAAAAGGGAGATGATGTTTGTGAAATACGTAGGCTTCGTTAGTTTTATTTTTGTTCCAATCCCGTTGTGTTCTTGAGTTACTCGCTATCGCGTTCCAGTGTTCAATCTCTAATTGTGAAACAACATTTAGAAAAGAGTTTCAAGGTAAGTCTTTCAGGTGGCGTGGCGTTAGTATTGTGTCACGTGTTTTTCTGCAGCTAAAAAAAAAAGCAGCACAAAGAAAACGTAATTGGTTTTGTCCATTGCGATACTTGCGGAGGCTTTGCGAGGTCAATTTTACCGCAAATGTGAATTTGTAGTCCTGCGCGCAAAATGTGCCTAGGAAAAAAGAGGGAAAAAGAAAGACGCGCCACATATTCACCATGAGACTATAGGTATTAAAACAGAATTCAACTTCTGCTTTTTGCACGGCAACGAAAAAGAAAGCACATCGCAATTCAATCCCAATTCTAAATTCTGTTTTCTACATTTTGCAGCGCCTTTTCCATCTCCAAAGAGGATCAAGAGGAACAATAACTGCATCAGCTTTGTCATTATTGTTTCGTATCACCATTACCTGGCAGCCATGATTCCACCACCGACGTTCAGCAAGCAGCCAGCTATTCAGTTCCGTGCTGGCAAGATGAAGTACGCGAACGGCACCGTTTCTGCGGACAAGCGTCGCGGATACGCTTCGTTTTTCCCCTCTGGAACGGACGCTGTGGAGCTGATTTGGGGATCGAACGTTGAGACGGCTTCCCCCGTTCTTCTGCCCCGCGGAAAGACGACCGTCAAGTTTGTGGAACAGTGCACAACCGGCCGCGTGCTGCTGTTCGAGGTCAGCGAGGCTTCCGGGAAGAAGCTACACTTTTATTGGCTGCAGGAAAAGTCGGAGGAGAAGGACAGCTCCTATTTGACAAGCTTAGAGCAGCTGCTGGCTGAGCGTCCAGCAGTTCCGAGCAAGCCGACCGTTGCGCTAGAGGATTTCAAGAAAATCTTGGCTAGCGTGTCGAGGAGCAAGAAGGATGTGAACTTGTCCGATATTTTAGCGTCATCGATCGTTACCGAGGAGCTGAACAATGAAGCTTCTTTGTATCGGGCAAAGTTGACGCCGCACCTTCCACCGGGCTCCGAGCAGTCTGGTGATTTGGTGTCACAGGTCAAGAACCCGCAGGTCTCGCAGGCTGCAGCCATGTTGCAGGCCGCTCTTCAGGATCCGCCGACGTACAAGCAGCTTTGTGCCTCTTTCGGAATCCCTGAAACGGAAGCAAATGGTGGCGTTTTGGCTTTTTTAAATGGAATTGTGAAGGCTGCCAAGGAGGGCAACAACTAGGTTTCAGTTTAGCAAACGAAGTGAGCTGCATTTGTTATTATCCTCTGGCACTTTTTATTTTTGTGTAGAGGAAGAAAAAGGGAAAAAGGTGGAAATCTTTATACGACTCCGATTGCACCCTCAACGTTTTGAATGCTTCTATTGCCGTGTTGTCGCCATCGACTTCGACGAAACGACAACCTTTATTTGTTTATGTTCAAGAAGAACAAAAAAAAAAAAGAAATACAAGAACATAAGCGCAGGCACCTATAATCTTGATAAAACTCTGGCGCGCTTCTGCCTTTTGCGGAAAAAAAAAACCTTTTTTTTTCGTGGCGAAAGAAAGGAAAAACTCAACGGCGTTGCCTTTTCTTTTTTCAGTTGGCTGTGAACATGGATTTGTTCTGATGCCTTAAAACAGCGTTTTATGCCGGCAATCACGCTGCTTTGTGTACTAAGCTTGCTCAAGTCCTGTTTGACATTTCCGGCTGTTTCACACCACTATTTATATGCTTTTTTTGTCACCCCATTTTTTTTCTCAACGCACTGAAAATGTTTATGCTTAGATACATATGCAGCTCAATTTACATGCATAACACCTGCTGAGTGTTCTTTTGATAGTAATTTGTTGCAAAAATCCAAGAATCGGGAAAACCTACAAAAGAAAAAAAAAAACAACGGCCCAGGGGAAAATTCATTTGGTCGCAGTGTTCACTGTTGTTTTTCCGCATATCGATGCTGCGGAGATCTGCGCGTGCGTTGCAAGGCGCGCAGCCTGAGCTGCACCGCTACTCTCAAGCCACGTTTCATGAAGGCACACACCGTCAAGCCCCAGGCGATTCGACGCCGTGGCGAGACGTTTCGTCGCCCGTCAACCGGTTCCGTGCATGGTGGCTTGCCCCAACAGCAAAGGGCAGCGTTATTGCTGCGTGGTGTCTCACCTTTGTTGTAGGTGCGTACTGCTTCAGTATTCAGCAGGATGCGAAAGGCACGTACTTGCTAAACAACGTTCTTCTTCGCAACCTGCACGAGGAGTCGCAGCGCGCGAATGCCAACGAGGAGCGTGCTAGTGAGCTGCAGGCCGCCATTCGTCAATACCTGTCCGAGGAAACGAGCCGCAAGAAAAATTCGGCGAAGCTGAAAGAGTATGTGACTTCTAGCGATGAAATTAAGGCTGGGATTGTGAATTACGAGCTCGAACTGGTGAGAGAGCGAGGAAGGGCCGACGCACTTCATGAGCGCAATCAGGAGCTTGTGAAGGAACTGACAAAGGTGCGCCAGGAAATGACGGAGGTGAAGAGGGACAACGCGACGTTAGTGGGCGAAATCGAAAAGCTGCAGAGGCTCCTGAAACGCACGAATCAGTAATGTTGCGCAGACGTCGCGTCGAATGATGTGACTGATCTTTTCTCACACACGATGACAAGGAAAAAGAAAAAGTGATTCTCTAGCTCAAAGTGGGCAAATGCAGCAGAAGACGAGGGAATGGCCGCAAAGCGTGATAATTAGCGCATCAAGGTGTCGAACATGCGCGCTGAAAGGCTCCACTGTTTCTACTGCAGCAAAAAAAAAAAAAGCACGAACTTCATTCGCATTTCCGCTAAAATCTCTTTTTGTTTTTTTATGGCTATCGAACCTAAAAAAAAAACAAGAGGTGTGGTTCTCTTTTGGCATGCACTGCGCAATCAATACTCTTGCATTTCGTCTACTATCCAGTCTCGCTCTTCTCCGCATTCTGCTTTTTCTCTTCACTCCATAAAAAGCGCAACCACCTCAAGACCCTTTGCCTGCCACAATAAAACACTAAAAAGCAATAGATCCACGTAGTTCTGTTTGCTTGTCAGCACAACAGAGAGCTGTACAACGACGGAAAGAGGGCGTTATGTCTGATGCTGAGGCAGAGATTCAGAGGCTCGCAAAGGCGAGCAAGTACGACCTGCACCCCTCAGCGGTGAAGCGGCTCGCCGAGTTTCTCAGAAAGTACAACACCGGCGATGAGTATCGTCGCGGTCTATTGCGTGACGTCTTCTCACTCATCCAGAAGCAGTACGGGAGCATCCGTCTTGTCGACAAGACCAAAATAGAGGCCGCCATTAGCACTCAAGAGAGCAAAATCCGAGGCAGCTCTGACTCCGCATCGGCGAATTACACGCAGGTTGTAGGGTTCGGCAGCATTCCAAAGGTCTACGTCGACGAGGTGAGTGGCGAGCTGAAGTCCAGCGCATATCCCGTCGCCAGCAATCGGCTACAGGCTTTAAATCAGCGCTACCTCCTAGCGCGTCGGCGCTGCCTGCGCTGCGGGTTGTTCCAGAAAGGTGTCGAGCAGCGCCTGTCGCATGAGGACTTGCTGCCGCTGCTTCTCACTTCCGCGATGGAGGGTCTGGCTCCAACCGTGCTGGTCGCGGTTCTTGGTCTCGTCATCGTGCGAGGCGGCGACGTTTTCTTGGAAGATATGCGCGGTGAGATAAAGCTTAAGTTCACGGATCGCTCGCGTGTGGCGAACCACTGCTATGTTGGTCCCGGGTACGTTGTGGTGGTGACCGGCCACTGGATGAATGGGGCGTTGCAGGTGGCACGGATCGATCTTCCGCCGGCTGAGCGACGCGAGTCAACGCTGCGCGACGTGGGAACGAGTACCGACCTCTTTGGTTTAGCACCCGCTGATCCCATTGCGGCGTTTCGCGAAGAAAAGAAGGGCGTCCAGAGCGTTATCATTGTCATGGCACACGTCCACCTTGACAAACCAGGCACGATGGGCAGACTTGCTCGCTTCTTTGAGCGGATGCAGAGCCTCAGTGAAGCGGAGCTGCGAGACGTTACCTTTGTCTTCACTGGCGACTTTTCCTCAGTGCCGTTACACTTCAGCGACGCATCGCATCTGCCAGACGTCTTCGACAGCTCTGACCGCCTGCAAACCTTGCTTGACGGCCTTGGCAAGTGCATTGCCGCCAGCGCGCCAACCGCGGCCCAGCAGAGTCACTTCGTCCTTGTTCCAGGACCAAACGACATGACAGTGCTGCAGGGCTTTCAACCGCAGACCCCGATTGCCGCGCATTTTGCGAAGGGGCTGGAGAGCCGCACGAAGAGGCTGACACTCGCACCCAATCCGTGTCGCCTCCGCTTCTTCACACACGAAGTGATTCTTGCGCGCCGCGACTTCCTGCGCGACTTCCAGCTAGGCGAGTCGCGGTACGACTGGGACCGCTACCGTTCCAAGGAGAGCGCGGGAGCCGACGCGGGAGCCGCCGTCGCCACGTCCTTTGAGCGCGTTGCCAAGACCGTTCTAGACGAAGCGCACCTCTTTCCGAGTATCGATGAGGCGATGCTTTGGAAGATGGACGACGCACTCCGTATCCCAGTCTTGCCGCACACGATGCTTTTATGTGACTCGACGGAGCAGTGGGAGTGCCACTACAAGGGTGTCCACGTGGTCAACCCAGGCTCCTTTACAGTGAGTGGGACGTTTTTGTGGTACACGCCAGCTGATGGACAGTGCTCTCTAAGCACGCTCGATTAGTGTGTTCGGAGAGGTGCAGACGGACTTGGCGGCAAGCTGACCTATTCATGTGAGTTTTCTTATCCTACCCTTCGTTGGGCTGTGTTCTGACACTTACACACGGGGAAAGGAAAAGCAGAGCCGAGGGTACGTTTCATAGAAGAGGCTGTATACAAAATAAAACATAAATGCCCTTCGTACAGAGGTGGTAGAACACATACAGACACGCGTGTCTTATCCGCTAAGTAAAAGCAAAATACTTGTATCGAGGCAAAAGTTTAGGGACCCTCTTTCAATCAGCTGCACGCAATTCTTAAGTTTTGATGTGCGGCAGCGGTGTTGAACAGAAAGATTTTTTTTTTCTAGGGAGGTGAGGAGGGCTGCTGGTATGAGGACGAGCGCAATCGCGGACGTCGCGACAGCAGCACTAAGAAAGACGAGGCTCGATGCGCGTCGGTGTTCCCTCTTACATAGTTGTTTATCTCGTGCGAGCGGCGATGCAGAGCTTGCAGTTATGGTCTCCGCAGCGACGGGGCTGGTGTGCATGTACTGCGAGCTAGTTCTCCTGCTTCCGTATGTGTGAGACACCGCCCTTACTGTTCCTCTCAACAACGCCTTTTCCCTAATTCTTCCTAATTTGTCAATGCGGTTTGATAGTTCTCACTCAAGCTTACTGAGAAGAGGCGCCTTTTATTTTTCTCTCGAAGGCGAGACTTGTACAGGGCTGCCTGATTCACATTCATCAACAAAGCCAATAACAAGCACATACACTGACATACACTGACATACACACATACACAAACTCACTCATCTTCGCACGTGACGGAGCTCTTATTGCGATGAAGCGGGCACGCAGCGGCTACGCCGAATCGAACGACGAGCGTGCAGAGAAGGTGCAGGCTTTCATTCGCAGCTTGCACTTCTCGGTGCCACTCAGCCGCCTCCGCGACCAGAATGAGCGGCGTGAGTGCCCGCAGTGCCACAAACGCCGCCTCTTCTACTGCTACGACTGCCTCACTGTCACGCACCCTGAGTCGCACCCGCCCCCGCTGGCGCTGCCGCTGAACGTCTACGTGGTGCTGCATCCCAACGAGCTGCGTGGCAAGAGCACGAGTCTGGCGGCGTCGACCATATCACCTGATATGCATATCATCGAGTACCCTGCCGTGCCGGAGGGGCTGGAGCCGGAGACGACGCTGGTGCTCTATCCCAGCGAGCAGAGTGTGGAGATGCACGAGGTGGAGCACCTGGAGCAGTACAAAAACGTCGTCTTCATCGACAGCACCTGGCAGCAAAGCAAGGCGATTGCGCGGGATGGGCGGGTGAATAAATTCAAGCACGTGCGCATCAAGTCTCAAACCTCCCTCTTTTGGCGCTTCCAAAACAACGACCCCAGCTACCTGGCAACGGTGGAGGCCATCTACTACTTTTTGCGGGAGTACATTACCCAGGTGAACAAGGCAAAGGCTGTGCGCGTCGGTGATGCTCCATCGGCAAGTGCGAGTCCTGCAGAGACGGCAGATAACACCGCCAAAGAAAATGACTCTACTACCGAAAAAGGTGGCAGCGGCGATGCTTACTACCGCGGCGAGGTGGACGACCTTCTCTACTACTACATCAATCAGTACATTGGCGTGCAGCAGCGCTACACGACCGGTGCGCAGCAAAAGTACACGGATCGACACTTTAGCGGATACATCATCCAGAACGCGTCGTGGGACGACTTGGTTGCTGCTCCACCAACGACGTCGCAGCAGGACCCTGCCCAGCCGGCCTCCCAGCAGCCCACTGAGTAAGAACGACGCTGATGGATTGTGCGACAGATTCTATGGGTGCCAACGGCCCTCCTTTGTATTTTGTGTTGCTGCTTTGAGGTGAGGAAAGAAAGAAGTGTTGTGCTTCTCTCCTTTTTTTTTTCCCGTTAAATCGTATAAGTTGCGCATTGGTAATTAAGATCGAAGGGGTTGTGAAACGAGACCAACGACTACCCTTCCGATTAACGAAGCAAAGCGGATAAAGAAAATAAAAATGAGAATCAAAGGGCCCGGTGTGCACTTTTTTGTTTTCATGTTGTTTGCGTCATGCAACAAAAGTAGCTTTTGCAGTCAAATTGGGGCTATTGTTGTAGTCCAAGGAGGAGCCTGCGTGTTTGTAGCACTCAAACTACAACTCATGCGGAAGAAGAAAAAAAAAATGCATTTCCTTTCTTTTGTCAATTGCATCCTGCACATTGGTAAAAGAGCGTTTTGACGGCCTTTCCAGACTAAGTTCACTTACACATTTATGCGAATGTGCGATGGCATCTTGATATTCTTCCTTTCTCCCTGTCTTTCTCCTCTCTCGCCAGCTTTCCACTTTGTGTAAACTGCTCACTCCGCACAGTTATCCACTTCAGAGTTTTCTATTTTTGCCCCCAGAAAAGTGCCTCTGCGTTGACCACACCGCTCCCCAGCTGTGGAAGGAGTATTTTTCAAATTCTGCGAAAGAACGGCAGAGAGAGACTAGTAGTGAAAGTGACAGAGAAAGAGAATCATCGCGACTAGCTTCCTCGTTAGCAATGCCACCAAAGCGGTCTAAGTCGCAGTCCAAGGCGAAGACGGCAAGCAGCAACGCCGCGGCGGGCAAGAAGAACTCCACGGCGAAGCAGGCACCAGAGGATGGCACCACAGCCGCCAACGCTCCGCCGGAGGCTGCGCCGGCCGCCGTCGACGCCAAGGACATTTGGATGGCAACGGACGCCCTGCAGAAGACGAAGGCGATGCGCAACTACTTCCAGCTCGAGCGTGACCGCATCATCGCGTTTTGGAACATCTCCAAAAAAGAGCTGGAGGAGGTCCGAGAGAATCTGCGCGAGAAGGAGCAGGAGAAGCAGGAGCACATCGAGCGCCACGCCGTGGAGAAGGAGGTGTTCAAGCAGAAGATTCGCCACCTGTTGTATGAGAATCAGTTGGAGCTCTCTAACATGAAGGAGGAGGCGCAGCGCGCCTTGGTCAACAAAGAGGAGGAGTACCGCGCCGCCGAGAGCGCCATCTCGCGAGACCTGCGTGACACGAAGCTGGCAGACCGAGAGCTGGAGGTGCGGCACCTGGAGCAGCAGCGAACGCTGCTGACGCAGCAGGACAAGGACATCGCCGAGCAGCAGTCGCAATTCGAGCGCGAGGTGAAGGAGATGCACCTCAAGTATGAGCAGCTGCTGAAGAACGCGCGCGAGGAGATGGACGAGGCCCGCAAGGAGGAGATTGACCGGATAGAGGAGCGCAAGGAGCAGCACATCGCGGAGCTGAAGGAGACCCACGAGCGCACCTTCAAGGAGATCAAGGACTACTTTAGCGAGATCACCTCCAACAACCTCGAGACGATCCGCACCCTCAAGGACGAGGTGTACGCCCGCAAACGGACCGAGACGCACAACGAGAAGGCCATGTACGAGGTAGCGCAGCGCAACAAGAAGCTGACGGAGCCGCTGGCCAACCTGCAGCAGCAGAAGAAGAACCTGGAGATAGAGCTGGAGAACTACTTAGCCGATCGCGAGGCTTTGACGGACGTCAAGCGGCGCGTCAAGGACACCGACCAGGAGTACCAGACCATCTCCTGGGAGCACGAAGTGCTGACGCAGCGCTACGCCAAGCTCGTCGAGGACCGCGACATTATTTTGAAGCGCTACAACGCGATGCTGCAGGACATCCAGCGCAAGTCCGCCTTCCGCCGCGTCCTCATCCAAAAGAAGCTGGAGCTGGTCCAGACCGAGCTGGATGGCCGCGACGCGAAGCTGACGGAGCTGCTGAAGCGCGCCAACGTGAACCCGGACGACATGAAAGAGCTGGAGCAGAAGGTACACGACTTGATGTCAGAGAAGGACAAGACGATCGACGACCTCCAGCAACTCCTGCTGCGGCTCACCACCCAGTGCGAGCGCGTCATCACCACCTACGAGTCGTACATGAAGGGAAACAGTGTGGCAGCGGGCTCCGTGTAGGCTACTGGCTCGTTGCGGATGGTGAATGGCTTTTCGGTGAGTGGCGCGCAGCAGCGGCGCTATTTCCTTCTCTCTTTCTGTAGTTTTTTTTATTTATTTTACTGTTGTTGCACATGAGACGTCTAATTCCTCCGGTTCGTATTTCCTTACCGCCATGCGCCGATATGTTCATTACTTTCTGCTCTTCACTTCCATGTAAATTTTGGCACGCGATGGAACCAACAATACAACCAAGTAAAAAAAAAAAAAGGTATATACGAAAAAAAGAAGCTAGCTTCCGTCATCTCCCTTACGGTTCGTATGTCGCGCACCTTCGCGTTTCAATGCTACCAAGTGGAGATTGCTTTGTGGTCGTGGGCGTAGGACATTTAAACAAAAACCGGGTTAGCAAGATCGAGAGCTCAGCAGGGCATGTGACCTTCCTGAGGGAGGTGTGATCTCTGTTTGACGCGCGCACGGGGTGTCGCTCTTTCTCCCTCATGTGTTTTTTCTCAGCTGGCTGTCTCCGCCGTGCCGCGGTGATCAGCTCTTTACACTTTGCACTCTCACTTCCCACTCTTTCCATCTGAACCACCGGCCACCAAACTTCGTGCAATGACGGCTCTTGATGCAACATCGTGTGGAAACGCACGCACCCACACAAACTTACGAATCCCGCCAGCGTCTTCGCCACTTGTGTCCACCACGTTGGAAAAAGTACGGAAGTCAACATAGCAGTTTTTCCTTTTCTCTCGCAATTCCTTTGCCCCTTTTCTATCAGCCTTTTTTCTTTTTCCCACACTCTTTCCATCTTTCCTTGAAATAGGTCTTCTGCTACCCACAATGCCCGTCTACGACTTAGCGGCCAAGAAGAAGAAGAACCTTCTGCCGAGCGCGAAGGAGGTGGAGGCACAGGAGGACGAGGAGGACTACTCACACGAGGAGGAGGAGGAGTTCGAGGACGACGACATCGAGACGGACTCCGACGGCGCAGAGGAGGACGCGGAAGGGGATGAGGAGCCTGCCGCTGCGGCAGCCACGGGAAAGACGAAGGCCGGCGCCGCGTCTCCTGCCGCTGCCGCTGCTGCAAGTGCCACCACGGTGGAGTTCAACGAGCCGGCGCAGTGGGTGGAGCGGATGGCGCTCACCTCTACCCGCTCCCTCCCAAGCGACCTCAACGCCGACGACGACCCGAAGCGCGAGGAGGCCTTTATCCAGCAAACCCTCCTCTCCGTCACCCGCGGCATCGCCCTGCTGGAGGAGGCCAACGTGCCATGGAAGCGTCCCGACGACTACTACGCCGAGATGTACAAGAGCGACGTCCACATGACCGACGTGCGGCAGGCGATGGAGGCTTCCAAGGCTCGCATCGAGGCGCAGGCCCACCGCCGCACCATGAAGGAGCAGAAGAAGTACGGCAAGGAGGTGCAGGCGGAGGTGATGCGGCAGCGCGCCAAGTACAAGCGCGACATGCAGGATAGCCTCAGCGACTGGCGCAAGAAGCGGCGCGGCAACAACGACTCCTCGCTGCGCGGCATCGTCGACGACGATGAGGACGGCGGCAGGGATGCGAAGCGCGCGAAGGGGCAGCGCACGCCGCAAGCACGCAACACCCGCCCTGGCGGCAGCAAGCGTCCCGGGAAGAATGCGCGTCGCCGCAACTAGAGCTGATGGCGCACACTCGCACACACACGTATGCATCTCAGCAAACTCACCCAGTGGCCTGACAGCGCGCAAAGGGGAGAAGCAAGCCAACGGCTCTGCTCTCAGAGAGGTTGTTACGTGTTGTGGTTGTCTCTCAGTCTTGCATGGGAGACAGGGTCACGATCCCCTCTTTGCTGCTCTTGCTGCCGCCTGTCGTATTCGTCGGTATTTAATAGTTGTAACGGCGGTGGCGGCTGCGTACTGCACGCGCCTGTTCTACTGGTGTGGATGGTGTTCGTAGTTGCTGTAATTCTGATCGATTAATAACATAAACAGGAAGCTTTCTTTCTGGTGAAAAAACACAACAACAATCACGTGAACAACAAAAAGAAATGGTGATTACTAGAAGTCCTGTGGTGCTGCACGCCGCACTGTCGCTGGTCGAGCGACACGAATTATCTGTGTTTGCTTGCTTCTTTTACTGTGCACAGGAGGGTGTAGAAGAGGGTAATTTGTGCAGGCAGTATCGAAGAAAGAAAGACTCTTTCTTCTACTTTCCCGTGCTTCGCTACCTCAGGCACAGATTCTTTGCTCGCGCATCATCAGTAGCGTGTGTGAAAGTGGTAGTGACAGCTCTGCTGATGTGCTGGTCGAGGGATCCCTCACTAAACTGGAAATTAGCGGTCTCGGAGCTACCGTTCTGCAGCTGCGTTACGCACATTTCTTTTTTCATGTTCTCGCTTCTCTTTTCTGGTCGCCTTTTGACTCTACTTCAATCTCTATTTTCTCTTTTTTTTTTTTCTGCCTTTCTGCGTTTCTTTGATGTACGTTGCTACTCACGTTGAATCTTGCTGGCAGTCACACATCTTGTGCGTTCTTCTTACCGTCTTCTGTTCGACACTTTCAGCCCCATTTTGTTTTGTTTTCATTTGCTTTCCACGATCAGCAAACAGAAGTTCTGAGGCGCTTGACGCCTACGCGAAGATATACACACACATACACACACGCGCACTCTCTCTCACACCCGGAACAGCTTTCGTCACGACTGTACAAAAAGTGCTCAACTCGAGTCTGAAAAAGAAAACTAAATTTTCGCTGAGTTTTGCTTGCCTTTTCTCAGCTTGTCTTCTCCGTCACTTTTCTTTTCTTCTTTATTTTTTTGTCGCACGTCCCGAAGGAAACTGAAACGATTTGCCAACAGGCGCGTTGTCTCATCGACATACTTTCTCTAAACGTGTATATATACAATTCAAAGCTCTCACACACATACGTAGAGGTACAAGCACACACACAAACACCCACAAGCGCTCGCACGAAAAAGAGGGAAGAAAGGCAGCTGTTCCACTTTCACTGATACTGGTGAGACCTAGCAGCTTTCCTTCATCGCCTTTCCAACAACCAAGCAAACATCTTCTTGTTTTGTTTTGCATTTTTTTTCTTCTGCCAGCTTGCCCCGCTTCGTTTCTGTTTTTACTTTTTTGTTACTCTTTCTATTCTCTCTTTTTTCTTTTTTGCTCGCTCGCTTCTTCTTCTCTTCATAATGCCGTCGGAGTCGTGCCGCTGGTACCCGGACACGGTGACGAAGCACAAGCATGGGGAAGGCTACACCATTTCTCGTGGTAAGTACCGCAACCCCTTCGACCTCGCCACGCGCGATGCCCGCATCGCCACCTACAGCCGCATCAGCCGCCACTCTGCCAAGGCGACTGCGTGGATTCCGGAGCTGCACCCGCAGTTTCGCGGTCTCGCTGACGGCGTGACGTGCGACTTTGTGCTCCGCTCCTCCATCACGCAGCTTGGCGTGAACGCGGAGAACGTGACGATCGAGATTGACCGTGCGAAGCGCACCTGCTCCATCTCGATGGACCTCTCGGCACTTTCGCCGCTCGCGGTGCTGATGTTGGACTACATCAACGTCGGTGCCCACGTCGGCAAGCTCTTCGCTGTCGAGGCAAACCGTGTGGTGCGAGACATGGAGTACATCTCGCGTCTGCTGCACGCCGTCAACCAGCGTGGTCAGCCGTTGCTCGTGTACGGCACAGGCGACGAGCCCTCGTGGAACCTGCGGATCGTGGATGGGCGTGTGGTGGCCTACTTGCCGGTGCTCCCCGGAACCTTCACCTACAGCGGCGAGATCCACGGCCTGTTGCCCACCATCGGTGCTGCCCTCTGCAGCGGCACGGCCTACAAGGACCTCATTCGCCTCCACCAGGAGTTCCACGAGGGCCACACCCGTGTCGCCGCCGCCTCTGGTGTGCTGATGGTGCGCGGCTACGCGATGCACTTCCGCACCGTCTTTGGGCGTGTGGTGGACAGTCTGCTTCCTAAAGGCCTGCACTCCATGAGCTCCCGCACCATCGAGCCGGAGGAGGGCCTCTTTGAGATCGGCAACCGCGACCGCACCTTCGTCTTCTACGGCGACTCGGTCGACGAGCTGACCCACGTCCCGATCGAGTTCTACACCCTCGAGTCCTACCGTGAGCAGGTACCCTTTTCACTGCGCAAGACTCTCGCTGACCGCTGCAGCACTGCCAGCTACATTCTGCGTGCCTTCAAGAGCGCGCCGAAGGGTGATCTGCCGAGCTGTGCGTTTGTGTGCAAGGGCGGCCAGTTCATTGAGATGTGCGACGACGACTGGATCGTCGCCGACCCGAGGCAGACAACTTACGTTGGTCTGGAGAACCCCGAAGAGCAGCAGGAGCTGGTGCAGCGCTACACCTATCAGCAGTGCGAGTACGCCATTCTGTCCGCCATCGCCATCGACGACATCTCCAGCGACGGCGTCCTCTTCACCCGCTACTTCCCCTCGCCCTGCCTCAAGTCTCTCATCCTGTCCCGTGCGGTGGGCAAGAAACTGCGGGCCATCTTCTTCACCAAGGCGTCGCGCCACTACGGCTCGTTTTTCAGCCAGGAGGATGCGGCCATGCTGGGCGACTTGAACACGTTTGGCATCGCCGTCTTCCAGGTCAACGAGGCGAAGGGCGAGGTCTACCAGTACATCCGTCGTCCGGGACGCGACGCCGGCGCCTTTGTGCCTCTCGAGCGCCGCCAGGAGTACCTGAACGCGACCTTCTTTGGCGTCTACGGCTCCAACCTGGTGGCCGGCGACTTCGAGGCAGAGCTCATGACGCTGCTCAGCGGCATCTTGCACATCAAGCGCACCTGCAAGCACCCGCTGCTGAACGACGCGAAGCCGCTGGCGCTCACCACCGGTGGCGGCCCGGGTGCGATGGAGGTGGGCAACCGCGTGGCCAAGTCGCTCGGCATTCTCTCCTGCGGCCTCATTGTTGATTTCGGAAGCGTCGCCTCGAAGCCTGGCGCCACCATCAACGAGCAGAAGCAGAACCCCTACGTGGAGGCGTACTTTACCTACCGCGCCGACAAGCTGGTGGAGCGGCAGTCGGACTTCAACCTCGACTTCCCGATCTTCTTGACTGGCGGCATCGGCACCGACTTCGAGTACGCGCTGGAGGAGGTGCGCCGCAAGGTGGCCACGGTGAAGCCCTACCCGATGATTCTCTTCGGGACGCCAGAGCACTGGGGAGCGAAGCTGTCGGGCCGCTACCTGACGAACCTGCACAGCGGCACGATCAAGGGCTCGGAGTGGATCTCGACGGTGCCGTGGGTCGTCTCCTCCGGCACCGAGGCGCTGGAAGTGTACCGCCACTTCTTCGAGGGCCGCCTGCCCATTGGCCCGAACCACCCCATCAATGAGCGTGGCTTCATGGTCGCTGCCGATTACCTTGCAAAGGCCAAGTAAAAGGGCCCTGCAGCAAGAGAAGGAAGAGAGGAGGACGGTGGGTACGCACACACGCAGGGAGAAGAGGGACACGAAACGACAACGAATCAGTTTGTGCTGCTGAGTCTTTTTGTTCTGCTCACGCCAGGTGTCATTCCGCTTGTTGCGGAAGAAACGACCTTTTTGTTGCGTCGTCTGAGGTCTTTCCTTTTTTTTTTGTTATGCTTCCCAGCTCTTAACGACACTTTTGTTGTGTTTCGCTACGCTCTTTTACCAGCAACACGGAAAAGCTCTGCTGCCTCGTCTCCCTTCTTTTGCCGCCCGTGTTGGGGCGTTGCATCGAGGACCAACGGCAATAACGCTGTGTTATGTTTGCTTTTGCCTTTTTGTTCTTCTCGTTGTTTCTCTCTCTCTCTCTCCATGCGTGCGTGTGTGTAAGGCGTCTTCCCTGTCTCTCTCTTTCTCTTTGTCGTCCTTCTGGCTATCGTATCGGACGACAGACTCCGTCGTTGACACCATTCGGGTGATGTTGAGCCACCCCTTCCTCCCCCTCTTTCCCTTCTCTCTTCCTCCTCGCCCGTACTTGTATCCTTTACAGCCCTCCCTCCCTGACTTTTTTTCGTTTTATTATTATTTTAGGTCCACTCAAGAGGAAGAAAAGACAAAAAAACGAGGAAAAGTTCTCCCCGAGTGTCTCTCCCTCAGTGTTTACTGGCCTTTTCACTTTTCATGTTATGTGTTTCTCTCGTCAAGTCTTCTGTCGACAACATACTGTGCAACGCATACCCTACATGCCGCGCTACGCAAAGCTTATTCTTTGATGGTGGCTTATTCCTGGAAAGCTAACTTTCCAGCGAAACACGGAGTGTCGACTGAGGTGAGCAGAAGGGGCTGCTTGTTGCCTGCTTAGGTTGCTCAAAGCCTAAGCAACGGTTTTTTTTACAAGGGAAAGAGAAAAAGGGGGGATTATGGAAGTACTCCCATTGTTTTAATTTACGCAGCAGTGCGTCGCCGACTCGTCTACGGTTTCGGGGAATGGAGTGCGTGGCATCCATCGTGTGCACCCTCGCAATGCGGCCTACATGGGGCAAGACTAGCTCGGGGAAGGCCTGGGCGTACTCGCTCTTAAAGCTCTCTCACACACACTCACTCGCTCTCACTCTCTCTCTCTTATTCCCAATTATTTTTCTCGTCTCTTCGCCCCGCTGTTTTTTGCGCGTCGCCGAGGACATCTAGTGTGTGAACACGCCGCACACTCCAAGTTTAGCAGTACAGGTAGAGCCACAATTTCTCACAAGCACATAAACCAGAAGAAACAAAAAAACAAAAAAGAGGAGGCAAATGCAGAGCAGCGTAGTGCCGGGCCTCCACTTTCGTGGGTGGATTCTCATGAGCTTCATCTCCGTTCTCCTGCTCATCATCGTCGGCATCCCGGCGGCGTACATTCCCAAGACGCGCGACCGCACCATTTACGTCGCTGTCGTGACGCCAGTGATGTGGTTGGTGTACAACCTTATTGGCTACTTGATTCTTTACCGGCCCATGCTGCATTGTACCTCGGTGTTCCGCACCGGCGTGTGCTGCAGCACCAAGTACGCGGAGGGCAACGCGGATGTGCACCTCATCACGAAGGAGATGTACCAGCTGAACAACAGCCTCCACGCGCTGAAGTGTGAAACGACGGAGATGAAAGGGGCAACGACGTTCATCAACCAGCAGTTAGACTCTCAGCGGAACGACGATGACCTCAACCGCGGCAACTCCCCCTTCACAAACCTCAGTCCAGCTTCCTAGAATCGTGCCGTCGGCTTCTTGAAGAGCTCCGTTCGGTCTTCTTTCTCCCATTTGACTCGCAGCTTGTGCTTTCAACTCTTTCTCATTGTTTCTTCTCGTTCCCACATTGTGCTTTGGCGTGTTTGCGTTTCTTTTTGGAGCAGAAAAAAAATAAGAATAAGGACAAGTCACCGCTTGTGAAGGTGGTGTGTCCGCTGGCGAATGCTGTGCCAGCCTGTTTTCTCTTCCCTCTATCCAATATTGTTTTCCTTTTGCTCTTCTCGACAATTTGTACTTTTACCGCCCCTCACATCACTCGAACTGCAAAGCTGTCTAAAAACCGCCTTCGCCCCTCGTGGTCCTCGCTCTTTCTTTTTGCGGCCATCGCCTTCCCGACGTCTGTTTTCGGCGCCAAATAAAGCTCGGTTTCTTGGCTAATGGATCTGCATGCGCGTTCGTTTCCTTTCAAGCCTTCTCTCTCAGCCCTGTACTCCGTTCTCGCCTTTTCCGTTCTCTTCCACTTGCTCCCCTACTGACTCTGGGAACGACGTACTCTCTTCCCTATCCACGATCAACTGCGCATGGCTTTTGTTCGCCTGCCCACATAAACACCAGCACCACAGCTGCAAAGCTATAGCAACGAGAGAAGGCAGCTCCCGATTAAAAGTTGGCTTTTTCTTTTTTCTTATCCCGTACTGCTCGCGTCAATAGCAAGAGTAAGAAAAAGCACATTTACGCCCCCATTTTTTTCTTCTTCTCCCTCTTGCCTTGTAGTTGCGCTCTAGATGAGCCGCCGTATCTCACTCGTGTTGGCCGCCGTCGTGGCGGCTCTGCTCTGCGCAACGGCGGTGCAGGGGTTTGTCTTTCACCTGCCTAGCGGCAAGGAGCGGTGCTTCACGCAGGAAATCCCAAGCAACACCGATGTCAAGGTGGCCTACACCTCCAACGACGTCTTTGGTGACTTCCTGGACGGCATGATCACCAACTCTGAAGGCGCACCGGTTTTCTCTGAAGTGGGCAAGGACACCGGCGTGTTTGCCGAGCGCATTGCCGACGGTGGAGAGTACACCATCTGCCTCACCTCCCGCCAATCGGCGAAGAGCAGCAAAGGGGTGCGGAACATTCTGCTGACCGTGCAGATTGGTACGGAGGCGAAGGACTACTCCAAGATGGCGACCAAGGACAAGCTGCGGCCGATGGAGGTGCAGATGCGGGTAATGGAGGACACCGTCGCGGAGGTGCACAACGAGTTTATGTACTTCAAGGACCGCGAGGCGGAGATGCGCAGCACGAACGAGCACATGACGGCGATGGTGATGTGGATGTCAATCAGCCTCATTCTCCTCTTCGCCGCCTTCTCGTACCTACAGATGCGCCACCTCAAGCGCTACTTCAAGAAGAAGCGCATGATCGACTAAGCCTAGAGCACCAGAAAAAGGTGCGAAGAGGGAGAGGGAGGAAAAAGAAGCGCTCACGCGCGCAGAGCAGCCACACTGCTTCGGCTGTTGTGTTACTCGTCTCCTCCTTCTTGGGCTTCACGTCTGTCTTGAGTATTCTTGCTTTCTTTTTTTTTCTTCGTTGCGGATGTGACGGTGGTGTGGCTTGTGTATTTTGCGTCTGGGGTTGCTGTGCTCAAACATCCCCAGGTGGTCTTGTCCTTGGAAGAAGAAAAGGTGACGATGAACGAGCACACGATGCAAGTACCAAAAAACAACAACAACAAAAAAAGAAGAGACAGGCAATGGGCTTAAGCGCCAGCGTCTCATTCGCTCTCATTGACAGCAAGCGAGAAGCTTTGTTACTGAGGCATGTCGAGCTCCCGTCACGGCGCAAGTTGCGCGCCGCGCGGTGGACTTCTTGACTCCCG
Source organism: Crithidia fasciculata (assembly GCA_000331325.2). NCBI lineage: Eukaryota > Euglenozoa > Kinetoplastea > Trypanosomatida > Trypanosomatidae > Crithidia > Crithidia fasciculata. The sequence continues at coordinate 1,664,075 of CM003407.1, forward strand.
CCGATGGCAGTGCCCCGTCTTATTCCCGTCTTGACCCACCACTGTCCCCTTCACGACCGCATGCCGGTGTCTGTGTGGGCTGGTTTTTTTTTTTGGGGAAAAAAAGAGCTAACGGCGTGAGCATCGGGTAGCTGCAGAGCAAGGGAAAGTAGGCCGGGACTAGAGGATCGGTGGGTCACTGCTGGAATAAGAGATATTGTTGTGAATGGCATTTCGAGTGTCTAAACAACAAAAAGGTTTGAAACTAATAAACTGCAACGCGTTCTTCTGCTCACTACTTCATCCACTCTACTCACACCTCTTGTTTTTCTTCCCTCCTGGCATCTTGATGCCTTTCTCTTTTTCGCCCAACGTGACCTTTAACCCTGCGGTGAGAGCATTGTCGCAAGAAGAGGTGCATACAGAAAAACAAACAAACAAACAAACAAACAATTGCCGAGAGCTTAGAAACGCCTTTTTTTCGTAGCGTGGCGAGATTTCAATTGTAGCGGAGAAATTGGAAAAAGCTCTCAAAAAAAAAAAAACTACATCTACTAACAACAGGGTGTTCTACAGCAGTCGTCGCCTCTCTTAGTTGTGAACAGAGAGATTGAGACACAAAAAAAAGCCTCATCTTTTTTTTCCGTTCTCAAGTGAACGAGCGTCGGCTGCGTGCGTCAGCGCAGTGCCGGTCGTTTCCGCTGACCATCAATCTCTGTGTGCGCACGTGTCATGCGCGGAGGCAAACGCGTTGCCTCTCCGCCGACCACAACAGCTGGGAAGTAAAAGAAAAGAATAAGAGTGGTCGACACACACAAGCGCACTGGATCACTTCTTTTTCCTTTTGTTCGTTGAGCTGTTTCTGTGCCCGCCAGACTATCTTTCAAAAGAGAACGAGAGGGGAGACGTCGCGAATTGCTCTTACACATCAGTCCTGTGTTGTCTTCATTGAGGGTCTGTGAGAGAAAGGGAGAGAAAAAAAAAAGAAAGCTTTTTCCCCCCTTTTTTGTTTTCTCTCTTGGGCTCTTATTGTTTGGTCTTCTTTTGTCGTTAAGTATAAAGGCGGAAAAGAAGATTGTTACCTCTGAGGTGTTTTGTGGTTTTATTATTATTTGTAAAGGTCACCGGACGTCGTGGCTCTGATCTCCTCTCCGCCGGTTATTGTGTATTTCTAGCACACACTCACTCACAGACACACGCACAAGCAATCTTATTTTGCCTGTTGCTCTCTGCTCTACCTGCTTGTACCGGAGGAACGCATAGTTTTTCCGGTATCGTTCATCACCCGCACTTCATCTTTCTCCTGAATTTGTTTTTGCTGCTTTTTTTTTCTTGTTCTCGCCTGGCGATACTAGTGGTTCCGACGCGGCAGAGTGTAGGGCCAAGAGCGAGCTGCGCCATTTCTTCCCCGATTACTGGTTCCTTCTTTTCATTTAGTCTTCTGGATCATCTTCTTCTATTGGCTGTGCTCCGTGCTGTCGCCTCGTCGCCGTGGTCGCTGGGCTCCAAAGAAGAATTCCGACAAGCGTTAAAAAGGAGGGCTTTTTTTTTAGGCATCACTGGCTTCATATTTCCCTTTCTTGTTTTCTTTCTCCGTGTGTCGTCTTGTGTGTTTTTTCTTTTCCCCTTTCGTCTGTTAAAACCTTTTTTCCCTTTACTTGCTATTGTTAACTCGTTTTTCTCTTTCTTTTCCGAGTGTTGAACGTGGCGCGAGGAGCTGACACTTGGGTGTCTTCTATATCCGTCGTTTTGATCCTTTCTCTCTTCTTGTGATTCCAGCTAGGTTAATTCTTTATTTTTGACTCTACTTTTCTCCTCCTGAGAGCGTTTACAGTCGTACGCTGCCCTTTCTTTGGCTTAGCTTTCTCTTCTATCTTCCTTCCTCGTTTTACGGAGCTGGCAGCGATGCAGCCGCAGCAGAACTTTATGTACGGCGGAGTGCAGTCGCCCTACGCAAATGGGCGATTCCAAGGGCCGCCTTTCGGCTACGTGCAGCGCACCCGCATGCCGCCTCAGGGGCAGATGTACCGCGCTTCCGTCCCCGGCGGGCCGCCGCCACTGATGGGCGGTAACCCCCAACCTCAGCAGCGTCACGGTTCGATGGGTCGCATGGGCGGCGTCCTCCCGTCGCTGCAGACGGGCCACATGCTCACCGTCAACCGTGGCGGCGCCCCGAACTCTCCTGGCGGCAGCAGCAGCGGACTGACCGGTAACATGCCGATGCCGCCGACCTCTCCCAGCAATGGCTACATGCGGCGTCCCCCCGTTGCGGTGCGGCCGCAGCCGATGGGCTACCCAGGCAGCTACCAGCGCGGCATGCCGATGAACGGTGCGCCGATGTTTCAAAACGGTCTCAACGGCCACCCACCGCACAATCTGATGCTCGGGGAGCGGCAGAACAGCGGCGGGCTGCTACCCAACCGGGCGGACATCCAGATGAAGCCGTCCGCCGCTGGCCGTCCAATGGGCAGCAGTCTCCCCCTTCTCCCTGGAATGGGAGATGCCCACCCGAAGTACCCGACGCCGCTCCCCCCACCAAACATGATGCCGCACAACTTTGCGAGCAGCGCCATGCCTTACAGTGGGGAGAGTGGGTGCAGTAATAGCAGCAACGCCAAGAACAGCTGTGGCCCCACTGTCTCGAACGGCGTCAGCGACGACTTCAACGACGGAGAGATATTCACGGTGAAGATGGACGAGGAGGAGCTGGAGCGGAAGATGCGGGAGGATGTGATGCTGACGGAAGCCCACCTCGAGGGGGTGCAGAATGGGTGCAACGTCAATACACCCCCGCTGGCCGGCTCGGACGACGACGCCGGTCTCACGCCAACCCCACCCAACCTGCGCTACCTCTCCGCCTATGAGGAGAAGGAGGTGAAGGCGTACGTGCCACACGTCTACTTCGGCGGCACCGACCAGTGCAAGAAGATCGACGCCGTCCGTGGCGCCGACAACAACGACGGCTTCGACGACGAAAACTTCCACTACCGCGTCGTCGTTGGCGACCACCTGCTCTACCGCTATGAGGTGCTGAAGGTGTTGGGCCAGGGCACGTTTGGCATCGTCGTCCGGGCGATGGACCACAAGCTGCACGTCGCGGTGGCCATCAAGATCATCAAGAACAAACCCAACTACACGAAGCAGGCACAGGAGGAGATCAAGACGCTTGAGCGGCTCAACAGCGATGACCCCAACAACGAGGCAAACATCGTGCGTCTCCTCGACTCGTGCGTGTTCCGCAATCACTACCTGCTCGTCTTCGAGCTCCTCCCGTCGGACCTCTACGCGCTGATTCAGGCCAACAAGTTCCGCCCGATGTCGCGCGACTTCATCTACGAGCTGTCCGAGCAGCTGCTGACGGCGCTCGTCCACGTTCGCAACCACCAAATCGTCCACTGCGACCTCAAGCCGGAGAACATCATGATTAGTGAGAGCAAAGCCTCCTCCGCTCTCAGTGAGCCGGCGGACTTTGCGCTTAAGCTCATCGACTTCGGCTCGGCGTGTGAGGAGAGCCGCCCCCTCTTCACCTACATCCAGTCCCGCTACTACCGCGCACCGGAGATTGTGCTCGGGATTCCGTACACCACCGCGATTGACATGTGGAGCTTCGGCTGCGTGTTGTGCGAGCTGGCCAACGGCTACCCCATCTTCCCCGCCAGCTGCGAGGGCGAGCTGCTGGAGCGCATTGTCGAGTACTTCGGTCCCATCCCGTCCTCCCTCGTCCGCCAGGGCCGCCGCTCCGAGCGCTTCTTCGAGGGCGACACGATGCGGTACAACTTGGGCAAGAAGCGTGCTCCGCACCCACCCAACAGCCGCTCGCTGCACAACTTTCTGAAGGTTGGCCACAGCGTTGAGGAGCGGCTGTTTGAGGACTTTGTTAGCTGCTGCCTAACCCTCGATGCGCGCGAGCGGCTGACACCCGAGGCCGCCTTGGAGCATCCGTGGTTGGATCAGTGGCGGTCCTGCAGCACCGGGAGCGGCTTGTCTGATGTCTCCTCCACCTCAGTGCTGGAAAGCTGAGAAGGAGAGGTGTTCCTTGAGGACCGGTGATTGTTTGCGTGTATGGGTACGGCTGGTTGGCACGCGGTCTTGATCAACGTTTGTTGAGGGAAACTTGCGTATGTGGCGAAGATGAGGGGTGCAGGAGAAGTCGGTGGCGCCGTTTCTCTTATCTTTATTCGAACGTGTTTTCTTCTGTGTGTGCCGTGCTTCTCTAGTCCATTCGTTTTTTATTATTATTCTACTTGGCCCACTTTGGTGTTTTTTTTTCTTCTGTTCGGTTCCGCCATGGCAAGGCACAAGTACGAGTGGCTGCATCGATTTTTGAACGCCTCATTCTCCCTTCTCGAAGACCAAAGGAAATAATATTTGATATCTTTTCTTTCTGTGTGTGTGTGTTACTCTCTGAGTTCTTCCCCTCTTTTTTTTTTTCTGATCAGCCCCACGTCACTGTTGCACTTTTGTCGTGGACACGACCCTAGACTGTCATCGTTCGTTACTCCAGACTCTTTGCTTCTTTTCTTTTCTTTTCACTTTCGTTTACTTTTCTGCTCTCCTGTTTTACTTTGTGTGCTTTTTTTCGGCTTTCTTTCTTCTCTGAATTATAGCTTTTTTTCCCCCTGCTCCTCATTCAATTTTTTTTGCCTGTAAAAAAAAGTGAAAAACACCATATCTTTTTCTCTTTTTCAAACACTTTTCTTTTGTTCCTTCATCCCTCATCCCTCTCCTCTTCTCCCTTTTTGAAACTGTCTCTCTCCCGTTGCTGTTTACTTTTCTTTTTAATAGAAGCAGCAAGAAGCGAAAAAAACAAACAAACAAACAAACAAGAAAAAGAAAAAGCCTTTTTCGGAAGCGGTCGGTATTTTTTTCTTTTTGCTGTCACTTTCGTGACAGCGCGAGAAAAAGATAAAAGATAAGATACATGTACAGCTGTTCTTAATTCAGCGGTGGGGAACTGCACACGCAGATGCATGCAGCTAAAAGGTTGTATGTGTATTGATGTGTGTGTGTGTTTGTGGTGTCACGACACCTCGGGCTTAATCAACCGCCAAACAAAAGAAAGATGAACAGGAGATACGATTAAAAGCAGCGCTGCCACTATCGTCGTGTGCATTGCGTGGTTGCGCTGGCAAAGAGAAAAGAATAGAAACACCAAATTACGTCTTTGAAGCTCGTTTTTTGGTTCTCTTTGACGGCAGAAAAAAAAAAAGAGATGAAGCAACGACTTTTCTTTTTTCCAAGTGCATTTTTGTTTTGCTCAGTGTTGGAGGGTCTTTTCTGTCTGTTGTGTTTTTTTTTTTTTATAAGGACAAGTTTCACTTTTGGGTCTTCTTCATCATCTTTCTTTGTTTTAACTCTCCGCCTTCTACCGCCGCCGGAAGTAACGCATCGCTCTTCGTCCCTACTCTTCTTCTTTTCTTGCTTCTTTATTTTTTTATTTTTTGCTTTTTTCATTTGGTTGTTGTTGAAACGTGTTGTGTGCTTCCTCTTTTTTCTCTTCTTTGTTTTTTTCCTTTTCGAAGATCTTCACGTGTGCTTCGACAGCCGTCGCACTTGTGCTTCGCTTTTTTTTCTTTTTGCTTCTTCTTTCCATACCGAATGCGCTGATGAATTGCAAGGAGGATGTGTGTGCCCCTTGTTTTCACTTGAGCGCGCACACACACACACGCACCCATGCACACACTGTGTGTGTGTGTTTGTGTGTTTGTATGGGTGTGTGTGTTTGTGTGTGTGTGTGTGCTTCACAGTCAACAAGTTATTTTTTTGCTACGTTGGAGTAACCGTATAGAGGAAGGAGAAATATTCTTTTGGGTTAAGGGGGAGCATAGTGTGTGGCAAACACGCATCTTCTCGCGATTCTGCCGAAGCGAGAGTTTAGAAGGTCAGATGCTCTCTTTCTCTCTAGTGCAAAACCAAAAACAAAAACAAAAAAACAGCTGCCCTTGTCTCTTTCTTTTCCCCAAAGTGTTTTTTTCTCTTCGTGCTCTCTTATTCTTCTCTCTTTTAAGCTGCTCTGCCGAGACTGAACGCTGAACGGAGACGGCGTGCCGTTAAAGAATGACATCAACATAGAGGAAAAAATATTTCTTTCACATTTACTTTTTCTTCTATTCATGTGTGTACGCTCTAAGGGATTTCACTCATCTACCAAGATGCTGTTAACGAGGGTCAACTTTCTCTTTTTTTTTTCTTTCTCCATGTGTTTTACTTCTCCCGTCTTCTTTTAAATTCACTTTCGCTGCTTCTGTTGCGTGGGCAGCTTGGTGTTGCCCTTCACCACACGTGTGATTCCCCTCTTTGCGGGTCTACTCGACAGCTGCATGACACGATGACGCTGCTAGTGCCGCTGTTGCTGCTTCGGCACCCAGCGCACACACCCGCACAAATACACGTCTCTCTCTTCAACACTGCAATTTACACCGGAGAGGAAGTAGAAGAGCAAATAGGTGTATAAAAAGTACATTTTATGTTTGCTAATTTTTTACTCTCTTCCCCCGTTTTTTTTTTCGCTTCTTGAATCCTCTTCGAATAGCCTTTCGCTTCTCTCTTTTCTTTTTCCCTTTTATTTGCCTCCCTTCTCACTGTATTCTCAAGGTTGGTGGTGGTGCCAGGGAAGATCCTCAATAAGCGTCTATTCTTTTATTTCCTCTTCTTTTTTCTCTTGTATTCATGTTCATTTGTATCATTCGCCGTTTTGTTTTGTTTTTAATGGTCTTTTTCCCCCATTTTTTTTTTACTATGGTGCTGTTTTTTTTTCCCAAAATTTTCTGTTATCGTTGCGTGTAACTTCATCCCGCTGTTTCCCTTCCTTCCCATTCGCCTTGGTTCTATACTTCTTGAAACTGTGTTCTCCGTGGACGGGGCTCTGTAGTGCGGCACCTCGGCTTATGTCGTCTTCATCTTGTTGTGTGCTGTTGGCAACTGAAACAGTTTTGGAGTTTGCTTTGTGTTCGCCTTCCTTCATTTTTCCCCCTGCAGTGTGTGTTTGTGTGTATGTGGCGTTTTGCCTTGAGAACGCGCTTTCTTTTTATTTTACTCTACTTTTGTTTGGAGGCGTGTGTTTGGTGCTTGTTGCTTTCAGTCTTCTTTTCATCTTTTTCTGTTTTTTTTTTGTGGCGCAGCTGGCGGCAACTCACTGTTATCTATTCTGACTTTTGTTTTTTCCTTTCCACTTGTTTTTTTTTTGTTCTCCTTACCCCCAGTTTTTTCTCTCTGAAACCCACACTCTCTTTCGTACTCTTCCCTTTTTTTTTTTTTTTCGTTTGTGTGGCACGTCTTTCTTTCGTACTTTCTTTGTTGTTTTGTCTGTGCATAAGTGACAGTCGCTGAAATCTTCTCTTTTTTTTTTCTCCTTTTGCTTGCGTTGTACTCTCTTCCGCTCTTCCCATCTCTCCAAGACAATACAAGAAAGCAGTGGCCTCGCATCACCAAATGGATGAATGGCAACTTTTCTTTCTATCTACTACTCTTTTTTTTTGTATGTGTGCTTTACGTCTTCTCGACCCCTCTATTCTTTTTGTTTGCTCTCTTCATTTATTATGTGTCAAAGCTGCGGAGGTTTGATTTTCGTGACCGCTTAGTGTTGTGCGGCGCATTTTGGAGAATACACCTCTCTCTGCGAGAACAATCACAACAAAAAAGAACTGAGTATACCAACGTAGTCCGTAAGAGATGGTTGGGGAGACGCTGTCAACTTTGTTTTTTTCTATTTTTGTGCGTCTCTTCCTCTGTGTGCGCGTTTGATCGGGTTTGGGGAACAGGCGTGTTTTCTTTTTCTTTTTCAGCAATAAACACATTTTCCTCTTTTCTGTGTTTTCCGCTCTCTCATTTTTTTTTTTGAAATCATTTGCACTGTTTTCTGGAGCGGAGGTACCTGTTGACTTCCTTCATGTCTAAGAAACCAAGCAAACAAAACCAGAATACAATTAATGCAAGGAAAAAAGAGGGGAGGGAAGCCTCTCTTTCAATGTGCATGATAAGCCTGCGTGTACGTGCGTGAGTTGCCAATGACTTTCTCTATTGGGGCTCTTTCTTTTAGAGAGCGTTTAGCCGATGCACGCTTTCACACACGCGCGGGCTCTTGTGTGCACAACACAACAGTTACGGATGGGATCAGCACTGCAAAAGGGTGTGCATAAAGGACAACAGAGGAGAGAAAGGCGACGATCTTCCGCTACCTCCTGCACGCACACAAACACAAAAAAAAAAGAATGCTGTAGCATCCCCTGTGTTTCACTGCGTTCACGAATTCTCGCCATTCCGAGTATGCCTTGCCATCTTTTCCATTTCCTCACCCCCTTTGTATTCTCCTCTTCGCTCTCCAGGCTGCATTTGGTTGTAGACCCTTCTTCCTTTACTTTTCAACACTCGCGTACACGCTTCGCCTTTTTTTTTTCTTCTATTCTCCCTCTGCGACTCCCTCTTCCTTTCTCACGCCCCGCGTCTGCACCGCTCATTGACTTTTTGGTCACACGCAGCCAATGTATCGCTAAATACTGGCCAACACTAAAACACACACACACACACACTCATACACACAAACACACGAACACATACCCGTACCAGAAGCTGAGAGAAACTGAAATAGTTACCCCTTTTCTTTGTTCCTCCTCACGTTCCTCTTACCACGCGAAGCCAGCCGGGCCAACGATGCTGCTGGACGATGGCGCCATTGCGCAGCAATTCGCCCTTTTGCACCGTGCTGCGGAGGCACTCAAACAGGCAACGGTTCAGCAGCCACGCGCTCCGGTGACAGCCTCTCCGTATCCCCACCTGGAAGGCAGCACCTCCAGTGCTTCTGTTCTGCCGCGCTTGACAAGCGAGGGTGCTGCTGCCGCTGGTGGTGCTCGGGCTGCGTCGGCGGTGTCGAGCGCCTTCTCCTTCACGCGCGACCGCAAAGCAGCTGCCGCCGCACCCTCACTGGCGGAGCTTAACGTGCGGTGCGTTAGCGGTCCTGTGCTGCTGCCTCGCACTGTGGGCGAAAGCGACGTCCACCTGCTGCACGACATCGGGGCTTTGATTGATGGTGTGGCCTTGCTGCTGCAGCAGACAGTCGAGGCGAGGTTGGTGGACTTCTACACGCACCTGTCCAAGAAGGCGGACCCGACGGGAGTGGTGGCGACGTTGCGTGCGGCCCACCCGCCGTCTGTTTCTTCGCCTTCGCCGACGCCACCGCGGCGGTCTGGAGAGACAGCGGCCAAACCTCTCTCGATTCAGCACGACACCGCCTCCCAGTCTCTCGCCGCCCCCGCCACATTGCTGGCCCCTATCACCAAGCCCAGCTTGGCCGGCGTGCCGGTGCTGGACGCGCCGGGTGTGAGCGAGGCGCCGGCACAGCGGCAGCGCGCCGCCTTCGTTCTCGACCCAGACGACAACTTGCCCTCCCTCATCGGCTCGTTTGCCCTGTCGAGCGTCGGCGACAACGAAAGCAGCGCCTTCGACCACAGCCACAACGAGGACACCGTCGCCGGCCTCTGCTCTCACCGCTCCTCGCTGCACCAGCCGAAGAGCGGCCCAAGCAGCCGCACCCCGAGCGTGTACGCGACGCTGCACAACGCACCGATGGCACGCAAGTTGGAGGAGGAGCGGGCCGCCGTGGCGGAGCTCCAGTCTTTCTTCTACCTCTTGCTGGAGGCCGCGCTGCGACAGACAGACGCGACGGCAGGGGCCATCTACCTGGATGACGCTACGCTGCACACAGCTGCCAACAACGCTGACTCTACATTCCCCCGCTCTTCGTTTGCCAGTGCGGGCCGTGCAGCGACGCGACCTCCCTCCGCGGCAAGCACAGGGGCTGCTGCTGCTGGTGGTGGCAGCAGCGGAGCGGCGGCACCGCGCGCGCAATTCCTCCACTGCGTTGCCCACGTCCACGGTCACTTTCCCCACACGGTCAGCTGTGCCCTCACGAACGTGCTCACGACGGTGGCGCAGACCGGCATCGCGGTGAACCTCAACTACAGCGACGCATCCGCGGTGCTGCGTCCCGGTAAGTTGGGTGGGCTGTCTGCTGACGGGCGTGGTGGCGGTGGCGGCTCCAGCGCACGTGCCACATCCACCGCCAAGGCTGCTGCCGCTGCTGCTGCCGCTGCCCCGGTGAACAACTCCCTCTACCTCAACATGTACAACGGTGTGGTGGTGCCCGTGAAGGGCGTTGGCTGCCTTGTGCTGGCTAACAAGGCGAAGCGTGCCTCGACAGTGGCGGGTGGTTTGCCGCCGCGCTTCAGCGTCTGCGACGAGCACGTTGCCTGGAGCAGCGCATTGATCAGCGAGGCGGTGCTGCAGCTGTACGACCGCGAGTTGCTAATTCGAGCCGCTGGCTGGGCACCGCCCTGTGCCGCCGTCCTCCGGCCTTTTCTGAATGCCAAAGAAGCCGCACCAGCACCGTCGTTGGGAGGAGCAGGTGGTGGGGGTAGCTTAAGTCGTGCCCGCAGCAACGCCGGGCTCGAGGGGAGACGCGGGGAGAGCCGATTTAGCTCGCGGCGACGGCTGCCGGTGAACAAGACAGTGAGAATCTTACCAGACCCCACATCCCTCATCGGCGAAGGCGTGCAACAAGAGGAGGCCACCTCGCTTGTTTTTAACGCCAGGAATGACATCTTTGCGAAGCGCCTAACCATCGTGCGCACTGAGGACCGCCAGATTGGCAAGGCGCTGCCTCCGGAGCTGCGCGCCGCCTCCTCCGCAACAGCCATGTCGGCCCCCGCAACGCAGAAGGTGGTCGCTGCCGTCGCCCGCAGCGGCGGCACCGGCGCGAGTAGCTTTGTGAGCACGTCCGGGCAACTGGACGACGAAGAGCTTTTCCTTTCCGCCGCGCAGTACATCCACAACTTGGAGTCGCTGTGGCGCAAGACCATCTCCGACAGCAACACGATGCACACGATGGTGGACAACTACGATAAGGAGATTCAGCTGCGAGGCGAGAAGATTGTGCACCTGGAGTCGCGGGTGCGGGAGCTGAATGCGCATGTGGTCCAGCTGGAGCGGCGCACGAATCCGAGTCGATTCCTCGCGTCCAGTGCGGGCGTGCTGTAGGGAGGAAAACAGCGGGACGGAAGGTGCGCAGAGAGAAAAAAAGAGAGGGAAAGGAGGAGACCGCGAGTCGCACTGCACTGCTTTTTTTTTTCTCTGCTTTCTCTTTTCTCTTTCTTTGTGCCTTTTTTGCTCTTTCTTTTGGCTTGTCGTCGATTTGTGTCGAGCTGACTGTCAACTGGCAACCAATACACATGTCTTTGCCTCTTTATTCTTTTTTTTCTTTGCTATCATCGCTGCATGATAGTTTGTTGTCATGTAGAAGAGCCTGCTGTTGCGAATTTTTCCCCTTTGCTTCCCCCATCTTTGCAGCTGTGCAGCACGCATCGATTATGTAAATTACTTTTTTTCCCTCTGGAACGGCCTTTTTTGGTCTTACACGCTATTCACTGTTTTCTGCTATGTCGGTTTTGCTCGCCACACACACACTCGCACTACAAATGACACACGCGAGAGTAAAAAAAAAAAAACAACAACGCTTCTTTTGTTTATTTGTTTTGCAATACGCGTGCAAACGCAGAAAAGAGCGGAGGCAGTGATACGAGATCGCTAGAAGCAGATGTACGAACATCTTTCAAGCGCTCTTCATTAACCAGCACTTTGGTGGACGAGCAATATTTCCTTTTTTCTTTTCTCGCTTCTTTTCCGTTCACTCTGTCACTTATTTTATTTCCTCAGTCTGTGTTGTATGTGCTCATCCGAAACCAATTCTCTGGAGGTAAGGTGCCGTTTCATGGGGCACTGAGAGGCACAGCTGGATGGGAGCGGTTTTTTAAATGTGTTTTTTCTTTTATTGTATACCTTTCTCAACGCAGGCTTTATTGTGCTTGAAAGGGAAACGAAGCATCCACAAAAAAGGAAGGCCGACGCTTGCTAAGGACCTCCTTAAGGCTGGCGTCATGCTGCTGCTCTCTACCAGTGCAACCGACTCATGAAGTGATACTTGATGGCCTGATTTTCCTTTACTGTGTTGCATCAATGCACATTGACAACTACCAGGACCAGTCTACGCCACCTTCGCGCTCATTTTTCTCTGCATTTCTACTCCCGTCTCTCCTCTTTCTTATCACTCTGGGTTTTGTTTTTCTAAATCACCGTACCTGACCTTTCTCCCTCTTCTCCTTCCAAAAGAGGACTCTCAGAACTTTCAGTAACCATGCCGTTTGTCAAGGTCGTGAAGAACAAGGCGTACTTCAAGCGCTTCCAGGTGCAGTACCGCCGCCGCCGCGAGGGCAAGACGGACTACCATGCGCGCCGCCAGATGGTGCTGCAGGACAAGACGAAGTTCGGCTCGCCCAAGTACCGCCTTGTCGTGCGCATCACGAACAAGGACATCATTGCGCAGATTGTGCAGGCGAAGATCGTCGGCGACGAGGTGCTGATGGCTGCGTACGCGCACGAGCTGCCGGCGTTCGGCATCGAGCACGGCCTGACGAACTACGCCGCGGCGTACGCGACCGGCCTGCTGCTTGCGCGCCGCGCGCTGACGAAGCTGGGCATTGCGGACAAGTTCCAGGGTGCGAAGGAGGCGGACGGCGCGTACTCGCCGGCGCGGACGAAGAAGGACGACCAGGGCGACGACGAGGAGCGCTTCCCGTTCAAGGCGATCCTGGACGTGGGTCTTGCCCGCACGACGACGGGTGCGCGCGTGTTCGGCGTGCTGAAGGGTGCCGTGGACGGCGGCATCGCGGTGCCGCACCGCCCCAACCGCTTCCCGGGCTACAACAAGGAGAAGAGCACGCTGAACGCGAAGGTGCACCGCGACCGGATCTTCGGCAAGCACGTGGCGGAGTACCTGAAGCAGGTGAAGGAGGAGGCGAGCTCGAACCCGGACGAGAAGAGCGTGCAGTTCTCGAAGTACATGGACGCGAAGGTTGCGCCGGAGAGCATCGAGGGCAACTACAAGAAGGCGCACGCTGCGATCCGCGCGGACCCGACGAAGTCGCTGGCGAAGAAGGCGAAGAAGGAGGGTGCGGGCCACAAGAAGTACAACACGAAGAAGCTGACGGGTGCGGAGCGCAAGGCCGCGGCCAAGGCCAAGGTTGCCGCGATCCGCGAGCGCCTGGGCAAGTAAGCAGCGTGTGCTTTCGTGCGAGTGCCACCGCCGCTTCTAATGCCGTGCTTGGGGTTTTACTTAACCTCCTCTCGTCAGCAGGTAGCAGGTGGCTCGTGGCATTTACAGAAATTCTGGCAATTTAAAGAGACCTCATCTTTTCTTTTTTCTTTTCCTTTTTGGTCTTTCTAGTTGGGACTTCGGACCTAACAAGTCATTAACAACAAAATAAGAAAAAAAAAAAAGGCAGCTGCGGTGGAATGCCTGAAAGGAGAAGCAGCAGATGCGGTAACGCGGCCAATGGCGGAGGTGCGCGATGAGGACTCTGTCAGTGAAGCTTTGTTTGCTCACTCATGGCGGACGATGGTATATTTGCTAGTCCGATGGAGACTGCAACGACTCTTCTTGCTGAGATGTTCTGTGTATTGTTACGAGCATCTTTTTCTTTAGCTTCGAAGTTTTATCTGCGTCTTGGGTGTTTCTCGTAAGTAGGGCAGTTGCAGTTGAGTTGTTCAACAGAAGCTCCCACACTCAGAAAGGAAAAGGCATCACTGGACTATCGAGAAAACAACCAAAAAACAGCAATACCTACGATGACTGATAACACTAAATTCTACCTTCTCACCCCTTCTATCTCCAACCTGTGCCTGTGCTGCATGCATGCTGCAATCCCCTATGTGCTGCATTTTTTCTTGCTCCTGCGCCTTGCTCGGTGCGCACCACATTCTTTTTCTTTTTCTATCCTGCACGCGCTGTGTGACCCACACACATCATTGCCGTGTTGTCTTCTCTGCACTCTCAACAAACACTCTATCCCTGTATGGCAACTTTGTAATTGTGCGTTTCAACTCTTTTGGAAGTGAAATCACCGACTTTTATTCATTTAGATCCCCTCAATCCTATTGTGCCTTCCACCAGCACAGTCACCTCTATTGCCTTTCTCCCCGCTTTAACAGAGTAAAACGAACCCAACCCACTCACCATGCCGTTTGTCAAGGTCGTGAAGAACAAGGCGTACTTCAAGCGCTTCCAGGTGCAGTACCGCCGCCGCCGCGAGGGCAAGACGGACTACCACGCGCGCCGCCAGATGGTGCTGCAGGACAAGACGAAGTTTGGCTCGCCCAAGTACCGCCTTGTCGTGCGCATCACGAACAAGGACATCATTGCGCAGATTGTGCAGGCGAAGATCGTCGGCGACGAGGTGCTGATGGCTGCGTACGCGCACGAGCTGCCGGCGTTCGGCATTGAGCACGGCCTGACGAACTACGCCGCGGCGTACGCGACCGGCCTGCTGCTTGCGCGCCGCGCGCTGACGAAGCTGGGCATTGCGGACAAGTTCCAGGGTGCGAAGGAGGCGGACGGCGCATACTCGCCGGCGCGGACGAAGAAAGACGACCAGGGCGACGACGAGGAGCGCTTCCCGTTCAAGGCGATCCTGGACGTGGGTCTTGCCCGCACGACGACGGGTGCGCGCGTGTTCGGTGTGCTGAAGGGTGCCGTGGACGGCGGCATCGCGGTGCCGCACCGCCCCAACCGCTTCCCGGGCTACAACAAGGAGAAGAGCACGCTGAACGCGAAGGTGCACCGCGACCGGATCTTCGGCAAGCACGTGGCGGAGTACCTGAAGCAGGTGAAGGAGGAGGCGAGCTCGAACCCGGACGAGAAGAGCGTGCAGTTCTCGAAGTACATGGACGCGAAGGTTGCGCCGGAGAGCATCGGAGGGCAACTACAAGAAGGCGCACGCTGCGATCCGCGCGGACCCGACGAAGTCGCTGGCGAAGAAGGCGAAGAAGGAGGGTGCGGGCCACAAGAAGTACAACACGAAGAAGCTGACGGGTGCGGAGCGCAAGGCCGCGGCCAAGGCCAAGGTTGCCGCGATCCGCGAGCGCCTGGGCAAGTAAGCATCGTTTGCTTCTGCGCGAGCTAAATGAAGTCTTCACGAGAGAAGGCTGTTTCTCCAGCCCGCCTATGCTACATGCTTTTCAACGATCGCGGAATGTGTCGTGCAACTTTGAAAAGCTTGGTGAGGCGGTGACGGCGTCAACAGCTGATACTCTTCTGGCGGTGGCCGACTATTCTTCGCTGCGCGCGAGGCATCCCCAGCTTGCCATTGACAGCGCTGTAAAGATGCTGGTGCGCAATGCCGTGTTTGAGTCCGCCTAGAGTGCATTGCGAAGCGCAGAGAAAAAGGAAAGATGTGAGGGACACCGAAGAAGGTAGCTTGACAGCGACGGCCCCCTCATTTATTTTGACGTGCAAAGGGACACGTCAGCGACGCGGCGCGGTTGAGTGAGAGGATGAACCTTTGTGATGTCTTTTTCTCCCGCGTTGTGTTGGTGAGAAGGTCCCAAACCTGCCCTGTCTCTTTGTGCTGCGCTTTCGCTGACGTGGCGGGTCGCAGCACAGCGTCAAAATGGTGCAGCTGTTGTTCGCCGCATCTTTTGCTGACTTTGGGACAGAGAGAGTATGTCAGCTCTGAGTGGCACGTCTAGCACGCTTTCTTCATTTTTTTCTCCTCTATTGCAACGCCTTTATGCGTACGTTGTGACGCGCATTGCCTTTAACCCGAAGCAGCACCAGCACCGTGGCACTGTGCGAGGTCATTTTTTGTTTTCGCTTCTTTTTTGTTTTTGATAAGTAAACTGACATTTAGTGTATAAAATAACACAGAACAGACTACCTGAAAAAAAGAAAAGAAAAGTGCTAAAGCGGGAGTGCACGATGCTACCACAGCGGAGAGCAGGTGTGCAGAAAAAGCTAAGAGTGTGTAGGCGAAGAGGAGAGAAAGGATAGAAAAGCATGGCAGGTGCCTCTCCACATTCCACTGGTGACGGCTTTCGAGGCGCACTAAAGGTTTACGAAGGTTCACCACGCAGCGTTTCTCTCCTCTTCTTTTTTTTCTTCGCAACACGCCTGCGACGAAGCAGCGCTCTTTTGAGGGGACGGCTGGTGAACACTAAGCACAGCAATTTGCCACGGATTTGGATTGTCTAGAGGGAGAGACGGTGTCCTCAACTTCCACTTTGGGTGAAGCAACGTGATGCGCGATTTTTGACACCGCGAGCGTGCTTTGTGTTGCGTCCCGCGAGCCGGAAGGCTGACGTAATTGCCACCTTTGACCTGCAGCCAAAGCCGCTACGTCAAACGCAGTTCCCTTTGTTTAAGGTACACCAAACCGATTGTGCTACTCGGCCGCAGGATTGAGCACAATGTTCGAAAAGAGAAAAGAGAAGAGGAAACACATTTTTTCCTGCAATGACAGTACTATTTTAACAAATCGTTTCGCTCTATTGTCTCATCTACTTCGCCTTCTCTCTGTCTTTCCTTTTTTTTCTTCTTTGGCATCGACCACTAAATTAATGCGCTGACTCATTTTTTTGTGTCACCGTCATTCCGCAACGGCGGGGACCTGCTGCGTTTGTCCGCCATACAAAATTATTATTATTATTATTATATATTTGCTTCTTTGATCCACCTTAATCTCTGTTATATCCCCCACTTTAACAGAGTAAAACGAACCCAACCCACTCACCATGCCGTTTGTCAAGGTCGTGAAGAACAAGGCGTACTTCAAGCGCTTCCAGGTGCAGTACCGCCGCCGCCGCGAGGGCAAGACGGACTACCACGCGCGCCGCCAGATGGTGCTGCAGGACAAGACGAAGTTTGGCTCGCCCAAGTACCGCCTTGTCGTGCGCATCACGAACAAGGACATCATTGCGCAGATTGTGCAGGCGAAGATCGTCGGCGACGAGGTGCTGATGGCTGCGTACGCGCACGAGCTGCCGGCGTTCGGCATCGAGCACGGCCTGACGAACTACGCCGCGGCGTACGCGACCGGCCTGCTGCTTGCGCGCCGCGCGCTGACGAAGCTGGGCATTGCGGACAAGTTCCAGGGTGCGAAGGAGGCGGACGGCGCATACTCGCCGGCGCGGACGAAGAAGGACGACCAGGGCGACGACGAGGAGCGCTTCCCGTTCAAGGCGATCCTGGACGTTGGTCTTGCCCGCACGACGACGGGTGCGCGCGTGTTCGGTGTGCTGAAGGGTGCCGTGGACGGCGGCATCGCGGTGCCGCACCGCCCCAACCGCTTCCCGGGCTACAACAAGGAGAAGAGCACGCTGAACGCGAAGGTGCACCGCGACCGGATCTTCGGCAAGCACGTGGCGGAGTACCTGAAGCAGGTGAAGGAGGAGGCGAGCTCGAACCCGGACGAGAAGAGCGTGCAGTTCTCGAAGTACATGGACGCGAAGGTTGCGCCGGAGAGCATCGAGGGCAACTACAAGAAGGCGCACGCTGCGATCCGCGCAGACCCGACGAAGTCGCTGGCGAAGAAGGCGAAGAAGGAGGGTGCGGGCCACAAGAAGTACAACACGAAGAAGCTGACGGGTGCGGAGCGCAAGGCCGCGGCCAAGGCCAAGGTTGCCGCGATCCGCGAGCGCCTGGGCAAGTAAGCAGCAGTGTGACATGCAGCTTCGTGCTTTCCTTCGTTCTTCCCTTCTGCCACCGGCTCCCTCGTCTGACCTGTGAAGGAGCACTTCATGAGGTGTTGGTGTAGTATCATTTTCTCAATCTGATTTCTATTCTTTGAGTTTAAAAATAGCCAAAGTCGTGATATTGAAGGGTTCCATGTAAAGTCGTGCCTTGTGGGGGCATTCGTGGGACTTGATGTGAGGGCAATGCTGTGCAGTTGCGGTGGCTGCACTTGTACTGGAGCGTGTGTGTGTGTTTGCGGGTGAAGGCCGAGCGCGAGAGAACTGCTTCCGATGCCGAGGCGGAGTCGTGCATTTTTCTTTTCAAATTTGCGGCAAAGCAGATCTTGTATTTTGCTCTCTCGATGCGTTGTGTAGCATGCTATAACGTACAGTGTGGTTCTTGTTTCTTGTCTGTTCTCTAAACTCTCTCTCTCTTTTACCGCTGCTTCTTTGCTTCTGCTTTCCACTTCATTTAACCCGATGACCTACGCTCTCTCACTCACACCCAACTACACCGACGTGTACGCCTGTGCTCTCGTACTATACACCAACATACAGACTGTTAGCGCCGTAAAAATGGGAGCTTTCATGTATTTGAACGAGCTGTGGAAGAAGAAGTCTTCCGATGTGATGCGCTTCATCCAGCGCATTCGCTCGTGGGAGTTCCGCCACCAGCACACCATCGTCCGCCTGCGTCGCCCGACCCGCCCGGAGAAGGCCCGCATGCTCGGCTACAAGACCAAGCAGGGGTTCTGCGTGTTCCGTGTGCGCGTCCGCCGTGGTGGCCGCAAACGCCCGGTGCACAAGGGTATCACCTACGGTAAGCCGAAGACCAGCGGTGTGCTCGGCATGAAGCTGAACAAGAACAACCAGGCGGTCGCTGAGCAGCGCCTCGGCAAGCGCTTCGGCAACCTGCGCGTGCTGAACTCGTACTGGGTGAACATGGACTCCACCTTCAAGTGGTACGAGGTCATCGCCGTGGACCCGATGTGCAAGACCATCCGCCGCGACCCTCGCATCAACTGGATCGTCAACTCCGTGCACAAGCACCGTGAGCAGCGCGGTCTGACCTCTGCCGGTCGCAAGCACCGCGGTCTGCGCCACAAGGGCCACAAGGCCTCCAAGCTGCGCCCGTCCTACCGCGCTGCCTGGCGCCGCAACAACCGCATGGTGTTCCTGCGCAAGCGTTAAGACGTGGTATCGACGCGCCTGCAGGTGTGCAGCGAGGAGAGGTTTGCTGCGTGTCGAGTGCGAAAGGCGTATCCGCTCTGCGGTCCGGTTCATTCCACAAAGGTGCCTTTCTGTCTTTTCTTGGTTGGAGGACGCTCTCTGTGGTTTGTGGCCGGGTGCGTGTACGTGCACAACGCTTCTTCACGAGACGCGCATGGTTTCGCTCTTCATGTTCATCGTAGGTGTTAGGTCCTAGTCTGGCTATCAGTCTCTTTTTTTCTTTTCTTCATTTTAGCTTTACGATAACAAAACAAAAAAAACAAACAAACAAACAAAAAGAGTTGGACAACTAAAATGGTGGAAGCGGAAGCTGCGTAGCGTATGAGCTGCTCGGAGACTGCTGTCCGGGAATTGCTTCACACCTTGCTATGTCTTCTTTCTTTTTCTCCCCTCCTTTCAGCCACCCAGCATGCTTGCTGCGAGGTGAAAATGAAGTTGGGGAGCCAGGCATTAGGGCCGATCGGGTACGCTTTCGTACTCAGCAGTCCGCCACGATGCGTGCGGCCTTGTATTCCGTCCGCAGGATGGTGAAGCCGAAAGAGCATGACTTAAAATAAGGCAGGCTTTTTTTTTGTTTCCGACCTTTAGCGCCTTCTTGTCTTGTTGCTTTTTCTGAGTGTTACATGTCCCGTGCGTCTCCAATCTCTCGTACTGCCACCGCTTGACTCTCTCTCTTCCTCTCTCTGCTTCTCTTTTCTCTTGTCCATCTGTTTTTCTATCGCTTTATGGTCGACAACTTCGCAACTGCTCTTGCACACGCTCCATAGAAGGAACCATGTCTGCTCCTACTCCCCGCACCGGCATCATTGCTGGCTTCAACAAGGGTCACGTGACGACCCGCCGCGCGCGTCAGCCGTCGACGAACGACCGCTACGCCGTGCCCCACAAGCACCTCCGCGCCGTCAAGGCCATCATTGCCGATCTCGTTGGTCTCTCGCCCCTCGAGAAGCGCGTGCAGGAGTTCCTGCGTGTGGGCAAGGAGAAGCGTGCCCTGAAGTACTGCAAGAAGCGCCTCGGCGACTTCACCGCTGCCAAGAAGAAGCGCTCCAAGATGGAGGAGGCTCTTCGCCACGCCACCAAGAAGCACCACTAAGAGCGCCGGCGCACTCACACGTGGATGCTTAAAAGCCTTTTTTCTTTTACAAGGGCTCTGAGTGTCTATGTCTGCTTGTCGTTTTTTTTTAGTTCTCGCTTGTTGGCTGGGGTGCACCTCGGCGGTGTTCCCGGAGGAGCTGAGAAGGCGGCGTGAGAGTGTGGGACGGCACGTGTGAAGAGGCATGGGTGACGGTCTGATGCCCGTCGCTGTCGCTCCTCTTCGCGCGCTCCCACCCAACCCTCACGTTGCACTCTTCTGATGTTCTCTCATTTTCTTTTTCTTTTACGTTTACTATAAAAGAAAAAAAACAGGCAAACAAAGAGGATCAACGCGTAAAGGTGCGTGTTGATGGAGAGAGAGCGCGAGAGGCACAATCCGTTCTCTGTGTGAATTGCATGCGCAGCTGTCTTGCCCATCCTTTCCTCATAGAAGGGATGAGGTAAATGACGTGGCGTTGCATGTCGCAGCTTTATACGCGAGCGTGGATTGGCAACGTGGGTCAAGAGAAATTGTTCTTGACGGTTCGGTGCGCGTCGTAGTATACTGTCTCGACTCCCGGCCAATGAAATCCATACTCGTTCTCTTCGTCTTCATTCGTTGCTGCGAACTTACGAGCGCTGAAGAAGATTGGCACGAGATATGAAAAAAAAAACCTGTTTTTTCCCTACGCTTTTTATGCCTTCTTCCTCTTTTTATGTTCGCGTTTCTCTTGTCTCCCTTTCCTACTCCGTGTCGTGCAGTTGCGCTTTCGTGTTGCGTCGGCTGGCGGCGCGCACTGACGGCGCACATAATGCACTGCACCTTTGTTCACATTGCACACAAAACAACAACAAAAAGAAAGCGCTTTAGATAGAAGAAAGGCGCCATGCTCGATTCATGCGCGGCCGATCTCGTCGACGCCGTGGCGCGGCTCTGCGTGCTGCGGACAGAGGACTATACGCTGCTGCACACCGTCTTCAAGCGGGAGCGCGACGCCCTTGCGCTTCACCCGAGACAAGACGGTTCTGCTTCAGAGTCCCACCAGCCTGTTACGTCCACCGCGTATATTCGCTACCTTACCGAAGAGGTGGAGCAACGCGAGGAGGGGCGGCGTGCGGAAGAGCAGCGTTGGTCTGCGGCTGTGCGAGCGTGGGCAACCTCCTTTGTTAGAGGGCAAACCAATGCACAGATTCGCTGTGATCCCTCTCCGCTGCTACCGGATCAGCTCATGTGTGAGAGCAACAAACTCGTCGAACCGAGCAGCACGCCTGCGTTTCCAATTTATACATTTTGGAAGACCTCCGTCGTGAAGGATGGCGTGGAGGGCGGCTCCTTCCAGCAGATGTACGCCGCGGTGGTGCGTCGGGTGTACGAGCTGAAGCCAGAGGACTTGATCCACACCCCTTTCGCGCAGCTGCAGGGCAGTGGGCTCCTCTACACGAAGTACGAGAACGAGAAGGCGGAGCGGGGTGCAGACGCGACTGCGCTGGCGAGTCTCAATCATGTCCATCAGCTCTTTTTTTTGAGCGCAGAGGCAGCGGATGCATCTTCGTCACCCACGGCCATCCTCCACTCCCTGCACCCCCTCAGTGGTGAGGCCGATGCAGCCGTGACGGAGCTGAGCCGCACGCGTCTGATCATGAGTCGGCACGTGTGGCTCGTTCTGTTCTTCTTGTGGTGCCATGCAATCGGTGCGACGGACCGCGAGTCGCTACCACATGCCAGTGGAAGCTCTGACGATTTAGAGGGATGGATGCGATGGATGGTGGACGAGGTTCTTGTTGAGCCAGCCGCTGTCTTCCTGCGCAGTCAGTCCCAGCAGCTTGCCTTGCTTTTGACAAAGGTGCGCAGTGCCCACGGCGCATGAGTTGGGGTATCTGTTTCTCTACAAGGGGAGCGCTTTGGACTTCTTTTTTACCGACTTCGTGTTCTCTGCCTCTGCTGCTACTGCTGCTTGTGTTTTGCTTTTAAGGAGAAGCGAGGAATGGCGGGTTGCTGAGATGAGGTCAGGGAGAGGTCAACGTTGTCAGAGGTGTGCGAATTGCCCTGCGTTAGAGTTTTTCTCAGTCCTACAGTGGACAACTGCTATTCCGATGACATTCCTGGATAAATACTTGTCGTTGCAACAACAGCAAAAAGGAAGTGAAGATACACGATCTAAACGAATACGAGCACATAGGCTTCGATGCGGAGAGAGAGAGAAGGGATGGCGATCGTCATCGAAAAAGTATTTCACTAGGTAGCTACGGGTGTATGTGTGTTCGAGATGCAATCGCGGCGCGATCTCGCCTTCCAATGTTTCCCTTCACGGTTGCAGCGCTGCTTTTTGGATTCACCGCCGCTCTTGCATCAACTGTTTTTATCTTTCCTCTGTACTGCTTTCTTCTATTCTTCCTTCAACAGCCACAAAGGCAAAGGAGCTAAGAAGTGGACAAAATCGCCACATTATTAGAAAACGCCGAGGGTACACATTCGCGCCGCACAATTTCGCCGTCGTTATTAGAGAGCGGCACAGGTGACGCAACTGTACCAGCACAATGGCACACGTGCAAGATTCATCGCCAGCACGAACTCTTTCCACGTCTGGAGAGGGAGAGCAGGCGTCCCCCGTCGCTTCGTCGTGCGCTCGTTGCTTTCACTGCGTCTGCACCGTCTGCGGACTGCGGCTGCATGACGTTCCCACGGTGACGTGCAGCGTGTGCGGGTCACAGACGCACATTACATGTGCGAGGGATGTCTACTCACATGAGTGGCTGCTTGCGGAGGTGGTGGGAGCCGCAGGAGTTACAGCGGGAGGAGGAGCTGCCACCGCTGCGAGTGGCAATGTCAATACGGGAGTAGTGGCTGCGGCTGCGTCAACAGCAGCTGCGGTGACAGCAGCCTCTCCATGTCCTGGCGCGCTGCGCTGCGGTGCGTCTAGTGCTTCTGCTGTGATGATGGCACCGCCCTCACCACCGTCGCCGTGCGGCACTTCGTCTCCCTCCACCAGCCGCGATCCCTCCTGCGCCAATCTCTCGCCCTCCGCGTCGCAGGCGCTCTCTTCCGCGGCGGCGCGCATCGACAAGAAGTACAACTACTACTGCCACCCAGACTGTGCGATGGGGATGGAGGTGCTGCGCAACCCGCAGTTCAACGCAACGCTGTCGGCCCGCATCGAAGCTGCCTTTGCCGATGACTGGCGCCGCACGCTGCAGATGGTGGAGCGTCAAATGGGTAGGTGTGAGAGTGCGAATGGTGTCAAGAAGGAGGGCAAGAGCACGAAAACAGCCACCACCGCTGCGGGCAAGAACATTTCTGCTCCGCCACCTGCGAATGCCGACGTCTTTGCTCAGCTTAGTGCGTCTGCTGGAGGTGACGCCGCGGTGGCCCACGAGCTCTCCCGCCTCTACAGCCAGCTCCGTGCCGAGGCGTGGGCAGACTACTTCGAGCAGGAGCTCCACCACAGCGGCCACCCCCTTTTCTACCCGCCGCCCTTCGTTGACGTGCAGCGCGATGCGGCTGTGCCGCATGTGCTGGAGGCTGCGGCGCCACAGGGGCAGGCGGCACGTCTCTTCTTGTTGGATCCGGCCACCCACCCCGTCGGCTGTGCTGTGGCGATCCCTGTTGGGGTGCTCTCGCGCTGGCAGCAGCCCGCCGTTGCCCCAGTGATCAAGGTGAACGATTCGAACAACTTTGTGGCGGAGGCGGCGTTGGTGGTGGCGAACGGTGCGGTGGTGCCGGAGACGGTGACCGTGTACCGCAGCTGCGCCACGGAGGGGCGTGCCACGACGACATGAGGCGCGGGGACGTTGCATGTCGGCACCGTTTTTGTGGCTTGATGAAATGAACTGCTATCTTTTTTTTTTTTGTGGTCTCGAACGTAAAAACACCGAGCACGTCCTTTAAAGAGGTTTCAAATGCTCGCCGCAGTAGCGAAATCAACCGGCACCTTCGTCATCGCGCACTGTCACGTCACTTGTACTTTATGCTTCCTGTCCCCTTTGTTTCCCAGCGGGGCAAGAGGAAGTGAGATGCAGCCTGTCGCGGCATCGTTGCCGCTCTCGCCCGCCGCTTTGTGTTCCTCACTGCGTTACTGCTCTTCTCCTCCTCACCTTACCGCTCTTGTTCAATACTGCCTGCGACAGAGGCCCCTCGCAGCCTCACATCGCCATTTATTTCTCTCCATTGTTAACGACACAGAGGCTCATTCATACAGTCGCACACACACACACTCACCCATACAAGCATACATGGCGGAGTGCACCGTCTACAGCCCGTGTGGCCGCTACGTGGTGCGCCTCACCTCCAACGCACAGCAGCAGCGACTACGGTTGGATGTCACCCCAAACACACTGCAGCCACGCTCCATAAGCGGCGCATCGCTTTCTCCCCAGCAGCAGTCAACATCAACACCAGGCATCTTGTGGAATCGTAGTCGGAAGGCTGCATCGCCGCCGCCCTCGCATCTCGTGGCGAGTCTCGCTGAGGCGGACGTCGTAGCCCTCACCTCCTCGGCTGGTGTGCGCAAAACCTTCGCCCCCTTCGTGGCGATGCTGTACGACGCACTCATTGGCCGCTCCTCCTGCGTGCATTTTTACGTTGAGACGGTGGCGGAGATGAAGGAGCGAATTCAGCGCGACGTGCAGAGTCAGCGAGGGCCCTCACCGTCTCTTTCTTCGTCCTCTGCGCAGCCGCATTTACTCGCAAGCAGCTGCAGCAGGGAGGCTTCTCCAGCCAGTGTATCTGCAGTAAACAACACTAACAACAACGACAGCGAGCGGTGCGATTGTGCGAGGCGGCCACGCGTGTGCGCTGCGGTGGGCGACACGGTGATCGAGCTAGACGCCGACATCGCCGAGGATGTGCTGGAGCAGCGCTTCCTCACTGTCGACTACGACGTGGACTTCACGCGTGCGATATTTCCCATTCCCCTGACCGAGCCCACCGCGGAGGCAGAGGACACTGGGAAAGGAGAAGGGAGGCAAACAGTATCGCCACCATCTGCGCCGGCAGTTACCGCCGCACCACCTCCTCCTGTTGCTGCCGCTGCTGCCGCACACGCACCCTCTGAGGAGGCCGAGGTGCCACTGCGAGCGGAGCTGCAGCGTGCGTTGGCGCGTTTGGCGACCGTAGAGGACGACAACGCAGCACTGCGGAAAGAGAACGCCGCGCTTGTGCACCTCAGCAAGCAGAAGATGCACGAGATGCAGCGTCTGTGCAACGACTTCCAGCACCGTGTGCAGGGTGCGGCAGAGGCGGAGCAGCTGCGCGCTAAGAATGCCGCACTGCGGGTCAAATTGCAAGAAGTGATGGAGGATCGACAGGCTGCACTGCAGGCGCTGGAGAGAGAGCGTAGCCGACAACGCCTGCAGGGTAGCACACCGGCTACCGCACGCGGCGCCAGTGAGCGCGGCCGCCGCTCGTCCAGTAGCCGCCGTGAAAACCCGTACCTTCGTTCTCTTTCCAGGGAGTCGAACGCTGGGGCGGAAAGAAGGGGGTCCGTGCGCCAGCAATCTCAAACCCACCGCCGCTCTCTTAGTAGCAGCAGCGGTCGTGTAAGTGGCGGTACACGTGTCGACCGCTACGGCCGTCCCCTCCTCTCCCCGACGCCCACCCCTACTTCGAAGCGCCGGACCTTGGGTCGCTTCGACACCCCGCCCGGCTCGCGGGCCGTGAAGGCGCGTCCTTCTCCTCTTCACGGCAGCACCGGACGCCGCCCCAACACCCGCGCGTCCTCCGTTCACACAAACAACAATGATGGCTGTGGGGGCGGTGGCGGTGACTCCCCTGCACCGCGTGATCGCACGGGCGGACGCCAGGCGGACGTCGTCAAGCCTCGTCGCAGTCGTCGCGGTAGCAGCAGCGGGGAAAATGGTCAGCCGCCACGCTCGCGTGCGTCCTCGTCTGCGTCGTCTGCGCCGCGGCGTGGGCCGAGCTTGTGGGCCGACACGAGCGATCAACCGAGTCCGCGCGGCTCCGTAGCCTCCTCGCGGTGCTCGAGCGCGAGTCATGAACGGCTGTACCGCGCCTCCACGGCGAGCAGTCGGCTGCATCAGACACCTAGTGCCTATGCCTTGGAGCAGCTGGGAGCGCGGCGGGCGGTGTTTCACTAGAGAGCTATGCATGGAATGGCGCAGACAGCTCGAAGCTTGGGTGATAGCTGCAGACTTGCTAACTCCTGTCTATTCGCTTCGCTGCGTTCGTGGCCCAAGAAGAACACGTGACGGTTGTGCTTGACGACTCTGTTAGACTTGTATCGTTGGAACGTTTTTAGATCTTCTTTTATGTCCCTTTTTTTTTTAATTCCTTCTTCTAGAGGTTGCTGGTGTGTGTGCTGTTGCGCGGGTGGACTAGTTGACTGCCTTTTTTGTGCTTTCCCCTCCTGACACACCCGACTCGCTTTTTTTAATTGTTATCACCGTACATTAGATGGGTTTCGCGTATTCTTCTTTTTTATTTTTCCCCTTCTGGCGAGATGAAACACTTGCTCATAGATGCACTCTCTTCTCGGCTCGATGTCCCTGTGGGCAGAGGATACACTGCAAACAAGAACAACAACTCCAAAAGAAAAAGAAAAGCAATATCAATTGAAAAATAAAAACGAAAAAGAAAAAAAACACACACACACGACCTCACTGTTGTCAAAAACAGAAGCCGTGGCCTTTCACTCTGCTCAAAGGAGCAGGACTACTTGAAGATGGAAGGAGAAGCGGGTTTTGCACGGAAGTGCTTTAACGCTGCGAATCTGTTTGTATGACTTCTTGTCTTAAGCGTCCACAACCCACACTCAATTTGTTTCTCACTTTCCCTCTCCTTGCTTTCCAATCCTTCTCACAATGCTAGGTATCAAAGAAACCTCCTTTTTTAGGTGTTGTTGCACGCACACGATGCTGCGCTCCTCCCGCCCTTTCCTGGGCATCTTTAAGCGGCCCGGCCGCAAGTCGCTGGATGAGATCTGCAAGCAGAACCTCTTCGAGATGGCCACGCCGCAGCAGGTGGCGACGATATGGAACAATCACCACATCCAGTTTTTGCAGTACTGGGGACGTGCCATCTCCTCCGAAGCCTACTACGCCCTTGAGCCGCGCCTCAAGGCCTGCCCGTACTTCGTCATTCCTGTCTTCCGCGACAAGGGCCTCTTCAACGTGGTGACGAACTTCAAGGACGACCTGGTCGGTGTCGCCCCGCTTGGCGAGTGGCAGAAGAAGCAGGACGACGCGCAGATCCACATGACGATCCAGTTCTTCACAGAGCTGTCGCGTAGCAAGCAGCTCGTGCTGGTCCGGTGCGAGATTAAGGACGAGGTGTTTCAGCGCGTCGACTGCATCTTTCTAACGCAGATGCTGCTCAAATACTACACCTTTCCGCGGCTCTATGAGACGTGGGTGGAGACGTTCAACAAGCGTCCAGGGCAGTTTGACTACCACGCCTTTCTGCGGGCGATGAAGGACGAGGCAGGGAAGGACGACATCCGGATTGAGGACAAAAAGTCGTCGATGCGCCGCGACGCCTTTGGACCGGTGATCGACACGCCGCCGGATGCTGTCGCGCAGAAGATCATGAGCACGCTGAGCACCGGTGCACCGCAGTCGTAGGAAGAAGTGGTAGCGGCGTCACTTGTTCCTGTGCGTGTGTGTGTGTGTGTGGGTGGCAGCTCCCTTTTCTTATTATTTAATTATCTCTGTTCACAGGTGTTCACTTTCTGGAGTTCGTGGTTGCTCCGTCCTTATTCTTCTTGATCTTTAGGTGGGTGGGTTCGCTCTTACGGTACTCCCGCTAAGGTGTGCATGTGAGGTCCTGCGTTTGGCGTTCATCACGTGCTCTCCTCTTTTTTTTTTTGCTTTTGCGTGTTCTTCACCAGTGCGGTGGCGTGTTTTGCATGACGTGTAAAGCGAAGCGTACGTGAAAGAAGAACAAGTGCTTGTGGGAGACCCGTGCGCTCTACTCGTCTCGTGTTGCGCCCTCTCGCTTCGGACGTTACTTCGTTGTTTTCTTTTTTATCCATACTTCATGAACAGATGATGGGTGAAGCGCACAGTGACTTGTGGCATCCGCTGCAGTCCCTGCGCGACGCACTGGTGACCCAACACTGCGCCGCATTGCCTTGAATGTCGAAGAGACATATTGAGCTATTTTTTGCGATGCTCGGAATGTTGCTCGAGGTCCTTCCGCTAGTTGCGGGTTGCTGAAGTTGCTGCTTTGTCATTCCTTTGCTTCTCTTACCCCTTGCTCTAATTTTTTTTTCTTACCGCTTTGCCGCATCCCTCTCTCACCCATCCACACCGGTGCGGTGAGCTATCTGTACAGAGGTGCTCGCGCCAGTCTCTCTTTCTCTCTTTTTTTTCTTATTGATTCTATTCACAGATATCGACTCTCCCCTTTTTATTTTTCTGTTCTCGTCACTCCCCTCGACAACTACCTTTTTTTATTGTTTTTGTTTTCTTTGTGTGTGAACGTGTTTTCCTTCATTTAGTTTCACCTGCGCGGCTCCGCTTGCCTCGATAAAGACGCCAAATCCACCGTGCTCTGGCGACTCTGTTATTTTCTCGCCAGCAACATCTTGCACACCCACGCACAGGTGACAAACCAAACTAACCAAAGTTACCTTAACACTCTTACCAGTACTTTCCTTAAACAGCCACCACTGACAGCAATGGCGTCTTCCATTCCCGACTACACCCGCCGCGAGAAGGCGGCCGTCGCCATCTTTGGCTGGTCCCGCACGCAGCCCGGCACGGCGCAGTGGGAACAGGCCGAGGAGTGCGGCCGCCTCGCCGCCACCCACGGCTTCTCCGTCTTCACCGGCGGCTACAACGGGTCGATGGAGGCGGCCAGCAAGGGTGCGCGAGAGGCGCGCGACGCCGCCGCACCGGGCTCCTTGGCTGCTTCAACGGAAGTGGTCGGCGTCGTGGTGTCTGGCCTCTTTCCGGACCGCGCGACGGAGGGCAACAAGTATTTGACGGAGATGCGCGACTCCACGTCGATGCTGCACCGCATTGAGCAGCTCACGACGAACTCGCGCTACTTCCTCATCCTGCCCGGCACGCTGGGCACGCTGCAGGAGCTGGTGACGATCTGGGTGCAAAAGAACATCCACCCTGGTGGCCGCCCGCGTCCGGTGATTGTGGCCTTCCGCGATCCGTGGGAGGCGTGCTGCAAGGGGGTGAGCGAGACGCTCGACGTGTTGCCGGAGCAGCGCAACAACATCCACTTTGTCGACACGCCGGAGGAGGCCATCGCGTACATGGTGCAGGACGCCAAGGGAGAGCTAGACGGTGGTCTGTAAGAATAGGAGCAACGACCACTGCATCTTCTCTCTCTGTGGGTGATTGCACCACCCTTCATGTGGCCTGGAAGCAAATAATTCTTCTCTGCCCTTTCACTATTTTTTCTTTCTCTCCGCAATTCTTCTCGCAGATGTCTGAGCTGACCTACACGGCTCTCACGCTCACGCATGCCACTGCGAGAGTAACATAATAGAAACCCGGAAAGCGAAAAAGACCGGAGTATTTTCTTTGTTCTTTATATTTTATTTATTTGAAGCCACGCAAAATGCTTTTTAACTGTTCATCTTTGTTATTGGTATACATCAGATGAAAAAAAAGTTTTAATACGCGGGTACTACAACGCCTGCAAGCATCACCAATCTGCGTGGGTAATGTTATTTAGTAAGCAATGCAGCACGGGGCATCGAGGAGCCACGCAATTGCCGTAACAGGCAGGCGTCGGAGCCTTTTGAGTGTGACGAGAGAAAATGAAAAAGTAAGATATTAACAACAGGGACATACGTGTCCTCTACTACGTACCACAATGGAAAAAAGAAAAGAAGAACATGCATCTGATTGCAAAAAAAAAAAACAGTAAGAGGGAGAGAGTAAGTAAAAGCTCGTGTTGCGTTTGCGAAAAATGCACCTCCTGATTTATTCGCGAGGTATTTGAAACGTTTAGTGCTTGGGCAAGAGCACTGGGCTATCTTGCTCCCTGCTTTTCTCAAGTCACTTTTTTTTTTTGCCATTTTAAGAAGCTTGTAGTCAGACGAAGATGCTGCATTCGGCGAAATAAAAAGCATACACGATTTTCATCTCTTCCTGAGAGGCGTGCGATGTGCGTAAATCTTCTTTTGCTTCAAGCTTGGAAGAGCACACACACACATGCATGAATCGGGAGAAAGAGAAGTGTGGCTGCTCCACCTTCGCGAGACGCCGCACAACCCTTTACCCTCTAGTTTCATCCTCTCTCTTTCTCTCTCACTCCCTTCTGCTACAAAATAATGATTATACAAAAAACCCAATCACTCCGCCTTCGCTCAAGGATCTCATCAGCAACAATAGCAACATACACGAATCAAATAGGAGCTTTTCACTTCAACGGTTCGCTCACATATTTCCTTTTTTTTTCCCGTTTTATTAGCGGTCTCGACTGCCCTACCCACTATTTATACCACCTTCAGTGATCCTGTTGTACTTCTCGCACCCGCGCATACTCTCTCTCTTTCTCTCCCGTGCCTTTTTTTTTCCTTTTCCCTCACATCCGTTGTATTCTGTCGTGCATTTTCGTCTTGGTTTTCGGCATACACACTCAAATTCTTTTCTTCCTTTTTTTTTTCCACTGGTGTCTATACTCACCTGCTCTCTTCGAGGTGAGGCTGCACGCAAGATCGTGCATGCATTGATTCCGTTTTTGTGTTTTCTTGCGTCTCTTCACCACTTGCAGATCATCGCCTACGCATCGGCTTTGCCGGCATCTGCTCATTCTTGTTGACTTCGCTTGTGTGCTGCGTGTCACACATCAAACTCTTTATTTTTTTCCCCTTTATTGTTTTTTTTTACGGTTTGCAAACGGTTGCTCTCTCCTTCTAGTTTTCATCTACAGTGACACGTGCTGCCTATTGTGTTGAACAAGCTGTGGTTGGCCACTTTGGTGTTCGATGTGACGGGCCAAGCGCGACGAGCTGAGCTTCACACACAAAAAAAATTGAGCCAGCCGCCTCTGCCGTTATTCTCTCCCTCTTGTTCTTTTTTTTTTTTCCTTTTCTGTATCTGTGCTTTACTTCATAGAAAAAAGAAAAAGGAGAAAACGAGGTCGGGGCAGCAGTGCGGCGATACATTCGGTGTCGTGCCGTCATACCCGCAGCCGACACCGTAACGTCGGCAACTGAAAAAGCGGAAAGCCCCACAATAACAACAACAACAAAAAACAACATCACATTCATACAGAGCAGCAATGCTGGCGGATGAGGTGAAGAGGGCCTACGGGCTTAACATCCCGTTTTTCGACGGCACGCTGGAGGAGGCGCAGCGGGCCGCCATGCAGACGGCCAAGTACCTCGTCCTCTACCTCCACAGCCCCTTCCACGAGAACACCGAGGACTACTTGCACGACGTGCTCGGCTCCGACGAGGT
Organism: Crithidia fasciculata; assembly: GCA_000331325.2. NCBI lineage: Eukaryota > Euglenozoa > Kinetoplastea > Trypanosomatida > Trypanosomatidae > Crithidia > Crithidia fasciculata. Next base: position 1,695,293 of record CM003407.1, read on the forward strand.
CATTGCGCTCCTCAGCGAGAGCTGCATTTTGTACGGTGTGAGCGTCAGTGAGAAGCGCGGCCACCAACTGGCAAACGAGATCGGCGCGCACGCTTTCCCCTTCGTCGCGGCTCTCTTCCGCCGCAAGGTCATTCTCCGCCTGCAGGGCTACCACACCCGCGAGATGTTCCGCGAAGAGTGGCGCACGTGCACCGAGGACTGGGACACCTGCATGGCAGAGGAGATCAGCCTCGTGACGGAGCGCGAGGCGCGGGAGCGGGCCCGTGCAGCTGACGAGGTGGCCGTGTCGGAGATGGAGGCTGCGGATCGCGCCATCTTGCAGGAGTTGCAGCGCAAGGAGGAGGAGGAGCGGGCGGCAGCGGCGGCACGCGCGACAGAGGCGGCGCGGGCAGCGAAGGATCGTGCGGAGTCGGAGAAGAAGGCAAAGGAGGCTGCGGCCCGTGCTGCGGAGGAAGAGGCACGTCAGCGCGCCATCGAGACCGCCAAGCAGCAACAGAAAGAGGCGGCCAAGGAGCAGGCTGCTGAGCTGCTGCACGAGGAGCCGGGTGCAGATGTTCCGGTGAGTGCGACCGTGCAGATCAGCGTGCGTTGCCCATCTGGCAAGCACTACGACCGCCGCTTCCTCCGCAGCGACCTGGTGGATCAGCTAAGCCTTTTCGTGCTGACGCTGGACGAGCTAGCGGATGCGACGGATGTGTCGGCGGTGCGCTTCGTGACGGGCTTTCCGCCTGCCCCACTGACGTGGGAGAGGCGGGGTGACGACCTTCAGCGATGTGAAGAGTCTGTGTCCACGTGCCGTGGTGCTGCTGCGCCGTTCGTGAGGCAGTTGCAATTTATACAACATCGGGAGAGAACACTGCTGTGTCAATGCAGTGCGGGCATTTCGTATTTCTGTGGCGTTGGCGCAGCTGTTGTTGTTTGATTGGCTTTGTCGTCGTGCTTCTTAGGGCTTGTGTTTATATGTGTTTGTGTGTGCCTGTGTATAACTGAATGTTTGCTTTTTCCCCCCGCTTCTTCGTCTACTCTTCTTTCGAAGAGAAACAAACAACCAACAACCATGGATCACGTGCGTGTGAAGGTGAAAGGCGATGTGACTGATGACACTCTTCCGTAAAGAGAGTTGAACGTTCGCTTTTCGCGAGAGCGAGGTCATCGTATCGAGCTAACTTCTTTGTATTACTGCTCGCATGCGACACTCATCCTTCTCTTGCATTCGGGTGAAGAGCTTGAATCGTTTTAGACACGGAGAGGAAGCCGCGCGGCAGCAAGGCCACCTATCCTCGATTCGAATCTCTCTGTCATTGTTCAGCTGCCTCCTTCCCAACTCTCCTCTCTCTCTCTCTTGTCCGCGGCTTCTCGTGCGTCGTCGATCTCTTCAGTACACGCGGCTCACCGACTACCCTTGCTTTCATACAATAGGAGAGCGACATGTTCCGCAGCTCTTACGCCGCCTACGCGCGCTTCCAGCCTTACGCGATGGCGGTGCAGACGCGCTTTAAGTGGCGCCACAAGGAGACGGACCGCTGGCGCCGCCTCATGGACGCGTCGTGCTTCTCTGTTGACTGGCTGGGGCAGACCCGCGGCCCCAATTTCACGCAGTACAGCGGCCACTGGACACACATCCTCACCTGCGCACACGTCATCACGCCGTGGGACTACCCGAACTACTACCCCCCAAAAGGACCGACGCGCTTCGTGTCCCACATCACGCTGGCGGACACCATGACCCAAGTCCGCCTCGTCTCCACACAAGGCAACGCCGTGTACAAGCACTTCACGTCGAACCAGCACGTCTACGTCCACTCCAACCCCCGGCTGGACCTGTGCGTCGTGCACCCGGAGCAGAACCTGAAGCGGAGTGGCGAGATGAAGATGATGTGGCTGCAGAACGAGGGCTACGTCACCCGGCCCCGCCTCGAGATAAACGAGAAGCTGCAGGTCGGCGATTATGTGTGGGTCTACGGCATGACAGCACACGAGTCGCTCTTTGACGAGGAGAAGGGCCCCGAGCCGCTGATGATCCCCACCGGCGTCCGTGCCCGCGTCCACGCCGTCACCCGCGAGCACTTCTTTCTCGACACACAAGCTCTGGAGGAAGACACGGAGCGGGGCCGCGTGCAGATGGGCATGTGCGGCTCCGTCGTCATGCGCAATGGCAAGTGCGTTGGCATGCTCACTGCCACGGTGCACGAGGAGAGCGACTGCAAGGAGTTGGCGGGCACGGCGATGTGCACCTACTCGTCGGACATCTTCGAGTTTCTGCTGGAGGTCGAGAAGCAGATGAAGAACCCGATTGCGCGGCAGAACCAGGAGGAGACGCGATTCGAGGCGAAGCGGGAGGCGGAGGGCCGGCCGTCGAAGGAGCACCGCGACTGGGAGCTGGACCAGTCCCGCAACGCGCGGCACATCCCGGTGCCTCTCTCGCTGTGGCACATGGAGGAGAAGTGGATCACCGAGGAGGACTACATGACGAGCACCGTCTTCGGCCGCAGCGGCGCCTTCAACCAGGAGACGCAGGAGAGCGCGCTCGGCTACGACATGAGCAGCTCCAAGACGCACGGCGACCGGCCCGGTGACATCGGCGTCTTCGCCACCGCCTCCTCGAGCGGGAAGCCCGTCATGCAGGGCGAGCGCAAGGACACGAGCCCCACCGGTATCTACGCCGACCCCGAAGAGTTCAAGAACAAGGACGTCTGGGACTACAACATCAGCGGCGAGATGCGCTCCCTCTTCAACGACACAGTAGACAGCAAGGACGCGGAGAGCCTCAACATGATGCGCAAGTCGCTCGAGAACATCCGAGCGCAGCGGACGATGGAGAAGATGAAGGAGACGGCGATGAACCGCACGGACCCGGACCACGACCCGATGCGGGGCTACGGCCACTACGGCGGCAACGCAGATGCCGGGGCCGAGAACTTCGACCCCGAGTACACCTCGGCGGCACACAGCGGCGCGAGCGCGTACAGCTACGACGACTCAGCTCGCAGGGCAGAGGCGGCGGCGCAGCAGGCGGAGCGGCAGCAGTCGGCGCAGCGTCCAGGCGAGCGGATGGCACCGGCTGGCTTTGCCCAGCAGCAGTCGTCTTCGCCCTCTGCAGCAGCGCCGCCACCGCCACCGAATGAGTCACCTGTTGACCGCAAGCGGCGCGAGAAGCGGGAGGCGGAAGCCAAGTATCAGGAGGACCTGCGCCGTCGCCACGGGCAGCGGGCCGTTCCCTTTGGCGACCCGGACCTTGGCGGTATGTGGGAGCGCCACTGAGGACGTCTCTTATGGAGCCCCTTTTTTGATGGCTCTGTGTGCACTGCTGTTTCACCCTTTTTTTTTTGTTGTTGTTGTTGTCACCTGCACTATCCGTTTTTTTTTTCAGGGACAGAGATGGGTGAATTTTATTGTTGCCTTTGCAGTCGTCACCTCTTCGTCTTCACACACACAGACACACACGCTTACGTGCAGCCGCACACGAACGCATGCACGCTTATCGAGAAAAGAAAAAGGAAAATAGACTGTCTTGGTCGATTCTTGATGGTAGACTGCAGCCGCCTTGGCCTGTGAGGCGCGTGAAAAAAAAAAAACCCGCTCTGCTTGCACCAACACATACGCACAAAACCGCATTGTTTTTTTAAACTGTTTTAGCCTTTTAGCGGTGTTGTGTTGCGGTGAACGCGGAAGCGTTGAAAACCTGTCTCAAGCGCTGCGCTGTTTTTGATTGTGATGACCTAAACAAGCAATTACTTAAATAAACGACTGTTGTCGCAAAGGGTAAACGCAGCGCAAACTTTGCTGCATTCACGGCCTAAACCCTTGTCTTCTGCTGCCTCCATCCCATTTTTCTTTTTCTCTTTTTCTCTTGAACTCTCCTCTCCTATCGAGATCTTCTCCTGTACGCACCTTCCACAGTTGTGTGTGTGTACGCCGTCTTCCAAACAACGACTCACCTCAGCACTGCATCGGTGAGGCACCACAAAGAAAGCGGAGCAAGGAAAGCACAAGTACACAAAAAGAAGCAATGGCGCGCGCACGTGCTATTGAGACGCGGCTGGAGAAGCTGGTGCCGGCGCTGGACGAGTACTACTCCAGCGGCTTTCTCACACGCGAGGAGACCCTCGAGGTGTCGCGGCAGCGCACGCACTGGGAGTACCGGCTCGTCGCCAAGCCCCTCCTCCTCCTCGATGTGCGCGGTGCCGTCACCTACGAATTGGGCCTCGAGAAGCGCCTCGGCCAGTACTGCAACCACGCGAAACTGAATCTGCGGCACCGCTGGGACATTCTCGAGCGCATCGAGGGCATTTACAAGATCGGCATCAAGCACCTCAAGAACAAGAAGGAGCATGAGGCGCTGCGGCAAGAGTTCGTGCTCTTTCTCCAGCAGTTCCAGCGCAGTGGCAGCCTGAGCAACTTGTACGGCGAGCTCATGGTCACCTACCCGCGCCGCAGCGACATCTGGGTTGAGGCGGCGGAGTGGCAATGCTCGACGCAGCACAACACCGACAACGCCCGTGCGATTCTGCAGCAGGCGCTGCTAACCATGTCCTCTGAGCCCGCCGTGTGGGCCTGTGCGCTGCGGGTGGAGCTGCGCTTTGTGCAGCGGCTGCTGGACGGCCTCCTCGCGGAGCACCACGCCGACATCCGGAAGGCGCGCAAGACGGCAACGGACAAGAGCGGCGCGTCAGGGAAGGGCGAGGGGCAGGCGGAGGCGGAGGAGGTGAGCAGCGCGGCGGGTGACGAGCCGACCTCCGTCATTGCCCCCAAGCTGCGGGCCGAGAACGCGTCCATGGGCCAGGTGCTGTTGGACCTTGCGTTGGCCAAAACGGTGGTGGAGGAGGCATTCAACAGCCCCGCCAGCGGCGCACTTCTTGCCGAGCAGCTGCTCTCCACCGCCGGCGCCTTTGCCTTTTCAAAGGAGGTCATGGAACAGATCGTTTCGATCTCGCTGGAGAAGATGCTGGAGGCGTGCGTGGCGGCTGACGCGCCGCGCGGCGACAGTGCAGGCGTTTCGGCCGCGTCTCTCTCCATCGTGTCGCAGCAACAGCAGCAGCGTGTGCGGGTGCAGTGGCGCCACCGTCAGAGCATCGACGTCGTCCTCGCTGCCTACCTATCGCTCGAGGACGCACTCGTGAACCGCTACGCCACCGCGCTGGTCGACGCCGCGACGTACCTCGCCGAGGGCGGCAGCGAGGCCGTGGCCAGCGCGCGCCGCTGCCGCCAGTCGCAGAACGGGCGGCAGGACGAGAAGACGTACGCCGAGTTCTCCTTCGCGAACCCGTCTCCGGAGGATCGCCGTCGCGCGTCGTTGAAGTCGCTCGTCAGCATCACCACCTTCGCCGCGCTGCCTGTGTCCGTGCTGTCCGCCCTGCACTCCCTCGCGACGGCGGAGCTGGACGCGACGCAGCGCTTCCTGGCAGTCCGACAGGCGCTGGCGGACGTGCTGCGCCGCCTCGCTGACGACGCACCAGAAGGGGTGTCGAAGGTGTGTGGCGCGCTGCTCCGCGGCAGCTCTTGTGCGTCGCTCAGCAAAGCAAAGACGAGCAAGAAGGGGGAGCAGACGAAGGCGGTCGAGGCCGCCGAGGTGGCGCGCTGGATTCTGCGGCGGACCAAGCTGGACAAAGCTACGCTGGCCTCCTGCGTCGACGAGCCGCAGGAGCGTGTCGCACGACTCACCGAGGCCATCGCAGCTGCAGAGTCTGTCGCCGCGCCGCCTACCTCGCGTGCGCGCACCGAAGCATCGCCTGCGGCTGCCCTTGCAGAGAGCTCGTTGCTCACGTGGTCTGTAATGCAGCTGGAGCGCTTTCTCCGCGCGGAGGACCGTGACATCCTGCGCAGCGGCAGCGCCGCCGCCGTCGACTCCTCCGCATCTGCCCGCTCACTCTCGTCGAGCGCGGCTGGCACCGCATCATCGCCGGCAGCTTCTCCTCTGGACGCAGAAGCGGTGGAACGCTTTGTCGTGTGGTGGAAGGAGGAGGAGGCGCAGCTGCAGAGTGCACCGATCGTGTCGGCCGCGGAGGTGGCCGCATCGCAGGCGCGTCGGCGCATGGCGGTGGTGGAGCTGCTGCAACGGCACGGGCTGCTGCCTGTCACCACCGCTGTTTCCCCTGTCAGCAACAACAGCTCGAAGGAGAAGGGTGTGCAGTCGGCGTCGGCGCGGCTGGCAGAGACGGACGTGTGGGCGGCAGCGGAGGCCTACCTACTGACCCGCGCAACTGCCCTGCAGTACCGCCCTGCTGCAAGCCGCCACGACGACGACGTCCCGCTCTCTGCGTGGCGCATCTTCAGCGCGCTGGAGACGATGCTGGGGCCGCTGAACCCCAACGCGCCGACCTTCGCCAACGCCGAGGCTACTGGAAGCAGCAAGAAGAGGAAGTCTGACAGCAGCAGTGATGAGGACGAGGACGGCATTGACGCCGGTGCGGCTTCTTCTTCTGCCGCAGCGGCGGTGCAGCGTGGCGGGCGTCTGTCCAGCTTCGCCGCTGCCGGTCTTCACTTCCTCAGCGGCGTCCCGAGCAGCGTTCTCGACCGCACGCAGGAGTGGGTGCGACTGGAGGGCGTGACGTCTCTGCTGCGGTGCCGCCTCGCCTCCTGGCTGGGCAGCCGCGTCTGCACGCGCGAGACGGTTGCATCCGTGCTGCGCGGGGCAACCGCGGAGGCGGCGGACGGGTGGGTGGCGGACCTGCAGAGTCTGCTGATGGTGGCGCAGCGGTGCCAGCCCTTGCCGCGGTACGCCCAGACGCACTGCATCCTTCCCTTCTTGGAGGGAGTGGCGCTTTACCATGCTTCAAAGACGGACAGCAGCGCCGCTGTGGTGCGTAGTGCGGTGCAGGCTGCCAGGGATGCCCACGAGGCCCTCCTGAAGCTCTACACCGTGTCGAAACACCCCGAGGCTTTCTTACCTCTGGTGTACGACGGCACGTCAGCGCGGAAGCTCCTGGCTGGCGAGGCGGGAGCCGGCACGACGAGTGGGAAGGCCTCGACGGTGGCGGTGCAGCAGGCCAACACGGAGGACTGGGTGGCCTACGTTATCTTCGAGCGTGCCGTGTCGAAGGATCTGCTGCGGGCGAAGACGGTGGTGGAGCAGGGCCGGCGGCAGGCGTTGTCGCCCCAGCTCTTCATGGTGCGGCTCAACGCGCTTTAAGTGCTGCGGAGGGCCTTCTGAGAAGTGCTTTGAAGCGAGGATAAAAGTGGTGCTTTTTGGGAGTGACGGTGAGGTTGTGGAGGCAAGGGGGTTTAATCAGACCAGCGCACCACATAAGTGTGCGCACCGCTTCGTTAATCGTCTAAGTGCTCGAATAAGTTCAGGGACCGGAACACAAGTCCTTTACACAAGGCAAACATCATTAGAAAAAAACAAAAGATTAAAAGGCAGTGCTTTTTTGAAAAGTGAAAGAAGCATCCGATGCAGTCTTTCACTGCGCATTTTTTTCCTATTTCAAGTGAGTGCGTAAATCGTGCCTATGTCTAATCTTTTTTTCTCTGTGGCTGCTTGGCAGCTTCACGACTGGCTCTTCCGCACCGTCACACACACACATGCTCTCAGACCTGACAACTTCCAAGAGAGTGGCGTGTAAATGGTGGCCTCTTCTTGGCATTGGTTTGTTTTCTGTTTCCTTCCCTTCCCCGCACAGCTACATCCACTGCCTGTTCTGCAGCCAGCGCGATCGCCGGGCGGGAAAGAAAGCGGAAAAAGTCAAGTGTTGCTGCTTGAGGTCAAGTTCCGATTGAAAGAGGTTTCACCATTCACTGCTCACTTGCTTTTTCTATTAAATTTTCCCTTCTCTTTCTCTCTTTCTTGTCCGCTTATATGCCACAAAGCAGATTGCTGAAAATAACCTTGACTAATAAAAAAGCAAACTATTTCGTCTATAATAAGACGACGCGGAAGATTTTTCGACTTTTTTTTAAATTTCCCTTTTCGATACTTGTAGGCCGTTTCAATGCTCCGAAGAGGACGGCAATGGCGGGCGGCATTGGGGCTTGGCCGACCACGGTGCGGTAGAGTCTGTCTACCCGGCATCGCCGCAGCTGCACGTAGCGGACTTGTTTCTTCTGTTTCCTCTGGTGCTGACAGTCACGTCCCAGTTTCAGACGACCGCCAACGGCTCTCAACCTCTTTCTTCCAGCATACGACCCGAGCAGCGTCACAGCCACCGACGCAGCAGTTGCTGGCTGCCTTCTCTGGCGCGGTGCTCGAGCGACAAAGCCGAGCGCACCACGCAGCATCTTGCGCCACGTGGCCCGACGCCGCACTCTCGCTTCCCGAGCAGCAACAAGCACTTCGCAGCGCGCTGGCCAGTCGAGACGCGTATCAGATTTTCTGTGCGCTGCTCCAACACGGCCAGCAGCAGCGTCCCCGCCTCTCTTATCTGTCCGCACCTGCCAATCACAATAGCACGCTGGAGGAGCTATTAGGGTGTGGTGTGGAAGGCGACGTGGCTGCAGTGGCGACGCTTCTCTGTGCCTGTGTGGCGGTGACGTTGCGGCCGGTGGACTGGCCAAGTTGGGTGTCGGCCCGCTTCTCGGCAACCGGGGCCGCTGTCGCTACCCCCGTAGCCTCTCACGCAGCACCAGCAGCGGCAGCAACGTCAAAGACGAAGCCGATTGACCGGAAAGAGGAGAGGGGTTCAGCAGAGCATTGCTCAGGCGGGGAAGATGCTGTCGTTTTCCTCTCCCCACACCACTCTCTCGCTGCTGATATGCTGCGTCGTATGGCCTCCCAGCTGCCTCGTGTGGACGCATCGGCGGCACAATTATCTTCGCTGGCGCTGCTCCGTTGGCTGGCGCAGCTGTGCGGTGTGTGCCTGGCTCCGTCGCCGGCGATGGCGCTGCGGCTGGCGGAGGAGGTGGGCATGACGTCCCTCGACGCTGCTGGTGTGGCGCTGGCCGCCTACTGCGCTGCAACTGCGGTGACCAGTAAAGCACATCCCGACAGCAGCGCTACGCCGACGCGTGCTGCAACACGCGAGGCGCGCTGGCTGGCGCTGTGGACGCAGCTCACAAAGCCCTCAGTAACTCCGCCCCGCCTTCCGCCTTTCTCGCTGTCCGCGGCGCTGGCTGCTGGGAGTGTGTGCACCTGGGCAGGTGGTATGGCGCCAGCGACGCTGCGCGAGGCACGCGTGTCGTGGCATCTGCATTGTCTCCTTTCTGTGAAGGAGGCTCAGCACGCGGCACGGCTGCTGCGCGGGGCTTTCCACGACACCGCTGGTGCACCTGCTGCGGCTGAACGTTCTGGAAACTGTGCTGGCGAGACGTCGAGGAAACCACTTGCCATCACGTACGCCACCCAGGCAGAGCTGCTCTCCTCGCTGTCGACGCAGCTCTTGGCAGAGGACGGGCTCGGCAAACGGCTCAGCTTCAGTCTAATGAACGGCATACAACAGAGTGCGCTGCCGGATAGTGCAACGGGTATGAGCCGGGCCCCACGTCTATGGCCCTTTGTGCCGGCGAGCACCACGCAGGCCGTCATGTACGCCCGTATGCTCCGCTTCATCCTCGCCTCCGCTGCACAGGCACAGCGGGAGAGCAGCTACGTGCAGCACCTTCACGACCTGTCCCTCTTGCTCTCCAGCGCCAACGTGCACGCGCTGGCCAACTCTCTCGTGCCCGGTGATCAGCCGCTGACAGCGGTGATGGTGGCTGCGAAGGACGAGCATCGGGAGGCGCACACGCAGGAGGTGGTGGGTGCCGTGCGTGCTGTCTTGGAGGTGCTGTGCGAGGAGCCGACCCCGCTGTCTGCACCAGCAGCCGTGGCCGCTTCGACCAACGCAAGCGGTGCTGCTGCAGCAGCTGCCGAGGCACTGCAGGACGACGAGCGGCTGCACTCGCATCGGGTCAAGGCAGCGCCGTCAACGCGGAACGATGTTGTAGGACTTCCGTCCACGCCTGGCGCCTCCTCGTGGCAGTGGCGCGAGTCCGCTATGGACGACGTTGACGGCGCCGTCACCGCCGCCGTCCGCCTGCTGACCTCCCTGCTGGAGCTGTGCTCGAGCCGTGCCACAAGCTTGCCTCTGCGCACCGCCGAGCCAAAATGGCGCCGCGAGCTGCGCGAGCGCACCGCCGTCCGTGGTCACAAGTTTGAGCTGCTGCTGCAGGAGCTGCCGCACTCGGAGATCCGCACGGTGCTGCAGACTCTGCTGCGCCACGGTTACCATCGCGAGGGAGTGCGACTGGGCGTGTCGTTGCTGAAGGGGGATCAAGTGGACCTGCGCTTTTACACGCTCCCGCTGCTGGGCTCTCTTTATTTGGCCGTCTCGACCGCACCGGTCGCCCAGTCGCCTTCTGTTGCTGCTCCTGATGCCGCAGGCGGTGATGCAGACCGGTGGAAGCAGGCGGTGTACGCCATGTACCGCCGCCGGTTTGAGATCTACGGCGATGCCGATCTCAACGTGACCGTGCCGTCGTACCAGACGCTGTCCGTTGGGGCCAGTACCAGTGAGACGCCAGCAGTCACGGGGAAAACCGTCTCTCCCCTACTCGGTGCTTCATCGCCTTCGCCCTTGCCAGCGGGGAACGCCACTACTACCACCTCCACTGCCCTTGTGCGCACGCCTGAGAATGAGCTGGTTGCGGCGCTGGTGCTCGCCAGCACCGCTCCATGCACCAAGACCTCTGAAGCCGTCACGGTGGAGCTGGCCAACTGCCTGCTTAATCGACGCGCTGCCGGGGCGGGCTGGGGTGTCGTCGTGGACGTCGGCGCGCCGCTGCGGAGGGGGACTGTGTTTGCGCCGTGGATTCGCAAGGGCACAGTGGAGCTGTGAGCACATCTGTGGCCGTCTCTGCGCTGTTTGGCTTTCTGTTTTCTGCATGTGTCCTATCTTTGCTGATTTGTGGCGCACTTCTCCTGCTCCATCTGCTTTTTTTTCTCTGTTTCGTAAGTGTTTAAAGCCTCTCCAAGTGGCTTTTAAAGCTCAAAAACAAAAAAAAAACACCAAAAAAAACAACCGGGAAAGAAGCGTGCTTCGTTGATGCCCGATAAACTGAAATCTCTTGCAGTTTGCTTTTGCCTCTTGCAGCAAGGAAAAAAGAGAAACAACAGCTTCCACGCGGTTGTGGTGCTGTATGACCGCTCATGAAGGTGTTTTTGTCCTGCTTTACTTCTTCTCACTTTCCCTCTTCTTTTTTTCTACTCCTGCCACTGGCTGTCACGCCCACACCACACAAAGTAGTCAGTCAGAGAACCATGAAGCTCAACGTTGCCTACCCCCGCAACGGGACGGTGAAGCAGTTCGAGATCACCGACGACGTGCTGCGCCGTGTCCAGCTCCAGGACTACCGCCTCGGCAACGACGTCGATGGCGCCATCTTTGGCGAGGAGTTCAAGGGCTACATCTTCCGCCTGCGCGGTGGCTCCGATAAGGATGGTTTCCCGATGGTGCCCGGCGTGCTCGCCTCCAGCCGTGTGTCGCTGCTGGTGAAGCGCGGCGCGATCGGCTTCAACACCTTCCGTGGCTACCAGGGTGAGCGCCGTCGCAAGAACGTGCGTGGCTGCGTGCTGGCGAGCGACATCGCGCTGGTCAACGTGACCATCTCCAAGGTTGGCGACCAGCCGATCGAGGGCGTCACCGACACCACCGCCCCCCGCCGCCTGGGCCCGAAGCGTGCGAGCAAGATCCGCCGCCTCTTCAACCTGTCCCGCGGCGACGACGTCCGCAAGTATGTGGTCCGCCGCCGCGTGACGAAGGCCGGCAAGAAGGACCGCATGAAGGCGCCGAAGATCCAGCGCCTCATCACGCCCAAGGTCAAGGCTCGCCGCTACCACAAGGCTCAGGCCGCCCTCGAGCACGTCCGCCGCTCCGCTGCTGAGCGCCGCGAGTACCTGCACCTCATCGCGTCGCACCGCCGCTCTCTGCGCCAGCGCGACCACGCGAAGAAGCACACTCGCAAGGTGCACGCCCAGCGCTCCGAGGTGGCCGCCTTCCAGAAGAAGTAAGAAGATCGCACACGGTGAAGGGGGGAGCACGTGCGAAAGAGGCTTGTGGTTGCTGTTGTTTAGGTCGGATGGCCTTCTTGCGTTCTTCACCGGACTTGCCGTTTCGCAGCGCATCCTCGCGACACAAACGCACTCCAGCATACTCACTTTCGCTCGTGTATCTCCACACCTTGTTCTGTTTTGCTGCCTTTTTTCTGCGGTGGTGTTCCGTCAGGGGGACCGCTTCTTGTCCGTCTAAGACGTCCTAGTCGGCGTCGAGGAGGCAAGAAGCACTTCCTCGTTTTTTCAGAAGCTCTCTGTCTTTCTGTGGTTTACCATTTTCTCTTCTTTTTTCTTTTTCTTTTCTCACTTCATTTCCAATCAAATTTAACCACTCAACAAGAGGAGGAGGGGGGTAGAGAGGAGGACTGCCGCCTGCCCTACGCATGCAGTGGTGTGCATCCCTCTGATGCATGCAGCATTGCTGCTCCTTTGCGGGTACAGTGACACTGCTCTGCCCGGTGCAGGGCCGTCCTTCTCTTCTTTCTGGACGAAGCCGGGGAAAAGAGATCGCGGTGAGCTCGAGATGGGTGACTCACTTTTTTGCGTCTTGGTCGCGCCGTTGTTGTTCCGCCCAGTTGCCACCGCATAACTGATGCGAAGAGGAGGTGGATGTGTGGCTTGGAGCAACGTCTATTCTGCTTTTTACGGCTATCATACATGTGGAGGGCTGGTAGGAGTGTAAAGAGATGTTATGTTCAGAAAAAGAAATGAAATACTTTGTTGCAAATGATTCACACTCTCACCGTCTCTCCCATCTTTTTCTTCTTTTTATTGTCACCGTTCCATGCGCAACAACACTAAACAACAACAACAACAAAAAAAAAACACAACAATAATGACAACGCAGGATAGCATCCGGTTGCGGAGAGCCGTCAATCATCGCCCTCAAAGAAGCTTCTCCGTTGTGTACTGTTGACGTATCGTGCAACGCCTCTCTCAATCCTGCTCTTCGCTGCCAAGGGATCCGCGAGGGTGACTTAAAGAAGCGCACTACACCCATCTACATCCATACACGCACCTCAAGAGGGAAAGAAGAAGAAAAAACCAACTAGTTGAAGAGGGAGGCTTGCACCCTGAAGCCGTAGCATTTGTAGAATTAGTACTGGGATAACTCTCATCGCCGTTAGTAGCCCTCTGTGTTTTTTTTATTGCTTCCTTTTGTACCTTTTTGTAGCAAGTAGTGCCTTTATCTAGCGAAGGCAGAAGGGCTTGTCTGACCTGCTATCTGCTTTTTTTTTTATTGGTTTCCTTCTCGTCTACTCTCTCGCGCCACTGACAACGATACCCCCAGCCTGCGTATCTCCGTCTGTGTGCGTGTGTTGACCACAACGACGACGTTAAGTTAGTCGCAAAACGCCGCGCTGCTTGTGACTTCGCCTGTGAGGATCGACGTAGCCCTTTTTTTTTTCTTCTTCACCCCTTTTTCAACTCTTTTTTTCCCTCCTAGATCCACCATGTCTCGTCGTATGTTTGTGCGGACCATGAACGGGGAGCTCTCCTCGACGTGGCGCCACGGCGGCGCGGAGGCGAACACGATGGGCGTGAACGTGGTGACCTTCGGTGCGACTGGCATCCTGGGTCATCACATCCACGCTGTGAATGCTCATCACGGCTACACAAACCTCGTCCCCTTCCGCTTCCGCTCTGGTATGCCGAGCAGCGTGCGCCAGATGCGTGCCAGTGGTGACGGTACGGTGGGCCAGAACTACGACACGGATTATGAGATCGACAAGGAGTTTGTGGTGAAGTCGATTCTGGAAAAGGTGGATAACGTGATCAACGTGGTCGGTGCGTGGCAGGAGCCCGCATGCTACGAGAACAGCCAGTCGTGGTTTTCGATGGAGGCGATCAACGTGGAGTGGCCGCGCATGCTGGCCCGGTGGAGCCGCGAGCTCGGCATCTTGAAGTTCACCCACATGTCCATGGTCGGTGCGGATCTGAATAGCCCGTCGAAGCTGCTGCGGCAGAAGCGGCAGGCAGAGATCGCCGTGCTGGAAGAGTTCCCGACCGCCACAATTATTCGGGGCACCGACATCTTTGCCGAGAACGACTTCACCTACTCCAAGTACCTAAAAGCGCAGCGCTTCCTGAAGATTGTGCCGGTGCCAAACCTCGGCCAGCGCATCCACCAGCCCGTCTTCGCCGGTGATCTTGCCGAGGCGGCGGCCCGGTCGCTCCTGCTCGACCACACGGAAGGACGTATCGCCGAGCTGGGCGGCCCGGTCCGCTTCACGACGAACGATCTCCTGCGGTGGTGTGCGGAGTGCAACGGCCAGCGCCACCTGACGGTGAAGCTGCCCAAGGTTGCCTTCGACGTTGTGTGCCGTCTGAGCGAGCGCCTGCCGCTGCATCAGGGTTTCCTGCTCGGAACGAAGGCGCCGGCGTGGAATGCGGATTGGGTGGAACGGCAGTTCATCGACAACTGCGCCATGCCGGAGCGCGACCCGGACCTGCTTGACTGGGAGGACTTCGGCATCCCCCGCGAGGATCTCTATCGCATGGAGGAGAAGTACTTCATCACCTCCATTATGTGGTCTAAGATGGCGCCGTACCTCGACTACGGCTCGCGCATGTAAGTTCTGCTGCGATCAAAGGGAAGAAAGTCTCGATGGCTGCGTTGTTGTGGCGAGGCTGTTGGCGTGTGTGTGCTTGTGTGCGGTGTGCGTTGACACTTCCGGTGGCGTTAGAGGCTGTACACACGTCGGAAACTCTCGAGCGTGCTGCGGGTGTCTTTCCACACACAAGAGGAGTGACAAGCAAGGGGCGATGTTAGTCGTGCAGTCGACTATGCAGACTTCTGTGTCTCTGTTCGGCTATCCTTGCTCATGCACACTCCTCACGTACTACCCTTTTTCCTCTGTCTCGTGTGCAATTGTTTAGTGAGAGCGCAGTGATGGGTGAATCTTGCTTTTTTTTTTTTCCTATTCTTCTTCATTATCATCATATCATCTGCCTCCTTCCGTCACTTTCTGTGGCGCCTTTTTTTTTTCGTTATCTGTGTTTGTGTGTCGTCTACCGTAGTAAGCGTGTGCAGCGAGGGGATGCCGTGTTATCCCTCTCTTTTTTTTTTCATGTCCTACTTCTTGGTCTTACCGCGAGAATCGCCATCAATGAGCAAAACAACAACAAAAACAACAACAACAGATGTGCAACCGGATAAGCTTGAGTGAGAGAGAGAGGGTGAACAGACCCGCTGCTCTTTTCTGCAGCCTAATACTACGGCCTGACGTGGACGAATCGATGATATGAGAATTGTGCATCAAGCGGGGAAGAGCAGCGTCACATGGCAGTGGTCTTGGTGGCACTTCTCTCCCACAGAGGACCCCTTTTCCGTCTTTCTTTCTCTCTTCCGTTATTTTCTTTTCTGTTGTGTCTGTTGTGCTGGTAGGTGTGCGAAGTACCTCGTCAAGACAGCCTTTTCGGGTAGTGACTCACTTAATCTCCAACTCTCTGATGAGGTGCTATGCTGCTGCTACTGTCCTTCTCGTCTCCATTCTTCATCCACGCCTCTTATGACTTTGAAAGAGAGAGCCGGCGCTACTGGCCCACACAACGGCGGTGGCAGATCTCTCCCGCAACCACATACACGCGCTCATTTTGACGCGCTGCAAATTCCCTTACTTTTTCTTTACTTGTTGACACCTTCCTTTTTTCATCCTCCCGCTCTGTTTCAAATCGATATTCTCATCTCTTCTTATATTTACAAAGTTGATCTTTTTTCAAAATTTGACACACGTTGATTAAGTCGATTGACCACCTCAACACCCGCTTGGGGATAGTTTTCTCGATCACTCTTTTTAGATATATATCTTGCGCACTATTAGATTCACAGCAACGCTACCTTTCTCACATCTCTAACGGCTATTCTCTCGCCTTTTATTTTATTTTCTAGGTACCGTTTTGCCTTTTCTGAACGTGCTTCTATGCCGCAGAGGCATCTCTTACCCTTTTCTCAGTGCCTCTTTGCTCTCTAGATCGTCAACGCAGGCTCAATTTCTTACGTCATTTATTTTGTTAGCCTTTTTTTTTTTCTGAACGTTGCACGCGCGGAAGGGCAGTGATGCCGTCGCGTGTCTTCACCCGCACGCAGGTTCTCGAGTCGCTCTCCGATGCGTCGGCGCGGCAGGAGCAGGAGGCTGTCCCCGATTTCATCTACTACTTTTTGCGCGACGTCTTCTATGCGGTGGACGGCGACGGCGACGGCTACGTGACGGCGGAGGCGGTGGGCCGCGCCATTCCCTCGCTGCTGCCCACACGTGTTTCCCTGGTGTCATCATTGCCAGGCTCTCCAGTCTCTCACCAGCCATCCCATTTCCTTCTCAGCAGCAACAACGATGACGTACATGCACACCTGATGGCGCCTGGTGTGCGACACACGTGGTGCAGCTCCTCTCCCTTCCTCGCCCCTACGAGCCCCGCCGTCGCCAACCGTCCCCTCGACCTCTGCAGATTCATGCAGACTTTCTGGCCCACCGTGAGTGACAAAATGGCGCGCCTCGTCGGCGACACATGGAGTCAGCAGAGCAGCGGCAGCGAGAGTGGCAGCGACTGTGACGCCCGCAGCAGCATCAGCAGCAACAGCTCCCACCACCATCGCCGCCCCGTTACCTTCTCCCCATCGCCTTTCCGCGGTGTATCCTTGTCGCCTCCACGCGCGTCAGCGCCACACCACGAAGCTGCGGAGCGTAATAAAAATAGCACGGCGTGCACCTCGTCTTCGTGTGCGAATACGTCGCATTCAAATTTGCAGGGCTGCACGGACGTGGCGCCAGAGCAGCAACGCCTCTACTATGAAACGGCGCGCCAGCTGTGGCCTGCCGCGGTGCACGACTCCCCGCTCAACAGCAGCCGCCACGGCTCCTCCCCCGTGTCACGCGGCAGCCCCCTCTTTCCCCCACCGAGGCGTCTCCTTTCTGATGCAACGGTGGCGGAGCTGCAGCAGTCCTTTGCGTACCTGGACTCGAATGACAGCGGTTTTGTTGACGAGGACGAGGTGGCGGCGGCTCTGCACTCCCTCGTGTCGCGCGCGACTTCCAAAGTGGAGGACGCAAGCATCTGCCGCGGAGATCTGCAGGACTTGGCGCGGGCGATGCTGCGCTTGGCTGTCGCGTCTACCATACGCGCGGCGGGTGGCAATGTGAGCGTCGCCGCCATCGCAACACAGGGTGGTCCTGGCCCTTCACCTCCCGCATCATCTCCTCTCTGCATCTCGCTGCCCGTCTTTGTACGCTCTTTTCAGTGCGACAGCGGTGCCTTTCCTGCCGACCTCGTCGCGTGGTGTGCGAGCTGCAACGCGTACGCGCGCCGTGCGCAGGTGGTGTCGGGTGCGTTGACGGTGGCTGCACCGTTGCACCAGCTGGCGGTGTCGCTGCAGTGGATGTCGCCGCTGGAGTGCGCTGTTGTGCAGGACGCCCTTGCCCGGTACGCCGCGGAGGTCAGCGCCTGTCTGACTACCGCGAAAGAGGAAGCAAAGGGTGAGAAGAAAACCCGGTCACAAGGAGGGCAGCGACGCGGTCTGTCCCAGCGGTCCTCTGTCAACACGCACAAAGCAAAGAAGCCAGATGATGGTCAGCGTTCTCGAGCCTCCGCGGGGACGTCTGCCACACCTGCTGATCCAAATGAAAGAGAGTGCTGCGCTAGCGTTGCAGAGTGGTGTGACCATCTGCGTTCATTGCCCGTCCCTCCTTGTGGTGGTGACTGCGAGCCTGCTGCCGCTGTGCTTCCCGTGGCTGTGCTGGAGTCGTCTCTGCTGCACGACCTTCGCAACTCTCTCTTCCCCGCCGCCTTCGACTTCTCCATGGCGGCGGGGGCTGCAGCGGAGGACGTGCTGTGGGCTCATGTGCAGGCGGTGTGCTCGCTGGCGCGACGCATCGCTGCTGTAGAGGGTCGACCGGCGTCTCCTGCGTCATGTGGTGAGAACGCGAGTTTCAGCAGTACGACGTGCGTTGATGTGGCGCTGCTGGCGGAGGTCATCTCGTGCGACCCACGGTGCCTCGGCCTCGACGTCCTCGTGCCGCTCTCCACGCGGCTGGCGGCTGTCGTCGAGTTCGCGCAGCGTCTGCCCCGCCGTGTGGTAGCAGAGGCGGTGAAGATGGCGAGTGACCATCTAGCAGATAGCATCCCTTCTGCAAGTGTCGACGGCAAAGCTGATAGCCATGGGAACAACACATCCTTAAGCCCTGCGCTGACTCGTTTGACAGATCTGCGGCGTCGTCTGATGGCGCTCTCTCCCTTTCTTGCTCGTCTTCTCACCGGAGCAACACGCTTCGCAGGCGGTGCCCTCGTCCTGCATGACTGCCTCGCCGTCCTCGCCACACAAGTGCTCACCGTACCGCCTCTGCGTCTGCCCGGTGTGGGGTGGCAGTCAATCGAGAAGCGGCCCGCACCACCGCAGCACATGCAGACGAAGCCAGCCGCCTCGCCTTGTGCGGTGTTGTGTGCGTCGCTGAGGGAGAGTCCGGCGCTGCTGAAAGCATCGCGCGGTTGGCTACGCTACGCGTGCCGCCGCCTCCTGCCGCAGGAGCGTAAAGACGTGATGGCAGCACTGCGGCTTAATACGAAGGCGAAGTTTTACAGCCTGGCTCGGGCAGTCTCTGCGAGCGTTGTGGGCGAGATAAGACATACACCAGCACTCCTAGAGCCAGCCGCATCGGACCACTACGCCGTTTTCTTCGCCCACGTCTGTGCGAGCCACTGGACGTGTCGGGTGGACCTGACAGTTGCAGCGCACGTGGCGCTCCTCCTTCTCGCTTCTGCTTTCACAGCCCAAACTGCTCAAAATGAGGTGGCAGACGAGTCGCAGTGGTGGTGTGACGTGGAGGCTGGGCTGGAGGAGTGGGAGGAGATACGACACACGTTGGATGACGCTGACAATGCAGCCCGCTGCTCCTCTAATTCTTCTTCCTCTTCCTCTTCCTCCCTTTGGAACGAGTGGGCGATGGCGGCGGTGTGCAGCACGGCGGCTGAGATCGGCGCTCGTGGGTGCAAGGCGATCAGCGCGGCCCTCTGCCACCTTCGCAGCGAGACGGACACCTTCTCCCGCTGCGTTATCGTGAGAGAGGAGTCGCTCGTCGCAGCGTTGGCGCACGTCCTTAAAGGGGAGAGTCTGTGGGCCACGCAGGAGGCGGGAGAGGCACAGGCGCGGCTGGTGTGCACACTTGTTGGGTGCTGCCCCCGCTGTAGCGATGGAGGCGTGAACGTGACGCTGCTTCTGCAACGGTGGCTCGAGGCGTACCCCCTGCCGCTGTCCGTCTCTCACCTCTCTCTGACCTGTCCGGTGACGGAGGTGGAATCCATGTACTACACGCTGAAGCGCCTGGCCGCCTCGGAGGCGAGTGAGCGGCGCCGCAGCGAGACACCCTCGCCCAGCCGTGGCACCTCCCTGCGACAGCCACAGGCGGGAACAACATCAAGGGAACCAGAAGCAGCTTCTGCTATGGTGGTGACCGGCATCACTCCAGTCTGCCTCGGCGAGCTGTTGGAGAACGATGCGGTGCTCGCCGTTCTTTACGCCGTTAGTCCGTCCGAGTCGCTTGGTGCGTGGAGCGGGTCGCTGTGCTACCTGGAGCGGGTGCTGCGTCCCGTACTGCTCAGCCCAACAGGCGTTCGTGTGTCCCTGCGCAAGCTGCACGGCGACAAAATTGCCGACTCGTCGGCGGTGGCGGTCAGCGCAGCAGTCGTACACCCAACGACATCTGCACGTCCCCTTGTAGCTGTCGACGCCACGGGCCTCAGGCCATCTTATGCTTCCGCAGCGCAGGAGTTGCTCGTCGCCATGGCAGTCCCACCCGCCGTACAGCATGCCGTTGCCCGTCTCTACCACCTCGTCGAGGCTGCAAACGGTGGCAGTGGCGCGGTAACGGAGGACCAGCTGCGCGCCTACCGTCCCCACGTCCCCGCCGCGGCCCGCTATGGCTGGCACCGCTTCGTCACGATGCTCTGCGCCACTACAATGGCGACGTCGGCCATGTCAGCGACGGGCGGCCTCTCCGCGGGTGTCTTGCACTCGCACTACTGGCGGCGCCACGGGTCCCTGACGGCGCAGAGTGCAGCTGTGGAGGAGCAGGCGTCGGAAAGCTCGGTGGCGACGCAGCGCACAGACGACGTCGCGGCGACCTACACCTGTGCTGCAATGCTGGCGCGGGTCGGGGAGCTGCGGGCTTGTGTGCAGGCGCAGCTACTCGAGGAGAGGCGGGAGAGCAGTGGGGCGGCAACCGTCGGCGCTGCATCTTCGCCAACGTCTGGCGCTGCTGCAGACAGGGAGGCGAATGCGTCTTTGGCCGCTGGTACGGCGCAGTGGTGGGCCACTTACGTGGAGGTGCTGTGTCGAAGCTACTCAGCCTTGTCGTGGTGACGGGGTAGGCGTGAAGGCACGTTTCTCTTCGTCAGCTCTATCAGCTGTGCTCTAAGGTTCCTTGAATTTATTCTTGTTGGCGTAAATGCACTATTGAAAAGCATCAGTAGATGGACAAAATATTAAAATAATTACTTAAAGTGGGACGCTACACAGCTCTCTAAACTTACCAGACCAGATAGTCAACTGAGGCGAAAACGGCTTGAGAGCTTCCCGCAGCAGTGGGCTCGATTTCGGCGTTACGTATCTCTTTGATGACTGCTAAAGTACAACAGCATGTCTATTTTTCACTCCACTTGTTGTTCACTTCTCTTTCTTACCTCGCATTCGTTCCTCTTCCTCTTCCTCCTCCTCCTCGTGCAGCCGCCGTAGCCTTCTTTTTTTTTCTCCAAAGAGGGCTGCGCTGCCGCCAACGGATTCCTTTGTTGTCAGGCAAATTTTTTGCTCTTTTTCTCGAGCGTTTTTTTTTCTAGTTCCGCTGCGAGCTGGTGAGAAGTCTTGAAAGGCTCTCGCATTCTTTAGAGGGATTGTCTCACGCCAAGACACCCCAATCTCATTCTCTGTGCCTCCTTTACCATTTAGACTAGACCAAACTTTTTTTTTCTCGTAATCTGCCTGCGTTGGCATCAATACACGAATAGAGCAGCGAGAGCGGTTCTCTCTCTCTCGCTTTTCAGTTGTTGCGCCGCTTCGGTGTGCCGTGCGCTCCTTTTTTATTTTCCCGACCTTTTTGCGTGTGTGCCTTTGTTTTTAGTGGGAGGCTCGTGTGGACCGGCTTCTTTTTTTTTGTTGCCGACTGCTTGGAAGAAACACAACTTTAGCTTCTGTTATCGCTACCACCTTGCTCTTTTCTCATTTGTATCACTTTCGCTGTCATTCAAGCCTTGCATTTCGCTAGCAAGGTGATTTACACTACCTTCAAGACTCACGTGCTCGTCAACAATGGACGTCCACGCGGAGTTCACGGCGTCAGACGCCCCCATTCTCTGCCTTGTCTGCACCTCCACCGCCTGTGGCAGCCAACTCGTCGCCACCGTGAACGTGCGGCTTGAGACGACCCTCGCAGACGTCCGCAGCCTCCTCGTCTCCCTCGCCTCTGGTGGAGATGGCGGCGCCGTGGCGGTGCGGGAGGCCCCGACAAACGTGTCCGCCGCACAAGCGCAGCGCATCGTCGCTTCCCCGCTGCACCCCTTCGACTTCACGGAGACGTTCAGCTTCGTGCACGGTGGCGGCTGCCGTCTCTACAGCCCTTTCCAGGAGTCGCAGCTCTCTCTGGAGGCGGTGCTGCCGCGCTACCCCCGCTTTGGCGTGCCTCCTGCGAGTGTGCCGTCCGCCCCTGACGATCCCGTTGCCGTCCATGGCGCCTGGGCCTCGTCTTCCCTTCTCCCTGCTGCCCGTGGCGGCGGCGGGGCCTCGCGTGTCTGCTCGAGCAGCTGCACGCAGTGGCTGGCAGACGCCGCTCCACCCGTGGCTGTGGTGCAGCACCCCCGCCGTCGATTTGCACGACGCGTACGCGGAAGTAGCGGTGGCGAGGTAGCGCTGCAGCATCACGACGGCGGCGTGTCAGAGATGTCCGCCGTCCCACCGCAGAAGCGTCTCGCCCTGGCAGCGCTCTTCGTAGCACCCGGTGACCGTGCAGAGGGCGGCTTGCGCGCTGAGCGCGTCGTCGCTGAGCGCCTGCAGCTGCAGCTGCCCGACCCGTTACGCCCTCTCGGCGGCTACGGAAGCGGTGCGGGCCTCTTCTCCGCCACTGCCTTGTCCGCAACGTACGGCCGCCCCTTTCGTGCGGAGACGTGGAGCGCCGGCGTGACGCGGTGGAACGGCAACACGGAGGACCTGCTCGGCCGCACGCTGCTCTTTGAGGCAGCGCAGGTGGGCAACGAAGCCGCCGTGCGCTTTCTGCTCTCTCAGTCCTACATCATCGTGGATTCGCGTGAGCGGCAGTCGGGCGAGACCCCGCTGCACGCTGCCGTGCGTGGCAACCACCCCGCCGTGGTGAAGCTGCTGCTGGAGGAGGGCAGCGCGAACCCGCTGCTGGCGAACACGAGTGGCGATACACCGCTGCACCTCGCTCTGCAGCGCCGCCGGGCCGTCCTCGTCGGGCTGCTCTGTGGTCGCCTGCGTGCGCTGAAGATCCCTGCCGCCACGCTGGCGGCGGACTCGATGCAGAATCGGATGGGCTACACCCCTGCTGCTCTCTTCCGTCTCTACTCTCCCTCCCTGCTGGACATGTGCCGTGACGGGGCTAGTCTGCTCGCCATCAAAGCGCTCGTGCACCACTACTTCTTTGAGCAGCGCGAGGTGACCGCGCGGGATGGCATGACAGGGCAGAGCGTGTTGCACGCGGCGGCGGCAGGCGGCAGTGCTGAGGTGCTGCGCTACGTTGCGGAGGAGCTGCATCTGCTCGCTGCAGGTGTGAAGGCAGACGGCAGTACATCAGCGTCTCGCTCGTCTCTCCTGTACGACTCCCGTCGCCAGAACCCGCTGCACGTCGCTGTTGCTGCCGGGGAGCCGGCCTGTGTCCAATACCTTCTCCAGAAGCTTCCACTTGAGTGTGTGGCGGAGCAAGACGTCAACGGCAACACCCCGCTGCTGCTCGCGATGAAGCGGCGCGCCTGGCGCGTGGTGGAGCTGCTGCTGGCTCAGTGCCCGCCAGGTAGCGTGGCGGCTGCGGCGCAAGACCGTCACGGCTTGTCCGCGCTGCACTTTGCGTGTGGCCGTGGCATGACGCGCATCGCAGCGGCGCTGCTGCGGCACCACGGCGCGCTGGCCCACCAGAGCTCTCTCACTTCTGCCGCCGGTGGCCCCGGTCTCTCGTCCTCCTCCTTCACATCCCCTCCGCCTCTCTTTGTGCCTTCTTCGCCGGCTGCCACGGCGCTGTGGGGACCGCACTGGGAGAACACCACCCTCGTGCGTCACGGCGCGCTGCGAGGGCGTCTGCTGGGGCTGGAGGAGCGGGAGGCAAAGCGGCAGGCGCGGCTGCGACAGCGACAGCGTACCGGGCCCTTTGGCGCTGACTCCGGCAGTACTGCCCTGACACTGCCAGGCGTGACGGGAAGAGGCGTTGGCGGCGCGGCGTCTCCCTTCGCCGACTACAGCGACCCGGTTGCCATCGTACACGGTGCGCGACACTACGCCTACGGTGGCGGCCGCCTCGGCTACACGCCGTTGCGCTGCCTGCTGCTCTACGCCACGCGCAACGGCGGCACCTCGAGCATTCCGCTGGAGCTGCTCCAGCTTCTGTGCGAGCACGGCGCGCTGCACGACGGCGCCGCCGCCGACACCCGCGACCTCCTCTTTTTTCTCCTCACCCACCGCGCCGATGCGAACGCCGAAATGCTGCTGGAGTGGGTGGTGCAGCAGTACGCCGCGGCACTGGCGACGCTGCGCCGCGACAACGTTCTTCTCTGCCGCCTCTGCGCGCTGCACGACGACGTCGGAGTGCGGTGGTGTGTCGAGGCGCAGCTGTGCGACCTGCAGTCACGCGTCGCGAACCCGCTCGTCGCCTGCGCCGCCGCCGGTGACGCCGCTGCCGCCGCCTTTCTGATTCAGTGCGGGGGTGCGGACGTTAACGCGATCACCGGGCCGCACTCCGCGCTCGACGTGGCGCTGCGGGAGCGGCAGGTGGAGGTGGCCCAGCTGCTGCTGCTCAGCCGCGCTCACCTGTCGAGTGGGGATGGTAGCTGGACGGCCCTGCGGCGAGCCACCAGCGCCGGCTTGGAGAGCGTCATGCGGGGCTTGCTGGGCAGCGGCAAGGTGGACGCCTTGGACGTTGCGCAGACGCTCACGGCTGCGCTGCAAGGCCTCCTGTACGTCAGCCCGGCGCAGAAGCTAGAGCGGGCACGCTTGGCGCTCTATTTGGCGCGCGCCTACGACCCCACGCGGTCCGACGTGCATCCGACAGAGTTGCTACACCTCTCCGCCGCTGTTGGCTGCTTCGACGTGACGCACGCGTTGGTGGACCGCCTGCTGGCGCTGCCATCCACCGTCTGGGCCGAGCTGCTCGCCACGGTGCCTCCACCGCCGCCACGTCCGGCGGCACTCATCGAGCCCACGATGGCGCCTCTCACCATTCGTGCCCCACGGCTGCTGCCGAACCGCGTGAACGGCAAGGGCGGCCTCTACCGTCCCCCGAAGCCCTTCTACCGCCTCGTCGTCCCTGCTATCCGCACCGCCACCGCCATGACACTGCTGCATCGCGTGAAGGTGCGCGACGTGTACAGCTACGCGGCGGCGGCGCGGCAGGTGGAGCTGGTGCAGGTGCTGCGCTGCGGTCTTCGCCTGCCGCCCTGGCCGCAGCCCGACGTGCGCGGGTGGACGGTGATGGACTACGTGATGGCGCACGCCGCGACGGCACGGACGCCGCTGCTGCCGCTGTTTGTGGCTGCGGGCGTTGCGCCGGCGATCCGGCATGGCCGCCGTGTTCTGTCGGTCGGCGACTGCGATCTGGTGCGCGCGGTTCACGAGGCACAGCAGGAGCGGTGTGCTGTGGCTGGTGCGGCTGCCGTGGCGGAGAAGGAGCACCCGAGTCGTCCCCACCGCGACGCAGAGGAGGAGGAGGAGGAAGGCGCAGGGGATGGCGGCTCCGCAAAGTCTGCGCGCGCTGCCGCCGCTGCTGCCTTGGAGATGACGGCAGGCACGTTGGCCCGTCTCATCCGCGGCAGCGGGGAGCGCAGTCTGGCCCTCGTCTGCGACGTTTTTGATGCATTTTTGGACATGCATCATTTGACGGACTTCAAACGGGTGCCGTGTCCGTGGTTGGGCCGCGTGGTGCTGTGCTGTGCCGAGGAGGGTCGGCTCGACGTGCTGACGCGGCTGCGGGAGCACTACAACGTCGATCTGGCACAGGACTGGTTGATTGCTTCGAGTACAGGCAGTACTAAGCCCAGTCCGCTGCTCATGGCGGTGCAGCAGCGTCACATGGCTGTCGTCTCCTACCTCTTACGTGCCGGGTGCGCCGTCCACGCACGCAGCTCTCTCACCGCTGCCATGGCTGCCCGTGTGCCCCTGAAGAACAGCGAGTCATCCCTCATTACACCGCTGGCGCTGGCGGCGTGGCGGCAGGACTACGTCGCGGTGCGCCTGCTGCTGGCCGCGTCCCCACCGCTACGCCCCGAGGACACCGAGGAGAACGTGGGTCACAGCATCGGCGACGCGCTGCACGGCTTGGTGGCTGGTGCGCCGGCTGGCGTGTCGGCGGAGCAGCAGGCGGCCGTCGCGGACTGTGTGCGGGCGCTGGCACGGGCCGGGCACCCGCTGCGGTGGGCCAGCACGGTGCGGACGGCGATGGTGAAGCGGCTGCTGGGGGTGGCGGAGGCGCTGCTGGAGTGCTACGGCAGCGCCGCCTTGTCGGCTGAGCTTTCGGTGGCTGCTGAGGGCAACGAGAGCGAGGAGGAGGATGAGGAAGAAGGAGAGGCGACTGCAGACAAGGACGACGCAGTGTATCGCAGGCTTCTCAAGCACGCTCATCTAACCGCACTGGCTTACGTCGCGGCGACGCCGCGCTTTGTGCCGCTGCTGCGCTCGCTGCTGGTGGAGCGGGTCGTGGATGCTTACCAGCTCGAGTCGTGGCGTCGCACCGACTTGAGTGCGCAGGTGCTCGCGTTGCACCGCCACGGTGGCCGTCGCGGTCTGCGTATTACGAGCGCTGCCGTCGACTTTGCCCTGCGCAGTGGCTGTGGTGAGGGGGCGGTGCTGCTGCTGGCACTCGGGCTGATGGGCCGCGGAGTGCTCCCCCGGCCGCAGCTGCGCGACAGCCGGCGCGGCTCCTCGCTCATGTGTGTCCGAGTTGCCCATGTGCTGCGCCATTGGCACGCTCGACGGCGGTGCTACCAGTCCTACACGGTGCTCCACAGCGCGGCAGAGCTCGGCTACGGTGACGTGGTGGACGCCGTAACGGCAGAGGTGCAGGGCCTGCATCGTGCCGGAGACGGCGACGCGGGCACTGCGCCAACAAAAGACGATATTGGCTTTGCGCTCGTTGCGCCACCCACCACGGCCACCGTCACCGCGCCGTCGCTCTACGCGTTGGCGGCCACCCACGTCGATGGCTGGGCGTGGCTTCCGTGCTTTGAGCGCGTTGAGGCGGTGCTCGACCCCCGCACCCTCTTCATCGCCGCGCGCGACCTCTTCGCGCTCATCTTCAGCGGCTTCGGCGTGTCGCGTGCGACAGACCTCGTGTGCCGCCGTGCGGCGGAGCGCAAGCTGCTGGGGGACGTGTTCGACCTCTTCGAGGCCACTGATGTGTCAGGACAGCAGCAGAACACCGGCGGCAGTGGCAATAGTGGTGCGGCCGCTTCCACCACGCCTCCACCCGCCACGCGTGGCTGCGCCGTCTCTCCCGTCTTCGCCGCCCGTCAGCTGCAGTTGCGGCCGCGGTGCTTCTACCTCGCCGGCGGCCGCTACTTGTTGACAGGTGTGACGTCTCTCACGTGCGCCGTTGCGGCGGGCAGCTTCGACTGGGTGCAGTACCTCGCCGTCCACGGGCCGTCCCTCGTCTACCACCGCGCCGCCGCGACACGGCTGTGCACCTGTGCGGATCGTACGGCAGCCGCGGCGGAGAAGCGAAAGGCGCAGACGGCGGCGGGCGGAGTGAAGCGGCGTTCGTGGCGGCCCCGCGATGCGCTGGCGCGCCGTCCCCGCCCGCGCTGCCACCACTGCGATTCTCTTCTCTCCGCGGGTGCGCCGCCGCAGTGCGAGGCCGATGTGTGCCGCATGGATGCCCTGACGCTGTGCATGACGATGCTGGCCGACGCCGTTCTCTGCCGCCGCGACTCGGGCGAGACGGAGACGCGGGAGGCCATGACGCGCTTCTTGCTGGCGTGGCCCGCCGCCACACCGCGGAAGGAGACAATCAACCTTGTGGCAATTGTGGCGGCAGTGCTGCGGCGGTGGCCCCTGCTGCTGGCCATCATGCAGCATGCGGATCAGCTGTATGCGGCGGGTCTGATGTCGGACACCGCAGCAGCACAGGAGCAGCAGCAGCAGCAGCCGCGCTACTTTTTTCCGCTCCTTCCCGAGGAGATCCCCGCGGTGCTGGCCCGCGTCGTCGGCAGCGTACGGCACGTCATGCACGCTGTGGCGCGGTGGGCACCAAAAGAGGTGCTGATCGAGGTGGCCCGGCACTGCCAGCGCTCCGACGTGGAGGCGGCGGTGGACGCACGCGGCTGCACGAGTGTCTATCACGCTCTCCATCACCGTCAGCCTTGCGCCATCGAAACGTTCGCTGCGCTGCGCGTGCCACTTGGGCGGCTCTGTCGGACACGGCAGCAGCAGACGCCTCTCATGGTCGCCGCGGCGCGTGGCTGCACCGCGCTCATCGCCTCGCTGCTGCGTCCGGAGCGCGTGAACCAGCAGGACAGGGAGGGCCGCACAGCGCTCATGCTTGCCGCGGCGCACGGGCACAGGGCCATTGTAGAGCTGCTGCTCGCCGCCAGCGCGGACGTCTCGATCTGCGACGCCCACGGGCGTACGGCGGTGATGGTGGCGGCCCTGCGCGGCCACGATGAGGTGGCGGTGCAGCTCGTGCAGCACTTCAGTCACCCCAGCGACCTCGTCTCGAGCCACACCTCCGTGCTGCACTGCGCCGCCGTGGGAGGCTGTTGGCGCACCGCCGCGGCGGCACTGAAGCTGTCCGCGCCACAAGAGATTCACTTGCTGGGCAGCCGTGCCGAGACGGCCGCGACGCTCGTGCTGCGCGAAGACGGCGATGGACACACGCCACTCTACCTTGCCCACGCGTTCGGCAGCGCGCGGGTGCTGCGGACGTACCTGCAGGCGCTCTTCCACCTCTGCGATGGCAGCGATGTGCGGGCACTGCAGGGCCTCCTCGAGGCGGTGCACAGCGGCGCGGGCGGTGGAGGCGCGGGAGTGGAGAGGCGTCTGCTGCGGAGCGACTCCGCGCTGGAGCGGTACGGGTGGCTCTCGGGTGTGCTGGAGATCAACGCGGCTCTGGCGGAGAAGGTGCGTCAGACCTACGCCGACAGCCCCGCCGCGCGTAACCTCCGCGCAGGCGAGATGCCCTACCTGCCCGTGGCCACGTCGCTGCGCACGGCGTCCTCGCTGCTGCGGTGGTGCGTGCAGACGCGCAACACCGTTGGGCTGCGTGTCTTGGCCGATTTCAACGTCGCGGACGACTGCGGCGCGCTGCATCTCGCAGCCGCGAATGGCTCTCGTAATGTGGTAGAGCTGCTTGTGGAGCTGGAGATGAGCGACCCGTCGGCGATGGATGCGCAGACACGCCGCTACCCGTTCGAGCACGCCGCCCTGCACGGCCAGACGGAATGTGCGTCGTACCTCCTCGCCAACACGGTGATCGACTTGGCCGGTGTGGTGAACGCTGCTGGTGATGGTGTTGGTGATGGTGATGGTGACGGATACCAAGAGCAAGAGAGCGCAGACTGTACTGCCCTCGATGGAGCTGATCAAGTAGGTCCTGTTTCTGCTGCCTCTGTCTTCCACGTCTTGGCGGGCCACTGCGGAGGCGAGCTGCTCATCCAGTTTGTCGAGCAGACGCTGCGCAGTGCCGCTCGCACCTACATCGTGCCGGCCCATTCGCGCAGCGGTGAGCAGGGAAGCGACAGCGGGGCTGAGGTGGTGAGTGTCTTAATCTATCGTGCCCTGCAGCGTCGCGTCGGCTCGTCGCGGCTCACGGCGCTCGAGTACGCAATGGCGATGGGCGACCCCGCTGCTGTTCTGCGCACCGCCCAGGTGCTGCAACGGCTGCAGGAGACCGCCGGACCGGCCGCCGTTGCGGCTGCCGCGTCGCCGCTTATGATGCGCTACGACACCGTGCAGAGGAAGGTGGACAGCGCGGACGGCGAGGAGGGGCGTCTGATCGTTGCTGGTGGTCCGCTCAGCCCTGGCGCTGCTGCCTCGAGTGCCGTCTTCGTGTCGGCCTCTTTCCTGCAGTGGCTGCCCACGCTCAGCCCGGCGGTGCGCACTGTCCTCTTCGACGTCTTCGGCATGTGGGAGGTGGTGAATGTCGCCGGCTTCGGCGCTGCAACAACCACGGAAGCCGGCAACGCGGGTGAGGGCGGTGGCGCGCAACAGGGTTCGAACGGTGCGTCACCAGCACTGCCGCCTTCCGCGCCGTCTGTGCGGCGCCTTCGCTTCGGTGATGTGCGCCTGCTCGGCATCGCGGCCCTGCAGCACGACCCATACTGCGCCGAAGTGGTCTACCGCCTCTTCAACCCGGACCACGAGCGCGAGGTGCTGCGCCTGCTCCTGCAGGACGTCCCCTTTCGCATCCGCTATGAGCCGGAGTCATATCGGCAGTGCTCGCTGGCCTTGCAGACACAGCTGCTGCAGTGGCTGGGCAGCTCGCTGGTGCTCGGCACCTACGACGCCGCATCACCCTGCGGAGTGCCCACAGAGTCGTGGGCTGCCACGTCAGCGGCCGCAGCGGATGTGCACCGGAGCGACTTCGAGTCTGTCGAGGTGCAGGTGGTTCGTCACCGCAGCGAGCAGTACGTGGAGCTCGGTGGCGGTGGCGGCGGCAGCGCTCTCTTGCACTCATTGTACGTCTCCTCCGCCCAGCACGCGTTGGTGGTGCCCGATGTCATGGCGACGATGCCCGCAGCACTGCGCCGCCACCGCGAGAGCTGGAAGGCCGAACTCAACTCCGCCAGTGAGCAGGCAACGCGGCTGCTACGGCGACAGCCCCACCCGGTTCTGCAGCGCAGCGTCGTGACAATCGACTGGGACCTCCTCACCCTATCCGACTCGCTGACGAGCGTCACTGCCGATGTCGAGCGCTACGGCGATGTCTTCTCGCACCTCCGCGCGGCGCTCCGCAACTTCTGCGACTGGGTCCGCGGCCCGCTGCACGGCCTGCTGACAGAGGTGGACGCCGCAGACCTCAACGCCGTCGTCGTCAGCGTGCGGCATGGTGCGGCCACGGGCTTGCAGGTGTGCTTCCGCTACGTGGCCGAGGAGCGGGCGGTGACGCGCTTCCCACGACCGGAGGCGGGCATGTCGGTGATGACCTTCAAAGGGGACGTCTACCCGTCCTGCTGCATCGAGTTCAACGAGGTGACGCACACCGATGTTGCCTACGCGTGCAACGCAACCATTGGGCGTGCCGTCGCGGGTGACGTCGCGCTTGTGCGGGTGCACCACGCACGTGACAGTTTCCTACGCGCCGCACGGGCGGTGATGGCGGCCCCGCGTGGCGTGGCGACGTCGGCGACTGCTGCTGCTGCTGCTGTTGCCGCCACTGCGGAGGCGGCGGCGGGGCCAAACAAGGAGGCAGGCGAGGCGGCCGCGCTGAACCGCAGCACCCCCGCAGTCGAGCCGAGCAGCGCCGATCCCTTCTTGCGCTTCAAGCTGGAGCTGGAAGGGACGACGCTGGATCAAATGCCGTTGTGTGCCTTTGAGCGTCTGCTGCACGAGGAGGCCGTCGCCGCCATCGACGCCGTTGTCTCTCCATGCCCGCCACCGCTACAGAGCAAAAAGAAGCGAAAGACGCGTGGAAGTAATGAGCTTTCCGTTGCCCGTCCCAACAATGAGGCAAAGAGGTACGACGTCTTCCACTCCGCCGCTATCGTCAGCGCAGCTCTTGTGCGGCGCCTCAAAACGGTGCTGGTACTCTTCACATCGCGCCGCTCCGCCATGGTGCGGCTCAGCGGCGATAAGCTGATGCTGTGCTTCACCCCACACGACATCCCCTCGTGCAGCGACATCGTCGCCGAGGTGACGCGGACGTTGGTGCAGGAAGAGTCCGACGTGTACCGCCGGCGCCTCGCCGAGGTGTTTGAGATGATGCAGCAGCGCCTCACCACATACTTACCGCAGGCACGGCTCGCCATCGACCTCGCTGCCATGGAGCGGCTGGCGACTGACAAGGCCCACCTGCTGTCTGCGATGCGCTTGCTGGTGCACCAACGCAGTACGTGGGTGCTGCAGCGGCTAGTCGAGGGGGTGAGTATCGGCTGGGACACTGACCTCGGTGCTGTGGTGCGTCGGCATGTGCGGCAGGTGTCGGTGACGCTGGAGCCCGGCCAGCACGGCTCCTGCTACCTTTCCCCGGACGGCGTCTTTGTCTACTACTGCCCTCTGCTGTGCCTCGAGCGCCAGCCGCCTGGTGTGCTGACCCCGTCCTCGCTGCCGGCCTGGCAGCTGCTGAGTGCGCAGCACATCGCCTCGATGCTGCTGCTCCAGCTGGCCGTGGTGGAGCCGCAGGTGCCGCAGTTCGTGGACCGGAAGCGCAGCGTGGCCTGCTGGACCGTCGCCCGCCGTCTCACCCGCCGCGTCGTCCCTGGCGGTCCGGTTGTGGTCGAGGTGCAGGCCTTCAACCTTCTCCGGCAGCCGCACCGCCGCGGTGGGGAGCGGCTTCGCATTATGGGCGAGGTCGGTGCCCCTGCCGTGGAGGACAAGGGCAAGGGATGCTACCACATCCGGTTCGACGCCCCTCAACGCGCCGGCGCGCACCGCCTCTTCGTCATGCTGCACGGGCAGCCGATTGCCGACTCGCCGCTGTGGTTCACGGTGCGTCCCGGCCCGATCGATCTCGCCCGCACCTCAGTCGAGGACGCCTTCGATGCTGTCGTCGTCGATGTTCCCTTCACGGTGGTGCTGGCGTTGCACGACACCGCGGGGAACCGGCTGCACGCAGCCCCAAAGGGCTTGTCGGTTCACACTACCTTCCACGAGTCCTTGGTGAAGCTGGAACGGTGGGCACTGCGGGGACTCTCAGCACTCGAGGTGACGCTGCGGGTGTCGCCGTCGGCGCCAGCCAACGCCGCGCTTGCCGTCCCACTCGTCCTCTCGCTGAGTGGCGACGGCGATGACGCCGCGTCGGAGACGATTACCCTTCCCGCCTTTCCATGCGTGGGCTTGGAAACGTACCAGCGCGTCTGCCGGGTTCGCCAAGGCCTCACACTGGAACACGGCTCGCCAACAACGCGGCAGGCCGTGGCGGGCGGCGGCGCCTACCCCGCGGCTGATCCCGCTCGACCGGCCGCCTCGCAGCCTTCCAGTCTGTACTTCCGCCGGTCGGTGCGGCGGGTGATGCGCAAGAGGCTGGCCTCGGAGGCAACGGCGCTCGGTGGCGCTCTGGGGTACCGCTACCCTCGCAGTGCCGTTATGGAGAGACTGGCGCGTGGCAAGACGGCGGCAGCAATGAAGTCGCGGAGGTCACGGGCACGCAACGGCAGAGAGGGAGATGCCACGTCACCGCCGTCGTCGTGAGAGTCGTTTCCTGCTCGATAGCGTGGTATGTGCAACGAACTTCTATCCCCAGGCACTCACGGACACACACTTTCGTGTAGCTTTGGAAAAAAAAAAGGAAAGGGATAGAAAAAGAAGTCTCGTACAGCACAAAAGTGGAATAGTGTGATCCGCTGCAGCCTTTTTAAATTAGCTGCCTTCGTCACTCGTCTAGAATCACGAGTTACACGTCAAGTGGACGCACTTTGGCCATAATTACTAGAATCTGCACCGATATCGACCATGAATAGAATGGGGAATCGTAATGATAATAAAGAAAGGAAGTGCTGGGGGAGATGTTCGCAGCCCTCGGATGCGCATGCGTGCTCAAGGCGGTCCTTTGTTGCTTGCTCTGCTGCGAGGACGCTCTACGCTAGCTCCATGTCCTACAGCGAACAGTAATGTGGGCGATACGCCTTCTCTTTGTTTCCCGCCGTGCAGTTCGTCTCTGCAACGGGCATTGGCAGGCTTCTTGTCCTGCGTTAAACACCTTCATGATACTTTTTCTTTTTTTTCTGGGCCACCACCACCTATCTGTCGCACTCTTTCTCTTTCTCCCCATTGCCCCTATCTACTCTTCTTGTTTGATCTCCTCTTTCCTTCCGTTGCCACGCTCGTTTTCCCCTTCCCTCTTTCCCCCATCATCGTCACACAAACTCCGCTAGTCACTTCATTAGCGTGGAAGAAATGGTCAAGCCTCTCGTGTCCAAGGCGATCGTGAAGAAGCGCACGAAGCGCTTTACTCGCCACTGCTGCGAGCGCTTCCCGCAGCTCAGCACGAGCTGGCGCAAGCCGCGTGGTGAGGACTCCCCGGTCCGCCGCCGCTACAAGGGCCAGAAGGCCATGCCGAACAAGGGTTACGGCAGCGACCGCGCCACCAAGTACATCACGCCCTCCGGCTTCAAGAGCTTCCCGATCCAGAACGTGCAGGACCTCTACATGCTCGTCATGCAGAACCGCAAGTACGCTGGCGTGATCTCGCACACTGTTGGCGCCAAGTCCCGCAAGGCAATCGCCCGCAAGGCCCACGAGCTCGACATCCGTCTCATCAACGGCAACGCGAAGCTCCGCAAGGTTGAGTCCCACTAGAGCGTGCGCGTGACATGAAGTGATAGTGTGTGACTTGGAACGTTGGAGAGGAGCAGGCGAGAGAGGAAAGCAAAAAAGAATCAGTTTTTGATTCCAAAAAAAATTATTCTTTGGTGCCTCCTCTTCTTCCTGCGCTTCTAGCGCCTAAGTTGCCTGCTTTTTCTTTTTTGTTTTCTTTTTTCTCTCCAATTCTGTCAAAAAAAAAAAAAAGACACACAAGTAGCTTAACAGGAACGCGGTGACTGTGGTGGCCATGAAAGGTCTCGGCACGCAGTGCAGTAGGACACTCTTTGTGTGTATGCCCAAGGTGCGAAGAGTCAGGTCAGCCGGCATTGCTCTTTGCGCAGTTTGGGGGTCTAAAAAAAAGGGGTTCAATTTGCGACTTCTCTGTCGAGAATGAAGCGCTGCCCGACTCTACTCTACTTTCATGTCGGGTACTTCCGCCCCTCTCCGTCTCGAAGGAACCCGCGCTAACCCGCGTGATCTCTTCTGCGTCTCTGTAAACTCTTCTTTTTAAGTGTCGCGTACAGACGGCAGTGAGAAACGTAACACGCTGCCCCGCCTTCTCTCTACATCTCATCTCTTCTCCTCTCGTTTTCATCGTTCCTCTCTCGTCCTTTCTGTTTAACCGTGAACGCAACAGTGCAGCCTCTATTTCCTCGGTACTTTTTGTGTGGTTGCGCGCCTTCTATCTTTCTTTCTCGGGCTCCTTTTGCTCTCCTCTCCGCCGAGTCCACTGCTTTCGATTTCTGCACCGTCACCGCACGTTGGATGGAAACTGCAGGTGGGCAGACAAGAAAGCAAGAAGAAAAGCCAAATGTCCGCGAGGGTGTCGGGTGGCGGGCGTAGCGCTGCTGTTGTTGCGGCAAGCGAGCGACGCGTTGAGCAGAGCATCGCTCTCATCGACTACGACGCACTGAACGAAGACGAGATCAGCTTCAGGGCTGGCGACGTAATCAACGTGACGGGAAAGGGAAGCGCGTCGGGGTTTTGGGAGGGCTACGTGGCGGTGCCGACCTACCCGGCCCTCGCAACTGCTGAGGTGGGCAGCGACACGGAAAAGGAGGGTTCGTCCTCGACTGCGGCGCCGCACCCGCCAACGCCGCTGCACGGACTCTTTCCGAATTGCCTCGTGACATCGAACATGCGGTTTAAGTCAACCATGGCGAACTACATCTTTCAAAACATCGCCCTCTGCCTCTACAGCTATCAGGCCAGCGGCGAGGGCGAGATGTCCTTCGAGCCCGGCGACGTCATCACAGCACTGCGGCCAAGCGCCTCGCCGGGGTGGTGGTACGGCGTGCGGAGCAGCGAGACGCCGTGGACGTTGCGTGAGACTCGCCTCGACGCCGCCCCGACTACGCGCTTCGCAGACCCGACCGGAGCGTCGCCACCGCCTGCGTCGTCTGCGGCCAACACCGCCCACGAGGAGCGCCTCTTCCCTACGAACTTTGTCACGTGCGATGTGGTGCTCATCACCTTCAATTTCTCCGGCCGCCAGGCCCACGAGCTGAGCTGCCGCGGCGGCGACGTGGTGCAGGTGCACCGACGGTGGAACGATGGGTGGTGGGAGGGCTCGCTGCGGGGCCGCCGCGGCATCTTCCCGAGCAACTACAGCGTGCCGAACATCTGCACGACGTCGCCGCCCCTCTTCTGCGCGCGCTGCCGCTCCGTCTACGCGTCCAACACGTTCCAGACGACGTGCGAGACGTGCGCGGCGGAGGAGCGGGTGGAGGACGTGATGCTGCAGTCGCTGGAGGCTTTTGCGCGGGGCGAGGTGGCCGAGTACGACCTCTTTGCCGGCATCGAGGTGGGTCCGCTCGGCGGCCCGGGCGAGGGCGGTGACCCGGCGCAACAGGGCGAATGTTCTTCCATCGCTGCTGATGACGGCGGCGCTGCATCGGGCAGTGGCCAGCGCACTGGCGGCAGTCAGAAGAAAGTGCACGGTTCGGCATCGGCAGCAGGCTCTCGCAAAGCCGGCGGTGAGGGCGGGGAGCGGCCAAAGGCAACGCTGCTGACGGACAAGGATCTTGCTGACCTCGCTTCGAACCGGGTGAAGTTGATGGAGTAGGTCTTGTATGGAGAGGAGGCGGCAAAGCCTTCTTTCTTTACGAGTTGTGCGTGGAGAAGTTTTGCCAATAAAATCTTTGATGTGGTGCTGCGCTTGCTCTTGCCGCTGCTTTCTCTTGCTTTCTGACGTTCCTCTCCGCTCTTCTTCCATGCAGAGGAGAGTATCAACGACAGAACTCAAAAAAAAAAACCCCGCATAAGCCTTTGTGCAAGTGAAAAGGGTTTTGGTGATTCTTGTCTTCTTTCCCGGCGTCTGCAATGCGACTGGACTCTGCAGACATGACAGCAAACCTTCTTTTTAATTTAGCGCACCTTTAGCGGCTCTAGTAGCTCACAGGTTTGTGTGTGTCTATGCTGTGTAGCCGCTGTGTTCTTATCACAATGTCCGGCCTTTGCGACCCGTTCTTGTTTTTTGTTTGTTTCTTATGTACTAGTTGAGTCACGGACGTACTTGTTGCACTCTCTTCTTCGCTCCTCCTTTTCCTTTTTTCTTCTGTTTGCAACTCATTGACAATAAACCTTTGTTTTTTCTGCTACGTACTGCTCGCCCACCACAACCAGGGAACACAAACAACACTGATTCTGTCTGTCTCTCCTTCTCCCTTTAACTGCTTATCGCTTCGAAACACAGCGTGCGTAGATCTCAACACTACCGTTGGCCTTGGTCGTTGCGCGGTGCCTGCGATGCGCCGCTGCCTACGCCTACACCAACTCATCTAACCGCACACCCCTTCTGAAGTTTGTCTGGCGACTTCAAGAAGCAAAGAAGGTTGATACCTACCATCCACAGCAGCCCCGGGTAGATCGCCCGACACACTTACGCCACTACAAAGAGAACAAAAGGGCGCTCTGTTTAACCGGAAAGAATGCCACCGAAGAAAGTAAAAGACCTCGCTGAGGCACCCGTCTACAAGATGGTCCATGATGAGCAGGTGCAGCTCCTCTCCGACGCGCTGCTGCGGGAGTACATGCACCGCCGCGGCTTTCGCGCCACCCTTAAAGCGTTTGACGAAGAGCACCCCCGCGACGACAACACAATATCCTCTCGCGCCGTCATGTCGGACCTCATGGCGCTGCAGGGGGACGACCAGCAGCGCATGAAGGGGCAGGGCATTGAGACGATTATGGAGATGCTGTGCAACTTGCGTGTGGAGCGGCGGGTAGAGGCGGAGAAGCTGACCGCTGAGGCAGAGGCGCCGTTGCCGAAGGTGCCGGCCAAATACGACGCGTTGGAGGCAAAGCTGCAGGAGCGGGCAGCACGAGCAAGCCAGAAGGCGAAGAGCCAGAGGGCAGCAAAGCAGCGCGCTGCCTCCTCCACTGACGCGGCTGCTGATACGGCGGCGTCGAAGCAGAACAAGAAGCGCCGACCACCGCCTGCGAACAAAGATGCCCACCACAACTCGTCAAGACGCGCCGTTGCGGACATGACCATCGAGGATCTGCTCGGCGGGTCGCACAGCAGCAGCAACAGCGGCGGGGACAGCGATGGCGCTGATGACCGTCGCGACGGCAGTGGTCGGCGGCACAGCTCAACGGCCGGGACCGCAGGAGCTGCAGCCGCGGGCCGACAGGGCAGCAGTCCGTCTCCGAAGGCGACGAAAGATGCTGCTGGTGTTGCAGCTAGTGGGCGTCCTGTGCAGCCCGCCTGGATGGAGCTGGGGAAGCGCGCAGCAGGCAGCAACAGCAGCGACGCCTCCGAAGACGACGACGACGGCGGGGATAGGAGCGAAGGTGATGACTCGGCAGCGGCAGGCGGCGACGCCGTCTCGGCTGAACTGCGCGATGAGCTGAGTGCGGCGTTCCAACTTCTCTGCGGCTTCGACGGCGGACTGGCGCGATCTTTTACCGAGCAAGGCTTTGTGTTCGACGAGGCTCTTGACTGTGGCCTCATTCAGTGGCAGCGCGGTGCCTGCGACGCCGTGGTGGCACCAATCCAAGCCTTCGTTGCTGCCTACTTTTACGAGCGGGAGGTGTACGTTCGCAAGGAGCAGCGGCAGCAGGACTGCCTCCTGCGCGCGCTGAGCACGTCGCTCGAGCAGGCTCAGCCCAACGCCTCCAAGGTGGTGCTGATCGACGGGGCGTGGAGGCTGAA
Source organism: Crithidia fasciculata (assembly GCA_000331325.2). Lineage (NCBI taxonomy): Eukaryota > Euglenozoa > Kinetoplastea > Trypanosomatida > Trypanosomatidae > Crithidia > Crithidia fasciculata. Next base: position 1,733,066 of record CM003407.1, read on the forward strand.
GAAGGGGGCGGCGCGGCTCACGCGAGCGGAGCTGCGTCAGCAAGCAGACTCGTCACAGGTGCGGTGCTGGACGCAGCTGTCGAGCGCTGAGGAGGTGCGACAGGTGCTGCGCGACTCCCTGCTGACTCCAACGCGCTGGCGCAAGTCGAAAGGTTGCGGGCTGCTCAACTTCGTCTTTTCCCTCATTTTGTCACGTGGTGTAGACGTCGTGCGCAAGGAGCTTGCCTCTGCTGCTGCGGCGGCGTCGGCGTCTGACGAACGCCCCGCGTTGCTTTCGTCGTCGGCTGCAGACGGCGACATCGCCTCCTTCGCGTTGGCCAACCTCGTCCTCGCAGGCCGGGCGACGCCGTACCGCCATAACGGGGTGCGTGACGGCAACCGCATGGGCTACCCAGCCAAGCTGAAGTGCGGGATGCTGGTGTCCGACCACATCGGCGCCACTGCCGAGACATCCGTGCAGACCGCTGCCTACACCCACGCCGCAGAGCCACACTTCCCGAGCTGGGTATTGCGGCATAGGGGCCACTACGCAAACCTCTACATGACCAAGGACACGCGGCAGGTCTTCCAGCAGAAGTTGAACCTCGGCGGCAGTGCGAGTGAGGACGTCGTGTACTGGGACGCCGCGACAGAGGACGACGCCTTCACCTTGTCGCTGACGGTGCGCAGCGTCACGCTGAGCGGTGGTGGTGGGCACCGCAACGCCAAGTCTTTTGTTAACGCCGCCATCACATCCGTGCCGGTCTGGGCCGCGGCGGAGGTGAATTGGAACGGTGACGCCCCGCTGCGTGATTAGCGCCACTCTGCTTTTTTATCTCTTTTGCCTTCCTAGGAGCTTTTTTTTTACTTCGTTTTTTTTTTTTTGCTATGTTTGTTAGAATAATATCTGGCATGTAGACTATGAGGGACTCACTAGAGCGTGTTCACCTCCTTTTTGTGTTAATTTCTCCCGCTCGCTTTCTCTCTTACACACGCAAACGCACACATATACACGCTGCTCTGCCTCTTCTTGGCGCGCCAAACAGCTTCGTACAGTGTAGGTCAGGCGAGAAGACGCTCAGCTTTTACATGGAGGCGATGAGAAAAGAAAGAAAGAAATCTAAAAGAAAGACAAATTACATGAGCAATGTTGCTTTTGGGAATGCACAGTTTGTCCACATCGAGCAGCGGCGGAGCTTGCTGTACGCTGTCCGGTGGTCTCTTTGCCTCTCGAACATGTAGTCGTCGTCCCCAGCGCTGGTGCACGTGGAAGCAGATCAAGCAACAGCGGACAGCTTCTTCTTTATTCAAATGGGGTGCTGCTTTGCGTGTCTCAACTCTTGCAGGCCACAACACTCACTCATCTCCTTCCCCTCTCTTTTCTTCTGTTCTCTTTCTTCGTGCCTTTCACAAACACACCTTTTTTGCAAAAAAAAAAAAACCCTTCGTAAGTCCCCCTTTCGTGCTCGTCAACGTAAACCTCACGTGAGCTTTGCTTTCTACCAAAGAAAAAAAAATCACACAAACAAGGAAAAAAGGAATATTTAGGATCGAGTGTTTAAAAGCAATAGAACGCAGCCGGATTTAAACGCATTCCTGCCTTCCTATCCTGCCCACGAATTCGCATTTATTTTCCCCCCTCTCCCTTTTATCTAAACTCTCTTTCTCTGCTTTTTTTTTTCCGATTTCCCTTTATTTGTTTTAAGAAAAAAAAAAAAACTATTACTACCTTTGCTGGTAACAAAGTTCCTGTTGTTCTGCGTACCGTGAGAGACACCACATCAGGAAAAGAAACCCGACGCGCCTTTCTTATCGCTTCTCTTATTTTTGTCTTTTTTTTTTTGTGGACTTTGTTATTTTCCCTCGTCTACTTTTTCAGTCTTTTACTCGAGTTGCCGTATCTTGACTGCGAGACGCGACATCATAAGTTAAACCGCCTTCGCTTCAACGTCCGAGAAAGACATCGAACAACCCGAAGCGGGAAAGAAAAACATAGCCAAAAAAAAAAAACACTATAAATAAGTGAGAGGATATCGTGAGACGAAGTCGAGAAAGCACTGCACTAACTTTCGTTTCCATAAGAAAAAGACAAGAACATCCGCTTTTACAATTCGTCAATTCGCTTTTTTTATTTGCTTAGTCTGACTACGTTTTTCTTCTTTGTTTCGATAATTTTTCACTTCTTCTCCCCCTCTCTACCTTTTTTCCTTTAAGTTTGATTTTGATTCTTTTCGCTTCCAGCTTTGCGTGCTTGACGAAATACAAAGCGATTTAAGGATATAAAAAAAAAAAAGAGACGTAAGCCTGAAGCGAAATATAGTTTTAATCTATATAAGATCTTTGTCTGCTATTTACTTTCTTTCCTTTTCTACTATTATCACCTTTTTACGTACTTTTTTTTTTCTCTCTTTTGTTGTTTCTTTTCTATTTCTATATCTCTAACTTGTTCTTTTTTTTTTCTGTTTTCCTTTCGAACATCTAAGAAAAAAAATCAAAGTTGTACAGGTAGTATACCCACCCGGAAACACAAGGAGGCAAATACACAAACACAATCAACTTGAGTTTCCAAACCTTTTTCTTTGTCATAACGCGTACGTTTTACTATTAGTATTTTTAAATTGTGCTTTCCATCTTCTCTCTTGCTTTCTCCCCCCGTTTGCGTGTTCTCCTTCGCTGTCCCTTTTCTTCGTCAATTGTAAAAGATTGAAGGAGGTGCTGAAAGTAGCGCACACAAACATAAAAAAAATAAAAAGGGGGTAAAAGAAGCGCCTGCTTCGTATATCCACACGCATTCACAGAGGAAAGACGTTGTGCTCTAAACAACAGTAAAAAAAAATAGAAGAAAAAGGGCCACCTGGTCTTTTTAAAATTTCAGTGACTTCTATCGCACTTTTGCTTTTCGCTACCTTTTTAGGTTTTTTTTTGCTCCTTCATCTCAAATAAAAAAAAAAAGAATTAGACGAGGTGCACGAAGCCTTTTATTTTTGTTGTTTGCTTAAAAGACGCCCCACTGGAGAAATATAATAAAAAGAGGACTTTTGTTGTTGACTTTTTCCTCTTACCTCACTGTCGTCTTTTTTTTTTTCAGTCCTTCCAAGATCCGTCTCCTTTTCTGAGCCCCACGCTGCAGTTGTTGAGCTACGGGAATCGATTCTTCGAGAGAAAATACCATTTTGAGCTGCTGAGGCACATCTGATCCAAAAGAGAGAGAAAAAAAGGAAGCCACCCAACCGTTCTTGCATCCCACTAAGTTGTCAAACCTTCGCGATGTCCGGCAACCACCACGACAAGAATAACCCCCACCACCCCTCGGAGGCGTTCTCGCCTGCCGAGGGCGGACCCACCCCGTACCACAACGAGGAGGAGGACGCGCCGCTCGCGATGCCTGCTCCCCTCCACCGCGACCCTAACGCATCGACGACGCCCGCTGCGACGCCCGCTGCTGCTGCTTCTGCTGCGTCTGCCGGCCCGCCGCGTGCGCACTCCGCCGCCTCCTCGTCGAGCGCCGCCTCGCACGCTGCCGATGGCGCCGCCTTCGCCCACCCACAGTCGCCCTCCGCCCCGCCCACCGCTGTTGCCTCGGGAGCTTTTTCCTCGTCCTCGCAGCAGCCGTCGAAGGGCGTCGACCTCGATGAAGTGGAGATCGAGATGAAGACGAAGCCGACGGAGGCCGAGGAGGTGGTCGCAGATGGCAGCTCGGAGAAGACGAACCCGCAGCTTGTGGACGGCCAGCAGGACAGTGGCTCAAGCGGCGCGGACCGCGTCGTGCCGCACGGCGGCCGCGACGATGACGAGCACGCGATGAACTTCGGTGACGACCAGGGTGCCGAGCCGACGCCCGACACGTACGATGCGCTTATCAAGTTCTGGGCGCTGCGGCTGGAGAACGTGTTTGAGCTGGTGCAGCTGGAGGACCCGCTGTCGGGACTGCAGAACGAGGACGCCCCGCGCCACGGCAAGGCGCTTGGCGACAACGTTATTCCGATCAAGGGCGGGCCGAGCTGGATCATCATTCTCCTGAACCAGTTCAAGAACGCCATCACGATTGTGCTGCTCATCGTCATTGTCATCAGCGGCGTCTTCAAGGACTGGGCCGAGTTCGGCGTCGTTCTCTTTGTGCTCTTCTTCAACGCCTTCCTCGGCTTTTACCAGGAGTACGGCGCGGAGAAGTCGCTGGCGAGTCTGAAGCAGATGACGGCGGGTGTAGCGAAGGTGATGCGCAGCGGCGTGCCGGAGATCATCTTCATCGACGAAGTTGTCGTCGGCGACGTCATCGTGCTCGAGCAAGGTGCCTCCGTGCCGGCGGACTGCCGCATCTTCGAGTCCAACGGGCTGGAGGTGGACGAGGCGCTGCTGACCGGCGAGGCGCTGCCGGTGGTGAAGCACGCCAACGTCATTCGCGACCCGGACAACCGCCTCGCCCTTGGTGACCGCAAGAACATGGTCTACCGCAACACCCTCGTGACGCAGGGCCGCGGCAAGGCAGTGGTGGTGGCTGGCGGCCTGCACACCGAGATGGGCAAGCTGGCGAAGCGCCTCAACGACGGCAAGAGTGGCGGCAAGACGGCCCTCATGCGGAAGCTAGACTACATGATGTACTTCCTCTTCCTCTGCTGCGCCGTCCTCGCCGTCGTCGTGTTCGCCGCGAACAAGATGAAGTACACACCCGCCACGCTGTCCTACGCGACGGCGGTGGCCATTGCCATTCTGCCCGAGTCGCTCTGCGCCGTCATCACGGTGGCCATGACGGTCTCGGTGAAGCGCATGGCGCAGCAGAAGTGCATCGTGCGCAAGCTGCCGGTGCTGGAGGTGCTGGGCAACGTGACGGACATCTGCTCCGACAAGACCGGCACGCTGACGGAGAACAAGATGGTGGTCAAGAAGGCCGTGATCGGCGTCGACGACATCTTCAGCGTCGGCGGTGCCCCGTACGAGACCTACGGCGACTTCTTCCCGGCGATGCAGCAGGGCGTGAGCCCGGCACCGTTGCAGATGTCGACGAAGCTGGAGATGCCCTACATTTACGAGTTCATGAAGTGCTCCGCGCTGTGCAGTACGACGGTGCTGCACATCTCCGAGGACGACGCCGACTCGCTTGTCGGCAACGGCAACCCGACCGAGATTGCGATCCAGGTCATGACGTGGAAGGCCAGCCTCAACCGTGACCGGCTGGAGGAGGAGGGCTGGGAGTGCATCTCCGAGTACGCCTTCGACTCCAAGATCAAGCGCATGTCCACCGCGTGGGAGAACAAGGCGAAGGGCGAGCTCTACCTCTGCACCAAGGGTGCGCCGGAGCGTGTCATTGAGCTGTGTACCTACAAGCTGGATGACAAGGGCAACACGCAGCACCTGACTCAGGAGGACCGCACGAAGGTGGACCAGCACATCAGGGACCTCGCGGCGCAGGGTCTCCGCACCATCTGCCTCTCCTACCGCAAGGACGCCACCCGCCTCTTTCCCATCCCGGCCAACGAGCCCTTCATCGACGCCTACGACCGCGATCAGGTGGAGCGCGACCTCGTCTTCCTCGGCATCGTCGGCATCTACGACCCTCCCCGGCCGGAGTCGCGGCCGTCTGTCATTGCCTGCCAGCACGCCGGTATTTGCGTCCGCATGCTCACGGGCGACCACACCTCCACTGCCGGCAGCATTGCCTCGATGCTGAACATCATCAACCGCCGCGACCTCGAGGACCCCGTGAAGCTGCAGGCCGGCCCGGACTTTGACCAGATCGATCCCGACGTCATCGATGGCTGGGCCGACCTCCCCGTCGTGGTGGGCCGCTGCTCGCCCGAGTCGAAGGTGCGCATGATCGAGTCCCTGCACCGCCGGAAGCGCGTCGTGGCCATGACGGGTGACGGCTTCAACGACTCGCCCAGCATCAAGATCGCTGACATCGGCTGCGCCATGGGCTCCGGCGTTGACGTGACAAAGGGTGTCGCCGACCTTGTCATCACCGACGACAACTTCTCAACAATCGTCAAGGCCGTCGCCGAGGGCCGCCGCATCTCGCAGTGCATCCGCAAGTTCGTCGTGCACCTCCTCTCCAGTAACGTCGCGGAGGTCATCGCGCTTATTTGCGGGCTGCCAATCAGCTACGGCGGCGAGTCCGTCTTCATCTTGTCCCCCATTGAGATTCTGTGGCTCAACATGTTCACCTCGGCCCCGCCCGCCACCGGCCTCTCCCTCGACCGCGCCACCGACGACATTCTGCAGGTGCCGCCCAACACGGAGGGCTTCTTCACGGTGGAGCTGATCGCTGACACCGTCGTCTACGGCTTCTGGCTCGGCGCCGTCACGCTGTGCGGCTTCGCCATTGTGCTCTACCGCTTCACGAGCGGCCCGGCCGGCACGAACTGCAACAGCCACAGTGGTACGGGTTGCACGAACATCTGGCGTGCCCGCTGCACCGCCTTCGGCATTCTCTACTTTGGTCTTCTCCTGCACTCCTACACGGTGCGCCACCCCCGCCTCTCCGTTTTCAGAATGCGGTGGTTCGACAACAAGTGGATTTACGGCTCCTGCCTCCTCGGCACCGCGCTCTTCGTGCCGATCGTCTACGTCAACCCCATCGCACACGGCCTCTTCGTGCACGACATGATCACCTGGGAGTGGGGCGTGATCGCCGTCGGCGTCATCGTCTTTGTTGCGGCGTGTGAGGTGTACAAGGTCATCAAGAACTTGGTCTTCCCGATTCACCGGGTGCTTGTCGAGGTGAGCGAGGAGACCAACGGCGAGACGGAGGAGCAGCTGCACCAGGAGTACAACGCCTTCACCCGTGCCATGCCAGATGACCGTAGCGTCGAGGAGATCGCGAACGAGAACCTGCGCATGTCTTTTGCGTCGCTGGCGGGTAGCGTGGCGACCGCCAACACCGGCTCCTTCCGCATGCCAGCACAGCGGCAGAAGAAGAAGCGCCTCTCCCTCTTCCGCAAGCGCTAGTAAAAAAAAAAAAAGCTTTTTGTGTGTGTCGGGGGGACGACCGGAACAACGTTTCTTCCTTTCGTTTTCCCTTTATTTCTGCTTTACTGATAGGACAAACAATTTGCAGAACTCATTGTGTGAGCGAACACGAGTTCATGCTTTCTTCTCTTCTCTTCTTTTGTCCTCTCTCTGCTTGACCGCAGTCAACAATCGGGATTGTTTTCCCCTTGTGGTCGTCTCAGTTTCATTCTTTACGCTCTTTTTTTTTTCGTTTGTCGAACTTCTCACGATATCTTAGCTTCGTTGTTGTCGGTCAGCACTGGTGTGCTTTTCAAAAAAAATCTTCTCTCTTTTTTTTGCTTGGTGAGCGTGCTTGTCGTGTTATGTGTTTCCCTGTATGCTATCCTCTCTTTTCTTTCCGCCCTCCTCCTTCTCCTCTTTTCGTCGTCACGCCAGAGATGGCGCCTCCGCTTGCTTTCCTTTTCGATCTCTTTTTCTTTTACTTTCTTTAAACTACACACCCGCGCACGCGCACTCTCGTCGCGGAGTCGATCTGCACTTCAGGGTGACTTGTAGGGGAGTGTGACGAGAGCGAGAGACTTAGGGGGTTTAGTGGAGTTGGTTGGTGGATAGCGGAGGGGGCAAGGCAAGCGGTTTGCAACAAGACGCGCGTTCGTTCGTCGGCATGTGTTGAAAAGACCGATGCTAGGCGTACCGCCGCTGAACACAATCTGAAAAGCAGATGTATCTGAAAGGAGCACGTATTCACTTTTTCTTTTTTTTGCAATTAAGCACACCAAAGGGAAGAGGCGGCATCCACCCGTTGCCACTATCGTTTTTCCTTCCTTTTACTTTTTTTTTTCGCCGGTCTTTTTTTTGTTTTCTTTACTTCACTTTTTTTCTTCTTTTGTTTGTAGCGCGTACTCTCTGAATGTTTTTATCATTATCATACACTTTTGGTGATGAAAGGAAGTACCTTTTTATTTTCTTTTTTCTCCTCGTATCTAGCTTTATTATCTTTATTCCAATGTAGAAGCGCAGATCAGCAGACGGGCTGCGTATCGTCGCTGCAGAGGCACTCACGCGCACATAAAGAGACAGCATAGCCACACCACAAGACTGGCCCTTTTTTTAAAGCAACAATACCAAACAAACAAAACGAATCCAGCTATGGACCCACAGCTACCTCTCTGTAGCGCTTTTTCCCGCTTTGTCTGTGTTGAACACACGTGCACTTTTACCTTCTCCTTATACCTTTCTTTTTTCCTGTATCCTGTACTTTGATGAAGAAAACAAAGCAAATAAAAAGCACCACTGGACAGCAACGGTGGCTAATTTAAGAGTCAAAATGAACGGCTTCTTTTTCAGCTCCACCGCGGGGAAAAGAGAAGGGAAAGAAGCATTGCTGAAATTTAACCAACCCACGCGTAAGCGCATGCATCTGTGTTGCCTCGAGGTGAGAGGTGCGCGCCTCCTTACTCAACGCTGCAAGACGCGGTTTTGAACAGCATTGTGAAAGAGGAAGAGAGAGAGAGAGCAGTTCGGTGTGGTTTTCTCGCTAAATTGTTTCTCACTACTTTGTGACGCAGCGCGGGATGGATCAGGACGGGGTGCGCCGGAGAGGAGGAAGGGTGTTTAGAGGCACCGTGGCGTGGTGCGGCTCCTCGTCACACTACCTTCTCTGGCTCTTCGCTTGACACGCGAGTGCGTCGCAAAAAGGCAGCGAGAGCGAAGGATACACACACGAAAAAAAAAATCGGGTGCGTGTAAGAGAGTATCGGGAGTGGATCACTGCTTCTTCTCTCATCCTGCGCTCAAGCTGTGAAACAATCAAAAGGGATAGAAAACAAACAAAAGAAGAGGAGCGAGTAGCTGCTTCTATTCTGATACATGCAACAATATCCACATCTGAGCTGTAAATCTCAAATCACTTTACGCTCTTCCTTTCTTGTCCCCCATACCTTCCTTCCGTAATTGTTTTAATCTTACTATTTTCTGTGGGTCTGCCGCTCGTCACACAACACATTATTTGCACGCGACTCTGATACGCGTCTGCGGGCTCAACCATCCCCTTCTCCTCAACTCCTTCGCCATCGAAGTGAACTTACCACCATTGCCATTTCTTTTTCCCTTTTCTTTTTCGTATTTCTTTCGTCTCTCTACACTCTACCTTTTTTTATAGTTTCTCCTCCTTTGCCCTCAAGGCTGTCTTCCCTCACCTCCATCCTTGCTTTCTCTCGCCTCATTCAGCGTCTGCCCTCTCTTCCACTTTCCACCGTTACCCGCGCGAACAGAGCAATCGACGAGACAACCTCAGCTGGAGCGTAGAACAAAGGAACAAACGAACGGCGTCATCAACTCTTCCTCTTTTCCTTTATTTCCATTTTCTGTGCTTTTCCCCGGCTTCTTGATTCATTGTTTTTTTTTTTTTGCCCCATTGTACTTCACAGCCGCGCACACACAAACACACACAACAGCGTCTTTTTTTTTTTTCTGTGTTGGCCCTCTAGCAGTACTGCTTCACTCTTGCTGCCTCTTGCCAAGAGTGCGCATCAACGAGTTCAGACTGCCGTAGCGAAGCGCCGAAAAAAAAAAAAGAAAAGAGAGAAAGCGAGACGAAGTGACAAGTTGAAAAAAAGAGACTGCCCTGTGCCTGTCATCGCGCTTCTCTCTCATCTCATTTTTTTTTGCTCGTGTACTCATATTGTCATTTTTTTTGTTTCTCCCCCGTTTTTTTTTGTTGTTGCCTTTCACTATCTTCCTTCTACATCGTTACGACAGGCGCAGAGAACAAGTAAAGAGAAAAAAAAAGAATTTCGATCGACAGGATGACGACCATCGGCAATCAGCGTGTCATGGTGTCGGTGCGTGTTCGCCCGATGCTGCGCGAGGGTGCGATCAACCAGCAGCAGGAGAAGTTCGAGCTGCAGGGTGTCTACCGGGTTGGTGACAACGGCCTCCGCGTCGAGCTCACCAAGCCTGGTGAGCCCGCCAAGAGCAGCCTGTTCTCCTTCGACTACATCTTCGACCAGGAAAGCACGCAGCTCGAGGTGTACGAGGACGCCGTGGTGGACATGGTCGATGCCGCCCTCGTCGGCGTCAACGCCACGCTGCTGGCGTACGGCCAGACCGGCTCCGGCAAGACCTTCACGGTGCTCGGTGATGTCAAGCCGAACCCGCTCGAGAACGATCTGCTGACGACGAACAGTGGCATGTTTCTGCGTGTGCTGAGTGACCTGATGGACTACAAGATTCGCCAGGCCAAGAAGGGGTGGCACGTGGTGGTGGGCCTCAGCTGCATGGAGATCTACAACGAAAACATTCGCGACCTTTTTGGCGGCAAGCCCGGCACGGCGCCGCCGCCGCTGAAGGCAGTGATGATCGGCGAGGATGTGATGCTGCCGTCCCTCATTATCAAGGAGATGACGTCGCTGCAGGCCGTCTTCAACGAAATTCAGCTGGCCATCGCGCGCCGCTCCACCCGCGCGACGGACTCGAACTCGGCGTCGAGCCGCAGTCACTGCCTCTTTTCCATCGACATTCTGCAGCAGGCGGCCAGCGCGTCGGCGCCGTCGCTCGCCATTCTTGACCAGATGGACAAGAACAACGAGGTGAAGAAGTCTGGCGACAAGCGGACGGTGACGCCGACGACGAAGAAGGGTGCCAACGCAAACGGCGCCACGGCCCAGCCGGAGGTGGTGCTGCCGCCCTACGAGATGCCCTTCCAAGGCACCGTCTACCGCATGCCGGGGCAGAAGGAGCCGATTTACGGCAGCAAGATCATCCTGGCCGATCTCGCCGGCAGCGAGCGCATCAGCCGCAGCCACGTCACCGGCGCCGGGCTGAAGGAGGCGACGGCAATTAACAGCAGCCTGACGGCGCTGGGCAACGTGGTGCACAGCCTGCACGAGGGCGGCTTCGTCAGCTACCGCATTTCCAACTTGACGGCGCTGCTGAAGCCCACCTTCTCGCACCCGAGCTCGCGTGTTTTGCTGCTCGCCCAGTGCTCGCCGACGCAGCTGACCTACGACGAGACGGTCAGCACGCTGCACTTCGCCAACAAGGTGAAGGACATGAAGGTGACCACCTCCACCGGCGCGGAGGCAGAGAAGCTGCAGTTCGACTTCCTCGAGTCTGGCAAGACGTACGACTCGCTGCTGGCCGACCTGCACATCTTCGCGGTGGAATCGCTGGCCAAGCCGGCGGTCATTCGCCGCAAGGTGCCGCAGCACGACGGGCTCTACTACGACGCCATCGCCAGCAAAAACGGCAAGACGGCGAAGGTGAACATGAAGGACCGCCGCAGCGCCGCGGAGGCGATGGGCGCCATCTCGGCCGCTGAGCGTGAGCGGGCGGAGCTGCTGGCGCAGCAGGAGAAGGAGAAGGCGGAGGAGGCGTCCAAGATCAAGCAGGCGATCGACGAGCAGCGCGACGCCTACATCAAGGAGAACGCCAAGGCTCTCACCGAGGCCCGGAAGCTGATCGACGAGCAGGTCGCCATGCGCACCCACCACGCCGCGCAGCAGACCCTGCTCGAGTCGGCGGCTCGCAGCAACCAGATTCTCGAGGAGGAGGCCGAGGAGTGGGCCGCGCTGCAGCTTCACTACCTGCAGGAGCACCGCAACTCGTGCATGAAGGAGGTGTCGACCAGCTCCGAGCGGCTGGAGGTGGTCTCACGCGAGGTGAACCGCCAGCGCCTGGCCGCCGCATCGAATGAGACGCCGGAGACGGCGGCCGATGATGCCCGCTACGCGCTCTCGACCTGGACCCACTGCAATGCGAAGCGCTTCTTCTCCAACTGCATGGAGCTGCGCGAGGACCAGATGTGCTTCCTTAGTGTGTCGCGCGGCAACGGCACGCTGGAGCGGTGGAAGAAGAGCAACGCGCAGCTTCTGCAGAAGTTCACGGACGATAACTCTGTGTGAGCTACCTGTACCACGTGGAAAGCTATGGGAAAATCGGGGGTAAGAAAACGAAACAAAAACCACGGTACGCACGGAAAAGGCGAAGAAAAAGGCGAGGAGAAAGTGTTTTGTTTTCGGACCTGCAGCCCTTCTGTTCTTATTATTATTATTATATTTATGACGCTTCCACAGCCTCGTCACCGGACTCGGCTCGATTTATCTTCCAGGTGCCGTTGGGCGTGAGGCGATGGTTTCCGGCGTCAGCAGCCACCTGCCACGCGGCGTGCGCGTGCCGTCGTCCGCTAACACGTGAATGCCTTTTTTGTTCCGTTTTCGTCGCTGTTGCTATTTCGGTTGCCAAGAGAATTCCATGGGCTTCTTTCTTTTGCACGTGGTCGCAGGTATACGTTGTCTTTACCGCCATTCTTGTCTCTATACGTTGTTGATACCGCTTTCTGAAAAATACGTTTACTGTTTTTTTTTTTTTTGCGGTGCCGACAACAAGAGAGGAGCTCTGCGCGTAAGTGTGTGTATGTGTTTCCATTTCCGCGTTCGTCCTCGTCTTGTGTGCTCCCCTTCATTGTTCATTAGTTCACTCTTCCTTTCATTTATTCTCTTTACGTTGTAGAAGGGCGAGCGCGAAAAAAAAACCAAAAAGGGAGACTGCATCTGAGCAACAAAGGAGCAGCTGCCGTCTCTACAGGCGGCTATTTTTTTTTTTTTTGCTTTATCATTGTTTAACGGATCCCTCTCACTCTTGTCTGCTTTGCTAAGGACTGCGGAAGAGTGTAGGCAGAGAGCATCGGAAGAAGAAGACGGCGTACTCCGTGGACGTGGATAAATAGTGGGGAATGCCCACCAGTTGACTTGGTGGTGTGTGCGCTCTGACCACTGTGTGTCTCCGTCTTGACTTCCTTAGCTTTTTTTTTTTTTTCTACTCTTCCTCAGCCATTTTCGTTGTTGTTGTTGTGCTGACCGACATTAACAACTGAGGTCCGCACCTCCTGCTCAGATCCTACCACGTAGAGGGACTTCGCATTCTCGTTTGACGGCTGTCCAACAGTATCCATTATCTTATTTGTCGTCGCCGCTTGCTCTTTTTTTTTTATTGTTGCGTACTTTCCTTTTCCGCCTTTGTTTTTTTCTCTTCCCTATCGCTACCACCCTTGTAATTGCAAGATGGAAAGATGGGAGTTGTGTTTATGCTTGTGGTCAGCGGTGTATGTGAAATGGGGGAGACTTTGTACGAGTATGCATCCCCCTCCCCCTTTTCTGCGAACAATCACACACCGTCACGGCACGGCTATTCTACAGTATTTTTGTTATCGTTTTCTTTTTTCTCACTTTGCGGGGAGAAGTAAAGCGGCGGTGTTGCGAGTTGTTTGTTCTCATGTTTTTCTTTCTAATGCTGCCCCCTTCTCCAATCAATTATGTTGGTGGTCTTCTCTCTATCTACGTCTGCATCGCACTTTCCACATCTTCTCTACACCCTTTTTTTTGCGTGGTCTCTCCCGTCGAGAGAAGGGAAAAAGAATTGCATATATATTCATTTATTGGTATTTCTGGTATTTTTTGAAAAGCGTTTTTTTCTCTGTTGATTTTCTTTTACTCCAATTTCATTGTCGTTGTTCTTTCCTTTTCTCTTTTGGTCCTTCTGACGTTGTACTCTCCTTTTTTTTTTATTGTGTTGCTGTCTGGTTTTTTTTTTGTCAAAGACGCCATATGCAGCGTCGTGCTTGCCTTCTTTTTATTTCTTTTATTGTTCTCCTCCTCCTTTATTGATCCTCTCTGCCTTTTCTATTGGCGTTATCCTTCCTTTTTATTTATTTTTGTATTGCGTCTCTCATTTTTGCTCTTGTGTGGTAGATGAAAAGCAAAGAAAAAAAAAAAACATATTGCGGCAAGGTGAGACGGGGCTCTAGACTTTTGCCTTCGCCCATCCGTGTTGTGGCGATGGCGAGGAGCAGGTAAAGCACGTGTCTTTCATTTTTACTTACCGGGCATGATACTCTCTGCGTTTTCTTGCTTTAAAGGCGGTGAAGTGCTGATTTGAGGGAAGCGGGTTCTCTGTCGCGAAGAACCGCATTGTAGACACCAACAAATCAACTCTCTCGCGTCGAGGAAAACTGCACGTGGGTTCTCAGACGGCTGCACCCCTGAGCGCGCGTGGGGGAGAAGAGAAGGACGTCGAGTAAGTGGAAAAAGCCTCAGTGCCGCGGCGCTACAAAGCTCACTGGCGCCTTCTCTCTAGGAAGGAAAGTGTTTCCTTTCTCCCCCTTTTTTTTCTCCCCACCGTGAGGTGTTGTCTGAACGCACAGCTTGAGCGCAAACGCAAACCCTTTCTCTTCCTGGTGAGGCGGGCGAGGCAAAACACAGAGATAGACAAACAACAAACAATCAAAAAAAACCTTAGAGAGCAAAGTGGCGCAAAATATATATGTTGTCTTGAGTGTGGGGAACTGACGCAGCCACACGTATGTGTCCTCTGCGGGCACCCACGTTTAAAAAAGGAAGGCACATGAGTTCTAGCTTTGCTTTCAGACACTTAGTGTGTGTGGGTGTGTGCACCGCAGACGCCGCCGTCTTACCGCTTTCTCCTTTCTAGTGTGCGGAGAAGGGAGAGAGGGGCGAGAGTGTGACTGTGCACTGGAGGTTGGACGGCGGCGTAGCGGACACTTGTCTAACGCTGTGGCACTCTCATCTCTTCCGCTCTTGAACCGAGGATGGCGGTACGGGAAGAGGAAGCAGCAAGGCGGCTTGATGGTAAACCCAGCTGCTCCGCATTTCAGGGCATTGTGGTCTCTTTTCTGCCTGCCATACGCGCTGTTCTCTCCCTCTCCCGCTCCTTGCGTACTTAAAGGCATCCAAGTGCACCATCCTTTTCTCCATTACTTCTCTACGTTCCACTTCTCTCTCCGCTTATTGTATAATCTTCCTCGTTTGTTTCCCCACTTTTCCCATTCTGCTTCACAACTGTTATTTGTCTTTTTCGTTCCTTCCACCACCAATGCGCAGCGATCTTTGCTTCTTTTTCTAAAATTATTTTTATACGTGCCGTGCGTGTGCAAATTTGGCTGCCATGGTGTCGTGCTCCTCGTCGACAGGGACGCTCTCGCCGATTCTTGGGCACTCGCTGCACGAGAGGAAGGGTACTGATTCACTGCTACACAGTGTGGTGGCTGACCTACGTGCGTCCGCGTATTTGCAGCACAACGGACCCGCACATGGGGTGGGTGCTCCACTCTCCGCGGCAACGATGGCGGCTGCGGCTGCGGCGGCAGGGCACGTGACGGCGTCTCCCGCCTTCCCATTCGACGCGGTCACTGGGGACTTTGCGCTGACCAAGGCGACAGTGCTCGTGGTCGACCTCGACGCGGTGGTGCACGACTGCGTGCGAGTAGTGCGGTGGTGTGCGGCAGCGGCGGCCTTGCCCGCCACGGGGCACGCCG
This sequence comes from Crithidia fasciculata, assembly GCA_000331325.2. NCBI lineage: Eukaryota > Euglenozoa > Kinetoplastea > Trypanosomatida > Trypanosomatidae > Crithidia > Crithidia fasciculata. Next base: position 1,748,322 of record CM003407.1, read on the forward strand.
TTCCCACCCTCTCACAGCTGCTGTGCTGCTTCCTCGAGACGGTGCGTCGCATTGCAGTCAAGACGGGTCTGCAGGTGGAGCTGGTGCTGGGCAATTGCAAGGACGCCTTCGCAGACCTCGACGAGATGCGGTGGGCTGCACCGGTAGAACATTGTACAGTGGCGTCACACAGCGTGCAAGGCACGGGGAGCGACGCGTGTGGAGGGCAGGCGTCTGCCTCAACTCCTCTCGATGCCTCTGCTTCGTTGGTCGAGGCAGCAGCTGTGTGGCTTCAGGTGTACCAGACCCTGGTGCTCTTTCTCGCTGGTGGTGGGAGTGGGGTGGGCAAAGCAGTGTCCTTCTACACCACCGCGGAGCCTGGCTGGACAGGGGCGGCGGTGCGGGTGCGCCATCTCAGCGAGACCACCGCAGCCCTCAACTTGCAACTGTTTCCCCTACTCTGGTCGACCGACCCGCGTGCCTTTTTTGCCACCGCCAGCACAGACGTGGTGGTCTCCTCCTGGCTCCTCTACGCCAGTCTCGAGGCGGGGCAGTTGTGCGGGCGGCCGCTGCCCGCGTGGCTGCTGCTTTCAGACGGTGCACTCGAAAGCGGTGCCGCGACGTCCCAGACACTGCTTGCGGCGTGGTGCGGCCCGTCAGGTGCGCTGCCGGAAAGGCTGCTGATCCGCCACGCGCCGTGCACGGCCCGCCGGCTTGGCGTGACGTCCGCCGCCTACCTCCCTTCTCTCTACGCATTGCTTTTCCTACACGACACGCGACGCGCCGCCGCGGCTGCCCGAGACGCGCAGTGCGCCTCGTCCAAGGGCACTGCTGCGTCTCACGCGAAGGCAGAGGTGGCGCGTGCGGTGGCGATGGTAAACCACTACGGCGGCACTCTTCACAGCGACCTCGTGCAGCAGTGGGCTGCTGGGATGGAGGCTTGCCAGGTACTGCAATCAGGGCAGCCGTCCGTGCCTTTCAACACGACTCCGCAAGTCGCAGGGGATCTCGCAGCCCTTCTCTGGACGGCGCAAGGTGCGCTCTCCACGGTGACGGCGCGGGATATCTCGTCGTCGGGCCGCCACCTGCGTGCTATCTGGGTCGGCGGGCAGTGGAAGACGCGAGGGCCGCCGCCGCTGTCGTGCGCGCTGGGCACCGGCACCCTTTCTTATTCAGCCATGACCAAACCCCTCGCCCACGGAGCCACCGGCGAGGCAGCTTCAGTCTCACCGCAGGCCGAGGCAGGTGTGGGGGCGGCGACGGCGCACCTGCGTCCCCTCCGTCAACAGCTTCTGCGTCTCTCGCGTCACGTCTTCGACGCAACGTGGCAGTCGAAGGACGGCGCGGGCAGCGAGTTGGCAGACGTCGAGAGCGGCATTGCTGCGGCGATGGGCCGCAGCGTCTACCTCAGTTGCCTTCTCGCCGAGCCGCTCGGTGAGGCCGTCGCCTCGACTGCCGGGCCCAACCCACCACACCACCCCGCAGTGAGAGCAGCACGCGACGCGACGCCTCTGCCGGCGTGGCCGTTGGCGTTCCAAACGCGCGGTTCTCTCGACGATGTCCGCGAGCGAGTGCGGCCAGCGGCCCAGCTCACCCTGGTGGCTCTCTCGCTGCTCTGGTGTCGACGGCTGTGGAGCGAGGAGACGTGCCTTCGCGTGTACGGCTTCTATCTCGCCTACTGCGAGGCTGAAGGGGCTACAGCTGCGGGTGAGGCACATGCAGCTGTGCACTCTAACGTTGCCGCGAGGGCCGAGTCTGACGCCCACGACGTCCCCTGCGGCGTTACGGGTTGTGAGGTGGCGACGTGGTGGCACGCCGTATCCTGCGTGACGCTCTACCATTCTCTGACCACCCGTATCGTGCACGAGCCGCTCCATCGCCCAGCCGACGGCGCTTTGCCGAAGATGCTGAGCGAGCCGCAGAGCGTCTTCACGGGCTGCTTGCCTGGCGCTTCGTACGGCGCGGCTGACCCGGTGTCCTTTAGCGGCTATTTAAAGAGCCGAGGTTTCCTGCTGTCGTGTTGCAGCGGGAGCGGCGACCACTCGCTAACGCTCAGCCCTCAGGGTAAGAAGGGGCAGGAGTCGGACGGCTCAGGCACCGGCGAGTGCCCCCTGCAGGTCATGACGGCAGCGCGCCTGGAGCGGCTGCGGCACGTTCTTCCTAGCCCCGCGTGCTGCGACGAGGTCGTGCACGGGCATCACATCTTTGAGCTACTAAGCTCTACGCTGCACACTCCGTAGGAAAAATATCTTGGAAGTAAACCGCTGGAAAAAAAAAAAACAATTTATTCAGAAATGCATTGCAACCTCTTTGACGCGATTAGTTTACGCTCCCTGCGAGAGCCACTGCGTCGCCCCGTTTTTGGTGGTGCGGTTAACTGCTCTTACTAATATATATTTTTTCTGTTGTTGTCGAGGAACCCATGAATCAAAAATGAGATATTTTCTTTTTCGGGCACACATCTTTGCCCTCTTAAACAACCCATGCCACCACGAAAATCGCATTCCAGCCGCAGAGTAGGAGAGGACGCACATCACAAAGAACTAGGCACAATAGCCGTGTGATACGCGTTACTGTAGTACGTGATGGTGGCGGCTGATGGTGCGATGACGCTGCTGCCCCGATGCTGCTTGGTGACCGCTTGATGTGCCACACAATGCCTTCTGCGTCTTTGCCCATCCCAATCTCTCTTCCTTCGCCCCCCTGTCCCTCCTCGCCTTGCCGGAAACGAGGCGCAACTCTCTCGCCGCCCCGACTCACAAACGTTCTTTTACTCGCTAATCGAGAATACCCTTTCATTTTTACTGACGCGATTCTCTTTCCCTTCCCTCTTCTCTTGTTTTTTTTTTTCGTGTTTCTCTACGTCTGCCATTGTTGACACACGCCAGACGTCTGGACAGCCTCACCAGCGCCTTTTTTTAGTACACCCGCGCACACGTACACACACACACACACACACCAAAAATCCTGAAAGCGTTTCTTTTTTCCTTCTAACGCGCGCGTTTGCCTTTGCATTCGCCGTCTCCTCTTTCTTCTCCTCTCAGTCACACACGGAAGTGCTGCGCGGCACCTTACGCCGCGCTGCTTCCTCCTTGCACGATGAAGTTCTCTTCTTTTCAGACGCCCATGGCGCCGGTTGCGCTCTACGCGGACGGCTACGACCACGGAATTATTCGCCTGCGCGTGAAGCCGGATGTGGAGTGGGTGTGGGAGGTCCCGGAGGTGGTGGTTGCACATCCGATCGCGGAGTCCGCTCTGTCGGTGCGGGAGGAGGGCGGGACGCACGCGATCTCAAACGGCGCGTCCACGCTCGCTGTGACGCGCGACAACGACAGCCTGCACTTCACCTTCACCGCCGGTGGCGCGGAGGTGGCTGCCGGGTTTGTGGAGCTGCGCGACGTGGAGGCGCCCGCTGCGGAGCTACGCTTCCCCGCTGCCAAGAGGCTCTACGGCCTGCCGGAGCACACGCAGGACCTCGCGATGAAGAAGGGTGAGTCCTACCAGCTCTTCAACACGGACGCCTTTGAGTACCCGATGCAAAGCGGCGAGCCAAAGTACGGATCAATTCCCTTTCTGATGGCGTACTCGGCCTCTGCCACGACCGGTGTGCTCTTCCTGAACTCGTCAGAGATGCTGGTGCGCATCCTGGACCGCCCTGGCGCGCCTGCAGTGCGGTGGACGGCGGAGGTCGGCATCACGGACCTCTTCTTCATTCCCGGACCGACGCCCGCGGCTGTGCAGCGCCATCACGCTCACATAACCGGCCCCACCTTCTTTCCCCCGTACTCCGTGCTTGGGTACCACCAGTGCCGGTGGAACTATATGACGCAGGACGAGTGCATGTCTGTGGAGGCGGGCATGTCCGGCGCTGACATGCCATACGACGTCCTCTGGCTGGACATCGAGTACTCTGCCGACAAGAAGTACTTCCAGTTCGACCACGACGCCTTCCCCGACCCGAAGGCTTTGCTGGACTACCTCGTGTCGCGTGGCCGCAAGATGGTGACAATCAAGGACCCCCACACCAAGACCGCGGCGGGCTGGGAGGTGTACGACGAGGGTGTGGCGGGAAACCACTTTATACGAACGCCCGATGACTCCGGCAACTTCGAAGGCGACTGCTGGCCCGGCAACAGCTGCTGGCCGGACTTTCTGCAGCGCCGCACCCGCGAGTGGTACGCCACGTTCTTCCACGATGACAGGTGTGAGTGCGGTGGCCGAAACACGTACACATGGGTTGATATGAACGAACCCGCTGTGTTTCACGGCTACCGTGAGCGGACCATGATCAAGGAGGCGCTACACCACACGGACGACGGGCGGGCTGTGCAGCACCGCTACCTGCACAACATCTACGGCTTCTTAAGCGTGTTGTCTGCCGCGCAAGGGTGTCTGGAGGCTGCGGGCCCTGGAGTGGAGCAGGAGCGTCCGTTCATTTTGACGCGCAGCTTCTTTGCGGGCAGCCAGCGTCTGTGCGGTATGTGGGCAGGCGACAACATGTCCCGCTGGGACCATCTCCAGGGAACGGCGCCGGAGTTGCTGGGCTTGTCGCTGTCCAACTACCCGTTCTGCGGTGCGGATGCGGGTGGCTTTCTGCGCGAGCCGACCAGTGAGCTCTTCCAGCGGTGGTTCCAAGCCGCGGTATTCTACCCCTTTTACCGGGGCCACGCCAACATGGACACCCGCCATCGCGAGCCCTACGTGTGGGAACCCGCGGCACGCACCCGCATTCGTGCGGCGCTGAACCTTCGGTACACCCTCATCCCCTACCTGTACACGGTGTTCTACCACGCACACCACAACGGCGACACGGTGCTCCGGCCGCTCTTCTTTGAGTTTCCCGACGAGGAGGACTTGGCGGAGGTGCAGAACTCGTTCATGTTCGGGCCGTCGCTGCTCGCGTGCCCCGTTGTGCACAGCGAGGCGAAGACGGTGGAGGTGTGTCTGCCGAGGAGCGCGCTGTGGTACGAGTACCCGAGCGGCCGCAAGGCTGCTGGTGCGGGCGTGCAGACGGTGCCGGTGACGATGGACTCTATTCCGATGTACCTTCGTGGTGGCCACGTGCTGCCTACAAAGGCGCAGAAGCGCGCTTCAACCGCGTTTGCCGTGAACGACCCCTTCACGCTGCACGTCGCGCTCGACGCCCACGGCGGCAGTGCCGGCGACCTCTACCTGGACGACGGAAAGACCTTCCAGTACAAGCACGGGCGATTCGCTCACCGTGTCTTCCGGTTCGCGAATGGCAAGCTGTCGTGCAGTGCCGCGTCGGAGGGGCAGTTTTCCGCACCCAACACGGTGGAGCGCGTGGTCATCTACGGCGCTACCGCCGGTGCGGTGAAGTCCGCGAGCGCCAACGGAGCGTCGCTGCCCGTGACGCTGCATGGCGAGACCGTCTCCATCGACGTCCGCGGCACACCCCTGCGTGTGGATGAGGACTGGACAATTGCGTTCCAGTAGCGGGGGGAGGAGATGCGTGACGCGCGTGGTTGCGTGTGCGGACCTAAGGCGAGTTCACACGCCAATTCCATTTTCTTTTTTTTCTTTCTTCGTTACGCGACAACTTTTTTTTTTTTCTCAGCGTCAGCATCAAAACGATAATGTCGCTCTTCTCGTCAAATTGCGGGGTGGTGATTCTGGCACCAAATGTCTGTTTCGCTGTTCCGCAGGTCAATGCAATGCCGCGCTTGACGAAGAGACATACTGCAGTTCACAACACCGTCAAAATTTATACATATATAATACTTTCTTTAATTTTTTCAGGTCCCCGTCTTTTCTTTGTTCTTATCGGTTTTTGTCGGTGCTTTAGCACTCCTATCGTTACATATGCTCAGTAGTGCAACACGGTTGCATTCTACACACACATATGATTCTACTCAGTTCTCTTTGGTTTCCGCATCGGTGGGTTTGATCCCGTCATCTAATTCTTTTCTTTTTTTCTTTAATCTACCGCTGTTGCCAACGGAATGATCTCTGCGCACTTGAGGCGTAGCCGTCTCTTTTTACATGCACGGTCACACATGCTTAGTGGACATGGAGCTGACGAGTTTGATAGTTGAAAGGGCTTCTTCAAGCCTCATACGAGCCGCGTCAACGTACTCATGAGCTACCTCACGCTGTGGCGCTCTTCGTGCGTGTGATGTGAGAAGGGTTAGCAGAGCGGCACGGAGTGTGGGGGCTGTGGTGCGGGGAGAGTGCAGGAGGGCAAGGGGATACGTGAGACTGTCGCGAGGGTCTCACGCGGATGCTGCGGCTGCTGTGCTTTACGTTGACGAGAGTGCGTTCCGCGCTTGTGTGGAGGTGTTGCTATTGGTGCGGTCGGACAAGACGATGTGCCGTCCTCCTTCTTCTCCTCGCATAGTTTGCCTTTTTTAAATCTTTTCAATGACTACTTCATCTCGAAAGAAAAACAAGAAGAAACGCATTATATTCACTGTCGCATTTTTTCTATATATATATATGAAAGCCCTACCTTTCGTAAGGCAACAACAAAAAAAAAAAGAGAATACACACGTACGTTTTCTTAAGCTTCTACTATTCACTTTTTTAGCAGACGTTAAAAAAAAAGAAAAAACCAGAACGACAACAAGGAAGAAAGATGAATCTCTTGTTTTATTGTGTAAAGCGCAAGAGCTTCAAGCGGCTCAACTACGGCTGCAAGACAGATTTCCAGAATCGAAGTCGCGCCAGATGCTCCGAAATGACGTACACAAGGATGCAATGAGAGCTGCCAGAAAAAAAAAAACAATACATTTGCACAGGTCGTTGACTGAGAGCGTGTATGAAGGGAAGTGTTTTGCGCCACACCTTCTCTGCAAAGCGACTTAAGTGAGCTATTTTTCTACCCCACAATTTTTTTTTTTGAGTTTGGGAGCAACTTTTCTCTTTGATGCATCCTGTGCTACTTAACTGCCGGCACCGCGCAGGGCAGCTGCAAGGCCAGCATCGTCACCGGGTTTTTTGTCTTTCTCCGATGCGTGTAAAAAAGACGCTCTTAAAATGTGGATAAAATGCTATCACGTTTCTCTGCCATCGGTTTTAAGCGTTCTCTTTCGACGATTGTCTTTCTTTTTTCCGGCAGCCTCTTTGGTACACAAACACAAACCACTTTTCTCTTCTCTCCTTCCCCTTTTGATTTTATCGTTCCGTATGACACTGAAATGAAGTTAACCTAATCAGCTCTTCGACGAACCATAAACAAACCAAAAAACACGTTTTCTTTTAAATAAGCCTTATCACTGGGCATCATTACAGCACAGCAAAACATAAAGCACCTTTGTTCACCTTGTCCAAGCACGCGCCACATTCTCCTTTAACGGCAACTCCAAGTCTCTCCGCACATCATCCACCACTTCTCTCCTCGCCCTACTTCTTCCACCCCCTTTTCCTCCATTTGCAATGTCGCAGCACTCGAATAGTACCGAAGACGCTGCGGCGCGTGAGATGCGCCAGCAAGGCGAGGCGGCACGCCCGGTGCGCGCTGCTGGCATTGTGCAGCCGATATCCCCGGAGGACGAGGAGGCCCTTGCCATGCAGAAGCTTGCCGCGGACGAGGGCAACGTGAGCCCCGCCGCCGGAGTCGGAGGTGGACAGCCTGCAGGGCGTGAGTTACGTGGTGGCTTCTTTCATTGGAAGGTTGCGCGCCACGTCGTATTCCTCATCCTTGCTGGGCTGGCCAAGGCTTTCCCTACCGGCATCAACGGGCATCTTTGCCACTCTGCAGGTCTACTCGGAGCAGTGCTCGCTGTACACGACGGCGGAGGCGTGCGCCAACGTGCTGAACCAGGACTGCACGTGGCGGGACGGAGCGTGTGAGTGGACCGTGGGCATGTGCTCGACGCTGGCGCTTGAGGACTGCCACGACACGGGGTACATGCACTGCCACTACGAACTACGGCAGCGGGAGCGTGTGTGAACCAGGCCGGCTTCTCGTCGCTGTACTCCGGTATCTTTGCCTGCGCGACAATGGTGGTGGGCATCTTCCTCGGCCCCCTCGCTGGTGACTTCCTGGCGTTCTTCCACCACCGCAAGGCCTTCATGTTCGGTGGGTTTCTGTTCCTCGTGAGCGCGATCATGCAGCACGTAGGCGTTGCGACGAACGAGTACTGGGCATCGACGATCGGTCGCTTTCTGGTTGGCGCTGCGCAGCTGTTCATTTGCGTGCCGGCGATGGTGTACGTGAACCAGAACGCCCCTGACCGCTACAAGCAGGTGCTGACGTCCTTTTTCTGTGTGACGCTGAACCTCGGTACTACTGCGCTTGCCGCCATCATTGGTGGCGGCATGGTCCTCGGTGTGAGCTTTGGCGGCAAGGGCGGGGATCTGTACGCCATATTCCAGGGCTACCTCGCGCTCTCGACGGCCGTGGGCGTGATCACTGTGCTGATGGGCTATTTCATCGAGGAGAGTCCGTACTGGGCACACGAGCCGGAGGAGGGAGCGGACGCTCCTCACGATGCGAAGGATCAGGGCCCCGGTGCTGATTCGGAGAGGGTGGTGGAGGGCAACGAGGCCGACCTGCTGAAGCGCGTGGACGAGATGGAGAAGAAGCACGGCATTGACATTGGAGAGTACAGCTGGGGATCGATGCTGCCTCGCCTGCTGGTTGGTCTTGCGGTTGCCGGTATTGTGCAGCTTACGGGTATTACCGCTTTCATGAACTACGCACCGACCATCACCGGCAATGTCGGCTTCAACCCAATGGTTGGCAACATCGTGCTGAACATCTGGAACGTCTTCTCCGCTGCCTGCTCGCTGGTCATTCTCGCACTGACGAGCAACCTGCGGGCCGTGTTCCTCTTCGGCACTACTGCTGCGTCCGCTGCCTGTATTGTGATGGGCATCGTGACCATGCCTGGTGTCGTGAAGAGCGATAAGGCGCGCAACGGTGTGTCGATTGCCGCCATTGCCGTGTACCTGCTTGTGTTCCAGTCGTGCATCGGCTGCTCCTTCTACCCCCTTGCGCAGGAGATGTTCCCGCTGTCGTTCCGCCCGCGCGGCTCCAGTGTGATGGCTACGTTCCAGATTGTGTTCGCGTTCGTCATCAGCGTGTTCTTCCCGATCGCCAAGGAGGGTCTGTCGGGTGGTGCGAGCGGGAACCAGAACAAGGGTGTTGCCATTGTGTACCTCTTCTTCGGCGTGATCGGGTTCGTCGGCCTGGTGATTGTGTTCTTCTTCCTGCAGCCGTGGACTGCTGCGGACGAGCGCCGCCACCGTGAGAAGCGTGGCATGAAGGTGGCGGATGCTAACGCTGCCCCCGAGGAGCCTGTGTCGGTGACGAACTGATGCTAACAGTCCCGCGACCGTGTTGGCGCACGTGTGCTGGTGAGCTTTGTGGCTCCCACTCTCACTCCCGTGTTGCTTTGTGAGGGTGCGGTGGCATTGGACAGGTCACTTGCGTGTGCGCTGCTGCAAGCGCGTGCGTGTCACTGCACCGCCACGATCTTCTGTTCTATGCATTTCATGCCGCTGCGCCGCTGCTTGTGTTTGCAGGCCGGCGTAGCAGTGTTGCGCCGACGAGAAGCCCTGTGGGGAGTGGGAGGGGAGGACGAGCGAGCAGGGGCTTTTGCGTCAGCAACGCCACTCTGCAGCTGCTGCCGCTGATGCGTCACAGTCTGCCCTGGGGTTGCTCTTGACCCCAGCTGCGCTTCCTTCCTGTCGCTAATTTTTCCACCCCATCGATTGTTTAACCTGTAGCACGCTGTTTTCCCACTAAATGTCTTTTTTTTTTCTTTCATACCACCAGCGAGACGATCGCGACATCCTTTTTGTACTCTGCCTGTGAATTGGCATCTGGTCTTCTATTAGCCACTGTTGCAGTCCCCGACAAGGGTTGTGCCCTACTCCGCGTGTGCGTGGCGCTGCGGGAGTGGGGACTCCCCCTTCGATAGGCAAGAAGGCACCAGTTTTGCTTGCCGTTCGCTGTCTCCTCACTCTTTCTTTTTTCCTTCGGCCGACTGTCGTGTAGGCTCTGCGTCCGTGGGTCGCCGAGGCCGTTGCGTACATGTGGGTGAAGGAGGTTGCTTGTGAGGCAGCCAGGCTACAACCAGGTGCGGATACGTCTCGAGGACTACTTTCTTGTTACTTTTCTTCTTTTCCCCTTCGAACACCGTTGCGTCTTTCCAACGTAGAAGCGGTGTTGACTAGTTTTTGCCTTTTCCTACTTTGGGACCGATAGTTTAATTCCTCCAAAACGCATTTTTTCTGTTATTTTTTTTTCTCTTTATCATCTCTGAGCAAGGCTCGGCCCAGAAAGCTGACAGTGGCACCTCTCTCTTTGCACCTGCGCGGGTTAGTGGTGCGTGCATGTGTGGGAAGTAGCGCGGCGGACGCTGTGCCCGGGCACACCAGGCCGAAGCTGCCGGGACGGGGTTGCTGCGCGCGCGCCTGTGGATGCGTGTCGCGAGCGGTGAGAGGCGTGCACAGGCGCGACAGCGTCCGGTGTTGCCCACGTCAGCACAACAACAAAAAAATCTTTCTCACTTTCTTTTTTCACGACTGTTGGTTTCCCGGAAGGAGAAAACAAACAAAATTCTTAACGGGTGTATGTTGGGGAGTGTGTCTTAATTGTGCGGTGGATCCTGTACGAGGCTGTTGTAGTGAGCAGATTTTACAGGATCTCCGGGAATCGAATGACCTCTCTCTTTGTCTCTCCTTGGTTGCGCCTCTCAACGTTTTGTTTGGTGTTTGAGCCTTTCGTTAAGGAAAGCTAGCTCTTTGGAAGCCGTCGCGAAACAGCTATTATCCCTGACAATGACCCATCTTCACGATAGGACGTGTGGTGGTCGCTGATTCACGTCGCGAGTTGACTCCCCCTTTTTTTTTAACTCTATTTTTTTGTTTCAGTCTGTCCGGTACAAAGCGTCCGGCCACGTGGAGTGGCTTGCAACGCGCAAAAAAAAACAAAAAAAGATGGAAAATTACTCAACACGCAAATGAGCAGAACGAGACACTGCGTGAGGCAAGGCGTGTGCGTGGCGTAGCCGCTGTTGTGAGGCGGTGTGTGGCCTGACCGGCGTGGCACTGGGCTGTGTGCTGTGTGGCCCGCGTGCCGAGCGGAGTCGCGCGCGGTGTCGTGGGGACGGTGCGGGTGTCCACGGCACGTGGTGGCGGCTGCGGCACCCCACGTCCGCGTTGCGGTGCTGCTGGCTCCGCTGGCTCCGCTGGCGCTGCTGGCGGCCACTTCGCCGTGCCGTTCTCCTGCCCTGCGATGCGCCGGGATCCTGTGGTCCGTGGTTGCTTCTGTGGTGCGCAGCGTTCCGCCCCTTCGTTTCTTCACCTCTTCCCTGCCTCCCCCCTATCCCCCTCTCTCACTTCGTCCGTGCGCTGCTGCGCTGGCGTGAACACACCGCTGGCCCCCGCAGATTAACAGCACAGCTAAACAAAACCACCGTGCCAAAGCAACGAGGCCAACCGCCACCTTCTCTTGCTCTCGCGTACTCCCACTCTCTCCCACTTCCAGTCCTCTAAGCACCGCGCACCGTTGCAAGCCGGCATACCCATGGCAGATTACTCGGCCCGGGAAGACGCTGAGGCGCGTGAGATGCGCCAGCAAGGCGAGGCGGCACGCCCGGTGCGTGCTGCTGGCATTGTGCAGCCGATATCCCCGGAGGACGAGGAGGCCCTTGCCATGCAGAAGCTTGCCGCGGACGAGGGCAACGTGAGCCCGCCGCCGGAGTCGGAGGTGGACAGCCTGCAGGGCGTGAGTTACGTGTGTGGCTTCTTTCATTGGAAGGTTGCGCGCCACGTCGTATTCCTCATCCTTGCTGGGCTGGGCCAAGGCTTTCCTACCGGCATCAACGGCATCTTTGCCACTCTGCAGGTCTACTCGGAGCAGTGCTCGCTGTACACGACGGCGGAGGCGTGCGCCAACGTGCTGAACCAGGACTGCACGTGGCGGGACGGAGCGTGTGAGTGGACCGTGGGCATGTGCTCGACGCTGGCGCTTGAGGACTGCCACGACACGGGGTACATGCACTGCCACTACGACTACGGCAGCGGGACGTGTGTGAACCAGGCCGGCTTCTCGTCGCTGTACTCCGGTATCTTTGCCTGCGCGACAATGGTGGTGGGCATCTTCCTCGGCCCCCTCGCTGGTGACTTCCTGGCGTTCTTCCACCACCGCAAGTCATTTATGTTCGGTGGATTTCTGTTTGTGGTGAGCGCGGTCATGCAGCACGTAGGCGTTGCGACGAACGAGTACTGGGCATCGACGATCGGTCGCTTTCTGGTTGGCGCAGCGCAGGTGTTCATTTGCGTGCCGGCGATGGTGTACGTGAACCAAAACGCCCCTGACCGCTACAAGCAGGTGCTGACGTCCTTTTTCTGTGTGACGCTGAACCTCGGTACTGCGCTTGCCGCCATCATTGGTGGCGGCATGGTCCTCGGTGTGAGCTTTGGCGGCAAGGGCGGGGATCTGTACGCCATATTCCAGGGCTACCTCGCGCTCTCGACGGCCGTGGGCGTGACGACTGTGCTGATGGGCTACTTCATCGAGGAGAGTCCGTACTGGGGACACGAGCCGGAGGAGGGAGCGGACGCTCCTCACGATGCGAAGGATCAGGGCCCCGGTGCTGATTCGGAGAGGGTGGTGGAGGGCAACGAGGCCGACCTGCTGAAGCGCGTGGACGAGATGGAGAAGAAGCACGGCATTGACATTGGAGAGTACAGCTGGGGATCGATGCTGCCTCGCCTGCTGGTTGGTCTTGCGGTTGCCGGTATTGTGCAGCTTACGGGTATTACCGCTTTCATGAACTACGCACCGACCATCACCGGCAATGTCGGCTTCAACCCAATGGTTGGCAACATCGTGCTGAACATCTGGAACGTCTTCTCCGCTGCCTGCTCGCAGATCATTCTCGCACTGACGAGCAACCTGCGGGCCGTGTTCCTCTTCGGCACTACTGCTGCGTCCGCTGCCTGTATTGTGATGGGCATCGTGACCATGCCTGGTGTCGTGGAGAACAGTCAGGTTCGCAACGGTGTGTCGATTGCCGCCATTGCCGTGTACCTGCTTGTGTTCCAGTCGTGCATCGGCTGCTCCTTCTACCCTCTTTCGCAGGAGATGTTCCCGCTGTCGTTCCGCCCGCGCGGCTCCAGTGTGATGGCTACGTTCCAGATTGTGTTCGCGTTCATCATCAGCGTGTTCTTCCCGATCGCCAGGGAGGGTCTGTCGGGTGGTGCGAGCGGGAACCAGAACAAGGGTGTTGCCATTGTGTACCTCTTCTTCGGCGTGATCGGGTTCGTCGGCCTGGTGATTGTGTTCTTCTTCCTGCAGCCGTGGACTGCTGCGGACGAGCGCCGCTACCGTGAGAAGCGTGGCATGAAGGTGGCGGATGCTAACGCTGCCCCCGAGGAGCCTGTGTCGGTGACGAACTGATGCTAACAGTCCCGCGTGCTTTTTATCGCACGAATCTGTTGCTGGCGTGCCCTCTCTGTTTTACACTTGGTTCCCACTGCGCGTCCACTTAAGTACTTTCTGTTGCATTTTTGCACTGATGACAGGCACGATGGTGGTGCGGTTGTTGTGTATTGATCGTTGTTCTCTTCGGCATAGTCGCTGTTCAGCGTTTTTCCTGACTGCAGTGATAAGTCTGATGGAACATTGTCCTTTAACGATGGTCGCCAGTGGTCACGTAAGTGGTAAAAACAAAAATCCGTAGCCAGTGGTGTCTAAAAGGAAAAGAAGAAATGGCTTTTTTATATGAATTGTGTTGTGTATTTGGGACTCGCTGTATTTTCGTCTTTGTCTTCGTGACGACAACGATCCGTTGCTTGTAAAGCCTTTTTTTTCCCCCTCTTTTACTCCATTTTCTTCGGCTTTTAGAGAGTTGAGCATGGTTTTATAATTACTTAAAAAAAAAAAACGCCTTTTTTTCTCGTAAACGATTGTGTGTTTATTAAGAAAACGGAAAACGCTTACACACAAATTTATCCGTATTTTTTTTCTCTTTCTCTCTTTTTTTTATAGTGTGAAGAAGCGAAAGCAAGCGTGCACTGCGAAGTACAGGGACGACGTTTTTTTCTTTGTGTGCACGTTTGCGCTGCGGAATCGCACGGTAATGGTTTCTGATTTATTGTTTCGTAGCTTTGCGCACACTCGCATTCACGAGTGTATTTTTCTTTGTTTTTAATGTGCACCCAGCACACGTCACGTTACGATCTAGTCGCAATGTCAAAGATATCACGTGTCTTTTTTTTCTCCGCATCTTAGGTTTTTTGTTTTCCCTTTCCTTGCTCTCTTCAACAAAACAACTATATAGATGCAAAAACGTGTGTGCTTGGTTTTTTTTTGACTGTTTTTCTTTTTTTTATGTTGAAAATGCGTCGCGGCCTTAGAATCCTCGAATTCTGCGGAGCACCGTTTGCACGTACGGGCACTGTGGATTTTACTTAGGTGATCAGCAATGAGCACAACTCTGTTCAAACCACAACTGTTGTCTAAGAGCGCTGCACTCCGCCGGCACTACTTTTCTATTTTTTTTTTCTTTCACCCGCAACAACCGCGGAACAAAACGTTTATTGTTTTTAGTTTTAGAAAAGAAAACAAAAAGGCCCCAAGAAAAGAGAAAACAACCTTTAAAAATTTTCGTTCACGGGCACCCGTTTTTCTTTTTTCGTCATTTCATTTTTTTTCCCCATATTATGCGTCTTGCTTGTGTGGGAAGTAGCGCGGCGGACGCTGTTTCCGAGCACACCAGGCCGAAGCTGCCGGGACGGGGCCGCTGTGTTGCGTGACTGTGGATGCGCGTCGCGAGCGGTGAGAGGCGTGCACAGGCGCAACAGCGTCCGGTGTTGCACACGTCAACATGACAACAACAACAAAAAAATTTTCCCACGTCATTCAATTTTGTGTATCCCCCTTGCGTCTTTCCAAGACTCCAAAGGATCACTCATTGAGTCGGCTCCCGACTACTCTCATTTTTTAATCATTTTAGTGGGGAGTCTGCGATGACCTGAATACACGCTTGCACTCACCCATCTTATTCAGTTGAACATCGAAGAGTCAATAAGTCTCTCGACACGAAGCGTGGTGGTCGCTAATTTGCGTCGCGAGTTGACTCCCCCTTTTTTTTTAACTCTATTTTTTTGTTTCAGTCTGTCCGGTACAAAGCGTCCGGCCACGTGGAGTGGCTTGCAACGCGCAAAAAAAACAAAAAAAAGATGGAAAATCACCCAACACGCAAATGAGCAGAACGAGACACTGCGTGAGGCAAGGCGTGTGCGTGGCGTAGCCGCTGTTGTGAGGCGGTGTGTGGCCTGACCGGCGTGGCACTGGGCTGTGTGCTGTGTGGCCCGCGTGCCGAGCGGAGTCGCGCGCGGTGACGTGGGGACGGTGCGGGTGTCCACGGCACGTGGTGGCGGCTGCGGCACCCCACGTCCGCGTTGCGGTGCTGCTGGCTCCGCTGGCGCTGCTGGCGGCCACTTCGCCGTGCCGTTCTCCTGCCCTGCGATGCGCCGGGATCCTGTGGTCCGTGGTTGCTTCTGTGGTGCGCAGCGTTCCGCCCCTTCGTTTCTTCACCTCTTTCCTGACTCTCCCCTATCCCCCTCTTTCACTTCGTCCGTGCGCTGCTGCGCTGGCGTGAACACACCGCTGGCCCCCGCAGATTAACAGCACAGCTAAACAAAACCACCGTGCCAAAGCAACGAGCTAAATTTCATATCTCTTTTCAACTCACATTGTTTTATTTCCGGCTAACAGGTACTGCACTACGCTGACAAGAAGTGAGGGGACACCGCTGAAAAAAAAAAGAAAAAAAGGTGTTCTTTTGTTGCTGGTGACCTTCTTCGCCCCAACGTCTTAGCAGCTCGCGAATGGCACCGTCGTCGTTTCATGAAAAGAAAAAAACAATCGACCAATGGGATGCAGAAATCTGTATCGAGGCGAAAGTTATGCGCGATGGGTCAGGTCGCTATCGTCAACACAGACCTGCAACAGCTCCTCTTTTTTTTCAGGGGGAGAAAAAATCGTGCCGTTGTGCATCAATATAGGGATTTTGTTTTTTCTATTGATTGCCAGTTTCAAAAGCTAGAGAGGTTGTGGACACTTGCCATTGGTTTCTTACTCTTTTGAAGAAAAACACTATTACGTTACCTCCTTTTGTACAAGCATTTCCCTCATCTTTGAAAGTATCTGCCTTCCTCACAGTACACAACTTGTTTCCTCGACATCTGATATTTGCCGTTAAACTCGGCAACAAATTCACAGCTCTATCTGCTTACCTGACTTAAAAACTTCCTACTCACTTTTAGAAAAGCACCGATCAATTAGTGTCTTCTTTTTCCGCCACTGCTATACCACTATTGCCACAGAAAAATACTCTAACACCTGCTCTTTTTTTTTTTCCTAAGTCGTTTCAATTTCTTTTTTGTGCATCTGGGAACCTTTCTGCTATCCACTTACTCCATATTGCTTTCTCTTACTGTGAAGAACCACCTTAAACGTTGGGCCTGTGCGTAGCTGCTCTCGCTCCCCCGTGGCTTTGTGGAACGAGCAGCCCAGCGGTGGTCACGGTGGTCACGGTGGGGGCGACCCGGGTGTGGTGCCGGACGCCCAGGCCAGTGTACCTCTTCGCCTGTCCGACCTAAGAGAGGCACTTGCCGCGGGCGTTGCGAGGCACCAGATTCTGGCGCTGGCACGTGACGGGGAGAAGGTCCACAGTGAGCGCTGTGTGGCGGTGTTGCGCGCTCCCTGTGGTCGTCTCTCGCGTTGCGGCACCCCGACGCGCACCACTGAAAGAAAACGACGCTCGTGTGGCCTGCACGTGATGAACGGCTGCGCGATTTGATCATCAAAAAAGAGAAAATAAGGTAAAAGCATGAAAAGAGCAAGGAGGGTGTGGTGCTCCGAAAGCAGAGCCCGTGCGCATGGCTGCACCGCTGGTGGGGTATGCGGTGGCAGCGAGATAGTGAGCGGCGCGCAGAGGGCCGCAAGCGTGGTTCCGGGGACTTGGCGCGGTGGCACTGTGCGGCGTTGGTGCCGGCGCCGCTGCCGTGCACCCCGGTACCCTCCGCCCACTCTTCTTCCCTCGGCACGGCGCGACAGAGCCGCATCTTTCCCTTTCCGTCTTTTCTCACCCGCCACCACTTCGCTCCCCCTCTCACCTCTCACCTCTCCCGCTCTCCACACTACCGCAACGCCGGCGCGGCCGACAGTATTTAAGCTTCCCACTAACGCCTCTAGTTTAAGTTACCTATCAAAACAGCAACAGTCACAACAAGACAAAACCACTGCCGCACACAGCACCAGGGAGCATCTAAGCAAGACTCCCCGCACTCCCTACTCTCGTTTCTCGTTTCAAAGCCGACCCCGCGCGTCGCAGCCATGTCGTACCAGCACATCGACATCGACAGGGTCATGTCGGAGCTGACCCTGGAGGAGAAGATCAGCCTCGTGGGCGGCAAGGACTTCTGGCGCACGCAGGACATCCCGCGCCTGGGCGTCCCGGACACGATGATGTGCGACGGCCCCACCGGGCTGCGCAAGACCGTGGACACTGCCCAGGGCAACGGTGCCAGCGTGCCCGCGACGTGCTTCCCCACTGCGGTGTCGCTTGCGTCGACGTGGAACCGCGCGGTGGTGGAGAAGGTGGCGGCTGCGATCGGCAAGGAGTGCCGCGCGGAGAACGTGTCGTTGCTGCTGGCGCCGGGCAACAACATCAAGCGGTCGCCGCTGTGCGGGCGTAACTTCGAGTACTACTCCGAGGACCCGTACGCGGCCGGCCAGCTTGCCGCCGCCTACGTGAAGGGCGTGCAGAGCCAGGGCGTGGGTGCAACGCTGAAGCACTACTGCGCCAACAACCAGGAGACGTACCGCTTCAGCATCAACGAGCTGATCGACGAGCGCACGATGCGCGAGATCTACCTCGCCGCCTTCGAGAGCATCGTGAAGGAGGCGCAGCCGTGGAGCATCATGTCCAGCTACAACCGCGTGAACAACGAGTACGTTGTGTCGAGCCGCCACCTCATCACAGACGTGCTGCGCGGCGAGTTCGGCTTTAAGGGGTTTGTCGTGTCCGACTGGGGTGCCGTGAGTGACCGCGGGGACTCGATCAACGCCGGCATGGACCTGGAGATGCCCAGCACGTGCGGCGCGACGGCGAAGCGCCTGATGGACCTCGCGAAGGCGGGCAAGCTGAACATGAAGGAGCTGGACGCGTGTGCGCGCCGCATGCTGGAGTTTGTGGACCGCGCGGCGGAGACGCTGTCGAAGGGTGCGCCGAAGTGGGACGTCGAGGCGCACCACGACATCGCGCGCGAGGCCGCGGCGGAGGGCATTGTGCTGCTGAAGAACGAGCACGCGGTGCTGCCGCTGCAGGCGTCGCAGAAGATCGCGGTGATTGGCGAGTTCGCGGAGAAGCCGCGCTACCAGGGCGGCGGCAGCTCCTTCGTGAGCGCGACCAAGACATCGGGCGCGCTGGCGGAGCTGCAGAAGCACGCGCCGGCGCTGCAGTACGCTGCCGGCTACCGCGTCGGCGCGGCGGCGGGCGACGATGCGCTGCATGCGGAGGCGGTGGCGGCTGCCGCGGGCTGCGACGTGGCGGTGGTGTTCGTCGGGCTGTCCGGCCTGGACGAGTCCGAGGGCTTCGACCGCGCGCACATGCGGCTGCCGGAGCACCACAACGCGCTGGTCGAGGCGGTGGCGGCGGCGAACAAGCACACGGTGGTGGTGCTGACCAACGCGTCGGCTGTGGAGATGCCGTGGGTGGGGAAGGTGCAGGCGATCGTGGAGGCGTACCTGCCCGGCCAGGCTGGCGGCCTCGCGGTGGCGGACGTGCTGCTGGGCAAGGTGAACCCGAGCGGCAAGCTGTCGGAGTCCTTCCCGCAGCGCGTGGAGGACACGTCGGCGTACCTCAGCTTCCCTGGCACGATGACGACGACGACCTACAGCGAGGGCATCTACGTGGGCTACCGCTACTATGACAAGCGCCGCACGGAGCTGCTGTACCCCTTCGGCCACGGGCTGAGCTACACCACCTTCGAGTACAGCGCGCCGCGCGTGGCGAAGGCGGCCTACGTGGACAGCGAGGACGTGCGCGCGGAGGTGACGGTGACCAACACCGGCAAGCTTGCCGGCGCCGAGGTGGTGCAGCTGTACGTGCGCGACGTGAAGAGCAGCGTGGACCGCCCGGGAGAAGGAGCTGAAGGGCTTCGAGAAGGTGCACCTCGCGCCTGGCGAGTCGAAGACGGTGAGCTTCGCGCTGGACCGCCGCGCCTTCGCGTACTACGACGTGGCGCGCAAGGACTGGGTGGTGGAGGAGGGCGACTTCGAGCTGCTGTTCGGGTCGTCGTCGCGCGACCTGCGCGGCTCGGCGCACGTCAAGGTGTCGCCTTCCGTACCGGAGCCGATCCCCCACTTCGACATCAACACGCCGATCGGCGCGATGCTGGCCAACCCCGCGACGGCTCGCTTCCGCGACGAGTTCGTGCCCGATTTCTCGAAGTTGGACATCTCCGAGGGACTGAGGGCGATGGAGATGGAGCAAATCAAGTTCCAGGCGCTACGCCGTCGCGTGTCGTTCTCTAATGGCGAGGTTGACTGGGACTGGCTGGACGCAAAGGTGGCGGAGATGAACGCCGCGCTTGCTGCGAGCAAAGTGCAGTAGTGTGCCACCGGGTCGTGGAGGCCGCTGTGCTGCTACTTCCGTGGCGAGCTGTACGCCAGCAGCCGTGTTTCCGCCTCCCCGTCCGCACCCACTACCGACTTCTTATTTTTTTTCTTTTTGTTTTCTTCATAACTGATTGGTCACTCGTTGCCTTTAACACCAAAACGCTTATTTTACTACCCGTTGCCTTTCATTGGGCCGACACGCCCACTTTTTTCTCTCTTTCTTTACTGTTTTGCCTTTGCCGCGGACAAGTGCACGGCATTTCATCATCTCTTCTTTCCGACCATAATCCACAATCCATTTATATAAATTTGTTTTTTGTTCGCTTAGGGACCCATATATCTATACGTATGCCCTTGAGTTGTTTTTTTTTTCCTTTTTATTATTATTATTGTTAAGACACCACCTTAAACGTTGGGCCTGTGCGTAGCTGCTCTCGCTCCCCCGTGGCTTTGTGGAACGAGCAGCCCAGCGGTGGTCACGGTGGTCACGGTGGGGGCGACCCGGGTGTGGTGCCGGACGCCCAGGCCAGTGTACCTCTTCGCCTGTCCGACCTAAGAGAGGCACTTGCCGCGGGCGTTGCGAGGCACCAGATTCTGGCGCTGGCACGTGACGGGGAGAAGGTCCACAGTGAGCGCTGTGTGGCGGTGTTGCGCGCTCCCTGTGGTCGTCTCTCGCGTTGCGGCACCCCGACGCGCACCACTGAAAGAAAACGAAGCTCGTGTGGCCTGCACGTGATGAACGGCTGCGCGATTTGATCATCAAAAAAGAGAAAATAAGGTAAAAGCATGAAAAGAGCAAGGAGGGTGTGGTGCTCCGAAAGCAGAGCCCGTGCGCATGGCTGCACCGCTGGTGGGGTATGCGGTGGCAGCGAGATAGTGAGCGGCGCGCAGAGGGCCGCAAGCGTGGTTCCGGGGACTTGGCGCGGTGGCACTGTGCGGCGTTGGTGCCGGCGCCGCTGCCGTGCACCCCGGTACCCTCCGCCCACTCTTCTTCCCTCGGCACGGCGCGACAGAGCCGCATCTTTCCCTTTCCGTCTTTTCTCACCCGCCACCACTTCGCTCCCCCTCTCACCTCTCACCTCTCCCGCTCTCCACACTACCGCAACGCCGGCGCGGGCCGACAGTATTTAAGCTTCCCACTAACGCCTCTAGTTTAAGTTACCTATCAAAACAGCAACAGTCACAACAAGACAAAACCACTGCCGCACACAGCACCAGGGAGCATCTAAGCAGGACTCCCCGCACTCCCTACTCTCGTTTCTCGTTTCAAAGCCGACCCCGCGCGTCGCAGCCATGTCGTACCAGCACATCGACATCGGACAGGGTCATGTCGGAGCTGACCCTGGAGGAGAAGATCAGCCTCGTGGGCGGCAAGGACTTCTGGCGCACGCAGGACATCCCGCGCCTGGGCGTCCCGGACACGATGATGTGCGACGGCCCCACCGGGCTGCGCAAGACCGTGGACACTGCCCAGGGCAACGGTGCCAGCGTGCCCGCGACGTGCTTCCCCACTGCGGTGTCGCTTGCGTCGACGTGGAACCGCGCGGTGGTGGAGAAGTGGCGGCTGCGATCGGCAAGGAGTGCCGCGCGGAGAACGTGTCGTTGCTGCTGGCGCCGGGCAACAACATCAAGCGGTCGCCGCTGTGCGGGCGTAACTTCGAGTACTACTCCGAGGACCCGTACGCGGCCGGCCAGCTTGCCGCCGCCTACGTGAAGGGCGTGCAGAGCCAGGGCGTGGGTGCAACGCTGAAGCACTACTGCGCCAACAACCAGGAGACGTACCGCTTCAGCATCAACGAGCTGATCGACGAGCGCACGATGCGCGAGATCTACCTCGCCGCCTTCGAGAGCATCGTGAAGGAGGCGCAGCCGTGAGCATCATG
The DNA here is from genome assembly GCA_000331325.2 of Crithidia fasciculata. Lineage (NCBI taxonomy): Eukaryota > Euglenozoa > Kinetoplastea > Trypanosomatida > Trypanosomatidae > Crithidia > Crithidia fasciculata. Next base: position 1,769,790 of record CM003407.1, read on the forward strand.
TCCAGCTACAACCGCGTGAACAACGAGTACGTTGTGTCGAGCCGCCACCTCATCACAGACGTGCTGCGCGGCGAGTTCGGCTTTAAGGGGTTTGTCGTGTCCGACTGGGGTGCCGTGAGTGACCGCGGGGACTCGATCAACGCCGGCATGGACCTGGAGATGCCCAGCACGTGCGGCGCGACGGCGAAGCGCCTGATGGACCTCGCGAAGGCGGGCAAGCTGAACATGAAGGAGCTGGACGCGTGTGCGCGCCGCATGCTGGAGTTTGTGGACCGCGCGGCGGAGACGCTGTCGAAGGGTGCGCCGAAGTGGGACGTCGAGGCGCACCACGACATCGCGCGCGAGGCCGCGGCGGAGGGCATTGTGCTGCTGAAGAACGAGCACGCGGTGCTGCCGCTGCAGGCGTCGCAGAAGATCGCGGTGATTGGCGAGTTCGCGGAGAAGCCGCGCTACCAGGGCGGCGGCAGCTCCTTCGTGAGCGCGACCAAGACATCGGGCGCGCTGGCGGAGCTGCAGAAGCACGCGCCGGCGCTGCAGTACGCTGCCGGCTACCGCGTCGGCGCGGCGGCGGGCGACGATGCGCTGCATGCGGAGGCGGTGGCGGCTGCCGCGGGCTGCGACGTGGCGGTGGTGTTCGTCGGGCTGTCCGGCCTGGACGAGTCCGAGGGCTTCGACCGCGCGCACATGCGGCTGCCGGAGCACCACAACGCGCTGGTCGAGGCGGTGGCGGCGGGCGAACAAGCACACGGTGGTGGTGCTGACCAACGCGTCGGCTGTGGAGATGCCGTGGGTGGGGAAGGTGCAGGCGATCGTGGAGGCGTACCTGCCCGGCCAGGCTGGCGGCCTCGCGGTGGCGGACGTGCTGCTGGGCAAGGTGAACCCGAGCGGCAAGCTGTCGGAGTCCTTCCCGCAGCGCGTGGAGGACACGTCGGCGTACCTCAGCTTCCCTGGCACGATGACGACGACGACCTACAGCGAGGGCATCTACGTGGGCTAACCGCTACTATGACAAGCGCCGCACGGAGCTGCTGTACCCCTTCGGCCACGGGCTGAGCTACACCACCTTCGAGTACAGCGCGCCGCGCGTGGCGAAGGCGGCCTACGTGGACAGCGAGGACGTGCGCGCGGAGGTGACGGTGACCAACACCGGCAAGCTTGCCGGCGCCGAGGTGGTGCAGCTGTACGTGCGCGGACGTGAAGAGCAGCGTGGACCGCCCGGAGAAGGAGCTGAAGGGCTTCGAGAAGGTGCACCTCGCGCCTGGCGAGTCGAAGACGGTGAGCTTCGCGCTGGACCGCCGCGCCTTCGCGTACTACGACGTGGCGCGCAAGGACTGGGTGGTGGAGGAGGGCGACTTCGAGCTGCTGTTCGGGTCGTCGTCGCGCGACCTGCGCGGCTCGGCGCACGTCAAGGTGTCGCCTTCCGTACCGGAGCCGATCCCCCACTTCGACATCAACACGCCGATCGGCGCGATGCTGGCCAACCCCCGCGACGGGCTCGCTTCCGCGACGAGTTCGTGCCCGATTTCTCGAAGTTGGACATCTCCGAGGGACTGAGGGCGATGGAGATGGAGCAAATCAAGTTCCAGGCGCTACGCCGTCGCGTGTCGTTCTCTAATGGCGAGGTTGACTGGGACTGGCTGGACGCAAAGGTGGCGGAGATGAACGCCGCGCTTGCTGCGAGCAAAGTGCAGTAGTGTGCCACCGGGTCGTGGAGGCCGCTGTGCTGCTACTTCCGTGGCGAGCTGTACGCCAGCAGCCGTGTTTCCGCCTCCCCGTCCGCACCCACTACCGACTTCTTATTTTTTTTTCTTTTTGTTTTCTTCATAACTGATTGGTCACTCGTTGCCTTTAACACCAAAACGCTTATTTTACTACCCGTTGCCTTTCATTGGGCCGACACGCCCACTTTTTTCTCTCTTTCTTTACTGTTTTGCCTTTGCCGCGGACAAGTGCACGGGCATTTCATCATCTCTTCTTTCCGACCATAATCCACAATCCATTTATATAAATTTGTTTTTTGTTCGCTTAGGGACCCATATATCTATACGTATGCCCTTGAGTTGTTTTTTTTTCCTTTTTATTATTATTATTGTTAAGACACCACCTTAAACGTTGGGCCTGTGCGTAGCTGCTCTCGCTCCCCCGTGGCTTTGTGGAACGAGCAGCCCAGCGGTGGTCACGGTGGTCACGGTGGGGGCGACCCGGGTGTGGTGCCGGACGCCCAGGCCAGTGTACCTCTTCGCCTGTCCGACCTAAGAGAGGCACTTGCCGCGGGCGTTGCGAGGCACCAGATTCTGGCGCTGGCACGTGACGGGGAAAAGGTCCACAGTGAGCGCTGTGTGGCGGTGTTGCGCGCTCCCTGTGGTCATCTCTCGCGTTGCGGCACCCCCGACGCGCACCACTGAAAGAAAACGAAGCTCGTGTGGCCTGCACGTGATGAACGGCTGCGCGATTTGATCATCAAAAAAGAGAAAATAAGGTAAAAGCATGAAGAGAGCAAGGAGGGTGTGGTGCTCCGAAAGCAGAGCCCGTGCGCATGGCTGCACCGCTGGTGGGGTATGCGGTGGCAGCGAGATAGTGAGCGGCGCGCAGAGGGCCGCAAGCGTGGTTCCGGGGACTTGGCGCGGTGGCACTGTGCGGCGTTGGTGCCGGCGCCGCTGCCGTGCACCCCGGTACCCTCCGCCCACTCTTCTTCCCTCGGCACGGCGCGACAGAGCCGCATCTTTCCCTTTCCGTCTTTTTCTCACCCGCCACCACTTCGCTCCCCCTCTCACCTCTCACCTCTCCCGCTCTCCACACTACCGCAACGCCGGCGCGGCCGACAGTATTTAAGCTTCCCACTAACGCCTCTAGTTTAAAGTTACCTATCAAAACAGCAACAGTCCACAACAAGACAAAACCACTGCCGCACACAGCACCAGGGAGCATCTAAGCAAGACTCCCCCGCACTCCCCTACTCTCGTTTCTCGTTTCAAAGCCGACCCCCGCGCGTCGCAGCCATGTCGTACCAGCACATCGACATCGACAGGGTCATGTCGGAGCTGACCCTGGAGGAGAAGATCAGCCTCGTGGGCGGCAAGGACTTCTGGCGCACGCAGGACATCCCGCGCCTGGGCGTCCCGGACACGATGATGTGCGACGGGCCCCACCGGGCTGCGCAAGACCGTGGACACTGCCCAGGGCAACGGTGCCAGCGTGCCCGCGACGTGCTTCCCCACTGCGGTGTCGCTTGCGTCGACGTGGAACCGCGCGGTGGTGGAGAAGGTGGCGGCTGCGATCGGCAAGGAGTGCCGCGCGGAGAACGTGTCGTTGCTGCTGGCGCCGGGCAACAACATCAAGCGGTCGCCGCTGTGCGGGCGTAACTTCGAGTACTACTCCGAGGACCCGTACGCGGCCGGCCAGCTTGCCGCCGCCTACGTGAAGGGCGTGCAGAGCCAGGGCGTGGGTGCAACGCTGAAGCACTACTGGCGCCAACAACCAGGAGACGTACCGGCTTCAGCATCAACGAGCTGATCGACAGAGCGCACGATGCGCGAGATCTACCTCGCCGCCTTCGAGAGCATCGGTGAAAGGAGGCGCAGCCGTGGAGCATCATGTCCAGCTACAACCGCGTGAACAACGAGTACGTTGTGTCGAGCCGCCCACCCTCATCAACAGACGTGCTGCGCGGCGAGTTCGGCTTTAAGGGGTTTGTCGTGTCCGAACTGGGGTGCCGTGGAGTGACCGCGGGGACCTCGATCAACGCCGGCATGGACCTGGAGATGCCCAGCACGTGCGGCGCGACGGCGAAGCGCCTGATGGACCTCGCGAAGGCGGCAAGCTGAACATGAAGGAGCTTGACCGCGTGTGCGCGCCGGCAATGCTGGAGTTTGTGGACCGCGCGGCGGGAGACGCCTGTCGAAGGGTGCGCCGAAGTGGGACGTCGAGGCGCACCACGACATCGCGCGCGAGGCCGGCGGCGGAGGGCATTGTGCTGCTGAAGAACGAGCACGCGGTGCTGCCGCTGCAGGCGTCGCAGAAGATCGCGGTGATTGGCGAGTTCCGCGGAGAAGCCGCGCTAACCAGGGCGGCGGGCAGCTCCTTCGTGAGCGCGACCAAAGACATCGGGCGCGCTGGCGGAGCTGCAGAAGCACGCGCCGGCGCTGCAGTACGCTGCCGGCTACCGCGTCGGCGCGGCGGCGGGGCGAACGATGCGCTGCATGCGGAGGCGGTGGCGGCTGCCGCGGGCTGCGAACGTGGCGGTGGTGTTCGTCGGGCTGTCCGGCCTGGACGAGTCCGAGGGGCTTCGACCCGCGCGCCACATGCGGCTGCCGGAGCACCCACCAACGCGCTGGTCCGAGGCGGGTGGCGGGCGGCGAACAAGCACACGGTGGTGGTGCTGACCAAACGCGTCGGCTGTGGAGATGCCGGTGGGTGGGGAAGGTGCAGGCGATCGTGGAGGCGTACCTGCCCGGCCAGGCTGGCGGCCTCGCGGTGGCGGACGTGCTGCTGGGCCAAGGTGAACCCGAAGCGGCAAGCTGTCGGAGTCCTTCCCGCAGCGCGTGGAGGACACGTCGGCGTACCTCAGCTTCCCTGGCACGATGACGACGACGACCTACAGCGAGGGCATCTACGTGGGCTACCGCTACTATGACAAGCGCCGCAACGGAGCTGCTGTACCCCTTCGGCCACGGGCTGAGCTACACCACCCTTCGAGTACAGCGCGCCGCCGCGTCGGCGAAAGGCGGCCTACCGTGGACAGCGAGGACGTGCGCGCGGAGGTGAACGGTGACCAACACCGGCAAGCTTGCCGGCGCCGAGGTGGTGCAGCCTGTACCGTGCGCGGACGGTGAAGAGGCAGCCGTGGACCGCCCGGAGAAGGAGCTGAAGGGCTTCGAGAAGGTGCACCTCGCGCCTGGCGAGTCGAAGACGGTGAGCTTCGCGCTGGACCGCCGCGCCTTCGCGTACTACGACGTGGCGCGCAAGGACTGGGTGGTGGAGGAGGGCGACTTCGAGCTGCTGTTCGGGTCGTCGTCGCGCGACCTGCGCGGCTCGGCGCACGTCAAGGTGTCGCCTTCCGTACCGGAGCCGATCCCCCACTTCGACATCAACACGCCGATCGGCGCGATGCTGGCCAACCCCGCGACGGCTCGCTTCCGCGACGAGTTCGTGCCCGATTTCTCGAAGTTGGACATCTCCGAGGGACTGAGGGCGATGGAGATGGAGCAAATCAAGTTCCAGGCGCTACGCCGTCGCGTGTCGTTCTCTAATGGCGAGGTTGACTGGGACTGGCTGGACGCAAAGGTGGCGGAGATGAACGCCGCGCTTGCTGCGAGCAAAGTGCAGTAGTGTGCCACCGGGTCGTGGAGGCCGCTGTGCTGCTACTTCCGTGGCGAGCTGTACGCCAGCAGCCGTGTTTCCGCCTCCCCGTCCGCACCCACTACCGACTTCTTATTTTTTTTCTTTTTGTTTTCTTCATAACTGATTGGTCACTCGTTGCCTTTAACACCAAAACGCTTATTTTACTACCCGTTGCCTTTCATTGGGCCGACACGCCCACTTTTTTCTCTCTTTCTTTACTGTTTTGCCTTTGCCGCGGACAAGTGCACGGGCATTTCATCATCTCTTCTTTCCGACCATAATCCACAATCCATTTATATAAATTTGTTTTTTGTTCGCTTAGGGACCCATATATCTATACGTATGCCCTTGAGTTGTTTTTTTTTCCTTTTTATTATTATTATTGTTAAGACACCACCTTAAACGTTGGGCCTGTGCGTAGCTGCTCTCGCTCCCCCGTGGCTTTGTGGAACGAGCAGCCCAGCGGTGGTCACGGTGGTCACGGTGGTGGCGACCCGGGTGTGGTGCCGGACGCCCAGGCCAGTGTACCTCTTCGCCTGTCCGACCTAAGAGAGGCACTTGCCGCGGGCGTTGCGAGGCACCAGATTCTGGCGCTGGCACGTGACGGGGAGAAGGTCCACAGTGAGCGCTGTGTGGCGGTGTTGCGCGCTCCCTGTGGTCATCTCTCGCGTTGCGGCACCCCGACGCGCACCACTGAAAGAAAACGAAGCTCGTGTGGCCTGCACGTGATGAACGGCTGCGCGATTTGATCATCAAAAAAGAGAAAATAAGGTAAAAGCATGAAGAGAGCAAGGAGGGTGTGGTGCTCCGAAAGCAGAGCCCGTGCGCATGGCTGCACCGCTGGTGGGGTATGCGGTGGCAGCGAGATAGTGAGCGGCGCGCAGAGGGCCGCAAGCGTGGTTCCGGGGACTTGGCGCGGTGGCACTGTGCGGCGTTGGTGCCGGCGCCGCTGCCGTGCACCCCGGTACCCTCCGCCCACTCTTCTTCCCTCGGCACGGCGCGACAGAGCCGCATCTTTCCCTTTCCGTCTTTTCTCACCCGCCACCACTTCGCTCCCCCTCTCACCTCTCACCTCTCCCGCTCTCCACACTACCGCAACGCCGGCGCGGCCGACAGTATTTAAGCTTCCCACTAACGCCTCTAGTTTAAGTTACCTATCAAAACAGCAACAGTCACAACAAGACAAAACCACTGCCGCACACAGCACCAGGGAGCATCTAAGCAAGACTCCCCGCACTCCCTACTCTCGTTTCTCGTTTCAAAGCCGACCCCGCGCGTCGCAGCCATGTCGTACCAGCACATCGACATCGACAGGGTCATGTCGGAGCTGACCCTGGAGGAGAAGATCAGCCTCGTGGGCGGCAAGGACTTCTGGCGCACGCAGGACATCCCGCGCCTGGGCGTGCCGTCGACGATGATGTGCGACGGCCCCACCGGGCTGCGCAAGAGCCTGGACGTGAACCAGGTGGACTCTGGCAGCGTGCCCGCGACGTGCTTCCCCACTGCGGTGTCGCTTGCGTCGACGTGGAACCGCGCGGTGGTGGAGAAGGTGGTGGCTGCGATCGGCAAGGAGTGCCGCGCGGAGAACGTGTCGATGCTGCTGGCGCCGGGCAACAACATCAAGCGGTCGCCGCTGTGCGGGCGTAACTTCGAGTACTACTCCGAGGACCCGTACGCGGCCGGCCAGCTTGCCGCCGCCTACGTGAAGGGCGTGCAGAGCCAGGGCGTGGGTGCAACGCTGAAGCACTACTGCGCCAACAACCAGGAGACGTACCGCTTCAGCATCAACGAGCTGATCGACGAGCGCACGATGCGCGAGATCTACCTCGCCGCCTTCGAGAGCATCGTGAAGGAGGCGCAGCCGTGGAGTGTGATGGCATGCGTAGGCTTGCTGGTCTGGTTGGTGTCCCTCACGGGAGACTCCAACCACAATCAACAAGACGGGTGGAGGGCTGCAATGTAGCCCACTTACGGTCAGTCCTCGCGGCTTTCCGCGCACAACGCCATAACCGTTGGGCACTCTTTCTCTGATTTTTCCACTGTACGACGCACGGGTGTTAGTAACCCCCTGCACCTCTTTTCTTTCTTTTTCCCCACTAGTGGATTTTTTTGCTTTTCCTTGTTATCCAGTGTTATTGCTTTTTTGGTCAAGCGCCCGCTGCTGGAGTGGAGCATGTGGTCCGGGTTGTCGGACACGACCTGCAGCATTGTCGAGGCGATAGCCGTGGCGGCTGGGCGGTACAGGTTCTGCCAGTCGTCTGACAGCTGCCACCGGCAGACGATGTGTCTTGAGTACGTTGCAGGACACATCTCCGCTTCCCACGAAGCGGTTCTTCTGCTCACGACGCGGTAGTCACGCCGCAGGTCGGACATTGAGCTGCAGCTCGTGATGGGTGGTGTGGAGCGCAACCCGGGTCCCGTTTCTTGGGATACGCTCTGCTCCTCGTTGAAGGCCCCGGCTCCTGCGCCGCCAGTGCCCGATCTCACGGCGCAGCTGGAGGAGGTGAAGAACGTGCTCCTCCACGTGCTGAGTGGCATGATGCCCCAGGCCCCTCCTCCGGCGCCGATCCCGGCCCCTGTTCCATCTATTTCTTTTGTCCCGCCCCCCAGGTACGCTGTGCTCCCCGTGTCACAGCTGCCCGTCGCCAGCCAGCCTCCACCGTCGGCGTGGGCTGACCGGCTCCGATCGACGGCGCCTCCTCGGCAGCCACCGAAGCCTGCGGCGCCGCAGAAACCGGCGAGTGCCCCTGCTGCCGTGTCGCCGGCAACGGGACCGGGCAAGCCCAAGGCTCAGCCTGCCGAGCAGGCGAAGAAGCCGACTCCCCACCCGGCGGATCCGCTCCTGCAAAGGGTGTTGAGCGAGGAAGCGTCGGCGTACCTCCGCCAGTGGGTGGAGTGCACCGCCGCGATGCTGCAGGCAGGGGAGCTGCACCGGGTACGCAGTCGCTTCTTTTTTCTCCACCAGTCGGTGGTGACCCGGCCGACATCGATGGCCGCAAAGACCGTCCCCCGCGGAGTTGCAAGGTCTCTCTTGCAACTGACCACCCCCAGCCAGATGCGCCACGGGCTGCGTATGCTGGCAGCACCGCTATGCGGCACCACCACACCAGGCAAGAGTCGCGTCTCCCCTGGCCTAGCGCAGCCGGCCACACCGACGCCGGCACCTACCAAGGCGCGACACAAAACGCCGCAGGTAGTGTCGAAACCCGACACGAAGGTGCCTCCAGCTGCGAAGGTGCCTCCAGCTGCGAAGGAGTCTCCGGCCGCGCCGGTAACTTCCAGCGGCAAGGCGCAGACCACTCCTCCGGGGAAGCCCCTCGCTAAGCCAGCCCCTGCGGCTAACTCGAAGACGATGGTGACCCCTCCTGCCTCCGCGCTTCCCTCTCCGTTCTCCGTCCCGCTACCGAAGGACATGGAGGATGTTAGCACGTCGATGACGCCGCGCCCGAATACCACGACGACGCCGCGCCCGGACACCGCGAAGGAGTTGCTCGACGTCAAGTCCCAGCTGGCAGCGCGGGACGCCGAGCTCAACCGCGTGAAGGAGGAGCTCACTAAGGCACAGGGTACTGCGTCGAGCAGTGCCACGGCCGAGAGTGGTCTTCGCGCGGAGGTGAAGACCCTTAACGCTTCCCTCGCGAAGCAGGCCGAGACGGTCTCGCAGCTGCGCACGGAGGTGACTGCGGCGCAGCGGGCCAGGGATGCCGCGCTGCAGGAGGTGGAGGGCCTCCGTAAATCCTGCGCCGAGCAGCAGCAGCAGCAGGCTGCTGCCCTGCGCAACCTGGAGAGCCTGGAGAGGCAACACACTGCCGAGCGGCAGCAACAGGATGCTGCCGTGCAGAGCCTTGAGAGGCAACTGGCGGCCTTTAAGGAGGTCGAGGCCTCTCTCACGGCGCAGGAGAGCACTGTGAGTGCGCAGCTCCTCCAGGCCCGCAAGGAGGGCGACACCGTCACGCGGGAGCGTGACGACCTCACTCGGGAGCGGCGTCAGCTGCAACAGGAGGTCACCCAGCTGGAGACGACGGTCACACGGCTGGAACAACAGCTGGACGGCAACCGCCAGCAGACCGCCTCTCTCCAGTCGGCCCTGAACACGGCCACGGAAAGCGCCCATCGTCGGCAGCAGGAGATGGACGCCGTGAAGACGAAGCTGCAAGATTGCAGCGGGGATCTGCGGCTGGCGCGGCAGCAGGTTGATCTCCTCACCCACACCACCAACGACCTGCGGCACAGCTTCGCTGCGGCTGCGGAGGACCACCGCCAACAGGTCGAGCGGATGCAGGCTGAATACGCCGAAAGCCTGCAAACCCTCGCCACGAATGACGAGGAGGCCGCCGGTTCCGCCCAGCTGGCTCGGACGACGGCACAGCAACTGGTGGCCGCGACAGCGGAGGTGACCGCGCTGCGGGCACAGCTTGCCCAAGCCCAGGAGCGGAACGCACGCCTCATGGGGAGCATGGAAGGGTACAACAAGGAGGTCTCTGAGCTCAAGATTGCTCTGGTCACAGCACGCTCGGCGGAGTCTGCCTCGGCCGGGGAAGTGAGCGAGCTGCTTTGGCGCACACAGCTCCTGGACGAGCGCCTCTCTCAGGCGCTCATCGAAGAGGTGTACGCGCAGGAGCAGCTCATTCACCTCACCGGCAGAGGTGGACTCCGTTGAGTGTGCTCTCACGAGGGCCGTCTTGAGTTCAACAACCTCCTTATTGTACGACTCCATATTTCCGATGAGACGGGCGCTCGGGTTTTGTGCCTGAGTGAGCCGCGCCTGCAGTGCATTCACCTCCGCTGTGGCTGCCGTCAGTTGCTGCACCGTCGTCCATGCCAGCTGGGCGGAATCAGCGGCCTGTTCGTCGGACGTTGAAAGGGCTGTCAGGCGGTCGGTGAAGTCGGCCTGCATGAGCGCGACCTGCTGGCGGTGCTCTTCCGCCGCCACTTCGAAGCTACGCCGTAGGTCGTTGTAGGTATGGGTGAGGAGATCGAACTGCTGCCGGGCCAGCCGCAGCTCTCCGCTTTCCTCTTGCAGCTTCGTCGTCGTGGTATCGATCACCTGCTGCCGCTGAAGGGCGGTTTCCGTGGCCGTGTTCAGGGCCAATTGGAGAGAGGTGCACTGCTGCCGATTACCGTCCAGCTGCTGTTCCAGCCGCATGACCGTGGCCCGCAGCTGAGAGACGTCGTCTTGCAGATGACGTTTCTCCCGGGAGATGTCATCACGTTCCTGCGTCATCGCGTCGCATTCCTTGCGCGCCTGCAGAAACTGCACACTCACGCTTCCTTCCTGCTCCGTGAGGGAGGCTTCGACCTCCTTGTAATTCTCCAGTTGCCGCTCAAGGCTCTTCAGGGCAGCCTCCTGTTGCTGTCTCTCAGTGGTCCGCTGCCGCTCCACGCCTTCTTTGTAGGCGGCATGTTGCTTTTCCAGTTTCTGCAGGGTGACGACATGCTGCTGCTGCAGCTCACCGCAAGACTTACGGAGACGCTCCGCCTCCCGCTGCTTCTCCGTCGCCTCTGTGCGCAGCTGTTGAACCACAGTTGCCTGCTTTGCCAGGGAGGTGTTGAGGGTCGTTACCTCCGCGCGAAGACCACTCTCGGCCGTGGCACTGCTCGACGCAGTACCCTGTTCCTTCGTGAGCGCCTCCTTCACGCGGTTGAGCTCGGCGTCCCGCGCTGCCAGCTGGGACTTGACGTCGAGCAACTCCTTCGCGGTGTCCGGGCGCGGCGTCGTCGTGGTATTCGCGCGCGGCGTCATCGACGTGCTAACATCCTCCATGTCCTTCGGTAGCGGGACGGAGAACGGAGAGGGAAGCGCGGAGGCAGGAGGGGTCACCATCGTCTTCGATTTAGCCGCAGGGGCTGGCTTAGCGAGGGGCTTCCCCGGAGGAGTGGTCTGCGCCTTGCCGCTGGAGACCTTCGGTGCGGCTGGGGGCTCCTTCGTGGCTGGGGAGACCTTCGCCGCCGGTTTCGACGCTGCCTGCGTCGTTTTGCTGTGCACCGCTGCAGATGCCGACGTCGACTTGCTCGCTTGCGCTGAGCCGGAGGAGACGCTGCTCTTGCCAGGCGAGGTGGCGGTGTGAAGCGGCGCCGCTAGCATACGCAGCGCATGGCGCATCTGGCTGGGGGTGGTCAGTTGCAGGAGAGATTGTGCAACTCCGCGGGGGACGGTCTTTGCGGCCATCGATGTCGGCCGGGTCACCACCGACTGGTGGAGAAAAAAGAAGCGACTGCGTACCCGGTGCAGCTCCCCTGCCTGCAGCATCGCGGCGGTGCACTCCACCCACTGGCGGAGGTACGCCGACGCTTCCTCGCTCAACACCCTTTGCAGGAACGGATCCGCCGGTTGGAGAGTCGGCTTCTTCGCCTGCTCGGCAACGTCGGGCGTTCCCAGCATACGGACAGACACGAATTGGTGCTTTGTCAGCTGCCGTGAGACGCACAACCTTCTTGACTACTCTGTCTCTCGACGGTGCACGTCTTCCCCCGAAGTCACCGGAGCATGTGGAGTTGTTTCGGCGCTTCAACACGGCACAGCTGGCGGCTTCAGCGAGTGCGACCATCGAGCTGTGGACAGATGGCTCCGTCACGCCGTTCGAGGAGTCGGGCGGGGCCTTTGTCATCGTGAAGGACGGCGTTGAGGTCGACAGCGGTACGACGTCATTGGGAGACGCGGCGTGCAGCTACTCCATGGAGCGGGCGGCTCTTGTGAGGGGGCTGCGTACCTTCGTCGCACTCGTGGTGGAACGCGACTGGGGCGACCAACCCATTCGGATCGTCACGGACTCTCTGTCGTGTCTGAGTGAGCTACAGCGAGGTCCCTTCCGGCAGGAGGAAGAGCAGATGGAGGAGATCTGGCAGCTGTGCTCTCGTCTGCCGACCTCACGGGTCTTTATGGTCTTTGTCTTCTCGCACGTGGAGGACCCCACAGAGGAGGATACGACCTCTCCGATGCGGTGGAACGCGCTGGTTGACAAGAGGGCTGAGGAGGCGCAGTCGGACACACCGGATGGCCCGCAATGGCCACGCAACCTTATTCGCCCTCGTATCACGGATCTCGTGGAAGCGACGGATGCGACGGAGGCGGCATGTGCAACGCTGCGTTACACCGCGTTGGGGAGTGCGGCACCAAGCAGGGACATTCAGTGCTCGCGCATTCCGCGTACCCAGCAACGCTGGCTTATGCAGTTGCGAACTGGAGCTGTGTACAGGCTTCCTGGCTGGCGGCAGGGACAATCCGAGCGGTGTCTCCACTGTGCTGCTCAGGTGGGACGTGCGTCGACAGACGGTTGTGTCAGCGCGGTCGAGCACCTTTTCGACTGTCCAGGTATCCGGACGCCGCTCAAGCTTAAATCCTTGTGGACCCACCCGGCGGCGGCGTTGAAACATTTTGTGGCGTTCATTGACGGGCCGGAGGTGGGCACCAATGTACCTGCCGCCCCGCTGCTTGCGTAGGCGAGGAAGGGCCCAGAATCTTTGTCGTCCATCCCCTCTCAGCTGTTTTCTTTCGTGAAACGGTTACTTTTTATTCCTTTATTTTATTATTATTATTATTATTGTTATTATTGTTATTATTATTAACTTCAGTTTTCCTTTCAACAAACGAGAATGCAAGGTCCGCCTTCTGCCTGCCTCGTTCTTCCAAACCGGTTGGATAGAGAGGCAGGCAGGGCGAGATACTTACAACTCCACTAACCAATAAAATATAGAAGAACATATATAGTAAAATTAAGAACCATAGGAAAAAAAATTGATGGAAGCAAGATGCTTCGGTGTATACTGTTTACGAATAATAACGAAAAAATATATTACGAAATGAGCTAGCTGAAAACGATGAATGCTGGTGACGCTCGCGTCTACTGTTCCTTCTTTCTCGTCCCTCTTCTTTCTTCTTCTGCTACCACAGTAAGTGTTTTCGGGCAAAATCTTGTACCAAAAAAAAAAAAACTTCTATTTTTTTTTTCTGAAATTTTTTATTCCTATTTTATTTTTAAATTTTGCTTTCGCGAATACGGAAAAAAAAAAAACGTGGTTTTCCTTTTTCGCAATACAAAAATATTTAAATCTCTCATTGCTTTAATATCCGTCCTTTCAATTTTAAGTTTTACAAAGTGTTCATGGGCTATACGGCCAACATTTTCCCCATGGTTTTTTATTTATCTTTTCCTCTACTCTATTTTTTTTTTACCATCTTTTATTCACTTAACCAATCTCATATTTTTTTTCCTTTCTTTTTTTGTTGAAATAAATTTGATCATGGGGTTTGCCCACCCTCCATCCCCCTACATCTTCGATTCCACCCGCTGGGACTCGATGTAGGCTTAAAGGACCTTGCACCTCGCAAGTTAGTAAATGAGCAAAACGAGAAAGAAAAAAGACAAGAAAGATGGAATAGTCAGCAGAAAGCGATAAAAACTACCGACGAAGTTCTACACATATGAAGCACAATACCGCGGTCTCTACCCTGTCGATTTGCGCGTTAGCTTCTCCCCCTCAACAATTTTCTCCCTCTTCCGAACTCTTTCTCTGGTAGCACAAAGAACAAAAGTATTCTAATAATAATAATAGTAATCATAAGAGTAATAATCAGTTATTAACAATAATAATAGTAATAGTTATCACCATGATAACGAAAATAGTAATAGGACATTAAAGGATAACAGTGATAATTTTACCACATATAAAAAAAAAAATATATATATATAAATAAAAGTAACCGTTTCACGAAAGAAAACAACTGAGAGGGGATGGACGACAAAGATTCTGGGCCCTTCCTCGCCTACGCAAGCAGCGGGGCGGCAGGTACATTGGTGCCCACCTCCGGCCCGTCAATGAACGCCACAAAATGTTTCAACGCCGCCGCCGGGTGGGTCCACAAGGATTTAAGCTTGAGCGGCGTCCGGATACCTGGACAGTCGAAAAGGTGCTCGACCGCGCTGACACAACCGTCTGTCGACGCACGTCCCACCTGAGCAGCACAGTGGAGACACCGCTCGGATTGTCCCTGCCGCCAGCCAGGAAGCCTGTACACAGCTCCAGTTCGCAACTGCATAAGCCAGCGTTGCTGGGTACGCGGAATGCGCGAGCACTGAATGTCCCTGCTTGGTGCCGCACTCCCCAACGCGGTGTAACGCAGCGTTGCACATGCCGCCTCCGTCGCATCCGTCGCTTCCACGAGATCCGTGATACGAGGGCGAATAAGGTCGCGTGGCCATTGCGGGCCATCCGGTGTGTCCGACTGCGCCTCCTCAGCCCTCTTGTCAACCAGCGCGTTCCACCGCATCGGAGAGGTCGTATCCTCCTCTGTGGGGTCCTCCACGTGCGAGAAGACAAAGACCATAAAGACCCGTGAGGTCGGCAGACGAGAGCACAGCTGCCAGATCTCCTCCATCTGCTCTTCCTCCTGCCGGAAGGGACCTCGCTGTAGCTCACTCAGACACGACAGAGAGTCCGTGACGATCCGAATGGGTTGGTCGCCCCAGTCGCGTTCCACCACGAGTGCGACGAAGGTACGCAGCCCCCTCACAAGAGCCGCCCGCTCCATGGAGTAGCTGCACGCCGCGTCTCCCAATGACGTCGTACCGCTGTCGACCTCAACGCCGTCCTTCACGATGACAAAGGCCCCGCCCGACTCCTCGAACGGCGTGACGGAGCCATCTGTCCACAGCTCGATGGTCGCACTCGCTGAAGCCGCCAGCTGTGCCGTGTTGAAGCGCCGAAACAACTCCACATGCTCCGGTGACTTCGGGGGAAGACGTGCACCGTCGAGAGACAGAGTAGTCAAGAAGGTTGTGCGGCGCACTGCATATGATAAGGCGCCAATGGGCGTCTGTCCCAGTGCCGGGAACTCTCGATGTTGCCGGTCGAGCGGAGGAGCCGGGAGGAAGTGGCGCCACGCCTGTGTCCATCGACCCTTCTCCTTAATCAGGCGGTGGCCTTGCGTGGTCATGCCGCGAATGACGGGGACGTCCAGTCCTGCCGGCGCAGCCCACAGAAACGCGTATTCGTCGCGGAGCATCCACACTCTCCCCTGCAGTGCGTACCGCGCTTTTTCCACGTGGAATGCTAGCGGGCGTAGACCAGCCTCCTGAAGGACGGCTGCAGTCCTGGCGGTGCGGAAGGAACAGGTAATGGCAACGGCGATCTTGTTCCATGTCTTCGTGAGACGGTCCTTGGCCTCCACCGACGCCGCAGCCCAGAACACCGGGGACAGCACCAGGACATGTGGCGCCGCCACTGCCCGCAGCACAATGTACCTCAAGCTGGGGGGCATCATGGGTGTGCGCTGAGACATGTCTAGCAGCAGCGCATCGACCTTCCTCCGCGCAATCTCGGCATGCTGCAGGAAGGTCAGGCGAGGGTCCACCCAGAGACCAAGGATGCGTATGGGCGGTATGTCGGCGTCTCTGCCCATCGGGGGAATCAGGATGGGCGTATCCGTGCCAATCGATAGCGCCACTGGACAGGTCGGCTGGAGGCCTCCCTTGTTTCGCGCATCAGAGATCCACCTGCCCTCAGTCTTGGTGCTGACGGCAATACCATTTCGGCGTGCCCACAGCGAGATGCGATTCAGCATGCACTGGATGGTCCCGGCGGCGTATCGGGGAGAGTGAGCGGTGACCCAGATCGTGAGATCATCGGCGTAAGCGGTAAAGCCGCACATGGGGCCACTCACCTCTACCCTTGGCAGATCCTCCTGAGGCCACGCTGCCTGCGGGTCGCTGATCGCTGGGTCCACAGACACGGATCGAGCTGCTTCCATGAGTTCGTCACGGAGGGCACACCTACGCTGCAACACCTCCGGACTCTCAGGTACGGTGGGGCTCCGCCGATGCGGAGCATGTTCACCCGGGCCTCTCGGTTTGCGGAACACCACCAGCGCCGCCTCAGCACAGAACGCCTCCAGCGACTCCAATAGGTCATTCATCGCAAGGTTCCACAGGAGAGGGCCTATGACTGAGCCCTGCGGGCAGCCTATAGGGCACGGAAAAGGCGACGAAAACGTACCGTTGACAAACACCCTCTGCGACCGCCCCGTCATGTACGCGCGAAACCACGCACACAGAGGCTCCGGGCATCCTCGCCGCCGTAGCGCCCATTCCACCTTATTCGGCGTAACGCGACAGAACGCGTCCGAGAAGTCCACCGCCACCACTACGCGAGAGTAGGACCGCAGGCTTCGGTCTGGGTGCCCCCATCGCACCCAGTAGGACCCCCCTGTGAGGAGGTCGTTCAGCATGCAGCCCATCGCCATCTCCGCCGACACACCACGGCGGAAGCCGAACTGGCGGGGGTGTAAGCCTGCGTTCGGCAGTCCGCGCATGTGCAGGAGGATGCGATTGCCCATCACCGCCTCATTTACGCGGCACAACAAGCTCGTAATTGATACTGGGCGATACGACGTCGTCGCGCCAGGGTCTTTCGGGGCCCCTTTGTACAGGGGAATCGTGTCCGCTCGACGCCACTCACTAGGCATCTGCCCATCCCGGAGGAGAGTGGAGAACGTAGACGCCGACCAGCTCCATGGCGTTCAGCGACAGGTGTTGCAGGAACTGAGGCTTCATCCCACACGTGTCCGCAGCCTGGTTTGCGTTCATCATCGCGATGGCCGACTGGACCTCTGCCACTGTGATGATGCAGTCGTTCACCGGCGAGGTGGGCGACGGGGCACGATTTCGTAGAATCTGTAGCTCAGCTGTGAGCGCTGCTTCATACGCTACGGCAGCGGGATCCGTTGAGACCACGTACTTCTCCATGAACGTGTCCCGGAACAACTTCACTTGGACTCTCGAGTGCAGGGGGCGTCCGCTTGCTCCCGTGAGGGCTGGCGGAGGTGGGCGGGCTTTGTTGTTGTACTTCTGCCACACCGCTCGTGTCCACGCCGCATCGCGCGCCGGTGCAGAAACGATCGCGTTCCACTCCTTCAGCTCCTTTTCCTCCCAGCACTTCGTGATCATCTGGCGATAGTGCAGAAGGATCTCCACCTGGTCTTCGCGGGTGGCTACCCGATACTCGGCGTTGGTTCGCGCCCGCAGCTGCATCAGCTCCGCTGGCAATCGGGCTGGGGTGCTGCGCGCCTGACGACTGGCACGGGGCAAGGCGCGCAACACGTGAGACGCCATGCTCGCCAGTTGCTGGTGGTGCCGGAACCCGGACTCCCGCCACTCGACTCTTCGAAGGCCGCGAAGAAACTCGTCCTCCCTGCGCTGTATCTCACTCCAGGGTGGGAGAGCGCGCCAGGCGATCTGGGGACAGCGCGCGCGGAGCTTGTACGTCTGGCAGAAGCGGTCTTCGATCGTCAGTCGAATGGGCAGGTAATCGCTACCGGCGAAGAGATCGAGTCTTAGTGGATGTGACTCGGGGGGACAAAAAACAGAAAAACGGCAGGACAACCGACTCTGGTACAGAACCACGTCCGGTGCAGTGCCTCTACCATTGTTGTGGGTCGGGCGGCGTGTGATTTCGCCTGTGTTAGCTATGGCCCACGACGATGTGAGGGTGAAAGACTGCAGACGTGCCCCGCGGTTGCGAGTTGCATCTGCCGAACGAAAATTATCCATGCCCCTAACGAGCGTGGGGCACCACGCTTGGTGGCGGGCATTGAAGTCCCCAGCAATGACCTCTATGCCCCGTGACTCCAAGTACACTAAGGTTTCTTCGAGCCACGAGTCCGGTTCGTCAACATGCTCGACCGGCGGAGGAACGTACACACTCGCTACCAAAACGAACTCTGTGGGGGGCGCATCCCGCGGACCCACCCAGCAGGCACATGCCTCCATAAGAGAATTGGTAGGAAGTGTCACCGAGATGGGGGCAAACTGGAGGGTGTGGCGTTTCACAAATATACACACACCCCCGCCTGTCTTTGTGGGGCCCCTGAGCCAGGATGCAGCGAGCGAGTAGCCCTTACGGAAGAAGAAAACAATCGTACTTTTGTCTAGCTCCCACACTTCATTGAAAAGCAGAATATCCGGCTGTGGTGTCTTGCGCAGATATTGTATATATATTTGACGTTTTGTGTGCTTTCTCTCTTCTTCTCTCGTAACTGATAGGCCCACCGCCTGCAACGGATTTGCGGCTCTCTGTGAGGCCGTTCGTGTCACCTTGCCGGCGGCGGTGCCCTCTCTCTCTTTTCCCGCACACTAATGTGTGTACGTGTTTTTTTTTCTCTTCTTTTCTCTCATTTGCCTTCTCGCGCACGCCTAGCGAACTGCCCGCGTCTCCCTTCCTCACCTCCGAGTGCGACGGCTGCCGGTGGCGAGCAGCGGCACCTCCAGGGTCGCGGGAGACCTTGTTGGGCTGAGCTGGGGCAGCTGGTGTGGCGAGTGCACGCCTGCTCCCCACTTCGCTGGCCGCCCTAGTTTCGACCGCCGCCACCCTACTACTGCCCGTAGTCAGGGTGCTTCTTTTCATTACTCTTCTTTTTTTCTTCTTTTCTTTTTTTTTTCTTCTTTTTCGTCGCTTCGCCTTTTTTTTTTCTTGCCCGTTGGTTGTAGCTCCGACCAGGTTGCCCGTTCGTAGCTTCTCTCTCTCTTTCCGTGTTGACCAGGCATATCCACCCTCTTTATATGTAAGTCGAGAGAACACCGCCGCAGACGTCAGCGCTAGTTGGCGTGTCTGTGTGTTGCTGAGCCCCTCCCCACCCCTTGTGGGTGGTGCTGCTGCGATGACGCGGCGCACGGGGCCGGCGCCGGCCACCAGCACCGCCGTTGTGCCCTCCCGCCCCGGCTGCCACCCACCCCCTCGTACCTCCCTGCACCACCCTGCACCATCCTTCCCTGCTCTCTCGCTCTCGCTCTCACGCACGCTGCAAGTCATCACTAACGCCTTAACTATCTCACTCCGTGCCCCCACACACCCCTCGCCTCCCCTTCCCCCGGCGCAACCCCACAAAACGCATACAGCAAAAGAGACCCCGCGCGTCGCAGCCATGTCGCACACACACATCGACATCGACAGGGTCATGTCGGAGCTGACCCTGGAGGAGAAGATCAGCCTCGTGGGCGGCAAGGACTACTGGTGCACGCGCGACATCCCGCGCCTGGGCGTGCCGTCGACGATGATGTGCGACGGCCCCACCGGGCTGCGCAAGAGCCTGGACGTGAACCAGGTGGACTCTGGCAGCGTGCCCGCGACGTGCTTCCCCACTGCGGTGGTGCTTGCGTCGACGTGGAACCGCGCGGTGGTGGAGAAGGTGGCGGCTGCGATCGGCAAGGAGTGCCGCGCGGAGAACGTGTCGATGCTGCTGGCGCCGGGCAACAACATCAAGCGGTCGCCGCTGTGCGGGCGCAACTTCGAGTACTACTCCGAGGACCCGTACGCGGCCGGCCAGCTTGCCGCCGCCTACGTGAAGGGCGTGCAGAGCCAGGGCGTGGGCACGTCGCTGAAGCACTACTGCGCCAACAACCAGGAGACCAACCGCTTCAGCATGAACTCGGTGGTGGACGAGCGCACGATGCGCGAGATCTACCTCGCCGCCTTCGAGAGCATCGTGAAGGAGGCGCAGCCGTGGAGTGTGATGGCCTGCTACAACCGCGTCAACAACGAATACGTTGTGTCGAGCCGCCACCTGCTGACGGACGTGCTGCGCGGCGAGTTCGGCTTCAAGGGCATCGTCGTGTCCGACTGGGGCGCCGTGGACGACCGCGCGAACGCGATCAGCGCCGGCATGGACCTGGAGATGCCCAGCACGTACGGCGCGACCGACGCGCAGCTGAAGAAGCTGGCCAGCGAGGGCAAGCTGGACCTGAAGGCGCTCGACGCGTGTGCGCGCCGCATGCTGGAGCACGTGGACCGCTGCACCGCCGCGCTGGCGCACCCCGCGCCGAAGTGGGACGTCGAGGCGCACCACGACATCGCGCGCGAGGCCGCGGCGGAGGGCATTGTGCTGCTGAAGAACGAGCACGCGGTGCTGCCGCTGCAGGCGTCGCAGAAGATCGCGGTGATTGGCGAGTTCGCGGAGAAGCCGCGCTACCAGGGCGGCGGCAGCTCCTTCGTGAGCGCGACCAAGACATCGGGCGCGCTGGCGGAGCTGCAGAAGCACGCGCCGGCGCTGCAGTACGCCGCCGGCTACCGCGTCGGCGCGGCGGCGGGCGACGATGCGCTGCATGCGGAGGCGGTGGCGGCTGCCGCGGGCTGCGACGTGGCGGTGGTGTTCGTCGGGCCGTCCGACGAGGACGAGTCCGAGGGCTTCGACCGCGCGCACATGCGGCTGCCGGAGCACCACAACGCGCTGGTCGAGGCGGTGGCGGCGGCGAACAAGCACACGGTGGTGGTGCTGACCGGCGCGTCGGCTGTGGAGATGCCGTGGGTGGGGAAGGTGCAGGCGATCGTGGAGGCGTACCTGCCCGGCCAGGCCGGCGGCCTCGCGGTGGCGGACGTGCTGCTGGGCAAGGTGAACCCGAGCGGCAAGCTGTCGGAGACCTTCCCGCTGTCGGCGAAGCACACGCCCTGCTACCTCAACTTCGCGGCCCCCTACGACGTCACGTACTGCGAGCGCATCTACGTGGGCTACCGCTACTACGACACGGTGGAGATGCCGGTGCTGTACCCCTTCGGCCACGGGCTGAGCTACACCACCTTCGAGTACAGCGCGCCGCGCGTGGCGAAGGCGGCCTACGTGGACAGCGAGGACGTGCGCGCGGAGGTGACGGTGACCAACACCGGCAAGCTCGCCGGCGCCGAGGTGGTGCAGCTGTACGTGCGCGACGTGAAGAGCAGCGTGGACCGCCCGGAGAAGGAGCTGAAGGGCTTCGAGAAGGTGCACCTCGCGCCTGGCGAGTCGAAGACGGTGAGCTTCGCGCTGGACCGCCGCGCCTTCGCGTACTACGACGTGGAGCGCAAGGACTGGGTGGTGGAGGAGGGCGACTTCGAGCTGCTGTTCGGGTCGTCGTCGCGCGACCTGCGCGGCTCGGCGCACGTCAAGGTGTCGCCGGCTGTACCCCCGCCGCCGCGCCACTTCGACAAGAACTCCATGATCGGCGATGTGTGCCTCTACCCTCCCACAGCATGCTTGTCCAAGAAGCTGCGCCGCGACTTTTCGGGATCGCAAACAAACTCCCATTTAGTGGAGTTGTTCAAGAAAGTGGAGTGCACCATGGTTTTGCGCTCTAAAGTCCAAGTTGGCAATGGTGTCTTCACCTATGACGATTTGGACGCTCTCATTGACGAGGCCAACAGGCTGTCGGCCGCCCAGTAGTGCCGCCCTGCACTGCTCGGGCAGTGGTTGCTGTGTATGTGTGCTGCTCCTCGTCAACACCGTCGTGCGGCCTCGCGGCACCCCCCGGACGCTGCCACCGCGAGCACCATAAAAAACAGCCACCACCGCCACCACCATCGTAACGACAACGACAAAAAACGAAAACGCTTTTTTTTCTCCAACACTTAAGAAAACGAAAACGAATGATCCGTATTTTCTCACAAAAGAGATGCAAGTGGACACCAAACCTGGGCGTGTCGCGAAGCAAGCAGGACCGAGAGCTGCCGGAGACTTTACTATGCGTTGCCGCTCTTGCCGCCTCTTGATCCTCGCTTCCACGCGCGCGCTCATAATAATATATATTTAACGTTTTGTGTGCTTTCTCTCTTCTTCTCTCGTAACTGATAGGCCCACCGCCTGCAACGGATTTGCGGCTCTCTGTGAGGCCGTTCGTGTCACCTTGCCGGCGGCGGTGCCCTCTCTCTCTTTTCCCGCACACTAATGTGTGTACGTGTTTTTTTTTTCTCTTCTTTTCTCTCATTTGCCTTCTCGCGCACGCCTAGCGAACTGCCCGCGTCTCCCTTCCTCACCTCCGAGTGCGACGGCTGCCGGTGGCGAGCAGCGGCACCTCCAGGGTCGCGGGAGACCTTGCTGGGCTGAGCTGGGGCAGCTGGTGTGGCGAGTGCACGCCTGCTCCCCACTTCGCTGGCCGCCCTAGTTTCGACCGCCGCCACCCTAGTACTGCCCGTAGTCAGGGTGCTTCTTTTCATTACTCTTCTTTTTTTCTTCTTTTCTTTTTTTTTCTTCTTTTTCGTCGCTTCGCCTTTTTTTTTTCTTGCCCGTTGGTTGTAGCTCCGACCAGGTTGCCCGTTCGCAGCTTCTCTCTCTCTTTCCGTGTTGACCAGGCATATCCACCCTCTTTATATGTAAGTCGAGAGAACACCGCCGCAGACGTCAGCGCTAGTTGGCGTGTCTGTGTGTTGCTGGGCCCCTCCCCACCCCTTGTGGGTGGTGCTGCTGCGATGACGCGGCGCACGGGGCCGGCGCCGGCCACCAGCACCGCCGTTGTGCCCTCCCGCCCCGGCTGCCACCCACCCCCTCGCACCTCCCTGCACCACCCTGCACCATCCTTCCCTGCTCTCTCGCTCTCGCTCTCACGCACGCTGCAAGTCATCACTAACGCCTTAACTATCTCACTCCGTGCCCCCACACACCCCTCGCCTCCCCTTCCCCCGGCGCAACCCCACAAAACGCATACAGCAAAAGAGACCCCGCGCGTCGCAGCCATGTCGCACACACACATCGACATCGACAGGGTCATGTCGGAGCTGACCCTGGAGGAGAAGATCAGCCTCGTGGGCGGCAAGGACTACTGGTGCACGCGCGATATCCCGCGCCTGGGCGTGCCGTCGACGATGATGTGCGACGGCCCCACCGGGCTGCGCAAGAGCCTGGACGTGAACCAGGTGGACTCTGGCAGCGTGCCCGCGACGTGCTTCCCCACTGCGGTGGTGCTTGCGTCGACGTGGAACCGCGCGGTGGTGGAGAAGGTGGCGGCTGCGATCGGCAAGGAGTGCCGCGCGGAGAACGTGTCGATGCTGCTGGCGCCGGGCAACAACATCAAGCGGTCGCCGCTGTGCGGGCGCAACTTCGAGTACTACTCCGAGGACCCGTACGCGGCCGGCCAGCTTGCCGCCGCCTACGTGAAGGGCGTGCAGAGCCAGGGCGTGGGCACGTCGCTGAAGCACTACTGCGCCAACAACCAGGAGACCAACCGCTTCAGCATGAACTCGGTGGTGGACGAGCGCACGATGCGCGAGATCTACCTCGCCGCCTTCGAGAGCATCGTGAAGGAGGCGCAGCCGTGGAGTGTGATGGCCTGCTACAACCGCGTCAACAACGAATACGTTGTGTCGAGCCGCCACCTGCTGACGGACGTGCTGCGCGGCGAGTTCGGCTTCAAGGGCATCGTCGTGTCCGACTGGGGCGCCGTGGACGACCGCGCGAACGCGATCAGCGCCGGCATGGACCTGGAGATGCCCAGCACGTACGGCGCGACCGACGCGCAGCTGAAGAAGCTGGCCAGCGAGGGCAAGCTGGACCTGAAGGCGCTCGACGCGTGCGCGCGCCGCATGCTGGAGCACGTGGACCGCTGCACCGCCGCGCTGGCGCACCCCGCGCCGAAGTGGGACGTCGAGGCGCACCACGACATCGCGCGCGAGGCCGCGGCGGAGGGCATGGTGCTGCTGAAGAACGAGCACGCGGTGCTGCCGCTGCAGGCGTCGCAGAAGATCGCGGTGATTGGCGAGTTCGCGGAGAAGCCGCGCTACCAGGGCGGCGGCAGCTCCTTCGTGAGCGCGACCAAGACATCGGGCGCGCTGGCGGAGCTGCAGAAGCACGCGCCGGCGCTGCAGTACGCCGCCGGCTACCGCGTCGGCGCGGCGGCGGGCGACGATGCGCTGCATGCGGAGGCGGTGGCGGCTGCCGCGGGCTGCGACGTGGCGGTGGTGTTCGTCGGGCCGTCCGACGAGGACGAGTCCGAGGGCTTCGACCGCGCGCACATGCGGCTGCCGGAGCACCACAACGCGCTGGTCGAGGCGGTGGCGGCGGCGAACAAGCACACGGTGGTGGTGCTGACCGGCGCGTCGGCTGTGGAGATGCCGTGGGTGGGGAAGGTGCAGGCGATCGTGGAGGCGTACCTGCCCGGCCAGGCCGGCGGCCTCGCGGTGGCGGACGTGCTGCTGGGCAAGGTGAACCCGAGCGGCAAGCTGTCGGAGACCTTCCCGCTGTCGGCGAAGCACACGCCCTGCTACCTCAACTTCGCGGCCCCCTACGACGTCACGTACTGCGAGCGCATCTACGTGGGCTACCGCTACTACGACACGGTGGAGATGCCGGTGCTGTACCCCTTCGGCCACGGGCTGAGCTACACCACCTTCGAGTACAGCGCGCCGCGCGTGGCGAAGGCGGCCTACGTGGACAGCGAGGACGTGCGCGCGGAGGTGACGGTGACCAACACCGGCAAGCTCGCCGGCGCCGAGGTGGTGCAGCTGTACGTGCGCGACGTGAAGAGCAGCGTGGACCGCCCGGAGAAGGAGCTGAAGGGCTTCGAGAAGGTGCACCTCGCGCCTGGCGAGTCGAAGACGGTGAGCTTCGCGCTGGACCGCCGCGCCTTCGCGTACTACGACGTGGAGCGCAAGGACTGGGTGGTGGAGGAGGGCGACTTCGAGCTGCTGTTCGGGTCGTCGTCGCGCGACCTGCGCGGCTCGGCGCACGTCAAGGTGTCGCCGGCTGTACCCCCGCCGCCGCGCCACTTCGACAAGAACTCCATGATCGGCGATGTGTGCCTCTACCCTCCCACAGCATGCTTGTCCAAGAAGCTGCGCCGCGACTTTTCGGGATCGCAAACAAACTCCCATTTAGTGGAGTTGTTCAAGAAAGTGGAGTGCACCATGGTTTTGCGCTCTAAAATCCAAGTTGGCAATGGTGTCTTCACCTATGACGATTTGGACGCTCTCATTGACGAGGCCAACAGGCTGTCGGCCGCCCAGTAGTGCCGCCCTGCACTGCTCGGGCAGTGGTTGCTGTGTATGTGTGCTGCTCCTCGTCAACACCGTCGTGCGGCCTCGCGGCACCCCCCGGACGCTGCCACCGCGAGCACCATAAAAAACAGCCACCACCGCCACCACCATCGTAACGACAACGACAAAAAACGAAAACGCTTTTTTTTCTCCAACACTTAAGAAAACGAAAACGAATGATCCGTATTTTCTCACAAAAGAGATGCAAGTGGACACCAAACCTGGGCGTGTCGCGAAGCAAGCAGGACCGAGAGCTGCCGGAGACTTTACTATGCGTTGCCGCTCTTGCCGCCTCTTGATCCTCGCTTCCACGCGCGCGCTCATGCCCTTAATTGCTGTTTGCTTTATTCTTCTCTCGTAACTGATAGGCCCACCGCCTGCAACGGATTTGCGGCTCTCTGTGAGGCCGTTCGTGTCACCTTGCCGGCGGCGGTGCCCTCTCTCTCTTTTCCCGCACACTAATGTGTGTACGTGTTTTTTTTTCTCTTCTTTTCTCTCATTTGCCTTCTCGCGCACGCCTAGCGAACTGCCCGCGTCTCCCTTCCTCACCTCCGAGTGCGACGGCTGCCGGTGGCGAGCAGCGGCACCTCCAGGGTCGCGGGAGACCTTGCTGGGCTGAGCTGGGGCAGCTGGTGTGGCGAGTGCACGCCTGCTCCCCACTTCGCTGGCCGCCCTAGTTTCGACCGCCGCCACCCTACTACTGCCCGTAGTCAGGGTGCTTCTTTTCATTACTCTTCTTTTTTTCTTCTTTTCTTTTTTTTTCTTCTTTTTCGTCGCTTCGCCTTTTTTTTTTCTTGCCCGTTGGTTGTAGCTCCGACCAGGTTGCCCGTTCGCAGCTTCTCTCTCTCTTTCCGTGTTGACCAGGCATATCCACCCTCTTTATATGTAAGTCGAGAGAACACCGCCGCAGACGTCAGCGCTAGTTGGCGTGTCTGTGTGTTGCTGGGCCCCTCCCCACCCCTTGTGGGTGGTGCTGCTGCGATGACGCGGCGCACGGGGCCGGCGCCGGCCACCAGCACCGCCGTTGTGCCCTCCCGCCCCGGCTGCCACCCACCCCCTCGCACCTCCCTGCACCACCCTGCACCATCCTTCCCTGCTCTCTCGCTCTCGCTCTCACGCACGCTGCAAGTCATCACTAACGCCTTAACTATCTCACTCCGTGCCCCCACACACCCCTCGCCTCCCCTTCCCCCGGCGCAACCCCACAAAACGCATACAGCAAAAGAGACCCCGCGCGTCGCAGCCATGTCGCACACACACATCGACATCGACAGGGTCATGTCGGAGCTGACCCTGGAGGAGAAGATCAGCCTCGTGGGCGGCAAGGACTACTGGTGCACGCGCGATATCCCGCGCCTGGGCGTGCCGTCGACGATGATGTGCGACGGCCCCACCGGGCTGCGCAAGAGCCTGGACGTGAACCAGGTGGACTCTGGCAGCGTGCCCGCGACGTGCTTCCCCACTGCGGTGGTGCTTGCGTCGACGTGGAACCGCGCGGTGGTGGAGAAGGTGGCGGCTGCGATCGGCAAGGAGTGCCGCGCGGAGAACGTGTCGATGCTGCTGGCGCCGGGCAACAACATCAAGCGGTCGCCGCTGTGCGGGCGCAACTTCGAGTACTACTCCGAGGACCCGTACGCGGCCGGCCAGCTTGCCGCCGCCTACGTGAAGGGCGTGCAGAGCCAGGGCGTGGGCACGTCGCTGAAGCACTACTGCGCCAACAACCAGGAGACCAACCGCTTCAGCATGAACTCGGTGGTGGACGAGCGCACGATGCGCGAGATCTACCTCGCCGCCTTCGAGAGCATCGTGAAGGAGGCGCAGCCGTGGAGCATTATGGCCAGCTACAACCGCGTCAACAACGAATACGTTGTGTCGAGCCGCCACCTGCTGACGGACGTGCTGCGCGGCGAGTTCGGCTTCAAGGGCATCGTCGTGTCCGACTGGGGCGCCGTGGACGACCGCGCGAACGCGATCAGCGCCGGCATGGACCTGGAGATGCCCAGCACGTACGGCGCGACCGACGCGCAGCTGAAGAAGCTGGCCAGCGAGGGCAAGCTGGACCTGAAGGCGCTCGACGCGTGCGCGCGCCGCATGCTGGAGCACGTGGACCGCTGCACCGCCGCGCTGGCGCACCCCGCGCCGAAGTGGGACGTCGAGGCGCACCACGACATCGCGCGCGAGGCCGCGGCGGAGGGCATGGTGCTGCTGAAGAACGAGCACGCGGTGCTGCCGCTGCAGGCGTCGCAGAAGATCGCGGTGATTGGCGAGTTCGCGGAGAAGCCGCGCTACCAGGGCGGCGGCAGCTCCTTCGTGAGCGCGACCAAGACATCGGGCGCGCTGGCGGAGCTGCAGAAGCACGCGCCGGCGCTGCAGTACGCCGCCGGCTACCGCGTCGGCGCGGCGGCGGGCGACGATGCGCTGCATGCGGAGGCGGTGGCGGCTGCCGCGGGCTGCGACGTGGCGGTGGTGTTCGTCGGGCCGTCCGACGAGGACGAGTCCGAGGGCTTCGACCGCGCGCACATGCGGCTGCCGGAGCACCACAACGCGCTGGTCGAGGCGGTGGCGGCGGCGAACAAGCACACGGTGGTGGTGCTGACCGGCGCGTCGGCTGTGGAGATGCCGTGGGTGGGGAAGGTGCAGGCGATCGTGGAGGCGTACCTGCCCGGCCAGGCCGGCGGCCTCGCGGTGGCGGACGTGCTGCTGGGCAAGGTGAACCCGAGCGGCAAGCTGTCGGAGACCTTCCCGCTGTCGGCGAAGCACACGCCCTGCTACCTCAACTTCGCGGCCCCCTACGACGTCACGTACTGCGAGCGCATCTACGTGGGCTACCGCTACTACGACACGGTGGAGATGCCGGTGCTGTACCCCTTCGGCCACGGGCTGAGCTACACCACCTTCGAGTACAGCGCGCCCGCGCGTGGCGAAGGCGGCCTACGTGGACAGCGAGGACGTGCGCGCGGAGGTGACGGTGACCAACACCGGCAAGCTTGCCGGCGCCGAGGTGGTGCAGCTGTACGTGCGCGACGTGAAGAGCAGCGTGGACCGCCCGGAGAAGGAGCTGAAGGGCTTCGAGAAGGTGCACCTCGCGCCTGGCGAGTCGAAGACGGTGAGCTTCGCGCTGGACCGCCGCGCCTTCGCGTACTACGACGTGGCGCGCAAGGACTGGGTGGTGGAGGAGGGCGACTTCGAGCTGCTGTTCGGGTCGTCGTCGCGCGACCTGCGCGCTCGGCGCACGTCAAGGTGTCGCCGGCTGTACCCCCGCCGCCGCGCCACTTCAACAAGAACACTATGGTTGGCGATGTGTGCCTCTACCCTCCCACCGCATCGCTGTCGAAGCAGCTGTGCCGCGACTTCTCCGGGTCCGGAATGCACCCGAGCTTCATTGCCATGTTCCAGGCAATGGAGCTCATGCTGCCCATCCGCTGCAGGGTGACTAATGCGCCGGCGGGAGGCTTCACCTTGGAGCAGATGTAACGCCCTCATTGACGAGGCCAACAGGCTGTCGGCCGCCCAGTAGTGCCGCCCTGCACTGCTCGGGCAGTGGTTGCTGTGTATATGTGCTGCTCCTCGTCAACACCGTCGTGCGGCCTCGCGGCACCCCCCGGACGCTGCCACCCGCGAGCACCATAAAAAACAGCCACCACCGCCACCACCATCGTAACGACAACAACAAAAAACGAAAACGCTTTTTTTTTTTCCAACACTTAAGAAAACGAAAACGAATGATCCGTATTTTCTCGCAAAAGAGATGCAAGTGGACACCAAACCTGGGCGTGTCGCGAAGCAAGCAGGACCGAGAGCTGCCGGAGACTTTACTATGCGTTGCCGCTCTTGCCGCCTCTTGATCCTCGCTTCCACCGCGCGCGCTCATGCCCTTAATTGCTGTTTGCTTTATTCTTCTCTCGTAACTGATAGGCCCACCGCCTGCAACGGATTTGCGGCTCTCTGTGAGGCCGTTCGTGTCACCTTGCCGGCGGCGGTGCCCTCTCTCTCTTTTCCCGCACACTAATGTGTGTACGTGTTTTTTTTTCTCTTCTTTTCTCTCATTTGCCTTCTCGCGCACGCCTAGCGAACTGCCCGCGTCTCCCTTCCTCACCTCCGAGTGCGACGGCTGCCGGTGGCGAGCAGCGGCACCTCCAGGGTCGCGGGAGACCTTGCTGGGCTGAGCTGGGGCAGCTGGTGTGGCGAGTGCACGCCTGCTCCCCACTTCGCTGGCCGCCCTAGTTTCGACCGCCGCCACCCTAGTACTGCCCGTAGTCAGGGTGCTTCTTTTCATTACTCTTCTTTTTTTCTTCTTTTCTTTTTTTTTCTTCTTTTTCGTCGCTTCGCCTTTTTTTTTTCTTGCCCGTTGGTTGTAGCTCCGACCAAGTTGCCCGTTCGCAGCTTCTCTCTCTCTTTCCGTGTTGACCAGGCATATCCACCCTCTTTATATGTAAGTCGAGAGAACACCGCCGCAGACGTCAGCGCTAGTTGGCGTGTCTGTGTGTTGCTGGGCCCCTCCCCACCCCTTGTGGGTGGTGCTGCTGCGATGACGCGGCGCACGGGGCCGGCGCCGGCCACCAGCACCGCCGTTTGTGCCCTCCCGCCCCGGCTGCCACCCACCCCCTCGCACCTCCCTGCACCACCCCTGCACCATCCTTCCCTGCTCTCTCGCTCTCGCTCTCACGCACGCTGCAAGTCATCACTAACGCCTTAACTATCTCACTCCGTGCCCCCACACACCCCTCGCCTCCCCTTCCCCCGGCGCAACCCCACAAAACGCATACAGCAAAAGAGACCCCGCGCGTCGCAGCCATGTCGCACACACACATCGACATCGACAGGGTCATGTCGGAGCTGACCCTGGAGGAGAAGATCAGCCTCGTGGGCGGCAAGGACTACTGGTGCACGCGCGACATCCCGCGCCTGGGCGTGCCGTCGACGATGATGTGCGACGGCCCCACCGGGCTGCGCAAGAGCCTGGACGTGAACCAGGTGGACTCTGGCAGCGTGCCCGCGACGTGCTTCCCCACTGCGGTGGTGCTTGCGTCGACGTGGAACCGCGCGGTGGTGGAGAAGGTGGCGGCTGCGATCGGCAAGGAGTGCCGCGCGGAGAACGTGTCGATGCTGCTGGCGCCGGGCAACAACCATCAAGCGGTCGCCGCTGTGCGGGGCGCAACTTTCGAGTACTACTCCGAGGACCCGTACGCGGCCGGCCAGCTTGCCGCCGCCTACGTGAAGGGCGTGCAGAGCCAGGGCGTGGGCACGTCGCTGAAGCACTACTGCGCCAACAACCAGGAGACCAACCGCTTCAGCATGAACTCGGTGGTGGACGAGCGCACGATGCGCGAGATCTACCTCGCCGCCTTCGAGAGCATCGTGAAGGAGGCGCAGCCGTGGAGTGTGATGGCCTGCTACAACCGCGTCAACAACGAATACGTTGTGTCGAGCCGCCACCTGCTGACGGACGTGCTGCGCGGCGAGTTCGGCTTCAAGGGCATCGTCGTGTCCGACTGGGGCGCCGTGGACGACCGCCGCGAACGCGATCAGCGGCCGGCATGGACCTGGAGATGCCCAGCACGTACGGCGCGACCGACGCGCAGCTGAAGAAGCTGGCCAGCGAGGGCAAGCTGGACCTGAAGGCGCTCGACGCGTGCGCGCGCGCCGCATGCTGGAGCACGTGGACCGCTGCACCGCCGCGCTGGCGCACCCCGCGCCGAAGTGGGGACGTCGAGGCGCACCACGACATCGCGCGCGAGGCCGCGGCGGAGGGCATGGTGCTGCTGAAGAACGAGCACGCGGTGCTGCCGCTGCAGGCGTCGCAGAAGATCGCGGTGATTGGCGAGTTCGCGGAGAAGCCGCGCTACCAGGGCGGCGGCAGCTCCTTCGTGAGCGCGACCAAGACATCGGGCGCGCTGGCGGAGCTGCAGAAGCACGCGCCGGCGCTGCAGTACGCCGCCGGCTACCGCGTCGGCGCGGCGGCGGGCGACGATGCGCTGCATGCGGAGGCGGTGGCGGCTGCCGCGGGCTGCGACGTGGCGGTGGTGTTTCGGTCGGGCCGTCCGACGAGGACGAGTCCGAGGGCTTCGACCGCGCGCACATGCGGCTGCCGGAGCACCACAACGCGCTGGTCGAGGCGGTGGCGGCGGCGAACAAGCACACGGTGGTGGTGCTGACCGGCGCGTCGGCTGTGGAGATGCCGTGGGTGGGGAAGGTGCAGGCGATCGTGGAGGCGTACCTGCCCGGCCAGGCCGGCGGCCTCGCGGTGGCGGACGTGCTGCTGGGCAAGGTGAACCCGAGCGGCAAGCTGTCGGAGACCTTCCCGCTGTCGGCGAAGCACACGCCCTGCTACCTCAACTTCGCGGCCCCCTACGACGTCACGTACTGCGAGCGCATCTACGTGGGCTACCGCTACTACGACACGGTGGAGATGCCGGTGCTGTACCCCTTCGGCCACGGGCTGAGCTACACCACCTTCGAGTACAGCGCGCCGCGCGTGGCGAAGGCGGCCTACGTGGACAGCGAGGACGTGCGCGCGGAGGTGACGGTGACCAACACCGGCAAGCTTGCCGGCGCCGAGGTGGTGCAGCTGTACGTGCGCGACGTGAAGAGCAGCGTGGACCGCCCCGGAGAAGGAGCTGAAGGGCTTCGAGAAGGTGCACCTCGCGCCTGGCGAGTCGAAGACGGTGAGCTTCGCGCTGGACCGCCGCGCCTTCGCGTACTACGACGTGGCGCGCCAAGGACTGGGTGGTGGAGGAGGGCGACTTCGAGCTGCTGTTCGGGTCGTCGTCGCGCGACCTGCGCGGCTCGGCGCACGTCAAGGGTGTCGCCGGCTGTACCCCCGCCGCCGCGCCACTTCACAAGAACACTATGGTTGGCGATGTGTGCCTCTACCCTCCCACACGCATCGCTGTCGAAGCAGCTGTGGCCGCGACTTCTCCGGGTCCGGAATGCACCCGAGCTTCATTGCCATGTTCCAGGCAATGGAGCTCATGCTGCCCATCCGCTGCAGGGTGACTAATGCGCCGGGAGGCTTCACCTTGGACGCAGATGAACGCCCTCATTGACGAGGCCAACAGGCTGTCGGCCGCCCAGTAGTGCCGCCCTGCACTGCTCGGGCAGTGGTTGCTGTGTATGTGTGCTGCTCCTCGTCAACACCGTCGTGCGGCCTCGCGGCACCCCCCGGACGCTGCCACCGCGAGCACCATAAAAAACAGCCACCACCGCCACCACCATCGTAACGACAACAACAAAAAACGAAAACGCTTTTTTTTTCTCCAACACTTAAGAAAACGAAAACGAATGATCCGTATTTTCTCGACAAAAGAGATGCAAGTGGACACCAAACCTGGGCGTGTCGCGAAGCAAGCAGGACCGAGAGCTGCCGGAGACTTTACTATGCGTTGCCGCTCTTGCCGCCTCTTGATCCTCGCTTCCACGCGCGCGCTCATAATAATATATATTTAATCTTTTTGTGCTTTCTCTCTTTTTTCTCTCGTAACTGATAGGCCCACCGCCTGCAACGGATTTGCGGCTCTCTGTGAGGCCGTTCGTGTCACCTTGCCGGCGGCGGTGCCCTCTCTCTCTTTTCCCGCACACTAATGTGTGTACGTGTTTTTTTTTCTCTTCTTTTCTCTCATTTGCCTTCTCGCGCACGCCTAGCGAACTGCCCGCGTCTCCCTTCCTCACCTCCGAGTGCGACGGCTGCCGGTGGCGAGCAGCGGCACCTCCAGGGTCGCGGGAGACCTTGCTGGGCTGAGCTGGGGCAGCTGGTGTGGCGAGTGCACGCCTGCTCCCCACTTCGCTGGCCGCCCTAGTTTCGACCGCCGCCACCCTAGTACTGGCCCGTAGTCAGGGTGCTTCTTTTCATTACTCTTCTTTTTTCTTCTTTTCTTTTTTTTTCTTCTTTTTCGGTCGCTTCGCCTTTTTTTTTCTTGCCCGTTGGTTGTAGCTCCGACCAGGTTGCCCGTTCGCAGCTTCTCTCTCTCTTTCCGTGTTGACCAGGCATATCCACCCTCTTTATATGTAAGTCGAGAGAACACCGCCGCAGACGTCAGCGCTAGTTGGCGTGTCTGTGTGTTGCTGGGCCCCTCCCCACCCCTTGTGGGTGGTGCTGCTGCGATGACGCGGCGCACGGGGCCGGCGCCGGCCACCAGCACCGCCGTTGTGCCCTCCCCGCCCCGGCTGCCACCCCATCCCCCTCGCACCTCCCTGCACCACCCTGCACCATCCTTCCCTGCTCTCTCGCTCTCGGCTCTCACGCACAGCTGCAAGTCATCACTAACGCCTTAACTATCTCACTTCCCGTGCCCCCACACACCCCCTCGCCTCCCCTTCCCCCGGCGCAACCCCACAAAACGCATACAGCAAAAGAGACCCCGCGCGTCGCAGCCATGTCGCACACACACACATCGACATCGACAGGGTCATGTCGGAGCTGACCCTGGAGGAGAAGATCAGCCTCGTGGGCGGCAAGGACTACTGGTGCACGCGCGATATCCCGCGCGCTGGGCGTGCCGTCGACGGAATGATGTGCGAACGGCCCCCACCGGGCTGCGCAAGAGCCTGGACGTGAACCAGGTGGACTCTGGCAGCGTGCCCGCGACGTGCTTCCCCCACTGCGGTGGTGCTTGCGTCGACGTGGAACGCGCGCGGTGGTGGAGAGGTGGCGGCTGCGATCGGCAAGGAGTGGCCGCGCGGAGAACGTGTCGATGCTGCTGGCGCCGGGCAACAACATCAAGCGGTCGCCGCTGTGCGGGCGCAACTTCGAGTACTACTCCGAGGACCCGTACGCGGCCGGCCAGCTTGCCGCCGCCTACGTGAAGGGCGTGCAGAGCCAGGGCGTGGGCACGTCGCTGAAGCAACTACTGCGCCAACAACCAGGAGACCAACCGCTTCAGCATGAACTCGGTGGTGGACGAGCGCACGATGCGCGAGATCTACCCTCGCCGCCTTCGAGAGCATCGTGAAGGAGGCGCAGCCGTGGAGTGTGATGGCCTGCTACA
Source organism: Crithidia fasciculata (assembly GCA_000331325.2). Classification (NCBI taxonomy): domain Eukaryota; phylum Euglenozoa; class Kinetoplastea; order Trypanosomatida; family Trypanosomatidae; genus Crithidia; species Crithidia fasciculata. The sequence goes on from CM003407.1 coordinate 1,803,878, forward strand.
ACCGCGTCAACAACGAATACGTTGTGTCGAGCCGCCACCTGCTGACGGACGTGCTGCGCGGCGAGTTCGGCTTCAAAGGGCATCGTCGTGTCCGACTGGGGGCGCCGTGGACGACCGCGCGAACGCGATCAGCGCCGGCATGGACCTGGAGATGCCCAGCACGTACGGCGCGACCCGACGCGCAGCTGAAGAAGCTGGCCAGCGAGGGCAAGCTGGACCTGAAGGCGCTCGACGCGTGCGCGCGCCGCATGCTGGAGCACGTGGACCGCTGCACCGCCGCGCTGGCGCACCCCGCGCCGAAGTGGGACGTCGAGGCGCACCACGACATCGCGCGCCGAGGCCGCGGCGGAGGGCATGGTGCTGCTGAAGAACGAGCACGCGGTGCTGCCGCTGCAGGCGTCGCAGAAGATCGCGGTGATTGGCGAGTTCGCGGAGAAGCCGCGCTACCAGGGCGGCGGCAGCTCCTTCGTGAGCGCGACCAAGACATCGGGCGCGCTGGCGGAGCTGCAGAAGCACGCGCCGGCGCTGCAGTACGCCGCCGGCTACCGCGTCGGCGCGGCGGCGGGCGACGATGCGCTGCATGCGGAGGCGGTGGCGGCTGCCGCGGGCTGCGACGTGGCGGTGGTGTTCGTCGGGCCGTCCGACGAGGGACGAGTCCGAGGGCTTCGACCGCGCGCACATGCGGCCTGCCGGAGCACCACAACGCGCTGGTCGAGGCGGTGGCGGCGGCGAACAAGCACACGGTGGTGGTGCTGACCGGCGCGTCGGCTGTGGAGATGCCGTGGGTGGGGAAGGTGCAGGCGATCGTGGAGGCGTACCTGCCCGGCCAGGCCGGCGGCCTCGCGGTGGCGGACGTGCTGCTGGGCCAAGGTGAACCCGAGCGGCAAGCTGTCGGAGACCTTCCCGCTGTCGGCGAAGCACACGCCCTGCTACCTCAACTTCGCGGCCCCCTACGACGTCACGTACTGCGAGCGCATCTACGTGGGCTACCGCTACTACGACACGGTGGAGATGCCGGTGCTGTACCCCTTCGGCCACGGGCTGAGCTACACCACCTTCGAGTACAGCGCGCCGCGCGTGGCGAAGGCGGCCTACGTGGACAGCGAGGACGTGCGCGCGGAGGTGACGGTGACCAACACCGGCAAGCTCGCCGGGCGCCGAGGTGGTGCAGCTGTACGTGCGCGACGTGAAGAGCAGCGTGGACCGCCCGGAGAAGGAGCTGAAGGGCTTCGAGAAGGTGCACCTCGCGCCTGGCGAGTCGAAGACGGTGAGCTTCGCGCTGGACCGCCGCGCCTTCGCGTACTACGACGTGGAGCGCAAGGACTGGGTGGTGGAGGAGGGCGACTTCGAGCTGCTGTTCGGGTCGTCGTCGCGCGACCTGCGCGGCTCGGCGCACGTCAAGGTGTCGCCGGCTGTACCCCCGCCGCCGCGCCACTTCGACAAGAACTCCATGATCGGCGATGTGTGCCTCTACCCTCCCACAGCATGCTTGTCCAAGAAGCTGCGCCGCGACTTTTTCGGGATCGCAAACAAACTCCCATTTAGTGGAGTTGTTCAAGAAAGTGGAGTGCACCATGGTTTTGCGCTCTAAAATCCAAGTTGGCAATGGTGTCTTCACCTATGACGATTTGGACGCTCTCATTGACGAGGCCAACAGGCTGTCGGCCGCCCAGTAGTGCCGCCCTGCACTGCTCGGGCAGTGGTTGCTGTGTATGTGTGCTGCTCCTCGTCAACACCGTCGTGCGGCCTCGCGGCACCCCCCGGACGCTGCCACCGCGAGCACCATAAAAAACAGCCACCACCGCCACCACCATCGTAACGACAACGACAAAAAACGAAAACGCTTTTTTTTCTCCAACACTTAAGAAAACGAAAACGAATGATCCGTATTTTCTCACAAAAGAGATGCAAGTGGACACCAAACCTGGGCGTGTCGCGAAGCAAGCAGGACCGAGAGCTGCCGGAGACTTTACTATGCGTTGCCGCTCTTGCCGCCTCTTGATCCTCGCTTCCACGCGCGCGCTCATGCCCTTAATTGCTGTTTGCTTTATTCTTCTCTCGTAACTGATAGGCCCACCGCCTGCAACGGATTTGCGGCTCTCTGTGAGGCCGTTCGTGTCACCTTGCCGGCGGCGGTGCCCTCTCTCTCTTTTCCCGCACACTAATGTGTGTACGTGTTTTTTTTTCTCTTCTTTTCTCTCATTTGCCTTCTCGCGCACGCCTAGCGAACTGCCCGCGTCTCCCTTCCTCACCTCCGAGTGCGACGGCTGCCGGTGGCGAGCAGCGGCACCTCCAGGGTCGCGGGAGACCTTGCTGGGCTGAGCTGGGGCAGCTGGTGTGGCGAGTGCACGCCTGCTCCCCACTTCGCTGGCCGCCCTAGTTTCGACCGCCGCCACCCTACTACTGCCCGTAGTCAGGGTGCTTCTTTTCATTACTCTTCTTTTTTTCTTCTTTTCTTTTTTTTTCTTCTTTTTCGTCGCTTCGCCTTTTTTTTTTCTTGCCCGTTGGTTGTAGCTCCGACCAGGTTGCCCGTTCGCAGCTTCTCTCTCTCTTTCCGTGTTGACCAGGCATATCCACCCTCTTTATATGTAAGTCGAGAGAACACCGCCGCAGACGTCAGCGCTAGTTGGCGTGTCTGTGTGTTGCTGGGCCCCTCCCCACCCCTTGTGGGTGGTGCTGCTGCGATGACGCGGCGCACGGGGCCGGCGCCGGCCACCAGCACCGCCGTTGTGCCCTCCCGCCCCGGCTGCCACCCACCCCCTCGCACCTCCCTGCACCACCCTGCACCATCCTTCCCTGCTCTCTCGCTCTCGCTCTCACGCACGCTGCAAGTCATCACTAACGCCTTAACTATCTCACTCCGTGCCCCCACACACCCCTCGCCTCCCCTTCCCCCGGCGCAACCCCACAAAACGCATACAGCAAAAGAGACCCCCGCGCGTCGCAGCCATGTCGCACACACACATCGACATCGACAGGGTCATGTCGGAGCTGACCCTGGAGGAGAAGATCAGCCTCGTGGGCGGCAAGGACTACTGGTGCACGCGCGATATCCCGCGCCTGGGCGTGCCGTCGACGATGATGTGCGACGGCCCCACCGGGCTGCGCAAGAGCCTGGACGTGAACCAGGTGGACTCTGGCAGCGTGCCCGCGACGTGCTTCCCCACTGCGGTGGTGCTTGCGTCGACGTGGAACCGCGCGGTGGTGGAGAAGGTGGCGGCTGCGATCGGCAAGGAGTGCCGCGCGGAGAACGTGTCGATGCTGCTGGCGCCGGGCAACAACATCAAGCGGTCGCCGCTGTGCGGGCGCAACTTCGAGTACTACTCCGAGGACCCGTACGCGGCCGGCCAGCTTGCCGCCGCCTACGTGAAGGGCGTGCAGAGCCAGGGCGTGGGCACGTCGCTGAAGCACTACTGCGCCAACAACCAGGAGACCAACCGCTTCAGCATGAACTCGGTGGTGGACGAGCGCACGATGCGCGAGATCTACCTCGCCGCCTTCGAGAGCATCGTGAAGGAGGCGCAGCCGTGGAGCATTATGGCCAGCTACAACCGCGTCAACAACGAATACGTTGTGTCGAGCCGCCACCTGCTGACGGACGTGCTGCGCGGCGAGTTCGGCTTCAAGGGCATCGTCGTGTCCGACTGGGGCGCCGTGGACGACCGCGCGAACGCGATCAGCGCCGGCATGGACCTGGAGATGCCCAGCACGTACGGCGCGACCGACGCGCAGCTGAAGAAGCTGGCCAGCGAGGGCAAGCTGGACCTGAAGGCGCTCGACGCGTGCGCGCGCCGCATGCTGGAGCACGTGGACCGCTGCACCGCCGCGCTGGCGCACCCCGCGCCGAAGTGGGACGTCGAGGCGCACCACGACATCGCGCGCGAGGCCGCGGCGGAGGGCATGGTGCTGCTGAAGAACGAGCACGCGGTGCTGCCGCTGCAGGCGTCGCAGAAGATCGCGGTGATTGGCGAGTTCGCGGAGAAGCCGCGCTACCAGGGCGGCGGCAGCTCCTTCGTGAGCGCGACCAAGACATCGGGCGCGCTGGCGGAGCTGCAGAAGCACGCGCCGGCGCTGCAGTACGCCGCCGGCTACCGCGTCGGCGCGGCGGCGGGCGACGATGCGCTGCATGCGGAGGCGGTGGCGGCTGCCGCGGGCTGCGACGTGGCGGTGGTGTTCGTCGGGCCGTCCGACGAGGACGAGTCCGAGGGCTTCGACCGCGCGCACATGCGGCTGCCGGAGCACCACAACGCGCTGGTCGAGGCGGTGGCGGCGGCGAACAAGCACACGGTGGTGGTGCTGACCGGCGCGTCGGCTGTGGAGATGCCGTGGGTGGGGAAGGTGCAGGCGATCGTGGAGGCGTACCTGCCCGGCCAGGCCGGCGGCCTCGCGGTGGCGGACGTGCTGCTGGGCAAGGTGAACCCGAGCGGCAAGCTGTCGGAGACCTTCCCGCTGTCGGCGAAGCACACGCCCTGCTACCTCAACTTCGCGGCCCCCTACGACGTCACGTACTGCGAGCGCATCTACGTGGGCTACCGCTACTACGACACGGTGGAGATGCCGGTGCTGTACCCCTTCGGCCACGGGCTGAGCTACACCACCTTCGAGTACAGCGCGCCGCGCGTGGCGAAGGCGGCCTACGTGGACAGCGAGGACGTGCGCGCGGAGGTGACGGTGACCAACACCGGCAAGCTTGCCGGCGCCGAGGTGGTGCAGCTGTACGTGCGCGACGTGAAGAGCAGCGTGGACCGCCCGGAGAAGGAGCTGAAGGGCTTCGAGAAGGTGCACCTCGCGCCTGGCGAGTCGAAGACGGTGAGCTTCGCGCTGGACCGCCGCGCCTTCGCGTACTACGACGTGGCGCGCAAGGACTGGGTGGTGGAGGAGGGCGACTTCGAGCTGCTGTTCGGGTCGTCGTCGCGCGACCTGCGCGGCTCGGCGCACGTCAAGGTGTCGCCGGCTGTACCCCCGCCGCCGCGCCACTTCAACAAGAACACTATGGTTGGCGATGTGTGCCTCTACCCTCCCACCGCATCGCTGTCGAAGCAGCTGTGCCGCGACTTCTCCGGGTCCGGAATGCACCCGAGCTTCATTGCCATGTTCCAGGCAATGGAGCTCATGCTGCCCATCCGCTGCAGGGTGACTAATGCGCCGGGAGGCTTCACCTTGGAGCAGATGAACGCCCTCATTGACGAGGCCAACAGGCTGTCGGCCGCCCAGTAGTGCCGCCCTGCACTGCTCGGGCAGTGGTTGCTGTGTATATGTGCTGCTCCTCGTCAACACCGTCGTGCGGCCTCGCGGCACCCCCCGGACGCTGCCACCGCGAGCACCATAAAAAACAGCCACCACCGCCACCACCATCGTAACGACAACAACAAAAAACGAAAACGCTTTTTTTTTTTTCCAACACTTAAGAAAACGAAAACGAATGATCCGTATTTTCTCGCAAAAGAGATGCAAGTGGACACCAAACCTGGGCGTGTCGCGAAGCAAGCAGGACCGAGAGCTGCCGGAGACTTTACTATGCGTTGCCGCTCTTGCCGCCTCTTGATCCTCGCTTCCACGCGCGCGCTCATGCCCTTAATTGCTGTTTGCTTTATTCTTCTCTCGTAACTGATAGGCCCACCGCCTGCAACGGATTTGCGGCTCTCTGTGAGGCCGTTCGTGTCACCTTGCCGGCGGCGGTGCCCTCTCTCTCTTTTCCCGCACACTAATGTGTGTACGTGTTTTTTTTTCTCTTCTTTTCTCTCATTTGCCTTCTCGCGCACGCCTAGCGAACTGCCCGCGTCTCCCTTCCTCACCTCCGAGTGCGACGGCTGCCGGTGGCGAGCAGCGGCACCTCCAGGGTCGCGGGAGACCTTGCTGGGCTGAGCTGGGGCAGCTGGTGTGGCGAGTGCACGCCTGCTCCCCACTTCGCTGGCCGCCCTAGTTTCGACCGCCGCCACCCTAGTACTGCCCGTAGTCAGGGTGCTTCTTTTCATTACTCTTCTTTTTTTCTTCTTTTCTTTTTTTTTCTTCTTTTTCGTCGCTTCGCCTTTTTTTTTTCTTGCCCGTTGGTTGTAGCTCCGACCAAGTTGCCCGTTCGCAGCTTCTCTCTCTCTTTCCGTGTTGACCAGGCATATCCACCCTCTTTATATGTAAGTCGAGAGAACACCGCCGCAGACGTCAGCGCTAGTTGGCGTGTCTGTGTGTTGCTGGGCCCCTCCCCACCCCTTGTGGGTGGTGCTGCTGCGATGACGCGGCGCACGGGGCCGGCGCCGGCCACCAGCACCGCCGTTGTGCCCTCCCGCCCCGGCTGCCACCCACCCCCTCGTACCTCCCTGCACCACCCTGCACCACCCTGCACCATCCTTCCCTGCTCTCTCGCTCTCGCTCTCACGCACGCTGCAAGTCATCACTAACGCCTTAACTATCTCACTCCGTGCCCCCACACACCCCTCGCCTCCCCTTCCCCCGGCGCAACCCCACAAAACGCATACAGCAAAAGAGACCCCGCGCGTCGCAGCCATGTCGCACACACACATCGACATCGACAGGGTCATGTCGGAGCTGACCCTGGAGGAGAAGATCAGCCTCGTGGGCGGCAAGGACTACTGGTGCACGCGCGACATCCCGCGCCTGGGCGTGCCGTCGACGATGATGTGCGACGGCCCCACCGGGCTGCGCAAGAGCCTGGACGTGAACCAGGTGGACTCTGGCAGCGTGCCCGCGACGTGCTTCCCCACTGCGGTGGTGCTTGCGTCGACGTGGAACCGCGCGGTGGTGGAGAAGGTGGCGGCTGCGATCGGCAAGGAGTGCCGCGCGGAGAACGTGTCGATGCTGCTGGCGCCGGGCAACAACATCAAGCGGTCGCCGCTGTGCGGGCGCAACTTCGAGTACTACTCCGAGGACCCGTACGCGGCCGGCCAGCTTGCCGCCGCCTACGTGAAGGGCGTGCAGAGCCAGGGCGTGGGCACGTCGCTGAAGCACTACTGCGCCAACAACCAGGAGACCAACCGCTTCAGCATGAACTCGGTGGTGGACGAGCGCACGATGCGCGAGATCTACCTCGCCGCCTTCGAGAGCATCGTGAAGGAGGCGCAGCCGTGGAGTGTGATGGCATGCGTAGGCCTGCTGGTGTGGTTGGTGTCCCTCACGGGAGACTCCAACCACAATCAAAAAGACGGGTGGAGGGCTGCAATGCAGCCCACTTACGGTCAGCCCTCGCGGCTTTCCGCGCACAACGCCATAACCGTTGGGCACTCTTTTCTGTTTCTCCTAACAGGAAATGACAGGGGTGTTAGTAACCCCCTGTACCTCTTTCCTTTCTTTTCCCCCAATAGTGAACCTTTTTCTCTTTTTTTTGTAAGCTGGTTTATTGCTTTCCTTGGAAGTCACCTGCTGCGGCGATACGGCGTGTCCTTTGGGATGTCCGACGTTGCACTCGGGATTTTCGTGGCGGCCACTGTGGTTGCGGGGCTGTGCAAGCACGGTGTGTCGGATGACAATTTTTGTGTGGGGAAGGTGAGCCTCGAGGGCTTCGAAGGACACCTTTCCGCCTACCCCGGCGCGGCACTCTCTTCCAGGACGCGGCAGTCACGCCGCAGAGCGGACATTGAGCTGCAGCTCGTGATGGGTGGAGTGGAGCGCAACCCAGGCCCCGTGTCTTGGGAAACGCTCTGCTCCAAGTTGAAGACCCCCGTCCCCGCCCCCGCCCTTGCACCTCCCGTGGCGGACGTCACGGCGCAGCTGGAGGAGGTGAAGAAGGTTCTGATGATGGTGCTTGATGGGTTAGTGCACCAGGCCCCTCCTCCGGCGCCGATTCCGGCCCCCGCCCCCCCGGTTTCTTTCGTTCCGCCCCCCGGGTACGCGGTGCTCCCCGTGTCTCAGCTGCCCGTTGCCAGCCAGCCTCCACCGTCGGCGTGGGCTGACCGGCTGCGGTCGTCGGCACCGCCTCAGCAGCCGCAGAAGCCCGCAAAGACCCCCGCTGTCGTATCGTCGGCACCGACGGCGGGCAAGCCCAAAGCCCAACCGGCGGTATCGACGATGAAGTCGGCTCCTCAACCGGCAGACCCGTTCCTGCAGCGGGTGCTGGATGATGAGGCGTCGAGGTACCTCCGCCAATGGGTGGAGTGTACAGCCGCGATGTTGCAGGCCGGGGAGCTGCATCGCGTAAAGAGCCGTTTCTTTTTTCTCCACCAGTCGGTGGTGACGCGGCCAGCGTCGATGGCTGCGAAGACCGTTCCTCGTGGTGTGGCAGAGTCCCTGCTGCATTACACCACCCCCCGCCAGATGCGCCACGCGCTGCGCATGCTGGCGGCACCACTGCATGCTGCCACCACACCTGGCAAGCGCAGCGGGCCCGCTGTCTCGGCACCGCCGAGCAAGCCGAGGTCGGCGCCCGCAACGGCGCAAACAAAGACGACGCAGGTGGCGTCAAAACCCGCTGCGAAGGTGACTCCGGCAGCGAAGGAGCCCCCGGTCGCACCGAAGGTCCCCAGCGGCAAAGCGCCTGCCACTCCCCCGGTGAGGCCAATCGCCTCGCCTGCCCCCGCGACCAGCACGAAGACGCTGGTCACCCCCAAGGCCCCATCGCTCCCCTCGCCGTTCTCCGTGGTGCCGCCGAAGGCGGTGGAGGACGCCAGCACGGCGATGACGCCGCGGCCCGACAGCTCGAAGGAGCTGTCGGACATCCAGTCCAAACTGGCAGCCCGCGACGCGGAGCTGCGCCGTGCGAGGGAGGATCTCTCCACGGCACAGTCTAAGGCGACAACCAGCGCGAAGGCCGAGGGTCTTCTTCGCGCTGAGGTGGCGACCCTCAAAGACTCCCTAGCGAAGCAGAAGGGAGAGCTCGCCGCGGCCCAGGGTACTGCGTCGAGCAGTGCCACGGCCGAAAATGGTCTTCGCGCGGAGGTGAAGACCCTTAACGCTTCCCTCGCGAAGCAGGCCGAGACGGTCTCGCAGCTGCGCACGGAGGTGACTGCGGCGCAGCGGGCCAGGGATGCCGCGCTGCAGGAGGTGGAGGGCCTCCGTAAATCCTGCGCCGAGCAGCAGCAGCAGCAGGCTGCTGCCCTGCGCAACCTGGAGAGCCTGGAGAGGCAACACACTGCCGAGCGGCAGCAACACGATGCTGCCGTGCAGAGCCTTGAGAGGCAACTGGCGGCCTTTAAGGAGGTCGAGGCCTCTCTCACGGCGCAGGAGAGCACTGTGAGTGCGCAGCTCCTCCAGGCCCGCAAGGAGGGCGACACCGTCACGCGGGAGCGTGATGACCTCACTCGGGAGCGGCGTCAGCTGCAACAGAAGGTCACCCAGCTGGAGACGACGGTCACACGGCTGGAACATCAGCTGGACGGCAACCGCCAGCAGACCGCCTCTCTCCAGTCGGCCCTGAATACGGCCACGGAAAGCGCCCATCGTCGGCAGCAGGAGATGGACGCCGTGAAGACGAAGCTGCAAGATTGCAGCGGGGATCTGCGGCTGGCGCGGCAGCAGGTTGATCTCCTCACCCACACCACCAACGACCTGCGGCACAGCTTCGATGCGGCTGCGGAGGACCACCGCCAACAGGTCGAGCGGATGCAGGCTGAATACGCCGAAAGCCTGCAAACCCTCGCCACGAACGACGAGGAGGCCGCCGGTTCCGCCCAGCTGGCTAGGACGACGGCACAGCAACTGGTGGCCGCGACAGCGGAGGTGACCGCGCTGCGGGCACAGCTTGCCCAAGCCCAGGAGAGACACGCCCGCCTCCTGGGTGAAATGGAGGGCTACACCCGGGAGGTCACCGAGCTGCAGACCGCTCTTGTGACGGCGCAGTCGGCGCAGTCTACCTCTGTCGGAGAGGTGAACGAGCTGCTCTTCCGGACGCACCTCCTGGACGAGCGCCTAAAGCAGGCCACATCAGCGCCGCACCCGACGCTGAAGCAGATCATGGGCTTCTCGATCATGATCATCCCCATGGCGGCGCGTTTCCTGGCCTTTACGGCCAACGGGGATGAGGCGGTCGTCCGGCGCGGTTACGCGCACCTGCTGAACCTGGTGAACAGGATCAACGAGGGCCTCTCGCCCGATCAGCGGCTGCTGGGGCAGATCTTCCTGCATGGCGTGATCTCGCAGCACCCGATCAACTACGTTCGGGAGTACCCCACGTCACTGGTCGCCCTGGAAGGCAAGGGGTGGCCAGTGAAGCAGTTGCTGGCCGAGAGGTCGCCCGTCCCGTACCTTAAGGGCCTTGACCACCACGCCTTCCACGAGGCGATTAAGCCGGCGGAGCAGCCGTCAGCCCCGGTGCAACTCCTTGCGTCGGAAAACCACCCGCCCGCTTCGCGCGTCGAAACGAAGCCCCCTCAGGCAGAGGGTGTCGGGGCCAAGCGACTGCGCCTGGAGGCATCATCGGCGGACCCGGACATCATCGTTCTGGACGACCCTGTGGAGATGGAGGAGGTTCAGACGTTTCCTCTGAATCTGGAGGGGCCTCTAGTTCCGACTCCGACGGGGACGGTGGAGGTGGAGGAGGTCCTGGAAGACTCCCCGGAGACAACCGAGGCGTAAGGCCTGTTTCTTGCCCTTTGCACGTAGTGTGCCACAATTTGCGGAGTATCAGTACTCCATCTGTGGAGGTGTTTTACACACAGTTTTTGCGCCGGATGCCACAGCCCGATGTGCTACTCTTCAATGAAGTGTGGGCATTACCGAGCACCACGTTGGCTTTCTTTTTTTGGAAGGGCTACTCGCTCGCTGCCTCTTGGCTTAGGGACCCTACAAAGAAAGGCGGGGGTGTGTGCATATTTGTGAAACGCCACACCCTACAGTTTGCTCCCATCCCGGTGACACTTCCTACCAATTCCCTAATGGAGGCATGTGCCTGCTGGGTGGGTCCGCGGGATGCGCCCCCCACAGAGTTCGTTTCGGTAGCGAGTGTGTACGTTCCTCCGCCGGTCGAGCATGTTGACGAACCGGACTCGTGGCTCGAAGAAACCTTAGTGTACTTGGAGTCACGGGGCATAGAGGTCATTGCTGGGGACTTCAATGCCCGCCACCCAACATGGTGCCCCACGCTCGTTAGGGGCATGGATAATTTTCGTTCGGCAGATGCAACTCGCAACCGCGGGGCACGTCTGCAGTCTTTCACCCTCACATCGTCGTGGGCCATAGCTAACACAGGCGAAATCACACGCCGCCCGACCCACAACAATGGTAGAGGCACTGCACCGGACGTGGTTCTGTACCAGAGTCGGTTGTCCTGCCGTTTTTCTGTTTTTTGTCCCCCCGAGTCACATCCACTAAGACTCGATCTCTTCGCCGGTAGCGATTACCTGCCCATTCGACTGACGATCGAAGACCGCTTCTACCAGACGTACAAGCTCCGCGCGCGCTGTCCCCAGATCGCCTGGCGCGCTCTCCCACCCTGGAGTGAGATACAGCGCAGGGAGGACGAGTTTCTTCGCGGCCTTCGAAGAGTCGAGTGGCGGGAGTCCGGGTTCCGGCACCACCAGCAACTGGCGAGCATGGCGTCTCACGTGTTGCGCGCCTTGCCCCGTGCCAGTCGTCAGGCGCGCAGCACCCCAGCCCGATTGCCAGCGGAGCTGATGCAGCTGCGGGCGCAAACCAACGCCGAGTATCGGGTAGCAACCCACGAAGACCAGGTGGAGATCCTTCTGCACTATCGCCAGATGATCACGAAGTGCTGGGAGGAAAAGGAGCTGAAGGAGTGGAACGCGATCGTTTCTGCACCGGCGCGCGATGCGGTGTGGACACGAGCGGTGTGGCAGAAGTACAACAACAAAGCCCGCCCACCTCCGCCAGCCCTCACGGGAGCAAGCGGACGCCCCCTGCACTCGAGTGTCCAGGCGAGGTTATTCCGGGACACGTTCATGGAGAAGTACGTGGTCTCAACGGATCCCGCTGCCGTAGCGTACGCAGCGGAGCTCACGACGGAATTGCAGGTTCTGCGCGGTCGTCCCCCGTCGCTCACATCGCCGGTGAACGACTGCATCATCACAGTGGCAGAGGTCCAGTCGGCCATCGCGATGATGAACGCAAACCAGGCCGCGGACACGTGCGGTATGAAGCCTGTGTTTCTGCTACACCTATCGCCGAATGCCTTGGAGCTGGTCGCCACTACGTTCTCTACTCTCCTCCGGGATGCGCAGGTACCGGGTGAGTGGCTTCGCGCCGACACGATCCCCCTGTACAAAGGGGCCCCGAAGGATCCTGGCGCGACGACGTCCTACCGCCCCGTGTCCATCACGAGCCTGCTGTGCCGCGCAGATGAGGTGGTGTTGGGAAATCGCATCCTGCTGCACATGCGTGATCTCCCGTCCGCTGGCCTGCACCCTCGCCAGTTCGGCTTCCGCCGTGGTGTGTCGGCGGAGATGGCGATGGGCTGCATGCTGAACGACCTCCTCACAGGGGGGTCCTACTGGGTGCGATGGGGATACCCGAGCCGAAGCCTGCGGTCCTACTCTCGCTTGTTGGTCGCTGTGGACTTCTCGGACGCTTTCTGCCGCGTTACGCCGGTTAAGGTGGAGTGGGCGCTACGGCGGCGAGGAATCCCGGAGCCTCTGTGTGCGTGGTTTCGCGCGTACATGACGGGGCGGTCGCAGAGGGTGTTTGTCAACGGCACATTTTCGGAGCGGTTCGAATGCCCTATCGGTTGCCCGCAGGGCTCCGTCATTGGCCCTCTCCTGTGGAATCTCGGTATGAACGACCTCCTAGAGTCGCTGGAGGCGTTCTGTGCTGATGCGGCGGCGGTTGTCTTCAGAAAACCCAGGGGCCCAGGTACGCGCATTCCGCAACAGCGACAGCCAGCCACGCCCGAAGACCCGGAGGTGTTGCAGCGTAGGTGTGCCCTCCGTGACGAACTCATGGAAGCAGCTCGATCCGTGTCTGTGGACCCAGCGATCAGCGACCCGCAGGCAGCGTGGCCTCAGGAGGATCTGCCAAGGGTGGAAGTGAGTGGCCCCATGTGCGGCTTTACCGCTTACGCCGATGATCTCACGATCTGGGTCACCGCTCACTCTCCCCGATACGCCGCCGGGACCATCCAGTGCATGCTGAATCGCATCTCGCTGTGGGCACGCCGAAATGGTATTGCCGTCAGCACCAAGACGGAGGGCCGGTGGATCTCTGATGCGCGAAACAAGGGAGGCCTCCAGCCGACCTGTCCAGTGGCGCTATCGATTGGCACGGATACGCCCATCCTGATTCCCCCGATGGGCAGAGACGCCGACATACCGCCCATACGCATCCTTGGTCTCTGGGTGGACCCTCGCCTGACCTTCCTGCAGCATGCCGAGATTGCGCGGAGGAAGGTCGATGCGCTGCTGCTAGACATGTCTCAGCGCACACCCATGATGCCCCCCAGCTTGAGGTACATTGTGCTGCGGGCAGTGGCGGCGCCACATGTCCTGGTGCTGTCCCCGGTGTTCTGGGCTGCGGCGTCGGTGGAGGCCAAGGACCTTCTCACGAAGACATGGAACAAGATCGCCGTTGCCATTACCTGTTCCTTCCGCACCGCCAGGACTGCAGCCGTCCTTCAGGAGGCTGGTCTACGCCCGCTAGCATTCCACGTGGAAAAAGCGCGGTACGCACTGCAGGGGAGAGTGTGGATGCTCCGCGACGAATACGCGTTTCTGTGGGCTGCGCCGGCAGGACTGGACGTCCCCGTCATTCGCGGCATGACCACGCAAGGCCACCGCCTGATTAAGGAGAAGGGTCGATGGACACAGGCGTGGCGCCACTTCCTCCCGGCTCCTCCGCTCGACCGGCAACATCGAGAGTTCCCGGCTCTGGGACAGACGCCCATTGGCGCCTTATCATATGCAGTGCGCCGCACAACCTTCTTGACTACTCTGTCTCTCGACGGTGCACGTCTTCCCCCGAAGTCACCGGAGCATGTGGAGTTGTTTCGGCGCTTCAACACGGCACAGCTGGCGGCTTCGGCGAGTGCGACCATCGAGCTGTGGACAGATGGCTCCGTCACGCCGTTCGAGGAGTCGGGCGGGGCCTTTGTCATCGTGAAGGACGGCGTTGAAGTCGACAGCGGTACGACGTCATTGGGAGACGCGGCGTGCAGCTACTCCATGGAGCGGGCGGCTCTTGTCTGTGGGCTGCGAGCCCTCGTCGCACTTGTGGTGGAACACGACTGGGGCGACCAACCCATTCGGATCGTCACGGACTCTCTGTCGTGTCTGAGTGAGCTACAGCGAGGTCCCTTCCGGCAGGAGGAAGAGCAGATGGAGGAGATCTGGCAGCTGTGCTCTCGTCTGCCGACCTCACGGGTCTTTATGGTCTTTGTCTTCTCACACACGGAAGATCCCGACGAGGAGGATACGACCTCTCCGATGCGGTGGAACGCGCTGGTTGACAAGAGGGCTGAGGAGGCGCAGTCGGACACACCGGATGGCCCGCAATGGCCACGCGACCTTATTCGCCCTCGTATCACGGATCTCGTGGAAGCGACGGATGCGACTGAGGCGGCATGTGCAACGCTGCGTTACACCGCGTTGGGGAGTGCGGCACCAAGCAGGGACATTCAAAGCCTGCGCTTTCCACGTCACCAGCAAAAGTGGTTGATGCAGCTGCGAACTGGGGCTGTGTATCGGCTTCCTGGCTGGCGGCAAGGACAGCCCGAGAAGTGTCTCCACTGTGCTGCTCAGGTGGGACGTGCGTCGACAGACGGTTGTGTCAGCGCGGTCGAGCACCTTTTCGACTGTCCAGGTATCCGGACGCCGCTCAAGCTTAAATCCTTGTGGACCAACCCAAAGGCTGCGTTGGACCATTTCATTGCGTTCACTGACGTACCGGGAGATGGCACCAATGGGCCGGATGCCCTGCTGCTTGCGTAGGCGAGGAAGGGCCCAGGGGCTTTTGCCCACTCTCTCTTTCGTTTTTCTGTCTTTCTTCTCCCTTTACTCCCTTTTTCTTTCTTTGTAGCCTTCTACAGCGTAGTGTGCTGCTGGCTCCTTGTTTTGCTTCTAACCCTTCATTCTTTAAAAAAAAAAAATAATTTTTTTTTTTTCCTTTCTTTTTTCCCTGGAACATGTCCCGTTTACCTTTACAATGGACATCATTTTTTTTTTTTTTTTTTTTTTCTTTTATACTCTTCTAAGTTATTCATATATCTAATTTTGCACTATCTACTTTTGAAAGAAAAAAAAAAAACATTTTTCTTTTCAGTATTATTGTTGTTTTCCTTCCATAATTGTCTCTATATTATTATATTTTAACCTTTCCGTTTTCCTTTATTTCCTTGTAGTTTACTCTTCCTCCGACGATTCCCGTCGATTTTCGCCCGTGTTCGTGCACTGCTTTGGGAAACGTTGCTTGGGCGGGCAGAGGAGGCACTGCATACAGCTACACAACCGGTCACTCCTTCCTAGCACCTTTGCTCGGACGTCTCGCCACGGCGTATTCATCAAATTTTTGTTTTTCTACAGCTGCATCAATCGATGCAACTGTCCCTGCTTCCCTTTTGAGGTACTCCGGCAGGTGGTGCAACGCTGCACTCCGTGCAACGTTGCACTCACCTGCCCGGGTAGGCAGTCCGGAATATCGGACATTAAAACAACAACGAATACGTTGTGTCGAGCCGCCACCTGCTGACGGACGTGCTGCGCGGCGAGTTCGGCTTCAAGGGCATCGTTGTGTCCGACTGGGGCGCCGTGGACGACCGCGCGAACGCGATCAGCGCCGGCATGGACCTGGAGATGCCCAGCACGTACGGCGCGACCGACGCGCAGCTGAAGAAGCTGGCCAGCGAGGGCAAGCTGGACCTGAAGGCGCTCGACGCGTGCGCGCGCCGCATGCTGGAGCACGTGGACCGCTGCACCGCCGCGCTGGCGCACCCCGCGCCGAAGTGGGACGTCGAGGCGCACCACGACATCGCGCGCGAGGCCGCGGCGGAGGGCATGGTGCTGCTGAAGAACGAGCACGCGGTGCTGCCGCTGCAGGCGTCGCAGAAGATCGCGGTGATTGGCGAGTTCGCGGAGAAGCCGCGCTACCAGGGCGGCGGCAGCTCCTTCGTGAGCGCGACCAAGACATCGGGCGCGCTGGCGGAGCTGCAGAAGCACGCGCCGGCGCTGCAGTACGCCGCCGGCTACCGCGTCGGCGCGGCGGCGGGCGACGATGCGCTGCATGCGGAGGCGGTGGCGGCTGCCGCGGGCTGCGACGTGGCGGTGGTGTTCGTCGGGCCGTCCGACGAGGACGAGTCCGAGGGCTTCGACCGCGCGCACATGCGGCTGCCGGAGCACCACAACGCGCTGGTCGAGGCGGTGGCGGCGGCGAACAAGCACACGGTGGTGGTGCTGACCGGCGCGTCGGCTGTGGAGATGCCGTGGGTGGGGAAGGTGCAGGCGATCGTGGAGGCGTACCTGCCCGGCCAGGCCGGCGGCCTCGCGGTGGCGGACGTGCTGCTGGGCAAGGTGAACCCGAGCGGCAAGCTGTCGGAGACCTTCCCGCTGTCGGCGAAGCACACGCCCTGCTACCTCAACTTCGCGGCCCCCTACGACGTCACGTACTGCGAGCGCATCTACGTGGGCTACCGCTACTACGACACGGTGGAGATGCCGGTGCTGTACCCCTTCGGCCACGGGCTGAGCTACACCACCTTCGAGTACAGCGCGCCGCGCGTGGCGAAGGCGGCCTACGTGGACAGCGAGGACGTGCGCGCGGAGGTGACGGTGACCAACACCGGCAAGCTCGCCGGCGCCGAGGTGGTGCAGCTGTACGTGCGCGACGTGAAGAGCAGCGTGGACCGCCCGGAGAAGGAGCTGAAGGGCTTCGAGAAGGTGCACCTCGCGCCTGGCGAGTCGAAGACGGTGAGCTTCGCGCTGGACCGCCGCGCCTTCGCGTACTACGACGTGGCGCGCAAGGACTGGGTGGTGGAGGAGGGCGACTTCGAGCTGCTGTTCGGGTCGTCGTCGCGCGACCTGCGCGGCTCGGCGCACGTCAAGGTGTCGCCGGCTGTACCCCCGCCGCCGCGCCACTTCGACAAGAACTCCATGATCGGCGATGTGTGCCTCTACCCTCCCACAGCATGCTTGTCCAAGAAGCTGTGCCGCGACTTCTCCGGGTCCGGAATGCAGCCGAGCTTCATTGCTATGTTCCAGGCAATGGAGGTGATGCTCCCTATCCGCTCCAAAGTTACACTAGGTAACGGTACAAGCAATTTTGACGATGTAGATGCCATCGTTGACGAGGCCAACAGGCTGTCGGCCGCCCAGTAGTGCCGCCCTGCACTGCTCGGGCAGTGGTTGCTGTGTATGTGTGCTGCTCCTCGTCAACACCGTCGTGCGGCCTCGCGGCACCCCCCCGGACGCTGCCACCGCGAGCACCATAAAAAACAGCCACCACCGCCACCACCATCGTAACGACAACAACAAAAAACGAAAACGCTTTTTTTTCTCCAATACCTAAGAAAACGAAAACGAATGATCCGTATTTTCTCGCAAAAGAGATGCAAGTGGACACCAAACCTGGGCGTGTCGCGAAGCAAGCAGGACCGAGAGCTGCCGGAGACTTTACTATGCGTTGCCGCTCTTGCCGCCTCTTGATCCTCGCTTCCACGCGCGCGCTCATGCCCTTAATTGCTGTTTGCTTTATTCTTCTCTCGTAACTGATAGGCCCACCGCCTGCAACGGATTTGCGGCTCTCTGTGAGGCCGTTCGTGTCACCTTGCCGGCGGCGGTGCCCTCTCTCTCTTTTCCCGCACACTAATGTGTGTACGTGTTTTTTTTTCTCTTCTTTTCTCTCATTTGCCTTCTCGCGCACGCCTAGCGAACTGCCCGCGTCTCCCTTCCTCACCTCCGAGTGCGACGGCTGCCGGTGGCGAGCAGCGGCACCTCCAGGGTCGCGGGAGACCTTGCTGGGCTGAGCTGGGGCAGCTGGTGTGGCGAGTGCACGCCTGCTCCCCACTTCGCTGGCCGCCCTAGTTTCGACCGCCGCCACCCTAGTACTGCCCGTAGTCAGGGTGCTTCTTTTCATTACTCTTCTTTTTTTCTTCTTTTCTTTTTTTTTCTTCTTTTTCGTCGCTTCGCCTTTTTTTTTCTTGCCCGTTGGTTGTAGCTCCGACCAAGTTGCCCGTTCGCAGCTTCTCTCTCTCTTTCCGTGTTGACCAGGCATATCCACCCTCTTTATATGTAAGTCGAGAGAACACCGCCGCAGACGTCAGCGCTAGTTGGCGTGTCTGTGTGTTGCTGGGCCCCTCCCCACCCCTTGTGGGTGGTGCTGCTGCGATGACGCGGCGCACGGGGCCGGCGCCGGCCACCAGCACCGCCGTTGTGCCCTCCCGCCCCGGCTGCCACCCACCCCCTCGTACCTCCCTGCACCACCCTGCACCATCCTTCCCTGCTCTCTCGCTCTCGCTCTCACGCACGCTGCAAGTCATCACTAACGCCTTAACTATCTCACTCCGTGCCCCCCACACACCCCTCGCCTCCCCTTCCCCCGGCGCAACCCCACAAAACGCATACAGCAAAAGAGACCCCGCGCGTCGCAGCCATGTCGCACACACACATCGACATCGACAGGGTCATGTCGGAGCTGACCCTGGAGGAGAAGATCAGCCTCGTGGGCGGCAAGGACTACTGGTGCACGCGCGACATCCCGCGCCTGGGCGTGCCGTCGACGATGATGTGCGACGGCCCCACCGGGCTGCGCAAGAGCCTGGACGTGAACCAGGTGGACTCTGGCAGCGTGCCCGCGACGTGCTTCCCCACTGCGGTGGTGCTTGCGTCGACGTGGAACCGCGCGGTGGTGGAGAAGGTGGCGGCTGCGATCGGCAAGGAGTGCCGCGCGGAGAACGTGTCGATGCTGCTGGCGCCGGGCAACAACATCAAGCGGTCGCCGCTGTGCGGGCGCAACTTCGAGTACTACTCCGAGGACCCGTACGCGGCCGGCCAGCTTGCCGCCGCCTACGTGAAGGGCGTGCAGAGCCAGGGCGTGGGCACGTCGCTGAAGCACTACTGCGCCAACAACCAGGAGACCAACCGCTTCAGCATGAACTCGGTGGTGGACGAGCGCACGATGCGCGAGATCTACCTCGCCGCCTTCGAGAGCATCGTGAAGGAGGCGCAGCCGTGGAGTGTGATGGCCTGCTACAGCCGCGTCAACAACGAATACGTTGTGTCGAGCCGCCACCTGCTGACGGACGTGCTGCGCGGCGAGTTCGGCTTCAAGGGCATCGTCGTGTCCGACTGGGGCGCCGTGGACGACCGCGCGAACGCGATCAGCGCCGGCATGGACCTGGAGATGCCCAGCACGTACGGCGCGACCGACGCGCAGCTGAAGAAGCTGGCCAGCGAGGGCAAGCTGGACCTGAAGGCGCTCGACGCGTGCGCGCGCCGCATGCTGGAGCACGTGGACCGCTGCACCGCCGCGCTGGCGCACCCCGCGCCGAAGTGGGACGTCGAGGCGCACCACGACATCGCGCGCGAGGCCGCGGCGGAGGGCATGGTGCTGCTGAAGAACGAGCACGCGGTGCTGCCGCTGGCAGGCGTCGCAGAAGATCGCGGTGATTGGCGAGTTCGCGGAGAAGCCGCGCTACCAGGGGCGGCGGCAGCTCCTTCGTGAGCGCGACCAAGACATCGGGCGCGCTGGCGGAGCTGCAGAAGCACGCGCCGGCGCTGCAGTACGCCGCCGGCTACCGCGTCGGCGCGGCGGCGGGGCGACGATGCGCTGCATGCGGAGGCGGTGGCGGCTGCCGCGGGCTGCGACGTGGCGGTGGTGTTCGTCGGGCCGTCCGACGAGGACGAGTCCGAGGGCTTCGACCGCGCGCACATGCGGCTGCCGGAGCACCACAACGCGCTGGTCGAGGCGGTGGCGGCGGCGAACAAGCACACGGTGGTGGTGCTGACCGGCGCGTCGGCTGTGGAGATGCCGTGGGTGGGGAAGGTGCAGGCGATCGTGGAGGCGTACCTGCCCGGCCAGGCCGGCGGCCTCGCGGTGGCGGACGTGCTGCTGGGCAAGGTGAACCCGAGCGGCAAGCTGTCGGAGACCTTCCCGCTGTCGGCGAAGCACACGCCCTGCTACCTCAACTTCGCGGCCCCCTACGACGTCACGTACTGCGAGCGCATCTACGTGGGCTACCGCTACTACGACACGGTGGAGATGCCGGTGCTGTACCCCTTCGGCCACGGGCTGAGCTACACCACCTTCGAGTACAGCGCGCCGCGCGTGGCGAAGGCGGCCTACGTGGACAGCGAGGACGTGCGCGCGGAGGTGACGGTGACCAACACCGGCAAGCTCGCCGGGCGCCGAGGTGGTGCAGCTGTACGTGCGCGACGTGAAGAGCAGCGTGGACCGCCCGGAGAAGAGACTGAAGGGCTTCGAGAAGGTGCACCTCGCGCCTGGCGAGTCGAAGACGGTGAGCTTCGCGCTGGACCGCCGCGCCTTCGCGTACTACGACGTGGCGCGCACAAGGACTGGGTGGTGGAGGAGGGCGACTTCGAGCTGCTGTTCGGGTCGTCGTCGCGCGACCTGCGCGGCTCGGCGCACGTCAAGGTGTCGCCGGCTGTACCCCCGCCGCCGCGCCACTTCGACAAGAACTCCATGATCGGCGATGTGTGCCTCTAACCCTCCCACAGCATGCTTGTCCAAGAAGCTGTGCCGCGACTTCTCCGGGTCCGGAATGCAGCCGAGCTTCATTGCTATGTTCCAGGCAAATGGAGGTGATGCTCCCTATCCGCTCCAAAGTTACACTAGGTAACGGTACAAGCAATTTTGACGATGTAGATGCCATCGTTGACGAGGCCAACAGGCTGTCGGCCGCCCAGTAGTGCCGCCCTGCACTGCTCGGGCAGTGGTTGCTGTGTATGTGTGCTGCTCCTCGTCAACACCGTCGTGCGGCCTCGCGGCACCCCCCGGACGCTGCCACCGGCGAGCACCATAAAAAACAGCCACCACCGCCACCACCATCGTAACGACAACAACAAAAAACGAAAACGCTTTTTTTTTCTCCAATACCTAAGAAAAACGAAAACGAATGATCCGTATTTTCTCGCAAAAGAGATGCAAGTGGACACCAAACCTGGGCGTGTCGCGAAGCAAGCAGGACCGAGAGCTGCCGGAGACTTTACTATGCGTTGCCGCTCTTGCCGCCTCTTGATCCTCGCTTCCACGCGCGCGCTCATGCCCTTAATTGCTGTTTGCTTTATTCTTCTCTCGTAACTGATAGGCCCACCGCCTGCAACGGATTTGCGGCTCTCTGTGAGGCCGTTTCGTGTCACCTTGCCGGCGGCGGTGCCTCTCTCTCTTTTCCCGCACACTAATGTGTGTACGTGTTTTTTTTTCTCTTCTTTTCTCTCATTTGCCTTCTCGCGCACGCCTAGCGAACTGCCCGCGTCTCCCTTCCTCACCTCCGAGTGCGACGGCTGCCGGTGGCGAGCAGCGGCACCTCCAGGGTCGCGGGAGACCTTGCTGGGCTGAGCTGGGGCAGCTGGTGTGGCGAGTGCACGCCTGCTCCCCACTTCGCTGGCCGCCCTAGTTTCGACCGCCGCCACCCTAGTAACTGCCCGTAGTCAGGGTGCTTCTTTTCATTACTCTTCTTTTTTCTTCTTTCTTTTTTTTTCTTCTTTTTCGTCGCTTCGCCTTTTTTTTTTCTTGCCCGTTGGTTGTAGCTCCGACCAAAGTTGCCCCGTTCGCAGCTTCTCTCTCTCTTTCCGTGTTGACCAGGCATATCCACCCTCTTTATATGTAAGTCGAGAGACACCGCCGCAGACGTCAGCGCTAGTTGGCGTGTCTGTGTGTTGCTGGGCCCCTCCCCACCCTTGTGGGTGGTGCTGCTGCGATGACGCGGCGCACGGGGCCGGCGCCGGCCACCAGCACCGCCGTTGTGCCCTCCCGCCCCGGCTGCCACCCACCCCCTCGCACCTCCCTGCACCACCCTGCACCATCCTTCCCTGCTCTCTCGCTCTCGCTCTCACGCACGCTGCAAGTCATCACTAACGCCTTAACTATCTCACTCCGTGCCCCCACACACCCCTCGCCTCCCCTTCCCCCGGCGCAACCCCACAAAACGCATACAGCAAAAGAGACCCCGCGCGTCGCAGCCATGTCGCACACACACACGACATCGGGAGTCATGTCATCTGACCCGAGAAAGATCCGCTCGTTGGCGCAGGACTACTGGTGCACGCGCGACATCCCGCGCCTGGGCGTGCCGTCGACGATGATGTGCGACGGCCCCACCGGGCTGCGCAAGAGCCTGGACGTGAACCAGGTGGACTCTGGCAGCGTGCCCGCGACGTGCTTCCCCACTGCGGTGGTGCTTGCGTCGACGTGGAACCGCGCGGTGGTGGAGAAGGTGGCGGCTGCGATCGGCAAGGAGTGCCGCGCGGAGAACGTGTCGATGCTGCTGGCGCCGGGCAACAACATCAAGCGGTCGCCGCTGTGCGGGCGCAACTTCGAGTACTACTCCGAGGACCCGTACGCGGCCGGCCAGCTTGCCGCCGCCTACGTGAAGGGCGTGCAGAGCCAGGGCGTGGGCACGTCGCTGAAGCACTACTGCGCCAACAACCAGGAGACCAACCGCTTCAGCATGAACTCGGTGGTGGACGAGCGCACGATGCGCGAGATCTACCTCGCCGCCTTCGAGAGCATCGTGAAGGAGGCGCAGCCGTGGAGTGTGATGCTGCTACACGCGTCAAAACGAATACGTTGTGTCGAGCCGCCACCTGCTGACGGACGTGCTGCGCGGCGAGTTCGGCTTCAAGGGCATCGTCGTGTCCGACTGGGGCGCCGTGGACGACCGCGCGAACGCGATCAGCGCCGGCATGGACCTGGAGATGCCCAGCACGTACGGCGCGACCGACGCGCAGCTGAAGAAGCTGGCCAGCGAGGGCAAGCTGGACCTGAAGGCGCTCGACGCGTGCGCGCGCCGCATGCTGGAGCACGTGGACCGCTGCACCGCCGCGCTGGCGCACCCCGCGCCGAAGTGGGACGTCGAGGCGCACCACGACATCGCGCGCGAGGCCGCGGCGGAGGGCATGGTGCTGCTGAAGAACGAGCACGCGGTGCTGCCGCTGCAGGCGTCGCAGAAGATCGCGGTGATTGGCGAGTTCGCGGAGAAGCCGCGCTACCAGGGCGGCGGCAGCTCCTTCGTGAGCGCGACCAAGACATCGGGCGCGCTGGCGGAGCTGCAGAAGCACGCGCCGGCGCTGCAGTACGCCGCCGGCTACCGCGTCGGCGCGGCGGCGGGCGACGATGCGCTGCATGCGGAGGCGGTGGCGGCTGCCGCGGGCTGCGACGTGGCGGTGGTGTTCGTCGGGCCGTCCGACGAGGACGAGTCCGAGGGCTTCGACCGCGCGCACATGCGGCTGCCGGAGCACCACAACGCGCTGGTCGAGGCGGTGGCGGCGGCGAACAAGCACACGGTGGTGGTGCTGACCGGCGCGTCGGCTGTGGAGATGCCGTGGGTGGGGAAGGTGCAGGCGATCGTGGAGGCGTACCTGCCCGGCCAGGCCGGCGGCCTCGCGGTGGCGGACGTGCTGCTGGGCAAGGTGAACCCGAGCGGCAAGCTGTCGGAGACCTTCCCGCTGTCGGCGAAGCACACGCCCTGCTACCTCAACTTCGCGGCCCCCTACGACGTCACGTACTGCGAGCGCATCTACGTGGGCTACCGCTACTACGACACGGTGGAGATGCCGGTGCTGTACCCCTTCGGCCACGGGCTGAGCTACACCACCTTCGAGTACAGCGCGCCGCGCGTGGCGAAGGCGGCCTACGTGGACAGCGAGGACGTGCGCGCGGAGGTGACGGTGACCAACACCGGCAAGCTTGCCGGCGCCGAGGTGGTGCAGCTGTACGTGCGCGACGTGAAGAGCAGCGTGGACCGCCCGGAGAAGGAGCTGAAGGGCTTCGAGAAGGTGCACCTCGCGCCTGGCGAGTCGAAGACGGTGAGCTTCGCGCTGGACCGCCGCGCCTTCGCGTACTACGACGTGGCGCGCAAGGACTGGGTGGTGGAGGAGGGCGACTTCGAGCTGCTGTTCGGGTCGTCGTCGCGCGACCTGCGCGGCTCGGCGCACGTCAAGGTGTCGCCGGCTGTACCCCCGCCGCCGCGCCACTTCGACAAGAACTCCATGATCGGCGATGTGTGCCTCTACCCTCCCACAGCATGCTTGTCCAAGAAGCTGTGCCGCGACTTCTCCGGGTCCGGAATGCAGCCGAGCTTCATTGCTATGTTCCAGGCAATGGAGGTGATGCTACCTATCCGCTCCAAAGTTACACTAGGTAACGGTACAAGCAATTTTGACGATGTAGATGCCATCGTTGACGAGGCCAACAGGCTGTCGGCCGCCCAGTAGTGCCGCCCTGCACTGCTCGGGCAGTGGTTGCTGTGTATGTGTGCTGCTCCTCGTCAACACCGTCGTGCGGCCTCGCGGCACCCCCCGGACGCTGCCACCGCGAGCACCATAAAAAACAGCCACCACCGCCACCACCATCGTAACGACAACGACAAAAAACGAAAACGCTTTTTTTTCTCCAACACTTAAGAAAACGAAAACGAATGATCCGTATTTTCTCACAAAAGAGATGCAAGTGGACACCAAACCTGGGCGTGTCGCGAAGCAAGCAGGACCGAGAGCTGCCGGAGACTTTACTATGCGTTGCCGCTCTTGCCGCCTCTTGATCCTCGCTTCCACGCGCGCGCTCATAATAATATATATTTAACGTTTTGTGTGCTTTCTCTCTTCTTCTCTCGTAACTGATAGGCCCACCGCCTGCAACGGATTTGCGGCTCTCTGTGAGGCCGTTCGTGTCACCTTGCCGGCGGCGGTGCCCTCTCTCTCTTTTCCCGCACACTAATGTGTGTACGTGTTTTTTTTTTCTCTTCTTTTCTCTCATTTGCCTTCTCGCGCACGCCTAGCGAACTGCCCGCGTCTCCCTTCCTCACCTCCGAGTGCGACGGCTGCCGGTGGCGAGCAGCGGCACCTCCAGGGTCGCGGGAGACCTTGCTGGGCTGAGCTGGGGCAGCTGGTGTGGCGAGTGCACGCCTGCTCCCCACTTCGCTGGCCGCCCTAGTTTCGACCGCCGCCACCCTAGTACTGCCCGTGGTCAGGGTGCTTCTTTTCATTACTCTTCTTTTTTTTCTTCTTTTCTTTTTTTTTCTTCTTTTTCGTCGCTTCGCCTTTTTTTTTTTCTTGCCCGTTGGTTGTAGCTCCGACCAGGTTGCCCGCTCGTAGCTTCTCTCTCTCTTTCCGTGTTGACCAGGCATATCCACCCTCTTTATATGTAACTCGAGAGAACACCGCCGCAGACGTCAGCGCTAGTTGGCGTGTCTGTGTGTTGCTGAGCCCCTCCCCACCCCTTGTGGGTGGTGCTGCTGCGATGACGCGGCGCACGGGGCCGGCGCCGGCCACCAGCACCGCCGTTGTGCCCTCCCGCCCCGGCTGCCACCCACCCCCTCGCACCTCCCTGCACCACCCTGCACCATCCTTCCCTGCTCTCTCGCTCTCGCTCTCACGCACGCTGCAAGTCATCACTAACGCCTTAACTATCTCACTCCGTGCCCCCACACACCCCTCGCCTCCCCTTCCCCCGGCGCAACCCCACAAAACGCATACAGCAAAAGAGACCCCGCGCGTCGCAGCCATGTCGCACACACACATCGACATCGACAGGGTCATGTCGGAGCTGACCCTGGAGGAGAAGATCAGCCTCGTGGGCGGCAAGGACTACTGGTGCACGCGCGACATCCCGCGCCTGGGCGTGCCGTCGACGATGATGTGCGACGGCCCCACCGGGCTGCGCAAGAGCCTGGACGTGAACCAGGTGGACTCTGGCAGCGTGCCCGCGACGTGCTTCCCCACTGCGGTGGTGCTTGCGTCGACGTGGAACCGCGCGGTGGTGGAGAAGGTGGCGGCTGCGATCGGCAAGGAGTGCCGCGCGGAGAACGTGTCGATGCTGCTGGCGCCGGGCAACAACATCAAGCGGTCGCCGCTGTGCGGGCGCAACTTCGAGTACTACTCCGAGGACCCGTACGCGGCCGGCCAGCTTGCCGCCGCCTACGTGAAGGGCGTGCAGAGCCAGGGCGTGGGCACGTCGCTGAAGCACTACTGCGCCAACAACCAGGAGACCAACCGCTTCAGCATGAACTCGGTGGTGGACGAGCGCACGATGCGCGAGATCTACCTCGCCGCCTTCGAGAGCATCGTGAAGGAGGCGCAGCCGTGGAGTGTGATGGCCTGCTACAACCGCGTCAACAACGAATACGTTGTGTCGAGCCGCCACCTGCTGACGGACGTGCTGCGCGGCGAGTTCGGCTTCAAGGGCATCGTCGTGTCCGACTGGGGCGCCGTGGACGACCGCGCGAACGCGATCAGCGCCGGCATGGACCTGGAGATGCCCAGCACGTACGGCGCGACCGACGCGCAGCTGAAGAAGCTGGCCAGCGAGGGCAAGCTGGACCTGAAGGCGCTCGACGCGTGCGCGCGCCGCATGCTGGAGCACGTGGACCGCTGCACCGCCGCGCTGGCGCACCCCGCGCCGAAGTGGGACGTCGAGGCGCACCACGACATCGCGCGCGAGGCCGCGGCGGAGGGCATGGTGCTGCTGAAGAACGAGCACGCGGTGCTGCCGCTGCAGGCGTCGCAGAAGATCGCGGTGATTGGCGAGTTCGCGGAGAAGCCGCGCTACCAGGGCGGCGGCAGCTCCTTCGTGAGCGCGACCAAGACATCGGGCGCGCTGGCGGAGCTGCAGAAGCACGCGCCGGCGCTGCAGTACGCCGCCGGCTACCGCGTCGGCGCGGCGGCGGGCGACGATGCGCTGCATGCGGAGGCGGTGGCGGCTGCCGCGGGCTGCGACGTGGCGGTGGTGTTCGTCGGGCCGTCCGACGAGGACGAGTCCGAGGGCTTCGACCGCGCGCACATGCGGCTGCCGGAGCACCACAACGCGCTGGTCGAGGCGGTGGCGGCGGCGAACAAGCACACGGTGGTGGTGCTGACCGGCGCGTCGGCTGTGGAGATGCCGTGGGTGGGGAAGGTGCAGGCGATCGTGGAGGCGTACCTGCCCGGCCAGGCCGGCGGCCTCGCGGTGGCGGACGTGCTGCTGGGCAAGGTGAACCCGAGCGGCAAGCTGTCGGAGACCTTCCCGCTGTCGGCGAAGCACACGCCCTGCTACCTCAACTTCGCGGCCCCCTACGACGTCACGTACTGCGAGCGCATCTACGTGGGCTACCGCTACTACGACACGGTGGAGATGCCGGTGCTGTACCCCTTCGGCCACGGGCTGAGCTACACCACCTTCGAGTACAGCGCGCCGCGCGTGGCGAAGGCGGCCTACGTGGACAGCGAGGACGTGCGCGCGGAGGTGACGGTGACCAACACCGGCAAGCTTGCCGGCGCCGAGGTGGTGCAGCTGTACGTGCGCGACGTGAAGAGCAGCGTGGACCGCCCGGAGAAGGAGCTGAAGGGCTTCGAGAAGGTGCACCTCGCGCCTGGCGAGTCGAAGACGGTGAGCTTCGCGCTGGACCGCCGCGCCTTCGCGTACTACGACGTGGCGCGCAAGGACTGGGTGGTGGAGGAGGGCGACTTCGAGCTGCTGTTCGGGTCGTCGTCGCGCGACCTGCGCGGCTCGCGCTCTCAAGTGTCGGGCGTGTACCCGCCGCGCGCACTTCGACAAGAATCCTATGATCGGCGAAGGGGCGAATGTGTGCTCTTACTCCACAGGATTGCTTGTCCAAGAAGCTGTGACCCACTTCTCCGGCGGTCCCGAATGCAGCGAGCTTCATTGCTATGTTCAAGGCAATGGAGTGATGCACCTATCCGCTCCAAAGTTACACTAGTGGTACCGGTACAAGCAATTTTGACGTGTAGATGCATCGTTGACGAGGCCAACAGGCTGTCGGCCGCCCAGTAGTGCCGCCCTGCACTGCTCGGGCAGTGGTTGCTGTGTATGTGTGCTGCTCCTCGTCAACACCGTCGTGCGGCCTCGCGGCACCCCCCGGACGCTGCCACCGCGAGCACCATAAAAAACAGCCACCACCGCCACCACCATCGTAACGACAACAACAAAAAACGAAAACGCTTTTTTTTTCTCCAACACTTAAGAAAACGAAAACGAATGATCCGTATTTTCTCGACAAAAGAGATGCAAGTGGACACCAAACCTGGGCGTGTCGCGAAGCAAGCAGGACCGAGAGCTGCCGGAGACTTTACTATGCGTTGCCGCTCTTGCCGCCTCTTGATCCTCGCTTCCACGCGCGCGCTCATATACTTATACTTTTTATAATTTTTTTTGTTGTGCTTTCTTCTTTTATCTCTCGTAACTGATAGGCCCACCGCCTGCAACGGATTTGCGGCTCTCTGTGAGGCCGTTCGTGTCACCTTGCCGGCGGCGGTGCCCTCTCTCTCTTTTCCCGCACACTAATGTGTGTACGTGTTTTTTTTTCTCTTCTTTTCTCTCATTTGCCTTCTCGCGCACGCCTAGCGAACTGCCCGCGTCTCCCTTCCTCACCTCCGAGTGCGACGGCTGCCGGTGGCGAGCAG
Organism: Crithidia fasciculata; assembly: GCA_000331325.2. Taxonomy (NCBI): domain Eukaryota; phylum Euglenozoa; class Kinetoplastea; order Trypanosomatida; family Trypanosomatidae; genus Crithidia; species Crithidia fasciculata. Next base: position 1,832,332 of record CM003407.1, read on the forward strand.
CGGCACCTCCAGGGTCGCGGGAGACCTTGCTGGGCTGAGCTGGGGCAGCTGGTGTGGCGAGTGCACGCCTGCTCCCCACTTCGCTGGCCGCCCTAGTTTCGACCGCCGCCACCCTAGTACTGCCCGTAGTCAGGGTGCTTCTTTTCATTACTCTTCTTTTTTTCTTCTTTTCTTTTTTTTTCTTCTTTTTCGTCGCTTCGCCTTTTTTTTTCTTGCCCGTTGGTTGTAGCTCCGACCAAGTTGCCCGTTCGCAGCTTCTCTCTCTCTTTCCGTGTTGACCAGGCATATCCACCCTCTTTATATGTAAGTCGAGAGAACACCGCCGCAGACGTCAGCGCTAGTTGGCGTGTCTGTGTGTTGCTGAGCCCCTCCCCACCCCTTGTGGGTGGTGCTGCTGCGATGACGCGGCGCACGGGGCCGGCGCCGGCCACCAGCACCGCCGTTGTGCCCTCCCGCCCCGGCTGCCACCCACCCCCTCGCACCTCCCTGCACCACCCTGCACCATCCTTCCCTGCTCTCTCGCTCTCGCTCTCACGCACGCTGCAAGTCATCACTAACGCCTTAACTATCTCACTCCGTGCCCCCACACCCCCTCGCCCTCCCATTCCCGGCGCAACCCCACAAAACGCACACAGCACACGAGAGACACCGCACACCGCAGCCATGTCGCACACGCCCATCGACGTCGACAAGGTCATGTCGGAGCTGACCCTGGAGGAGAAGATCAGCCTCGTGGGCGGCAAGGACTACTGGTGCACGCGCGACATCCCGCGCCTGGGCGTGCCGTCGACGATGATGTGCGACGGCCCCACCGGGCTGCGCAAGAGCCTGGACGTGGACCAGGTGGACTCTGGCAGCGTGCCCGCGACGTGCTTCCCCACTGCGGTGGTGCTTGCGTCGACGTGGAACCGCGCGGTGGTGGAGAAGGTGGCGGCTGCGATCGGCAAGGAGTGCCGCGCGGAGAACGTGTCGATGCTGCTGGCGCCGGGCAACAACATCAAGCGGTCGCCGCTGTGCGGGCGCAACTTCGAGTACTACTCCGAGGACCCGTACGCGGCCGGCCAGCTTGCCGCGGCCTACGTGAAGGGCGTGCAGAGCCAGGGCGTGGGCACGTCGCTGAAAGCACTACTGCGCCAACAACCAGGAGACCAACCGCTTCAGCATGAACTCGGTGGTGGACGAGCGCCACGATGCGCGAGATCTACCTCGCCGCCTTCGAGAGCATCGTGAAGGAGGCGCAGCCCGTGGAGTGTGATGGCCTGCTACACCGGCGTCAAACAAACGAATACGTGTGTCGAGCCGCCAACCTGCTGACGGGACGTCTGCGTGCGCGGCGAGTTCGGCTTCAAGGGCATCGTCGTGTCCGACTGGGGGCGGCCGTGGACGACCGCGCGAACGCGATCAGCGCCGGCAATGGACCTGAGATGCCCAGCACGTATCGGCCGGACCGGACGCGCAGGCTGAAGAAGCTGCCAGCGAGGGCAAGCTGGACCTGAAGGCGCTCGACCGCGTGCGCGCGGCCGCATGCTGGAGCACGTGGACCGGCTGCACCGCCGCGCTGGCGCACCCCGCGCCGGAAGTGGGACGCTCGAGGCGCATCCACCGACATCGCGCGCGAGGGCCCGGCGGCGGAGGGCATGGTGCTGCTGAAAGAACGAGCATCGCGGTGCTGCCGGCTGCAGGCGTCGCAGAAGATCGCGGTGATTGGCGGAGTTTCGCGGAGAAGCCGCGCTACCAGGGCGCGGCAGCTCCTTCGTGAGCGCGACCAAGACATCGGGCGCGCTGGCGGAGCTGCAGAAGCACGCGCCGGCGCTGCAGTACGCCGCCGGCTACCGCGTCCGGCGCGGCGGCGGGCGACGATGCGCTGCATGCGGAGGCGGTGGCGGCTGCCGCGGGCTGCGACGTGGCGGTGGTGTTCGTCGGGCCGTCCGACGAGGACGAGTCCGAGGGCTTTCGACCCGCGCGCAATGCGGCTGCCGGAGCACCACAACGCGCTGGTCGAAGGCGGTGGCGGCGGCGAACAAGCACACGGTGGTGGTGCTGACCGGCGCGTCGGCTGTGGAGATGCCGTGGGTGGGAAGGTGCAGGCGATCGTGGAGGCGTACCTGCCCGGCCAGGCCGGCGGGCCTCGCGTGGGCGGACGTGCTGCTGGGCAAGGTGAACCCGAGCGGCAAGCTGTCGGAGACCTTCCCGCTGTCGGCGAAGCACACGCCCTGCTACCTCAACTTCGCGGCCCCCTACGACGTCACGTACTGCGAGCGCATCTACGTGGGCTACCGCTACTACGACACGGTGGAGATGCCGGTGCTGTACCCCTTCGGCCACGGGCTGAGCTACACCACCTTCGAGTACAGCGCGCCGCGCGTGGCGAAGGCGGCCTACGTGGACAGCGAGGACGTGCGCGCGGAGGTGACGGTGACCAACACCGGCAAGCTTGCCGGCGCCGAGGTGGTGCAGCTGTACGTGCGCGACGTGAAGAGCAGCGTGGACCGCCCGGAGAAGGAGCTGAAGGGCTTCGAGAAGGTGCACCTCGCGCCTGGCGAGTCGAAGACGGTGAGCTTTCGCGCTGGGACCGCCGCGCCTTCGCGTACTACGACGTGGCGCGCAAGGACTGGGTGGTGGAGGAGGGCGACTTCGAGCTGCTGTTCGGGTCGTCGTCGCGCGACCTGCGCGGCTCGGCGCACCTCTGGATGACATCGACATCACCACTGTTGCCTCCGCGGTTTGATAGGAATACAACAATTGGTGACATTATTGCCTATCCTCCGACTGCCGCTCTGTCGAAAAAGTTGCTAAGAAATTTCGACGACACCTCCATGAGCCCCCAATATTGTACGAATGTTCAGGCAGATGGAGTTGTCTTTACTATTCGAGCGAAAATTACTTTTGCTCACGGCGAAATTGACTGGGAAGATATCGATCAGTTTTTGCAAGAGTGCAAGGATCTTGCTGGACTTTGATTGTGTTGCGGCTGAAGATCTAATTGGAGGAAAATCGGTGTGGTTTGTGTTCGAGAGGTGAAGCGCTGTTTGTGTCTTATTTGGGATTTGCAGTGGGATCATATTGTTCTGAACTTGCTCGGCGGCAGGCGCTGCGAGATGGGGAATAGAAAGTGGCGCAAATGCGGCTGATGCTTCTTTTAATTTCCTTTCTCTGAGTATTTGAAAACGCATTTTTTTTTGTTTTGTGCTAATACGCAGTATTGAAGCTCGCAGTTGTTGTACAGACCTTTGACGACATCGCTGTGGCGGGACAACGCTCTTTTGTTCGTTATCGCGGCAACTTAAGAGAGCACTGACTAGGGTTGTAGTTTTGTTGAACGTCTTTTTTTTTTTTTTTTTTTTTTGTGTGTGTGTGTGTGTGTGTCTGTGTGTTTCTGTCTGACTAAAGCACTACGCGCCTGTAGAGTGTTCGTTGGCTCACTGCGCGGTAAATAGTTTTTTTTTTTAACACGACCATCTTCCGGCCGCTAATTGCATCTTTGTGCAACCACTTCGAATTCGCTTCTTTTTTTCTTATGCTTTAATTACCTCAAGTGCTGTTACATCTTCACCTGCCCACCTTAGTACTTCCTTTGAAGAGTACTTTGAGCTTTAGATTTCTATATGCGTTTTTTTCTTTTGCTTTTTGTTTCCGTCTTCAGGTGTCTTTCTGGTCTGCTGCTGTTAGCTTGGTGCCACCGTGTTCTTGATGGCGTTTTTTTTTTGTTTCATAAAATATATATACTGTTGCTTCTCCTAGTGCTTTGTTTTCTGCTTTGTTCGACTCAGGCGTTGTGATTGCATACGTTTATTTTTAAATTGCGAGCGCGCCGAAGCACGTGCTTGACTACTGTGGATGCCGGCTTTTTTTTTTTTGTGGAGTCAAGCTCAAATACCTCATCAACAACCGTACAAAAGGAGATACGTACATTAAAAGGCCCGTTTTCTCTCTCATTTTATTCTCTTCCGCCCTTCTTTCCTCTCAGACCGCTCTTTTTTCTCTTGAGCTTCACAAACACTTTTCTGCTTTTTTAACCCTATACCTTTCTTTTCGTTTTCTTCCATTTCTGTATCTGCTCGGAGTGGTGTACATCGACAAGGTGACAGGTTGTCTACTCATGGCGTGCGCAGAAAACGCGAGCTTTACGTGAAGAAAAAAGGGCTTTATGTGACCGCCACTGTGGCGCAACGATAGCAGCCTCAGATCGCATCAAAAGAAAAAAAAAGTACATGGTTACACTACTGATCCTACTCTCTCTCTCTCTCTCTTGTGCTATGGGAAAAGAGCAGCCGCTTACTTGCTCTTCACAAAACGTCTCTGCTTCTTCTTTTTTTTTGAGTTTTTTCTTTTTCTTCCCTGCTTCGCCGTTACGGTTCTCTACGTGCATGAGACTGTGTGAGTGCATACAGCTGGACCCTTTGATCCTCCTTCTACGTTTCTTAATTTATTTATTTTTCTCACAAGATTTGAAAAAGATGAAAATTGTGCTGCTCACACAGCGGAAAACGATCCCAGCTGACGGGAGAAAAAATAAGGTGTTTTTTTTTTTCGCGAAAGGCTGCTTCGCACGATTTTTCAAGCTTGTCTCTTGGCACAACTATATATTTGTTCTCTTACCTTGTCGCGTAGCTCTGTCCTTGGCAGCCCTTGTCCATTTGATGCCATTTTTTTTTTTTTAGTGTTTCCTTTCTTTTTTTATGTTCCTCACGCGTAGTACAGCAGACGCTCTGCTTTGCCTTCGTTTTTCTTTCGGCTGTAGACACCGCTCTTAGGAGAGGAGCGTCTCGAAGAAAAATAGAATAAATAAAACGCTTTGTCCTATTGGCATGCCAGCGATTGATCTGTTTATTCCTTCGCTTTGGCGAGCATCGTGCTATGCTTCTCACCTCTGGAAAACCGGTGTCATCTTCTCCCTTTTGTCCCCTCATTTCCTCCCCTCTTTCGTGTGCTCCCCCACAACGGCGAGTGTCAGCGCATTACGACTCCGCTCCAGTCTGCGTTACATTACAAATCGGTGTAAAAAGCAATAAGAACAGCAATATATATGTGTCAGCATTTACCACGCCGTATTCTATCCGTCTATCGTCTCAGGCTACTTGCTCAACTATTGAGTTTGTGGTGAACAAGTTGAGGAGAGGGATTTCCCGCCATCCCCGCACCTTGAAAAGCGCTTGTGCAGCAAACATTCGGAGCTCGCACTCCCTACATACGCAAAGGAAAAAAAAAAGGACAGGAAGCTGGCTCAAAGCCGTTGAGGCGGTGTTTTTTTTATTTTTCCTAGTGGATTTACCATGGCGTCCACTGCCACTTACATCGCTGAGTGGTTTAGGCAACGCTTGTCGTCTGCCGTGACGTTTCAAAAACAGTTTGTGGACGATGTGACGGAGAAGGTGAAGGAGCAGAAGGCACAGTTTGACCGTCATACGCGAGAGGCCAATGACCGCGCCATCCAGCTGCATCTTGATGGACTAGAGGAGAAGTATCTGTGCTGCGTATGCGGACGCGGCGGCGAAGCGCGAGAGGACGACGAGTTTGTGTATGATACTTACTCCATGGTGGAACTTCCCTCGCGCACGACTCTTGAGGCGGCGGTGAGGGAGGAGCTTGCAGATGCGGAGATGTCAGACGAACGCATCAAGCAGCATCAGCGCGAGCTTGCGGTGCGTCAGCGGGGCAGCAGTCAAGCTTCCATGCCCGCTGCCGCCGCCGCAACGCGCTACAGCGATGACGATGGCGATACAGATGACGACAACGCGTCCTTCGCCTCTGGCTCCTCTGCAACTTCACGACAGTCCGCACCGAACAAGAAGCGGCCGCGGCACCCAAAAAAGAAGAAGGAGAGTCTGGTGCAGCAGCGCCACGGCTCACGCTCCGGTCGTCGCCCGCGTGAGTCGTCGCGTGGGGAGGCACCGTCTCGCCGCCACGGCGGGACGGCTGACGTTAGTGCAGGAGCAGACAGTAGCCTCTCCGTCTCCCCCAATGTGTCGGCACATCACGGGCGACCTCAAACGGGCCCAGGCGAGAACCGCCCAGGTGAGCTGGCTGTGATGGATCCCGACATGGTAGGTCCTCTCGAGGTGCGCAATACCTTGTACAAGATTCGTCACGCGGTGCTGCACAAGGAGTCGCGGACGCGCCGTAAGGCCGTTGCCGTGCACAAGGACAAGGGACTGATGAAGATCGAGGAGTCGGAGATCGACATGTTCTCTCACTTTTTCCAGCGGCCGGTTCACGGGTACCTCTGCAGCGCATGTTACACGTGTGCCCGACGCCGACTCGATACACTGACGCAGCAGATCCGCGGCATCTTGTACAAGGCACAAAACCCGATTCTGCGCCGCGTTCCCTCCAAAGAAGTCGAGGCGCTGTCCTCGAGCAATCAGGTGCCGCTGACACTCGTGCATAGCATCATTAGGGTACAGCGGCGTTGGGCGAGGCTGTCCGAGAAAGAGCGCCTGCTGCTTCGCGGTGCGGAGGCGACCGGTGCAGCGGCGCAAACGCCAACCGCGGCACTAATCAGCGAAGAGCAGACGAGCTGGAATACCCAAATCAATGGCGAGACAGTGGTGATGGGCTCCTTGCCGGAGAAGTGTGTCCTCCTCCTCCGTGAAGAGGCCAAGTGTGGGGCCTGCCAGCGGCGCCAAGCCTGCTTCTTTGAGCAGAAGTCCGTCGTCTTTCTCTGTCAGTTCTGCACCGCCCGTGATCGCTTCTACCGCGAAAACGCAGTGTGCATCAACGACGAGGCGATGCCGCTGAACCTGGTGCACATGCTGCAGGACTTCGCATCCTACTACCAGGCCCTGCATCAGCAGATGGAGCTGCGTGGCGCACCGCAGTCGGCCATCGTCCAGGCTCAGACTGACTTGTTCCCGCTCACCGAGGTAATGCGTGACCCGGAGGGTCTCTTCGCGTGCCTCGCACCTGCGGCGACAGCTGCAGCGGCGAACAATCAACAAGTCGTCCTTAAGGAGGAGGCTCCGCCGTCCGGCGCGGCTGCCGAGGGTGAGACTCGCACAGTGGAAGTCTCCATCGCCTCCCCCTCGACCTTCGCAGCCACCAATCGCATCAGTGGCAGCAGCGGCGTCGCGGCCCCGCTCGGGGAGCAGCGCGAGCGAGTCGGTCGCACCATGGTGAGTCTTTTCGACGGCATCGTCGTTGAAAGTGCGGGTCTTGACCTCTTTTCTGCTGCAAAGGGAGGCCAAAACGCCGCGGCCGCCCTCGCACCAGCAAACAGTAACACAGTTGACCTGTTTCAGGCCGCCGCTGCACCGGCGCCTGGCCCAGCAACGTCGCCCACCCCAGTCTTCCCGGTGCCGTCGGTGGTAGCGCAAGAGGCGGGGACTGCGACGAAGATGGCGAACGGCATCACCCGCGCACCGGCAGGCCAGGTGGGAAGTCCCACACCACCGCCCAACGGCGCCAGCTCGTCTGACACGCCGAATCCTGACTGGGATAGCTTGTTTTAAGTTTCCTAGGAGGGCAGGATACGCTCGCGACGGTGGCTGGTGTTTGCGTTGAGTCGTTCCCTTTTGCTCGCTTCTCACCTCGCGCCAGCACACAATTCAACACTAGCTTTTATTGAGACTGGTAAGCAGGAGCGTGTGGCCTGATTTCCTCCCCGCTGAACTGGACGCGTCGCTGTTTAGAAAATGAGAAAAAGAAAGCGAGGAAAAAGATAAAAACGTCCACGCGCGTCAGAGGTTTTTTCTTCTTTTTGATTTTGTCTTGCGCTTTCTTAAATTTCAATCTTCTTGCTTCTCGTCCGCGGAGTGCGCATGCACGGGGAAACCTGCTATTGCGTGTGTTTGTGTCTGTGTGCGAAAGTGCATACAGAGCGCTGCCGCGAGCTGGGAGGCGAGGGAAGGGGAGAGGCGAGTCAGCATTCTTGTGCTTTTCCAGTGCGTGAAGAGGTGCCATCGGCCGCCTCCGCTTCCCCCCACCACTTCTTGTCCTCGTGGATGCCTCGCATCGTGTCGACGGCACTCCGGCACAAACTCTCCTTTACATATTTATATATATATTCTCTTTTTCAAGTCGTCAGGAAAGCAGTGTCATGTTGAATCCCTTATTTTTCTTTTTTTTTCCCTCCAAACGAAAGAAACAATGGTTTTTGTTGTTGTTGCTGTCTGCCGTCCGGAGTCGACGTACCTGCTCGCGTTGGTGAATAAAGGGACCTCGGCCGTACTTGCCTTTGCCGGTCCTTTTTTTGTTTGTTTGTTTGTTTTCCTTTGGCGTTCGAACGCGTGGCTGGTATGATCCCCCTTTCTTTTTCCTCTATCTTTTCTTTCTCTCTCTATTTTTCAATTGTGATAGCCGATGAGGCCTATTTATGTTGCTCTCTCTCTCTTCCCACTGTACCGTCTTGCATGAGATGCATTCCTGATTGCTCTTCCTTCTTTCTCTCTCTATCTCTCTTTTTTTATTTTCTCTGGGGGTCACTGCCACAAATTAGTTGCTGTTGCGCTGCGAGTTAAGAACCACCGACGAGAAAAAAAGAAAAGAAAGAGATGTTCAACTTAATGGACGTCTTGAAGCCGACCGGGGAGGCTGTCCGAAAGCACAGAAGCTTCCTCCTTTGTGTTGGTGCGAAGAGCCTGCAAATTCTGTTTTTTTTCGTCCTCTTGTTTTCTGTACTGTGATGTACGGTGCCTCGAGAGTCACAACATCGAGACAGCTCTTCTTCTTCTCTCTCTCCCTTGCTCTTGGCCGCGGCTTGTCGCCTGCTTCATCCCTGTTATTCATGCGCTTCTTGTACGTGATGCGTGCTTTCTGTTCATCTTACGTCGCAGAAAAGCACTATGGTTCTCAGCGTTCCCACAACCTTCCTGTAGCCTTCCTTCACCATTTCTTCTCTCCGTTTCGACCGATAAAAAACAGTATCTGCATTTCGTGCTGCGAGCAACGGCTTCGTACTTAGTCAAACCGCAGTGCTACAGCTTTTGCTGTTAAACGGCCGGCGGAGTAGCAGCCGGTGCTCACCCAGTCGCACAGCCTCCAATTTCATCTTCTCTCGCTCATTACTGCTCCCCACCGTTATTCTGCTTATTCATTTGTCTGTTTTGGTTGCTTTCAGTTAATCTGTCGACGCTCTCTTTACCTTTCTTTCTATTTGCGAAGTGCCGCATTGTGTATCATAGAAACCTGACAGTGCTAGAACGTTGATCAGGTGCGGTGGAAAGCGTTGAACAACAACAACAAGAACAACAAAAAAAAAACAATTACTCAACGCTGAAGCGGTGACGGGAACTGAGGGGGGAAGAAAACTGCTTTTATCTTTGCTTTCCTGCTACGTGTGCAATTGTGTGTGTATACGTGGGTTGGTGCACGTGGTTTTTGATGCGGTTCTCTCTCTTTTTAATTTTCTATTCTTTTTTTTTTCTGAAAGGCTGCTGAGCTTATAAGCATTTTTTGTGATTTCGCTCTACCCGAAGTAATCTGGCGCCACAAACATACACATCAAGAAAGAGTAGTCGCTGCATTTTTTTCTTTTCTTTTTTGCTTTAATCGAATATTCTATAAGGGGAACCAAACATGTACCCTTTGCGTACGGTAATGCGCCGGGTGCTGCGGGGACTTGCAGTACTTCTGGCCTTGACGTTGGTGCCGTTCCCGCTCGACGGAACGCGCTTTTCTGCTTTCACATCGGTTGAAGTAGATGCCGGTGCGCGCCGTTACGGCTCCTCGTGTGGCGTTGTACACTCGCCGCTTGTGCTGGGGGTGATCGCTGCCCCTCTGCCACGCGGCGCGGTCGCGATGGACATGCTGTGGGCCGATGCGACGGCCTTTTTCAACACAAGCAGCGCTACTCGTGGGGCAAGGTCTCTTCGGTGGGCTGCCTGCAAGCCCGTTGTGTTGTACAGCTTATCGCCCGGAGCCTCGCCGTCCAGGGAGGTGTTGCCGTCTCTTAGCGAGGTGTACGGCCACCGGCGAATACAGCGCCAGCCTCTGCAGCTGAGCGAGCAGGACGAGAAGTCTGCTGGCGACAGTGTGACGGCGAGCTCGGGCGCTGTTTTCAGACGGATGTCGTGCAGCAGCCTGCAGCGGCCGGCGTCGTTGTCAGAGTACAAATCCGGTGCCTTTGTGGAAATGGGGAAGTGGGTGAGGGCGAGCCGCACCGCGGGCGTGGGTGGGAATCGCAGCTCTCCTGTTGCCTGGGCGTCGGCTGTGAGCAGAAGCGGTCGAACAGGCGGCGACATCTCAAGCATCTCCTCCTTGCTGCGACTGCAGCGGGCGGGGTACGTGACCAATCAGACGGACATCACCTTGTCAGCACAAGCTCCGAGTATGGACGCCATCGGCGGTTACATCAACATCGATTCCAGCAGCGTCCCGATCGTCTTGCTTGTGGAGCCCTCCGGATCTATTGGCTTTGGCGCCACGCTCTCCTCCCTGCTGCTGTTTGGCGTGTTTAACGTTGGCTTGACGGGCCTCTACGTGGACGGCGTCCTCCTCAAAAGCACAGACTTTACTCGAGAGTCAGACTACGCAATCCGCGTGGCAAGCATCCCCGCCAGCCCAGCCCAGCCGCCGTCTAGTCTGCTGTGGTTCAACGGCGCAGAGACGCTCAGCGGTGCTGCGGACCAGGACTGCGACGACTTCGCTGCGACACCGGTGAACATCACCTTTGTCTACCTCGCGGGCAACGAAAGCAGTAGCTACGGTACGTACCGTACCACGGTGTTGTTGGACGGCAATGACGGCCGGCCGCTGCTGGTGCGGCGCTGCACCTTCACACCGCTTCTTCTGTCCCTCTCGACGAGTGTGCGGGTGATGGAGCCGATGGCGGCGCACGTCTTTCGGGGTCGAAGCAACCCGTCACTCGTTGGCGAGGAGTCTGGCAGCGGCGCACCACAGGCGTGGCCACGCACCGGTGTCTCGAGCCCTCTGCAGCCGCCGCAGCGCCTCAACTTCATCGCGCACCCGCAATTTCGACGCGTTGCTGGGCAGCCGCAGCAAGACTGGGAGGCGCGGATCCGGCGGTTCAGCGTGCAGAACGCACCATTTTCCTTCTCCGACGTTGATCTCGCCGTTGGCATCCCACGTACCGCCGGCGGCAGACGTGTTGGGAATGCGACGTGGTGGGACAACCACAGCGCGCAGGCTGTGAGCTACATCGCCGCAAAGGATCGCACGTTTTCGAATGTGTCCATCCTGTGGTCCGTGGGCGAGATCACGGGCGACCTAACTACCGCGACGGTGCTGCGCTCTCTCGACGTGCCACAGGAGTCCTACGGCATGTACGTTGTTCTGCCCTCTCTCACTCGTGTGGCCCACACCGTGACGCTGCCAGCGATTCGCAGCCTCGGGCCCGGTAGCGGGCTTTGGTTCTGGAACCAGGATTGGATGGTGTCCACGACGTACTACGACGTCTACATCACCGGGGCCTTCCCACGCTCGACGCTCTTCGTCAACCTCGACACCGCCGTGGTGCTGCGACGGCTTCGCACTCCAGCCCTCCGCGACGGTGATGCGTACGCGTCGGTGGTGACCGATGTCGAGGAGTGTGTGGTGAGCGGGGCGGCGGATGGCGACACTCTCCGCTGCCGTGTTGCCGTGGCCAACGGCGTGTACGAGGCCAGCGACGATGAGGCGACCGCTTCGCAGGACCTCCTGCAGTCATGCGGCGGTGGTGTCGTGGCGGAGCTCTTCCTGGCCTATGTCAGCACCGCCGCCGACGCCGCTGCTGCCGTTGTCGACGGCTTTCCTGCCACCACAACACCGGCGCTGAACATCACAGCCGTTGTCGAGTCTCCCGTCACGGTGGCGGCCAACAGTGTGCTCCGCTTGGGGACCGTCCTCTCCGCTGCCCCTGGTGCAGAGACGCTGTTGCGTCGAGCGGCGGCGGTGGCGGAGGCTGGTGGCGGCGACGCCTGGGTGTTGCTGCGCTTCTCCACCATATACCAAAACCGGTGGAGCGGCTCTTACCAGGTACACTGTGACGGCAGCGCGGAGGATATGCAGTTGAGCATCCGCACCTCCGACGACCCCTCCGCCCCGGTGCTGGCGCACTGCATGGAGAGTCCCGCCGTGGCGAAATCGGCATTCCGGCACGCAGTGGTCGACACGGTCTTCGACTCGCAGAGTGCGTTGTACATCAACGCCAGCTGCGCCTTTCGGCTCGCCACTCTTCTAGACGCCGATGCCACGTCCGCCGCGTTCTGCGGTGTCGCGCTGGAAGGGGTGGATGTCGACTTTTACGGCGTCGATGGCGCGTTGCTGCCCTCGTACGCGGTCTATGAGCTGCTAATCCCAGTGAACACCACTGCGCAAAACGCCACTGCCCTCCTCACGGCACCAGGGCCTGCGTACCGCGCAAACCTGACTGTGGACGGCGCGGCGGCACCGCTCGCGCTGCTTGATCTTCCCCTGCTCACCTCCGACGCGGAGTGTTATGGACTGCCGTGGCGGGTCACCGAGAGCGCCGCCGCGCACGCCGGGGCGGCGAGCTACGGGCAGCGCTGGGGCGGCCTCGGCTACGATCACCAAACTTTTCCTGTGACGGCCAAGGATGGCGTGCGCTACTGCCACGCCTTCGTCGCCTTCGCCCTCGCGGAGAGCGTCGCGGCGCTCTGCCCGCAGCTGCGGCTGACGATCCACACCACAGCGGCGGAAGCGCTGAGCGCTGCCCAGGCACAGCGCGTCTTCTGCGGCTCGCGGTCGATTTTCATGGACCCCATCTCCGCTCTGCAGTTGCGTGTGCCGCTGGCGGAGGTGCCACGCATGGTGGACCTGGACGCCGTGATTCCCGATACCGAGTCCGGCTACATGATCTACCAGTACTGCGTCGACGTCCTCTTCTCCGTCTCTGACGCCGACGGGATGACCGGCGCATTTGCGCAAAACGGGCCGCTTGTCTTTACCCTGCTCGACACGGTCGACACGCCGAGCGGCTTCGTGCCGTGGGTGCGGCACTCCGTCCCGGACGCGACAACGCCGCTGGTGCTGGGCGACACGCTCTACTTTGCCGGCGAGGCGCTGCGGTACTACGACGCCGGCGGCGAAGACTTCCTCACCGGCACGCGCTTTTCGGTCTCCCTGGCGGAGGTCGACGTCGAGGCGTGCGGTGACTACTTTCTCGTGGTGCCGAGTGGATACTTCCCGGTGTTGCAGGCGCAGTGGGTGAACGCGAGCACCGTAGCACTGCCCATCACGGCCGACGTGCCAGGGGGGTGGTTCAACTTCACCATGTCCCAGGGGGAGGCCGGCGACGTGTACGTCAGCTGCGGTCTCTCCTTCCGCGTTGCCAGCTCCATCACGTCCGTGACGACCGCGGACGTCGCCGGGCCTTCGGGGGGCACGGTGGTGCGCATCCGCGGCGCGAACCTGCCGATGGCGACGCCGGGCTCCAACGTCACGGCCACGCTGGGCTACACGAGGGGCGAGCCCGGGCTCCAGGCGCAGCCGTGCGTAATTACCTCCTCGCTAGGGACGGAGATGACGTGCACCACGCCGCGGATGTCAGCGGAGACGATTGCGCAGTTGGCGATTGTCTCAGAGGAGACTGACTTCGCCTACACCTATTGGTTGCCGCTGAATGTGACGTCGCGGTACTACAACGTATCCAGCGGGTCGTGGGAGCTCCTGCAGAGTCTTAACGCAGATTCCGTCGACAACGCGGTGTTGCTGCTCTCTGTCAAGTTTCGCGTGACGAAGATGACGGTGACCGATGTGTGGCCGCTGGATGTCTCGCGCTTGGAGAGCAACCCGTCTTTTACGATTAAGGGCGTCAATATGGAGGCCCACTCGGTGCTGCTGTGCGACGTGGCCACCATCACCCCGACCAGCACGCCAGACACGACAAGCTGCATTTTGTGCCTTCCACAGTCCTTCTCGTCGGAGGAGATGGTGTGCAACGCGCTGTGGCCGCTAAACGAGAGCGCCTACCGCGTCTACGTATCTGACGTCGCCCTCGACGGAGACACTGGCTTCATTGTGCACACGCACTTCTTCGTCACCTCCGTGCAGCCGGCCTTCCTCTATCCCTACTCCGAGGACGTTGCGCTGACTATTGAAGGGGGGTGGTTCGTGTTCTCGACGACGATGCGCATACTGCTGGTCGCTCAGCTGACGGGCGGATCGGCGGAGCAGCTGTACTCGGTGATTTGGCAGGAGTTGACGAACACCACCATCGTGGTCCAGGCACCCGACTTGAGCTGGATGGCCGAGTCAGGCGGAACGCTCGCCGTGCACATCTTTTACGGACTCGACACGCTTAGCACTGTTGACGCGTGCCAGCACTGCACAATCCCCGTCGTGCCAAAGTCGATGATGCCGTCCATCGAATCCATCCGCCCCTTTGCGGGGCAGGCGCCGATGCTCATCCACGTTTACGGCACCGGCTTCACAAAGCTCTACCACTCTCCCAAGCAGCCGCTCTCGCTGACCACCCGTATAATAAACTTCATGGACGGCAGCACTGTTGATTTAGGTGTATACGATGAGACGTACATCAGCATCGGCGTGGAGCCGTGCACGATTGTCGAAATGCTCAACACGCTCATCGTGTGCAACCTGACTGAGCCGTGTGCCAACCTCGACGCGGACAGCTCGGTGCGGCTGGTCTCGCGGTCGTACGGCAGCACTTCGGCCGCGGCTGTCGACACGTCATCGAAGCTCTTCTTCTACTGCACGATGGCGCTTGTCAGCATCTCGTACGATTCGGGATCCACAGCTGGGGGGCAGGAGGTGACCGTCGAGGGAATCGGCTTTCCTTCCGACGTGTCGCAGGTCACCGTGTCTGTGGCTGGTATCCCCTGCACCGTCACGACGGCGTCCAAGACGGCGATCACCTGCATCACCGCCGCCGCCCCGGCGGGGAGGGCCACCACCGGCATCGTCACCGTGAGCAGCACCGCCAACGGCCGTGAAAGCAGCTGCTGCAGCTACACCTACGACCCCGACATCACCCCCACCATCACCGCCGTCTCGCCCACCGAGGCCGCCGCGGGGGCGCAGCTGCTGCTCTTCGGCACGAACTTTCCCTTCACCGAATTCGAAGCGGAAGCGAAAGAGCGCTGGAGCGTGCGACCTTGGATGGAGGTTCTTTTTGGCCAGAACGTTCTCGAGGTGACGGCGATCGAGAGCGAGACGCGAGCCTCCGTGACGATCCCGCAGCAATTCTTTGGCCGCGACTACCTCACCGTGCACGTTCCCGGCGTCGGCAACTCCGCCCCGTACCTCGACCACGTCCTGACGGTGCTCATGACACCGACAGCGGTGGAGCCGAGCATTGGCGGCTTCCGCGGGCAGTCTCCCATAAGCCTGGTGGGCACCTATGTCGGCGCCGGCTTCTCCTCCCTCACCGTTTCGGAGCTCTTCGAAATCTTTGTCTGTGGCCGCCTGTGTGAGATGATGGACTCCAATGATAAAGGCGAGGCGATGTGCCGCGTCCCCACCTACATGGATGAAGAAATGGTGGCGCGCCACCGGGCGTTGCTACCGTTTCCGCCAGTGACCGACGGCTTTGATGTGTACGTGTCGAGCGTTGCAGTGGCACCTGCGTCGACGGTGGTGGAGACGGCGTCGCCTCTGTCGGCTGCCGCGTGGACCGACGTCTCCGTTTTCTTCGGCATTTTCTACGGCGGCGTCGACTTCGCTCCTTCCGGCAGCGTCACAAGCACCGTTTCCGCCGTCACGATCGCGTCACCGGAGTTCTCCATTCTGCTCAAGGCACGGCTGCACTCGCGCCTGCTGCTTTACAATGTGATGCTCTTTCTCGACCCCGTCGCCAACGCCAGCAGCCAGCTCGACCTCAGCAACGCGACGTGTCGCCTCGCCCTCTCCACCGCGGAAGCGGAGACTGCCGAACTCTTCACGGACGGCGCGCAGCCCAACAACGCCTCCATGTGGGCGACCCCGGAGAGCAGCGTGGCATGGCTGTTTGCGTGGCCGTCGCTGCAGATCGGCGCCAACTCGCTCAACTTCAACGCCCTCGACACCCTACCCACCGCCGCCTACGTCCGTGTCACCTGTGAGGGCTTCCCGGTGCAGGCGCTGCGGCTGCGCGAGTTGACGGTCAACGGCTACCAGGTGGGGCTAGAGGCTGCAGGGGGGCGTTGTCCCGTCAACATGTACGCGCAGCGCCGCCGCGATCAGCTGCGCATGAACTCGTGCGCCAGCCGTACCGGCGTGTCGTGCCCGATGTTCACCTACCGCACCGCGCTCACCCCCGTCGTCACGCACTACAGTCCAGCTTACGTCCTCGCCAGCGATGTGGGGGCGCGGGTGGTTCTGTACGGGTCGGGCTTCGGCACCGACATTAGCGGGGTCCGTAGCATCATTCTGGACAAGGCCCGCTGCACCCCTGAGTCGGTGCAAGATGAGGTGCTTGTGTGCCGGATGGAGGGCCGCGTGTCGGTCGACGGTGAGTGGTCGGTGCTGTGGCAGGATGAGTGGGGCAGGGGCGAGGCCATGTTGCTCAGCGCACAGCCCTTCTACGCCGCGGTCGCCTGGTCGTCGTACCTTGCCTGGAGAGGGGAGGGGCTGCCGAAGGAGGGCCAGATCGTCGTGATCCCGCGCTACAACACAATTCTGCTCGACACCACACCACCCGCGCTGACGGGCCTGCTCCTCTACGGCGTTCTCATCATCTCAGACGAGGTGGACATCGAGCTGCGTCTTGGCTTGCTCGCCATTGCGGAGAAGGGTGCCCTGATCGCCGGCAGCGTCGAGGAGCCGCATCAGCACCGCTTCACCATCACCCTCGCCACCAACTACTTTCAGGACCTCCCGCTCTACTACGTCGACGATATTACTTCCATCTCGTCGCAGGCGGAGCCTTACCTAGACAAGACGCTGGAGGTGCTGGGGGGCACGCTGCAGCTGCACGGGATGCCGCCAACGGTGACAACAGCGCGCCTCGCCGCCACTGCGCACGCTGGCGACAGCGTCGTTACGTTAAGTCAGTGGGTGCCGTGGCGTGTCGGCGAGTCCGTTGCTCTGGTCACAAAGGACGACGACAATCCCCATCATGTCGAGTGGCGCGTCATAGCGCGGCGGGTGGCTAACGCGACACACACCGACCTTTACTTCGACATTGACGCCCCGCTCCTGTACCGCCACGCCGGCGACAACGACGCGATACCGTTGCAGCAGCAGCAGAAGCAGCAGGGCGGCGCCTCCTACGCGCAGGAGTATGCACGCTCGGTCGGCACGGATGTCGTCTACCTCACTCGCACCATCTGCATCCGCGGCGACGCCACCAGCGCCGTCTCCGGGATCGGTGCCTCGCTGTGGCTTGTCAACACCACCACGTCTCAGCTGTCGCACGTGGAGATGTACCGCACCGGCAAGCGTGGCAGCAAGTCGACTTACAGCGTGTGGCTGCAGGGCATCCACTTTCCGGCAAACCGAGTGGTGCTGGACGACATCGTGGTCTACGACGCCTACTTCCGCGGCGTAGTTCTGCAGGCGACACGGCACGTTGTTGTCCGCCAGCTGACGGTGCTTGCGGTGGACGGCTTTGGCATCGCTTCCATCGGCGCGAGTGACGAGCGCGTCACGATCGAGAAGAGCCTCATCGCGGGTCTCTACGGCGACAGCGGTGGCATCGACACCGTGGCCGCCGGTCTCTTCATCTCGTCTGCCGACGTCACCCTGCACGGCTCCGAGGTGTGTGTCAGCGCAGGGCACGGCGTGTGGTTTGCGCTGCGGTTTCTCTACGTGTCCGCCACCGCGCGGACGTGCCCGGGCCAGTCCGGGGTGGCCACTTTCTCGGCCAATCGCATCCACCACATCACCGGGCATGGGATCCTCATCTACCCTCTCCACTTCAACGCAGGCGACCGATGCCCGCTGAGTGCCAACACCGCCGCCGCCAACGACCCTGTCGAGGTGGCTGCTGCGGCGATGCGGGCCTCTGTTGCATTCACGACTGCGCTGCAAACTGCCGGCACACTAAAAGACCAGCTTATCTTCTCCTGTGGTCTCCACGGCGTCTACCTGCCCCCCTCTAGCGGGTACGTGTTGCAGGACATCGCCGTAATGGACTGCACTCTCGCCGCGCTTTTCATTGACTACGCAACGAACACGACAGTGGTGCGTCGCACCTTCGTGTCGGCGTCACTGCCGGATGGGACCTGTTCGGCCAGCGGGAACGCCGCAATGCACCCGATGCCCCGAGACGGCGAAGAGAGCTCGCGCAGCCGCAGTAACAGCAACAGCGGCAGCGTTGCGGGCGTGGTGCGTGACTGCGGGGCAGCTGGTCAGAGTGGGCTGCAGGCGCAACACGGCGGCCATCTCTCTCTCTTCTCCATCATCATCGGGGACTTCTGCAACGGCAGCGCGGTGAGCCTCGCCACCCTCAGCGCACCGTCGTCGCGAGCAACGACGTATCCCAGTGGCAGCTTCGCTGCACTCCGCAGTGCCCATCTCACGGCCCGCGTCTTCAACTTCAGTGTGGTGGGCAACGTGCGAGCGCGAATGCTGCTGGCAGGCGTGGTGGCCGTAAAAGATGTCGACGGGCAAATGACGATGTCCAACGCAGGCGTCTTTCTTCTCTATGGCGGGCCGACGCTGCGTGAGCTGCCGCCCAACTGCTTCACAGTGACGAGTGCCGAAGACGTAGAGGACGCCGGCGCACGAGGCGGCCGGACACCCTCCGATTCTGCTATCTGGTCACGCGGCCGCGAGGTGCGGTTGATTGGGGTAAACGGAAAGAAGGTTGTGCGGCTGGTCCCGGCCGCTGCGGAAAGCGGGGATGTTGGCGGTGATGGCAGCAGCAACAGTAGCAGCGAGGTGAGCAGCAGCAGCGGCAACGCCGGCCTGTTTGTTGCAGCGGTGCCCAACGCGACGGTGTGCGTGGCGCCGTTGAAGCACCTGTCGCTGCTCTTCGTGCACGTCACGCACGTCGACGCGGCGACAGAGGGTGGCGCGGCGGTGCAGTGTGCCGCCGTCACGGCGGAGTTGCGGGAGCGGGACAACGCGTCGTTTGTGCTGACAACTGGCATGAGCCCCTCATCCCTCGCGACGCCGTCTGACGCGGCGAGTGCCACTTCTTTTTACATTCTAACCCAGAACGACGACGACAACGACGACGACGCAGCGGCCGGATTGGTCGGGTCGGCTGCCGCCCACGCAGCGTGGCAGGAGGCCACCCCTACCACCGAGAGCGATGCGGGAGGGTCCGGCTACTACACACTCGTCTCGAGCACCAATATCACCCTCGCCTTCCGCACCGCCGCCGGCTCGCCGTGCTACCCGGCAGGGCTGTCGCTCAGCTTCGACCCGTCCTTGCTGTGGCCGACGTCGCAGCTGCTGGTGCGCACGCGGGTGTCGCCGTCCGCGTCGTACTTTGAGCGGCACAGCTCCCTGCTCTCTACGTGTGCCACATCGCCGCTGATGGGCTGCGTGGTGTGGACGGACGACCACATCCGAGACGACGCGCTTGCACAGGAGGCGTTGTCGTGGCAGCGCGACAGCCCCGCTGGCGTGACGATCAGTCCCTCCTATTCGTTGAAGAAATCGACGGTAATGGTGAGCCTTGCCACAAACCCCGCCTGCACAACGACGTCGGCGTCGACGGCGGCCATGGCGGGTGGCGGCAACGCGGTGGTGACGCCGTCGGGTGGTCCGTGGTCGACGTCGGCGTCGCTGTGGGCCGCGGTAGACATCGCCTCGTGCAGCACCGCGGAGGATAGCGAGGGGGTGGGCTGCATGGGGCCCTACTTCCCATACCTGCGCCGCTGGGTCCCTCCGGGCGAGGCAGCGGAGGACGGCGGCGTGAGCAGCTCCTCCGCCACCGCCGACCCTGCCGCCCCCTCCTCCTATGTGTCCTGGTACTCCGCCACGGCGTGGGGCAGCGGCTTCGCGCCGTGGAACATCGACCTTAACGACAAACCGCCAGAGACAAGCAATGACACATTCCCGACGTGGTACGAGGACGCCTACATCATCCTGCTCGGCACCCGCGTGAACCTGACGCTGACAGAGGCAGTGCAGGTAAACGGCACCTTGGTCGTGGCAGGGGAGCTGCTCATCACCGCCGCGCCGACGGCGACATCCGGCAGCAATTCCGTGGAGGGAGAGAATGGGGTGTACGAGGTGCGCATCACCACCCTCATCGTCCTCGGCAAGCTCACGGTGCTGGCGAACGTGGAAGGCGCGCCGCTGGTGCGCATTGTTCTCGGGGCAGATAGCGAGAGGGCCGATGCGTACCGGCTGGACGTGAACACGCTTGTGTACCCCGGCACCCTCTACGCCGCCGGAGAGGTGGCTCTGGTCGGCTCCACTGCTGTGCCAACGACGTGGAAGACGACCACGATGGTGCGGCGCGGCTCGACGGCGCTGCCTGCATTGGTGAGTATGACGGACGCCAAACACATGGGGGAGTGGTGTGCGTGGCAGGCACGGTGGGCGGTGGCTGCAGCGATGGTAAAGGTGAACATCACCGTTGCCAACACCACAGACGACGTTACAGACATGTTGATGTATCTGAATGACGGGGCGGCGGAGTGCACGGCGTGGATGAGGACCTTTCAGCCCTCCTGGACCCGGCGGTTCTTGCCAGGCAGCTCCGCGCAGACGGTTGCAGACGTCATTGTCGGCCTGCGGCGTGGCGATCGCGTTGGCCTCACCAGCGGCGGCTCTTCGCTTGACGAAGCTGAGGAGCGAGTTGTGACGCTCGACGTGGCGGGGCTGCGGGTGATGGCGGCGGAGCTGTCCAGCAAAGCATTGGCCAACACGAACGTCACAACGGGGTCCCACGCAAGCGGCGCGGTGTCGGAGCAGTGGTCGTGGTCGCACGGTCGCGACGGCGTGCGGGATGCCTCGCAGCGGCTACCGCACTTCGAGGTGGGCAGTGAGGCGGTGCGCCTGACCAAAACGCTGGAGTTCGACTGTGCTATCCCACGCACCACCGGCGGCACGGGCTGCCTCCTTCTCATCACGCGGCAGCTCCACCCTAGCAGTCTCTTCGAGGCGCCGCGCTTCCACGCACGAGGGGTGAGCATCCGGCACTTTGGCAAGGGCGGTCAGCTGCGGCGCGACGGTGCGGCGCCGGCGAGCGGGGTGGCGCCGCTCACCTTCGTGCCAGCGATTTACGTCAACGTCTCCGCCAACCTCACCGAGACGGGAGCGAGCGCGCTAGACATGGACAGCTTCGGCTACGCGGCGCTGATCGGCTGCGTGGTGGAGGCGAGCTACGGCACGGCGCTCTACACCGATCAGCGCAGCATCCGTCTCTTTGTTGTGGACTCTGCGGTGTGGTTCAGCGAGGGCGGCGGTGTCCGCCTCGACGGCGGCGGCCCGGGCGTCTTCATGGAGAGCCTCGTGGTGGCTGGCACGCGATACAGCCGCGCCGCCGCCTCCACTACTGTCTTGTCCGGGCTGCGGTCCAACGCGGCGCCTTCTCCATACGAGCCAGAGGCGCTGTCGCTAGCCGACGGCGAGGTGACATCCCTGTGCAGCTTCCTGCTGAACGATTCCCACTTGCAGGTCCCTTTGGTAGAGGGCTACTACAACATCGACGATGTCATCGTCTTCGTCGTCCGTTCCGCCCCATCCGGGGCCTACATCAAGAATGTTGTGGCCGCCGGTTCAGAGAGTGAAGGCTTCTGCCTCCCGTGGGCCGGCAGTGGAGGCAGCCACCTCGTTGCCAACAACACGGCGCACAGCTCCTACGTGGGTCTCTTTCTTTTTCACAACTCGCTGCCCGCCGCGGCGGCGACAGTAGCCCACAACGCTTACTTTCCGTTAAGCTTCACAGTGTTTGCGCATGCCATACGCAATGTGACGTACACCTGCTCGCTCGCGGTGACGCTTGATGCGACCAACACAACCAGAATGAGCAAAATGAGACGCAACGTTGTGAACACGAGGACGTGGACGACGAGCTTCTATCTTGACAATCCTGCGACGTTTGACCAGTGGGTGCTGCACAGCAATCGCTACATCGGCGTCTACAGCAGCAGCCATCAAAACGTGACGATACGCAACTCTGACATCTTCGCCAATCCCATCGGCGTTGCCCTCGCCATCCACCCAAGCGCGTCGTCGGGCAGGAGCGAGGTGGCCGACTCGTACATCGCTACCTTTCCCCGCTGCAGCTGCACCGCTGCCATGTACACCAACACGTCTTTTGACAGCGACGACGGCGCCTTCTGGCAGGTGTGTCAGCCGAGCGCCTTCGTGACGCCGGCGTGGACGCCGCAAGGCTGCGGCGCCGTCACCTTCATCGATCGCGGCTACCACTACGCCGCCGTGCTCGCCTTGCCGTCGTACACCTACGTCCCACTGTCCTACAACCGCAGCGCCGCCATCACCTCCCCAACGGGGAACGTGCTGGAAGCGGAGACGGAAGGCATGCTGTTGCTGAACAACGTGCTTTTTGGCGCCGTCGGTGACTTGCGCCTGTGCGAGAGCAACGCATGCGACCCTGCCGCGCTGTCCGTCACCGGCCGCGCATTGCGCAGTGCGGCGGTGATGGGCACCGCCGGTGGTGGACTCCGCAGCAGCGCCTCGCTGAGCCCGATTGAGATGCAGGGCACCCGGTACGCCCCCTCGAGTGCGCCGGCCCTCGTGTCGCCACCGAATACATTTGCGAGGGCCGGGGGAGTAAAGAACCCCATTCAGACCTCCAGCAGCGGCAACAGCAGCAGCAACAGCAGCAGCAGCACGTATCGCGCGCTTGCTGGTACGCCGGTTTCGGTGATACGACTGCGACCCACCGCTGCCATCACGCCCACCTCGCCGGCAGGACTCGCACTGGCGGAGCTAGATCAGCGCATTCGCAGCTTCTGCGCGAGCGGTGCGATATGCACTGCCTCCAACAGCGCCGCGGTGGCGACACTGCGGGATGGCTACGCGAGCCCGTACAGCTCGACGGTGGTGATCGACGTGGACGGCTCCGCCTTCGGCACTCTGAGCTCGCCACGGGCGTACGTTGTTCGCGATGCGTCGGCGACGGCGGCGGAATCGAAGATCCCCTCCGCCCTGTGCTCGCTCTCCCCTCTCACAAGCAATAACATGTTCGCCTGCGCCATCGAGGTCGCGCTGAACCAGGTACGGCTCTACAGCGGCGACAACCGGGTGAGCCCCGACGTGGCCGTTCCGCTGCTCTTCACGCGCACCTCCGTCTTGGTCGCCGGGACAGATGGCGGGGGGACGGCGAGTCAGACACCTCCGGTTGTGTTGACGACTCCGGCGGTACTGCAGCCGCCTCGCGGAAGTCCGGCGGCGGCGTCGCAGCCGCCTTCGACCATCATTGACGCCGCCCTCCTCTCCTCAGGAGGGCAGCTCTCCTTCCGGGTGCCGCAGGGCATGGTCGTCCTCGACATCGACCCCATGTCCTACCCGGAGGCGCTGGAGTTGCGCGTGGCGGCGTGTAGCAGCTCCGCCATATCCAGCAGTGCCGTGACGCACATCGTGCTGCCGCTGCTGGACGAGAGTGCGTCGGTGCGGGTGTGGGATGTCAGCACGCAGACGCCGCTCGGGACTGGGAGCATGGGCAGCAGCTCTTTCGTTACAACCATCGAGACGGACGCCGAGACGGACATGTGGGGACAAATCTCCTCGGTTTTTTGGCCCACCTTTGTGGACGTGGTGCAGCCGCTCTCGAAAAACACGACCTTGTGGCTGACAACAACCGCCCAGGACAACGACAACGGGGTGACGGCGTCGTCGCTCCTCTTCCAAATCACGTGCGGGACCCGTCTGCGCGTGCACCAGCTCGTCTACGCGACCGTGGTGCTGTACACCACCGACAACGCCGACCCTGTGAATCAGCGGGTGCTGCGGTACGGCGTCGATCTCACCGTCGACCAGCTCCTGCCGCCGGAGTACTCCGCCAAGGTGAACACGTCTGAGTACAACGACCGGCTGAGAATTACGGTTTCTGACATCGCGCCTGACCCGAACACCGGCACCGGCGTGTCGCTGACGATCAAGGTGCAGGCGGTAGACAGCTTCGCCTACAACATCACCGACGCGACGCTTCTCGTGTCAAAGTTCTCGCAAATCTTCTCCGCCGCGTTCACCGTGGGCGTAGACGAGGACGCCGGCGCTGGCGCGGCCAGCAACGACGATGGCAGCACGGCACCCGCCTCAGCCGGCCTCAGCACGCTGACGATCGCTGATGTGCAATTCCGTGTGCTGCTGGTCATCCCACCGCTGCTGCCGAGCGAGCGGCACTACATGCAGACAGCCTTGTCCCGGATCAACGTGGTGAAGCGTGGCAGCGTTAGCACCGGCTCCCTCGTCGCCCTCGCGACGGTTGTGCCAGCGGTGGTGCTCTTGGTGGTGCTCTTGGGGGTCGTGCAGTTCGTCATTCCCGTCCTGCGTCACCGCGGCGTCATCACGGCGGCGCCGCGACAAAAAAGCACGTCCATGTTGGACGTCACCACATCGACGCTGCTGAGGGAGGCGGTGCCGTACGGCACAGCAGCTGGAGGTCGCGACGCCTTCCGAAGAGCTGTCGTGGTTTGGTTCGCTGGGCTGCTCCCCACCACGCTCGGTGCCACGCTCGACAAAGCGGGCGTCACTCGCGGCGCCGCCGAGACCGTCGAAGCGCTCCAGGGTGGAGGGGGCAGCGTGGCGGCACTTTCCGGGACAAAGCCGGCGCGACCGGACCGCAACGGCAGCAAAGGCGCAGCGGGAAAGATCGTGCGGCAGCTCTTCCTGCTGCCGAGCTACAACGTGCTCTCCGGCACCTCGTCAAGCGGCGCGACGGCGACACCACCACCAGCCGCGGCGTCCCTCCCGCTGCCGCGCGAGCAGCGGCGCGTCGTCCGCGTCACCGACCCGCAGCGCAGTCTCGAGGCGGACCGCCAGCGCTACGTCGACGACTGGCGCATCGGCACGCGTGTGATGACGCACCTCACGCAGCACGGCGTCAATGTGGCGGCGAGGCTGGCTGGCGCGGGCAGGGACGCGGCGCGTGCAGGTGGGCTGCCGCCGCTGCACGGCACTTGGAGCGCGAATCCGCAGCTCTCGTCTACCACCGCCATCGCCCAGCCTGACCGGCGTGAGCGGCGCAGCTCCCCCTCGCCGTGGTGGTACCGCGGCATGCCCGACAGTGCCACCACCTCCTCAGTCCTCGTGGCGTCGGAAACGGAACACATGCGCCACGGTGGCACCGCGGCCGCAAACGCTGCGCCGCCGTCGACGTCTTTGGCAGAGGCAGCGCGGGCGTCACCTGCCGTGGTCGAGCACGTTATCCCGGTTAACCTCTCTCCGAGTCCCTTCTTTGCCACGGGCACCGCGACGGACTATTTTGTGGACCGAGGGCTTTGGGCCAGCGGCAACACCAACGTCAGTGTCTCGTCCGTCAGCGCCGCCACGCCCACTCCGGCGCGGCACGAGCCGCCGCTGCCGCCGCTCACCACTAACGCCGCACCTTCCGCCTCGGGCGATGCGACGGCGGCCTCCCTGCAGTCGCTTGGCGGGACGCCGATGGCTATCCAGTCTATCCTCACCACCTCCATACTCGCTGGGAACTCCCTCGCCTACCCGGCACCGCTCGTCCACGTGCCGGGCAGCGCAGCGGGTGGGCGGGCGAGGGACGCGGCGAACCCGTCCTTTGGCAGCGGCAATGCAGTCGGTGGCACGTCGGACGACTTGACACTGGTGCTGCGCGGCAGAGGCAACATTTCCTTCGCCACCCCTGACGCCGACCTTGAGGCGACTCGTGCGCTGCGTGGCGCGGCCAGTGCTGCACCGCCGGCAAGTCCGCGATCTGCCACGGAGGACACGGGCTCCTAGTTTGGTTCCTACACGTAGTCGGCCTCGCTGCAGCTGCGTTGATTGAGCTTGAGGCGTGTTCGTGTGTTTGTCTGCATATGACGTGGGAGTGTGGTGTGCAATTGCTTTTTTGCCAGTCTTTCGCGGTTTCTCCGACGCTGCAACTTCAGATAACGTCGCGATCCTTCGTATGTTTTATTGATATCCGCCAACGATGTACATGGGTGTGCAACCTCTGCTTGAAACAGATAACAATAACAAACATTTCAAAAAAAAAAAGATAGTGTTACCATGAGTGGCAGCGGCGGTCGAGGGAGTGATGAGACTCGGAGAGCGCCAAAGGGGTCCGGTGCAGATTGCAAACTCTGATATTTTGTCAATAGCAGCTGAAGAAAGCGCCACTCCAAGCGATTTAGGAGAAGCAGTAGCGGTAGTGCTTTACCCCGCTGCTCAGTGGCGTGAAAGTCGACAGATAAAAAGAAAACTATTCTCTCTCGTTTTTCCATCCCTCTTTTGCTCTTTGTGCACCCGACTAACTTTCGTCTTTCACATACAATGGGAGAGAAGGAAGCTCTTCTCGCATTCAGCATCTATACACCAGTTGACTTTTTCCCCCTTTTTTCCTTCTCTTTGCTTTCCGCTCTTTGAATCGTCTGTTTTCTGTTCCTTTTATTTTTGTTGTGCTGTATCGCCACTGAGAAAGAGATAATAAAAAAAAGAAAAGCATTGCAACAGTCTTTCACAGGCACATCTTTATACATCTAGCTCCTCTTGTTGCCTTTTCTACTCTGCATCAACTTGTCGTGGTTTGTCTCCGAGGCCGGCCACGTCAGTCGCAGCAGCGCGTGTGGACAAGGCTTGTTAAGCTCGCGTTTTGTTTTCCCCTTCCTGTTTCGTCTCGTCAGGGCGATGTCGCAGAACGACGCGGCGCACCCGCCCCACCAGAGCGGTGCAAAGAAGCTGCGCTTCGACGACGAAGTCACAACGTCGGCCGCGACGCCCGATGTAGCGGCCAGCAGCTGCGTCCCTTGTGGACGCTCGGCGCTGAAGGGGTCGCCGAACATCAGCAGCTCCCCCCTCTTTGCCTCCTCTCTGCGTCGCTCCTCTGAGGCGGCCAGCAGCCACGGCGACGTGCACGTGCAGCTCAACCCCAACCCGGAGGTTATCCAGCACGACGGCAGCGTCACCACCCTCGCGGACGTCGCCCTCACCGAAGGAACCCCTCTTCCCACCGTGGCCGCGCCAGCGGGCGAGGTGGCCAACTTCCTCGCCGACGTCGGCGCCGGCCTCAACAACGGCTTCAGCATCAGCAGCTTTAGCGCCCCTTCCGTCCCGGCGATGTCGGTCGGCTCGCCTAACGGGTCGACGGCGGTGGTGGGCTACGCGAGCTCGACGTCCGACACGGCAGCGTGCAGCAGCGCCGCCCCCGACGCGAGCGACCGCTTCCGCACGCTGCTGCTGCAGCTCTCCGCCCTCATCCTGGAGCACCGCCCCAAGGACCCGGAGCAGTACATCGTTGACCACCTCAACGCTCGTCTGCTCACCGCCAGCGCGATTCACCGTGCACCGAGGAACGAGATGGACGGCGAGGCGGCTGCACCAGCGTCGGGTGATGGCGAGGCACCGCACGACGGCCGCGGCGACGACGACGACAGCGGCGCCACCGCGTCCCGCCTCGCCACGGACACCACCTCCTCCGTCTTCCGGCCCTTCGGCGACACGGTGGTCGAGCGCCTCGCCAGCAACGCTCTCTCGACGGAGGTCAGTCACGCTGTGCTGGCCCGCATCGCGAAGCAGCTCATCAGTGCCCAGCCCGATGACCCGGAGGACTTTCTCTGGGCACGGCTTGAGGCCCGCAGCTTTGGCGAGGAGGCGGCGCATAACGTCATGGTGAACGCAGAGGGCTACCCGGTGGTGCGGCCAGAAGACCCGGCCCAGCTGGCGCTGCTGAAGGACATCCCGCCGTCGTCGCCGGGCTACGTGATTGCCGTGAACTTGCTGCCAGCGCTCTTCGCCAAGAAGCCGGCAGACCCGATCAGCTACCTCTTCTACCACATCGGCAACCGTGCCCGCAGCAGCGCCGCCCCGTCGGTCCACTCCTCCGCGCGGCACGTCCGCGGCAACGTCGACGAGGAGGACGACTTCGAGGCGGAGAGCTGCACGTCGCGCGAGTTCGGCGAGGACAGCTACTCGGGCCCGGAGGACGGCGTCGAGGCGGGCAGCGTCAGCGAGTCGGCCAACCAGCTTTCCCTGCAGCGCAAGGGCTCGCTGGGCAGCCTCTTCGATGCCGCCGCAGCAGCCGCGGGCACCAACGGTGCCGGCCAGCCTGCACGCCGCTCCGCCGGCGGACGCCACCGCCCCTCGACACACGGCCTCACAAGCTCACGCGCGAGCAGCGGCCGACGCAGTGTCAACCCCGCGACGGCGGCGCCGACGACGCGGGTGGCAAAGGACGCTGCCGCCGCGTCGGCGCAGGACGAACTCGCTGCGCTGTACAACAGCAGCGCCAAGCGGGTGAGCATCGCCCAGCAGGAGGTGCAGCCACCGTCCCCCTCGCACTTCTCGTACGACAGCGCGGCGCTGCCGAGCGGCAACGTCGGCAACTCCAGCCTCGCCGGACCCACCCGCTCCAACCGCGATTCCGCCTCAACCGTCGAGCCGCACGCCTGGAATGGGCCCCCGCTCGCCGCAACTGGTGCGCCGCACGGCAGCAGTGGTGGCAGCGCGCTGTGGAAAATGGAGGCCGACGAGCACGCACGCATCCACCAGGACTTCGCGCTGCTGCGCGTTCGCGAGGAGCTGCGCCTCGAGCGGCTGCAGCACGAGATCCGCACCCTGGCTCGCGAGTGCGAGTACCGCACCCGCATGGCGGTGCTGAACAAGACGGACCGCATGGCCGACCGCGCTGCCGCCACCGCGCGCGAGGCGTTGGAGGAGGCGCACGTCTACCGCGGCTTCCTCTGCGCGCAGCTCGACCAGCTTGAGGGCGAGCAGCAGCGGCAGATGCGGCTGGTCTCACAGCAGGTGGCGAGGATGGCGTCGCCCGGGTTCGCCGGCGGCGTGGCGCTTTCCGCGCCGTCAGCGGCGGCGTGGCTAAACGAGGATGCGGCGTACCGGCAGGCCGACCCTTGCGGGCCTGCCACCTCCTCCTACGGCATCCCCAGTGAGCTGGATATTCTGAAGAAGCAGGTGGAGCTGCTGACGATGGAGCAGGCGCGGGCAAAGTACTGTGGGTACGCCTCGGTGGCGCCAAGTCGCTACCGCGGGCCCACGATGCCGACGTCCCAGCCGAACTGTCGCTCGCCTCATCCGATGCAGTGAGTCTGAGGAAAGCGGAACGCCTCCGACTGCCCCTCATACAGACGTGCGTACTTGTTTGGCTGTTTGGCTGTTCTCTCAGGTGAGTGCGTTTCTCTTACTCCTCTTTGCGTTGAATGCTCCTTTACTCCTTCACCCTCTTCTGAGGCGTGCGCTCGCGACCGGCTTTTGTTGTTGTCGTTGTTGATCCTTTCACCTCCGTTTATTGTTTTTTTTTTTGTTGTGTGTGTGTATGTGAGAGGGTTGAGTGTTTGTGCTCTGTGGTGAAGGGGGCACAAGCTGGTTTGCTTTTTACCATCTCTTTTTATCTTTTCCTCCTTTTGCCGTGTCGTGGAGGCGAGAATGAAAGTAGTTAATTCTGTTCTCTTTCCCGCACTCTTTCTCTCCGAGGAGCCCTTCTTTCTCTGTGTTCATCTTCCCTCTCTTCATATTCTTCTTCTTTTTCCTATAGTTTGAACATACACACTCGCTGACCGCCCTCAGGCATTAGAAAACTATAAGTAATTGGACGGCGCGGCCTAAGCAGCTCCACAATCCTTTGGGTGCAGTCAACGGCAAAGAGACAAAGCAGGTGCGAAATGCGCATAGCCGCCGATTTTCGATGGTGCTTCTTTTTGTTTCTCTCGGCTCAAAAAAAAAACGGGCAGATATCGGTACTTTTGCGTGGTATTGAGTTTTAAATCTACATATTACTCTTGTGCCACAGCACTGTCGCAGACGTCGGCGTCAAGCACTTTCTCCTCAAAGGATATGACATGCCTTGCGGTAGTCGCTGCCACTCTTCTCCCACACTATATCCCTTTATCATTCTCTCTCTGACACGTATGCGCATTCACATTTCGCCAGCTTTTCGATACATTTCTTTTCAGCAAAGCCCCCTTGCTGCCTTCAAAATTCTCTTTTTTTTTTGTCAGTAACGGTGACGCCAGCAGCACTGCCGTCTACATCGAACACGGAGCTTGCCTCTCCTCTCTTTTTCTTCGCACCCCTCCGTCCCCCACCACCGTTCGCCTCACATGAAGCTGTACGGACTCCTGATTGTCAAGCCCTACCCGCAGGGTGTTGAGAAGGACCCGGTCATCTGCTCTAGCGCCATCGATGTCAGCTCCTTCGGCTTCTTCCAGCGCAGCTCCGCACGCGAGTTCATCGTCTTTCTCTCACGCACGGTGGCGAAGCGCGTCGCACTTGGCGCCAAGACACAGATCACGGAGAACGGCAATGTCGTTTACGCCTACTCGACCCTGGACGGGCTCGTTGCCATCGCCGTGAGCGACATTGAGTACAACGCCCGCGTCGCCTTCACCCTTCTCACCGAGCTGGTCCCGCAGTTCCAGCAGACGTTTCGCGGCAAGTACGACTCGATCGACGGCAAGGCGGATGAGTTTCTGCCCTGGCCGCGGCTGAATGAGACACTGGAGAAGTACCAAAAGCCGGAGGAGGTGGACAAGATTCTGCGCATCAAGCGCGACATCGAGGACACGAAGGTGATCATGTACAACGCAATTGATCAGATCATCGAGCGCGGGCAGAAGATCGACGACCTCGTCGCGCAGAGCGAGGACTTGGGCATGGCCAGCAAGACATTCTACTCACAGGCAAAGCAGACAAATTCGGGTTGCTGCTCCGTTATGTGAGAGGCGTGTGTTGGTGCGTGGGTGTGCTGGCGGGTGTGCACCTGGACGCACCTCGCAGTTGTGAGTGGTGTCTTTCTGCGCTACGCCTCCGAGATCGCGGGAGGCACCTCGAAAAAGCGCGCAAAGACATAGTTGGACCAAACCCCTATTTTTATACACGTCCTATGGGGCAGCTTGATGCCCAGCACTCTCCGTTGACGCTTTTGCATTTTGTTGTCATTGTTGTCATTTGCTGGTGTTACTTTACGCATAGCCAGATACCCTCTTTGCCTGTCGACATGACGTCGCCTCAAGCCCGGCAATACCTTTTTCCTTCTTGTTTGATGTGTTTGGTCTGTGCGGCTGCTGAGTACTGGCGAACTGCTGTCTGAGTGAGCAGACTACATTTTGCTTTGCTTTATTTTTTTTTACTGTGCTACGGAGTGTTGTGTCTCTTCCTCTTCCACCTTGCTTGACAGTGTCTTTCATATGTGTGCTTTGCAATTCTCTTTTCTTAATTGCGACAAAGCGCGGCGCTTCATCTGCCTGAGCGAAGGTGTGTGGACTGCTGCTTTCCAGGCTGCGAGGGTCCGCTGAACCTGGTGTTGACGCGCTGTGGTCCTCGCCTCTGTGCTTCTCTGTGAGGTTGCCGCGTGCTCTTGTGGCTGCAAGAACAGGAGCAACACTCTTCTCTCTCCACGGCAATACCCTTGGCACATGAGTTGGTGTTGAATTCTTTCTTATTGCTCTTTTCTCATCTCGATGTTCTTTTTTTCTCTCTCTCTTTCTGTGATCGACTGTTGTCTTCTTGTCTCTCTCTCTCTCTCTCCTTTGTCTTCCCACCTCACCACATCGGGGTGTGTCACAACCGAGTACAGCAAAAAGATAGAAGGAGCTTTCTCAGAAAGCTCGAAGCGCACGTGCAGAGCCACACTGCACATCCTGCAGAGAAAGCGCGCAATTGCGACCGCCAAGATGTCCCGTGTGGGGAGTGCACGTGAGGCAGGAGGTTCTGAGGGGGACGAAGATCCGTACAGCGACGCCATGGTAGACGGTGACGAGGAAGAGGAGTTCGAAGAAGAAAGCTACGAAGGAGATGAGGAAGAGGAGGGCGAGTGGGATGAGGAAGCAGAGGGGCGGACGGACAGGTCCGGCAGTCAGAGTGCGGGGTCGCGGGACGGGAGCAGTGGCGAGGAGGAGGAGGAAGGAAGCGGGTATGAGGACGAGGAGAACATGAGCGACGACGAGGGAGAGGAAGAAGTAGAGGAGGTAGAAGGAGAGGCGACGGACACCGCGCCGCAGACGGTCAGCTCCGCTTTCTCCAGCAACGTCTTTGGCGGCGGCGCAGCACCGGCGTCCTCCGCGTTCTCTGCCTCAGCAGCCTTCACGGCGCCAACTGCTGCTGCTGCTGATGCTGCGGCACCGCACAATGCCGCCGCTTTCAACCCCGCACACACATCGGCTCCCACCACGTCGGTATTTAGGCAGCCAGGTGCGTGGGCATCGGCTCCGGCAGATGCCGTCGAAGCCCCCTCGTCAGCGTCCCCGTTTGGAGTGTCCTTTGCCACCGCCACGCCACTCGCAAGGAGCCCCTCGCCGGCCCCCGCTTCCTCTACCTCAGCCGCCCTTGCCGCTCCGGCGAGTGTATCGTCGCCGCAGCCCGCATCACCGCCGCCAGCGCCGCAAGGGAAGTCAGCGGCAGCGCTGCCACTGCAGTTCACCGACTTTCAGCGCTCCTTTGGTCAGCGGCTGCGTCGTACGCGTACGCCAGCCGAGGAGGCGCTTGATATGCGCACGTCGCTTGCACGCTACGAGCTCGTGGTCCCCACCGATAAGTTCGATGAGGTGATCGAGAAGGCACTCTACGGGCACTGATTCCCGTGTGTTCAAGAGGGGGTGGCAAAGGGCTGTGGCATACGCTTCCCTCACCGTTCACAGTACACACTAAACAAGCAACCGCGAAGCAAATGAGAATAGCACAGAGCACAGCCTTGAGCTCTGCGCAGAAGAGAGAGGAACGTTCGAGTCACGTGGGTCTGAATGTCTGACCTTTTGGCTTTTGTTGCAGGTATGACGGCGACTAATTGCGTACAGCGGCGCTTCAATCCGCAATTCACTGATATGGACAGCTTTGTGTCCCTGCATTCTTTGCCTTTCCCATCCTCCTCCACTTCTTCCTTTCTCTCCCTTTCCCGCACTTGATCGTCTACTTGTAACTACCGCGCCGTACACCCAGCTCACAAACGTACACCCGCAGGAGAAGGAAAAAAAAAAAAGGTGCACCACGCAAGCGCTGGAAGGTGTGCTCCTCCCTGACGGCATAAAGAAACGAAGGGGTGAAGCTCATACACGTTACGTTTTGTACCCTTTTTTTTGTGTGTGTGTAGGAGTCTTGCGGGTGATGCGTTGATCTCAGCCCTCCCGCTCATCGTTTCTTTTTTGCCCCCTCTTGCTTCCTTTGCAACAATCGCGGAGCAGCATTGCCGCCATCGTACTCTCTCCTCTTTTTTTTTTCTACTCTTTGGTTGCTTCTCTCTCTCACATTGTACTCCCCTTGCTCGCGTTGCCCTGTCGCCGCGCACTGCGCTTTGGCCGCCTCTCATCGCGAAGTGAACGGTGTGTGCCGCTGGTGAAGGTGACCCGGTAGAGCCAACCTCTTATTTTCCTCATTTTCTACCCTCTCATCGTATCTTTTTCCTCTTTCGTATCTCCTTCTTGCCATTTTTGTTGTTGTTGTTTTCACCATTGTCTGCAGTGATAGCTGTGCCTCCTCGAATGCGTGCGGTGCTGCGTTAATTGTCCCCTGTTTGCGAATTCTCTGAGCACGCCTCTGCGCTTGTTTCCATTTTTTTTTTCTTTCAAGGTCTCTTAATCCTCGTTGGCCACTCGCTAAGCGCCACCGCACGAGCGAGCTGCGCTGCGTTGCTATCATGCCCGTTGCGACACCATCCCTGCCGCCGCTATCGCCGCGCGTCAACGGCGCTGCGGTGCCGCCGCTCGATGACGTCAAGCTGCAGTTCGTCACGGAGGAGGTTCGCAAACGGTTCTCAGCGATCACCGTGCCGGAGATGCTCCGAGTGCTGCAGCTGCTCGTGACGGACAAGCGCATCGCACACTGCGAGGAAGAGGGCAGCCCGGCATGCGTCGACGGCAAATCACCGCATGACGAGCACCTGGAGCAGCCGAGCGCGGCGGAGGCGGTGCGCAAGAGCTCGGGGACGTTGGTACAGCAGCAGTCCAGCATGAACTCCTCCGCCACGGCCAGCGAGCTCAGCCCGCGCGACTGGGGCTCGATGGTGTGGGAGGCAAACGAGGCCGCCGCCCACAACTCGCCTGCGGCGGCGCGGCTGAACCGCGAGTGGAGGAGCGCCATCACCCTCATTCTGGACAACGCGCGCCAGTTCCGCCAGGGCGAGAACGAGAGCTACACGGCGCCGCAGCTGGTGGAGGCGTCTGTTGCAGAGTGGGCGAAGCGGGCGGGAGCGACGGCGGCGGCAGACAGAGGGGCGGCAGAACCGCAGGCCGCCGCCGTCAGCCCCGCGCGTCGACCCTTGATGAAGGAGGCGTGGCTGAGTGCCATCGCGAAGGCGCGCCGCCTCGCCGAGGACGCGTGCTACGAGAAGTACGACGTGCAGTACACCCAGCTGCACAGCGAGGCGGAGAACGACAACGAGGAGGGCAACGGCGCAGCAACAAGCACGCCGCATGACGACGACAGCATTATGGCGCCACCGTCCGGCCTGGCGCGCCGCTCCACGCACCGCAGCCTCAGCGGGAACGGTGGCATTCCGCCCTTCTCCCTCGTGATCCAGTGCAGCGCGCCGCCACCGCTGGCAACTCCGCAGGAAGCCGCTGCCACCAAGGCTGCTGCGCAGAAGGACGGCACTAGCGACGACACCTCCACCTGCCTCGTGGTCGGCTGCGAGTGGTTCCAGTGGGTCTTCTTAGTTCAGTGCCCCGTCGCGTGCCAGAGCGAGCCCTACCCGGTTCTCGACGGCAACGCCACCGCCGCCGAGGCCGCGGCGATCCGCCAAGCACAGCGGAGGTGGCGGCGGCGGCACTGCACCGTGCAGCTGCTATACCCGTCCGAGGCAGGCTTCTCCGCCTCGCCGGACAGCGGGTCGGACCTGCGCTCTGCTGACGCCGAGTACGAGCTGAGTGAGCCGCAGGTCGTGCTGTCGTCCTTGCTGGGGGTCGCGATGCGGGTGTGGTGCCAGAGTCACCCGCACCTTGTGGCCGAGGTGTTTCAGCTCGAGGAGGACACCTATCCGCAGCACCTGTACGACGGCGCCTCGTTTTGGTCGCTGTGGCCCATCCGCGACCTCGGCACGTGGCAACAGTGCGAAAGCGCGGGCTCGAGCGACTCGATGCCGATTCCGCTGCTGCCCGGCGAGTGCTTCGCACACGACTCCGACCTCGATGAGGAAGAGGAGAGCAGCGAGAACGCGGATTGACGAGAGGAGACCTTGTTGCTTTCTTTGGGTGGCGAAAAAGTGGAGATCTCGAAGCCGTGCCGCTGTGAGATGAGAACAGGTCGTCGCTACGTGTACAATTTTTTTTTTTCCAATGACTGACGACAAAGACATAGACTCTCAAGAACGTTTGTCGACTCCTCCAATTGCCGCTAATGCCTTTCAAATGCGAGATGCAGGGTCCATTTCGGCCATTCCCCGCAGTATGAAAAGCGCACTGCCCTGAAAAGCGCCATTTCCCCACCTCGTGAGAACGTCTTTACCTCTCTTCTCTCCTATTCCTTACCCTGAACGGATCTTCGGTCTCCCCCGAATAGGCTCTTTTCCCAAAGAAAATCCCAGAACCCCATGCTGGTCTCCCTAGCCCAAAGCACATGGGTGGGAGAGGAGAAACCCTACCCGAACCCTACTACCCCAAAGATGAAAAAACCGTGGGTAAATTTTCAAAGAGGAACGAAAAACGAGCCCCCCACCCACTTTTCTTAGCTCTGAAGGCGATCGCTGCGCCAAATAATAAAACATAAAAAAATCAGAACTTTTCAGATAGGAATGAATCTGGTGTGTGTAACATTTTCTGCAACTACTTTCTTATGCGCTGGCCATTGCATGTTGAATAGAGAGGACGTTTCGAAGGTGGCGCGTTCTTCTCTTTTGTTCAAGGGCTTGTTTGGAAAAAAAAGTCGTTGTCCACCTCCTTCCGCCTACTTTTGCACCGAACTACCCAAGACGCGCTTCTCCAAACACCGCCGCGAAAAAAAAAAAGAAATATGTATAGATGCTCCTTGCAAGGTGCTAACTGCTACTTCAGCAAGCGTACATGTTCAGAGGAGCAACTTTTTTTAGTTGCTTTACAGAGCAAGAAGACGCAATTAGAACATAAAAATAAATGCTTTAATCACTTTCTATTCAAACAATATTCTTCACATCTCCTCCTGTCCTTACTCTTTCTCTTTGCCTTTTTCAATACATTTTTTAAATGATTCCACTCTATGTATTTTCCAGATGTAACAACTTGCTGGGGTGCGTGCTAAATTTAAATCGAGTGTGTTTTGACAAACATACATACATACACTGACACACAAGTATCCTAACTCTCTTTAGGTGGAGTCTCCTTCTGCTTCACCCAGCTGCCCGCACTAAAAAGCTCTCCTATACAACTAATTTCATTTTTCTTTCTTTCTGTCTTTTTTTATTTCTGTCAGGGCAGAGATTGCAGCACGTTACTACTGGGCCTCGCATTTTGCGTGTGATTTGGGGTCAGTTTCACCTCTCTGCACACCGATACAACAGCGTGGACTCGCACTTCGAGAATGCCCAAGTTCGCCAACTCCGACTCCCTGCGGCTAGACTGGATCGATGTCGTTTCCAACTACTCCGAGGACCCCGATTATTACTCGAGGCGGAGCTCGACCAGCGCAACGAGCGGGGTAAGTGGTACCAGCTTAGCCTCCCGCGCTGTCGCGGGAAGTCAAATTTCGGAGACGCCTCACAGCATGTTCGCACTTTCCAGCGTAGCGTCCCCGTGTGACCGCAGTCGCAAGCAAACGAAGCCGTTCAACTCGCAGGCGGAATTGCTGAGCGGGATCAGTCCCTCGTGCACTCCCACCTGCGCGCGTGCCAACAACCAGTCCTTTGTTTCTGACGCCGGAGCATCGGGCGTGTTAGAGAGATCTGCGCGTCCGAAAACCACATTTTACATGGAATACTCACAGAGCTTTCGTACGTGGGAAGTTTCGCAGCACATGCGTCCGCACGCGGTTCTCGAGACGTCGCAGGTAGTTATTCGCCGGTCAGAGCGGTGCAAGACAATCAACGACTACCTCGTGCTAGGTCTCCTCGGACGGGGCTCATTTGGAAAGGTGAAGCTCGTGGAGTCCGTTACCACGGGTGAAACGCTCGCGATGAAAATTATTCCCGCACCGAAGACGAAGGTGAACGAAAAGCGTCGCAAAGCGATTCAGCGCGAGATTGCCGTGATGAAGCGGCTTGCGCACCCAAACATGGTTCGACTCCACGAGGTGCTGGGCAACACAAAGTCTGACAAGCTGTACCTTGTTTTGCAGTACGTGGCCGGCGGGACAATAGCCAAAAAGTTGACAAACAACACCATCCAGCCGATTGAGGAGGAAACGCTGCGCTTCCAAGCGCGGCAGCTTGTTAGTGTCCTCAAGTACATGCAAATCAACGGAGTAGTTCACCGCGACATTAAGCCGGAGAACATTCTCGTCGACGAAGACGACAACGTCTATCTCTCCGACTTCGGCGTCAGCGCTGTTTGCACGGACGAGGTCGTCTCTGGCGTGGAGGGCACACCTGCTTTTATGGCGCCAGAGGTGTGCCGCGGCGATGCTGAGGTCACTGGCCACTTGGTAGACATCTGGGCACTCGGTGTGTCGCTCTTCCAGCTCATGTACGGCGTCATCCCCTTCATAGCATCCAACATGATGGATCTATCCCGGCAGATTATCTCTGGCCGGCTCGTCTTTCCGGATGAGGACCCCTCACGGTGGTTGCCGTTTGTCGACGAGTTTGGTCTTCCCGACGTCGAAGCGTCTGTTGAGTTCAAAGAGGTCATCCGCGGCATGCTGGAGAAGAATCCGGCGGACAGGTGGGGAGTGCGGCGAATATTAAATTCCGACTGGTTGGCTGAGGTGGAGAGAGAGACTCCTATTGAAGGTGCGCTGCGTGACGAGTCTGCTTCAGTTGTGCTGGACGTCTCGATGAAGGACTTAGACGACGCGATCGTCCCAGCGGAAATTATGTACATCTGATTTATTAGCATGAGTAGACGTCGCGCCTGGAAAAGAGGTGCAAATTTGTTTCTTTCTTCCTTTGGAACCTTTATAAGTCGTTTTTTTTTTCTTTATTCTGCTTAATTAGGCTCCGAATAGAGCTCAGTGCATTATCTTCTTCACTGATGCGTCTTTTCCGCATTTATTTTGTCTACTTCTTTGAAATAGGTCTTTTTCCTCCCCGTCCTCTCTTTTATACATAGTTTTATTAATTTCTCCAGTCGCAGCAGTAGATGGTGAAAGCTCTGTTGATGTTTTTTTTTCCTTTTTTTTTCCTTCTTCCATTCTCCTTCCTCTATGCTGTGAGAATCAGCACGGGTATTTGTTTTTTCCAGTTTGCTCTTCCGTTTTTTTTTTTCAGGTGTTGTTTTTTCTTTCTTTTTCTCTCACACACTTTTCCAAAATGCCTTCGAATAAGTGTGGGGTACATGGGTGGATCGCAATGCGGCAGTGAGACTTCTTCAACGTGAATGAAAACAAGAGGAACAGCAGTCGAGGGACATCATTGCTCCACAGCTCCCTAGTACTGGGAATCTGCTGTGGTGCCCCACGATGGCGGAGGGACGACACAAGTTAGGAGCCCTTAAATTTGCTCAGTTTGAAGTGCAAACGAGAGAGACGTCCTTCAATCTGCCGCTTATAGAATGGTTCCCCCTGTTTTTTTTTTTTCGAAGGTTTCTCGCGACTTGCAACTGCACATCAAGCATAAGGGTAAAGCAACAGATTTTGTGTATGTAGTTGTCCTTTTCTCTGAAATTATTCTGCCCTTTTTCTTACGCCTGTCCGCTGATAGGATCTCCGTTATTTTTTGACTATTCTCTCTTTCTCTTTTCCTCTTTTCGAGCTTTTGCCGCTGCCAGCATCACCCCACTTTCTGATGGGTATGTGCCGATGAACAGACGTGCAGTACGCCGCTAGCTCTCTTTTTCCTCCTCTTATGTGCTACAGTGTCCAAAAAGTAGTGTTGTCATGCTTCTGCTTTGTGGTGTCCTGCGACAATGCTCACCAGTCAAGCGTCTCTTTTTCTCCCTTTCCGCATTCGCGCGCGCTGAGGCGCCTGACTACTTTGATTGCTTATGATGGGCCTTTTTTCTTTCCTACTCCTTTGCGTTTGTTTTTCTTGCCTTTTTTCATCTTTTCTCCTTTGATTTGGAACTTCTTTTTCTTTAGGCATCTTCTTTCTTTCCGCGTTCACCGAACAGGTAGCCAGAGTACTGACTACATGGTGGAAAGCGCGAATATTCACGGAGCGAATTTTTTTGCTGTTTTTTTCCTCCAGTTTTCTCGTTTAGACCTTCGATGGAGGTCAATCTACAGATAGGGAATCAGTAGTGCGCTGGTTCGGCGAAGTGTACGTTTGTGTGCTCTCGAGTAAGGAAAGTGATCTGACACGAAAAAAATGTATGTGTTTCGGTGCATCTGAAAGTTCCGCGCTTGTGAGTGAAGCTTCAGGCGTGGCGATGGCACTCTGGCTGTTCCCTTCAGTAGGTCATCTGACCGCGCGGACTAGCTCTATGATCGCGTACGAGGCAAAGGCGTGATACACACAAAAAACCTGCTGGCGTTTTTTTTCTTAGAGATAGAGAGACGTTAATCTTGACAGCCGGCTTTCCGTTCATCGCTAAGTATCTTACCTCTCTCTCTTTTCTACTTTTGCAATAAAACAAAACGTTCTCACGTGACTATGAGGGCATGTCACAGGCTTCAGTACAGAAAGCGTGAAGACTGGCGTTTAAAAAAAAAAAAGGAGCGTTACCGTTTCTCGTTAGCTGTTTTTTCTTTTGTGTGTGTTTCTTTTGTCACCGGTTGTTGTTACGTGCGCATTCGCGGCAACTCCAACGTGCTCAAACAAAGTCTTTCTTTTTTCCAACCAAGCAATCATGTCGTTGCGACGGGAGTCTATAGGAGCCTATCGCGACCTTTACCGCGCAGCTGCGCGGGCTGCTCACGAATGTGGACTTCACAATGGCCCGGGGCTTCTGCAGTATGTCTCGCGCCGTTATGGACACGACTCTGAGCTTCACCACCGGCAGCTCACAGAAGCGCTGCGCACTGTGGAAAAGAAAAGCACTGGAAAGCTGCAGGGGCGACCGCGAAAGGTTGCACTCGATCGCGCGAGGGCAAAGATCTTAGGCCGGTATCAGCAGTACGTCTCGTCAGAGATCGACCGGACTCGTGCAACAGCGCAAGCTCTTTTTTTGGCAGCTGACAATCCTGCACTCACTTCCGTGCTGCAGGTGCTCTCTGCCGGAGTGGGAAACGCGGCCTACCAGCAAACACTGGAGGCAAGCTTCTTGTCTTTCATCGAGTACGACCAGAAGCGTGCGTCTCGCGACGAGGTGTCGGACGATGCAACGAGCGAGCGGCAGAACCGTATTATGCTGCAGGCACTGCTTCCCTACGCTGAGCGGCTGCTTCTTGTGCACCGGACCGCGATCGGCGAGCAAAACAGGGAGAGCTCGCTGCACTACCTTACACCGTGGCAGGTGACCGAAACCATCGTTGGTAATCGTAGCGGGGTGTCGGCGGTGCACCTTCGTGTCGGCAGGGATCACATAGTTGTCGAGGTGAATGAGACGCACAATAAGCAGGTTGTGTACGTTTGCTGCACGCGGCGTGAGGGAGGTGACTCGGGAAGCTACGAGTGGGCACAGGATGTCGAGCGCGTGGAGATAAGCGAGAGTGAGGAAGTGCAGAAGACACTGTTTCACAGCGAGTTCCTCTTTACTGCGAGCCGGATTTGCGATGCTATTCTACACGACTCCCCACTTCACCCCACACGAAGCACTGTAATCATCGGCCACGCGGTGGGCGGTTCGGTTGGTTTGATTCTGTCGCTCTTGCTCACGCAGCGCGGCTTCGAGGTGGCCAACACTATTTCTCTTGGTGCGCCGAAGGCTTTACAAGGAACGCTGGAGCGCTACGCGGCTGCTATCAACCCGATCCGCCTCGTCTTGGATGGCGATCCTCTTGTCGAGCTCCCGGTTACCGGCGCGGAGGGTGCACCGTTTGTGCACATTGGTGAGATCTTGCTACTTACGCCACCCGGCACGGTCCCTGCTGATGCAGCTTCCTCGTCCTCCGAGGAGGCGCCAAGCAGGTTCTCATCCGATGCAAAAATGAATCAGCGCGCCAGTCCCAACATGCGCACCGAGCTGCCAGACACACTTACACCCGAAGTGTTGGGCACAATGATGATGGAGGAGGCAGAGGGCGAAAGTGCGACTGCGCCACTTGCCAAAGAGGAGACTGTTGCGACCAATGCTGTAGGGGCCGGCGACGAAGACGACATCGAGGAGACGGAAGGCGACTCTAAGGAAGAGCTTCGCATCGCCGAGGAGCGGTATCGGCAGCAGTTTCTTGTGGAGGACTACGTCCGTCAGATGCAGAACCCTTCGGTGGGACTGACCTATGCTGAGGGGGATGAAGTATGGGACGACGGCGATTACGCGGCAATGCGCCGCACAGGCCACGCGGAACCGATTGTCACGTCCGAGGAGCACCGTGTGCGTGATCTGCGCGGCCCGCTCTGAGCGGCATTGTATCGCACAGTAAGCAAGTGCCAGCGGCAACGTGGCGATCGCACCAAGCGGTCGCACTGTTTTGCGACTGCATGTGTCTGTGTACGCAGCTGCTGCTCAGGCCGTTGCGCCTCCTCGCCCTCCCTCTCTCTCTCAGCGGCCAGCTGCGCAGTGAGAGAGGCGGCCACTTTTCACTGGTTTCTTTTCTTCACATGCACATAACTCAAGCAGTCGTGCTTGGCCTAAAAAAAGACACTGCGAAAAACAAAAAAAGAGGTCTTAAATCTTTTTCTTTTCTTTTAAAGGGGTAGCTGATGCTTAAACGGCGCGCCTTCTTTTTCTGCTGATGGGAGCGGGTCGCCGGCCTTTACTGCAACGGAATGGATTGTGCGCTCATGTCCCCTCGCCGGCGCCAGCAAGACGAAGACCAATCCGATGCTCGGGTTCACAAACATCTCAGACGGCCTGCGCTTTGATACTTTGTACCTCATTTCACTGGCCTCTTTGGAAAGGCAAAATGACTGGGTATAAGCGTTCCGCGTGAGCACCTTGTTTTTGGTCGCAATGGAGTTTTTGTGCGTGATTCAAGACTGCATCTAAATGCCTTCGCTGCTTTCAACTCAAATCTCTCATCATTCTTCTGCTCTTACTTCACGATGAAACCGGAAAAAAAGACTTTGTGAGACCACCAAAATGCGTTTTGGCTACAAGAGCGAAACCGGCGCTGCCGTTGTTGGTTTGTGTGCCGCTGCTGTGTGTTTTCTTCTCCCTAGACGGTACATCGCTGCTGTCATTCCGCTCTGGGCTGTGGTGGGACGACTTGTTGCCAGAGGGGCGATGAACCAATCCCGTCCGGTGAATGACGCCGACCCTGCCGAGAAGCGGACCGGGGCACGCTTTGTGATGTCGCGGGACATGCCGGCCGAGAAGCGTCCGGTGGCCATCGTGACGGGGACGAACAGCGGGATTGGGTACTGGACGGCGGTCGGTCTGGCCGCGGAGGGCTACGAGGTGATTGTGACGTGCCGGTCTGCCGCGCTGTCGGCGGAGACGGCGGAGAAGATCCGCGACGAGGCGGAGCGCGCGCGGCGCGCTGACCCGAAGCGCTACACACACTCGCCTGCAACGGTGGTGGTGCAGGGGAAGCTGCCGGTGGAGTGCGACAACTTCGACAGCGTGCGCGCCTTTGCGGCGTGGGTGCTGGAGGCGTACGCGACGCGCAACGTGCAGGTGCTGGTGAACAACGCTGGCGTGATGCGCACCGACGTCACGTTCTCCACCTTCAACCCGCAGTTGGAGCTGCACACAGCGGTGAACTTTTTGGGCCCGCTGCTGCTGACGGAGCTGCTGCTCCCTCTGCTGGAAAAGAACGGTGGCCGCGTTGTGTACGTGTCGAGTGAGGCCCATCGCTTCCCGCAAGGGGTTTTGGAGGCCGGTCTTTTCAGCATGTGGAGCTGGGTGCACAATTATCCGTCCTGCACTGGCTTGATTGGGGGCAAGCTGCTCACGGCCCTGAAGGAGCTGAACCGCGGTGCGCAGAACTCCTCCGGTCCC
Organism: Crithidia fasciculata; assembly: GCA_000331325.2. Lineage (NCBI taxonomy): Eukaryota > Euglenozoa > Kinetoplastea > Trypanosomatida > Trypanosomatidae > Crithidia > Crithidia fasciculata. The sequence continues at coordinate 1,875,258 of CM003407.1, forward strand.
CTTCACTCCACCAAGTTCGGCGTGGCACTGTGCCGCTACGGTGCCAGCAAGTTGCTCAATACCTATCACGCGCACGTAGTTGCGCGCCGCTACGCGATTGGCGGCCAACGCAGTGGTGTCCGTGGAGTCAACGTCTGCTCCCTGCACCCCGGCTGCGTGGCCACTAACATCTCGCGGAGTCTTCTCGGCTCTGTCGTAAGCGCGGTGTACTCCTGGGGCTCGCTTGTCTTCTTAAAGACGTGCTGGGAGGGTGCACAGACGACACTGCACTGCGCAATGTGTCCGCGTGCGGAGCTGCAGCTGGTGGCTCCACCGCGCGTTGCTGCGCTTAAGCAGCCGCTCGAGGCCGTGAGTCCCTACTTTGTTGAGTGCGCGGAGAAGACACAAGGTATGCTGCTGGCCTACGGCTGGGATGTCAAGGAGGCCGAGGCGATTGTGGAGTGGGGAAAAGAGCTCGTTGGTTTGCAGTAGGCGCAACTAATGCAGAGTCAACTGCAAGAGCAGACTGTACAAAAAAAAAAAGGCTGGACTCAGCGCGATTGACTGTTGATGCTTTCGAGCTCTTCTTGCTAGGCCTGCCCCGGCTCGGTATTCTCTCGCGTTTTAAGAGACCTAGATCAGAGGTTTAATGATGGCTGGAAAGCAATTAAGATTTTTCAACACAGTCGAAGTGTGTGCCTGAAAATTCTTCCATCGATTGTTCACTTCACGTTAAAAGTAGCTGCGCGCAACACTCGCTTTGGCGCTCCTATTCTTTATGTGTATGTCGTGACACTGCTGTTCTCTACTGTTTTCGCTTTCTCCGTCTTTTCGATTTCATACACACCGGAAGACTTTCAGCGCAATTCTGCTTCGCTAAATCGGAACTTTATTTATTTATTTTATAGCTGAAGCGGAAAGGTAAGCTACAAACACTCCGTTCGTAGCGCCAAATCTACATCACGTCCTCTGAGGCCCACACACCACTTCCACAAGCTTTTGCACCTATCTCTATTTTTGTGATTGCGCTCGTATTCCACCCCGTCTCTCATACTAATATTATTATTGTTTTATCTGCGTCTCTTTGCTCTCTGCCTTTTTCTCACTTGAGTAGCCAGCTGTTTTCTTCGTCTGCTTCGCCACTGCCTTTTTCTTCCAGGTGTCCTGGGATCTAGTGGAAAGACTAAGTTTTTTTTCAAGAGTGAACTAAGTGGCTAAACAAAATGGGTTTCGGCTACAAAAGCGAGACGGGTGCTGCGCTCTTCAGCATCGGCGTCGTGACGGCGTGCTTCTTTGTTCCGAAGCAGTTCATCGCCGCCGTCATTCCGCTCTGGGCTGTGGTGGGACGTTTTCTTGCGAGAGGTGCCCTGAACCGTGTCCGTCCGGTGAATGACGCCGACCCTGCCGAGAAGCGGGCCGGGGCACGCTTTGTGATGTCGCGGGACATGCCGGCCGAGAAGCGTCCGGTGGCCATCGTGACGGGGACGAACAGCGGGATTGGGTACTGGACGGCGGTCGGTCTGGCCGCGGAGGGCTACGAGGTGATTGTGACGTGCCGGTCTGCCGCGCTGTCGGCGGAGACGGCGGAGAAGATCCGCGACGAGGCGGAGCGCGCGCGGCGCGCTGACCCGAAGCGCTACACACACTCGCCTGCAACGGTGGTGGTGCAGGGGAAGCTGCCGGTGGAGTGCGACAACTTCGACAGCGTGCGCGCCTTTGCGGCGTGGGTGCTGGAGGCGTACGCGACGCGCAACGTGCAGGTGCTGGTGAACAACGCTGGCGGCATGCGTAAAACGCTGGGCTTTTCGCAGCACCACCCAGAACTGGAGTACCACACGGCGGTGAACTTTCTGGGCCCGCTGCTGCTGACGGAGCTGCTGCTCCCTCTGCTGGAGAAGAACGGTGGCCGCGTTGTGTACGTGTCGAGTGAGGCCCATCGCTTTCCGCAGCCAGTGTTGGAGTCCACGGTGTTTGGTGCGTGGTGGTCGGTGCGAAGCTTTCCCAGCTGCAATGGACTCCTGAAGGGCAAGCTGCTCACGGCCCTGAAGGCGGTGAACCAGGTCGCGGAGAAGTCAACGGGGCCGCTGCATGCGGAGTCCACAAGCGGAGCTTTTGCCCGCTACGGTGCCAGCAAGTTGATGAACGCCTACCACGCCAACGTGATTGCGCGCCGCTACCGCGATGCAAAGAACGAGGCGAACCGCGTCTATGCTTGCTCCCTGCACCCTGGCTGTGTCACGACCAACTTTGGTCGCGACATGTTGACAGATGTGTTGGGTGTCACCTACACGCTTCTCTCGCTGCTATTCATGAAGAAGAGCGCCGAGGGTGCACAGACGACGTTGCACTGCGCAATGTGCCCGCGTGCGGAGCTGGAGCTGGTGGCGCCGTCTGGGGAGAAGCCGACGACCAGTCCGGACGCCGTGGCGCCGTACTTTGTGGAGTGCGCTGAAAAGTCGCGCGACATGCTGCTGGCCTACGGCTGGGATGTCAAGGAGGCCGAGGCGATCGTGAACTGGGGCAAAGAACTTGTCAACTTCTCATAGACACTGCACACGCCATGCGCAAGAGTTGTGTGCGTACGTGCGTTTATTTGCTTTGAATTTGCTGGGGCGGCGCATTGATAGCCCTTTAACATGCTCTCCCTAGCAAATCGTCGCTTACAAAAAAAAAAAACAAAATAAAGACGATCGCACGGCACAAAGAAAAGGTGCGCGGAAAATAGGCCGCTGCTCATTGAAATGATTCTTTCCAGCACCGACGCAGCAGCGGTTCAATGCCGATCCTTTTATCATCCCAATTCGCTGACTATTTTTTTTCTATTCTGTCGAGCCACTCATAAAATCTGGTGCAGACTTTGTCTTCATATATTTATATAGCTTTCCGATTGTGAGGCTCTCGATTTTCTTTTTGTTTGTTGAGGAACACTTGATGAATGTCGACGTATCTGGTGGTGTCCCTCACGAGGCCATTTGCTACATTTTTTTTTTCTCTCTTCTCTGAAGTACTTTGCTTGCTATTCGCTAAAACCAAATATATAAAAAGGAGCGAAACAACGGTTTGTATTGCATTAAGAGGCGTTGACTGCCTTACTCGCACAAGGTCTACCGCTGCCAGATCTGCTGTCAAAGTTGACAAGCTTCGTGTGCCCTTCGAGAAAACGATAACAACAACGGAGGGCTGACGGCAGATTTGTGAAAGAGGAAAACTGACGAAAGTGGTGTCCTGCTGTGTGTATAGAGTGACGAACGTGCAGTACTTCCTCATTCTTCTGTCGCTTTCCAAGCTTCACGGTGCCTTCCCGGCTCCATTCTTTAATCGTCATTCTTCTTTACAAAGTAGAGCCTCTTACCGTCCTCACCTCAGTGTCTTTAAAGTGTCGATTTCCACTACCTCTGTCGTCTTCTATCTCACTCCCTTCGCACCGCTTTGCGCCAGTGGTTTTCCATCTTCCTTTACCGTGTTCAACGGCAGTCGCCTCTTAATACTTCTTGTGCCGCAACTTCTTGATTGAGGTGTTTTCTTGTTGTCTTAATTTTACAGTTTTTTTCTGCATATCCGCGTCTGTCTGCACCATTCAAACACACCCACACCCAGACACACGCGGAAGGAGAAAAAAAAATCGAGCACACGGTGGTATCTCTGCTGCTCTCGCTTCTCCAGACACCAGCCGTGCATCCACCGCAGCCGATCGTTTCCTGCCCTGTACGTGTGCGTGTATTTTGTGCAAATCGCATCGGGTGCGGTATTAGTTTTTTTTTTTTTACGCGTAATTCGAAGTATCCGCCCCGTGTTCTCGACGCCATGTCGGACGCCGCCCTTCTCGACCACCTCATCGAGGCACTGCCGAAGGCTGAGCTGCACCTCCACATCGAGGGCACCCTCAGTCCCGAGCTGCTCTTCCGCCTCGCCACCAAGAACAAGGTGCCGCTGCCCTACCAGACAATCGAGGATGTGCGGGCCGCCTACGACTTCGCCGACCTTCAGTCCTTCCTCGACCTCTACTATCAGGGCATGTCGGTCCTCGTCACTGAGGACGACTTCGCCGAGCTGGCCTACGCCTACACCTGCATGATGCGCGACAATCACATCGCCCACGCCGAGCCCTTCTTCGACCCGCAGGGCCACGTCAGCCGTGGGATTACTTTCCGCGTGGTGTATGACGGGCTCCAGCGCGGCTTTCGGCGCGGCGCTGCCGAGTTTGGTATCAGCATCTCCCTCATCTTCAGCTTTCTGCGCCACCTCTCCGAGGAGGAGTGCTTCGCCTTCGTGCGGGACGACCCCCACCCGGACAACGGCCAGTACATTCGGGAGCTCTTCGCCGCCAAGGCCTTCGTCGCTGTCGGCCTCGACTCCTCCGAGGTGGGCAACCCGCCCGAGAAGTTCGAGCGGCTCTTCCGCTACTGCAAGGAGGAGCTGCAGGTGCCCTACCTCGTCGCCCACGCTGGCGAGGAGGGCCCGCCGGCCTTCATAGACGACGCGCTGAACAAGCTGATGGTCAGCCGCATCGACCACGGCGTCGCGGCGCGACTGGACAAGGAGCTGTGCGCAAAGCTGCGGCAAGGGCAGGTGCCGCTGACGGTGTGCCCGACCTCGAATGTGGCGCTGTGTGTGTTTGATAGCCGGGCCTCGTGTGGCGAGGCGGTGATGTCGCTCCTGCTGACGGAGCAGCTGTGCGTCACCATCAACTCAGATGACCCGGCTTACTTTGGCGGTGATGTGCGGGAGAGCTACCGCATCCTCGCCGAGACGGGCCGCCTCACTCCGGAGGCGCTGAAGCGACTCGTGCTGAACTCGTTTCAGGGCAGCTTTCTCGCTGCGGAGGAGAAGGCGCGGTATGCGGCACAGGTGGAGGAGGTGTACAAGAAGGTGTGCAGCGCCGCCCACTAAGCAAGCTGAGTCGATGTGGGGGTGTGGGGGATGTGCGGGCTGTGGAAAGGCTTGTAAGCGTTTTTTGGTGCGATGTTGAGCCTCACTCAGTAAAACGGTTGCCTCGCACAAGCAAGAAGAGAGAATGAGAGGTGTCTTTCTGTGTGTGTGTTTGTGGTTGTGTCCCATTTGTGAAGCAGCGCCTTTCGCCCGAGTCCTCCACTGTTTCGAAATAACTTTTCGTCGAGGTTTATTTTTCGCTCTCTGGACTTTTTATTTCGACTTACAGAGCACCAAGCGCCGCCCACTCACGCACACGCACACTTCCACACTCGTTGCTTGTGCTGAACAGCTGCGCACTTCACGCACTGTGCAGTCGCTGCATCTCATTCGCTATTTCTTTTCCCCCTTTTTACATACCTCATTGCTGCCATTTCTGTCCTTATCGCTCTTCTCTTCCTGTGTGCTTTTCAGCTCCTCCGCGGCACGTTTCACGTCCCTCTCTGAAGCGTTACTCGACTCTCCCTTTCTGTTAGCGTAAGCCGGACGTCTTTATTCTTTCCTTCCTTCTTCCTTCGCGGCCATCTATAAATTGCAAGCAAATAACAGAGGACACTTGTTTCGTATAACAAATACATAATTGTCAGTGAGCGCAATTTTTTTTACCTTTTTTTTTTTTTACACCGCGCACGAAGCAGGCGAGGAATGAAAAAAGAAAAAAGAATACTAAAAAAAAAAGAAAGAGGTTGCCAGAGCACAGCTGGCCATTCCTTCCTCACTGTGTTGTCCTCTTTACTGATGACAAAGCTGTCTCCTTTCTCCTCCATGCGTTCGTCAGCGGGTTTGCTGCTCTGCCGCCGTTTCTTCTTTTTTTTCTTTCCTTTTTCTCCTCCGTCCGGCGCTTCTGCAACACAAGGGGAGTGAAAAGCTGCAGCACTTAATGTACCTCTTCGTAGATGCCTCTCCTTATGTCACTCGCCACGAGGCATCAACTTTTTCTATTCCTCCTTTTCTCTTTTCTCTTATCCTCTCCTACCTACGTCATCACGCCTCGAACCGCGACGACGACAGCGCCGAACTTGTCTGTACGAAGCAGCGCCAGCGCGTCTCTCCGTCTTTGCTGCGCTACCAGAATTGGTGTAATAACAAACTGGCCTCTACTCTCACAGTGCTTTAACCACCACAAAAAAAAAAAAAGGAAGCAACATTCTCTCGCTTCCTCCTCTGCTTTTATCCTGCACCACAAGCGTTGCATCGGCGCCATGATCCACCTCTACGCCTCCGAGGCCGCGGCGGCCGCTTCGCTTGTTCTCTTTGTTCTCATCTTTGGTCTTCTGTGGCTCTTCCGCGTCGGCTGGTCGCGCGCCGCCAATCTGGTGGACATCCTCGTCCTCATCCTCAGCTGCGCCTTCGGTTGTCGTCAGGCCGCAAAGGGAAAGCTGTGCACCTGGCCCGCCAACGTCGACTTCACCGGTCGTGTCGCACTCGTAGTGGGAGCCAGCTCCGGCGTGGGCTACAGCACCGCCGCGCAGCTCGCCGAGCATGGCTGGACCGTCATCCTTACCGCCCGCAACACGGAGCGGCTGCTTTACGCCAAAAAGCGGATCGAGCACCGCGTGCAGCAGTGCGGCTCCAAAGGCGTGGTAAAGGTGCTCGGCACCGTCGACCTGCGCTCCGATGCGTCGATACGGGCTTACGTGGCTGGCCTCGCCGCTGTCAAGGCGAAGATGCCGGTGGGGCTGCTCGTGATGGCGGCGGGCGCGCTGCATCGCCACCTGACCTTCGTCGGCACCGAACCGGAGCTGAAGACGGGGGCGGCGTCGGTGGCGAAGTCCCCGCAGGTGTGGCGCAGCCTGGAGTCCACCCTCGCCTCCAACGCTGTTGGGCCTTTTCTTTTTACCCAGCTGATGCTACCGCTGCTGGACGAGACAGCGGAGAAGTCGTCCGTGTCGTCGCGTATCGTCAACGTTGGCTCAAGCTGCCACGGCTTTCTGGGCCTGGGCCGCAGTGCCGCCTACGACCCGCTAGCGATGCTTCAAGGGCTGGACCGCCGGGGTAGCGAGGTGGTCGGCGGGAAAAGCAGCGGCACCACCAGCACCGCGCCTGCGGCGAGTGAAAAGAAGAGCCCCTACGATATCAAAGACTTTAGCTGGATGAACTTTGTCGGCTACTACGGGCTGTCCAAGCTGTGCGTGATGTGGAACACCCGTCTGCTGGCCCAGCAGGTGGCGACACGCCGCTTCACGAAAAAGACTCGCGGAACGGACCTTACGATGCGTCAAGCCGAGGCTGACAGTGCAGCGGCACAGGGCGACGAGCGGCAGAATCAGTTGAAGATTTTCGTGGCTTGCGCGCACCCGGGCATCATCACCACCTACCTCTACCGCGAGCTCCTTCCGCCGCGTGTGCTGGACTACCTCGTCTACTACCCCTCGCTTGTGGTGGGGAAGACGTGGTTTGAGGGGGCACAGTCGACACTGAAGGCGGCGGTAGAGGACACGGACATGGTGCACGGCGGCTACTACCTCTGCGGCGGCGAGTACGGGTTGGAAAGTGGGGTCAGCTGCGTGTCGGCACACGCGCAGAGCCCGACGAACCTCGAGGCGTATCGGGAGTGGCTGATGAGCAAGGTGACGCCGTGTATGGAGGAGCTAGCCAGCAAGGCTCAGTAGATCGCAACATCTATCGACGACACAACCTTTTTAAATGCTACCAGTGCGCATATTGAAATGAAAATGAAAATGAAAAAACCCGTTCCCACACACACAAATAAAAAGAATAATAAAGAAGAGCCGTGAGACATTTCGAGCCAAAAGCTTGTTTAATGCCGCGACTCTGCCGTTGAGCTTTGATGAGTGCGAGGTGACAGAGATCGGGAAAAAAAACCAAAATACAGGTTTTGAAGCTTTATGTTGGAGACTCGTTGGCGTGTCCAGCCGCGTTTCTCAACGTTTGCTTGACATCGGCACACTCTTTTCCGCGTGTCGGCTCGTTAATTGTGTTTTTTGTGTCTTTCATGCTGCTACTTAAGCGTGCTGTACAGGTGTCTTGAAGTACTCGACCCTCCGCTAATCTCCTTTTCCTTTCTCTCGTAAAACATTTCTTATTGTACCCCTTACGGTGAGAAAAAAACGGCTGCTTATTTTTCTTGACGAGCTCTATTAGCTTTGACCGGCTACACTCGTCCCTTTTCCAGAAGCAGCGGCACCAGATCGCTTCTGCGGCAATTTGAAATTAGGCGTTCTCCTTGCAATAACTAGCTTGGTTTTCACTTCCCGTTGCTCCGCGCATAAAGATGCCAGCAGCATCTACCGCCTCCACCACGGCATCTCTAGATGGCCCTCCCTCCTCGTCTGCCTCCTCCGTCCCTCACGTCGTGCTTCCCACCGTCACCTTCCCTGTTCTCTCGCCCGGCTATCCGCTCGCCCGCAACACCGCCGCCCTCGAGGCTGCGACGGCACGCCACTTCCAGCCCGGACAAGGGCCTCATGGCAAGCGCAGTCGGTCTGCGGATGCCCTCGCCGCGACACATCCGACAATACTTGACACTCTCGATGCGGAGGAGAGCTCGCACGGCAGCAGCGGCGGCGGCGGTGGTGGTTCTGCGCTGGTAGAGCGACGAGCTAGCGTGGGACCGATGCCGCCCGCTGCGCACACCAGGTCCTACCTCACCAAACTCTTTCAGGAGCCAGCACGGCGGGAGCAGGACGTGTACCGCCGTGTCGACGTGGTGCAGTGCCGCCGCGAGCTGCGAGCTGAGGAGGAGGAGGTGTTAAAGAGCCAGAGTCAGGGTGGTGTCAGAGTGGATGCGTCGCCTGCCGCGGTGCGGCGTGTTTGCGACTTCAACTCCTGCCTCACGATGGGGCAGCACCACCGCTACCGCACACTAGTGTTGGAGTGGCTGCGGCATCAGCCCTCCCGCTCGGCTCCACCAGACTCGGGCGAGGTGTTGAAGGTGGTCCAGCAGGAGCAGCGGCTTTTCTTGACGGTGCTACGGCAGGAGGCACTGTCCCTTAACGCTGCCAAGTCTGTCTCGCTTTACGAGTGGTTGTCGCCGGCCCTGGTCGGCTTCGCGAAGCAGTGGCGCATTGCGCGTATGCGGCGGCAGCTGCTGAGCTTCCTCGACGACGCCAAGTCACACACACGGGAGCTGTTGACGTGCTGCAGCCCGGGTGGCACGAGCAGAGCAACCGCATCAGGCGAGGGAGCGGACGGCGCGGCTGTCGACGCCGACTACAGCGGAGTTGCCTTCGAGCGTGACGAGGCAACCGCAGAGGCTAACGCGAGTGGTGGTGGTGGCGGGGGACAGTCGTTCGAGCCGACCCCACAGCAGCTGCACAACCGCCGCCATCCAAGCCTGCGGGTGTTTCAGTCGCACATGTCTCAGCTCTACAATGCCCTCCAAAACGGCTTTGTGGCATCGTTTCCTAATCCGCAGGTGCAGAGTGTGGGGAGCTGTGGGCCGGCAGCAGCAGCCCAGTCAGGCGTGGCGTCGCCCTCTGCCCTCGGGCCTTCGGCTTTGCCACGCACCACGCCCTCGCACCTCTCGTTGAAGGCGCTACCCACCACGAAGGACGACGCTCGCGAAGAGCAGGAGAGGGAAGCAGCAGGCAGCGAAGAGGAGAGGGAGGGCAGCAACGCAGCGAGCGATGAGGACCAGGCAGAGGGAAAGGAGTCTTCATTTGCGGCACATCATGTTCCGCTCGACGCTGCCACGCCGATTGCAGTGGCGGAGCTTCGCGCGTACGTGGAGCAGCACCTTCTCCGGCGCTTTGGGTGGCGGCCGTCGCGACAACAGCACCAGCAGGGAGACGGGGCGGCTGCCGCAGAGGACGTTGTGGAGTCCATCTCCCTCTCTATCACTACTGCCGCCCTGCTGAAGCTGTTTGTCGCCCACGTCGACTTGGAGGAGCCACGCACGTCGTTTCGCCTGCCTCTCCGTGTGCAGCTGTCACCTCTTGGAGAGGGACGTGGCAGCGGAAGCGATGGCACAACAGCGGCCACAGGAGCACCGCGTTACCGCGCGCACGTGATGGTGGGCGATGTCATTCCAAATGTGAAGGAGAGTCGGCACAGCGTACAACGCGCTGCGGCGGAGTACTTGCTGCGGCAGCACTACGCTCCGCCCAGCACCGCCATCAACGCAGGCGCTGCGGCGCAGCATCCGGCAAAGAGCAGATCGGGGGAAGAAGCGCTCATGGAAGGCGGGGCCACGGCAGGGCAGCCCACTCCCGCGGCGCAGGTGCGTCTTTCACGCAGTGGCGGTCTGCAGAGCACGGTGACACCGGGACAGGTAAGTGATGGCAGCCTCCTCACCGCGGCAACCGCAAATCTTCTGTCGGTCAAGGAGGCCACGCTGGATGCCACACCGCTGCTGTCTTTTCATGTGGTGACGCCGACGCCGCCAACAGCAGAAAGTACACAGTCGGATGCGTCCAGCGACGCCGGCGCAGCGCACATCGAATTTGTTCTAGCCAAGATGGAGCATCTAGACCAAACAACGGCCGGTGCTGCGGTGGGTGAGCAGAGTGGGGTGGCGCACCTGCAGACCAGCGAGACGGCACTGCGCTGTCCCTTTCTGCTCGAGTGTCTCTCGCCGCGCGAGATGCTGCAGCTGGACCTCCTCTTTGGCTGCTTCCCCACCGCAGTAGTCCGTCTTCACCGTGTCCAGCTGACGGCCTCAGCGGCAGAGCCAGCAGTGTCGACCTCGTCCACAGCAGACGCGACTGCCGACGTCTGTGCTGATGCATCGGAGGCTGAGGCGGACATGCAGGTGTTGGCGGTCGAGACGCTGACGTGTGCGCGGTGGGCCCACCTGCGTGCACAGCTGCTGCACCGCCCCGCGGAGTCCTTCCTTGCCGCCCCCGCACCAGCAGAGGTGCTCGCCACGCAGTCGTGGGATCTGCTGTACGACACGCTGGCCTGGCTGCTGGATGCGGTAGAGCGGCACGCCACCGATGCCTTGCGAGCCGCACTGTCGTCTGCAGATCCGAATGAAGAGCGGTCAGGCGAAGGTTGGGGTGACGGCGATGGCGATGGCGCAGTGAAAGCAGGTGACGATCGCTTCCTCTACTTCATCCTGAGCAACCACGCCAACCTCGTCAACACGACAGCGCGAGCCAAGCTCGTTGCCAAGAGCGGCCGCACTGGCGCGAACGCTGCCGACGCCGCTGGTCGGGGCTTCACGGAGAGTCGCTTTGCAGTGTTCTACGTCCTGCAGGATGCGTCGGAGTTGTACCCCGACTACGAGCCCCGCATGGAAGTTGCCTTCGAGGCCTCAACACTGCGCTTTCTGGAGGACGAGGGCGGCGAGGGAGAGAGCAACGACAATGATCAGGAAGGCGAAGACGGCGAGGGGGCTGAGGGGCGGGAAAGGAAGGGGAAGGACAAGGGTAAGGTGGCGGCGCGGCTCTATCGCGATCCACACACGTGGAATGCTGATACGATTCCTTTTACCTTTCGCCGCGCCGCGGTGGTCGCCGAGGCTTCCTCGTCTGCGCCGCGTATTTAGAGGAGGAAGGGGAGGCGACGATGATGGTCATGACAACGTTGACGCGGCATTTCTTTTCTGATCTGCACCTTTTTTTTTTTTTTTGGCGCTACCGCCGGCCGCTTTTTCGCGAGTGAAGAAGCAAAACAGAGACCACAAACCAGATAGGCGATTGCTTGGGCCAAACAGAAAAAAGGAAAAAGCAAAGGCTTGAGGACGCACAGAGGAGAAAGAGGCAGAAGGAGTGACGTTAATGTTCATGAGCACGAGATCACAGAGTCTGCATGAAATTGGGCTAGCTGCGCAGTTCGGGTAAGGTTGAAACCTGTGACTTTTCTAAAAAAGAAATAAAGCTCTTTTCGTCTGCTCCGCTGCAGTACCGCACGTGTGGTGTTCCCCGCGCACTTGGATCTGTTGAGGTGCGCGTCTGTACTGCGGTTCCCGGCCCCGCGCTCACCTCTTTCCCAACAAAGGGATGCGTTCTTGTTTCTCACTGACTTCTCTTTTTCATCGACGCCTCTTTTCCTCACTCTTTTTTTTTTTTGCTTGGTGCTTTCTCAAAATTACTCTCATGCTCTCCCTCTTCTGCACACACAAACCGCAGTGCACATTTAGCGTGTAGTGTCGTACCATGCCGCCGAAGTTCGACCCCTCGCAGGAGATCATCGTGATCGTGCGCGCCGTCGGTGGTGAGGTGGCCGCGACGGCCTCCCTGGCCCCGAAGGTCGGTCCCCTTGGCCTCAACGCCAAGAAGATCGGTGAGGACATCGCCAAGGCCACCAAGGACTGGAAGGGTCTGAAGGTGACGTGCGAGCTGCGCGTGAAGAACCGCGTGGCGACCGTCGCCGTGACGCCGTCCGTGGCGTCCCGCCTCATCCGCGCGCTCAAGGAGCCGCCGCGTGACCGCAAGAAGGTGAAGAACGTGAAGCACAACGGCAACATCCCGTTCGCGGAGATCATCAAGATCGCGAAGGAGTCGCAGGGCAAGTCGATGGGCAGCGACCTCAAGGCCGTCGTGATGGAGGTGCTCGGCACCGCCGTGTCGGTGGGCTGCACCGTCGACGGCGAGAGCCCGCTCGACATCCAGAACAAGGTCCGCGAGGGCAAGCTGAAGGTCCCGAAGTAGAAGCGTATGCGTTTGCTGCTCTTTTTTCTTAGGGATCGGTAGCCGCGACACGTGTGCCGCCGCTGAGGGTGGTGAGACGCCTCACTCACTCTCAGAACATTTTTTTTGTTTGTTTTATTTACCACACCGAAAAAAAAAGATCAGGAGAAGAAAAGAAAGATGACAGCGCTCGCACTGGCTTACGTGGGTATCTGCGCTGCGAGTTTCTTGTGTGGGCATCTTTGTTGCGAGCGTGTGTCTTATTGCTCTCCTGCGCCTTCGCACGGGCGAACGAGGAGCGTGGGTGCGAATTGAAGCTTTACGCCTGTCTGCTTCTTGCGCTGCTTCTGATGCGTTTTTGTCTGTGCGACGTGAAGACTCGTGTGTGCTTCATGCGTACAAGAGCAACAGATAACACATTCTGTCGCAGTAGAGAGGGACAGTCACCTAACTGCAACACGGCGTGCCGCTTGAAGAGAGGACATTGTGAAAGGAGAAAAGAAGCTGAGGACCTCTAAACATGTCTGCACACCGTGGCTTTCCCTACTTCGTTCATCACATTCGTTAATCTTTTTTCTTATTCTCCTCTTTCCTTGCTTTCATCGTGCCACTTCTAACGACTCCGTCTACCACTCTCCACACATGCAAGGATTTTGTTTTTCTAGTCACGCTAACGTCGGTCTTCACTGCACCTGCACCTCCGCCACCCCTATTCCAACTGCGCCATCTCTTTTAACCTAACCAGCCGCCTCCACACCGTCAAGAGCAACAACAAAAAAGCACATATTCTTCTTGTGTGTGATTCTACCACTCTTCCCCCCTTCTCTCACCTCAGCAACCATGATGGAGGAGCACCACTCGCAGGGGTCCAACGAGGACATGCAGAACGTCGGTGATGCCGACCGCTTCCGCCGCAACCAGGGCACCATCCTCTTCGTGGGCAACCTCCCGTTCCAGACGCCGTGGCAGCACGTCAAGGACCACTTCCGCAACGCCGGCAAGGTGCGCTACACCGACCTCATCGCCGACCGCACTGGCCGCCCGAAGGGGTCTGCCCTCGTCACGATGATGACGGTCGAGGGCGCCGACAACGCGATTCGCAACTTCAACGAGACAGACTTTGAGGGGCGCCGCCTCATCGTGCGCAAGTTCGACGACGGCCCGCGCCCGCCGCTGGTGCAGCGCGAGATGATGCCGGCCTACGGCAACACCGCCGCCCAGCACCGTGGCGGCCAGTTCCCCGCCGCCGCCGCCGGCTACTACACCGGCGCGGCCACTGCCAACTACAACCGCCCCAACCTCACCGGCAACGCCTACAACCGCGGGCTGCCGTACCAGGTCGGCACGCCGGAGGTGCCGGACATGAACGGCGCGGAGCCGCTGCCGAAGCCGCGCAGCCAGCAGGTGCCGGAGGTGGGCCGCAAGCTCTTTGTGTCGAACCTGCCCTTCGACTGCACGAACAGCGCGCTGCGGGAGACCTTCCAGCAGGTCGGCGTGGTGGAGCGTGCCGAGATCATCCTCGGCCGCAACGGCAAGAGCCGCGGCATGGGCATCGTCGTCATGAAGTCGGAGAGCGAGGCGCAGGTGGCGATTGCCGAGTTTGACGGCATCGAGATGGCCAACCGCGCCATGAACGTCCGCCTGGACAACAAGACGCAGTAGGAGACCGCAAAGTGAGGGATTGTTTTGTATTTGTTTTTGAGAACAAGGAAAAGAAAACTCCGTCGCGTTTGTCTGCAAGTAGGTAAGGAGGAATGGAAAAATTTTTTTTATATCTGGTTTAAGCCGGGAAAAAAAAGTGGAATGTCCCATTTTAAGAGAAACCAAATCTAATTTTGTCGATTCGTGAGGGCGTGCTTGTCATGGCGAGAAACGACTGGTGCGAACTACAGGGTTTTTTTTTCTAGTGATTTTTATAAAAGGGAAGGAAAGAAGTGGGAGATGGTAGGGAAGAGGAAGCGAAACGAAGAAGGGGTGCAACAACGTAGGGGGGAATTGGGACGCAACTATTGCATGATCGGAGAGGGATGGCGGGAGAAAGGGAAGAAAGAGTTTCACTCGTCGCTGCGGTTGTCGAATGCGTGGGTGTGGAGAGTCACGGTCGCACCACATCGAAGGAAAAGGAAAAACATATCGTCAACTTTTTAATTCTTTTGTTTTTGTATCGTCTGTGGCGCATGTTTGCAGATATGTGTTTTCCTTTCCTGAATTCACTCCCCCTTTCTTCTCGAACTTCCGCCTGCTCCCTGCTAGTGCGTGGAGGGGTCTTCTGAAAAAAAAAAAAAAGAAGAAAGCCCCGAGCCTTGTTTTGTGGCTATTGCTCCTTTTTTTTTCCCTTAAGATACGGGGCGGGTAGGTGCAATAGTGTGTGTGCGTTTCACGTTGTTGTGCTTCTTTTTCTCTTTTTGTCGTTCTCATTGGTTTGCGTGTGTCTCTGTGCTCTCTGTCTCAAGTAGTGGTTTTTGTTCTGTCTAATCTGTCATCTTGAGCAGTAATAGGCCCTCTCATGCTTCTCTCCTGCTCCCACGCTTTCCTTCAATCCTTGTCAAGTGTGTCGGCGGTGGTTCTCCGCTCATTCCCTGAAGGGAAGTAGTGTAAGTGTGTACTGTCTTTTATTGATTTGTTTGACTTTGTGTTTTTTTCTTTTACCTTGTTTTTTTTCTTTGTCTCTCGTTTTATTTGTAGTTATTGTTGGCGGAAAGAAAAAAAAGGGAGTCGTTTTCGTTTCTCTCTCTCTCTCTCTTTCTCTCTCCGTGTATGTGCGTGTGTGAGTGTCGCTCTGCAGTTGTCGTCTCTGTCACTAGCTTTTAAGAAGGAAGCAGAGAGGGGGTGTTTGGTGTTCTCTCCAGCGTATTTTTTTTCCTATTGCTTCGCCTGATCGTCCGATGTCACGTCGCCGTTCGCATGCTGCGTGTCGTGGTTCGTTGCCGTCTCTCCTGTCGTGCGCAGTACCTGAGCACTCCTGCTGCTATTACGAGTGGGATGCCGAGTCCGCATAGCTGTGTCCTCTGGCAGTGTGCGAAGGGGAGGAGATGGGCAAATTGTTGACGTCTTGGTGGTGCTTCTCAGCCTTCATGTTTCTTTTCTTCTTCCGGCTTGTCATGTTTTTCTCCTCTGCCTTTCTCAGTAGCACTCTCGACGTTGGCTCTTCTCTGGCTTCTTGGGTTTTTACATTTTTTTTTTCTGTGATTGTGCCTTGCTTGTGGACGAGTCGTGGCTGACGCTCATCTTCGAAGGGAAGAGAGAACAGGAAGCCAGGGCACGGGTGGGCGTCGAAGAGTCGAGGGGGCGTTGGAAAAAAAAAACACAAAAGCGGTATAGGGGAAAAGGAAAGGAAGGAAGAGAGCAACACTGCGGCAGCAACAATGGTAGGCAGACTCGTATCCACCGCGTGTGCTTTACGAGGCTTCAAAGCTGCTCCAATCAACAATACAAAAAAAAAAAACAAAGAGAGGGAGACGGTGATGGCGACAACACTGCAAAGCGTGCAGCGCAGACGTGACGTGACAGATGTCGATGGGGTGCGGCATGGAGGACGCATCTACCACGTGAATCCAGGGAAAAAGAGGAAATGCACTTTGTGTCTAACAGGAGCATACTCACACCCGAACAAACACACACACAAAGCCATTTGCTATCTTTTTTTTTTCCAGTGTCTCTCCTCGCGCATTTTTGCTGGTGGGAATGCTCACGCATTCAACTTCTCGAAAGGCAGGTGAAAAGACCAAAAAAAAAAGGAAAATAAGCGAGAGGAGACACAAAGAGAAAGTGAACTAAGTGGCAGCGCAGAGAGACGGCTTCGGGGTGAACGCAACGGATGCGACACATTTACGCAAGGGGAAAGGAAAAGCAACTGGAATTGATGGTGGGGAACGGGCAAAAAAAAAAAAGCAGTCTTTTGCGCCTCTGCGGAAACCGGTGCGAGGGGGGAACCAATTGTCTGACAACGAGATCATCTGCGGGAAGAAAAGAGTGCGTCTCGCTGCGAGAGGTGCTTGGTTTGGGGAGGGAGAGGTCGCGGCGGAGATGGAGCGTGCTGTGCGCAACTTCCCTCTTGCTTCTATGCTTCTCGTTCCCACTCATTCTCTTGTTGCGCAGAGCAATCTTTTTTTTTTTGTTTCGTCTCTTCTTTTCTTGTTGTTGTTGTGATTCTTCGTCTCTGTCCGAAACCCCCTTCCGCACTCGGTGGCGCGAAACGCGAATGATAGGTGTGAACTCAAAGCGGCGGTGGCAGCGAGGCGAGGGTGCAAGATGGTGAGAAACGCGTATTGTAGACGCACTTCTCCGCGCTTCCATTTTTCCTTTTTTCTCCTCGTACTGCCTTGCGTGTCTATCTATGTGTGTGTGCGTGTATGCGTGTGTCTTTGTGTATGTCGAATCGCTCGCACTTTTTTCCCACCTGCTTGGCACGCCCTCCGTGGGCCAACATACTTATCTTCTTGTGATTGATGAGACGGTGCTTGATACGCCTCCCCCCCTGTTTTTCTTGCTCGGTCACCTCCGCGCAGGCGGGTTGGAAACAGTCAAACAAACAAACAAACAAGCAAAAAACAACGAACCCGCATTCCTTACTCGTTTTGCTTGTTTGCCCCTCATTTTATTTGTTTGGGTTTTGGTTTCGCGTTATGAGACAAGCAGTGACTTGTGCCGGCCTCTCTGGCTTTCTCTTCCATCGTTCACAGAGAAACAAAAAAAAATATTAGCGACACAAAAAGGACCAGAGACTGAGCGCGCAGCAGTGGGGATCTTCCTTTGATCTTGTTTTTTTTTCTTTCCCTCCCTATATGTGTGTGTGTTTGTGTTAGTGTGTTTGCGTGTAACCTCGTGGTGGCGCGTCGCGCACCTTCCATCCCCCTCCGCCACCTTCTCGTCCCCTTCTTCAGTTTATTACTATTTAAAAGCAAATTCAAGAAGCCAAACAAGCCAATGTACTTCGTCGTTCAGGTGTGTGCGTGATCCCACTGGCTTTGTTGTTGGTGGGAGGGGGAAATGACGTTTGTAAGGCTGTGTTTCAATCGCGAGGACGTCAGATTGGAAGACGGAAAGAAAGGGGGGAAGAAAAAGGTCGATCCGGTAAAACACGAGAGAAGCAAAAAAGTAAAAAAAAAAAAAAGAGGAAGGGAAAAAGGGTTGAAGATGGGTTGTCGCGATTGTGATTTGTCTGACGGGCGTTACCGCACTTCTCTTCTGCTCCTTTTTTTTTGCTCCTTTTTTTTTTCCGTCTAGAGAAAAAAAAAAAAAACAGAGAGAATTGAAAAAAACTTAGTTTTAAATTATTATTTTTGGTTTGTTTTTTTCCACTACAATACTTTTACACCCCTCGTTTGTTCTTAAGACAACGTTAACGAAACCAGCCGATGACACTCTCAAAGTAACAACCAAAAAAAAAACGGAAGAAAAGTAAACACAGTAGATAGAAAGGAGAGGAAAGCCCGGCGCGCAATTCATCACGTGCCGAGCACTCGATTGAAGAAACAAAAGCCCCTCTTTCTCATTTTTGCCGCGATCAACGGCGCGCCTTTGTGCGAGTTGACAATCGGGGGCCGTGGGATCGTCTGCACTAGTTGGCGTCTTTGTGCGTGTGCCGCTTGCATTCACACAAACCTGAAACGCAAAAAGGCCTCTTCCTCTCCCTCTCTTTCGGTATTGCACACAAACACACACAAACACCCACACACACGCGGAGCTGCCACGAAAGTCTTCTGAGCTTTCTCTCCATGTGGGTGTAAGTGTGTGGGTGAGTGAGTGAGTGAGTGTGTGGGCATGCCACGAGGGAAATGGGGTGTCGAGCTCTTTTTGCGCATTTCTTGCACGAAATGGACAAGGTGTGCCGCGCAGGTGACGCACAGAAGCGAAAAACGACAGGGAGAGAAGGGGCAAAAGAGAAAAGGATGGGGGAAGGAGAGCGCAAGATAGCAGCGACGGCTGGAGGAGTTGCTCATCGTTCCAGCTTTTTGCAGGAGCCGCGTCTGGCGCCTCCTCCTCAGCCCCTCTCATTTCTTCCCCTCTCATTCCCTTCTCTCCTTGCCGTGACATACTTATTTTCCCTTCGTTCTGTGCACCCTTCTACATATTCTTCTTCTCTCCCTCTCTCTCTCTTTGCTCTCTTGCCTCTCGACGCCACTAGAATTTTGCAACCCTCTCAACACTCACACAACGCACTTCGCTGCTCTCTTCTTCTCGGTTCCAAAGTCGACCGCCCTTTTGGCTGTAGTGTAAATTCAACCCTCCCGTTGCCTTAAACCTCTCAAACATGGCCACCACCTACGAGGACTTTGCGGGGAAGCTGGACCGCCTGGATGACGAGTTCAACAAGAAGATGCAGGAGCAGAACGCGAAGTTCTTCGCGGACAAGCCGGACGACTCCACGCTGTCGCCCGAGATGAAGGAGCACTACGAGAAGTTTGAGAAGATGATCCAGGAGCACACGGACAAGTTCAACAAGAAGATGCGTGAGCACTCGGAGCACTTCAAGCAGAAGTTCGCTGAGCTGCTGGAGCAGCAGAAGAACGCGCAGTACCCGGGCAAGTAAGACTAGAACGGAGAAAAAAAGTACAAAGTAGCAGATGTTACAGATATGACAGCACACCTTCTATGCGCAACGCAAGTTTTGTGAGCAGTGGGTCGACACAACTAAGTTAGATAAGCGGCTGTTTGCTATCCTGATGTATGGAGTAGAAAAAAAAATGGAAGAAAGAAACAGGAGAAAATGCGACTGGGTGATGTTTGTATTCCTTCCCTTTTTCTTTTTCCTTATTCTTTTTACCAAATTGTCTTTCCCTCCCGAAGCGTGGGATGGAGGACCGCCCTGCCCCTCTCCTCTCTGTTCCGCACACAACGATTCTTTACAAAGAAAAGAAAAAAAAGCAGTCAGGTGCGGTCTCTCCATCCCTTTGCTATCACCCTTTTCTTGTTTTTTTTTCCCCGTTTTTATTTTATTTTCGTGGTTTGGTTTATCCTGTGCGCAGGTGCCCTTTAGAATGACCATTGTCTTCCTCTCTGAACCTTATTGTTTCTCTTTCCTTCTCTTGTCGACTATTCGTTCGTGTTGTTCATCAACTCTTGCGCGGTGCCACCGTTATGCGACGCTCTTACTCGCTGTCGTGTCTTTCTCCTGCGCTCTGCCCTATCCCTTCTTCGCCTCTCTCTTACCTTTTCATAGGGAGCAGCCACATTTGACGCGTTGTCGTGAAAGTTGTATGCCTGGGGAATGGGCACCTTCTCTCTGCGGGAGAGAGGAGTGGGTGAACAAACAACGAAGCAGAGTGACACAAGTCCAGATACTACGAGAATCCGGTTACACCCAGAAAGCAAAAAAAAAATAAAACACACAACCACAACAACTAGAAAGCTGCACTTGTGGAAGAGACGGAACATAATTTTTTTTTTTTTAAAGTCCGGCGACAGTGGTGTTGTGCGC
The DNA here is from genome assembly GCA_000331325.2 of Crithidia fasciculata. Classification (NCBI taxonomy): domain Eukaryota; phylum Euglenozoa; class Kinetoplastea; order Trypanosomatida; family Trypanosomatidae; genus Crithidia; species Crithidia fasciculata. The sequence continues at coordinate 1,895,121 of CM003407.1, forward strand.
GGCGTGTTATCTAACATACACACACACACACACACACTCCACTCTTGTCTTTGTGGCACATCTTCCACCAAAGTGGCGGCAGGTGCACAGTGAGTGTTGCTGTTAAAATATGGCCCGTGCTCGTTAGTGAGGCACTCCTTACCGCTGACGAAGGTGTGATCCTTATTTCTAGAAGTTGCCAGACCGTTGTACCTCCTTGTGACACCCGTCCACTTCTTGACTCCTCTCCCGCTCTTCCCTCTCTCATCTTCGCTGCTCTCTCTTTTTGTACCAACTCCTCCCCTCTGTGCAATACTTTCGCCGATTCTCTGCTACCAAAAAAAGAAATAATAACTACTACTTAAACCTTTAGAACCTTTTTCTCTCTCTCTCTCTCTCTCTACTTTCTCAATACCTCTCCGTCACCTTCCCATCTTTCAAACATGGCCACCACCTACGAGGACTTTGCGGGGAAGCTGGACCGCCTGGATGACGAGTTCAACAAGAAGATGCAGGAGCAGAACGCGAAGTTCTTCGCGGACAAGCCGGACGACTCGACGCTGTCGCCTGAGATGAAGGAGCACTACGAGAAGTTCGAGAAGATGATCCAGGAGCACACGGACAAGTTCAACAAGAAGATGCGCGAGCACTCGGAGCACTTCAAGCAGAAGTTCGCTGAGCTGCTGGAGCAGCAGAAGAACGCGCAGTACCCGGGCAAGTAAGCATCAGCAGAAGTCGCTCCAGTGGGTGCCTTCTCTTTTTTATTACTTGAGCGTCGCGTGCGGTGGAAGCGAAGATTGCTGCTTCGCAGTCGCACACGCACACACAGAGGCACGTTGGCGCGGAGCGGTCACGGACCAGCGTTGGCGGTCGAACTTCGCATACCCTGTGACGAGAAGGTCTTGGGGGCGTGTGTGAGTACAGCACACGAGGGTGCAGCAGCCACTCATGTAGATTCTTTTAAACCCTGGCTGTTGTTGCCTTTTACTTCTTGCTGCTGTTAAAGATCGCAAACGCTGAGAGGGAAAGGAAAAAGTGAGGTGGTGTTTATTTTTGCCGGTGTGCGTCTGTGCGGTGGTGCTTTAGATTATTGCACCTTTACGACGGTCTCACTCTCACAAAAAAAAAGAGGAGCTTTGCAAGTGCCTCTCATGCCACCTCACCAATCTTTTCTTCTTCGCTTTAGCCGCTTTCTGTGTGGCTGTGTGGCCATGCGCGGGCGTGCGTCCGTCGTGCGGCAACGCGTGTTGTACCTGGCGCTTCTTTGGTGGGGGAGAAAGGAAGAGAGGAGGGAACATGCGAAAGAAAGGCGAATTGGGAGGAGCTCGGAAGAGGCAGTGGAGCTCCCGCCCTTTCGCCGATCTCTTTTCTTTTTCCTCCTCTCTCTTCGGTTCCCCACAGCTGCCATTATAGTCTCTTTCGTTTTTCTTTTTTCCTTTTTTTCTTATTCTTCTTTACTTTCTAACACTCTCAGAACCTCAAGATGCAAATCAAGCACACGCCCACTTACAAAGAGAGAGAAAGATCTGAGTTTAGAAGAGAGCTGAGTGAGTCCCGTGACAAAAGAAAAGTGAGGCAGATAAAAGGTGGGTTGCTTGTCTCGCTTGGGATGCTGAAATGAGCGCAACCGATTTCACCCAAAAGGCATCCCCCTTTTTTTTTTCTTGTCATGTAATTAGATATGCAGTGTGGACGGTGGCAACTACTGTATTGGCCGCTCTTCGCCTCGTCACGGACTCTCTACCTCTGTGTGAAACACAGGATGTTTTTTTTTTGATGGTGGTTCCGTCTTATGTATTTTCAACTCTCCTCTCTCTTTGCTCCTCTGCTTCATCGTTATCCATTTAACGTTTTTATTTTCTCTCTCATCGGCTCTGAAATCACCGTGCACTTTTTTAAACTCTGTTTTCCCTGCCGATTTGTGGTGTCGTTTCCTTTCTGGTGTGTACTAAATGTGTTTGTGGCCACCAAAAAAAAAATTATTGACACGTTTAACACGATTGATTCCAATCTCACTTCTTCAACGCAATTGGCGCAACAAACAACCAAAAAAAAACAACAACGCATCAAAGTTCTTTTCTTTCACGCAGCCCTCCAACGCCTCAAGCACTCAAGCACCCTTTACAATCAGAAAGCACACTTTACACCCTTCCTTTTCCACCTTCCAAGATGGCCACCACCTACGAGGACTTTGCGGGGAAGCTGGACCGCCTGGATGACGAGTTCAACAAGAAGATGCAGGAGCAGAACGCGAAGTTCTTCGCGGACAAGCCGGACGACTCGACGCTGTCGCCCGAGATGAAGGAGCACTACGAGAAGTTCGAGAAGATGATCCAGGAGCACACGGACAAGTTCAACAAGAAGATGCGTGAGCACTCGGAGCACTTCAAGCAGAAGTTCGCTGAGCTGCTGGAGCAGCAGAAGAACGCGCAGTACCCGGGCAAGTAAGCTTCAGCAGACGTCGCTCCGTGTACAGCTGTTTGATATTGTCAGCGCTGAGAATTAAAAGCTTGCTTCCGCTCCTGTGTGTGTATCGGGTGAGCTGTAGGTTCTGCGTCTTTGACGAAGGAGACGCTGCTGCACGCCTGTTCCACCATTTGTTCCTCACGGTCCTCTCTTATCTCTTGATAGTACGTATTTGAAGTTTCCCGCACGGCAGGCTTACTGCGGTGGTCGAGCGAAAAGTCCATGGTAATGTGAGATAGAGAGAGATGGGTTACCTTGGAGCAATTTGCCCCGATGCGATGGCTGTCGATCGCGTCACGAATTCATGCCGATGCCACTGCCATAGCAGTGATAGACGGCACGAGAGAAAGTGCAAACTCTTGCTGTCTTAACGAGTGCAAGCGTGAGCCTCAGTGTCCGTTATGGACCTTTGTTTTCTTTTTGTGGCGTCCTTCTTTTTCTTTAGCAAGCTTGATCCGCGCAGGAAGGGAGGTAAGAGAGTTGTACGTCTCCCGTAACGCGGCAGATTCGGCGTGCACGAGAGAGAGAGGGAAATCCGCGAATGCGAACCACATGCTTTTATGCTTAAGACAATCGCCTTAAACACGACGGAGGTAGCTGTAGTTGGCCTGCTTTTTGCTTGGCCCTTGTTTCTTTTTTCAGACGTTAGATTTTCTTTTTTTCTCTCATGTTCATCGTTGGTAACGGCCTGGGGACAAGGTGACGCTACAAGCGAGGGAGAAGGTGCGAAGAACACGCGTGGCGTTCTGCGCGTCGTCGTCTCTTTTTCTCTCTGTTTTTCTCTTCTTGTGTGCCAGCGCTTTATTTGATTCTGGTGTACTTTGTCCTTGGGCCCGTGCCCTGTTTTTTTTTTCTTTTATTCAGACTCCCTCTCTCTCTCCGTTTTTGTGTAGAACGCAGAGGGTGGGGAGGAGTGCTCATAGATGGTGGCTGTGCGCGCGTGTGTCGCTGCGCGAAAGGGAGAGCGCGCATACGTGAGAGTCAAACTCTGAAATTAGGCGCAGTGCGAATATAGCTCTACTCATTAAACAGAAGCTAGACGAAAGGACGCAACGCAGCGCACGTGTTCTGCTGCAGCAGCGCGTGCTCGACACAGGAAGCGTGACTGCGGTGACAGTCGCTGTATCTCAGCATCCCACTGGGCTTTGGAGGGGAAAGTAAACGGAACAACAACAACAAAAAAAAACTGTAAGATCGCGTCGAGGAAAAATGAAGCAACGCGCAAGTGAGGTCGTTTTTGCTCGAACGATTCTGCTCAGTGCGAGTTGTCCGCTTGTTTCCGACAACAAGCTGCGCAAATCAAGCAATTTCGTTTCTGTGCTTTTTTGTTGTGCAAGGCAAAAGACACACTAGTCTCCTCGCATTGTCAACCTCTTTGCCTATCGCGACGCTATGTTCCTCACTGGCACACACCAAAATCTCCACGCGCTCCCTCTTTTCTGTCCTTTTCTTCGCTTTTTCTCATGCTACAACAACCGCCATTTTAATATGGGTGCCCATGAGAAGAATCTCTCTTTTTACGCACCCCTCCAACGCCTCAAGCACTCAAGCTCCCTTTACAACCAGAAAGCGCACTTTACACCCTTCCTTTTCCACCTTCCAAGATGGCCACCACCTACGAGGACTTTGCGGGGAAGCTGGACCGCCTGGATGACGAGTTCAACAAGAAGATGCAGGAGCAGAACGCGAAGTTCTTCGCGGACAAGCCGGACGACTCGACGCTGTCGCCCGAGATGAAGGAGCACTACGAGAAGTTCGAGAAGATGATCCAGGAGCACACGGACAAGTTCAACAAGAAGATGCGCGAGCACTCGGAGCACTTCAAGCAGAAGTTCGCTGAGCTGCTGGAGCAGCAGAAGAACGCGCAGTACCCGGGCAAGTAGTAGAATAGAAGAAGAAGATCAGAGGTGCGGGACTAAGGGTGTCGCTGAAACAGCGATTTAAACAAGCAGAAGCAAACAACAATAAACGCGGTGACCTCAGTGCCAGCACGTGGCTGTGTCAGCTTAGAAGAAGCTTTCTTCCTGTTCTCACAATTTTGCACCGTATTTCGCTCTCTGCTCACCTGCCTTGATGCGCGTGCCTGTTTTTTACCTCCGTTTTTTTTTGTTTTCTTGTGTTCCTCTTCGCTCCTTCCCTCTCTCATTGTATTTTTTTTTTATGTTTGTGTGTTGGTTTCTCGTCCCTCTTTCTGTTTTAAAACCCGAAATTGTAGACAAAGAAAAAGAAAAAAGGATTAATGTGACGGTCCATCTGTTGTGACTGTACCGTTGTCTCCTCCCCCTTCTTTCTCGAGTCAACGTAGAACGTTTGAATGGTTTATGGAGCGGGCGGTCACGAAACAAAGAGGATAACCCACGCGGAGTAGGAGAGGCGCTTTCACCCTCCCCTTCCGTTGCTGCCGCAACAATCCTGATGTCGACCTACTCGTCCACTTCCCTCGAGCAGTACAGCCGCTCCTGCGGTCTACGTTCTTGCGAGACGCTGCAGAGTTCAGACAAACAAACAAACAAAGCAACAGCGCGCCAAATGCATGCAACGTGCTGGCTTCTCTTGGACTTCCCTCTCTTGCTACATTGAACAACTTCTCTTGTGTCCGCGACAACCATTTCATTTTTGTTTCGTCTCTTCATTGTACGTTTTTTTTTTTGAATCCCATGTTTGTACTTTCGATGTCTCAGTCGCATCGCTAAGGCACGGGGATTCGTCTCGTGACTATATTACACGTCACTGCTGCTCGCTCGTTTGCACACTGTGCACTGACGCTACGCTGCACTCACAGTCGTACGCGGATAGTCTTCGAAAAACAAACAAACAAAAAAAACACACACATAGAGCGGCACCGTGTTTGTTAGCTGAGAAGTTCTACACGCAAGATGCTCCGCAGCAGCCGCGTCGTCTGTTTCCGCATGCGGAGCGGCAACATGCTCGTGGACTACAAGATCACCTCCCGCAGCCACTGCCGCTCTATTCGTGTCGAGGACGCCCTTGTGGACCCGCTGCTGCCGACGACGGTGGTGCCGCTGGAGTGGCTGGAGCAGCTTCGGTGCCCGTCAACGCGTCTCGTCACCGGCTATCACACAGAGGAGGCCACCTTTGCCGCTCCTCACTACCGCAACCGCATTTCTGCGCACACGGGAGGTGCGAGCAACGCCGCTGCAACATCGTCCTCATCGCCTCCTGCGGGCCGAAAAGCGAGCGATGGCGCTTCAAATACCCCCAACGCGATCCGTGCCGGCCCTGTGGTGCTCTACATCACGGGCCAGAGCATCCCTGTCGTGCTGAACCCCCTTTTTGTTCCGGCGGCGGAGTGGGGCTTAGCGCTGCACAACGGTGAGCTGGACCTTCGTGTTGGCATGGATGCGATTGAGCAGTGCCAGCTGTACGCCGAGCTTCGACCTGGTGGTCTGCTCTACTCGAAGCTGCCTCACGCCAACCTGGCCGCCGCGATGGAGCCGGTGCAGGACACGCTGCGCCGCTACGGCATGCGGTGCGGGCTGGCCGAGTCGCCGCTTGTGCCGCGGCCGTGGACACGCATGCGGTACATGTTCATCGACGAGCTGCAGCGCGGTCCGAAGATGACGGAGTTTGTTGGTTACAACCCCCGTAGTGGGACGCCGTGGCGCTTCTCGCAGCACACCAAGTACTTCCGCACGGGTATCTGGCGCGAGACGATCCGCCGCAACGAGATGAACGACGGACTGCATGCGCACAGCAGCTGGCAGAAGTCGCCGCAGCAGGCCGTGCCGGAGGTCAGCTTCCTTGCCCCGTTCCCGTAAAGGGGAAAAATAACAAGCGGAAAAAGGTATCCGGCTTCATGTGCAGTTTTGGTGGCTGATTGGTGTTGGGTTTTTCCTTTCTCTTCTTGTTGTTGCTGGCTAGCTTACGGTGCAAGTGTTTGTCGCAGACGTTGTGGTCTCGAAGCGATGAGGTAGGTGGAGAGAGAGAGAGAGAGAGCGCACCTGTCTTTCGCATTGTTGCTGTTGTTGTCGTCTTCTTTGTCTTTCAAAGAGCTTCGGTCCCGCATGAAGGGTTCACCTCGGTGTCACACAGAACAAAAAGCGAAAGCGTCTTCTCTGATCACTTGTTAGTGGCTTTTGCCGGCTTCAGATATACAGCGTAACGTTGGTTTTGGGCGAGTCTGGCAACGGTGTAGTGGTCAGCACCCGCCGACTCCGTAGTAAAGAGCGGACAGAGAGAGAGAAACGAGACAGGTTCACTGAGCTTTGGATTCGTGGCGAATATATATTGCTGCACACGGCAGTATTGCTTCGGTTCCACTTCTCTGCATCTTTGGGTCTTAAGCTGTCCCAACACCTAGCACTGGAACGCTACTCATAGTTGTCGCAATCATTTTCTCAATTTATTTTATATTTTGCTTTCTATCTCTCTCTCTTTTCTCCTCGGTGATCTTAGCGTGCGCGTCTTCTCGCCTCGCTTCTTTTCTCTCTGCAGATCTTTTTTTTTTCTCGATTAAAAGTTTAATTGGCGTCTAATCAGTGGCAATGTCTTCTGCGCGGCTGCTCTTCTTCCACCGCCACCAGTCAAGGCAGCAGCAGCAGCAGCGGCGGCGTGCCGCGTCGTGCATGTCGTCACCCTTTCTCTGCTCTCTCCGTTTTTTCCACGCTGCCACAGGCGTTTGCCACCAACGTCCGTCTTCTTCCTCATCGTCATGGCGTGGCCGTCGTGCCCCTTCTGGCGCACCTTCGCTATCCCCGACGTTCCGTCCACCGACGCAAAACCTTCTTTCTCCCTTCGGCGCCGTCCTGCACGGTGCCTCGCGTCAGCCACGCGCCACCTTCGCCGAGCCCCTCGACGCGTGGCTCGCAGTGCTGGCTGACTCGGTCCCCTTTTACAAGGACTGCCTTCTCATCTGCCCCTCCACTGCCACGCAGGCGCAGGTGCAGCACGTTTGGGATCGCTGCCGGGTGCACATGCCCACGGCTCACGTTGGCACGCTTCGCCCCCGCAGCGGTCTTCGCGACAAGGGCACGGCATCAGCAGCTGCAGTAGCGGCAATCGGGTCGACCAGCATTCACCTTCCGCCGCAGCTCGCTATCGGTGGTGCAGCATCGTCAGTACCGGCTGTCGCAGCAGCAACGGGACCGACGTGCTCGTCTACTGCGCTCTCGCCGTCTGCCCCTTCACGCCTGCTGCCGCCTCTGCGCTCTCCTTTGGAAGATGTACCCCCTTCCTCGCTAGACCTTGTTGTGTTGGCCGGCAACGTCTTCGCGCACGAAATGCTCTTCGATGCACCTTGGCACCTCTCGCTTGCCCACCGTGCCTTACGTCCTCACGGGGTGGTGGCGATTGTGGGCCACGTTGCTGATGCAGCTGTGGTGGCGCCTGACTGGGCCGCTGAGAGTTGCGCAGAGTGCCTCAGCAGCCTACACGAGGAGGCTCGCTTGGACTTGGAGTTGTTGGGCGTGGACGCCGTGCGACACCTGCCCGCTTCCTCCGCACATGAAAACCGTCTAAAGCACGCGGTGGAAGTGCAGGAGACGCTGCGCACAGCCCACAGTGACGTCTTCTTTCCCTTTCCGAGCGTGCGGCGCCGCTGGTTTACCTCTGAGTACGCGATGCATCCCTCGCAGCTCATCGCGAGCTGTCGTGCAGCAGCGGTGTACCAAGCTCTCTACTCGCCAGCTGGGTCGCTGTGGCGCAGTAAGGCCCATCACGTGTTGCAACAGCAGCAGAAAAGAGGAGGCGAAGGGGATGGGGATTTGTTTGTGGACGTGACGCAGCCACCGGCGATGGAATCAATGCGCAGTGTTGTGCAGGATGGGCTTCTAGACGATACGTGGTCGCCCGCGGGAGTGCAGCGTCGACGTGGCGCTATTGATCCGCTGGACGCGCTGCAGGCGATTTTGGAAGCGCACACGCTTGGACTGGGGGCGGACCCTCGAGTTCGTCGCCGCCTTCCCGCTGAGCCGCCGCTGCGAGTGGAGATGCGCCACTTCGTTGTCACCTGCAGCACGCGTAGCATGAATGCAACGCCCGATGCAGCGCCGGAGATGGCACGGCTGCCGAGCTCTGCGGGTGCCCTAGGTATGTCTTTGCCGTCGTCGCACCGCGGCTCACTGCCTCGCTCCTCGACGTGAATGGGGGAGTGACACCGCTGAGAACGCAGACATTGCCTGTGTTCTAAAGGTGGCGTCAAATCTTCATGCTTTTGCCGTTTGGCTTCTTTTTTTCGCACTCCTCTTCACAGAAGGGAAAGACTTTCTTTTATGTCTTCCCCTGAGTCACCCGCTAGCGGTCAAGAAATCGTAGAGTATGCAGTACACAGGTACGAGCGACTTCCCGCGCTATCTTTGTTGAAGATCTACAGCAAGTGTCACACGTGGTTGTAAAGGCCACGTGCGGTTGGTGGCTGTTTTCGACGGTTCACACGACTCTCACACTCATGCATTCCCTTGCCGTGCAGCTGCAAGTCCTCTCGTACCGTCAGGGAAAGACACACACTCGTATGTCTTCTGCTCTCGCGAGGAGCCAAAAAAAAAGGAGGTTCTACTGGGTTACTCTGTACTTTTTACCTCTCTCTCCTCTTCCTTTTCATTCCCTCCTTCTCTCTTTCCCCCTCTGTGATCGACTCCTCCGCACTGATGCTTGCTCAGCAAGCAAACAGAGGACACCGCCCACGTTCAGTGTTCCTCTTTTCCGCTACAAAAATCAGCTTGTCTTTTTCCCTTTCCCTTCATCACCACACTCAATCTTAGACGTCACTCTGCTCCTGTTTTTCTATCATTTATTTATTTTGCTGCTATCTTCTTCTCTTTGAGACGCATAAACACACACCCACCCACACACTCAGCCAGCCCCTCTGCGCTTTCGCACACGTCAAACTCACCACTGCTTCTCACCCTCCCGTTGGAGGCTGCTGCTCCACCTTGTCTTTTCTTCGCTGCTCTTCTCTGCCCTTTGGAAAAGAAGCTTTTCTTTTTGTGACTAGTCAAAGGAAGCTGCGCAGTTTGTGGGGCGTCCTTGACAGCCAGCCGCTCGAAAGGCATCTTCCGTCTTTTTTTTCTTTTTTTTTACGTCACTCGCCGCTGGAGTCGGACGCCTATTGGGACCGTAAGCCTGCAACGTCGGCCACAAAGCAGGTCCGCACAATGAATCTTGTCAACACCTACCTCCTCTTGCCGCTGCAACGCAAGATCTTCAAGAACTTTGGTCACTACGACTACAACACAAGCACCTTCCACCTCAACGAGGAGCGCGTCAACGAGGTGTTCTTCGACCCGGCCTTTAATCCCTTCGTCGATGTCCTGCGCGAGACGTCCCACGCGTCGGCCGTCGCGTCGTCCAAGTCGGCGGCGTCGCGCCGCGCCACCCCGAGTGCCGGTGTGAGAGGAGAACAAGGGGAGGCGGTCAGAGCCACATCATCGCCGTCTCCCCGCCAGCAGCCACAACAGCGAGACGAGGCAGACGACCAGAGTGGTGTGAATGCTGGTAGCGCCGGTGGCGGTGCGTCGGGCACAACATCCGCCGCCGCCGAGACAACTCGGACGTCGCCGTGTGTGCGGCTTCTTCAGGGCAAATTCCGCTCTGCCGGTCTTCTCTCTTTTCTGCGACAGGCCACCACGCAGAAGTCCTTGACCGTGGAATCCGTGGACCTCGTCTTCAGCGTTGCGGCCGCAGGTGGCGGTGCCAGTGGAAGTGGTCCGGTAGACGAGGGACAGGAGGCATCAGCTGCGTCGTCACCCCCGACGGTGGCTCCTCTTGCGGCTGACTCAACAGCTTCTGGAGAGGGAGAAGGCAACGCAAGTCTTGCGGTAGGCAGCTCAGATGCGTCTTTTCCCCTTCACGCAGCGGAGCAGGAGGCGGACGAGGCGGCGGAGCAGCGTGCCGTCGCGGCCATGTCGCGCTCCTACTCTCTGGAAGATCACTTCTCCCTCTTCAACGACGCGCTGACTCCTTCTTCTCCGAGTGCCCCCGCTGCGACGCAGCCCGCAAGCACCACCACCACCACCACCGCTGCTGCTGCTGCGTCACCCACTGCCTTTCACACCGTTGGCGATCTTGTTTCGTACCTGAAGAGTCGTCTACAGGGACTTACGGTGGGCGTCGAGGAGGTGCGGCTAACGTTCTGTATCTCGCCAGCCGATGCACCGCTGCGACAGACGCAGCCGTCGTATTTGTTGCGCGGCACGCGTGTTCTCCACCTTAGCAGTCGCCGTGGCCTGCGCTTCACGGTAGAGGAGGCGACTGGTAGCGCGGTGGAGGACATGCGGTGCTCTGCTGCGATGAACGACTGGCAGTGCTACCTGCATGTGATGGCAGAGGATGGGCCGGTGCCAACAGCTTTCACCCTCGATGAGTTGCTGCTCACCACGACGGCGAGCGTCGGCCCTAGAACCGCTGCTTCTCCGGCGCCAGCAGATAGTAGCAAGGCCGCAGCCCCCATCACGGTGCATCTGGAGCGACGCAGCGGGCCGCCCTGCAGCGCTGGCGATGCTCCTGCTGTGAGCGCGGCGAAGATTATGCTGGACGTGGACGCCACCGGGGCGTGGAGCGTGTTGCTGAGCGCCGCGCAGTTGGGCCACCTCGTGGACGTGGTGCAGCTTCTCAGCATGACATCTGCCTCCGCTCAAGGTGGCACATCAGGGACTTCCACACCCGCGGCAACAACAGCAGCCTCTGCCTCGGCACCGCCGTCGCTGTCATCGCGGTGGGACGCCGACGTCGGAGCGGCACTAGAGGCACGCGTAGCGGCAACACCGCTCGCCTCGGGTGACGCGGTCGCGGTCGCCGCTGCTGCTGCTGCTACCGCGCTGGCTGCGACACAGCTCCCACCTGCCGCCAAGTACATCTCCGTGCACAGCGCCGGCTGCTCCATTACGCTGCTCACGGCGTCTGCTGTCGAGCCTGGGGTGGTGGCGCGGGCGTGGGCGGCTGCGCTTTCCCCGCAGCAGCGCTCCTTGCTGACCAGCGGTGTGGGTAAAGTGGACGTGGGTGCGACCACACTGACGCCAGTCTTTGATTCCTTGGCATCGCCACACTTCACCTACGTGATGCGCGACGTCGATGTGCTCTTCCCGAACATCGAAGCTGACTCGTCCTCTGCGACGGCGTTGCTGAGTCGCGTCTTTGCGGCCGATCGCAAGAAGCGCTCCATCTACCGCAACCTCTTCAAGAACAACCTGGCCGACCCACGCGTCACGAAGCAGCTCGAGAGTGAACAGCATCACCACGCATATTGCTGTCAGAGTTTTTTCCTCGGAATCGGCTCCATCGCGCTGGTGGAGTACCGGCAGGCCGCGGCGCACGCCACAGTTGGGGGCGGGACGCCGCGGCTTCTGCGGCCGGCCCAGCTTCTCCAGGCGGAGCGGGTGCCCTATGCCCTTGTCGTGTTCCACCGCATCACCCCGCCGTTGTTGGAGACGGAAGCGGATCCCTTATCTGCCACTGCGAAGTCGAATGCAACGTCTCCTTCTCCTGCGGCTGCGTCGTCGCGGTGCGTGCATCGGGAGACAGTTGTGGTCGGACTTGCTCGGATCGTACTGCAGCTTGACCCAGGCCTCCTTGACGTGCTGACCTCCTACGCCATGACGCTCCACACTCAAATAGAGGCGCTGCGGACGCATGCAGCTGATAGGAAGAGCGGCGGCACGACACCTCTCTCACAACCACAGGCTGCTGCAACAAAGCCGGACTCTCTGCGATCTCCCACTCCAACGCCGGCACCCGCAAGGACGACGACTGCGATGCGGACACGAAACACGCTGAAAGTGTTGTTTGAGAGTCTCGAGGCATCTATTCGCTTTCCGCTGGAGCACCGTCAGCCGGAAGGGTGTGTGCAGACCGCCACCACAGCAGCAGCTAGCGCCATACCAGCTACAATTGCTCACTCCACTTCTTTAAATGGTGACGCAGACGACGTGCCTTTCGCAGCGCTGCCCAGCCTGCTGGCACGCCTGCTGCAGCGCCTGCGTGAGACGAGCCTCCACAGCCACCGTCATCTTCGTGCGCAGCTTGCACGGCCTAAAAGTGGGCAAGAACCGGGTGAGGGAGCGGAGGTGGAGGCTGCGGGTCGCTCATCAGCCATCGCTGCCAAGGTGCAGTCTCTTTCCGCCCTGCAAGAGAAGCTGGGCTTCCCCGAGGACGCAGAGGGCAAGGCACGCTTTCTGCCCGAGTTTCTCTGCTTCTCGCTGCGGGACTTGCAGCTGGAGCAGCACCAGAGCACCACACCAGCATGCGAGACCGAAGTACAGGCGGCCGCAGCCACCACTACCGCGGTGCAGCAAGAGGAACCTGTTTGCTCCTCCGTGCGGTGGCGAGAGGCGGTGGTGCACACACACGATGTGTTGGAGGGCACCACGTCGGAGCTGCTGCGGGTGGACTACAGCCCTGAGATGAGCATCCGCATTACCCACGCTGGCGTGCCGGACTGTACCGCTGCTGGCAGTGCAAGCCGACGCTGGCACGCACTGCGACGTGTGCTGACGCTGCAGGTGCGCTTGGGGGACATCACCACCGCCGTGCTCACACAGGACGACTTCTTGTTGGCGTCGCACTACGCCGCGGAGCTGCTGCGGGCTCTCACACACTGCCGTCAGCGTCTGCACGGCGCATTTGCAGATGCTCAAGCGGGAGGCATGAAGAAGGAGGATGGGGCTGCGCAAGAAGAAGTGATAGAGGCTCGAGAAGCGATGCTCCCGCTGTGCAAAGAGGAGGAGGTGTCACAATTTGAGGAGGCGAGTAACATGTGGGCGGCGGACCATACGCAACACATACATCCCACCGACTTTACAAGCGGCACTGTCGCAGAGGCTTTCGCCGTGGCTGATGCGAGCCGGCGACCGCGTAGCACCGCACCACCGCCGCGTACACGAGGCGACGGCATAGACACTCGTCAGCGAGACAGTGGCTTTGCCTCTCTCCCGCTTTCCGGACGCGAGCGAGGCTCTCCGGCGGACTTGGTGCCCGAGCTGTGGTGCTACCCAGAGACGACGTGCACGGCGCTCGATGTGCGAGTGGGCCGCATCCGGCTCGGCCTCTTCGCGCCGCGGCTGTCACCAATGGGCCTCGTTGTGGGCGAGCCCCTCGTCCGCTGCCTCCCCGCTGCGCAGCGACGACAGCTTATCGATCTCGATTGCCTCTACCACACCTACGTGGCGGAGTTCGTGGACGTGGCGCTGTCAGTCCTTATTGGAAGTGGCGAGGCGGTCGGACTTGGACAGGACACGTTTGTGCGTGTCCGCTTCAGCAGCTTCTCCCTCTGGGAGCGGCAACCACTGGTGTTGCCTGCGGGGGCGAATGGCCAGCGTGAGCGTGCTGGTGGTGGTGGTGGTGGCAGCAGCAGCAGCGGCGGCCCTGCTACAGGCGCGGCCTCCGTGTCCCTCTACAACAGCTACGTCGCTGGTGTCGTGCAGCCGTCCTCTGCGACGCAGAGTGCCGCAGAAACGATGCACCAGCAGCAGCAGCAGCCAAGAAGTGAGGGTATGTCGGGCGGTGGTGCACGGCGCGACCTTGGCTACTACATGTCGAGCCGACTGCACCGTACAAGCACGTTGGTGCAACTCGTGCAGAGCTTCACAGAGGCTAAAAGCACCGCACAGGAGGCTGGATCGGAGAAGGCGAAGGACGGAACGTGCCATAACAGCGTTGAAGCGAGTGATGCGACTCGCTCAGCACACGCATTTCTGCAGGAAACATGGGAGGCCTACCTACGAGAGCTGCCGGTGCGGCAAGCTGAGGCACCGCAAGAGGAGCGTGAGACAGCCGGCAGTACGACAGACAGTGGCGTGTGCGAGGTGCGCTTGCTGGGCCACGACGCCGGTCCTGCAGAGTCGTCCAAATTACCCGCACCGTCGTCGCCTTCTCTTTCCCTTGCCAGTCGCTACGTCTGTGTGCAGCTGTCGGGCCTCGGGCTGCACCACACTGTGGCCTACAACGGCGATCACCTCGCGGCGGTGTTACAGAAATACTTTAACAGCGGTGCACCGGCAGCGAGGGATGGTGCGCCGTCTACTCCTGCATCGCCACCTCAGCAACACCGGCAACAAACGCCAGCGTCCGTTGCAGCGCCGGCGGTGACGGTGGTGCAACTCGAACTGCGCAACCTGATGGCGACGTACCGACCACGCGGTGTGGGCCGCTCGCTGGCGGTGGTGCTGCTGCCCCGCGCCTCTGTTCTTGTGAGGGCACCCGCAGCAGCAGCAGCAGCGGCAGCAACAGCGGAGAGCGACGCGGACGCACCAGAGCCATTAGAGGGTAATGAAGGCGGCAACAATAGGGCCGGAAAGCATCGCGGTGGCGAGGTCGTGGCGGAAGGCACGGCGACTGCTGGAGCTGCTTCTGCTGGAGCTGTTGCGTCACCCCATCTCTTGGCGATGCAGGCGCAGGCGTGGCTGCACACCTCCGTCCCCATCTTCGTGTGCAACGACTGCGAGGTGGAGGCGCTGGCGCGTGAGGTGCTCGACCCTGCCGAAGGCGACGACTGGGCTGTGGATTTGGAAGGCGCGGGCTTTGTGCGGCTTTGCGAGGTCGTCTCCACGGCTCCCTCCTTCTCCGCTCCCAACGCCGCAGAAATGGACGACACACCCTCCCCTTTCTCGCTGGTCGGTGCTGCGCCGCCGCATCTGCTGCAGCGGCAGCCCAACCTCACCGTGACGCTGCCCATGCAGACGGACGACGTCGGTGCGGCGCCGTTGGGAGCAGCCGGACGCAGCAGCAGCGGCGGCACGGACTGCGAATGGGCTGTGGCGGTGCGGCTGCGCTACTTGGAGTTGTCCGCTTTTATGGCCAAAGACGCATTCGATGTGCTACGCGACTTGGTGGAGACGTGGGGTAGCGGTGCAGACCTGCAGGTGATGGACACCCCTGCCGCTCTCGTCATGCGGAGTGGGCCGGGCTTCGACTGGGTGGCGGAGGAGGTGGCGCGGAGTTGTGCGCCGATGACCTTCCAACTCAACCCAGGGTTATCGACCGGAAATGATGGTGCAGCTGCCGCTCCTGCTATTCCGTCCTCTGGTCCGCCGTCCTCCTCCCCGCTAGGGCTGCCGGAAGCCACCCTCACCTCCCTCACGGACGTTTCTTCGACACCGCCCACGTATGGCTACAGCCGGTGGCGTGATGCGCTGCACGCCGCACAAGGACGTGACCAACGCCTCGCCGAGGCTTATCAGGCACGTGTGTCGGCGCTGCTGGACCAGCGCTCGCCGTGGGTGGCGGTGCGGCGTCCCGTGGTGCCTTTGCCGGCGTTTACTGCGCAGGCGCCGCGTGCCTCTGTTGATGTGGCTGCTGCTGCCGCTGATGTCATTTCTATTCCCAGCGATGAGGACGAGATGGAGGAGGACGGCGTCGCTGTCCACGAGCGTGGTGCGGTGGGGCGATATGTGGCAATACCTTCGGCTACAACCGCACCTGCTGCTTACCCGCACACGCAGGAAGCCTCCCGCGGCTTCGCCGATGCCTCGTCACCAGTATCGTCACCGCCGCAGCGGAGCTCTGTCACTGCTGCAGCCGCGGTATCGTCTGTCTCCTCCTCCTTCTCTGACATGAGTGACTTGGCGACCTCCACGGTGCCGCTGGAGTGGCACGTGGTGTCCTTCGCCGGCGCCGAAGTGCCGATGTCTGAAGCGCTGCGGTGGGTGCGCCCCGCCGTCGTCGCGCGCGGTGGACACCACAACGTCGTCTTCGAGGACGACGTTGATGCGATGGACGACAGCGCGGCACGTGACGGTTTCGATCTCTGCGCTGCCTGCGAGCGTCAACCCCACTTTCTCAGCTGCTGGTCACGCCACCAGGTCGATGCTGCGTCGCAGAGCTGTGCGGTGAGCCTGGATCAGCTGGACCGCACCGATGACGCACTGCTGCACGACACGGCCGACCGCTACCTCTACCCACCGGTGCAGCTGCAGTTCTTCCTCTGCGACTGCGCGCTGAACGTGAGTCTGTACGAGGGCACCGACTTGATGGCGGCGGCGGTGCGGAAGCAGCGACAGGGCTATTTGCAGATCATCTCCCCTAAAGCCCGCGTTGGTGAGGCTGCGCCAACCTACTCGATGCACCCGAGAGAGAAGCACGCGGAAGCCCATCAACCAGAGGGGAGGAGAGGCAATAGCGTGACGAGACGCGGCCAGCAGCCATCGCTCTCTGCTTCTCAGGCAAGCCGCAGCATCGACACTACAACCGCGAATGCTGGTGTAGCGTCGGCAGGTGCGGAGGTGCCCTGCGAGTCATCTGCGTCACGCCTCAACCGCCTCCACAGTCGAGGCTGTCGCAGCGGGTTCGGCGATCGCGACGCGAGCAAGCACCTCGTCTTGAGTTGCCGCGGCATCACCGTGCAGCTCGACACTTTCCCGCAGGCGTCAGAGGAGGACATGTGGTTCCACGTCGTGGTGGGCGAGGTAACTGTCTTCGACTGCATCAAAACGAGCGACGTGCATCGCCTGCTCACTGCCACACCGCAGCTCTCAGCTGGTGCTGCTACAAGTTTGGCTGCAAGGGCCACGCCACCAGCTGCCTCGTCGTCGAGAAACAGTGCTGGTCGCACTGCAGGTGGCCGTCATGGTGCCCGCTCGTCTGCTGCTGAGGTGCACGGCGGGGAGCGTCGCGGTGCGCAAGACGGCAGCCTCCACACAGCACGGCAGCTGGAGCTGACTGGCTTGCTGACATCCTCGAAGAGCGTCCACATGGCGGCCCGCCGCGAAGTGGCCGACGACTCCCGCGCTGGCTTCACCGTGTCGCACTTCCAACAAGGCGGCAGTGAGCTGTCCTTAGCCGTTCGCTTGCAGCCCACCTCGCTGACGTGGAGCGGCGCCTCTGTGGATTTTGCGCAGTCCTTCTTCTTCTCCTCTGCACCAACAGCAGGGGCAGGTGGCGCGGGCTCTGGCGAGTCAGTCGCAACGGGTAGCGGCGGCGCTGAGAGCGGTGCCAGGACCGGTGTGCCTTTTACCACCACTCATGCTGGCAGTGATGGGTCTTTACCAGTTGGTCCAGCTTCTCACAGCGGCGACGTAGGGATCATCTCCGGCACCGAAGCGCCGCCCATCTTCTTCCGCCGTGTCGTCATCCTGCCCACCACGCTCACCATCGCGGGTTCCTTCCAGAGCGACAAAGGCGTCCTGGCTGCACTCGCGGAGGGCCGCTCCCTCGACGCGCTGCGCAGTGTGCCGGTGCTGTCGTGGATCTCGGTGCAAGAGATCCCGCTGCCCATCCCACTCATGCGCATCGAGGAGTGCAGCAGCGCCGTGACGCTGCTCCAGCGCATTGTCGAGGACTCCAACTGCGTTTCCATCCGCTTCCTCCTGACGGCGCTGTGCTGTGGGCTGCAGCCCCTCTCCGCCGTGGCGCGGGTGGGCGAGGCCGCGAAAGGGTTGCTGCTGCTCCCCCTCTCCCAGTACCGCGGCGCCGCCCTGCACCACGCGATCCGCACCGCGTCCTCTGTCTTTATGCAGGAGCTGCTCACGCAGACCTCCGGTGTGGCGGCGCTGCTGGCGAGTGGGTCCTACCACGCCAGTCGCTCGCTGCTCGAGGCGCTCGTGGCACCGTCGGACCGGCGGCTGACGCTGTCCGCGGAGCCGTCGCGTGCGCTGCAGCCGACGGGTGTTGTGGAGGGCTGGCGGCAGGGACAGGAACAGCTGCGCTTGGGGCTGGACGAGGCGCTGGCGATGGCGAGCTACTGCACCGGCCCAGATGGAAGCCTGATGCGGCTGCCCGCGGCGGCGCTGCGGATGCTAATGGGCGTGTCGGGTGCCGCGACGACGACGCTGTGGGGGGTGCGGAACAGCCAGAACGGCACGTCGCGCACGCGTGACGGCTACATTTATAAGAAGTAGGCCGAGTGTGCACCGCCAGAAATGGATGTCTTGTGTCCGTAAGTGCTTTGCGTTTTTTTTTTGTTGTTCTGCTCTTGGAGAGAAGCTGCTGCCAGGCAGCACTGTTGATAGTTTTTGCCTTGAGGCAGCTATTTTTTTTTCTACATTCAGAAAGAAGTGTGTGCTCCTTCTTCCTTTCTTTCTTTTCCGACTGCCCCGACGTGCTGCGTGCCGTCGCAGCCACCTGCTTCCTCGCTTTCCGTGCCTTTCTGCTCGCCCCCAACTTGCTACACCTTTGCTTTTATTCGTCTTCGTTTTTCTGCTGACCTTCTTCTCTTTTTCTCTTTACATTGTACTCTCTTGCTTTGACGTTGTTCTGCCTTTTCGAGTTTTATGCAATGCTAATACGACATCACCTTTAGGACGACGAGAATAACCGGTAATACAGGGTCGAACTGGTGGCGAATGCGAGCTAAAAAAAAAAAGTAATAAGAAGTTCTGTGGCGCGTCCACAGCTACACGTTTTCTATGAGTGGCTGGAATGGTGGGGCTTGTACGACAGGGAGGCTCGTACAGCAATGAGTTTGAGCTTGCCTCCCAACAACCTCTGCACTATAAAAAGAAAAAAAAAGGCTACCAAATAAGTAGGGACTACGTTATCTCCGTGCTGTGCACGCACAAATTAAAAAGCCCAATCAGCAAATTGATTCCGTCGTTGGCGTTTGCGCTTGACGGGTAGCAAATAGTTGCCTAATCAGCTACAGTGAAATTGTTCTCTTCGTAGTCTCCACTAACAGCTCTCTTTTTCTTTTCTTTTCTCTCTTCCTCTTCTTTTAGCCCTGACACTTCGTTGAAAAAGGAAATCGGTAGTTTTTTTTTTCTTTTTTCTAGTTTAGCTTATCCACTTACAAACCTCCACTATTTTTCTTCCTACAAATAAATACTAACACACGCAAACAGGGCGAACGCAGAGGTCAAGAAAAAAAAAGAAGAAGAAACGTCTCTCTTTGCCACAACAAGATAAAAGTGACGTATCCGCTAATGTGAAGAACAGGACCGCGACACACGTTGCTCTTTTTTTAAAATCCTCTTTTCTCATTTTCTCTCTCTCTTTTTTTCAGCCTTTACACCGCGCATGATGGATGGAAAGGTTGTGGTGCTCCTGCGCAGTAGCAGCGTCGCGCGTGCACCCGTCTACCGCCACCTTCGCTCCCTCGGTGTCATCCTCGTCCTCGTGCACCCCTTTAAGCCACTCCCAGAGTTTGACGGCATCTTCCAGCACTGGCTGCAGCTTGAGACAGACGACGTGGCACGCGTGCGCACTGCATTGGCGGACTTTCTCGCTCAGCGCCACCTCTGCCCTGACGCCATCGTTTCTTTCGATGAGTACGCCGTGTTCCAGGCCGCCTCGTTGGCGGTTGACTTCCGCCTGCAGCCTGTGCCGCTGCCACCAGCTGCCATCCAGGAGAACAACTTAAAGGACCGCTTTCGACTCTTCTGTGCGACACATAAGATCAACTCCCCCAAGTCGGTCCGTCTGCCCTTGACGCTGCTGCCATCCCCTGCTGCGATGCAGGCTTGCGAAGAGACAGCGGAGGCCTCTGACGCCGCCTTCGAAGCGCTACAGGCAGACCTTGAGCGCGACATCACCGCTACGATGAAAGATGCGGGCGTTGAGTTCCCTGTAGTGCTGAAGCCCAGCCCCGGTGCTGGCAGCCTCCTCGCGCGACTCTGCAGCACCGCAGCGGAGGCGGCTCGTCATGTGTGGTGCATGTGGCGCGTGCTGTCGAATCACCCCGACACGAAGCACTTCGTCGCACTCACACGTGGCGCTGCTGCCTCCGCGAAGGAAGACAGCTCCGCTGAGGCTGCTGCTGTTGCTGCTGCTGCTGCTGCTGCCCCGTATCCGCCATCGGTGCAGATCCTTGCTGAAGAGTACATCAGCGGGCAGGAGGTGGACATCGACTGCGTCGTCGAGCGCGGCGTGGTGCGTTTCTGCGCCATCTCCGACAACTTCGCCCCTGCCCCGCCATTCTTCGCCGAGGTGGGCGGGCTGTGTCCCTCCGCGCTGGGTCTGGAGGGACAGCGTGCCCTGCGCGACTTGCTCGAGTCCTACGTAGCAGCCTGTGGAGCGGACCTGAGCGGCGTGCTGCACTTCGAAGCCAAGTACGACCCTGCGCGGCGCATGGCCTACGTGGTGGAGGTCAACTGCCGCCCCGGCAGCGCCGAGACGAACGTGATGCTGAACACGGTGTACCGAGAGATGAGCCTCGGCGAGTCGCTTGTGCGGTGTGCGCTGCGGCTGCCCATTGCCGAGCAGATTGCGCGTCTCTACCCTGAGGTAGCCACTGACGCCGGCGGTGGTGGTGGTGGTGCCGATGAGCCGTCCGGCCAGCAGTCGCGGATCGTAAAGAAGCCCACGGAGAATGCGTTCCCAATGTGGCGCGCACTGGGCGGTCCCGCCCGCGGCTTCTACCCCCCGCAGTGCTGGGCAGCGTCGGTGAACCTCTACCCCTCGTGCGCCGGTGTGCTGCGAAAGGCGCGTGTAGCGACGGAGGACGCCTCCCTCGTCGCGTTCTCTGTTTCCGCCAACGCGGGCGATGCCGTTGCCCCGCCACCGGCGCGCTTCTACCTGCTGTGTTGGATGGTCGCCCACGGAAAGACAGCGGAGGAGGCGCGGTGCAACATTGACCGCCTTTCTGCCTCGTTTGTGCAGGAAATCGAGCCGCTATCTTAATTGGAGGTAGGCGCCACAGCTACTCGTCAGTGAAACACCTGTTCTCTTTTTCTTTTCTTTTCTCCTCCCTTGTGTTTTATTAAGCGAAGACGAGTTGTGTGATAGAAAGAGAGGAGTAAAGGGGAAGGTAGTATCGCCTCTCTCTCCATCACACGCAAGCACGCAACCACACACACACACGCGGACACATACGACACAGTAAAAAAATAGGACATGAGAGCTTTTCTCTCACCCGACCGGTGGTACGCTGCAGGGGTGCATCACACTTCTCAGGGGTGTTCCTCTAAACACGCACACGGAACAAATAGGAGGAACAAACTCCCCCCGCACCGTTGCACGTCTTCCCGGCGGGTCGGTCCATTTGTCATTCAACGAATCTTCGGATTTTTCTTTCTTTCTTTCTGGTCACTTTACCATGAAGCTCTCAAGCATGAATGTGGCAACAAAAACAACATAAAGGAGTTGAGTTGCTGCTCCGTAAAGTACTGTCTCTCAACGCTTCGTGCACAAAAGAAGAATGGAGATGCGCTTTAAGATTTTAATTTAGAGGACAGGATCGCTTTGAATTTGACGTTACGGCCCACCTTGAACAAAATACATGCAATAAAACGTCGATCGCAGTCGTACGTTTTTTTCGCATTGTTTTTATGTAACATGTGAGCATTTGCCGGATACTTGTTTCTTGCTGCTGCCCACACTGCTCTAATTGTTTTCTTTAATGGGTATTTGCAACTCTTCCGAGTCTCGTATCTCACCTTTTTCTTTCTTCTTTCTTTTTTCTCTGCGCACCTCTCATACACCGCAGTCACAGCAACATACTGTCTCAGAAAAGAGAAGGTAGAAATACATAGACTGCACTGTCAAGACAAAGCTTGCCAACGCCCCACCTTTTCTCCTTTTTGTCTGGTGTCGGAAATAAAGGACCTCTATATCTTAAATTGCAGCAGAGATCATTTTGTTGCACACGCTTTTTTTTTGGTGTGAAATTCTCTCTCTTTAGCACTATTTTTTCGTACCTGCCGTGTAAGCGTCGTGGCGTACGATACGTGAAGGAAGAGAAAAACAAAACACAAAACAAATTCTTGGAAGCGTTCCATACCGACATCCCATATTCCCACACACTCCCCATACTCGGTCTCTCTTTTTCTTTCGTTTTGTTTTATCGGGCATGAGCAACGGCAACGCTCACCGCGGCTCCACGCCGCCGCAACATGGCACCGCGCTCCCCTTCAGCACCCAGGCTGGTGGCGGTGGTGGTGGCGGCGCTCCCCCGGCACGCTTCAGCACCGCGATCTCTCCGCAGCCCAACACACAGTCCTTCCGACAGGCGTTAGTCGGGAGCAGCGGTGGCGGTGTCCCGCAGGGGTACATGATGACGGACAAGCAAGACCCTGCGCGACTTGCACCGGTTGGCGCCGCTGCTACCGGCGGTGGCGTTGGTGGCGGCATCGGTTTCATACCCGCACCTCGTGGAACGCAGCAGCAGCCACTGCCTCGCACGAGACAGATGCAGGCAGGACTCCTTACGCATCCATCCTCAGCAGGGGGAAACCCAGCGGTGGCGGCGCAGCAGCAGCAGCAGCAGCAGCCAGTACCACAGTCCAGTGCAGGCAAGACGGCCTACACCGGATCCGCCTTTGTGAACCCGTTCCAGCAGCCGTCCGTCTCGATGCCAGCTTCGCGGTCTGCTGCTGCTGCGGCGGTGGCGGGTGGTGCAGGTGCCACCCAAGGGAGTCAAGTGCTGGCGGGCGATTCCTCGTTCCTGCGGCAGCTCCAGACGAGCACGGCAGCGTCCCCCGGCACCTCATTCGACTTGGCTGCCTTTGCCAGACAGCAGCAACAGTATCAGCAGAGCAGGCAACAGCCGCAGCCGGCCCAGCAGACACCTGCGCAACTGATCAGCAGCCACCCTCCGGCTCCGCGGACACAGCGCGCTGCTGCGTCGCCAGACGGTGTGCCGGCTTTCGCGACGGCTCCGCCAGCAGCGGGTCTGCCACAGCCCGCCTCTGCTGGACGACCGTCCGTGCATCCAATGGCTCCCCAGCTGGCCGCTGCACCGACGCACCAGCCCGGCCAGCCGCCGTTCGCCTCTCCTCCGCAGCCGCGGCAGCAGATGCCGTTTCAGATCCCACAGCCCATGTCGAGACACGCAGCGCAGCCCCTTGGAGCAGCTGTGCCGCCTGTAGAGCCTAATTTTTTGCCACCGCACACAGCGATGCAGGCGCCGGTTGCACTGATGCCCTCGACGGCGGTACCAGCAGCAGCAGCAGCAGCAGCAGCAGCGCCGGTACCGTTTTCAGGAAACGTGCGATCTCTTGGTGGTGTTCCTGCTGCCGCTGCGTCTCCGACAGTGTTGCTGACCGATGCTTCGGGTGCTCCAGTGCCGCCGCAGAGCTTGAGCCTGCAGCAGGTGCTGCAACGCATGGGCATCCCCGCACAGATGGCCACCGCCCCAGCAGCGATGCCGATGGATGCGCCGGTGGTCCCATCAGCTGTTGCGAAAGATGTGGCAGCTAACAATGCGGTGCCCCCACCACAGCCGCTGTCGCAACGCTTGCAGCATCAGCAACAGCAGCAGGTGCCGCTGAACTTTTATGCTGCCCCCACCAACAGCGGCGGCAGCAGCAGCGGCCCGCAACGTGGTTTTCCTTCGCAGCAGCAGCAGCAGCGTCAGCAGCAGCAGTATCAGCGGCAGCAGGGTCCCGGTCGGTGGGATGACCGAGGAAGAGGCGACCACCACCAACAGCAACAGCAGCAGCAGCAGCACCGCGACCCCTTGCAAGTCCAGCAGCAGCAGCATGGCCGCGGCTTCGCGTCTCCGCCGGGCTACGCTTCCAATGCCGCCGCCGCCGCGGCGCGTGCTCCTCCTGCCCCTGTTTCGCAGCTGACGGCACCGGACCCTGAGATGCTGCAGCGCTTCAAGGAGGAGTACGCACAGCAGGAGGAGCCAGAGAACGTCAGCGACGAGCTGAAGGCGCAGCAGGCGACACGGCTCGGCACCGTCGGCACGCTCGACGAGGAGGTCTGCCTCTCGCTGATTGAGAGCCACGACGTTACGTTTGTGGTGACTGAGACGGGCACGGGGAAGAGCACCCGCATCCCCATCGCGTTGCACAAGGCACACCCTGACGCCCTCATCGTCAACGCGCAGCCGCGGCGCACCGCTGCCATCAACCTCGCCCAGCGCGTTGCCGAGCTCTTGGAGGCGAAGCTTGGCGAGGAGGTGGGCTACTCCGTCCGCGGCGAGCACATTGGCGAGCTGGGCGAGACGAAGGTGATGTACGCGACCACGTACAGCCTCTTCATTTACTTTCTGTGGCACAAGTTCGAAGAGAAGCTGCCGTTCACGTACATCATCGTCGACGAGTTCCACGAGCGCACGCCAGACGTCGAGGTCATCCTGCTCATTCTGAAGCTGTGGCTCAAGAAGCACCCCAAGGCGTTCAAGCTGATTCTCTGCAGCGCGACGGCGCAGGTGGAGCAGTGGGAGAGTTTCTTTGATGGCCTGAACGTCGGCACCTACTTCCGCTCCCCCATCATGTACCCGGTGCGGGAGTACTACATTGAAGACCTGCAGAAGCTCGTCGGCTTCCGCACCGCCCCGATCGCGCCGCATGACAGCAACAACATGGTCGCCACGGAACAGATGCACCAGCTCATCCTGGTCTGCAAGCAGCTGCTGCAGTACCTGGCCAAGAACACCGCCGCGCAGGACAGTGTACTGGTTTTCATGCCGGGTCGTACGCAGGTGGAGCTCATGACGACGTGGATGCGCGACCACCTGGAAGGCTCGGTGGAGCCGGTGGCGTGGTACCGCGACGTGGAGCTCTCGGTGATCCAGGAGGCCCTCGCACGTCCCGCCGTGACGCGGAAAAAGGTCTACGTGGCCACCGACATCGCCGAGGTGAGCCTGACACTGCCAGATGTCGTCTTCGTGATCGACTCCGGCACCGGCAAGCGGCCGCAGGTGTCGGCCAAGGAGCAAACAAGCTACGCTTTCCCGCCGCTGCGTCTGCTGTGGGAAACGGCCTCGAATGCGCAGCAGCGGCGCGGTCGTGTAGGCCGCGTGCAGCAGGGCTTCTACTTCAGCCTGCTGAGCCGTGAGCATCATCACGCCCTGCGTGGGACGGAGAACCGGATTAAGAACGCCGTGCTGACGGAGCTGGTGCTGCACTCTCTCCTCATCACCGAGAAGCCCTTCGCCTTCTTCCAGCTCTGCAACGAGCGGCCTGAGAATGGCGCGCTGTCTTACAGCATGCACCTCCTCCAGGATGGTGGGCTCATTATCGCCAAGGACGAGGCGCTCGCCGAGGCGGAGCGTGTCGCACTCGACCGCACCCGCACCCACCACGTCATGGACTCGCCGTGGAACGGGCTGATCGAGGAGGCACTCACGGCAGCGCACGCCGCGTCTCTCACGCAGGAGAAGTCGACGGCGGCCGCCGAGGTCACGCATCCACCCGCGCCGTCTGCAAGTGCAGAGGCCAAGTCAGCACCCGCAGCAACAGGCGCAGTGATGGCAACAGAGGGCGACGCTGCGGAGGAGGAGGACGACGGCGACGACGTGCAGCTGCCCGAGGTGGAGGGCAGCGCCTTCGACCAGTGCTACTACATGACCCTGCGCGGCGTCATCGCGGCCCGCTCGCCCGTGTCGGTGGCGGCGGCGACGAACATATTCTACGGTCTCCTGTGCGGCACCCCCACACTGAGTATGCTGGCCGCTGCGATCGAGTCGTCCAAGTCACCCTTCTACGTTCCGTACACGATCAGCGACCGTGCCGAGCGGGCTGGCATGACGCGTGCGGTGTCGCAGCTGATGATGCGCTACCACGGCTCCCTGCAGAGCGACCTCATCTGCGCGATGGAGGTCATCTTGGAGTACATGAGCATGCAGCGGGACGGCTTGTCGGAGGAGGCGCAGGAGGAGTGGTGTCAGGAGCGCAGCGTGAGCCGCACCCGCGTCGTCGACACACTCAACCTCTTCGCCCAGATGAAGGAGCAGGTGAGCTCGGTGCTGCCGTTTCCCGATGTGACGGACATCGACGTTCTGACAGCGCAGTTCAACCAGAACGCGGAGCTGCTGGTGTTGATGCTGGTGGCCTCGCACACACAGCTCGCGATTCAGGTGCAGCTCGATGGCCCGGTTGCCCAGCGGAAGGGCTTCGTGGGCCACGGCATGTTCTTCCCCTTGAAGTGTCTGAAGGACGAGTCGGTGCCGACGGTGTGCCCGTGGGACCGGACGAAGATCAGCGTGCCGCTCTCGCTCCAGACAATCCAACGCAAGGTGCTCGCCGGCTTCGCCTCGCAGGTGGAGCCCGACCTCTTTGCGCTCGTCGTGCTTATCTTTTCCTTCAAGCTGCGCTACTCGGTGCTGGACAAGGCGCCGACGCCGTCGTACCTCTTCTCTGTCAGCCACTTTGGCGTGCGCCGCACCTTCCAGTGTGACGTTCTCACCGCCCAGCAGATCCTGCAGCTCCGCCGCATCCAGTGTGCACAGCTGCGGTGCATGCAGCTCCAGGTCGAGGAGCGGGTGAACGCCAACGAGAGCGAGAAGCTGAGCGCGGTGCTGAAGAGCGCCAAGAGCGACTTTGGGCTGCCGGCGAGTGCAGTGGAGACGCCTTACTTGATTCCGACGGTGCTGCAGCACGGGCTGAAGCTCTTGGTTGGCCGATTGCGCAGCTCCCCCTCCTTCTCGGCAATGCGGCTCGCCATCACAGACTTCCCAGCAGGGACGGCCTTCTGCAAGCTGCAGCACACGATGGAGCTGACGCCGCCCATCTCGCAGTCGGTGCTCATTCACAGCAGCAACGGTCTGTCCGTGGTGGACCCGGTCGCACAGCCAGCTGCTGCGGCGCCTGCGGAGGCAGAGAAGACTGCAGCCTCTGCAGCGGCGCAGCCTGCAACGGCAGCGGCGGCATCAGCGACAACAGCAGCAGCAGCAGCTGCAGCGACAGCGCAAGAAAAGGCAGACGATGGCAGGTCAGACGCCGAGGTCGACGACGATATGAGCGAGAAGAGCAGCGAGTCGGACAGCGAGGTGCACGTGGCCACCTTCCGCTACGACCTATAGAGGTGGAGGGAGAGGATAGCAGCAGGAGCGGACGGAAAGGACGCGTGCGTGTGTTGAGATGAAGAAGTTGCGTCGTTGAACGTGGTGGAGGATCTTTTTTTGTTTTCTCGATTGAGAGCATTCATTGCTTTTTTTGTTGGTGGTCTTTGTTTCTGTCATTTGTCTGATTCTTTTAGTTGGGTATTTTGTTCCTTTTATTTGATTGGGTTGTACCTATTCGCGACGGCGCAAACACACACACACAGGCGCACGTACACGTGCACAGGTCCATGAAGCTGTTGAGCTCATTGATGACTTTTTTTTTCTTTTCTCGTTTTCACAACAGTGAGGTGCAGGTGCTGGGTGAAGAGTGCTTTTTGTTTGCAAGAGCCGTAGAGGCGGACGCTCCTGCTTTATGTGTCTTGGTGTCGTTGTTCGGGCTACTCTTGCCCCCGAAGTCTCTTATTATTGTTATTTTTGTTTTGCGATAGTCGGGTTTTTAGTTTTCTTAGGCTGCACGAGGTATTTGAATTGAGTCAAAAGCGAAACTTTACCTACGTAAAGGAAAAGAAGAAAAAAGGCGAACACAGGAATTGTACGACGTGAATGGCTCACAGAAGAACAGAAAATTTTGCTGACCGTACTCTCGAGTCAGAACAAGTGCAAATGGTCAACACGCCTTAGCTATGGCTCGATGGGGTTGCGTGTTGTGCTTGATGCTTCCGGCCTCTCGTGCCGGTTGTACATGCGGCTCCGTTGCAAAGCACGGCGAGAATCTTGCTGCGTTGTTTGTGTGTCTCCGCCACGCGCACTAAGGTGGTCTATTCTGTACCATACTTCCTTGTGTGCTTTTCTCTTTTCCCTTTTCTACCTCACTGCCAAACCCAAGGAAGTGCAACGCTGCCGAAAAGCCTTTTTTCTTATCCACCTCTCTCGTCTAGGTGACTGACACACGCGCACACACCAGGTGCATCTTTCTTCTTCTTTTCATCAGAGCAAACGTCATGTCCAGCTCCTCGTACAAGAGTCGACGCGCTGGTGACGCCACCGCCTCGACCGACGGCGCCGACGCCGGCAGCAGCACCACCAGCAGCGGTGGCGGTAGCGAGAGCAGCTCAAGCAGCCAGCGTCGTCAGCAGCGGGAGAGGGCCGCGCAGGGCGGGAAGGTGAACTTTGGCACGCCGACGATGCTGGGCATCCAGTACACCGCCGAGGAGGCCAGCAACATCTACAGTAAGGTGAGCACGCTGCACGGCTACACCTTCGAGGTGCCGCCGGTGAACCGCTTTCACAGCAAGACAGCCGAGGCGAAATTCACCCAGCTCACCGGCGGTCTCAACCCGCGGTTCGAGGCAAACAAGTTCGACAATTTGCGGGAGCGTCTGCAGGTGGCGGAGAAGCGCGACAAGGACGGCCATCTGCAAGCCATCGCGATGCTCTACGCTGAGTTTCTCGGCAACAACTTCATGAAGGCGAAGGGGCTCGACTACGCGGAGCTGGAGCGCTGCTTCTACCCCAACTACGTCCCGAACTACGACACGCTGCTGAAGGCGGTGGGTCTGCCGAAGCCGTGGTGGTGGCGGCAGGCCTTCTTCTCCTCCCTCGAGGACATCTCACGCCTCCCACTGGATCGCTGCAACGCCGAGAAGGAAGCCTCGCTGAGCTTTGAGGAGTGGTACTCGCTCTTTTGGAACTACTACCAGCCGTTCAGCCCCTTGGCCTACCTGTGCATGGTGACGGCGCAGTCGTTTATCTACACGCGGGAGCTGGTAGACAGCGTGGCGGAGTACCTGGCGGAGCGCCACGCCCTCATCACCGAGGAGAAGAGCAAGAACGCACCCATTTTGTTCCTCGGCGCTCGTACGGGGAAGCTGGGGGCGCTGCTGAACGCCACCAAGAAGATCCCTGTCCCTATTATCCACACCCACGAGAACCCCAACACGAACCCCTACCTGATGGTGATTCCACAGCACAAGCAGGCCGAGTTCAAGCCGAACCCGATCATCAAGATGAAGAACCAAGCCGCGCTGGAGAAGTACGAGCCGAGCATTGTGCTCTTCTCCGACATGATCATGAACTCTGACCCGACGGCGCAGATTCGCCAGCAGGGCTCGGTGCGTGAGTACATGTACCTCGGTGTTCCCGACAGCTACTGCGAAGGCCACGCGTGGGACACCTGGGGCTACTTCAAGTACCGGGAGCGGGGCACGGACCACATCCCGGCGTACATGCGGGAAGGCTTTGGCAAGGTGACGCTGCCGCACCTCTCGCGGTGGATGGTGCACAAGCTGGATAGCGAGATGCTGATGGGCACGAGTGCTGTGACGGCGTGGATTCGCACACCGCTGCTGCCCACTGCGAGCACCAAGTGGCGGTGGCGCATGGCCCGCTTCAAGCCGTTTTACTAGCCGTTTCTTCTCCCCTGTCTCTGCGCGTGTGCGTGTTGGCTTATTGGGCTCCGTGGAAAAGGAGAGGAGGGAGCGCGGCGAGTGCGCGCGGCTCGCCTTGTGTGGGTCAGTCGTGTTGTACACGGGAGAAGGAAAGTTGGCTACCTAAAAGGGCTGCTGTTTTTGGCGTTGTCGCTCCGGTAGCGAGTTGCGTGTTCTCCTGTGGTCACATATTATGAAGTCGTCCTCAAAATTAAACCAAAAAAAAAAAGAAAAAGAATCGAAGAAAGAACGAGTCATGACCGCCACCACAAAACGGGCGACGCGATGACCGAAGAATTGGTGGGAGGTGGTGCGTGTTTGCTGCCGTGTGCATGCGTTGGCGGCGCACAGGTCGCAGAGGCGCAGCAGCGCAACCTTCTCTGCCTTTCCTGAAGCGTCCTTATGGCTTTGCAAAATTGATTGACGCACTAAATAAGAGAGGAAAGAAATATTGCGTGTAGGAGCAGTGCCTTGCGAGCGCTGCGGCCAGGTAGTGTGCTTGGTGCGGTTCACACACTGAGGCACTTATTGTCAGGCCCTCTCTATTCGTCTCCCCATCCTCTTTCTCTCAATTTTAGACGCAATACTACTTAAGGCCCTTTTAAAGACAAGCCGTGTGAACCACTCGAGAAGATTTACTAACGAGAGAAAACAAAGTACCCAGATGAAGTCCACTGCCGTCGCAAGGAAAGCCCACGAGGACGAGGGACCAGTGCCGGTCACCATGTTCGTCTTCGCTGCAGCATCAGATATTCCTTTCTTGTGTGACTCTACCACGGACGAAGCTGACCACATCAATGGAGCAGCAGCGGGCAGCACGGCACCGTCAGACGCAGGCGGCGATTCCCATGTTCGCTGGTCTTTTTTTCCTTCAGACTCAGAGATAAAAGGCACAGATGAAGCCGCAGGTGGCACGCAGCAACGCTCTTCGGCACTGCGTGACCTCCGTGTGCTAACAGGCGAGATAAATCGGCGCACACGGTTTGTCAGCGGGGCACATGAGTCCGGCGTAGAAGGCGGGGAAGCGGATCATCTTTTCCTTGCACAGTCTGACAGAGGAGGGTGTCCGCAAGACGCTGCGTATGCCTTTCGTTGGGTGCAAGGCGCTCTCGACGTTGCTGGTGAACCGTTCAGAACCGCCGGGGCTCAGCGCAAGTCCCTCTTGTGCGTCGACGTAGGCGGCGTGTACGTGGCGTCCCCAGCTGCGTCGCTCTCGAATGAGCCGCGTGCACCGCCTCCGTCTTCAGCACATGCGAAGCCTTCCCGCGCCGCGACGAAACCACTCCACAAAGGCGCGAGGGACGCAGTAAAGGTTGCGGCGTTTTCCCCTGCTGCATCTGTCGCTGCAGCAGCGCAGAAGCGCAACACAGCCCACTCACTGGACGTGGTGCTGCGTCAGCGGCTTTCGAGTGCGCAGACGAGTTTCCCCTTCCACACAAGTCAGATGGCCGCCCTCAAGCTAACAGCTGTGTGGGTAGTGCCGCTTCGAGCGAGCGACACGCCGTGCTGGTCAGAGACAAGCTGGGTTCCTCTGGATTGCTTTCCCGAGTTTGTGGCGGTGGCAGAGAGTGGAGTTGGTGCTGAGAGGAACAGCGACACCGCGTGGAGTGCGAGGCCTCAAGATTGTGTGCGTCTTGCACAGTGCGTCGCTGATCTGCGCCTGCATATCCCGTGTCGTGAAGAGGTGGCTTTTGTAGCGCACCGCAAGCGTCCTCGTGACGACCCACAAGTTGACGTTGACGACGACCAACGCTGCTTTGCCTCTCTTGAGGCAGCTGAGGACCTGGAAGCGCGAAAAGGTGCCTCGCTGCAGCCGCGCACGCTTCCCGCCTCGCCAGTGCAGCTGCGTGTCATCGAGAGCAGCTTCCTGATGCGCAGCTGCTATTTTTCCAGGTGGTGCTGTCCTGACGACTTCGACGTCACCAGCCGCTTCTTCAGCAGCCGCACCACCAGCAGCAGCAGCAGCGACGGTGCGAAATGCGAGCATGCGAGGAGCTGCTTGCAATGCGTAATGTCGCGTGGAGGTGCCTTCCACCCCTTCTACTCGGCGCTGAGACGATCGGCAGCAAGCGAAGGTGCGCGTGTGGCTACTGGTCTGGAGTCGTCGTGGTGTGCGCTGAATCATGAGAGCGTCTCTGCCACCGAGAGACGTTCTTGCTCTCTCTACAGCGGGTCTCTATCCGCGCAAGGTGTAGTCGGGCGACGCTGCGAAGGTGATCGTTGTTCTCTCGCGCAGCCGCCAGCAGACGACTTGTTTGACGACACGCAGGAAAGGGGTGATTGTGGATGTGGAGTTCACAGTGCTCTTGCAGCTGCACCAGCTCAGCACGGCGGCAGCACAGCGCATCCGGGGACTTCTCTTGCGAGCCTGCCCGTGTGGCCGCTGCGCGTTGTCTGGGACATGTGGACGCGGCTCGGCTGGGTGCCGCCTACCCGCGGCGGCTACTTTCTCGTGCAGATGAACACGACAAGTGTCATGCCCTCGTCATTCGCAGCGGAAGAGCGGCGCGACGGCCGGCCACGGTGGTTTACACCAGCAGAGTGGACAGCGTTTGTGGCGCGATGTGCGGATTACATCGACGACGCATATGTCCGACAGGTGCTGGCGTCACTGGGTCACGAAGGAGGCGATGCGAGGCTGGAGGTGCAGTCCGTCGATGACGAAGTAGATGAGCAGCAAGGAACGATGGGAGAGGCGCCTGAGACTTTACCCGCACAGATTTTCGGAGTGAACACAGAACAGCTGAACGTGCTGCACCGCCTCTTCTCGATACGCGCAGCGCTGCTCGACGCCGAGGCAGGTGCGGAGGAGTCGCACTTTGCACAAAGCAGAGGTTGTGGTGCGAGGTGTCCGGCCTTTGCAGGCGTCACTGGAATAAAAGCTCCCCTTTCTCACTCTACTGCAAGTCTGTGCGTCAGTGCTGCGGCGCAGGCGTTGGCAGCGGATATCGCAGCCACCACACCTGGCCTCGATGCGACACACTTGTCTGCTGAGCGGAGCATTGGTGTTGCCCAACGCGTTGACTTCTCGGTGGACTTTGCGCTGGGTGTTCTCGAGGCGCCGATGCTGCTCTTCCCCTTTCTTTCGCCTTCTGACGCAACCGATTGCGTGGCACTGCGGAGCGGTGAGAACGGCGCAGCATCAGCAACATCAGCAGGGGCCGGTGCTGCCTTTGGCCCAACTTCACTTGAGCTCTCTCCTCCTGTTTCTTCTTCTGCTGTAAATGCACGTCTGCACCAGAAGCCCGGCGCTGCATCGAATCGAAATACATCAGAACCTCCCGCAGTGGCGACTACGGAAGAAGTGGAAGAAACGTATTGCGAGTTGGTCGACGTGGCGGAGCTGCGGTGGCGAGGAGGGCAGCTGTCTATGCCGCCACGATCTACTGCACTCTCTCACGCCACGATGCGCCACAGCTGTGCCTGTTGCTGCTCGCAGGCCTGCAGTGGAGCGGCGGCACGCTTCCGAGGCGATGCGCACGGTGCGGGGAAATCGACTTGTGCACCAGCAGCCGCCGCGGCTGGAGAGGATGTATTGACGAGGTGGCTCGGCATCGCCTTTGATGCGTTCGTTGGCCGCAACGGGGCAGAGAGTCCTGTGGCTTCTGTGCTCGCAGACGCATTCGTTTCATCGCCAGTGGATCGATGTGCAGCTGCGGAGGAGGGTCACGAAGAGGTGCAACAGACAGATGTTTCAGGCGTAAACGGGCTGCTGACGGCCACCATCGTCCGCTGTGTTCAGCAGAACAAAGCCGTCGTGCGGCGACTGATGCAGCTTGTGCAGACGTACGAAGGTGAGACCGCCACGACAGCAGACACTTCTGACAGCGATGTCGACGAATGTGAAGCTCTCGCTCAGCCGATGCACGCGTGTGGCGCTCCAGTTGTGGGACGGACGAGGCAAGCAGAAGCGGAAGCGGAGGCATTCCGAGTATGGCGCTGCCTGGATAGTACACGCGATGCGCCAGCGGCGGGAGAAAGAGAAACGTCTTTCAGGAAAGAGTGTGCGCGCGACCTCGCTGCGCGGCAGCTGCACGCCTTTTGGGCCAGCGTTGCCGCGACCACACGCCAGGCGCTGTCGCAGACGATTGTGCAAGGGTCGGATACGAATTCGCACACCGCCTTAGCGACCCGGCCAGTGCATCTTGTCGCGCAACCAGCGCAGCAGGTGTGTGGCGAATACGCGTGTGTCGCAGCGGCGGAGACGGAGTGCATGGCCGGCAATGCAGATCCCTCCGCCGTCTCCGCTGATCTTAACGACGTCTTTCTGGATGAGCTGCCGTGTGGGACGTCAGCAGCAGCAAGGACCCTTTCTCCCGATGCAGCGTCTTCCTGCGTGACTTCGCCTCTCCCGACTGTCGCTTCGAAAGTTTCGACAGCTACCCACAGTGAGGATCAATCGAAGAGTGGATGTGCGCTGCAGACGGCCCTCGCTGCCTTGAATGGCCCTCAAGCAATGCAGCTCTACATGCGGCACATCCTTCGCTGCCGCAGCTCTTCTCACTCCGCTTCGCCATCACTCAACCCGATACAGGAGAGCAGCGCTGCTTTGCTTCCGACGGCTTGTACCGAGGCAGCGACAGCAACAACGACAGGCGGCACCACGCAAGCGGTCTCAGCTGCAGTCGTGAAGCGTGTGAGCGGAAGAGGTGCGGCAAGCGGTGCAGCTGCTGATGCACACGCCTTTGCGGATCATCTCCAGCCCAATCTGTGGCTGCAGCACGCACTGTTTCTGCTGAGCTACGGCGCCTCTGCTCCACCTGCTGTGCCACCACCGCCACTGGCAATTCAGCCGCGTACGTCCCAGTTGACACGAGCCAGCAAACAATTACCGGAGAGAGACGGCGCTGTCGAGGGATCGTGCACGTTTGTGGTCTCTCCTTCACTTGCCACCTTTCGGATGCTGCGGGGCGGGAAGTTGGTGCTGGATACGTGGATCGTGGCGGCCCTCGATGAGTACGCCAGCCGCTGGTGTCGTGCTTGTGCGCGTCGTGAAATGTGTTTAGAGTGACGCACATTCGCGCTCGCTTTCTGTTTCTGCTGCGCATCAACATTTTTATTTCCTTCTTTTTTTTCCTTTTCTTACCGCTTCGCACTCGTTGTGCCCCCCGTTTCTTTTTTTGTTTTACTGCTGCGTTCTGCTACCGAAAGAAAAAAAAACTTTGTCTTTCTCTCCGCTTTTCCAAAATAGTAAAAGAATAAAAGAACACCGAGAAAAAAAGGCATGCGGCCTAAAGCGCATTCTTGCAGTTTTTGACTAATGAGCTCGAACAAAGCGCGAGAAGCGGGTCGAAGCTACTTTTTTTCTCTTCTCAGTTGATGTACTGCGCTTTTGTCACATGTCCGCTCACAAGAATCAGGTTGCTGAAAAGGCTCTCGATGGCGAAGCTAGATTGCCACAGCGCCATTTTTTTTGTTGATTTCGCTGCTTCGTGAGGAACGCAGTTGAGCGTGTTTTTTCACTCATGTATCAATGCTGCGCAACTCTTTTCCCTCTCACGCCTTTGCCCTGTCCTTTTATCCTTCTCGTCCACACATACTCACAAACTCCTGCAAATAACGCAACACCACACACCTTTTCCAAAGCACGCACTGCCGCAATCAAAATAGACGTGGAGTGCGAAAAAAACAGTAAAACAACCTAATATCAAGAAACGCGACGAAAAACTCGGCAACGCTCATGCGCCGCGGTGGACTACTCATTGGGATGCGGCTGTGCGGCGCCGTCGCCCCGCGCGCATCGCTGCCGCTGCTGCTGCTTCAGACCCGCGGCAACGCCTCGCAGTCCTCCTCTTCCAGTGTCTTCTCCGATGCTGAGATGCAGCGTAAAATCTTTAAATCTGCGATGGCATCGGGCGAGACAGACTCCCCCGCAGCCGCCATGGCTTCCTTCACGGGCACCAGCGACTTTACCGAAGAGCGCCTCGCCACGCCAGGCACGTCGGAAGAAGACGCCTATGGCCACACCGACCCCCTCATGGCAGTGGAGGACACCGTGCGGCAGATGGACAAGGCCTCGTCTGGGTCCAAAAAAGATAAGAAGACGCCGCCGTCAGAGCAGCAGGCCGAGAAGGCATCGATTGTGGCGGAAATCGACCAGGTGGTGAGTAACGGCAACCGCCGCCGCAACCGCCGTAAGCGGTCCATGGACACTGTTCTGGGTGACGTCCTGCACGACGCGCTGCGGATGCGTGACATGGGCGAGAAGCCGTCGGCCGACTTTGTGTACAAGCGCACCCAAGAGCGCATTTATGAGGAGGAGTACGGCAGGAAGCCGCCGACGGCGAAGGAGACGGCGGCGCAGTATGTCCCCTTTCCGCCAGACTTTCACATGCACCGTCTGCTGCCCCTCTTTCCCGCTGCGGATGCGGACTCGGACGGTGGTGCGGTGGCGTCGCGTAGAGGAGGAGAAGGGAGTGACGGTGACGCCGGCGCAGACGCGGCGCAGCAACCACGTCCCGTCACGCAGCCGCCGGTGTACACCAAGAACCACATGCACATGCATGCCATGATGCCGTCCGACCCGTGGCCGGAACGCGCCATCACCCCTGAAAACCCGGTCTGGACGCGGCACGCCGTCGACACGGATAAGCAGAACACAAATGGCAAGGGCTTGGCTGAGTGGGAGGCACGCATGTATGACCCGCGACCGGGCTACGACCTCACCGGTGAGTTTGTGGACGCGATGGACGAGCTGGCGCACTGGGAGGCGCATCTGCTGCGTTTTCTGCGCGGCGTCCCGATCAGCCAGCGCCGCAGCCTTCCCTACCTGCATGAGTGGTACCGGCTGTACGTGCACCGTGTGATTCGGGCAGAGCGGCGCTACATCCGCGTGCGGGACGCGCTGCTGCAGCAATCGAAGGTTTCAACAGCAGTGTTTGCGCGGACGGAGAAGCTGATCGATGACGTGCGTGGCTACTACTCCGAGACGCACCGCTCGCTATCGAGCCCGAACTACGACCCGCTGCGGATGAAAAAGTCCATTCTGGCGCCGGTGCTGCGCATGACGGACGCGGAGTTTGAGGAGTGGCAGGACGTGCAGCGGCAGCGACGCAACGCGCTCGCGGCGGAGTTCTCGTAGTTTGTGCCTTGGTAGTGTGTTGGCGGTATATTCTGCGCCGCTGTTGAAGGAAAAAAATGAGAAGTGCTGGTTTTTGGAGAAGGCAAAGCTACGTTGTTGCATGTCGGCGGACAGCGTCTCTTTGTCTTTTTTTTTTTGGTAGCCGTTTGCTGTGCGGCTCCGTTTTTACAGAGAAAAGAAAGATAAGTTTTTTTTTAACGTTTTAAGCTATACTCTTCAAGACGTGCGCAATTATTCTCGCTCGATGGCGGCAAGGTGTATCCGCGCAGCTGGACTTGATTGTGCTGAGCGAAGAGATAAGGATAAAGAACAACGGGGCCTTTTTTTTTTTGCAATTCCGTGTGGCGTTGTGAGAGGTGGGAAACTCGATTAAATTGTATGCTTGCCACGCTGCAACCAGCAAGTCACTTGCTTCCCGTTCTGTGGGTTCTTTATCCACCTTCTAACTCCTTTGTTATGCTCCACTCCCGCTGCTCCACGTGTGCCATCCTTTGCGCTATGACTCTCCCATCGAAAGTCGAAGAAGAGAAGCTATATATTGATATTATTCTCAACAAAATCCGGCTTTCAGTTGTCTTCCCACAAATTTTAATCTCATCGACAAAGCACACGCACACATAAAGAACCTCGCACATTGCAATGATGCGACCGTACTACGTGTACCGGCGGACAACATCAGCAGCCTTGACAGCTGTCACGAGTGTCCGTCGGCCGTCACTTCGAAGCTCTGCTCCTTCTTCTATCCCATGGAACGGATCAGCAGCGCCTATCTTGACGCCCACGCGTGCCATCCACACGGGCACTTCCGCTTCCGCCTCCCCAACTGCAGCGTCATCGTCGGCGGTTGCACTGCAGACGTCTTGCTCCTTCACAGCACATCACCTCTCCTACCGTGGCAGCGGAGCCGCCTCTCCCGCTTTCTTCAGGCCCACCCGCATCGCACGCATCCCACCCCAGCTGCTGCGCTTCCTTGTCGCCGGCGGTGCGGCACTCTTGCAGGTCTTTCTTATTGCCTTTCAGCGCGAGAGCCGCCGCATTCAGCAGGAAGAAGCGTCGGGGGCAGCCGCCGGCACTGCGACGGGCTTCGCTACCAGGAAAAAAACCATGTCCGGTGCGGAGGCGATGCAGGTTCTGGGTCTGGACCGGACTTGTGCTTCCCTCTTTAGCGAGGTGCAGAGGGCGGAGAGCAGTGCGGCAGCATCCTCGTCCTCGTCCGTTTCGATATTACCATTGAAGGAGGGCAAGGCGCAAGAAGAAGCGAAGCGCAACTTCGACCGAATGTTTGCCCTTGCCATTCGCGATGACAATCTCTTCCTGGCTGGTAAGCTGAGTGCGGCGTATCGCGTGTGTGTCGATCCCGAGTGGGACCAGACGGAGGAGGTGGAGTCTGGTTCGGAGGGCGAGAATGCGTCGTCGTCGCCGCCCACTGATTCAAAGGAGGACAGCCGCGCGAAGCGTGAGTAGCGTCAACCCGCTGCGGAGAAAAGAAAAAAATGAGAGGAAGTGCATGAGTACTATTCAGGTTGGCTTCGTTGCCTCTTTTCTATTTTAAACAGTTTCGTCACAAAGCTTGTTTTTCTCTTCGCTTTCTTCACAGCGTGCTTTTTTTTTTTTGTTGCTGGAAGAGAATAGGGTTGGGCCGGACTCTTCGTTTTTGATTGCTTTAAGCTCTTCTTGTCCATGCCGTACCCCTGCGAGTCTGACCGAATGCTCAATTCTTTTTCTATATCTCTCCTAGCACCAGATCGGCGTCGTGTCCTGGCGCTACGCGGAGATGTCAAAATGACGCATGCGGGTGTTGCTTCCTCGTGTCATTTTGTGCCGCCGAGTTCTACGGTGCATCTTTCTTCTGACGTCCCACACACAAACAACAAGAACAACAAGAACAACAAAAAGTAAGCATTGAACGTTGCCTTGCGAGTGCTCTCAACAACAACAGAAGTTGAAATAACAATAAAAAGAGTGGGAAGCAGCGAGACTGCGGTGCCCGTCCAGTCGTTCTACCTCCAAGATGCTCCGTGGATGCTCTCGGCAAGCCCAGCGGACAGAAATGGCTGCAAAGGCAAGAATGGATGTGGTGCTTCACGTGCGAGGAGACGCCATGTCCTCCGCTGATGAAGCACCGTGTTCGTATTTCACAGGTCTTTGTTGTTGCCAGACGGCAATGGTCTCACATCGTAGAAGATGTCTGTTTGCATTTCTTCTTCTTTTATTCTCTGTCGTCTTGTTCTCTTCACCTCATCTCTCCCTCTTCTTGCTGCGCAATTGTGTGAACCACGTTGTCTTCTCTATGTATTTTATTTAGCAAAAGAAAATAGCACCGAGATATAAGTTGGAGTGCAGCACAGTCGGAGGAGTCAAAAGGATTCTGCTGAAGTGAAAGAGCGCGAGGCTATACCCACGCCACCACCAACACAACAGCACGCGCGCCGAAGGTAGCGTGTAGGCCAGGGGGAAAAAACCGCTGGCTAGAGCGTGTGGTGGGCAGCGCCAACCATTCATTTCTACGGGAAACAAAACGTTTGTTTCTCCTTCTGCATCTGCACTCTTTGCATCTACGCTAGCATTTCTTTAAAAATCTGCTGTTGCGAACTCGGCTCCTGAAGTGGTATTCAGCACGTGAGTTGAGGTTCGCGACACTTTCTTTACACCCCACTTCTTTTCTCTTTTTCTTTTTTATTGGTTGCAGCACTCTGCGCAATCTCAGCGATATCCCGTAGCATTCGCACGAGGGCGGGAGTGTTCGCGTCTGATTTTTTGGCTGTCATACACTACTGCCGAGGTTGCAGAGCGAGCGAGAGAGAGAGTGCGAGAAGGAGTGATAGCGCTGTGTTCATTCGGTGCACGCGCCGGCGTGTGTGAAGTTTGCCTCTAACCATAACACATCAAAACACACAAAAAGGAAAGGACATACTTACGCGCAACCACACTTGCTCGTTGAGCTCTTCGCGTTTTTTCTTCTTCTGGATTTTCTCCCGCTCCGTAGGCCCGTCCCTCACCCACAAAAGTAAAATAAAGGAAGGCGCCAACATTTCTGTGATTTCCTTGGTTTTTTTTTTCACCTCTTTTTTTTCTCTCTTTTCTTTCCCCGCTATCTTTGCCTTCAATTTCTTCTTTGGTTGTTGGTGTGGGTTTAGTTGCGGAGGCGAGAGGCACCCTCCGAATGCCTGCTAGTAGAACGATGCCCAACCGTAGAACTGTTTCCCCCGCCAACCCGCGGACGACGCCGCCAAGCGCGGCCGGCTCCCGCACCAACCGCAAGCTCTCCGACGGCCCCGACCGCAACCCCCTCATCGACGACCTTTTCGATGACCTTGACGCCCACTCCGCCAACGCTGGCGTGAGCCGGCTGCAAGGGGAGAGTGTGAGCAACCGCGGCAGCTTTGCCGACTTCAAAGGCAGCACACGGCGTCCCAGCACCGGCAACTCGATTAGCATGCGGAGCGGCTCCAACGTGCAGTCCCGCATGGCCATCGACGTTGTCTGCCGAACAGCGCAGCACTTCGTCCACGCGATGCGCATGAACGAGCTGGAGGACTTCTTCAGCCCGGGCCAGGGCGTGTCCCCCGAGGAGGCGCTGCACCGGCAGCTGTCGAAGCGCACGCAGCAAGAGATGGAGGCGGTGGTGCAGGTGCTGGTAGAGCTGTTAGAGGAGGTGCGCAAGGCACGCGCGCAGGTGGCGCCGCTGATGGGGTCGATCGGCCTCATGGACGGCCGCGAGCGCGCCATGTCCACCTCTCTCTTTTCTACGATGAGCACCGCGAGTCTCATGCGGCCGCCAGTGCACGAGACGAACCAGCTGGCCATGGCCTACGACCAGCAGGGCAACCGCATGATCAACTGCTACACCATCATCGCCAGCCTCGGGCAGGGAGCCTACGGCAAAGTGAAGCTCGGCGTCGACGCCAGCACTGGAAGCAACGTGGCCATCAAGATCATCGATAAGAAGCACCTCAAGAAGAAAATCGGCGGCCTCGGCGCCAACGACCAGGACACCGCGCTGAAGCGGGAGATCGCCATCATGAAGAAGGTGCGCCACCGCAACTGCGTCTCGCTCCACGAGGTGATTGACGACCCCGCATCGAACAAGCTCTACCTCATCATGGACTACGTCCCCAACGGGCCGGTAGTGCGTCTGAAGCCGCAGCATTTTTCTAGCGCCGCCCTCCTCGCCATCGAGGCCGGCGCGCCGCTCAACGGAGAGGCGTACAGCAGGTATCTGACCCGGTGTGCGGTGCGGCAGCGCGCCGACGGCGGTGAGACCCCCTTGACGGCGAGCGAGATCGCCAGCCAGGCCACCGTTTACACCTGCAAGCCCGTCAGTCAGCACATCTGCGCTCTCTACCTGCGCCAGCTCGTGAGTGGGCTGCGGTACATGCACAAGCGCAACCTCGTCCACCACGACATCAAGCCGGACAACATCCTGCTTGGTTCCGATCACCAAGTCTACCTGACCGACTTCGGCGTGAGTGAAATTTTGTCGACGCGGAGTACAGAGTACAAGGAGGCGCTGTCGCTGGACGGATACGGCAACAACGAAGGCCTTTTCAACGGCAGCACGACGCGGAATGCGTACGCTGACCAGAACGACGCCCTGGCCGGGTCACTGGCCGGCGACGGAGCTGTGAACGGCGGCGGCGGCGGCGGCCCAAAGCTTGGTGGTGGCACGCTGCTGTTCACCTCCCCAGAGCTCTTCGACCCTGACGTCAACCAGAACGACGTCGACCCCTACCTGACCGATGTCTGGGCCCTCGGCGTCACACTTTACTGCATTCTGATCGGCGTGACGCCGTACACCGGCAAGACGCTCCCTGAGGTGCGGCGGTGCATTCTCACGCAGGACTTTCCGTGGAATGGCACGAACATCTACGAGGCCCCACTGGCGCCGGAGTGGCACACCATCCTCTCCGGCCTCCTCGCCAAGGACCCGAAGCAGCGGTGGACGCTGCAGCAGCTGAAGTCCTTCCTCGACAACGACGGCTTCCAGGCCAAGATGCAGGAGGTAGCACTGCAGGACGCCGCGGTGCGCGCTGCAGCTCGGGCCACCACCGAGGCCGCGCCGAGCAACGCGTCCAAGACGTCCCGCGTGCGGCCGCAGGTGACGGTCAGCGGCAGTGGTGGGAAGGCCGTGACGGGCAGCCTTACCTCGCAGTCGCACCGCGCGCTCTCCACCTCCGCTGCCCTCTCGCTGCTGTCGATGGACTCTGCGAATGGCGTGGGGAACTTCTTTTTCGGCTTCGACGTCTCACAGGCGGAGGTGTCGCAGGCGACGCGGGCGGCCAAGGTGGAGGTGACGGAGCGCCGCCTTGTTGTGTCGCCGCATGCCCGCCTTATTGTGCAGCGCTTCGTCGAGCGGGTACGGCAGCGCCTGCGCAACCGCAACTGCATCCAGATGAGCTCGCTGTTCTCTCCGTTTGAGGCCCACTTCCCCAGTGCGGGGGCGTCGTCGCCACCGGTGCCGTCGAACCCCAGCAAGACAGCCAGCGGCAGCAACATCCCGGCGCTGCTCTCCGAGGTGCCGGTGCTGTCGGTTGCCGGCTCCTTCCACCGCACGAGCGCCAGCCCCACCTCGAACCTGGTGGTGCCGCTGCGTAGCCCCGTGCACGGAGACCCGCGTCACGTCAGGCGGCAGTCCCGCGCTGCTCGTCAGTCGGCCATCACCGGCGAGAGCAACATCGCCTACCGCATGCGGAACTGCGGCTCGCAGTCCATCGACGCCATCCTGTCCATCGTGAATCTGCAGAGCACCTCCAACGCCTTCTCGCGATCGTTCAGCTTCGCGACCAGCTCGGACTCGTCCTCCGCAGCGACAGGCGAGGCGGCGCCGACGGTGACGGAGACGGTGGCGGCGACCGCAGCGCTGACGCCCGCCGAGGCACCGCTCTCCGATGTCGTCTCGATCGACGCAAGCTCGACCAGTGCGCGCCACGCGCCGGCGAATGCGATGGGGGAGACGGTGATGTGGTGTGGAACCGGGCGACCGCCCTCCACAGTGGCACACGCCGCGACGGAGACTACGACGTCCTCACCAGATGAGCGCTGGGAGCGGCGGGCGGCTGCGAATGGACCCGGAGCCAAGTCCCGCAAGCCGCGCATCGGCCACGGCTTCCTCTCGTCAGACATCGCCGCCATACACAACGGGCACAGCAACTACAACGGGGAAACGGTGTCGGTCACGAGCGACTCCACACGGAAGCTGCGGGAGGACTCGCCGAGCATCGTGACGCGCAGCATGTCGCCCATCCCGAATACCGCAGAGACCTTTCCCTTGGCGCCAACCGGTGCTTCGACGAGTACGTCGCGCGTGAGTTGCCCTGTTAGCCCGGAAACCGATCTCCTGCAGCAACGTCTATCTGCCGCCCGCGGCACCTCACCGGTGCTCTCGTCGGAGGAGAAAGTGGCGTCGGTGAAGCGCTCCCATATGCAAAGTCTGCGCTTGCGGAAGTAAAGCCACTGCATCAACACTTTTGTTCTTTTTTTTGCTTCCATTTGCAATGCCGGTGCTATTGCTTTCTTTACTTGATCGTTGTCTTTGTGTGTGTGTTTGTGTTTGTGCGAGTCTGTCACCCGGGACTCTGTGGATGAAGTCATCCGCTCTTCTTTCTTTCCAGATCGTCAACATTGCTTTGCATACACGACAAGAGGAAGAGCGAGAGCGGTGGAGCGGCTGAAGGAGCTCCTCAACGCGAACACACACATGCAGTTCCACGGACGCCAAACACGCAAATGTTACGAAAGGTTTTATCAGACCTTTCCTTGGTGCCTTATTATTTTTTTCTGTGTGTTTGTTTGTGCGTGTGTCTGCTTCCACTACTTTGTAGAACAGCGTTGGGTTAGCCACGCTTCTCCTCTGTTTTTTTTTTTTACGCAAAGGACCATCTTTTCGAGGGTCTCTGTTTTCTCTATTCCTGATTTTTTTTTCTCGTTTTGGAACGTGAAGACGGCGAGCTTCCTTCAAGCACATACTTGTGGACACGGCTCAGCCGCCCTCCTTCGGCTTTTATTATTTTCCCTCCTCCTTCTGGCGGCCACCCGCTTTGAGGAAAGTGGGCCATAAACTTAATACTTGACTTCCATGTACGTAGCAAAGCGGGTTCGTGAGTCCTTTACCGACGACAACGAGAACAAACAGGAACACAAACACGCCATGGGTTGAGGACCTCCTCCCTAATTTCTTTTCTTCTTTTGAATTTGAACTCTTTGGGTATTTTATCAGTTTTTATTATTTATTTGCTGTTATCTTTCATCGATCACTTTGTTGTGCCGCTTCTCGTCCTATGCTCTTAGCTGGTGATGCTGACGTACGTTTCCGCTTTTTTTTGATTGGAACCCGCTCTCTTCCTCACTTATTTTTTTCCCTCCCGACATCACCGACATCTTTTTTTATTTATTTTATTTCTGCGGAGCTTTTTTGTTTTTCCGTCTGCTCTTCTTTTACCCTGTTTTAGCGTCACCATCGTGTCTCTCTCGCTCTTTCTCTCTTAATTATTTCACTATTGTGTGTGTTTTCTTTCTTTTCGCTCGCTTTTCCTGAAATCTATTTATTTGCCTTTCACCTAGCCTTTGATGGCTGCCAAGGGTCGCACCTCGATGCACGTTTTACATCACGCCGAGCCGGCTTTTAGAGAAAAATTGGTCGCGTTCGGGAAGGAAAGCTGTTAAGGCACGTTAGTGTCGATGGCCGTCGAGCGATATCCACTTTTCTCGTCCCTTCTGAAAAGAACGTCTTTTTTCTTTTCTATATGAGATGCGAAGAGACGGGCACTTAAAAGGAGGGGGAAGGAAGGAAAAGAGACGAACAACAGCAACAAAAAAGAATGATCGAGTGGCCACGTATTTATTTTTTTCTTTCGTTCAAAACGTTGTGCACTCTCCTCCGCTCCGACGATCCTTTTTTCCTCTATAAGGTCCGTTCTTTTTTTATTCCTGCGCGGTTCGCTGTCTCTTTCCTTTGTTTTGCTTCTTCTCTTTTTCTCTTTAC
This sequence comes from Crithidia fasciculata, assembly GCA_000331325.2. Classification (NCBI taxonomy): domain Eukaryota; phylum Euglenozoa; class Kinetoplastea; order Trypanosomatida; family Trypanosomatidae; genus Crithidia; species Crithidia fasciculata. The sequence continues at coordinate 1,939,607 of CM003407.1, forward strand.
CTCTCTACTTCTCACTTGGCGTCAGTCGATGTGTGTGTGTGTGTATCTGTGCGCCACATGTATGATCTACTCGTGGTCTAGGGGGTTGTTTCATTTTGTTTTTATCTTGAATGTAAATAAGTGCTGCTTCCTTCTTTGCCTTTATGTGCGGAGGCGTGCGCGTATGCCACCTTGAAGCCGGAGCTCCCTGTGTTCTTTTCTTTCTCTTTCCATTCTTCTCTTTTTTTTTTCTTTACGTCTTCCTTGTAAAAAAAAAAACTCTTGAAGACTGGCTTCTTCTCTCTTTTCTTTTCTCCGTGCCTTGTCCAATTGTTGTGTTTTCCTGACCACGCCTTCCTCCCCTTCCCCGCATTCCTCCTTCTCTTCCTCTTGCTCTTCTGCCCACCTTCACCCCCCTTCTCCTCCATTCATTTTTAGTTTTGTTTCGCGCGATACTCTCAAATTAGGAGTGATTGAGGCAGCGAAGCGTTGTCCGTTTTTACCACTTCATCCTCTTCCATGTTCCTCGGTGCATCTTTTTTTCCCTTTTTCTTTAAAAATTCCTCTCACCTTCCCAAACCCCTCTCCTTGACATTGCCTACGAGTAGAAAACAAACAAAAAAAGAAAAATACACACAATGATAATAAAATATACACATACTTGTGCGTGCTTTGCCCCCCTTCCCTCTCTCTCCCCACCTCTCTTCTCATTTGTTGGTTGTTATGCACTTCATAATATTTTTTTTTCTTGTTTTGTTTTGTTCCGCTCACGTGCAGTAAAAAAAAAAAAGCCAACGTACGCGTATCTTTTGCGCTAAGTAAAGTACGGGAGAAGAAGTCAACATACACTGGGCATCATTTGGCGCACATGCAGAATCACGCAATCACTTAACCGTATCAAAAGCAGAATCGAAAAAAAAAAGAAAAGGAGTGAAACTGATTTCTGCGCTTTGGTTTTTTTTTTACAGGAGGAAGCGGGTTTGGGGGAAGGTTTGTGCGTGGAGGGTTTTGGACACCTTTGTTTTCCTTTTCTTTAATTTGCCATCGGCGTTTGCGCTAGCCTTGATTTTTTCTCCGTTTTTTTTTTCTCTCTCTTCTCTTCACTTTTTCGCACCGTTTTTGTTTTTTTCCCCAACTTTTCACAGGTATGTGAGAGCTCTTACACACATAAAGCCAACAAATCAAAAGAACAGAAAATAGTCATTCTCCATAAAGAAGAATGTTTCGCCTCCCCTTTCACGTCGCTGGATTTGCGGACTTTTGTCATCCGTGTTTTAGATTTTTTTTCAAATCTCCTTTTTCCAGATGTTGATTAGTGTGCCGCAATGCTTTTTGTAAAAAAATTTTTTTTTTTTTTGCTCTTTCTGACATTCACCCCCCGTTTAACATTTTTTTGGCGATCTTCCTTTGTCTTGTTCAGCGTTTTGTTTCCGCTCTTGATGATGTGTTGTTATCTTTTTTTCTTCTCTCTTTTCTTGTACTTTTCACTCCGTATCTTGTGTCGCTTTTCTTTTTCTTTATTATTTATTTTTCACTATTTCCTTTTTTTAAATATTTTTCTCTCTTGAACTTCTTCTTTTCCAGTTGCGCGTGTTTTGGTCTCCTCTCTTGTTTTGTTTTATGGTTTTTCATCATCTTGCTTTTACCCCTTTGTAGTATTCCGTTCTTGTCCAGTTCACCTCTTTGAATGCCGAAAAAATAATAATAATGCACACAACATGCAGTAGCAACGGGATTGTTGGTCTCCTTATCGAGAACGCTGTAATGCAAAGTGTTTGCCAAGTGCGACTGAGCGTGGAAAGCGCGAATCGTGCGGGTGTGGGTGTGTTTCTTAACCCTTGCAGCACGTTACTGACGTGAACGGTTGCTCCCAAGTCCTCCCTTCCCAGTGCTCATTAGCTCACTCGATGTGATGAGCAGATGGTCACTGGAAGACGGCAGTGGTCGAACGTCATGTGCGGGACGTCCAGCATTAGGAAGAACAGGGGACGGAAGTGTGTGGTGTCTAGAAGCGTCATCACACAAAGGGATTTGTTATCTTTCTGTCGCAGCGCAGGCGATGATGCTGGCTTGCGCTCTTCTTTGCAGTTGCAGGTCTCTTTTACCTCTTGACTGCTTTGAATGATGTAGGGTCCCTTTAGTCTGTGTGCAAGTCCTTTGTTCGATGAAGTCTTCTCCATTTTCTCTTCCTCTTCCTCTGACTTTTCCCCGCCACCGCACTCATCTTTTTTTTTTCTGGTTGCCTCACTCTTGACTCTCTGACACACAAAAACACAAAAAACCAAACAATATTGTTTTGCCTGCCTGCACTCGTGTCTCACTCTCTTTCTTTGACCAAGCAAGGAAAAAATATTATTTTACACGCTCGTGACCTCTCGATCTCAGGTATTTACTTTCTCTTTCAGGGACAGATCGAGAAGCCATCGCTGCCGCTGACACGGCAAGCTCACCGAACCACACACTTAAGGTGCAGATCACGGCAAACGAGAAACACTAGGGCACCTCCAAAGCAGCCGCACCTCACTGCGACTAGCTTCTCTTTTTTCTAGGAATTGAGCTCTTCTTTTTTTCTTTTTGCGCCTGTGTCTGATCGTCTTTTCTGCAACGGAATAGAGAAGACTTGCAGAGGCGGCACGGAACACTAATTGCGGCAACAGAGGAAGACGACAAGAAACAGTGAAAAAATTGAGTTAAAGCGATTAACAACTACTAAAAAAAAACCTAAAAGAAACACGTAATAGGCCTGTGTCTCCTCTTTTTTTCTCTCCTCAACGCACCTTGTTACCCCTTTTGTCTGAGTATCACTGCGACGCAGACATACCCACACCCACACCCACACAAACAAAAAAAAAGCTCGCAACATGGCCTCCCTCGCGCCGCAGATTCTTGCCGCCCTCGCTGCTGCCTCCAGCCCCCAGCAGGAGACACGCCAGCAGGGCGAGGCGCAGCTCCACCAGCTTCAATCCAACGCCTCCGCCTATTTCTCCAGCTGCGCAGAGATCCTCGTCTCCTCACAGGCGGACCTGCGCGGCCGTCAACTCGTCGGCTTCCAGCTCAAGAACAATCTCGCCAACCCGGCCTGTGCTCAGAATGCACACCTCCAGACGGCTGTGTGCGAGCAGGCCATCGTGGACCCGCAGCGCATCATCCGCAACGTCGCTGGAAGCATCATCAGCGTCGCCGTCCGCGAGGGCCTCTGGCCGGCGCAGGCGGTCGTGCAGCGTCTCGGCACCATTGTCACGCAGCGTAGCACCGAGCTTGGTGCCGTGCACGGCGCGATCCGAACCCTCTCCTACATTGTTGACGATGCAGGCCAGCTGTTGGATGCCGCGGGCCTGACGAAACCGGTGCTCATGGCGGTGGTGCCTTTTCTCACTGCGACCACCTTCGGCACGACGGCACCCGACGCGGTAGAGATCCGCATGAAGGCGTTGGAGATCGTCTCGCTCATTCTCGAGCTGGCTGGCATGGACTTCGAGAGCAACACCTACAAGAGCCTGCAGGGCAGCGTGCGCATTGTGATTCAGGCCTGCTTCGAGAACCTGCAGACACCGCTGTCGCAGGCCGTCTCTACGCTCTGCATCCGCTGCATCGTCCTCTCCCTCACGTTCTACGCCGAGATCGACGACGCGCTTTTTGGGCAGATTGGCCAGCTCATGTACCAGGCGACGACCGCAGGCAACGGCGCGGCCCCTGCGAGCGCGGAGGAGGAGGCGCTGCGCATCGAGGCGACGGAGTTCTGGCGGGCCATCCTGCACTTCCCCCACTTCGCTGAGGTGGCGCAGCCGACGGTGGTCCAGATCATCCCGGTGCTCATCCGGGCGATGGTGTACTCGGATATGGAGATGGGCATGCTGGAGGCCTCCGCGGAGGACTGGCAGGTGCCGGACAAGGCGGATGCGATCCGGCCGCGGCACTACTCGGAGCACCGTAACACGAACACGAATGCGGCAAGCGGAGATGAAGGAGGCGACGGAGAAGATGACGACGACGACGATGATGGTGAGGTGGAGGAGTGGAATTTGCGTCGTGCCTCTGCCCTCACGCTGGACGACCTTAGCGAGTACTACGGCGACGCCATTTTAGAGACGGTGCTCGGCTGCATCGCCAGCATGATGCGGTCTCCCGACTGGCGGCAGCAGGAGGCGGCTGTGCTGGCTCTCGGTGCCTTTTGCGAGGGCTGCTATGATTCCTTGGCTCGTTATCTGCCCGACATCTGCCCGATGCTGCTGCAGCTGTTGGAGGCTGGCAACACCCACTTCCTTGTCGTGAGCATCACGCTCTGGACGAGCACCCGGCTTGGCGCCTTCTTTCTCGCCACGCCTCCGCTGCTGGAGCGGCTCATGAATTCTGTCCTGCGGAAGATGGAAAACCCGTCGAAGATGGTGCAGGGCGGTGCTGTGGAGGCGCTGATGGAGATTCTGTCCAAGGCGGACGAGGGGCAGATGGACGTGGCCGCCCCAGCCATTGTGCAGGCCGTCAGCACCTGCTTCGCTGCCTATCAGCTGAAGAACCGCGTCCTCCTCTTCGAGGCGGTGCAGAGCGTCTGCCAGAGCCTCGGCGGGGCCCTGCGCGGCAACGACGCGCTTATTTCGACTCTCGTGAACCCCCTGTCGCAGTTCTGGGCTCAGACACCCAACGACAATCCCTTGCTGTGGGGCCTCTTTGATTGCATGGCGAGCGTCTGCACGGCTGTTGGGCCGGCGATGCAGCCCATGGCGAGCGACATCTTCCACCGCGGCTTCTCACTGCTGCGCGAGCACGTGCAGCTGCGCATGACAGCGCTGCAGTCGGGCGACATCCCACCCGATGAGGAGTTCATCATCACGTCAGCCATTCTGCTGAGCGGCCTCTTTGACGCGATGGGGTCTGGCCTCGAGCCGCTGGTAGACCAGAGCAAACCCGACTTCATGCAGGTGCTGCTCTCCATGCTTGCCGACCCAACGCCGAGCATCAGACAGAACGGCTTCTCGCTTGTGAGCGACGTGGCTCGCACCTGCCCACGCCACCTGCAGCAGTGGCTGTACCAGTTCGCCGACGCCGCCGTGCAGAACGCGTCGCATGTGGATGAGTCGACCTACGGCGTCGTGAGCAACGTTGCGTGGACGGTGTGCAACCTGCTCGAGCACGAGGTGGATGGGGCGAACCTGCCCACCATGAAGTCCTCGCCGCAGATGCCGCAGCTCTTCGCCATCTTTGCAAAGCTGCTGGGCGGCACGAACGTGACGGCTGACATGCGCAACATGGCCGAGAACGTGGCGCTCTGCCTTGGTGTGATGCTGTACGTGGATGGTGATGTCGAGTCCAAGGCGCAGTGCAGCGTGCAGACTTTTGCCCCGGCCTTCTGCCGCTTTGTGCGCAACATCCGCGAGTCGTCGTCGCTGCTGGAGGCGGCGACGTGTGGCTTCTTGATGGCTGTGCAGCAGAACCCGTCCATTGTGCTCAACAACGTCTCTCTCTTCTGCGACCTCGCCTGCGCTGCGGGAGTGGAGAATGTGGACGCGAGTCGCATCATGCGCGACCTTCTCGGCGGGGCCGCGCGCGCCAACCCGGCGACGTGGCGGCAGGCGCTGTCGTCGAGCACGGTGCAGACCCGCAACAAGCTGTACCAGCTCTACGGGTTGCAGTAGTGTGGCGTGGTGATCGAATTTGAGTGGAAGAAGACGTTGTTGCAGTGGCTACGTTATGTGTTTCGCCACCGCGAACACTTGTTTTTTCGTTCTTTGCTGGGGGCAGACGGTGCACCGGCTGCAAAGGTGTTTCGCATCAGTGCAGACTCTTTTTTTGATAAGTTTGTGTGTTTGTGTGTGTCTGAAATTGTCCTGACTTTCTTCTTCCTTTCTCGTGTTTGGACTTCTTTTCTTTTATGTCTGTTGTTGTCTAGATCGGTAATTCATGAAGCCCGTACCATTACTGCGTTCCTTTCGCGTTTTTTTTTTGTCTTGTCCCTCTTCTAGGTAATCGATGTGTGTGTGTGTTTGTGTGTATGAGTGCGTTGAGATTGGGTGAAACTCTTGTCAGCACAGCTGTGTGTTGGGGTGTGTATGTGGCTTCACCGATCAGAAACTCACGACGTCGTGTTTGCTCTTTCGCAGTGTACTGTATGAGTTTTTTTTTTTCTGGGTTTCTATCTCTCTTCTTGCTAATGCGGGCGTAATGCAGAGCACTTGCCTTGTTGCACCTGTAACGGTAGCAACGAACCTAAATGAGGAGAAAGCAAGGGAATCAATGCAGCTCCTCCTCGCAGGGCGGAGGCTCATTAACGATGTGACGTGCTTGTCGGCGTGTGTGTGTAAAAGTGGCATAGACTTTGTACATGGCATGCTAAGGGATGTGAGCAGCATGATTGTAAAATACAGTATAAGAGCGCTCACCTAGTTGTGAGACGACCCAGTAAAAAAAGAAAGAAAAAATGCCTGGCATGCGCTGATTACTACTTAGTGACAATGTTGACGCATATTCCTATACGATAGTAAGCCATTTGCTCTTCTGATGTCATCTCTATCTCTCTCGTGTCATCTTGCCTTAATCCCTCACCCTCCGCCTTATCATTTCCGCTTCAATCTTACTTTATCTTTCCAGTCTTGTGCAGCATTTCTTTTAAAGTATCCTTCAATTTACTTTTCATCTCCGTTGCATCCATTCTAAGAAACACCGTTGTCGATACACACAAACACACACACACACATCAAAAAAATATATCAATAAGGCACACACACACATACACACGCAGAGATTCAACTGAAGCAGCGCCGTTCCTTCTTCACTACTTCACCTCCCAACTGTGTCTCTTTTTCTACTTTCTGAGCATTTTAGGTGTCACGTGCGTCACCGCGTTGCTCTGTGTTTTCTTCGCTGCTCCTTCTATACACATCTTTGTCGTGGCGTTTCTTTTTTCGCTGATCACTGCTGTTGCCTCTCTCTTTCTCCCTCAGTCGAAGGTAGTCACTTAAGCGGGCAGAAGGCAAAAAAGCTGCCCTTTCCACTCATTTTTTTTTGTGGCAGTTCTTATTCGCTCTCTTCACGCTTCTGCCTCGACACTTCTTTTTTTTTTTGTACTGTACTTTGCGGCCTTCTTTATCACGACAGACCCCTTGAAATTTCTCACTTATTTTAGCAGCACACGAAAAGAGGACGAGAACAGATTCATCATAAAAGCCACTAGCAAAAAAAGTGCCTTTTACCCGCTTGCTCTTCTATCCTCTTATTTTCTGTTTTAGAAATCACGAATCGGGTAACTTAGAAGAGAGGCCGCGAATACACGTTTAACCCCACTCTCCTTTATTCCCTATCTTTTTTTTTTTCTCATTTACGTTCACCATGGAGATCACAAACGCGAATGCGGCCGCGTTGCTGCCCTACATCACCGCCCAGCTCCGCGACTGCTCCTACGTTGCGATTGACCTGGAGTTCACCGGCATCGACCGCGACGGCACCGAGCCCGGGGCAGACACGCCAGCTGCTCTGGCGGACTCTCTCATGCGCAAGCCCGGTGACCTCTACCCCAACAAGCTTGAAGCTCTGAGGTCCTACAGCATCATCCAACTCGGTTTCTCTCTCTTCACGCGTCAAGCACCAGCTGCACCGTCGGCTAGTAGTGGTGCCAATGCATCAGCGGCTACGAGTGTTCCCCAGCCAACAGTAGCAGAGCTCGCGACGCACGTGAAGGAATTCGTCACGGACGCCACACGCGACAGCTACTACGTTCATTTTCTCCAGTCTGCGGTAAACACGTACGCGGCGACGGTCGCCAAGAGCGGATCGGCTGGTGGCGCAAGCGGGTGGACGGCGATGTTGACGCTCGTGGCATCGGAGGCGGCGCGTGTGGGTGAGTTGATGGTGACAACAGGAGGAGGCGCTGCAGCTGCTGCTCCAGCTGCAAGTACTGAAGCCGCTTATGCAACAGACAGCACGGTGGAGCTGCTGCGGCGCTACCACTTTCTCGAGGCACTGCATCGTGCGCTGGTGCGGAAAAGCCGCGAGGCGGAGCAGCTGCGCCGCGCAGCCTCTGAAATCGCAGCCACCAACACCACGCACACACCACCCCAGCCTTGCGGGTCGCAGCGCACGCCGCCGTCGCCCGCCTCGCCACCGCCTGCACAGGAGGCGTATCGCGTGCAGACCTTCACTGCCTACATGTTCCCCTGTGTGCAGGATGAAAACCACAGCGTCAGCCTGAACGTGGACACGGCGGAGTTTCTGGTGAAGAACAACATCGACCTCATGAAATGGGTGCGAGATGGTCTGCGCTTTAAGCCATTGAAGAGCGCCGCAGCTGCCCTCGCCGAGGACGCGGCACAACGCCTGCGAAGCATGGAGCAGCTCTCCCGCCCACACATGGCGCTTCCCCACTTTACCGAGCGCTTTAAGGCGAAGTTGGACGACCTGCTGCCTCTCTCACCTGCGGAGCTGCAGTTTGTGAAGTTTGTGCTCGACCTCGCCGAGGCACCACCGTCTGCCGCGACGTCGCACATTGTCCCGTTCTACATCGGTGCGACCCGCCCGCTCATCGAGTGCGCACGCGGTGAGTTGCCAGAGTCGAAGCTGCCGGAGTCGATCTATGTGAAGGATAAGGTCTACCGTGACGAGCTGAACGCGCTGGCAGCGATCGGCCTCGGCAAGGCGAACCGCCGGTACGTGCGCATGGCAAACGGCGGCGGTGGTGGCGGGAGCAGTGGCGGTGGAGGCTCTTCCTCCGCAGACGGTGCGCTGACCTCGTCGGTTGCCGCCCAAGGCTACGGGACGGCAGTGTTTGAGATGCTGCTCTACGCCACCGAGGTGCTGCAGAAGCCCCTTGTCTTGTACAACGGCTACACCGACCTCATGTTTCTCCTCCTCTCCCTCTACGGCCCGCAGGGGATGCCACCAACGCTGGACGGCTTTAAGGCCACCGTGCATCGTCACTTCCCCGCGGTTTACGATACGCGTGTGTTGGCCTGCGCGGGTCCGCTGCAGGAGCTCGGCAACTTCACCGGGAAGCTCTCCAGTGTGGTGGAGGAGATGACGCGTGTGAGCAACATCTCCTCGCAGGTAGCCTTCCAGTTTGATGCGCTGGCTGTTGGAGGTGAGGACCCGAGCTTAACGGCTGGTGTCCACAACCCGGGCTTTGACGCGATGCTCACCGGCAAGCTCTTCGCCTACGCCGCGTGCGGTGTCCGGCAGGGCGGCGGTGACCCCGAGGTCTACCTCAACTTCCTGGCGAACTACACCACCCTCCTTTCGATCAACCTGACGGAGAAAGAGGACGGTGTGCTGCAGGAGGAGCCGACGTCGGTGTACTTCTTGGCGGAGTCGGTGGGGCTGCGTGTCGATGCAATTCGCGAGGCGCTGAGGCGGAGCGGCTTGACGGCGCTGGTGATGTTCCGCGGCAGCGGGTACACGATTCAGCCCGTCGGAAAGGCCTGTCGGGAGCCGAACTACCTGAAGCGAGCGGAGGAGGAGCTGACGAAGCAGGCCCGCAGTCCGGTGACTCTGGTGCGCATCAGTATATAAGAGGCGGCGCCTATACAGATACGGTTTTGTGTTTTGTTTTTTCTCTGTTGGGCTCCAATGTAGGTTTGTTTTGCGTGTATCTGGCGTTTTCGGATATGCAATCAAAAACGATGGTAGAAAAGGTATCATCATTGCTATTAGAAAAAAAAAAGCAAAGAGGAGAAAAAGAGGGACTGCATAGTCTAGAGCAGAGTTGTCTTGCTTCTCAAACTCCGCGTTTTGCTTCTCTTCCGGGTCCGAAATGATCTCTTTCGCGCAAACGCAAGCAGAAAATCTGGGAGTGTTTATAAACAAAAAAAAAACTTTCTGTTACTGTTAAGACCACTCGAGTTATCGATTTTTCGTCTTCGTGAGCTGTCTTTCTCTCTAGAGCGCTCACAACACTCTTCTCACCTTCCAACTCTTCTCTCCACTCCTTTTTTTTCCTTTTTTCGCTGTTATTTTCTTTTTCCACTTCACTGGCTGTTTGAAAACGCTTTCTCATATTGCCCACCTGCACTCACTCAGGATTCACGTTTTCTTGCCCCTATCCCCCTTTTCCGTGGAGCTCGCCGCTATCGTTTTGTTGTTTGAGTTCACAGATTTTTCTTTTTCCCTCCTGTTGTTGTTATTGCTGTTGTGCTCTATCTCTCATTTTTTTCTCTTCTACCTTTTTTTTTTTCACCTATTCGCGAAACGTTTCACAATGGCAGCTCCAGCTAACAACTTGGCCTACCCCTTCCCCATCTCGATGAAGATGTACAGGGAGCAGCGGGAGCGCCTCGGCGCCGCCCTGCACCGCGCCTTCCCGGATGGCGGCCACGCTGCCGTTCTGCAGGCCGCCGCCGAAGTCCCCATCAACTCCACAGACTGCAACTACCTCTTCGTGCAGGAGAGCTACTACTACTACCTCTTCGGGTCGGAGATGCCGGACGCCTACGGGGCGGTGCTGCCGGACGGCAAGGGCATCGTCTTCATTCCCCGCCTTCCCGCCGAGTACGCGACGTGGATGGGACCGCTGCCGACGCCGGAGGGGGTGAAGGCGCACCTGGAGATGGACGCCGTGCACTACGTGGATGAGATGGAGGCCGTGCTGCAGGCGCACGGCGTGCACACGGCGGAGGTGATGGAGGGCAAGAACTCCGACAGCGGGCTGAGCGCGCTGCAGGCGAAGCTGCCGGAGGGCGGCGCGTTGACCCGCTCCACCAGCTTTCTCTTCAACGCCCTGACGGCGCAGCGCGGCTACAAGACGGCGCTGGAGGCCGAGGTGCTCCAGTACGTCTGCAAGGTCTCGAGCGACGCGCACATTAAGGTGATGCAGATTGCGAAGCCTGGCATGTCGCAGCATCAACTGGAGTCCACCTTTCTGCACGAGGTGTACTACAAGGGTGGCTGCCGCCGTGTGAGCTACACCTGCATCTGCGCCACGGGACACCACGGCGCCACGCTGCACTACCCGGACAACAACGCGCCGGTCGAGGACGGAACAATGGCGCTGCTGGATATGGGTGGCAACTACCGCGGCTACGCGGCCGACATCACCTGCAGCTTTCCGGTGAACGGCAAGTTCACGGAGGAGCAGAAGGTCATCTACAACGCGGTGCTGGACGCTCACGATAAGGTGATGCACGCGATGAAGCCTGGGGTGGAGTGGGTGGACATGCACCTGCTTGCAATCCGCACCACGTGCAGCCACCTCATCGCGGCGGGCATCCTCAAGGGCGACCTGGACGTGATGATGCAGAAGGAGATTATGCAGTACTTCCAGCCGCACGGCCTCGGCCACTTGATCGGCATGGACGTGCACGACGTCGGTGGGTACATGGAGGGCTGCCCGGAGCGGCCGACCAAGAAGGACTGCTGCCGTCTCCGCACGGCGCGGTCGGTGGAGGAGGGCCTGTACATGACAATCGAGCCCGGCTGCTACTTCAACGCGGCGCTGCTGGAGATGGCGAGGCAGAACCCCGACGTCGCGGAGCACCTGAACCAGGAGAAGATTAAGCAGTATGCCCGCTTCGGTGGTGTGCGCATTGAGAGCGATGTCCTTGTGACGAAGGATGGCGTGGTGAACTACACGGTGGTGCCCCGCACTGTCGAGGAGATTGAGAAGACGATGGCGGGTGCCGCCTTCTCGAAGGAGATCGAGGTGTACCACAACTAGGTGCCTGTAGCGCACTTTTTTGTGAACTGCGAATGCGCGCGTAGAGAGCTCTCTGGTGCGGGTGTGAGTGTGTATGCGTGGCGGAGTGCGCTGTGGTCTGGAGGCGTGGTAGTGCTCCACCACTGCAGCTGCTCTTTTATGTGTGCCATGCCACGGCGAGGAGACTTCGGCACAGGCGATCTGGCCTTCTTGTAAAAAAATCTCTTTCTTCTCTCCTTCTCCTCGGAAGTGTGTTGTATTTTTTTTTTATCGTGTGTGTGTTGTTCTCCCCTTGTCTTTGATAGCGATAAAAAAAGAAAAAAGTAACTCTTAAGATTTAAATTGTGCTTCCCTTTTTTTTCTCTCTTATTTTTTTTTTTACCTCAGCACGTTGAGCAGTGGCGCTTTCTTTGAGTGGCCTGCTAGCGAAGTGGGACGGCGCCGTTGTGTTGCGTGGTTTGTGGAGTGCAGTTTTCTTTCCTCTCCAGCCACGACAAGCGTTTGTGCTCAACACTGTAGCCGCACCGAGAAGGTTAATCAAGGCAGAGTCCCGAAATAGAACAATAAAACGAAAGTGAGTACAAAGGACACTCTCTCACACGCTAATCGAGGAATAGAGAGAACGTAGTGGCTGGGGTGTGGGTTGGGTTGCTTACTTCGCCATGTGCATGTTTCTTGGGCTCTTGAGTACTTCCAGGGAGATTCAGACGCATGGATGTTCGAAAAATGTTTCAACAGCTAGCGTGTTCAATATCTCAGTCTTTCGCAGTTCGATTTTGTTTTCCATTTCTCTCCTCCTTGTCCTGATTTTTCTGTGCTTGTTTGGTCCGTTGTAGCCGCGCTCTATCTGTGCGTGCCTCACCTCGAACGTTGGTACTTTATTCACTCCCCACGCGCCACTGTTGTCTCCTTTTGCTTCTCCTTCACGTGCAGATCAGATCATAATTTGCAGCACACAGTCACTTTCACTAAAAGGAAAAATAAAGATGAAGCCGCGGCAGGAGTCACGGGCACCGGCCAAGAACGTGCCACATGCGAGCAAGGCAAAAAACGCAAAAGTTGTTGCACCCGGCAACACTGTAAAGGCAACAGCGGCAGCAAAAACCTCTCAAAGCAGCAGTAGTGGAAAGGCCGACTTCGACGACGTTGCGGATCTGTTTAGCGCCATCAAGCAGACCAAGGCTCAGCAGAAAGGTATCGATGTCTCTGCTGCTGGTACGTCACGCACCGGGAAGCGCAACAGCGCTTCGACGTCGTCACCGTCTAGCAAGGGAAGCAGTGCTGGAGGTGCTTCTGCGTCTTCGTCAGCCGGCGCGAGTGCGACGGCCAAGCCGGTGCGCGATGGCCTCTACCACGCCCCACAAAAGTCCGTGCAGATGAGCGACAACGTCTTCTTCAGTGGCACGTGGCTGAAGGCGGATCAGGAGGCGCCTACTGAGGCTTCCATTGTGGCGGGTGGTGGGTCGACGGAGGCGTCGCAGGAGATGCTGCGGCAGGAGGGTGTGGACCGGATTGTGTCGATGGAGGAGCTGTCGAAGATGCTCTCGCGGAGCTCGCGGGCCGGCACGACGCCTAACTGCCCATTTGATTGTGATTGCTGCTTCTAAAAAGCGCGAAAAAGGAGAGGTGAACACACTGTTTGGTCGTCTGCAGCCGGCAGGGCAAAGAAGATAAAAAGATAAACAAAGCTTCTGTGTCCGCATCTGCTTGTCATTTGTCTGACCTCTCAGTGCCCCCCCCTTTTTTCTCTGTTGAATTAAATTGTTCGATTAAGTACTTTCTTTCTCTCTCTGAGTAACTCTCCTTAACACGGTGTCACGCCTACAGAAATAAATATCGTGCTCTCTAGTCGACGGCTAAGAGGTCGAAAAAACGAAGCATTGGCTGCGCCGGCTTTCTCCTTCGCTGCACAGGCCTGTAAATGTGTAGTGAGAGACGTGCGTGCGCGCGTGTGTGTAGATCTTTATGGCGCCTTGCAGCATCGTGTTGTTTGATGTCTCCTTCTTTTCTTTCTCTCTCTCTCCTTATTCCCCATCGCTTGATCTTATCTCTTTGTTGGTGACATCGAAACGGCGCTGTGCAAACCTGCATCGAACGCATTTGCATTACAAAAGAAAGGACAGAGTAGCCATTCTATCGCTTTGCTTGTGTTGCAGAGCAACGCACGCTGACGCCAGCTCCAGAGAAAGTCAACGGGAGCTGCTAAACGAACGATCAGCCTCTTCTGTCGGGGCGACACACACTGCTTCTTTCTCCTTTACCTGTCCTGTGATCCTTGAGAGTTTGCGGCATGCTATGCCGTCCTCGGCACACTCCCACTCCAATGCAGACTGCGCCACCGCCTCCCTCAGCTCCTCCTCCGAAGGCGTGCTGGAGGGTCTTCTCTGCACTCCGTCACGGCGCTCGCTAAAGTTCACCGCCGGTCCCCACGCCCGCCACTTCCTCGCCTTCGACACCGCCATCGCCAGAGAAGAGCGCGTGCTCTTCTTCATGGAGGTCTTCGCCTTCCGCCACCTGCTTGTTGAGACGGCCGTCGTGCCGGGCTTTGCCGCAGCGTCCTACACCCCAGAAGAGTTGCTGGAGGTGCGCGTGGTGACGGACCCGCGACATCCCGCTTACGGACAGGCGGGCCTCTACGCCAAGAGCGCCATCCCGCTCAACACCATCGTGACTTCCTATTCCGGCTTCATTGAAGTGTTTGCCACGTCGTGCAACTCCCGCACCTACACCATGGGCTTCGGCTCCATTGGCGACGACTACGCACTCGACGCGGAGTTCGTGGGCAATTACGGCCGCTACGCCAACGACCCGCGGGGTGTCGGCACGCTGCAGCCAAACCTGTCAGCGGAGAACCGCTTCAACAGCCGCGGGGAGTCCTTTACTGCGCTGGTGGCGCGCCGGCAGATCAGCGCAGGCGAGGAGATTCTGATGGCGTACGGCAAGGCGCACGGGCTGAGCGCGACGCCGTGGACAACGATGCAGGGGGAGCCGATTATGCGGACGCGAGTGGGTGGCGTGGTGCCTTTTCCGACCTTTCGCACTCAGGAAGCGCCACCGTTGCCAGATGAGGCACGCAGTGCTGACGGTGAAGCGAAGAAGGGCGTCGTGCCTTTGGCAGCGGAGAACGAAACCGCTGTTGCATCTGACGTAGACGAGAGCACGTCGACGAGTGCCACAGCTACCGCGTCGGACCAGCCTTCTTCCCCAGCACACAGCCGCCGACCCCTGCAGAGCATCGCAAACGATCTCGTCTGGGAGTGCACGCAGTGTGGGATGTGGACCCTGTGCGAGTCCTCCATCGCCGAGACACCGCTGCCGTGCAGCGCCTGTGGTACCCCGAAGCTCAGCGGGGCACGGCTGGTGAGCCTGCTGAGCAGCCCAGCCATCACGCAAGACAAGTTGCTGGCGGAGGCTGGGCTGGACGCATCAGAGGCTCAACCCTCACCGCCGTCGCCCTCCACCTTTTCCTCCTCTGCTTTCAGCTCGCAACAGGCGGACTGGCCAATGAACGTGCCCTTCCTACCCTGGCAGGTGTGGGACGCCGCCGTGCCGCTCAGCGTCCTCTCCCGCCACTCCCGCTTCGAAACACAACGGCACCTCTGCCTCTACACGGTAGACACAGGGCTGGGCGGTGAGGAGGCAGGACGGCGACGTGGCCGGCGTGTTGCTGCAGCTGCTGGTGCTGTGGATCACGGCGACAACAGTGCGAGTAGACGTGTTCGGCAGAAGGCAGAGGTGGCACACGAGGCGCCTCAGTCGGACTCTGATGACTCGCGAGGAGACGAAGTGGAGGGCAACGAGGAGGACGAGAAGGAGCGCAGCATGTCATCGCATGCACTGTTGCCGCCAGCTGATGGTGAAGCGAGCGGCAGCGGCGGACGCCAGCAGTCAAAGCGAGGCGATCTCTGGCAGCGGCAGGGTGACTTGGACCCGGAGGACCTAGCCCGTCTGCACAACGGTGTCTCCGCAGCTCCACCGCTCTCCCCTGCCTCGTCGTTGTCTGTGCCGCTGAACGCGGCGCATGCTGCTGGCCTGCGCGCACTCTTCGCTCTCTCGCCGCGACAGCAGGATGCCACCGGACATGAGGAGGCTGCGAGTGCAGATGGTCAACGTCGCGGCAGTGGTGGTAATGGTGGTGCAGGTGCGCTGCTTGCTGAATCCCCCCTCACACGGTTGATGGCGTCTTCTACCCAAGAAGTGGATCGTCTCTTAGTCCTGCGGCGACGCAGTGCGTTCTCTCACTGTGGCTCCGACTCCCGCGTGCATTCCTCACCGGTGTCAGCGCAGGTGGCGGATGTGCGGCGTCGTCTGCAGTGCATGACCCGTCGCCTCTTCACCGGCAAAGCTTTCCAGCCGGGAGACGTTGTGAGTTTTATCGGCGGTTTGGTGCGGCAGCGCGATGACACGCGGTGCCGGGTGTCGGACTCGTGTCTGGAAATACCACTCCGCTTCTTCTTGCCTCCGCGGCTGCGCCAGCAGTGCGGCGTGGCACCGTCACTTTGTTCTGCTGAGATGGACAGTGAGGCAGCCTCCTTGTACAACTTTTGCCAGCACATGGACGGCATGTCGCTCGTCGTGACGAACGAGTTCATGTACTGTCCCTGCGTCGTTTATGAAGAGGCAGAGAAGGATGAAGGCGAGGGTAGTGGTGATGCGCCAGCACTGCCGCAGCGGCACGGCGGCCCGTCGCACTCTGCCGATGAGGTGGAGAGTGCCTTGTCGTCTTGCAATGTGGCGCTGGTCTTGACGCTCGATGCACTGGGTTGCCCCTTCGCTTGTGCGGTGGCGACGAAGCCCATTGGCGCCTTCGAGCCCCTATTGGCACGCGCGCAGTGAGAAGCATGACAATAGGACTCATCTTTGCCGAGCAATTTGCTTGGACACGTATGGCTTACGAAGCGAGCGGGGCACCTTGCTGCCCTCGCCTTCTACTTTTTCCCGACATCTCTGCCCATGCAATTCCCTACGTCGGTTAGATCTGCGCTGCTTACAAATGGGTCCAGTACCGCTGCGACGAGTGACGGCTTTGTCCGTCGCTGCGCCACACTGGGCTCCCGAAGAGAACCAAGAGCGAAACAATTAAAAAATGTAAATCAAGTGAAGATAAGGGATTATTAAGGTCTTGTTCAGTTTACAATGAGCTACGCATCCACCGAGACACCGCTCTTCGATCCCCATCTTCACCTTCGGGGTGGTGAAATAAGCCTTGTTCACGCTGTGCTGCGTCGTCTCGCTTCTCAGTGAGCGCATCTCACGCGTGATTTTTGTTTGTTGTGTATGAACTCCGCCTGCACACAGCCTCACGAGCTTCATGATTTGCGTCAACGAACAAGACGAAGATCAAGGACAACGCGATGCATGCCTTATTTTCTCGATGCTCAATTGACCTCCTCTCTCTTTCTCTCTCTCTTTTTTTCTATTGTCGCAAATCTTTCTCGTGGTTCTCTTCTTTTCTCTCAACATGATGACTGCGTTCCACTCGACACAACATTCACACCGACCAATGCCTGCAACCTAATCTTTCTGTACATTTCACAGTGGTTTTACTTTGTTGTCTGTGTAGCACAGCGCGTCAGTGAAGCTCAAACTGGAAAGAAAAAAAAAAGAGGAGCGAAAAAAAAAACTCTCTCTCAAGCCCCGCTCTTTCTTTCTCCTTGATCCTCTGCTTTGATCTCTCTTCTTCTTTTCCATTTGTTTCTTTCTCTGTTCTGTTTTTCTGAGTGGGTCTAGGAGTCACGCCTCGACAACTCTCTTTTTTTCTTTGTTAAGCTGCACGTTATTATTTTTCTCCTCTTCTGTTTACTTCGCTCTCTTGTTTTATAGTCCGCCATCTTTTGCGTTTTTCTCTGTGTGTCGTCGTACGTGTGTATGTGCTTATTTTTGTATGTAGGCTGATTGTTGTTTGTCAGCGATCTAAACGCACGCACGCAGAAGCACACGTTTGCTTAGCTGAGCTTTGCCGTTGCTGAGTCAGACACCCGCGCACAAACACGCACACACACACACACGCACAAAGCAAAAGCTAGTGTTGGAGTACTAGCATGGCGTACCCCTCGAGCACATCCCCTGCCACCTCGTCTCCTGCACCCGCCGCCAACGGAGGGACTGCTGCCTCGCCAAACCAAAGCAACCCTACCACCATGTCGGCCACCGAGACGTCCACATCGAGTAAGTCAGCGGCTGTCACAGCGCGTCCTGGAAGCACCAGCGACCCCGCCTCGCACACCGCCACCGCTGCTGCTGCATCTTCTTCTAATGGTTCGCGTCGGCGATCTGCCGGAGCACACGCCGAGGGCAAGTCCGGCGCGTCTGGCAAGAACAACAGCGCCGCATCAGCAGCCGAAAGTGGCGGTGACGTCGTGCGCATGACGGCCGTGCAAAACGTGAACGGAAGCACTACCAGCAACGGCATCAGCAGCAGCGGTGCAGCCGAGGCCGGGGCTGCCGCTACTGCGGGCGGTGGACGTGCATCGCCCGACCACCGCAGCGGGAGTGGCTCGGCATCTGCGAGTGCTACAGGTGATGGCAACGCGGGGCAGAACAACACATCCGCTTCGGCCGCGAATGGGCGTGCTGGGCCGATGCCCTACCCCGCCCCCTCCGTCGGCCTCCCCGCCCCTTCTGCCGTTGCCATGACGCTGCTGAACTTGGAGGTGAAGGTGCTCACGCAGGCTTTGGGTGCCGAGAACCAGTGGGTGGAGCAGGGCGACGGCCGCGTCTCGTTTTGCGACTTCACGATCCGTGTCACGGCGCCGTCAAGCGGCAAGGACGAGAGCCTGAAGGAAAAGGCGTCGAATGGGCGTTCTGCCGGTGCGCAGGACGGCTCAGGAGGCTCCAACGCTGCGGGCAAGTCCTCCGCGCTGGACACCACGGTTTCTGACCTCGACGAGGACGACGAGGACGAGGTGGTCATCTTGGAGGACACCATCAGCAACGACACCCCGTTTGTGGGCGAGAACTGCTGCATCGTGTGGAACAGCTTCGAGAAGCAGCTCTCGCTCTGCCTCATGTACGCTTCGGAGGAGGGCTACTCAGCCTCGTGGAGTGCGCTGGTCGCCCTGCAGGACAAGAGCTACCCGCCGTTTCGGTACGACTTGCTGGAGCGCTGCCGGCCCCTCAGCGAGCGTACTGGTGCCTCGAGCTCCGCCGTCACGGGCTCTGTTCCTGGTGACAGCGAATCGTCCGTCGCGGCGCCAGCGGCGGGGAGCTCCACCGAGAAGATCGACGAGACGGTCCTCCCGTACGCGTACTTTATTCACGACCGCCACAGCCCGCCGCTCGGCTTCATCGAGTAGCACGCCCTCTCCCTCTCCATCATGGAGCACCACCACGCCTCGAACCCGGCCCTCTACGCCAACAAGGACACCGTCGTTGCGATGCTCAGCGTGGCCAACGCCGACCTGCTGGATCACCTCATCACCGACCAGGTCTTCCCGCTGCTGCTGAGCGGGCTGCGATGCGGTGCGGAGTCGGCGGAGTGGGTGGTGCCGGCGCAGCTGCGCGACCTCCACGTCCCACCAGACGTCACCGCCGCCATCGCGAAGGACCGCCGCATCACCTTCCTGCAGGAGTCGGTGCTGTCGACGTGCTGCGCCGGTGAGACGAGGACGGACCTCATGACCAAGTACTCTGCCCTGAGCCGGCGCATCCGCAACGACATTGTGTGCGGCCTGCTCACCTGCGATGCCCTCTTCGCTGAGGCGAGCGAGGCCCTGCGCATTGCCCCGCCAGTCTTGGCGAACAACACCAACAGCAGCAACGCGCCGCTCTCCAACCCAGCGTCCGCCGCAACCGGCGCGATGGTGCGCAGCCGCATTGGCTCGATGGACTCGTCGTCCAACACGTCGAGCGTCTCCCTCAGCAGTGGCTTCTCGCCCATCGCGACCCCGCTCACCACGGAAACGATGACGCAGGCACAAAGGGCCGAGCAGCAGGTGCTGGCCCACCTCCGCTTCTTCCGCGAGCTCGTCACCCTTAGCATCTCTGAGCTCGGCCGCGAAATGGTGGGCCCCATCGTTGGAAAGGTCTACCAGTGCGGCCTGCTCTACTCCCTCTCGCTCGTCGCGGAACGCTTCGCCATGCCGTCGAACGTCGCCGCCGTCTTTGTGAAGCGGCTGACCGACTCCACGCCGAATACGCTCAACCCCAACCGCAGAGCCAACACGGCGGCCCCGATGTCAAGCGCAGGCGGCCACAATAGCACCAACAGCGCAGGCAGCGGGGCGAACTACTACTCCGCGGCGGTGGAGCAGGAGCTGGCGGCGGTGCTCGACGTGACGCTTGTCCGCATCAACGAGCGTCAGGAGGAGCAGCTCATGAACGACCACGTCCGCAGCCCGATCCTCGCTGACCCTCTCAAATACAATGGGCTGGTCACCTTTATGGTGCGCCAGCTCATCACGAACGGCGTCTCCTCGAGCTGGCAGTCCAGCGGCGCGGTGAGCGGCAGTGCTGGGTCGACGAACCGTGTGGCAGGCAGTGGGATGCTGCCGCAGCCGAAGCGCATCATGCGGGACAACATGTCCGCATCAAATCCCTTTGCGCTCTTCCACGTCCTAGGCCTGCACGACGACGAGGGCTCCGCTGCCTCCGAGCGCGTACTCGATGCGGAGAGCACAAGCGTGCGGAACCAGTTCCACAGCTTCATCATCACCAAGTACCTTGCCCACGCCACACGCGGCATCATGCCACCCGTGCCGCTGCCTCCGTCGCTCGGCGGGGTGGCTGCACGCAACGCACCGATCGTGCGCTTCGACAACGCGGCGGCGGCGCAGAACGGCAGTGCTCGCGTCGCCCACCACGACGGCGGCGAGGCGAGCACGAGCGCGTCGCTCATCGGTATCCCCAACACCGGCGTCGGCGTCGGCGCCACGAGCGGCGGTGGTGGCGGCGGCACGTTGAACGGCGGGGGTGTGAACGGCGGCAGAGGCGGCGCGTCGTCTTCGCCGGTGCTGCCGCTGCCACAGGGCGTTACCCCCGCGCTGATCCGCGTGCTGGAGTACTTGGTTGCCCTTGCCAGCCGTGCCAACCGCGAGCTGGTGCTCAAGACCGTCTTCCACCCCAAGTCCCACATCTTGCACTTCATCGAAGGCGCCTGCGACACGCTGTGCAACGCGGACGGGATGGGTGGCCGCTGCCAGGTCGGCCTCGACGTCCTTTGCGGGTGCGTGCGTTTTCTGAAGGTCGTGATCGCGCAGATGGCGCTCCCGTCGGCCGAGCAGGATGACAACCCGCTGCCGTCCTACACCAACGCGCCGGAGCCGCTGTCGTCGGGGCAGATCACGGCGATCTGCCGACAGCTGACGGTGGAGCGAGACACCTTCGGGTACCTGCTGAAGGCGTACAACAAGCTGGGTGGGGTGCGGCGCAACACCGTTTTCCACTCGAGTCTGCTCGCCGTGCTCGACATCATCGGCAAGTGCCCGTCGAAGGAGCCGGAGGACAAGGCGGCGAACAACCTGCGCGACGTGCGGGACTACCTCTTCTACCGCCACCTCACCCGCCTGCCCGAGGTCTTCGCGCGCCGCTTCCGTGAGGAGCTGCTGGACGAGGTCGGCGTCCGCCTTGGCCGCGAGGCGTCGCGCTCGCCAAACGACAGCGTTTCAGTGCTGAGCAGCACAACGGGTAGTGAGCTCCTCCGCTCCTCGAGCAAGCTGCGCTTCGTGAACGAGGTGGAGGCCGTCGCTGGCGGTGTCGATGGCACTGTTGTGCCCGGCACGGTGATGAACCCGGCCATTATGGCGAACATGGCGAACGTGGAGGAGAAGCAGCGAAAGCGCAACGCGCGGACGAGCTTGGATCAGTGGACAGCTACAGCCTCACACGTCATGTCCACGCCGTCGCAGGTGCTCGTCGCAACGCCGCTGACGTTGGCGGATGAGAGCCCTGTCCGCAGCGCCGCTGCCACCTCGCCCCCACCTCCCGCAGCGGCGTCCCGCGCGAGTCCGCCGATGACGATAAGCATTACGCGGCCCGCCGGCACGAGCGTCAGCAGCCCGCACGTAGCGCCTCTTGACGGAGGCAAGGCGACCGCGGCGGCAGCTCGTGCCTCATCAGCATCCGTGTCCACGTCGAACGGAGACGCGAGGGCCGCGGTGCCTGCAGAAGCGGTGAACGGCGGGGAGAAGTCGGACAGCGCGCAGACGAGCGCCGCTGCGGAGAGCGGTGCCAGCGCCACCTCCTCCGCTTCATCGTCGGCGAACACGAGCGTCAACGCGGGCAGCGCGGCCAACGGTGGCGCGGTGCTGAAGCCCACTGCGCCGAAGAACGAGAAGCCACCGGGGCGGCCACGCAACTTCTCCAGCGTCATTGAGACGACCGCAAAGAGTGGAGACGGCGCTGGGGGCAAGAGCCGCAGCATGCCGAACGTCACCACCGGTGCGCTGACACCACCGTCTTCGCCGGAGGAGGCGCGGCTGTCCAAGTCGGGCTCCATCACCGCCACGGCACCGCTGGCTCGGTCGAACAGCTCGGGTGAGAGCGGCGTCACGGCAGCCATCAACGGCTCGCCGTCGTCGCCGATGGACAACGTGGTGCTGCCGAAGATCAAGAAGCGCGCCTCGGCGTCAGGGAAGCGTGCGTGAGGACGCGTCGCACACAGTAAACATTGTCCTCTTCTCCCTGCGATTGTTTGCCTTCTTCCGGAAGGTGTGGAAGAGCCGCTGGTTTGCATTCCCTTTTCTCCAAAAGTGGCCCCTCTTCTCATATCTGGAAAAAAAGTACTTTTTATGCGTTTGTTGGTGGAAGCTTGGTAGCGTAGATGACTTTACTGAGCATACGTGCTGTGTTTACTCTTCCTCTTCTTTCTTATTTCGTTTTCGTCATTTCCCCTCTCCACTTGTTTTTTTATTTATTGTTTGTACATAGCTCATCGTTATACCTTACTGGTAAGTTGCTTTTCTTTTTTTCTGGTGTGTGCACTGGTTAAAAGCGATGCTGGACTCAGTGGCCCGTTGTTTTTTTTTTCCTTCGACATGCTGGTGCAAACGGAGAGGTGATTTGATTGCGCATTTTAGAAACTACCCAATGTGGTTGATGGTGCGCAGTCTCTGCTTGTTTTTCCTTTTTCTGTGTTTGGCGATCTGATCAAGTACGTCGCTCTGCACGAGCCTCTCCTACCGGCTTACGCGCTAGACTTGCCGTTCATGTGTTCTATTAAATAAACAACATGAGGGCAAAGCTGTGCTTTGTAGTTTTCTTTTTGCCGCTTAAGAAGAAATATTTGGAGTTTTTGTTGGAGCTGGAAGATGTGGCGCTTCGTAGAGTGCGCTGTGCTGCAGGCGCATCTTCTCTTGAGCGCGAAGGAAAAGGAAGGAGAAGAGTATTCTTATTTGTTTTACTTGCGGAGTTCTCATTGTTTATTGGTTGTGTAGTGAAGACGCTGTCAGTAGTGAGTGTCGATTTTTGAGTTTACAGGTGTGCTGCGCAGCTCGTTGCTCCTTTGGCAACGACAGGCTCACAGGCAACTTTTTTCCTTTCTTTTCGAATTGATTTCTACTACAATATATCTGATCTACAGCGGGGTCGTCCGCGCGACGACCACATAAATAGAACCCGACTCATGATGTAGAGCTAGTTCACTCAGCTACTTTTTTTTTCCTTCTCATATATATTTTAAGTTTAAATGTAGAGCAGGGAAGCCGCCGTGATTCTCTGCAAGGAAAGGTGCGGATGCGTCGGGCACGTTTGCCTCTCCATAGCTCTCTCTCTCTCTGCTTTTGATGTAAAGAGAAGAGGGAGAGAACACGGAATGAAGCGTTTGTGCAAACGATGACCTTTTCACTTACACGAGAGAACCGGGTGTTTTTTGTGCCACTTTAGGTCCTGCTTGTGTGTGTGCGAGTATTTGTGTGTGTCGTCAGTCTTTTTTTTTTTCGTTTTTGCTAGTTGTTTGCGTTTTCGCGGTAGGTCTGTTACCAGTTTGGGTTTTTTTCTTTTGTGGCGTTTTTTGACCGCTATCTCATTGATTCTCTTCTGGGTTCTCTTTTCCAACTTTTTTTTGTTGTTATTGATGCAATTTTTTTTTTTTTTGACTGGTCTTTTGTTCTCAATTGTCCTTTTTACTATCTCGCGGGCATTTTTCCCCCTTTTTTGGACTCATTGCTGAATACAAAGGATGCGCTTGCTACAGCTCTTTTTTCTTTCAGATAACCGCAACCGTTCTTTTTTTTTTCTCTTTCAAGAAGAAAAAAAAAATTGATATCTATTCGTTTCCCGCCGATGTTATCCTACTTGTACGCCTGGACAAGCATTTGACCTGATGCGCCTCATGATCTTGTATAATTTACTGTTGCTGTTGTTGTTGTCTGGGCGGCACTTGCCTTATTTTCTCCCAACCCACAATCCTTTTGGCTCGCTTCATCTTTCTTTGTTTATTAGTATTATCTTCTTGTTGTCGTTGTTCTGTGTGTCTGCGAGTCCTAATCGCACAGCTTTTTTTTTTCTGTGTTTGTCTCGGTTGCGTTTGCTTGGCGGCTAGCTTTTCCGTATTCTGGACACTCTTTCCATGGTGGTTGCGTGCTTACTTGATCCCTTCTCCTTTCCGCGACGCATTATTTTTTTTCGCTTCAGCATCTCTCCATGTTTTTTTTTTCCTTTTCTCTCTTTTTTATTGTTTCACTACATCAGCTGCTGATCAAATGTGCATGCTCTCCAGAATTGTTTTCTTTCCATGTAATCTCCCATCGATACTCCACAGTGTGTGCTACTGATCCGTCTCATTTTTGTTACCCCTTCTTCTTTTCTCTCTTTTCGACAGCCACCATCGTTTTCAGAGTTGTGATCTCTCTCACACTCACTCTTTGCTGTATTTTCTTATTTTGAGCTCGATCATCGTGCCGATAGGGTGAGGAAGAAGAAAAGGCAAGCAAGGGAAATATAGGAACGAGACGAGCAGTTTGGTGTGTGCTTGTGTGTGTGTGTGGTTGCTTTGGTCGATAGTTGCTAAAGTAGCTCTATCTCTGCCCACCTGACTGCTTGTTATGGAAAGTTAGGATGCAAGTTGGCACGTTGGCGTTGAAGTTCGAAACCTCAACCCCTTGGCGCCAGCGAGGCAAGTCCCATACGAATCGGCACTCCTCCTTACCTTTGTGGGTTTTTGCTTTTCGCTGACTAATTTTAAAACGACGTGAGAGGGATTAAGAGTTGTCTTCTCCACGCTCGTTGGTTATGCTAGCACACAACCATCAGACACTTTTTAATGCAAGCGTTCACAGTCCATCGTGCTAAAGTGAATAATTTTTGAATGCCCTATCACAACTGTCGCTCTCTTTCTCTCCCGTCTGTTTTACGAGTACTCTCCTGTCTACGCTGCTTCGACTGTAAAGGAAAATTAGAGAAAAGGAATAGGAGCTTAACTCGCGCACTACCAATTTTCTCCGTAATTCACTGGTAGCGCGCACAAAGAAAAAGTAGTTTGAGAGCGGCTTCTCTTTTTTTTTGTTTCTTGCAACTATATCACCTGCACTAATTCTCAACAGTGTACGCGTCTGACACAATGCAGCAAGCTTCACGGCGACGCAGCTCCCTGCAAGAGGATGCCGCAGAGGCACCACCGCAGCTCCCTCTCACGGATGGCCGCCACTTTGCCTGCCGCCGCTGCCGCCGCATCCTCTCCGAGACACAGTGGTACGCCACAGGCTGTGTGGAGTGCAGCTCAACGATGGGCGTGCCAGACCGCGACAGCCTCCTCGACTTTGCCACGCCGCACTTCCACAACTTTATCGGTCTGATTGCACCCGGGCAGTCGTGGGTAGCGCGTTTGATCATGAAGAGCCGTGCACCAACCAACGGCGTGTTTGCCGAGAAGCTGTCAGACGATGAGGTCGAGGAAGAGGAGGAGGAAGAGAGGGACGATGTGTTGGCTGCGCGCGACGTCGAGGACCACTACGACGATGACGACGACGTTGAAAACGGCGAGAAGGATGCTGATGTTGTGGGGGTGGCCGAGACTCCGGCTGCTGCTGCAGCGGCTGGTGGTGTTGCGCCATCTCACGATGATGATGATGGGGACGACGACGACCTCGAGGGTATACTGCCGGCCCCGAAGGCGCCTTCTTCGTCTGATATGGCTGCGGCGGAGGCGGCGAAGCAACCTGCAGAGTCCGCGGTGACTGCGGAGGACAATGCCATGGCGCCTGCGGATGAGGCAAGAGAGTTGAAGCGCGTGAAGCTGGAGGTGGACCACAATGCAATGCGCGGCGACGGCAGTGCCTAAAAAAAAAAAAGATGCGTGACTTTTGGTGATTGTGTTGATACATGAATGGTGAGGCCGCGCATCGAGCTCGCACTACAAACGACCGGTTATTATTTCTCTTTCTCTCGACTGGGTCTTCGTGGTGCTTCCTTTCTTCTCTTGTTTTCTCTCATCACTCCTCGCTCTCCTTGCATTGCGTTGTGGGGAGACTCAATCGAGTGTGTTGCGTTAGTTGACCAGGTCGGTGCTGTGCCACCATGGATTTTTTTTTTCTGCGTATCCGACAAATAGACTTGTCAGCACTCCAGCAAAGAAAGGTGTCATTCAGTGTGCCTACTTTTTGATGTATGTTTCTCTTGTGAAGTGCAGCGACGCTGTCTTGTCTGGGACTTGTGGAAAACGTCGCTGAGACCGTGCAACACACAGCAGTGGAGCTGTAATCAAAGACGAGGGAAAAGACTCTTTTCCTTTTTTCATGTGTGTGTGATCTTTGTCTGACACGATAATAGCCTGCACTGTGTACGCGAGTGCCAATGCTCAAGTATCTGACAAAGCAAGAAGCAAAAGACGCTAATGCATTACTTTCTACCTCTCCTTCTCTCTTCTTTTTCACACTCGTTGTCTTCGACGTGATGTTGTCTCTGGGTTTACTACCCTCTAGCTTTTAAGTTGTTAAGCTGTGTAGCCGCTTCCAGAAAAGAGAGTGAAAAAGTTGTGGCGTCTCATCGGTAGACCAGATAAATTGCAGAGCACATACACTCAGAGACCCATACGCACGAACGCACTCGTGCACCTGCACGTCCACATCGCAACAACAACAAGAACAACAACAATCCAGTAAAGTTGTACGACCGGAGGATATGCGGGCATCTGTGCAGCCTTATACGGTGTCCGCTGCGGCCACATGGCCGGCTGCCGGCGCAGAGGCTGAAACGCCTGCTGTCACTACAGCAGCGACCGTTGCCGTTCCTCTCCCCTCCTCTCTCCACACACCAGCAGCCGCGTCCGACGCCGCACGCGAGTTCGAGGCATGCTGCCGCGCGCTCAGCCACAAAGCCAACACCGCCCTGCTGGAACAACTTCCCTTGCTCCAGCACGGTGCGGTGGTCGATCTCGGCCGCAACTACATCGGCGCTGTCGGCTTGCAGGCCATCGCCGTCGTGCTGCCGCACAATCCGAACTTCACCGAGCTGCGTGCGCCACGCAATGGCATCACGAACGACGCGGTCATCATCTTCTGTCGTGCGATGCGGGGCCATCCTCGTCTCGCCGTCTTGGACCTCTCCGACAACGCGGACATCTCGCTTGTTTCCGGACTTGCGCTGCTTTCGCTGGCGCAGCAGATGCCGTCGCTGCAGAAGGTGCGGCTGGACGGGACGCATGTACCGGAGGCGGTGCTGAACAAGCTGAACCGCGCGCTGGAGCGGAACGCGGCGCGCGGCTCGCAAGGGGTGAATGCAGCGTCGCCGAACGCGCCTGCCAAGCGACCGATGTCTACCCGCCTGGCGGTGGCTGCTGCACCGGGAACGGTGTCCAAGGCGGCGGCGGGGTCTGCAGAGCAAGCGGAGGCGGTGCTGCTGTCTTCGCTGGAGGCACGTGTGTGCAGCGCCGTCAAGGACGGCTATCAGTTGCCACCTGCTGTCCCGTCGACCGGGTGGCGTGTGCTGGAGGTGCCCATCCTTGCTCCTCCCTTTCTCTTCGACACCGAGATTGACCTTCTCTGCCGTGATGTCTTTCCCCGCCTGAACGATGAATTCGCAGCGCACCGTCTCATTCTCTGCCCTGTCGTGGTGGTGGGCGGGACTACACGCACAACCACCGAGAGCGATGGGACCTCGTTGCTGAGCTCCGCTCTGCTTCCGCCACGAGGAGGAGCCGAAGGACGTCGGCTGCTCGCAGCAGCCCCACAGCCGCCGCAGCCGCCGCAGCGCACAATTGGGTCCTACAACCGTGAGCTGCACTTCTCTCCCGTTTGCGACGTCACGGCGGCCGTCGTGCGAGGTCGCTTCGCCGCCATCGAGCTGATTGGTGACCGCCCCGGTGACTACGCGCAGGTGTCGGCGGCAGCAATGCTGGACCTGCAGCAGGGCAGCCACACAGCCCAGCAGCGCGAGGAGAGGAGAGAGAGCGATGACACAAGCGGCACACACCAGCAGCGGGCTGGTCTGGAGGCGCTGCAGCCCATCTTGTACGAGGCCCACGAGACGGCGGTGCGCCACGCGCAGTGGCTTCTCATCGCAACGCGCCGTGAGACGCGTGCACTGCAGGTACCGGCTGCCTTCGCACCGCTGCTGACGGCGGACCCGAGCATCGCCCACCCCGACCGCCACCGCAGCGTCGTGCGAGACATCGTCTACGACGACGCGTTGAGTACCGCCGCCGGTGCGACCCGCCCAGGCGTGAATGCGAAGGCGCACACCGTCGCGCCATCCCACACGGACAACTTTGCGATTGCACGCACCCTCGAGTGGGACTACGCCACGGAAGAGCACCAGTGGAAGCGGCACCAGGCATGGCGGCGCCACGTCGTGGCTACCGCACCTGTGGCGGAGCTGGTGGTGGCGCAGTACACGGCCGCGTTTGAGTGCACAGACGCACACGGGGCGGTCCGTTTCACAAAGCTGGAGGCGTTTGTGGCTGCGATGTACAACCGCCTGCGTACGGTGGTGCGTGCCTGCCTCCGCGCAAAGTATCATGATGGCTCCTCTGGCGAGAACAATGACGGCGCTTTCACTGCGGTGGGCACCGAGAGTGGCGCTGCTGCCGGCACGACCGCGCTCTCGGTGCAGCGCCTCTTCCGCCGCATCGCAACGCAGCAGCTGTGGAACACAGCCTTTCTGCAGTCCGTCTCGACGCTCAGCAGCGGGGCCACCAAGAAGAACGTGATCAACCGCATCATCCTCTACGCCGCCAACCCACCGAGCCGCAACTCGCTGCTGGTGCACAGCCACGACGTGACGGGGCTGGTGATGCTTATGGCGCGTGCGGCGAGCCGTTTGCAGAGTCTACAGCACGCCTACACACTGGCCACCTACTCGTCTCGCTCCTCTGTCCTGCTTGAGGAGCCCGATGATGTACGCAGCTTCGTGGTGCGGATCGTGTCGCAGCTGACAACGGATGCAGCGGTGCTGCGCTACGTGCACGCCGAGGTCGACACCGATCGTCTCTGCGCCTTCTTTTTGCAGCTCCTCTCCGGCGTCGTGAAGGGGCCGACATCGCGCATCCCCGCTGGAAAGACAGCAGCGTCGTCTGGTGGTTGTGGCGCACTCTCAGGTGCGGCGGCCGCACTCGCTGCTGCGGGGCTGCCGGACTACGTAGCCCGCTACACACTGGGTGGGCTGCTGACTTCTGCCGAGAACGCAGACGGCGTGGAAACAGGCAGCGCCGCAGGTGCGACGTCAAAGCCAGTGCCGAACGGTGCGTCACCGCACGCCTTCGTGGTGCTGGTGGACGGCATCGATCAGCTGCAGCCACCGGTGCGTCCATGCGGCGCGCTCGTCTACGCGAAGAGCAGCGGCAACACCACCAGCAGTGGCGCTGCCAGCGGTGGTGCGGCGGGTGTCGCCGGCAACCGCGCTGAGCCGGCCAGCTGGTCAGATGAAAGTGCGGCGGCGACGGCAGCGTCTTCGCAGGCACGCTCTACGGCAAATGCGAACAACAACTTGCTGGACTCGCTTTTGCCGCGTGCCGTGGCACGCAATGTGCGCCTGATCGCGAGCTGCGCGTCCGACTCGCGTGCCTTTGCCGCGTTGCGTCACCTTGGCCGCGATAGCGTGGAGACGCTGAGCCTCGGCCCGGTGTCGGCCAACGAGGTGGAGCAGTACCTAGCCCCCGCCGTCCTCTCTCGTCTCGGTCTCACCTTTTCCGAGGACGACTTCGAGTGCGCGCGTGGGAAGAAGGACGCCGCAACGGGCGAGTACATGCGCTACCTGCAGGACGCGGCGCGATCGGCGCAGGAGGCGCCGGGTTTCCTGACCCAGTCGCAGGTGATTCAGGCTTTTCCCGACACGACCGCCGAGGCCGCGCAGGGCGTCTACGATCGCCTGGTTTGTGCCTTCGGGCTCCCCCTCACCCGCAACGTGCTGGGCTTCCTGTCAGTGTCGCGGTGGGGCCTGACGTTGCCGGAGCTGCGTGCGCTTCTCCCCCAGCTCTCTGCCTGTCGCTTGCAGGAGCTGCTGCGGGTGCTGCGGCCCGCCTTAGAGCCTGAGACCCCACAAGAGGTGTCGGTAATGCTTGGCTTTGGCAGTGGCAACGCTCAGCTCGGCTCGGTGCGTCTGCAGGTGCGCTCCTTCCTTGACGTTGCCCACCGCGAGGCGCTGCAGGTCGTGACAGACGAGCAGCAGATCGACAACGACCAGCGGGTGTGGCACACCCAGCTGGCGCAGTATTACCTCTCTGTCGTGTACCGCTGTCTCAGCAACAGTGGCAGAGCTGCAAACATTGGTGAAGGTGCGACTGCTGCTGCTGCCGCTGCCGCTGCTGCTGCTGTACCCAGCGATGAGCGGAGCACAGCGGCGCGGATCCGGCCAGAGGAGCGTCGTGCCATGAAGGAGGTGCTGCATCACATGACGCAGAGCGGTGCCTTCTGGCCCCAGCTGGACGCCACAGTCCTCTCCCTTCCCTTCTTGAAGCGGGTCTACGAGCTCGGTCTCGGCTACGCCTTTTTGCGCGATCTCACGGCGGCCTTTAACGAGCGTTACAAGCGCCACCTGCTTGGGGAGGATATCGGGGAGACGTCCTGGCAGCACGCACAACCTGCAGGCAACGGCACAGCAGCTTCCGCTCAAGCAGGCACTGCGGCCGCTGGCGGCGTTGGCGATGGTGCGCGGTATGCGTTGCCGGCGGTGCTGACGCGGATGCGCGACTACGTCCGCTTTGCCCACGACAACGGCCTTCTCCTCTCGCTGCGTCCCACCCTCACCACTCAGATCGCGCTGCAGATCCCCGCACACGACCTGAACTGTGTCCAACGTGACGCCGTCACCTTCCTCTACCGCCAACTGACCGTGGCACCGCCGACGCGCACAGAATGCGAGTCACCCGCTCAGCAGCAGCGCAGCAGCGTCCCACCGCCCCACGCCTTGTACTTCACCACGTGCACCGGCACGACCGCTACAGCCACCGGCGCCGCAGCGGTGGGGGGCGGTGGGAGCAGAGGCGCCGCGACGCACCTCGGCCCCGTCACATGTGCCGCATTCCTTCCCAACCGCAAGTTCATCGTCACCGCCAGCACGGACCGCTCGCTGGCGTGGGTGAACCCGCAGTCTGGCAGCGTCGTGTGGCATGCACGGCAGCCCACTGCGCCGGTCGAGATGCTGACCATGTGCCGCACAAGCGCCTACGTCGCGGCCGTCTCTGCGGACCGCACGGTGTGGATCTACGACGGCCTGCAGGGGAAGCTGGTGGCGCAGTGCCGAGGCGGGGAGTGGTTCGACGCCCCTATTTCATCAGTCGTCTTCTCTGCCCGAGGCCGCTATGTGTGGGTTGTCACGACCGACACCCGAGCCCGCTGCTTCGAGTGCGAGACGGGGCAGCTGCGGTGCACACTGGGGGTGCAGGAGCTGATGGGTGCGTCTGCAGGCGGCGATGACGTGGAGGACGGAGAAGAGGGCAGCAGTGCCGTCGCACAGTTGCACCGCCGCCGCAACTATCTTTCTGCCGTGCCAGATGCGCAGGAGGATGAGGTGTGTGCGACGCTGGTGGGGCACGAGGTGCGCCGGTGGCGGCTGCAGCCCTGGCAGGCCTGCGCATCAATCGACGTCTCTGCTGGTGTTGGTGGTGTAGAGGCGCCAGAGAAGGGAAAGGAAAGTCTGGTTGCCTTCAGTATGACGCAGCGGTGCCGCATCACACCCAAAGAAGCCTCGTCAACAGCAGCAGCAGCCGCATTATCGGGGCCTGCTGGTTACACAATGTTGCGTTCGTGGGAGGTACCAGCTGGGCTAACTGAGAACGGTACCCAAAGCGCTGTGCACGTCATCGGCGTACCGGTGGAGTGCAGCACCGAAGTACACCTGCTTGTTCTTTTCTTTCCCACAGAGAGCGGTGACAGCACTGGTGACACGCCCCCGGCGGTGCGGTGCGTCGGTGCTGCGCTTGACGAGGGCGATGAGGTGACGCACCTCTGCGCCTCGCCAGATGCGGTGTGGCTGGCGGTGGGCATGCGGAGCGGCCGGATCGGACTCTTCCACCTCGCGTCTGCCTACCGCAGCTGGTCAGCACAGCGGCGCCGTGGGAGCACGGACACAATCGTGTGCGAGCCGACGCAGGCGTTGACGGGACTGATGCCAATCCCAGGCACCGCGGCGGCTCCGCTGCGCCACCTGGCCTTCCATCGCGACAGCCAGCTGCTGTTTGCGTTGGGGCACTCTCTCAAGTGTTGGCGCGTGCCGACGGAGGCTACTGCCGCTGCTGTTGCTCAGAAGGACGTGACCGAGGTGGGCGAATACGTGTGGACGCAGACACCAACCTGCCTGACGGTGCTGCCCGCAGCAGTTGCGCCAAGCAGCGATGTGGAGCTGCCAAGCGGGGTGGCGGAGCTGTGCGTGGGTGACGAGACGGGTCGCCTCACGCTGCTGCGGTTGTGGAAGCCGAACTACTAATAGTTTGGTGGAATTTGCGGAGATTTCTGTTTCTGCCTTGCAGGCAAATCAACCAGCTCGTTGTGTGTTCTGACTTTAACTTGTACGTTTGGCAGCTTTTTCTCTAAATTTTTTGTGATCGATGTATTTTTACCCTGCGTGATTGAGCACTTTTTCCCCCCTATTGTAGTAGGCACCACACATGTAAAAACCTACGCTCCTTCGCAGAGCTGGAACTTTTTTTTTTCTAGAGAGCACTTTTTGTTTTATTTCTTTCTCCTTTCTCTTCTTACTGCGTGATGTTGACTAGCCAAGACTTCAAATACCAAAAATTGAAAGCCGAAACAAGTGGAAGGCAACGCGTCGTGTTCAGGGGTGTTGAGGACCGTGTTTTTCCCACACACATGAAGAGAGAGACCTATGGTTTTGTATAGAGAACGCAGACACATTGGGAATGAGAAGCGCGTCACTGGCAGGGAAAAGGCATAAAAGTCTCCACCAAATTTTTTTTTGAGTGGGTGCCGCAGCATGTGAACAGCTGACAAAGGAAATTAAATAGAACGCCGCCGCCAACGCTGCCAGTTTGCATTATTATTATTAAAAAGGAGACAGACTCATGTTCATTGAAGCCTCGTTTTCCCACTACGCTGCCTCTTCTTCCTATCATCTCATCTTCCCCCCTGTTTCTCTCCCCGCTTTACCTCCTTGGCAACGCCCACACTACAACCTCTTCAATGAATGCTCTGCGCAACAGCCACTGTGCACCGAAGAAACACAAAATAGGGAAGAGGAGAAGCCAAGGTGGCACAACTTTGCATGGACACGCCAGAAACACATCGCTAACGTACAAGAAGAAGAGGAGAAATTTGAGATAGTTCGTGTTCCTTTTCTCCCTCTTTGGTCCAATTTTTCTGCCAATACGCAGAAACGTAGAAGGTAGTTTGTTATTGTGTTTTTTTTTTTTAGATATCCACATTTTTTATTCTTCTCCCTTTTTTTGCCGCTGCCCGTGTAGCGCGCGCTTTAATTCTCAGCGCAGACGCCTCCTTGCAAGTTTTTCTGTTTTGTTTGCTTTTCTGGCCATCTCGCGGTGTTGAACAGCTCTTTGTTGTGCGTCCACAGCGAGAGAGAGAAAAAAAAAACCGTTGGACCGAACCGAGTTGACGGTGTAGATAGTAGAGCAGATTCCGCGCACAAGACAGAGTATCACAATGTCGCAACCACCGTCTGCAACGCCCGCAGGGCAGCAGCAGTCTGCGGCGGTCATCACCCCCACCCACCAGCGCTCCCTCTCCGAGCAGTCCACCAACGCCGGCTCCGTCCCACTCTCCGTGAACTCCTCCTACAACGGATCCCTGCGTAGTCGCCGCCCCGCCGCTGGCGTCACCACCGTCAAGAAGCGGCGCTTCCGCACGCAGTCGTCGAACGTTGTCGGCTCGCGTCGCGCCAACAACACCCTTGCCGTGTCTGCTGTCGGTGACAACGGCACGGTGGTGTCGGTGCACACCCGCGCGTCAGCAGAGCACAGCGTCCCGAAGGCTGCCTCGAGCGACGCCGTCGACGCCCACAGCAGCGGCACAGGCACGAGCGGCGGCAGCTCCAGCGCCAAGGTCAAGGTGAACCACAACGACGCAGGCACTGGCGTTGTCTTTCCCAAGATCAACAACGCCACCACCCAGCACGGCGTCTCACGCACCGGACGAGCAGGAGATGAGGCAGCAGCGCACGACGGTGACGCGGCGAATGCTGCCGGTAGTGCAACAGCAGCGACCGCGAGGCCGATCACCTTGAGGGCCACCGGAGAGGCAGCGCAGCGCGACTTGTCTGCCTCGGTGCCCGGCACTTCGCACGCAATCAAAAAGCAGGTGCCCAGCTCTTTCAACCGCACCGCACCGCCCGCCACGGTAAGCGCGAAGGAGCTGACACACGACCCTTCAGCAAGCCACGAGTTGGCTGAGGGCAACGGAGCCCACAAAACCTCGTCCACGGTGTCAGCCGCGTCACTGCGGCAGCGCACAAGCGAAGTGTCTTTTTCCTCTACGGTAGATGACTCGGTAGTGCTCGGGTCGAGCAAGTACAGGGTATCTCCGCCACCACGCGAGCTCTCCTCTCTGTCGCACAAGGAGTCCTTCAAGTCCACCGCCGCGCCAGCCTCCACCGCAGCAACAGCAACAGCAGCAACTCCCGTCTCCCCCGTCACTGCAAAGCCGGCAGATGCAACGGCTGCCTGGTCTCTCGGTCCACTGAGGGGCTCAACGCACGTCGGGGGCGGCAACAGCGCTGGGAGCAGCAACGTGAAGTCCGCCAAAGACTGTCTTGGTGGCAGAGGAAATAATAGTGGTGGTAATGGTGGCGCGAATGCTAATCTCGCGACGCCGCCGCTCAGTCGTCGTGACTCCGCCGTCCACGTCGGCGCAATGCAGACGCCTAAATTATCCCCGCTGGGTGAGAACGCACCAGGCGTCTCGCTGCCACGAGTGGCATCGCAGCTGCCGGGGCAGCGGACGGGCTCGCAGCTCTCTCCGCTGAGCTCGCCGCATGCGAGTGGCGCCGTGCTGCGGTCGAGCGGCGAGTCGGCGCTGGTCGAGTCAGCGCATACCTCTCCGCCAGCGACGCAGTCCCTCAAGACGGCGAACTCGACGCGCTCGCCACGCCTGCAGCCGCACCCACCCACCACGCTGCACCGCACAGCCTCCAGCACGCCGAACAACATCAACAACGGCGGTGCCTCGCCGTCCCCAGCGCCACCGCCGCCAGCACTGCAGTCCGTGCAATCCGTACTGGCGAGCTACCCACCAGAGAGGGAGAGCAAGTCCAACCAGCCCTCACGCCACGCATCCAAGCTAGAGAGAAGTCTGCTGTCGAAGCTTGGCAAGTCTGACCACGGCGTCCTCCTGCCAGCGATCATCACGATGCACTGCACGCCGATCGCCTGCCGCAATTTTGGCGCCACCTGCTACCTCAACTCGGTGGTGCAGTGCCTGCTGCACACTCCAGGACTGCTGCGCGCGCTCGACAAGGACCGGCAGCGCATTATTAAGGAGTGGGAGGCGAAGAAGGGTGGACGGTTCGACGAGGCGCACCGCCGCAGCTGTGCGGAGCGCAACGCACCCGCGACGTCGGCTCTGCTGGACCTCGGCACCTCGCGTCCGCGGCAGGACACGCCGGCGTCGCAACTTCTCTTGAGTCTCAAGGCGGCGTGTGGGGAGTGCAACGACGAGTTCGCCGGCAACGGGCAGAACGACGCCCACGAGTTCCTCATCACGCTGCTCGGCGTGGTGGACACGGAGGTCTGCCGCAGCAAACCCGAGGCCTACCGCACCATGAAGGACGTCGAGGACGAGTGCAAGCGGGACGCCTACGCGCGATGGACGGCGCGGCTGCGGCAGGAGAACGACTCGACCATCTACGACTACTTCGGTGGTGTGACGGGCAGCACCGTGCAGTGTGCCTCGTGCTCTCTCATCTCCTACCGCTTCGAGGCCCTGCTGGACATTTCGCTTCCAATGGCGTACAACAGCAGTCCCCGCGCCGCCGCTGCGCTGTCGGGGAGTGCCAGTGAGAGCAAGCATGGCAAGCCGCGGCCGGAGGAGGTGGTGGCGGTGGACCTGCTGCTGCACGACATGTTCTTCAGCGACCGCGGCGAGTTCCTCTCGGGCCCGATGCAGGTCACCTGCGACCGCTGCAAGAAGCTGCGCGACAAGACGATCTGGTCCACCATCGAGCAGTGGCCACCGATCCTGGTCCTCCACCTGAAGCGCTTCAACAACGCTGGAGTGAAGAACGAGTCGGCGGTTGTGTTCCCCTACACGTTTTGTCCCTTTGGTAGAGTGAAGTATCAACTCTACGGCGTCTGCTGCCACCGCGGCACCGCATCGTTCGGCCACTACACGAGCTACGTCTACACGGAGAACGAGACCAACACGGCGGCTGACTTGCCGGTGCGCAGCTCCGCGGCGGCGCGCAACAGCGGTGACCAGCCGGAGGAGATGGATGCGTTTCGCAGTCCGCCGTCGGGCAGCTTCGCGCGCAGCGTCGACGGCGATTTAGGCGACGGTGAGGAGTGTGATCTGCCGTGTGGTAAGAACATCACGCCCGTGAAGGTGCAGGGGAGTGCCAACGCAAATGGTGGCAGCAGTAACAGCAGCAGTAATATTGGTGGTGGTGCGTTGAGCCGCGGTGGGAAGTGGTACTTGTGCAACGACGAGTCCATCACGACGGTGACACCGGCGGAGGTGGTGAGCAAGACGAAGGAGGCTTACATCCTCTTCTACCGCCGCGTTGCGTAGCAGCACATACACTTACACATACTTAAAAAGGGAAAGGGAGGCGTCTTGTGTGTGTAGAACTCCCATTTGTGTCTTTTTTCGATGCTGAACTCTCTACTGCTTGTTTTAAATTTCCCTGAGGAGATGTGAGCCGCTGTGCAACGCTGAAACCTCGATGACATTAAAAAAAGGTTGTTGTGTGTGTATGTCTGTAGTGTCCTGCCATTTTGGAATTCTCGACACTGTCCTCTTTACGCTGTGGCTGCCAGTATGGTAACCGAAGCACTTTGTGAAGGAAGGCCCAGACAGCGAGCTGAAGCCTTTCATTGTTTTTCTTTCTTGTTGTTGGCGTGCGTGTTGTTTGCTGCGTTTCCATCAACTGTGCTTTACAGTTGTCAGCCGTTGTCCTTAACGATGAACATTTATGGCGCCTGTTCTGTCTTTACTCATTTTTCTCTTCTCGAACGCTCTCTTTTTGAGCCGATACAGGCGGTTTTATCAATCTTGAATACGCAGCAAATCGAAAAAATGAAGAAAATCAAGAGGTTGTTTTTGAGCTTTGGGAGTGTTTTGTTGTCAGCTGTTAATATCCAGGGGCAATCCATGTAATTCTTGGCTCTTCTTTATCCCCCTTTTTCTCTCTCTGTCTTCGGCAGTACACCTCACCTCATTTTTTTTTTTGCAATTATCGCATTGAGTGCGGCCATGTACAATGTGTCTGTATCTTTTTGTGTGTGTGCGTATTGAGTGTGCATATGCATGAGCGTGGGTATCTTCTGCTGTCTGTGAGCGGGGCAGCTCAGCTAAATGCGTGATCGATGAGGCGCTTCCGATTGCTTTCTTGCCACAGATGTGTGGACGCCGCTGACTTTTATTCTGTCCTCCGGAGCTTCCCACCGTCTTTTTTCTTCTCTCCATTGGTCTATCCTTTTGCTTTTATTTCCGCTTTTGCATTGTACTTTTTCTTTTCTCTCAATCTTTCATGTCGCAACAGCTTTGTTTGTCATTATTACAATTACTCTTTTCTTTTCTTTATCCTTTCTGAGCGTCGTCCCCTCTCATACTGTTACATTTATGGACAGAGAGTGTGTGATGGTTGCTTCTTACGAAGTCCAAAAAAAAAAAAGAGATCCGTTTTTTTTTCTTGCTCATTGCTGTTTCCTTCTTTGCATCGATTCTAAAAATATATATTGGCATGGGTTTTGACACGTGCATCACAGTCCAACACGGTTGCATACAAACACAAATCTATGAATGAATAACTCAGCAAATAATACGGAGGTAGAAAGGTTTTCTTTTTTTTTTGTGCGAAAAGAGAGAGCTGCTGCTTGCTGATACCCTCCTGGACGACACGTGAGTTCTGCTTGGCGACGCGAAGAGGCGAAGGGGCGGCGGACTGGTGTGAAAGGATGTTTGAATTATGCCGTCAGCGATCCAAGCTGTGCCTTGCCTATGCACACAATGAAAGGCAGCTGTGCTCTTCTACCAGTTTTTTATGGCGCGCTTCGTTGTGAGGGCGGGAAAAGAAAATTTTTTTCTCTCTAATCTGAATGCTACGGCTTTCTCGCTGCCATTGCTACACGCGCGTCCGCTTCTGGAGAGCTTAACTTCTACTTGTATCCTCTCTCTCTTTCTCTTTCCTCTTCTGTACCACACTATGGCAACAGTGCACTACAGTTTTATTGTTCTGTGGAATTCGTGCTTCACTTTTTTTTTTTTCTCTCTTCCTGTCCTCTCACACCAATGGCAGCGGGTGCCCCCATCTCGGTGAAGGTGGACGTGCCCTCCCAGGTGAAGGGTCAAGGCACGCTCGAGATGTCCTACTACACTTACCCCATCACCATGCGGCTCCTTGGCTTCTTGAGCGATGCCCGCTTCAGCCGTCGATACAGCGACTTCGAAACGCTGCGGGCCCAGCTGTGCGCCGTCTACTGGTACTGCATCGTTCCCCCGATCCCAGAGAAGGAGTCGGTGCAGGATAAGCTGGGCAAGCTGCCTCGCATGGTGACGAACGGGAAGGAGACGCCGGGAGCAGAGGCCGACCTGCTCGAGTACCGCCGCATCAGTCTTCGCCGCTTCCTGCAGCGACTCGCCTACCACCCCATCCTGGGCAGGTCGGAGCTGTTGCAGAAATTCACAAACGAGAGCGAGTGGCGGCAGTGCTTGCGGGATCCGGTGAAGGTGCCGCCGTTTCTCGCCAGCTCGCTGGAGGAGCGCGCCAAATCGTGGGTGCTGCCCGGCGCAGGTGCCAGCGCGGTGGGCGGCGTCAACGCAGGCGGCGCCGCCGCAGCTGCAGCGCAGACAAACACCGGTGGTGGCGTGGCGTCGTTGAGCCCGAGCGGCGCGGCGTACCACTCTGCGCTGACGCAGGAGACGGTCGACGCCGCGACGTGGCGGGCGACGGCCGACTACGTTGCTGGCTTGGAGGCGAACCTGAAGAACCTGCGCAGCCTGCTCGAGTCCCTCGTGGACCGCCACCGTCGCAACGCCGTCGCGGTGAACAACTTTGCTGCGTCGTTTGGGCTGCTGGCCGAGGGCGAGGAGGACGCCGAGCTGCGCGGCGCGATAGAGGGTGTGCGGGACTGCGGCCGCAAGGTGGCCGACGTGTACAGCAAGCACGCCGACAACGAGTCTACGCGTCTTGTCAGCACGCTCAGCTTTTATGTGGGCATGTGCGCCGCGGTGCGGGAGACGCTGTCGCACATGTTCAGCGCACAGCAGTACCTCCGCAATTTGATGAAGAAGAGCCAGGACCTGCAGGCGAACATGGCGCGTGGCCAGCAGAGCAACGCGGCGCAGATTCAGAGCGACATCCAGTTTGTGAATGAGCAGCGCAGCCGACTGGAGGAGGACTTGGCCAGTGCAGAGAAGACCTTTCGCGAGGAGTTCATCCTGTTCCACGAGAACAAGCAGTACGACGCGAAGGACATGCTGAAGAAGTTCGGCATGCTGGAGCTCAGCTTCTCGGAGTCGATGAAGCAGGAGTGGGAGGTGCTGCGACCCATGATCGAGGCCCTCAAGTCGTCGTAGCAGGATTCGCTGAGGTGCGAAAGAAGCTCACACACTCACTGTTGCCTAATGGGTTTCACTGCAGACCCCGATTTCACCTCAGAGAGAAATAGAGTTGTGTCGCGCCGTTTTTTTTCCCCCTTTTTTGTTTGTTGCTATCCGCGCTCTTTTGTAGTTTCCCTGCATCTCTTATTGCTCTCTGTATTCCGTTTTTCCCTTTCTCGTTCTCTGTGTTTCCTTCTGTCTTGGTGTTTCTATCGTGCACGTCACCAGCCTTTTTTTTTGCTTTGCTTGCTTTTTCTGCACCTTGACATGCGTCGCTTTTTTGAGATATATTTATATACTTCGTACTGGTGGCTGTGGTATATTTTTCTGGGTGTTTGTGTACCAACAACAACTTTACAGGGTGAAAACAACGAAGAGCCGTTGTCTGGTTGGGTCCAGCTTTGCTGCGGTGGGTTGTGAGACTCCTCTTCTTCTGCTGCTACGTCCTCGTTTTTGAGAGGTGCGGTGACGGATAAAGGAGCTTTTTATTGCTTAGGTCTCTGGTCCCCATCGCTTGTAAACAATAAGGTGAAGTACCCACACATCGTTGTTCTCAAGAGCCTCAGAACTGTTCAGCTGCAGCTATTCCTTCTCTGCAGCCGCTTATCATCACTATGGTCTACTTTACAAAGAAAAGGAGTTCTACTACTACATCGCTGTCACTGCTTTCTTCTCCCTCTCTTTGTTCCCTGCTTGCCCTTTATCTTCTCATCATGCTTTTCGGTAGTGTGGGTTGGATCTCCAAGCAGCTCCTCTACACGCACTCACTCGACCAGCACTGCTTTTGTGCCTTTTTCCAAAACGCTCTCCTCCTGCAAAAAGAAAAAAAAAACAGACAGCGACCTGCATTATACGAAACAAACCTGAAAAAAAAGGCGCATCTCAATTTCTTCCTCTCTTCTCGCTTTATCTTTTCCTCTTTCCTTTCCTTGTAACGACAACCGTCGCTACCACTCAATTCTACTTGTGGATGTGACGGTCATAAGCCAATTATCGTCTTGGGTTCCCCTGTAGCCTGAAGCACTAAGACTTGTTGATCCTTTTATAACTTTATTTCAAATTATATTTGAGCAGTACTAGCAAAGAAAACACTGCAGCTTCTCACTGGCTCTCTTTCTGTATCCCCCTGCTCGTTTCATTTTCTAGACCCAACTTCTTTTCTCTTTTTTCATCTTCCACTCACTCTGTTGCGTATTGATTGATATATGCATCATGTACTTTTCTCCATTCCCCACCTCTCACTAACTTTTGGACCTCCTGTTTTCTGCTCCGTTGTGGTGTGTGTGTGGACGACATATACGACGCTACGAGACAAAGAAAGAGGACAACCATCTACGATCGATCTCTCCCAATAGCAAAAGAAAAACAAATGTCCAGAAGAAGCACCACGCGCTCTCCGCGTGCTACGGAGTTGATGCGCGTCACTGTCGCACTGCTTCTCGCCCTCATCATCTCGCTGCCGTGCACCGTCTCTCGCGCAGCCGGCATCACCGCCGCACCACATCATCGATGTGTCCATGCCCACGCTGACGCCCTGCAGCGTCTCACGCGATCCGCAGTGGAGCTCGATGTGGACTACGTTGCTGATCTGCCATCGCCTCACAATGCAACCGTACCAGAGGAAAAAGAGCTACTACCGTCGCAGGTGCTGTCTCGAGCGGTGACCGGCCTCTCTGCTGATTTATCTCTTGGAGAGGTGAACACGTTTCCTGCACGACGTCCTCTTCGCATCCACTTCGACGTCTCCCACCTCCACCGCGCCGCGCACATCTGCACCGCGGTTGGACAGCTGCGCGGCGACAAACTCGGCGGCAACGTGACGTGCGGCGAGGACGACTTGGCCAGTGCGTGGAAGCGCAACTTTGTGGTGCATCGGCTGCTGCCGTTGCTGCAGAGCTCCGTGCCGCAGTGGCTGCATCTGAGCCACGAGGACGCGCCGGAGGCCGCAGCGAAGGCAAGAACTTCACGAGTTGTCGTGCCACAAGGAGTCTGCGGGCCGCATGTTTCCATCCCTCCCTCCCACTCCTCACGAGGTGTATTTGACGCCGACTTTATCGTGTACGTCATGGCTGCTCCGCTGCACGACGCCGTCACGACGACCAGCACACGCGCGTCGGCGTCGGCCTCGTCCCGTACGGTTGCGTGGGCTACCTACTGCGCCGTAGAGCGCCGTCGCGGCAGACCGATGGTGGCGATAATGAATTTTGTGCCCTCGTCGCTCGTCATTCGTGAGGTTTCCGCGGCTACCACTGCTGCTGCTGCTGCACGCAGTGCCGCGCAGCCGCGTTGGCGGCGCTTGCTGCTACACGCGTGGCGGTTGCTCTTCTCCGCTGATCCCGACCACCGCGCGCTGGAAGAGGAGCGACTGAGCCAGGCAGCGGAGCGAGCAAGCGAAGTGATGGAAGCCTACGTGAATCAGTGGACGGCGCAG
The DNA here is from genome assembly GCA_000331325.2 of Crithidia fasciculata. Taxonomy (NCBI): domain Eukaryota; phylum Euglenozoa; class Kinetoplastea; order Trypanosomatida; family Trypanosomatidae; genus Crithidia; species Crithidia fasciculata. The sequence continues at coordinate 1,981,722 of CM003407.1, forward strand.
CACTACCGCTCTCTTCTCCATGAACTCCTGCACGCCCTCGGTTTCGCCCCGACACAGCTGCTGCGTCAATCTACAAAGGTGAGTGCTGCTGCAAATCATCCAGCCAGTACAACGACGCACAACGCATCGGTGTTGTACGTCACGGCACCTGCGGTGACATCAGCGGTGCAGAGTTGGATGAACTGCCGCAACGCCAGTGTACTGCCTGGCGCGGCGCTGGAGCAGAGCGGGCCGGATGGGACCGTTGGTGCGCACTGGGAGCGCCTCTACTTCCACGACGATCTCATGGCCGGCGTCCTCTCCCCCACCGCCGCGCTCTCGGACACGACGATGGCCTTCTTCGACTCCTTACCTTACTACGCGGTGGATCGCCGCTACGCGGAGCATGCGGTGTGGGGCTATGGGGCGGGTTGCGGCTTCGCGGGTGGCAGCTGCACGCCCCTGCGCCGCTTTGCAGCTTTCGATGCAGCGGACAACACCGTGGCAGAGAATCGTTCCTTCCTTCCACTTCACAATAGCAGCAGCAGGAGCAGCAGCGATGTGGACACGATGACGCGGCAGCGATACTGGTGCGAGGCGACGGCTGCCACCGCGGCAGGGCACACGCAGTGCACGGCGGACCGTCGCGCCATTGGGTTCTGCTTCGCGCAGCGCGGCGCACGCCGTGGTTCACGCTCTGCTGGCGCCACTGCGACTGCCGCGGCAGTGGAGAGCCGTGGGCTGTCGCTGCTGATGGAGGGGTGTCCCATTGTCGAGCCCTACTCGAACCGCGTGTGCGACACCTCAACTGGGATGGAGGGCCTCGTGGACGACGCGGCGGCGGATGCGCACTACCAGCGCGGCATGTTGGTGGAGGGCCAGGGCTACTACTTTGGCCCCTACAGCCGCTGCTTTGCATCGAGCGACATCCGCCAGCTCGACCACGTCGCGACGCGTCTGCTGGGCAGGGGCCAAAGCACAGCGACATTTTTTCCAGACACAGAGAGCGGTAGCGATGGCAACGGCGCGCGTACGGCGACGCCATCAGCGACTACCGCAGCTGCGCAAACACCGGCATCGCACACACTTGTCACATCGCGGTGCCTGCAGACGCGCTGTGTGAACGGCGGCGCCGCCGTGGAGCTGCGCGTCGGCAGCGAGTGGATTGCCTGCCCCGCCGACGGCAGAGCCGGTGTTGTTGCGGTGCCACCGACGTCTGGTTTCATGGGCTGGGTGGGGTGCGAGGCGGCGGAGTTGTACTGTGCGGGTGCCATGCAGCTGCAGCCGTCCTCAGACCTCGCACGTACTTCGCCCCTTGCGACCGAGGAAGAGGTAGCAACTGCGCCTCCCCTTCCGTTTTACCGCGTGACGGTGACCTTTGTGCTAGCGCTTAGTGTGTGGAAGCGCACAAACCCCCTCTCTGGACTCTCAGGCTCCACAGAAGGTGCGGCTGCGGCTGCGGCGTTGCGCATGGTGCTGATCAGCAGCGATCGTGCCTTTCAAGCAGCTTTGCAGGAAGATTTTGCCCGCCATCGTGTGCAACAGCGGCCCTTATTACCTTTGGGGGCGGTTGTGCAGCAGCGTATGGTGGGTGCGACACGGCTCACCAGCGCCTCCATCGCCGTGTTCGCACGCAGCAGTACCAACGTGGTCACAGCAGGTGCCTTCAATGCGAGCGAAACCGTCGCCTTTCCTCTCACGTGGGACGCTCTCGTTGCGGTGAGCCTTGAGGTAGTGGCGCGTAGCTCTGAGGAGGCGCTGGCGGAGACGCAGGCGTGGCTCTCAGCGAGCAGCGCTGCTTCGGATGTACCAGCAACAGTCGGAGACGACAGCGTTGCACGTCTTTCCGTGCAAAAATTTGAGGCTACGGCCGCGTGGCTCTCGCAGAGCAGCTGTGCCGCTGCCGCCATGCTGCTGCGCAACAAAGGAGAGAAGCAGAGCAGCGACTCGTGGAGAGCGGGCGAAGATGCTTTTGGCGATGTGAGTGCGATACCCGCAGACGTCGTGGCAACAGAGTGGGAGGAAGCAGCGTTGTTGCCAGCGTGTGCAGCGATGAGTGGTACTGGTGTTGGTACGTCTTCTCTTGCGACGTGGAACGTCTCTGCATACGACATCACGGCTTCCTTGGCGGTCAGCGGAGCGTTGGATGTCTCGGAGCAGGGCAGAGGGCCGTCGGATCTGAGGGAGGTTGCCCGCGTTCACCTGCGTCTGTACGTCGTGAATCAATCATCTGCAAGAGATGAAGTCTTCGCTGAGAACGCAACCAGTGATACAGTACCAGCGATGCAGCACGGATCTGCTGATGCCGTTGGTGAACGATGGCTGACGCACGCCACCACCCTTCTGGCATTGACAAAGGACGTGAGTGGCCTCCTCGGCGTCTCTCTTGCGTGGGTGCACGTCGCCGCCGTCCACCACAAGAAAGGCGGCGCAGCAGTTAAAGCGGGGAGGACCGCCGTATCTGAAGCGGCAGCGACAAGTGCGCCACAGCACCACACACTGGACGTGAGCTTCGTGGTATCTCTGCCGGCGCTGGAGGAGCTGCCGGAGTGGTTCATGGCCTACGCAGCAGCAGAATCCGCAGACTCCAGCAGCGCCGCGAGATCTTCTGCGCCACCCACGTGGGCTGCATTCACCGATCACACACGGCGGGTGTGGTACGCGCAGCTGCGGCGTGTTGTGGAGGGCACTCCGGCTGGCCGGCTCTGGTGCCCGCTGCACCACACAAATGTTTTCTACAAGGAAAGTTTTCCTTTTACCGGGCAGGACGCGGGTGCAGACTACGCGACGACGGAACCTCTCTGTCCTGTTGTGCTCGATGGTGCGGTCAGCGTCCACGCTCCCCGGCCCGGTGCGTCGCCGACGGACTTCTTGGCGCATGTTGGCCGTCCTCCTCCCGTTTTGCGGTGGTGGGAACGGCGGGTGATGGTGGTGGGTGGGCGTGCGGTGAACGTTGCGGCACTTCTGGCAAGTTTTGTTGTAGCGGTGGTGCTGCTGCACTGCGCGCACCGGTTCGGACGGTTTTGATGTGCGGTCTGTTCTTCGAAGACGTGGCGAGAAACACAGAGGAAAGCGAATTTCTTCTCTGGCAAGGCTACTATCTCGACGTTATAAAAACTCCCCAGAAGGGGAACAGCCAGCATCGAAACGATGGTTAATTCTTTTTTTTTGTTGCGCTTCACGTTCGATGGAGTCCTCTCCTCCGCTACAAGCGGTGTCTGTTACCTTGGTTGCGGTAAAGTACGAAGATTTTTCTGAATGAACGAATACGCGCGATGGTGTTGTTCTTTGTGCTCTTTTTTGCAAGACCCACGGCTGACTACTTGTATCACAGCTCCCACGTAAGTTCATGCAAAGCTGGCGTACTTTAGAAACAACGGTTTGACGCGTTGGCGGTTCTCCGCTGCGTGAGACGCCTCTGCTTCTTTTTTTGCGGCCGTTTTCCTTCTTCATAATAATTCGTCTCTGATGTGTGACTCTCACTTGTCCTCTCACGTCCACGCCTTGCTTCCAACCACCTTGAATTTAAACAAAAAAAAACTCGCTTAAACACACAAAAAACAACTTCACTGCGTACTCACTCTTTCCTCTCCTCGCCCGCACACACATGATATCGAAGGAAAAAAAAACTCCTTTGTTTCGCAACAAAAAGAAGAAACACTGAGAAAAGAATTATACGATTTGTTTCTCGAAAAAAAAAATTTATATATATTAGCCCTTATTTATTTATTTATTTATGATCCAGTATAAATAACTTTTTTTTTCTGCTGTTTCAGTGCATTTGTGCATGTGTGTGCATGTGTGTCTTCGCGTGACGCCAGGACCTTGATCCGCCCAATCCGGCGTCCGCTTGCCTTCGCACACAACTTCTTCTCTTTTAAAAAATATATATTTGCGTTGCTCTTCTTCTCTTTCTTTCAAACACTCACACAGCCTCACAAAGGTGCAAAGCAGCAAAAAAAAGTAATAGAGCGTGCGTCTTATTAGAGCAGAAAAAGCAACTCGTACGTAGTGTTTTCACCAGCACACACATACCAAAAAAAAGCTCCTTTTTTTAAAAGCGTGGACTGAGCACACGAACCTGTAGTATTCCTCTCTTTTATTTTAGCGCAGGAAGCCATCTCGCAGAAACGAAAAAAAATTCAGCTTAAAAAAAAAATAACTCGTTCGCGACACCCTTGACAGCGATCTTTTTCTCTTTCTTGTCGCTGCGTCGCTCGTTGTGAGTGCTTGAAGACGAACGAGGTTTTGGTGTGCCGCACACTCACGCGCACACACAAACACACGTTTCTGGTAGAGACGTAGACCTCTTCTGTTTGGTCTCTTTTTTCTCATCTTTTCGCCACACCAACTCCGCTTACTTTGTTTAGCGCTTCTGTGTCGTGGAGTGAACGAAGAAAAAAAATATATACTTTTGCAAAAAAACGACTGGTGAAGGTTTTTTTTTCTAATTTCAGGACTTTTACTACCTTCAGGAGGAACGGCGGCGCACGGGAAGTGAGCATCCGACTTTCACGTTACGGTAGCCGACGGACAGAAGTATCCTTTTTAGTTCTTGCTCCTTTTCTGTTTTTTTTTTCAGGAATCAGACTTCGAAAGTGAGGAGGCGCGCGTCTTTTTGATTTTTTTTCTTGCCCTATTTTTCTCTTTACCTTTTTTTCTCCTCACATCTGAGTTTCTTGGTTGCGAGCCACCCTCTCTCTTCCCTTCCCGCCCCTCACAAAAGCCAACCTATTCATCATTTCGTCTTCTACGAAGTCTCTGCTTCCCCCCTTTACCTCTTTTTTCTTTCGTGTTCACACAACGTAAAGATTAATTATAAGACACTAATAATAATTTTTTTTACTTCCTTCGTGGTCTTGTCGTGGTTGTTGTGTCTGTCGCTGTAAAAGGTGTGCTGAATTCGACTGAACACAACTTAAAAAAAAAAAAAAGAAAAAGGAATAGCACTGTGGTACAGATCAGTTTTCCTTTGTCTTTCAATTTTACAAAATTGGCTTCTGTTGCAGCATCACTCGGTGAATTTTTGAGAAGTTGTGGTAGTTGTCCGGAGACGCGTGCCCCGCTGTAGTTGTTTGTGTAAGTGCCGCCCTCTTTTTCTTCGCCGTTCTTTTCAGGTGTTGCGGAGAAGGAATTGTGAGAACGCGAAGAGAAGAGAGTGGCTTGAGAAAGCGAAAGCGATACGCCACTTTTTCGCACCACACTCGCGCATCCTTTCTTTTATTTTTTTTCTTTGAATTCATAGCCGAGTGCCGTACAGCCGGGCTCACTCATTTCCACACACACTTTGTTTTTGTGTTTCTTCAGCTAACACTCCTCTTCCTCTCTGCTTTGATCGCAGGTAAAACCCTTTTTTTTTGCTCGATTGAATTTATTTCTTCTCTTATTTTTTCTTTTTTTTTGTCAGTGCATTGCTCTCTACTTTTTCTCAAAGAAAATTTATATATATAAGAAGTGAGAAAGAAAGCAAATTCATACAAAAAGGCTTTGTAGTAGTGCACTCGACGCGAAAACGACAGACCTATTCTAGTAGCAGTAGTAAGCCACTCTTGTCTTCAGTCTTTTTTTCCTTTCCCCCAAATTTAACGCGGCTCCCTCTTTTTTTAATCTCTCTCTTTCTTCTAGTTTCCAGTCGACTGCGGTTTAGGTGCCTCATTTTTTTTTGTCTTTGATTCCAGGCGGAGTAAACGAAATCACGGAGAAAGACGCTGCAGTTACTTCGATCTTCTGTTAACTCGAGCTTTTTTTTTCGGTTTTTTTTTTCTTTTTTATTGTGTTCTTTATCACTGTGTCACTGCGTGTTCGCTGTCGCAGTACTTTTTCTTCTTTTCTTCTTTCCCCTTTCTCCTCACCGTTCAAGCTCCTCTTACTGTGGTCTCTCTTTGGCTTTTACCCTTGTATATAGCATCACCGGTTTGTCAACCACCGCCGCAGACACACAAGCTCTTGTTTCTTTCCCCTTTTCTCGTCCTCTCCTGCTCTTTCAACCGGTGCGCTCGACTCTTGTGTCTGTTTCTGTTTTTGTACGGAGGCAACATCCTCCACAAAAAAAAAAAAAGAGAACCAGGATACGACGTTAGCACCATCGTAAGGGCAGCTGAAACCATTTTTTTTTCTCTTAGTCAACGACAACGAGAGCAGCACGAGAGGCAACAAGATAGATAAAGGTGGTGAAGAGCCTTTTTTCTTTTTAAGGGCCTGGAGTTGAAAAGACCTACGCCTTTTTTAAACCTTTCTTTTCTACTGTTCCAAGTATTCGTCTTACGGCTTCTAGGAAGAGGAAGCGACAGCCTCGTTCTGTTGTTCTTGCTGACCTCCAGGGCCTCCGCAGGTCTTCGGCTCTGTGTGCGCCAATTTTTTTTTTTGACCTCTTTGTTCTCTGGCGTTTTGTTTTGCGCCGCCTTTTTTCATTTTTTTTCTAAAGAGTCTTTACTGTTTTTTCTACTAGTTGTTGAGTAGCGTTATTTTTTTTTTTCTCTTCTTTTTTTTTTGTTTTATCTGCGCTGATTTTTCTCTTTTCCCACCATTTCATACGTAGAACGTATTTTTTCCTCTTATCTTGTCTTGTGTTGACGCTCTCGTAGCTTTTTTTTTGCTCCTTTTTTCACGGACAGACCAACTGCAGCGTCTCACTCCCGTTCATCTCCATCATAATTTTCTCTTGTTTGTCTTCCAGCTCGTTTGACGTGCGTGACATCGCGGAAGTGAGTACCGTTTTCTAAAACTGTGCTCTCACTCTTGGCTTTTTTTTTTTTAAATAGGCTTCGCGACGGACACTTAAAAAAAGGACTTCTTTTCTTCATTTTTTTCCTCGAACGTCACTATAGTATCTATATCTTTTTCTTCACCTTTCTCTGTTCTCTGGTTTCCTATCCTTTCGTTGCCTTTTACTTTCTAGTTCTTTTTAAATGTCGTTGTTTTCCTCCTTTGTGGCTGCGGTGCTGCTCACTGATGCCGCATCCGTAGCCTATGCGGCGATAACAGTAGATGGCAACGGCGGCGTTAGCCACTCTGCTGGTTTTGTGGATAGGGAAGCAACCGCTGCCACACCTCTCGTGAGCAGCAGCAGCAGCAGCAGCAGCAGCAGCAGTACCGCTTCGAATAGCCACTCGTCTTCTCCTTCCGCGATGAGCTGGAGCACGACAACCTTTTGTGGCCATCACTCGCATGACCGCTGCGTTGCCTTCTACGTTGTTGGCTTCGGTGGGCTGTTTCTCGTGGCTTGTGTTCTGTGCGTTGGGTGGATTGTGCGGTGGCGGTGGTGCAGCTCGCAGGGGCTCAGCGGATGGCGTCGCGCCGATGTGATGCCCACCGCTGGGTATGGCGATGAGGAGGAGAGCGGCTACGTGACAGAGCGTGCGGGTCTTCTCGTGCACGCCGATGACGACAGCCACAGCGACAGGGAGGAGTCAACGCCGGAAAGTGCTCACGGTGGTGTTGCTGACCGGGTGGCCCGCTGTGTGCGGCGCCTGAACCTCCACGGCACGCGTCTCTGGACCTTTCTGCGCCTGTCCCCCGCTGGTCTCTTTTATGGTGCCTCGCACAGCACCTCGCCGCCGCAGTCGCCGCCCCCAGCACCACCACCGTCGGCGTCAGCAGCCGGAAGTCACCGGCGTGGCCTCCTCGACGAGGCCGATGTCACGTCGAGCGATGGCACCATCAGCCACGACGCCTCGTGGGACCTTCAGCGCACCGACCGCGCCGCGTCCGTCCCCTCCTCAGCCGGTCGCCCCTTTCTCCGCGGCGTGATATCCGTCGCCACCACCACCGCCGACTCCTCGGAGAGCGGCAACGAAAGCGGGCGGCACAGCGACGACGGTACTGAGGTGCTGCACGACGGCAGCGGCCACCGGCCCTTTCTGTGTGACCGGGAGTGTTTAATTGTCGAGGTGGCGGAGAACGAGTGTGGGGTGCGGCGCAGCGCCGTCGTGGTGCTGCCCCCGAGCAGCCCCATCACACCGCACATTCTCCCCCAGCTCGTCCACTACAACAGCTCCTCCGCGCGGGAAGAGGACGGTGGTGACGAGGACGACGTGGGCGGCTTTGCGGACACCACAGATAGCGACAGCCAGCAGATGGGCGACGCGGCCGGAGCGGCGGAGCGGGCGATGCGTTTATCGACGTCGTCCATGACTGCCAGCGCCAACTCTTCAGGCCACTCTCCTTTGTTTCTTCGCGTCGAGTCCGCCGGCAGTGTCTCGCACGGCGAGTCCAGTGAGCACGACGGGGCGGCACACAGCTCGACGTCGCCGCTGCGCTTTCCACACGTGGAGACGGCCATCTTCGACGTCTCCATGCACGGCGGTGTGGCTGTGAGCGGCGCGGGTGCTGCTGCTGCTGCTGCGACGCACATCGTCACAGCGGACCCGAGCGTCGTGAATGCCCTTTTCGAGCCTGACCACTTCCCGCAGGCTTCGCTGCACAGCGGGAGCGAGGCTCCGATAAGCAGCGCCGCCTCGCACGTCAGCTTGGTGGACTGCTGCTACACGCCACCTCCGATGACATCCGGCACGGCAACACCAGGCTCGGCGCGTGGATCGGGCCCCTGCAAGCCCCTCTCTTGCGCTGCAGCGACAGCGACTGTCTTGCCGGTGTCGAATTCACTGAGCGACGGTCTCGACATGGAGGGAGAGGCGGTGGTCGACGACTTCGAAAGCGCACAGATGAGCCGCAGCTACGTCCCGGCGACCCAGCAGCAACAACACCACCTCCAGCAGCAGCAGCAGCAGCCACAGCAGCCACAGCGTGTTGCTGTGGTGGTGGTGGAGCCTCCGCAGCCCGAGAAGATGCACAAGTCTTCGCGGCGCACGCGGTCGGACTCCTACTACAGCGAGCCGTGGCAGCCCGTCTTGGTGCAGCGTCCCCCATCACAGCTAGCTGACGCCGCCGCAGCCACAGTGCTCCCCATCGACGTCGTGCCGGTTTTTCCGACTGTGCCGACGCGGACGGCAGAGGCGACGCTGCGCAACACCGTACCAGCGCGACCACAGCAACCGCAGCCGCAGCAGTCGCCGCGCTGCCCCCTGCACACCGACCTCTGTGGCGATCTGGAGGACGAGCTGGACGACTTGATGCTCGAGGACGACGCGAGTGCGCAGAGCAACCGCACCGGTGAGTCGGGTCACATCTTCAGCGGGTCCAGCACGAGCACATCTCGTACCGTGACCCCGGCCACAGAGACGGACCCGGAGAGTGTGGTGGGGACGCCGACGATGTTTTGTGCGACAGCCATGGCGAATGGCGGCCGCAGCTGCTATCCCGGCTTTCTCACGGTGAGCCCGCCCGCCTCGGCGAGCATCCCGCTCCACCCGGAGTCGCCGCCCGTTGCCATCTTTGCCCGCACGGTTGGCGCCGGCGGCAACTTCTTTGCACGTGACAGCGGGATGAGGGGCGGCTGCGGGAACACCCCACCATGGTCGTCGTGCAGCGTGGGCCGCGGTCCACTGCATCTCTCGTTGGAGGAGCGGACGCTGCTCATGAAGAGCCGCAAGTGGCTTTTTCCGCTGATTGACGGCGCTGATGAGATTGAGACGAGCGTGGTCGGCGAAGGTGAGCAGGCGGGAGATGAGAACCACGAACCCGCTGCCGTCTCTGAGGAAGTGTAAGTGGCCTCTCTTGGTGGTCTTTTTTCCCCCTTTTGTTTTCGCTTCACGTTGGCGCCTCCTTTTTCTGTTTGCTTGTGTATTGTGGTGTTTGTGCGTGTGTGTGTTTGAACTTGGATGCGTTGCACTCTTCCACGACTTTTGTTTATTGTTGCTGCTCCCTCACGAAGACGCGATAAAACAAAAGAATGAATTGCGTCATCCAAAACGTATCGATGGACTTTAATGTGGTACTCGCACGTTTGCCTTGCACGAGACATGTACATATGTATCTCTGTATATGTGCGTGTGTGTCCTGTGTGCGCACCTCTATTCCTCTTGTTCTTCTGCACCGTGCGAAGTTGCATAAAACAAAAACCGTGTGCGATGGCGTTTTTTCTCTTATTTTTTATTTCTCTTCCTCTCATATGACTTTTTCGTTTCTGTGAATCCAGCGTTTTGTTCCTGGTGTTTCCTTTGCTCTCTTGCTCTTTTGTGTTTTTCTATTTTCTTTTTTTACCATCAGCTCTTCGCAAACAGCTTTTTCCATTTTTCCTCATTTACTTCACCCAATACCTCTCGCTCCCTTTTTTTATTTATTTTTGGTTGCGTGTGACTTCTTTTAGTTTCATATATCTGGTGCTCGTTTCGCGAGTCATACGCCTCTCAAAGAAAACAAAAATAATGATTACAACAAAACGAAGTGCCTATACTAAAAGAGGCAATGCAGCTGGCAGCTTAGGAAAAAAAAGGAGAACATCCCTTCTGCTTTTAAGGTTGTGCATGGGGAGGAGCATTCGCATTGTTCACGGAGATAGCAATGAGACATCAGATGTGTTTGCACATTCTTATTGAGAGAGCTTGCAGCGTCACCCATTTTGCTCTTTCACGAGCAAAAAAAAAGGAGGGCCACAAGCTTTCCAAGAGGATGTATACCTTTTTCCAAAAAAAAAGGCGAAGAAAAAGGAAAAGGCATCCTCTTGCTACTCTTACCACATGCAGACGATAGCTTTCTGTTCTCCACCGCAACCTCGTCTCCTTTACCTCCCCTCTTTCTTTGAACTCTGTGTCACGTGCCCGCTCCATGGCCACTCCTCCACTATCATCTCAACTTTCGCAAATTCGCACGCACTCGAGCTTAAGTGTCCAGTTATTCCTCCGCTTCATTCTCTTTGCTCTTCTCTCGGACCTCCAAACACCTCTTGAGCTGCTCTTCATCTGGTTCTCTCTTCACTTTGCGTGTGTGTCTCTCTTGCTTTCTTTCTTACATCCTCTTCTTTTTTGTTTGAATTCCCACACTCGCTGCAGTTGCCGATGGCGTCTTGTGCCTTCTCCGTACGCCAGGTGGTGCTGCCCATCGTGAGCAAGGGCACGCAGAAGCTCAATTTTCCAGTACGCCGCATCTACTGCGTCGGCCAGAACTACGACAGCCACGCACGCGAGATGGGCGGCTCCACCTCGCGCCACAACCCCTTCTTCTTCTGCCACCCCACCGACAGCCTCGTCACCGTACCGGACCAGCACAGCTCCAGCGACGCCGCCGTGCGCATCCACTACCCGCCGCTGACGGAGAGCTACCATCATGAGGTGGAGTTGGTGGTCGCGATTGGCGCGCCAGGCGAGGGCTCCGCGGCGGCGGCCGCGTGCGGTGAGGCCTCTGACGCGGACGGGCCGCGCTACACCAACGTAGCGGTAGAGCAGGCGCACGAAATCATTCTCGGATATGCTGTCGGTCTGGACATGACCCGGCGCGACTTGCAGAGTCAGGCCAAGGCCAACGGAAAGCCGTGGGATCTCGCCAAAGGTGCGGATGAGAGCGCGGTGGTCTCACCGCTCGTGCTGGCCTCCGACCTCAAGGCTGCCCACCCGAACCTCTTCATGGACTTTGAGAAGAACGTCACCCCGATTGTGCTGAACGGGGAAATTTACCTGACCGTGAACAAGAATGAGCGGCAGCGTGGCAACCTATCCTGCATGGTGTCTCCCGTCTCGGAGCTTATCGCACACCTGTCCAAGGCCGTTGCGCTCCGCCCTGGTGACCTTATCTTTACCGGCACGCCGTCTGGTGTGGGTGCGGTGCGCACGGGTGACGTGATGGAGGCTGGTATTCCTGGCATCTGCACCTTGACCGCCACGGTGGTGTGAAAAGACGAAACGTGTTTGGCGAGACGCACTGCCCAAGCGCTCATGTATTACTCTCTGCAGACAGTGAATTGAAAGAGAGAAAGCAATGTGTGAAGTGTTTTATCGCTTTGTGCCTTGTTTCTTCCCTTCTGGTGTGCCTTTTTTTTTCCGAATGAATTCGCTGTTGTTGCGCATGAGTTTGAGATTTTCGGCACTAAAGCGTGAATTGACAAACGCTTTCTGTTCCTTCAACTTCCATTTTCACGCGTAGCTTTCTTTAGTTCCTCGTCTGTGTCGTCGCCATTCATTTTTTTTATTATTGTTTTATTATGGTGGACTTCACTCCTTTTTGTTACTTTACCGTCGTGGTTGTCTGTGCTCCTCATGCTTTACTGTTGTATTCTGCTGCTGGGACTGCAGTCGTGGATGTTGTCGCTGTCTCTTCCCTGAGATTAAAGCTCTCGAGCTGCGTGTTTATGTACTATTTTTTTTTTTCTCAAGGCTGATCCTGTGCAAGAACGGATGCGGATGCTCACTCGCTTCTTGTTTTCATACCTCCGCGCGAAGATCGGAAGCGCCTTGCCGAGTCCGAATCATCCGCTGGAGGCACTTACCCTCCCCCTCTTTTTCCCTCCTTTCACCCAACACGATTAAAGTTACGTCTCTCGCTCTCGTTCTCTTATTCTGTGCTTTCCCTGTGGCTGCGACGCACCACGCAGGAAGAGCAGAGATTCTAATAAAAAGTATTGAAACGACTTTTTTTTTTACGATACATTTCTTTTGTTTCTTGATTTGTGCTAGCGACCAATTATCTTCTTATCTTTGCCCTTGGTGATCTGTGGAAGTACTCTTGTGTGTTGACCTCAAGTAAAGATTTCTTCGCTCGGGTTGTTGGAGGCGTGCATATCGCCGATGAACGACTTGGGCGTAGGAAAAGAGACGAGGAGTAACAGCAAGCGTCAGACACCAAGTCATTTTTTTTTTTGCCTTTGTGCGTGTGTGTATGTGTGCGGGTGGTTTTGAAGAGAGTGGAGGCTGCCCGTTTTCGTTGTGGCAGGCGTTGTGGTCACTCTGTTGCCCTTCCTGTGTTCACTTCGTTTATTTTGTGGGAAGGACGCAAGGAATTGGGGCTTGGAATTTATTTGTACGTGGTGGGGCTCCAATCCCCTTGTTTCTTTTCCAATTCGGAGTTACTTGCTGCATCGCTGACACACCGCTTCTTCTTTTTTTTTTTTGTTCTTTGTCTCACATACAAAGCATAGGCGGGGTGCATGCTGGCTCGACTGCCGTGCATCCAAAGCGAAACGGAAGCGACGTTGCAGTTCGCGAGTATATCGAAACCGAGAATCCAAAAAGAGGGAGAATAGTTGTTGGGGCTTGAGAGTTGTTGTGTTCCGCTAGAGTTCCCTCTAGCGCTTCTACAATATAAAGAAGGCCTGACGGTGGGAAATGCGCGCGCGCAGTATATGCGTGGGTAGCGCCATTTCGCGTGCGGACATGACGAGCGTGTGCATTTGTGAACATCGTTTCCTGTTGCTAAGAAAAGCACAAAGTCATTGCAGATCTCGTCAGTGTTGCTATGGTGCCACAGCAGCAGCAAGAAAAACAACAAAAGAAAGCAAGCGGATTCATAAAATGCAAGCTGCGCTATAGGCGTTGACTAGCGCCATTCTCATAGGAAGTTTTCCGGTTTTCCTTCCCTCTCATCTACTTCATCGCCTTGATCTCCTCTCCCTCGGTGTCTCTCCACACTCAATTCATGTACTGATTGCTTCACATCCCTCTTTACGCACTTCTCCACTGAAAAAAAAGTTGCCTTGTTAGAAAAGCAGGTGAAAACCGCACCTTTTTCTTTTCTCTTTTGTGTTTCTCGCTTTCTCCGGGTTGTGGCTGTGAACGTGTGTCCGTACGCTGATCTCAAAAACAACAAAAACAACTCAAACACATTTAGCATTTTGTGACCGACTCTTCAAACATTTTTGATTTTGTTCTCCATTTTTTTTCCTATTTGTTCTTTCACGGCGCGCATTCGTTGACTGGTCACTGTTGACGAAGCGCTTTCTCTCACTCACTCACTCAAGCAAACTCTATTTACGGGATCTCGCAGTGGGAGGCTGTGTATTCACTTCTTTTTCCCCCGATCTCTTCACTTTGGCGGTGCAGTCACCACCAACCTAAAAAAAATTCTTCATCCCTTTTATTCGTCTCCGCAGCTTTCTTTTCTCCCGCTCGTCTCTGCGCTACCTCCTTGTTGTCATTTGAGGTGAGTTGCCTTTGACCTTTGGAAAGCTGCTGCTTTGTGGTTTCTTCATCTTTATTTGTGGCCAGCGAATCACATCGGCTGCCACACGCACACGCAAACTCACATCACAACATCAAGAGAAAGGAACGAAAAATTAAAAAAAAGAGGCGCCAGATAAAGTGCGCTTATAAAGTTATCTCACAGCGAGATAATCGTCACTTCTTCTTTTCAATTTTTAGCTTCTTTTTTGCTGCTGCTGCTGCTGTTACTGTTTTGTTTCTTCTTCTGTGGGCGTGTGTGACGTCTTCTTGTTTCTAATTTGTTTCAAGTATCTTTTCTTTTTTGACGGCTGTTGCTGTCTCTATTTTAGCGGCCGGACTGATCTTTTTCTAGTTTTTTTCTGCTTTCGTTCTTGATTTGCCCGAAGCTCTCTTGCTCGTTTTTTTTGTTTTTCATCTGTTGCTTCAATAATTTTTTGTTTTTGTTTTTTTGTACTGTACGCCAATTGCTGGTCTGCGAGGTGGATCGAGAGCGGAGCAGAGGGAAGGAAGCAGAAGAGACGCACTCCCACAGTACATCAAAAGGGAGCAGCAACGCTCACCATCGTGTTTCCGAAGCAGAGGGATAGAGGCAGACATACGTCAGCGAGAGAAGGTGAAGGAGTAGAGGAAGTACGTGGTGGCTATTTCACACCGCACACACAGAGAAGGAGACAACACGAAGAAAAAAAATAGAGGACAGTTTGGGCGGTTTTTTTTTTTTTCACCCTCTACTTCGCTCTCTCTCTTTATTTTTTTTTCCAAAGGGCTTAACGAGGTTGACGCGAAAAGCAGCAGCCAAGGAGCGACACAGAACGCACGCAGTTTTGCTGCTCTTTTCTGCTTGGTGCGTAGCTTGTAGCTGACCTGCTCTCCACCAGACTGCTGTTTACTCGGTTGCACATCACAGGAAAGAGAAAAAGACTGCCCCCCTTTTCCACTAATATTGTGTTTAATTAGTTTTTTTTTTCTTCCGGGTACTTTTTTAAGCCTCTTTCTTCAACGCTGCTAAGTGAAGTCTATATACCTCCTTCTTTTGTTTTCTGGTTTACTTGAATATACTCCTTTTCACTCTTTTCTTTTCTCGTGTGTGTGACGCTTCACGCTCTCTTTTTGTGGAGCAGCGTGTGTGTGTGAATAACGTTTCTATTACTACTTTTTTTTTAAGTTTTACTCTTTCGTCGCCTCTTCTTTGAACTAAGCGGAATCCCCGAGTTGTTTTTTCTAACTTTGTCCACCCAATAGTTACCGTATTCTTTTTTACCGTTTTCCCCTCTTTTTTTCTTTTTGGTTCACTTTTTAGTTTGTGTTGCGTCGTATTTGTTTCTTCTGTCTTTGCTCACCTTCTGCGAAAAAAAAAAGGGCTTATTACACGGGTCTTTCGGCCTCTCTGTTCTTGTTTCTTTTTCTTTATCTTTTTCTTTCTTCGACACCGCTCGCTCTAGAAAGAAAGAAAAATAACGAACCTCTGCATACTCTTGGTGTGCGTTGGTTGATAACTCTTGTTTTCTTTCTGCTTTTTCGGATTTTCTCTTCTCTATCTCAGCGTCTCTTTGCTTTTTTTTTTCTCCCTCTTTCCCCATCGAAGCAGTCTTACAGACACCACCTAGAAATAAACCCGAAGGAAAAATGGACGTGGGGGTGTATGATCCGCGAGCGCAGGTGAAGGAGGTGACGGCGGAGCTCAAGGCGATGAACTCTGTGCGGCTCTACGACGCCGTAGACGCCATGTCCACCTCGCTTGTCATGGGCTTCGAGCGCTATCTTCGCAAGTTTGAGTCCGATATGGCAATCCCCCTCCTTGTCGATGTCTGCGAGACATTTATCCGCGACGACGCCGAGGGCGATCTGCTGGTCATCTCGCTTCGTGCCCTGTCGCTGATGATGGAGCACGTGCCCTCGTCCTACGAGGCCGCCCAGCCATTCCACCAGCCCCTCATGCAGCTGTCCTCGAAAGCCATCCATCGTGCGCTGTGTCTGGAGTGGCACTACAAGCACTGCAACGATGCCTCAATGATTGAGGAAGGCCTCCGCGTGATGCGCTTCATCAGCAAGGACGACCGGACCGGCGAGCTCATTCAGTTCGCGCTGGTGGGAGACTTGTTGACGCTCTGCACCGATCCGCAGCCGCTGGTGGCACGACAGGCGCTCGAGACGCTGTTGATGATGTCGTCCAAAGTGGTGATGCCGTCGGAGCTGGAGCGGCCCAAAAGCTCCGTCGCCTCGGGCATCCTGTCCTTCTTCAAGTCAAAAAAGAAGTCCGGCTCGGCCCGCAGTGGCGGGGCGGAGACCGGCAAGGGCAGCCGCAACGCGACGGGCTCCTCTGCCGGCGCCGTCGTTGCTGCGGAGGACATCGTGCCCTTCGCGGACCACCCAACCGTTGTGCAGGTGGAGAACGTCATCGCGCCTCTGCTGGTCTCGCTTGTGGAGCAGTACGCCAAGTCGCTCGCCTCCATCCCGGAGCACTGGGGCCTGCTGGAGCTCTCCCTCCAGTCGGTCGGCACACTGATTGAGCGCGCGCTGATCTGCCACCGCCCCCACACCGCCCGCGCTCTCGCCTCTCCTCTCCTGCCCAGAATTCTCTTTCAGCTCATCGTCACCACCGAGTCGAACGTTGCGCTGGAGCCGAGCGTGCGGGTTGATCGCGTGCTGCTCTGCGAGACGACGCTGACGCTGCTGACGAACTGCCACCGGAACATGATGCTGGAGAGCCTGCAGCTGCCCGTGGCGCACAAGTTCTTCCGTCTCATTCTCGACGACTCGACAGACGAGATCACCACCCTCTTAGAAGACCCGTTTCCGCGCGCCGTCATCGCGGCTCGCAGCACGCAGCGTCGCGACAAGGACCACATCACCTCTATCGCCGCCCTGCAGCTCTTCGTGCTGGCCTGCCCGACTGTTCCGCCCGATGCCTTTGGCTTGAAGCCGAAGCTGGTGCTGCCGGTGCACCAGTGGATGTGGGAAGACGAGCTGCGGCACGACAACCGCCTGATGGAAGAGCAGTGCGTCTCGCTCGAAACGAGCTGGACCCGGCTGGACCACAAGTCCCGTATCACTGTCCATTTGAAGCAGCTGGACGCGGACCTGCGCACCATGACGATGTCGAAGGGTGCCCGGGGTGGTCACCGCAACATTTCCCGCCACTACGTGCCCTTTGTGTACCACTTCGCGGACGAGATGGCGCTGCGGCCCATCGTGGCGGTGAAGGAGGCGGGCCCGTGCTCGGTGGACGGCACGACGCTCGTCTGGCGGTCCGAGAGCTCGGCGACGAAGAGCGGCCGTGTGGCGGCAGCCGTGGCGGTGACGGACAGACCGGATTCGGCATTCAGCACGCCCGGTTCGAGCTCCACGAAGCGGAGCAAGACGAAGCACACGACAAGTCCCCCCTCTTCTGCGTCCTCTCCTCTGGTCTTAAGCCTCCCGTCGTCGGTGATCCTGAACACGCAGCAGGAGGTGCCGGAGAAGCACATCGCGATCGCCGAGGAGTACTTCAGCTCTCTTTGTCTGTTTGCCAAGAACACGTCGGGCCAGATGGCGAAACAGGTGGCCACCTGCGCCTGCGCCTCGATGCTGCAGCTCATGTTTCTCTCCGGTGCTGCAGCGCGGTTTGACGAGTTGATGGGCAAGGCAGTGCTGCCCATGTGTGAGATGTTCCGCGAGGCGCTCATCTCGGCCGACAAGGCCACCAAGGCGGTGGTGCTGACGATGATTGGGTGGATGCTGAACCACCCGATGGCCGACCCCTGCGAGTTCACGGAGAGCGCGCTGCGGTGCGGCCTGCTCGACCAGCTAGACATCCTGTCCAAGACAACGCTGCTGGTCAAGGATAAGCCGACGCGGACGGCCAGCCTGGCGGAAAAGGCCGGCGCGCTGGCGGGCACGATCGTGGAGAAGATTAAGGACCGCCGGGCAGCGCAGGCGGGTGGGGCCGGCACGAACGCCAACGTCACGAGCGACACGCCGCTTGGTGGTGTTTTCCTCTCCGGGACGATGCTGGCGGTGCAGAAGGCCCTCGAAGAGCTGCGCGGCTGTCGGTGCGGCAAGCAAACGGCACCGGCCGCCAAGGCATCAGCATCAGCCAGTGTGGACCGGACGCACGAGAGCGCCATCCAGGAGCTGCTGCGTATCTTCAACGAAGCCACCGACATCACAGCCTACGAGGTCTTTAACGTCGGCGTCGCCTCCACCCTGCTCTACTACCTCCTCAACGACATGACGCTGGAGGAGTTGGTGGGTGCGAATGTTGTCTATGCCGCCGGTGCCTCTGCGTCCACCTTCACCCGTGAGACGGTGAACCAGCCCGACTCGCACACCGGTCCCATCGACAGCAACCGCAACGCCTCCTCGTGGGCGACGATGATGGCGAGCGGCATGCACGCGGCCGAGATCCTTGCGATGTTTGTCGACGAGAAGCGGATGCGTTGCCTGATTCAGTGGGCGGTGCGCTACCCGACCGGCATGCGTCGCCTCGTCGCCGCCCTTGTCGAGAACATCCCGCTGCAGAGCCACCTGCCCTTGGTGGAGTCGGTGGTGACCTTCGACAAGGTGGTGTGCAAGACGCCGCTGCAGGCGCACGAGGCGCTCTGCCGCATTGCACCGCTCATCACCCTGTGCGGCGAGGCGGGGCGGCGCATCTCGGCCGCCATCAAGGTCGGCGCCTCCACCGAGACGGCCTCTCCCACGAGCACGATGACGAGCGTGCCGGCGTCTGTGCCCAGCAAGGCAGGAGAGGCGGCGCCGCTCGGTGCTGATTTCAAAGCAGCCGAAGGCCGGCAGTCGCGGTCGAACAGCTCTCTCACGTCAAATCGGGGCGGCGCGACGAACGTGCTGCGTGGCGTGCCCAACGCGGCGAACATCGCTCGTGTCGCGAAGGAGTGCTGCATGGAGGGCCACCGCCTGCGTCTCATCGAAACCTACCCGTCCTCCCACCGCTGCGACCGGTGTGCTCGCGTCATCACCGGTGGCCACAACTGCCGCACGTGCAACTATGACGTGTGTGAGGAGTGCTACCCACGCTACACGGGCAACGTGGAGCTGATCAAGTCCATCGCCTCGATGGAGCGCAACCGTGTGCACCTGTGCGCCTCGGTGGGTGACCTTGAGCGGTGGTTCCGCACAGGGTCGACCTCGTCGAAGGGGACGCAGCTGGCGCCGACCTCGCAGTCCTCGCTGCACCATCTGGAGCGTTTCACGGTTCGCGTGCAAACCTTTCTGAGCCGCTACACCAACACGTCGACATCTGCCGCTGATAACAACACTTCAGGCACCATCACTGCTGCTGCTGCTGGTGCGTCAGCCAGCTCGCGAGCTGCGGCAGCTTCTCCCCCATCCCCGCTACACGCCGTGAGCAGCGCCAAGAGCGGCAACAGGAGCAGCGCCGCTTCTGCAAAGCCCAAGTCTCTCTTCTCTCTGGCCGAGCCGGCAGCGCAGACCAACGCGACGACGGACGTGGCGGAGAAGCTGCTGAGCAACCCGATGGTGGTGCGCCGACTCACCTACAAGTACTTGTCCCGCTTCGCCACCCGCGGCGTGCTGAGCGACGAGGGCAGCGTCATCTCACCGGAGCAGGCCGCTGCAATGGAGGAGGCGGTGGCGAAGGTGTTGAAGACAGAGGCGGAGCTGAACATCGCGGAGGAGCTCGTGCAGGAGGGGGTGGAGGAGCGCTATCTTCTCTACCGCACCTCGTGTGGCCCGCTGCCCTTCCAAGAGACGGTGCTGAGCACGCTCTACCGCCGTGCCTTTGCACTGGGCGATCAGGACGTGCTGCTGCAGCTCGAGAATTGTCTGATGCGGCTCGACAGCGCGGGCGAGGAGCCGCTGATGCTGCAGCGCAACGGCGAGGTGACGGTGTCGAACCCGGCCGCCTCGGCGAGTAAGCGCAACCCAAACGTTGTCGTCCTGACCAAGAAGGCGAAATCCGTGTCCTCCACCCCCCTCTCTGCCGCGTCGCCAGCATCGGCGTCTGCCACCGGCGGTGAGCGGCCTGGTCTCACCGTGATGACCTCGCTCGAGAAGTCCACGGAGGCCCGCGAGTTCGAGCGGCACCGCGTCGCCATGGACCAGACCTACCTCTTCCACCACTTCGAGAACGACGGCGCCACCTTCTGTGCCTGCGGGGCACACTCCCGTGCCGAGTTCCACACAGAGGAGCCGCCCGCGTTGGCCTTCACCGCACCCGACCTGGCAAGCCGCACGGACATGCTGCTGCTGATCCTCCTCTACCGCGTGCTCTTCGAGGAGGCGCGCGGCCCGGTGAAGTACGCGAGCGAGGCGCGCGACATCTTCGGCGAGGACGCGACCATCTTCGAGAACAACACCATCACGACGGCGGTGGTGCGCTCGCTGGAGGCGTCGGCGCTGCGTGTGAGCATGCTGCCCCCGCAGTACGCCCTCCCACGCTGGGTCAACTTTCTCCTGCGCGAGGGACGCTTTCTCATCCCACTCACCGTCCGCGCTCGCGTCGCGCGCTTTCTCGCCTACGGTGCCCGCCGCTCCTTTACGCGGCACATGCGCATCTTCCGCAACCAGCGCAACGACCGCGCCGTCGCGATCTTGCCGGGTGAGTGGGCCCGCATGTCGAACCACAAGTACACCATCGACCGGGACAACTTCGTGAGGGACGCTTATGTGATGCTGCGCAAGTGCTCGGATGCCCGCTTCCCCATCTCCTTCGAGTTTAAGGGCGACGTGGGTGTTGGCCAGGGCCCCACCGCGCAGTTCTACACGCTGCTGGCGGCGGAGACGAGCAAGGCGCAGGCGCAGCTCTGGCGCGTCAACGGAGAGAAGCAGATGACGACGACTGCTCCGTCGGCGACGTGCGGTGCGACGCCGAACACTGCGATGCCGCCCATTCCAATGGCACCGCAGAACCACTACAACAACGGTGGCGCCGCCGCTGCAGCTGGAGTGGTCGCAGCGAACGGACCGCTGATGGTTGGCCCACCGCCGCCGTCGCTGCCGACGCGACGCAGCTCTGTCACGCCAAGCAGCTCACCGATGCGTACGGCGAACACGTCCCGGCCACCGTCGGTGACAAACCGCTCCATCGTCAACACCACGGCGTCGTTCGCGGAGGTGTCGCCGCGGCCGGCGCAGGCGCAGACGGTGCACCACGTCCCGTCCACCGCGAAGTTTTCCGCCTCTGCCTCCTTCGCCTCACTCAGCGGCGTGCCGGGCACTGAAGAGGTCTACGTCCTGCCACCGAGCGAGGGCTTCTACCCACGCCACCTCGCCGGAGTTGTGCGCTACCCTGATGGAGCGGAGAGTGTGCCCTGCACGCCGCTGATGCGCCGCAGCCACAGCCACGCCGCACGTGACGAGTTGTCGATGAGCACGCTGGCCAGCCAGAGCAGCCTTCACCTCGCCCTCACGCCGTCCCGCAACACCGAGGCTGCGTCTGCTGGTGGTGGTTGTGGTGGTGGCGTGGCGGCGAACAACGGCAGCATGAGCATGTCGAAGGGTCCTGGCCCTGCAGCGGTGCACTACGACGTCGCCAAGGCCGCGCTGCTCGTTGACAGCAACGTGGGGCTCATTCGCGACTTCGTTGTGGAGCAGCGGGAGCGGGTGCGGGCCTACTACGTGGTGGGTGCCGCGCTGGGCCGTGCCTTCATTGATGAGCAAGTCTTCCCCCTGCCGCTGTCCCCTGCCCTCGCGTACTTTATTCGGCGCCACTTCCCCGCCTATCACCACGTCCTCTCTGACGCCACCCGCATCGACCCCCCGCCGGAGTTTCCGATCGATTTGTTCGAGCTGCCCGTGAATGCGGCGCGGTGGGTGGACGAGAGCGTGGCGCAGAGCCTCGCGTCGCTCAGCAAGCTCGACAGCGCGACGCTCGCCGCCCTCGACCTGCCCTTCACCCTCCCCGGCGACGACAGCTTCGAGCTGCTGCCTGGCGGGGCGAACATGACAGTGACGAAGAAGAACCTCCGGCAGTACCAGCGGCGCGTCGTCGGCGCACTGCTCTACGAGTCCGTCGCGGTGCCGCTGTACTTTTTGACGATGGGCTGCCGCGACGTCGTCCCCTTCGAGGCCTTGCAGGTGATGGATGTGGAGGAGCTGATTGGGATGCTCTGCGGTGAGGACAAGCACCCGAATGAGCCGCTCTGGACCACGGAAGAGATCCGCTCCGTGCTGGTGGGCGACCACGGCTACCAGAACGACTCGCCGCAGCTCGAGTCGCTTGCGAAGGTGCTCGGGGCCCGGCTGACGCCGAGCGAGCAGCGCGACTTCCTTCTCTTCTGCACCGGCTGCCCCCGCCTCCCGATCGGTGGCATTCGCGCGCTTGGCGCCATCACCGTCGTGAAGCGCTCCAACGCCTTCGCGGAGGCTCGCATTGCGGCCGTGCGTGCGGAGGCGTCTGCCGTGTCGGGTGTGGCGGCGAGTGGCGACCGTGAAGGGTCGCAGGGACTGGATGCCGAGGTGGACGAGGACGGCCGTCCGCTGCCGAGCGTGTACGACCAGACGGCGATGTCGGACCAGGAGGACACGTCGACCGCCGTGCAGGAGACGCCGCGGCCGGATATGATGTCCAACGGCCCTGCCATGTCGGAGGAGGCGGGTGGTGTGGCGTTGGGCTTTATTGCGGAGCTGCCCGACTCGGAGTGGGCACTGCCGTCGGTGAACACGTGCTTCCGCTACCTGAAGCTCCCGCCCTACCCTACAGAGGACTTGCTCTACAAGAAGCTGCTGCAGAGCATCACACAGACCGGCGGCACCTTCGAGCTGTCGTAGGCGATACAGTTGCGTTTTAGGTGTTGTTTTGGGCCTCTCACCCTACACCCTACTTTACGTTTTAAGATCCCGATTGTTTTTCTCCTCTTTTTTCACCGCGTTGCGAATTTTGGCGCGCGAAGACGCGCATTGCTTTTTTTCTTCTTTCCCTTCTTTATATTTCTCCCACCTCTCTGTTTTTTTGTGGGTCACTTTTCTCCCTTTTCCAGTTGTTTCTGTTGTTGTTCTGTACGCGTCGGTGCATCGGTGCGCGACGCTCGAGGTGTCTTGTTTTACTCCGTCGATATTAAAAAATGAAAACGCGGGGAGGGAAGCGACGTACTTTGTTGGAAAATAAAGCCTGCTCGTGTATTTTTGTTTCTCTCCTTTTTCTTCTCAGTGCCCCCGTGTCCTCTTTCTTTGTTGTTGTTGTTGTTGCTTTCGGAGACCACACCTGCTTTCTCTCTCTTTCTATTTCTATTCTTATTTTCTTCTTTTCCTTTCTCCCCTCCACTGCTGTATCTATGGTTCACTCTCCATCTTACCCTTTCGTTGCTTTTTTTTTTGCTTAACACACAATTTATCGTCAATTCGCGGGACTGTAGGTGATGTCCCAAATAAGAAAAAGAAAAAGCTATAGACAGCGACGGGTGTCTGACAACAAAGCAGTTAGTGAAGGAGCGGTGAAAGCGAGCTGGTCTGCAAGAGAGGGCTTGCCTTATTATTATTGCGGACCTGTGCTGGGCGGTAGCAGAAGGAGTCTCGATCTCTGTAACTCCTCCACGAATTGCGGCCTTGTAAAGCATAGGAAAACACTATACGTGGGTGAAGAGCCGACTCTTTTAAGCTTGAAGTCGCAGCAATGAGGTGCAGCGCGCAACCGCTGACTTTGTGAAATGCTACCCGGTGTGCTGAGGGCACAAGCTGTTCGAGATCACACAGACGGTGTCTACGACTTTCTCATCCTACTGCCCATTTTTTTTCTCTGTGTCCTCGCCAAAACACCCATACGTGCCACATACACACACATACACACACGAAACCAGCAATCGAAGCCGCATCAGCCGCTGTTTTTTTTTTTTTCTTTGCAGTGAGTCTGGCTTTTGCACTGTAAGATTTCTTGCTGATTATATCCATTTCTTCTCACTACACTTCCCTTCCAACTCTTTAATTCGCAAATCATGGCAGGCGAGGCGGAGCTGCGGGAGCTGCTCCCGAAGATGCGCTTCAACGAGGAGTTTAAGAAGCGCCAGGCCTACAAGTACAAGAAGCGCGTCGAGGCACGCGAGAAGGAGATGGAGATTGTTAGTGGCAAGAAGCGCTCTCCGGCTGCGACGGAGAAAATGACAAAAGGCAAGAAGGCCGGTTCCGCTGCAACAACGGGAAAGAAGACGGGGGATAAGGCAGTCAAGAAGAAAAGCAAGTCCGCCAAGAAAACGCGTGCGCCGAAGCTGAAGATCGCGAACGCTGAGACGGGTAAGGAGACGCTGAAGAAGAAGAAGGCGAAGGAGCTTGTGGAGGCGAGCAAGAAGAAAACCAAGAAGGTAGTGGCTGCACCGGCACTTAGCAAGAAGTCAAAGCGAGCTAGCGCTGCTGGGGAGGCGGTCACGAGCGGCTCGGCACACCAACAACAGCAGCAATCGTCTACTCTGTCCACTAGTAATGGCAGCAGCAGCACGCCGCGGTCACGGAGGGCAGCTGCTGCAGCTGCGGCGTCTTCGTCCTCTCCTCCACCGCCGCCTCTCACTCCCACCGAGCGCGACCGTGCGCTGCTGGCCAAGGCAATTCGCGGAGACGACCTACTGGGTGGCGAGGGCCCTACCGCGGCTGTCGACGGGGCGGCCTTTGTTCGCCAGGACCCCACACTCTACCCTGACCTGGAGTTCCTCGACGAGTACGCGGAGAAGAAGCACGCCGACGTCGTGTCGGCCGACCAGCTGCTGGAGAACGCGCATCACTTCTTCAAGGACCTCGGTAAGCGGGAGCAGGCGCTGAATCGCGTCGCGAAGGAGCACATCCAACATTTACGTGCCGTGAACCGCCGTGGCGGCGACAAGGATGGCTTCCGCTACGTCGTGCCAAAGAATGTGAAGAGTGTCGTGCGCAATCTGCTGGCGTCGCAGAAGGCACGTGAGGGGGTTGAGGACCCCGAGGCCCTCATCGACCCCCGCTCTCTTGTCTCGACCTTCGGCGGCGACGGCGTGGCGGAGACGTCGGACAAGCCGGTCCGCCGCAGCCGCCGCAAGCACAACCGCACCTACTCGGACTTCTACCAGTTTCAGGTGAGCAAGAAGTGGACGCGCAACGCGGAGAACTTTCTGAAGCGCAGCCGGCCGAACAAGATGCTCTTTGAGGCGAAGAAGCACCAGCGCTCCATCAAGAACTTTTAAGCAACGTGCTTGCGATGTCGAGGGTCTGCGTGTAGTTTATTCGTCTGTTTTTCTTTTTTTTTCCCCCTTTTCTGCGTTGTGTGTGAGTTGATTTGTTTGTTTAATATCACGTCTAAGTAACGCGGCGTCTCTAAGCCGTTCAAGCCAAAAAAAAAAAGTAAAGGACAATGATGAATGAATCGAGTAGGTGTAGAATATACCTTGTCTAAAAAAAGTAGCAGATGTGTGCTCCCTATTTTAAGATGATAAAGCCGTGGGGAGGAAGCAGCAAAAAAAAAAATACTGGGGAATTGTGTTCTCTGCGTCTTTAAGCTGCTTCAAGCACGCGGAACTCAGCAGTGCACTGTCTATCTTTAAATGGTGAGGCGGTTGGAAGGCAGAGGAACTGAGGTTCTCGTCCAGGACTATTAGTTGCGTGCTTTGCACCACCCCTTGTGATAAGACGAATAATATGTTGCTCACCGTATTCGGCTTTTATCACGAAGCTCTATCCCCGAAAAAAGCATTTATGTACAACCTCCTCTATTCAACCTCTCCCTGTATTCCTTTTTTTTTAATTTCTCCTGACTAATTTTCACCACTGTCGCACCTCCAAAGGAAACACACACAAACCATCTCTCTGTGTCTGTGTATGTGCGCTAGCAATGGGTCACAAGAGTCAACCGCGTAATCTCTGGAGCGACAAGGGCGGCACCAAGTCTGTGAACCGCCCCCAGAACGTCACCATCGCGAAGGGCTGGAAGGTCACGCCGGACATCCTCCCCGCGAAGCCGTTGGCCCCGCGGCGGCGCAAGTACGCACCGATTCGCCTAAACAACCGCGAGGCCGTCGCGACGCCGCTGGGCGGTCAGAGCTACAACCCGGTCGACGAGGACCACCAGCAGGCGCTCGGCAAGGCGGTGCGCCAGCTCGACCGCAAGCGGAAGAAGGATGAGAAGTTTGTGAAGAT
The DNA here is from genome assembly GCA_000331325.2 of Crithidia fasciculata. Taxonomy (NCBI): domain Eukaryota; phylum Euglenozoa; class Kinetoplastea; order Trypanosomatida; family Trypanosomatidae; genus Crithidia; species Crithidia fasciculata. Next base: position 2,007,734 of record CM003407.1, read on the forward strand.
GATGATGCGCGGTCGCGACAAGAAGTTTGAGGGCAACTTCTCTGCTGATAAGACGTGGGAGGAGGAGGTGAAGGAGGAGGCAGCGAAGCCGAAGGCCAAGGCGGCAGGCGCGGATGCCAAGAAGGACAAGAAGAAGAGCAAGAAGAAGAAGGCGACCAAGACGGAGAGTGCGCAGGAGGCACGGCGCGCGATGAAGCACCGCCGCCACCCGCTGCGCGAGAAGGTGACGAAGGAGACGGACGCCATCGACGAGCTGCTGGAGACGCACGCGAAGAAGCAGGAGAAGCGCGACGCAGCCCGGCTGAAGCGCCGCGCCGCGAAGAAGGCCAACCTCGACGTCAAGCACTACGGCCGCCACTACCACACGCCCCTCGTACTCGATGTCGCACCATCCGACAAGCTGGTGGGCTCGCTCCGCCACCTCAGCGGCGGCTACGTGCACCCCGCGTTGGATCGTATGAAGTCGCTGGAGGAGCGCAACCTCGTGCCAGCGCGCATGCGCCACACGTACAACAAGCGCAAGGTGCTCAAGCCGAAGGGTGAGGTGCGCCTGAAGCGGGAGGAGTTCGGCATCATGCCAGAGACCAGCTTTTAGTCGAAACGAGAACGGGTGAAGGAAAGGTAATTTTTCTCTCTTCCTTTGTCGCGGTTGTTGGTGGTGGCTGCAAGCCACGCTGCTCTCTCTCTTTTTTTCTCTCAACTCGCGCTTACATTTTGTGTTGAGGTCGGTAAAGTTGTGTTGTTGTTTTTGTTCTGGTCTGTCGAATGGGCGTACTCTCCTCGTTGCGTCGCTTTTTTGTTGCTCTTTGTGAGTCTTTCTTTTATCCTTTCTTTACTATTCTCGAGTAATACTTCATTTGCCTAAACTAAGCTTTCTTTTTTCTGACTTCCCGGTGAGATGAAAAAGGGATTCTCACAGACTTTCCAGCTCCTTGCTCTTCTTTGTCTACTGCATCCAGGTTGGCGTCGTCGCTTTTGTTTTTTTTTGTTTCTCGTTTGTTGGGGGTGCTGGAATGAACAGACAGGATTGAGCACAGGGCAGAAAGTTAGCGTTCAATGAGAGCCGTCGCTAAGACTCGTTAAGGAAATAACACAACCAAAAAATACAAGCACCTACCAATTGCAGGCATAAACCAAAGTAACACGAAAATGCGGTGTGCTGGCGATGCAGTCGTGACGAACGCCGAACACTGTTCTCTTTTTCTTTATGTTTGTTTGTGGATGTTGTATGTTGGCTGCGTCATTTGTGGCGTATACCGCATGTCAGGTCTTTCTCGGGGCTGTGTTTGCTCTTGAGGACAAAGTTAGTTGCGGCTATTTCTTGTGAGCCCGTCTGCATCGTGAGTGGTAACATCACAAGTGTGCTATCGAGGCAGTTGCTGTACTTCTGTATTCTTAAAGGCTGGAGGGAAGGGCAAGCATTTTTTTTCCTCTCGCACCAACAATATATATATTTCTTATTTTCTCTTACTTGTCGTCTGCCGTTCTACGAGGAAACAAGCACTCACCAATATATTGTCACCCACACTGCGGGAGGAGAAGGTGCGATCAGCGCGTCTTTGCCGATTGCCGCACAGCGATCGACGCAGGGCCGCCTTCCACACTCCAATTTGTTTTTTTTTTTCCATTGTCTCGCCTAAGAGCGTCTCTCTGTCTCGCCTTTAGTGGCGAGGCTCTCTCTTTCCTACCTATCATGAGTGCTCTCTTCAAGCTGGTGCTGGGCCAGAAGGTGGTCCACCCCGATGCCTCCAGCCACAAAGACGCCACGGCAACCCCACAGGAGCAACGCGGCGGGGCACCAAACGGGGCTTCGTCGACAGCGGCGGGAAAGGCCGGCAGCTCCTCCACTGCCAATGCTGTCGCGGTACCTGCGCCGTCCACCGCACCCCACAATCCCGGCTTTCCAGTCAACGGTGCAGCGACAGGCGCAGTTGTGCTCGATGGCAGAGGCTCCTCCGCCGCGTCCCCCGCTGGTGGTGGTGCTGTCAGTGCTTCACGAGGCGCTGCAGCGACCGCGACATCTTCTTCCCCTCCGACAGCGGGGCAGGTGGTGAGTGGCCCACGGCCCACCACCCCCACCCGCACCCTCCTGCTTCGTGTCGAAGGCTGCACCGTCACGCAGGACCTCCGCGACGCACTGCGTGACCTGCTGCGCTGCCCTGACCTGCCCTACGCACTTGACGACGTTTCCCTGCGGTCGCTCTTCTCCCTGCTGAGCGCACACGCCGAGGACGATTCCATCACCGAAGCGACGCTGCACCTCCTCGCCAACGTGACAGACATCGATGCCTATCCAGGTCAGTTCGAGTCGAACCGGCGTACGGTGGAGGTAACGATGGCGGATAAGCGACACACCCGCGATGAACTCTTGCAGACGCTGGTAGAGGCGATGCCGCTGCTGCTGGACTCGATGAATGCGGCGGCGCCTTTCTGGAGTCGCTACTACGCTGTCGTGCTGCTGCAGCGGCTGGAGGAGTTTGAGCCGTCCAAGGTGAACCAGGCCCTGCTCGCTGCGCGTGGCGTTGGCGCCATATTGGAAGCGCTGAATGAGCCCGACCACGAGAACGCGCTGCGCAATCAGGCGCTTCTGCTTCTCACCTCACTCTCGCTGGCAGACACGGAGCTGCAGACGCTGCTCGCCTTCGACAACGCCTTCGACTCCCTCTTTGATTTGGTGCAGCGCGAAGGCGGGGTGATGGCGGGCGGTGCGGTCGTGCGTGACAGCCTTACCGTCGTGCTGAACTTGCTGCGCTCGAACAAGGCGACGCAGAAGTTCTTCCGTGAGATGGGCTGTGCGGCGCGACTTGCAGCGCTCTTTGACGCCATCCCGAATGCCGTGGCGGCCTGCACCAGCACCGCTGTCGACCAGCGCCGCGGTCCCTCCACTGCTTCTGCTCTACCGGGTACCTCGCCGCAGCCGACGGTCTCTGCAGACAAGCTGGAGGCGCTGCTGGACCACGTGACAGGCTCTGACGTGGCCTTGAACGTGCTCATGTCCGTCTCCGTTCTCGCCTGTGTGTTGCGCGGCTACGAAGAGTCCGAGGCAGACGAGTTTCATGCAACGCAGGATGCGCTGCTCCGCTGCGGGCTGCTGAACCCGCTGACCCGCCTTGCATTCTGTGGCCAGGCCATCGACGACGCCACCCGCATCGAGGCGGTGCGTGTGCTGGCGCTGCTGCTGGACCGCTCGAAGCGCTCGCTGGAGGAGTGGCTGAACGCACCACCGCTCGCGACGCTGGTGCGCGCAACGCTGCCGTACACGGTGCGCGTGTGGTCGGCGCCGCGCGCGCTGTTGTCGTACATCTGTGAGACGACAGACACGACTCTTGTGAATGCCGGAGTGCAGCTCTTCCTCGCCGTGCTGAGCGTGCCGGCGTGCCAGGAGCGTGCAGCTGGCGTCTTTCTCGCTGGTCTTGCCGGCTCATCGGACACCGCAGGGGGCAGCAGCCACGCCTCTGCTGCGACGTCTAGTGCAAAAGCAGCGGTCAACGCGCAGAGCGATCTGCAGTGCGGGGCAGCAATGGCCCGCATTCTTCTCTCTCCCACCACTGGCGCGGTAGAGAAGTACTACACGGCGCAAGTTCTGCGCACCCTCACGGGCACTCCCGCAGCAGCCAAGCTAGCAGAGTCGCTCGTTCGCACGGCCGTCCCTGCAGAGCTCCAGCAGGGTCGCCTCGACGGCCTTGTGAAGGCACAGCCGGGCTGGACCCTCTCCCCCCACCTCCCGCCCTCTTTCTTCAACTACTACGCCTCTTTTCTCCTCTTCGCAATTAGCGGCGGGGCGACCAGCAACCAAATGAACACCGCAGCTCTTGGCAGCTACGTCGCTGCGCTGCTGGCATGGATTGGTGGCTGCCCTTGGGCGGCTGCAGCGCTCGTGCAGGAGGCGGCGTGGGGAGACACGTTGCTCCATCAAGCTCGTCGCGACGGCGCTGCTCACCTGCGCCTGTGGTCTGCTGTGCTGATCGCCAAGGGCTGCATCGTGGTGCGCGCGGCTGCCGCCAGCGGGTCGGAGTGGTGGACAGCCTCGCGGAATGACGGCGCCGCTGCCGCGGCCGGGACGGCGTTGGTGCAGCGCTTTCTGCAGGTGGTCGGGGGCGGCGCGGCGCTCGACACCATTTTGTTTGATGCCCAGGCGAGCACGGCGGCATGGCAGCACCCGGTGGCGAGTGGGCTGCGCACGCAGGCACCCACGCCGTATGATGAAGCCTTTGTGGCGCAGGTGGAGCAGTTGGTGCAGGAATTTAAACGGTTGTTAAGCACTGTTGCTGGGTCAGGACCGGCGGCATCGGTGCCGATGTCCTTGCCCCCGTTGACACACTTCGCGCAGCCGCCGCCGTACGCTTCCCCCGCAGCGGAGAGCGCCGCCCCTCCGCATGCGGCGCCGACAGACCGACAGCTGCCACTCTCGCCACCTTCAGCGGCAGCGCTGCGCAGCCAGCCGGCAAGTCAAGCCGCATCCGCGGTGTTTTCCGCTGCTGCCCCATCGCCGCCAACGCAGCCGTTGCCAAATCCTGGCCTTGCACCCGCAGAGAGTACCGCAGAGCTGCACTCGATTATTGCTTCGCTCCAGGCGCAGCTGCAGGCCGCCGAGGCAGAACGCGTTTACTTGACCGCTGCCGTGGACGACTGGCGCGGCCGGGCGGAGCGCAGCGAGGCGGAGTGTCAGGCGCTGCACGAAGCACAAGAAGAGCTTACCGCACAGCTTTCCACTGCCGAGGCCGAGCTGGCCCAACATCGAAACGCCGCCGCTGCGGCCAAAACCAACGCCGTTTCACCAGACATGGTGGAGAACCTGCAGGAAAACATCCGCCTACTGGAGGAGGCGCTACGATCGAAGGATGAGGAGCAGCAGCAGCTCGCGGAGTCGCTGAATATGCTGGAGGAGCAGCTGCGCCACGCCACGAGAGCCGCAGCGGCTGCGAACGACGAACGGTCTTCTGCGATGGCTGCTGCTGCTGCCGCTGCTGCCACTGCTGCGGCGACCCCACAACCACCTCCACCACCGCCTCCTCCTCCTCCACAGGGTCCTCCGCCCGAGGTGGTGGCAGCGATGGCCGCAGAGCGCGACGCACTGGCGCACCGCTTAGGAGCCGCGCAACAGGAAGCTGGACAGCTGCAGCACTCGCTTCACGCCGTGTCAGCCGAGTACCGCGAGTTGCTGCTGATGGTGGCGGAGCTCAATGAGGAATGCTCGACAGTGAAGGCGGCGTCGTCGATGGCGCCAACCCCGGCACGGCAGATGGCTGAGTGGCATGCGGGGAGCCCTAGCGTGGATTGCGATGTCGACGCCAATCATGTTGCTGCTCCTGCCCTGCATCCTTCTCCTGCTGCCGCTGGTATGATGACGGGTGCATCGCAGTGGACAGAGGCTCCTCCTCCTCCTCAACTGCCTCCACACCAAGATGTGCCGCAGCAATGGGGGCACGGCTACTCTTCCGCGCACCACGCTGTTGCTGCTGCGGACCCGTACTCGGAGAGCTCGTTGCCGGCGGTGGAGGAGGTTCCACCAAATGCCATGGAGGACTCCGCGCCGCAGCTGACGGCGATGGCGCGTGCCGCCTCTGCATTGGGCTACGCAGAGGCGACCGACGTGCTGATCGATGCTCCTCCCGTGGCGTCCAGTCATCTCTCGCCGTCGTTGCCAGATGAGCAGCCGCGGTACGCCCTGCCGTCCGCGAGCTCTCACACCTCCAGCCATTACGGTTCAGCGCAACGCGGATCCTCTGGCAATGCACCCCTCGTGCAGTCACCGCCGACCTCTCCTCCCTCCTTCTCATCAGCAGCAGCCACAACGCAAGCTCACAAGCACGGAGGATTGCCGAACCCGCTGCAGGCGCGTTACGGTGGCCCACATGCCGGTGGTCGCCAACACGTTCCACGCTACGCAGATCCCTCAATGAACTTCTTTCAGGGCGGTTCAATGCAGCAGCAGACGGCACCACCAGCGCCTCATGCACCGCCACCGCACTCTCCGCCGTCCTATCATGCCGACGCACAACCGCCACCACCGCAGCCACCGCAGCAACAATCAACTGACGAACACTTTCAGCAACCCTGGCCTCGGCCTCAGCAGCAGCAGCAGCAATGGCAGGACAACGCACCACAGCAACCGACGCACGAAGAGGCAGCGATGCCGCCACGCGCGTGCGAGAGCCCTGATGAGGACCTCAACGTTGCCGCTGCTCCTCCTCTCCCTCCGCAATCCGCTGTGATTGCAGAGGAGGCGGTAGAGGAGAAGGCCGCTGATGCGCCGCCTCTGCCCTCAGCAGACGACTTCTTTGGCGTGGAGGACGAGCGGGACGAGAGTGGTGTGCTCAACGGCTTCGCTGCTGCACCGACGGCGGTGGTGGCGTCACACGAAGCGCCGTCTCAGCCGCCAGCGTACGTGGAGGAGGCGCCTGCAGCTGTTCATGCTGCCGCTGCGAATCCCTTTTTGACCTCGAAGGACCTCTCAGGGGCGCCTCGCCACAAGAGCAGCAGCGAGGCAAATGCCTTCCACCGCAACTCCGCAGGCGCGCCGCCTGATTTAAGCGCGCCATCGAACGGCCACTCGTCTGCTTGGAACGGGCTTGTAGCTGCACATAGCGGCAGCATCACCACGTCTCCTAGCAACCCAGAGCATGTAAGCACACCGCCTGTTCCAGGAAATGCGGGACCTCCTCCACCACCGCCGCCACCACCGTCGGGGTACAAGCACCCCGTCTCCGCCCTCTCTGGTAGTGCGCACCACCTCAACTACAAGGCCGCTGCTGCACCGCTTCCAGCTGCACCGCCGCAGCAACAGCCGATACGCAGCCTGGTGAACGCCGCACCGCCACCGCCGCACGTTGTAGAGCAGCCGCAAACAAGTGCACCGCCGCCGGTTGCGGAGCACAACCCCTTTGCTGACTTCCAGGACGGCGGTGACGACGACGACGACGGACTTGCTGATTTGCGTTGAGGATCTGGGAAGCGAAATGGAAAGAGGCATGAAACAGATGGCTGCGGTTCTTGCGCGGACTGTTGAGTGCCTTTCCTTCAGCTTGGGTCCTCTTTTCTTTTTTTCGCGTGTGTATCAAGGCGATGACATTTATTGGCTAGTGATGGGAAACGGTAAAGGCAGATTTTGGTTTTCGATGTGGGCTTTTCAAGTTGGAGAGTACTGTTTGTTCTTGCGAGTGGCGTGGTGATGTTGCTGTTGGGTTTTTTTTTCCACTGGATTATCATTATTGGAGCGCGACAACTACGTGTACATGATTGAGGAAAGTTGCCAGTAAGCTTCTTCGTGTCGAACTTCTTAACACTTGATTCATTGCAAACTCGAAAAAATAAAGAAGATTATCCACAGCGCACACAAAAGATGCGAGAGGACGAAAGGTAGAGGCACAGGAAGAGAAACGAGGAAGCTTTAGCTCACGGTCCTTTAGAGAGAGAAGTCAATCAGCAAAAAAGCCTTCGAAACACAGGACAAGTGTTTGCAAATTACTACTCTGGTCGCGTAGCTGAGTAGTTGGTAAAGCTTTAGTACTTGATCTCTTCACCAGCTTGTCGTCTTCAATACAAATGACGCTGTGTCGAGTGCTGTCTACATCCTCTTTGTTGCATCACCCTGCCTTCTTAGATTGTCTTACTCTCCTTTGCCTACAGCTAAAGTGCCTTTTGGTGGTTGCTCGCATCATCACCCCTCGTAAAAAAAAAATAGAAGTGAAGAGGTGTGACTTCGGGAAAATAACGAGAGAAGGAAGTCACCGCTTGAGTTCATTGGGTCCGCTCCGCCTTCACTGTCAACTACTCCGACTTTTTTAATTGTTCCTTATAGCTGTTGCCCCGTAAGAAGACGTGCATTGTCAGGGGCCTAATTCGTAGCAGAAGCCAACACAATGGCAGAGACCGCACCATCATCGTCTGCGGCAGCAGAGGAGCGCAGTGCACCCTCCAACGGCACCAGCACCGCTTCCTCTATCTTGGGCGAGTGCGTGCTGCGGCTGACCCATGCCACCACCTACGAGCCACCGCTCTACCTCTTCCCCGAGCTGCTGCCGCACGTACCACAAGGCACCCCGCCTCTCCCTGTCTGGGACGCCGTGGCCGATGCCGTTGACATCGCCGCCTCGTCCTGGCGTGTGGCAGACGCGGCACAGCTGCTCTCTAGCACTGCTCCTACCACCTCGCTAGGTGGGGACGATAAGAGAGGCAGCGGTGCTAGCGCGGCCTCGCCCCGACCTCCTCAGGCGATGGTGACTCTGGCCTCGATGGTGGGCGAGAGTCGGCTGCTGGCGGCCGGCATAGACGCGTCGGTGCTGAAGAATGGCTCTTTTTCTGCGTCGTCGGTGATCGAGGAGCTGAGTCGGCTGCAGACGCGCATGGGCCTCACGGACGAGGAAGGCGCGGCCATCATGTCGAACCACTTCATCAACCTCTTGGCTTGGCGAAAGCTGCGGGAGATCAACGGGGGCGGCGTCACCGACACGAGCGGAGGAGGTCAGCAACAACAGGAGAAACGTGGGGCCGTGGCGCCAGCGTCTTCTTCTTCTTCCTCTCCAGCGCTTGCCACTGCTGCTGCGGGCTCGTCGTCCCGGAAGCGTGCACGCGCTCTGGGGGACGACAACGAGAGTGACTCGGCGCTCCTGCCCTCCCCAACGCCGTGGGCCAGCGGTGCCGAACTTGCACGTGGCGCTGGTGCTGCCGGTCACTTTGTCGCCGCCAGTGAGACGAACGTTGAGGATCGGGTCGAGCTGCTGCGGACGCTCTCCGCGCTTTACGCACGCCCGTGGCGCACCCTGGCCTCGCAGGGGCAGCAGACGGACTGCGTGGTGCCGCCTGGTACAGTGAATGTGACGAGCCCCTACGCCGATAGCGGGAAGCTGCCTGGTGCGGTGGTCGATCCGGTGGAGGACATGGGTTGGGCCGCCGCGCCGGAGACCTCTGCCTTCTTCGGTCGTCTACGCGTTGCCCACACGGCGGCGTATTACTCAGTACTGATCTCTTCACGTAATGCAGCCAATACAACTTCTGCGTGCCGCGTGCCGCTGAAGCAGCTTGTCACCTACGTCGGCCGAGAGGCGGGGCTGCAGCGGGGAGCTGCCGTTGCTGCTGCGGCGTTGGTGTCGATTGATGTGGGGCTCGCAGCCTTCACGGCGCACGCAGATGTGCTGTCGAAGTTTCACTGCGCGTTGGTGCTGCGGCCCGCGTACGACCACACGACGGCGGCGTCCAGCAGTGGCGCAGGAGAAGTTCACACCGAAGTGAAAGATGAGGCGGAGCAAGGCGAGGGCAACATGGATGAGAATGAGATCTCTGAGGCGAATGGCACGCGTGACTTCGCCGTCGTGCACACCAAAACGCCGGACCACTACACGCTCTGGGTGGTGAACTACAGCCGCAATGGAGTGCGGATTGCGGGCAAAGGATGGGTGTTGGGTGAGCCGCGGCAGCTCGCGCCGGGTGATTGCCTTGTGTTGGGAGGTGAGTTGGAAGTGCGCATAGAGGTGCATACGACGGCAGCGGCTGCGTGTGCGGCGCCGGCGGAGGCTGTCGGGTCACAGCCTGTAAGCACACCTACGCCGTCGCAGGTGAAGCGCGAACGTGCGGAAGAAGAGGAGTAAAGAAGAGAGGCGACATACAGAGAGAAAGAGGTCTCTATTCACCTTTTCTTTTTCTTTTGATCGTCGTCTAGCTGTTGGTTTTTTTTTCTTTACTTCCTGTGATAATACTAATATCTTTAACTCACACAAACACACACACAGGCGGGCGAGCAGCAGGTACTGAGGCGTCTTCTGTGCTTCATCTATTTTTCAGCAGAAGAGGCGGCTCGTCTTCTTGTGAGGACACACAGATAAGTCACATCGACGTCACTGTGCACGTCTGTATTGTACTTTTATGCACACGTTGGTTTTTTCTTTGTTTTTCATAGACTGTACAAGAACAGAAGAATTAACCAAAAAATGAAAACGCTGTAGGAAACGCAACCGCAGTAATTCCCCTTTTCGCATCGACAAGGAAAAGACGGCGATATTCTTCGCTCCGTAGAAGGCAACATCAATCGGATGCTGTGGCGTTCCTTTGACTCTGTCTTCTGCCCTTAGCGGCGCTTGAGTGAGGGTTTTGCTTGGCGTAAGTAATGCTGAGATGGTTATATGTACAAAATGGCTGATGACAACGGGGAGTCGCCGTTGCAGGTGCATTGTGCCACTGGTCAGCAAAACGATCACTCCGCTCTTCTTTGCTGGTTTGCCGTGGCTTCTTCATCTTCTCTCACGGTTTTCACTTCTCTCTCTCTCTCTCCGCGAAGCGTATCTGAACGGGTTTCTCGCTTCTCCTTCGCTTGCTTAACAGAAAGCAGGGCACAGCAGCTGTACATTCCGCCTTTCTTCCTCTTAGCAAGCGCAACCATGGGCATCAGCATCTACTCGCTCATCAACGCGATTGTGCTGTGCCTCAACGCACTCGCCATTCTCTCCGAGTCCCGCTTCCTCTCGAAGTTTGGGCTGGCGACGCCGAGCGCGCTGCAGGGGTCGGTGCCGCGGCAGGATTCGGTGTTCAGCGACTACGCACCGTCGGGGTTTGACTCGGACACCGGAGGCGGCGCTGGCGGCAGTGGCGGCCATAAATCTTCGGCGAAGTTGCAAGTTGCGTCGCTGCTGCACTCGGTCCGCCTGCTGCTGCGGTGGCCGCTCATTTTTGCGAACCTTATCTTTGTTGTTCTGGCGCTGGTCTTTGGCTGAAACCACGTCACCTGTTGCGCGTGTCTCCATCTCTCAACAAAGAATGCTGAAATCTGCATCAGCAAACGGGAAACAAGAAAAAGAAGGAGGGACTTTGGATGGGGCGGTGATTGCCTGCTTTCTAGTTCTGAGCTTGACTTAACGAGAAGACAAAAGGCGCATTGCGTTCTCGCTGCTACACAGACGTCAACGTGCAACGCGGTGCTTTAGGCAGGCAGCGTTACGGCAAACAACCTCCAGTGTTACGCAATCTCTCATCTTCGCCTCTTCCTCTCCTTTCTCAACTCTCTTTTGTTTTTCTTTTTTTTCCCCTAGCAGTCGGAACGGCACTGCACGGACCTTTCTTTCCAATTACTGCACAAAAGTCATTTTCTTTCGCATCTCTTGACTACACACACATGCCGTCCTCCCCCTCCAACTCCTCCACGCTGCCCTCTGTCGGACCCCCGCTGTCGGGCTGGAGCGCCTCCACCTCCACCAAGCGTGCCTGCTTGCGGGACCGGCGACAGCAGAAGCTCGGCCTGTGGAGCGCCGTCGCGTTGCAGCAGCACTTCACCACCACCGGTGGCCAGCGCGGACGTCCGCTGCCCTCTAATGAAGCTAACGGAACTGGAAGTGCAGATCGACTGGAAAATGGCAGCTCAATGGAGACGCATGCTGGGGAGGAGGAGGACACAGCACGTGTTGACGTGGACCTGCGTGCACACCTTGGCCCCGCTGCCAGTCTTGCTGCCCACCCCCACAAGCCCACGTTAGCGCAGCGAATGGGCCTCGTCCCACCGCCCCCTCCCGCCCCGTCCGCTGACGACTGGCGTGTCGCTGTGCACCGTGCGATGCAGCGAGAGCAGCACCAGCTGATACACGAGACAGGCGCTGGTGCGTCTGCCTCTGCCTCCTCTCCTGCTGCGGTGTGCTCCATATGTCAGATGAGCTTTCTCGCCACCAGCAACGAGGGACAAGTTATCCTCAGCTGCTCCCACGTTTTCCACACGCAGTGCTTCCGTGCCTTTGAGCGTTGTGTGCGGACACAGCAGCGAGCCGATGGTGCCGCAGTGGCGGAGGTCACAACACAGCTTGCCTGTCCTGTCTGTCGCACGCGGCACTACTACAAGCGCGTCTTCTACGAAGGCAAGGCCATGACGCAGCGGGCCGCCATTGTGAAGGTGCAGTCTGCTGTTCGCGCCTTCCTGGCACGTCGGGCCTACGTGCAGGTCCGTCTGCGAAGTAACGCACAGTTTCGCACCCGCTACGTGCAGGAGCGACTGGCGCGCCTCTCCGCCGCCTGGTCCGCGTTTTGCGTGCAGCAGGAGCGCAGGCGTGAGATGACGCTGGTGGCCTTGGCGGTGCAACATCAAGCGGCGACAGCGGCGTACCTGAGCGAGGAGCAGTGGGCTGGCATCTGGGAAAGAGCCGTGCAAAAAGCGGCTGAGCCTAGTAACGGTGCTGCTGCTGACGGCAGCGGAGCGTGCAGCAGCAGTAGTGGCTGTAGTGCCGTTGCCATGCAGTGTCCCATCTGCCTCGAGCGCATATGCGAGACGTTCTTCTCTCGGCCACGGGGAGAGTGCAGCACCAATGCGGCGGGTGCAAGCGGTGAAGATGCCGTTGCGGCCTTGCGGCGTGCCTATGAGCAGCGACGTGCGGCGAAGCAGACAGCGGCTGCGTTGGCAGAGAAGCCACGGCAGACGCCTCGTGCTCCAAAAGGCGAGGAGAAGACGACAGAGCGCGGCAAGAGAGAGGCGACGAGGATGCCGCTGGCAATGTCAAAAGCGACGTCTGCAGCATCGACTACTGTCACGCATGCCGCGGAGGGCAGCGCAACTCCGGCTCTTCAGCTGCCGTCCCTCACGTCGCCTTCACCATCTATTGCGGGGCAAGCAGCTCACTTCCGCGGTCCGCAGAGTGGTGTTCTCCTCAGCTGCGGACACTGCTTCCACGCCGCTTGTCTTGGCTGCTACGAGCGCTTCAACGAACAGCGCATGACGGAGGCGGCGGCGGCGGGCAGCAGCGACGCGGGTGCTGGCGTCGTCGTGGCAGACCGTTGTCCCATCTGTCGCGCCGGTTACGCGAAGCACCCTCTGTAGCTGAGAGACAATACACTCGTAGAAGGTGTCGCTGCATTTCAGCTGACAAAGAAAAAAATTTCCTTTTTTTTTCGTAGTTTGTTTTACGACATGTACATTACACTTTTGTTCTTCTCCTCGCAACGCCAATAGTTGCCGTATTCTCTCTTTCAGCAGTCACCGACGCTTGTTGTCTGCTTTGGAAAAAAGGGGAAAAAAATGATAGGCGTTGACGTAAGGAGGAGTCGCTCTTCTCATGATTTAAACCATTGGCTGTTTCTCCTCTTCTTAATTGTGTGCGCTTTTTCTGTCCGGTGTCCTTTGGATGGCTCGGTAGAAACTTTCTTGCGTGCTTAAAATAGGAATCGATGCAACATTTTTTTCACACTCTGCTTTATCTGTTCCCTCTTCGTTCTACTTCTTTATGTCGCCAGTACAGAGTCCAAAAACCTACATAACAAACACACACAGGAGCACCAGCGCATGTCTGGCATCGACTACTCCAAGTGGGACAAGCTGAACTGCAGCACGAGCAGTAGCACTAGCAGCAGGTGCGACTCTGACGATGCAGATGAGCAGAGTGCACAGCACACGCACAGGTCCCGCGACAGCGGCAACAAGAACAGCAGCGGCGCGCCGAAGGTGACTCGACTGGAGTACCCCTCACGCGTGACGCTGGGGCCGTCGGGGGTGCAGCTGGCCTCCGCGCCTCCGAAGGCCACTGCGAGTCCGTTCGCACCCTTCTCAGCCGAGTCACCACAGCGTTCAACGGTGCGAAACGAAGTAGCAAGTGCGAATGCGAGTAATGGTAAGTCACTTCCTGCGAGCAGCGGAGGTGTTGAGGAGAAGCTTGAGAACGAAGACGACGAGGACGACGAGGACTTGCTGTACCACAGCCTCGCCCGCAACGGTGGTCGCGAGGGCACCGAGTACTGGTGGTCACAACGCGAGGACTGCGCGACGGTGAGCTTTCTTGTCCCGTGGGACGCGACCGCGAAGGATGTGACGCACTTTTCCCTCAGTGAGGTGCAGAGGGAGACGTCGTCAGGGCCGTCGCACGCACAGCTCGATGTGACCGTGACTTTAGCACCGCGTCGGCAGACGTCAACAGTGCAAGCAAACGAGGAACAGGCGCCTACAGAGCTTGTCTCGCTGCGTATTTCGAAGCAGTTCCGCTATCCAATCAAGCTGACAGACGACCTTGTGGCAGGCTGCTGGCAGCTGCACCGCATGCCCCGCCGCCACGTGCGTCTCCTCGTTGTGGAGGTGTTCAAGGAGCCCATCGGCCACGGCATGACGCTCTGGTGGGACCGCTGTTTTGTGTCCGACACGATGTCCGTAATCGACACGCGGCAGATTCCCGATCGCGTGCGCGGTGCGAGTGGTGCTGCTGCAAGTGGTGTCGCCGCTCAGACAAAAGCGGAGGAGTTCCGGAAGGTGTGGGATGAGGCCCATGAGGAGTTTCGCCGCCGCATGAAGGAGCGCAAGGCGAAGCAGAGCCAGTGATTGCTTCGCTGTTGGTGGTTGGAGTTGTAAGGCACATTGTGCGCCTTAAGAGACATTTTTTTCAGTACACTATGTTTTGTTTTTAACACTCTCGTAAGCTTGCCTTGGAGTGGCGGCACTGGAGAATTTAAGAGCACATCACAAAAAATGTATGCTATAGCACACAGTGCAATTTATGTCTAAGTGTCTGCAGTTGGTGACGTTGCTGCGAGAATCATTGATGCCGTGCATGCGTACTCACTTAGCTGCATTTTTTTTTTCCAGTATAGGAAACGGAAGTAGAAGATTCAAAACAGAAAAGACCTTTCCTTTCCGCATTGCCACTTTCACTTTATCCCCTTTCCTTCTTGAAGCGATTCCGGAGAGTGCCTCTCATTGGGTGCAAACACGCAAACAAAGAAACAGACAAACACTTACAAACAAACACGCGCAGCCATGCCAACCATGAAGCACCGCATGTATGAGCACACCACTTCCATCACCCTCTATCTCACCTACGCCGCGCTGATGATGGGCCTTCTGCTGTGCAGCCTGCTGTCTCCCCTCCGCACCGTCACCGTCGACGGTCACCAGCTCGCGCTCTACGGAGTGGCGATTGCCTTTGACACGCCCCCTGTGGGCTGGAACGCGGAAGTGTCACAGGTATCAGAGAGCGATCGCGAGGGCAGTAGTAGCAGCGGTAGCGGAAGCAGAGCGGCTTATGTGTCTTTTACTTCTTCTCTCCGTCAAAAGAAGGTGAGCGCATTGGCTGCTACGCTGGAAGACGGCGCCTCTTCACTTATCGATGTAAAAAAAGCTTCCGCGTCTTCTACTCAAGCAGCCTCATCGATGGCTCCCTCTGTCATAGCTTCACTCAGCACTAGTAGCCAAGGTGGCAGCAGCAGCGGTCCCGCAGCGGCCGACAACGCCACTCATTGGGTTTACCTCCACACTATACCCTCCACGGACGTCGCACGCTGCATGACAGCCTACCTCGTCTTCGCCGCCCTCTGCCTGCTCTTCTCCCTGCTGCTCACCCTCACGCTGGTCGTGCTTCTCTTGCCAACGTCGGTGAAGGTGCACCTGCGTGTTGCGATGCGTGTCTTCGTGATTGCCGGCCCGTTGTCGGCGATTTTGTGCTTTGTGATGGCAGCCGTGCTCGGACTGCAGGGTAAGCTGGTGCGTCATGTCGCGGATGGCTACTACATGAACACGGCTGAGCATGCGACGGAGAGCCGGCTGCGGTCGGGTTTCTCGACGACGGTGGCGGCTGCCGGCATTTCTTTGGTGGTGGTGCTGCTGTCGCCGCTGACGTGGAAGGAGTAGGTGCCCGTTGCACAGAGAAGAAGTGTGACTTGAAGGTTTTGGAGTGTCAAAGCGTGTACCACCTTGTGTTGTTATGTTTTTTGTGGTTGCACCGCCTTTGCGTGAATTCTAGATGATACTGCTCAAAAAAACACGAAATATTGTAAACGCATTAAAAATTGGATTACTCTATTCGTTTATCAGATTGTCTTCGATGAATTTGGTCGCAAAGGAGATTGTTTTCAAATGCAATTTACCTGCGCGTAAGAATGACACATATTTTACTCTTTCAACTCTTGTGGTACTTCCTCTTTCATCTCTACTCCTCTCGAGTTGCAAAGGCATATTCGGCATTAGAGCAACCACTTCTTTTACGGATCGTTGCTTCTTGCCGGCTTTCGTTGTGGATTCGCGAACTAGAGCACCCCCGCAGCTGCACCCAACTACGCATTAGCAAATAGATAGAGCCATGCAGAGGAAGCCGACTCTCACGCGGCGGCCCTCCGTTGAGCAGTTCCGAACCACGGATCTGTCGGAGGGAGACAACCTGATCGAACAGGTCCAGACGCTTTCAAGCTCTGCTGCAGTAGCCTCCACATCACAGGCCGACGGCATAACGCTGCTGGTAAAAGGCCGACCGCTGTCGACGGTGATTCAAGTTCTTGCCGATGCTCTGCTACAGCAACAGGGACAACTGCGCCGCGGACGAGATGCAACGGAGGCGCAGGCGAGACAGGTGTCTGCGCAGCTCGCCGACCACCACGATACACTCAACAAGATACGAGATGATTTGCACCTTTCCCAGCGTCCTTTCGCCCTGCACGATCGCGCTTCAGTGTCTTCATCGGCGTCCTCATCCGCAGAGGGACGGTTTGCACTCATTTCTCGACGCATGGCGTCTGCGGACACCATAGGTGCTGCTGTCCAGTCGGTGCACCAGCAGGTGCAGCAGCTGCGCTGGACACTCCTTCAGTCCACCATGAATGAAATGGCACAGCAGCTGAGCCAAGACCGGCTGGCGAAGTGGTTTGCGGTATGGAAAGCACGCGGCATGCGTCGCGTGGCTGCCAAAGAACTGCAAACGACGCCAGCACTGCGGCTGCTAACGACGTACTACGCACGGTGGAGGCAACGTGCCGCGCAGGGCTGGCGACAGCGCCAGCTCATCCGTGAGCGCCACCTGCGTGCCGTGACGCGCCGCTCCGAGAAGGCCATTTTGACCGTTTACCTGGGCAAGTGGGAGAACTTTGTGCGAGGCCTGGCAGCGCAAGCCGCACAGCTCCGCGCCTATCAGCGCCGCATTGCCCATCAGCTGAGCATTTCGGGACCAGCAACAACGACGGCGCGACGTGGCTGCTTCGACTGCTGGCGGCGTTGGACAGCGGCACGCAGGGAGGAGAGGAGGCAGCTCACTGCGGCCCGACACGCCACTGCTGACGGACATTACCGGCAGCTTCATCAACAAGCACTCGCGAAGGATGCGCTGGCGCGGTGGCAGAGGGCCGCACGGCAGCGCCAGGTGTCGCGACTCTGTTTGCGGCTGTCGCGGGTGTTGGCGGCACAAACATGCCAAGGACTGCTGCGTCGTCGCTTTCACACCTGGATGGCCTTCACTGCGCGTGCACGTCGGGTGCAGCGCTTAGAGGTGCTCGCGGCAGATCAGCACAAGCGGCGAGTGACGGCCCTCGCACGTCGGTACTTCAACGAGCTGCGTTTTTACCGCCGGGAGCAGCAGTTCCAGCGTATGCTGCGCAGCTTCGAGGCGTCGCTGCTGGTGCTGGCAGACCGCGTCGGCGGCGTAGAAGACGCGGTGCACGAGCGTCGCGGCCACTTTCCTGTTGCTGCCGACGGTGGAGGCGATCACTTCTTTCTTTCTCCGCCGCGAGCGGGTCGGCCAACTGTTGAGGTGCAGTGGAGTCCCGCCTCGAATGACGAGCTGTTTGCGCGTGTGGAGAACATTTTGTCGCGCTCTCGATAGACCGTGTTGCTGGGGGCTACATTTATAAGGCCTTCTCGATGAAGTGCGTTGCTGTAAGCCCTCTTTCATTTTTTCCTTTTAAATTTCTCTCTGCGTCTTTTCCTCTTGTACACTACCACTGCGGTTTCTTAGAAAAGCCGGAAAGATATTCGACGCCGTTCGACTGCGTAAGAACAGATGCGCAAAGGCGTACGCTAAAGGATTCGCAGTTGCAATAATTCTATTCAATTTTCTCGCACGAAATAGCACACTGACTGTAAAGCGGATTGAGAAAGCAAGGGAAAAGAATGACGTTGCTGTGTCTCTCGTGGCAGAAGTAGCGGTGACGATGCGCTTTTTTTTTCTCTACTGCTTTGCTCGTGTGCTTCATTCATGCTATCTCATTCTCCCCTCCTCTTTGCCCGGCACTCATCTTTATGTCACCTTTTACCATCTCGTCTTCTGACACTCCAAGAAACAAGCCAAAGAAAGAAGGAGGACCGCTATTTGAGGCCTCTTCGCTTTGTTCTTTTTGTCCAGCAAAGAGCCGCCGGTCTACCACACACAGAATAATGGAGAAGTCACCCAATTCAGACGGCGCGGCGAGTGCCGCCGCTGCCGCTGCTGCTGCTGCTTTACCGGCCTTCGACTTTCAGCCCTTGCAGAAGAGCAACGTCGATCTCTTCGCCCCTGCCCCGCAGGTGAAGAAGCTGACTCGCCGCGAGAAGCAAAAGCTGATGCGCGACCTTGAGGTGAAGCGGGCGGCCGAGTCGGCGGCCACGCCCGCTGGCAAGAAGAAGGGAGGAAAGGGCGGCCAGAAGAAGGACGGCAAGGACACCGCCGTCGCGGATGTCGTGCGTGCTGCCGCTGCTGCCGCTGTTGCTTCCTCTTCCTCTGTCGGCGGCGGAGGTGCTGCGGGAGGCAAGGGTGCCAAGTCGTCGAAGATCTTCGCTACCGTCTTCGACACGCAGGAGATCGAGCACGAGCTCGCCGCACAGGAGGAGCGCCGCAACCGCAAGCACTCCAAGAAGCAGGTGCTCCGCCACGCACTCCACCCCAACGAGGAAGAGGACGCCCGCACCGTCTTCGTGGGCAACCTGCCCAACACGATCCACAAGCGCGACGTCGAGAAGATCTTTAAAACGTGTGGCAACGTCGAGTCTGTTCGTGTGCGCTGCCAGACGCTGGAGGAGCTCGATGAGAAGCACCAGAACCTCGGCCGTGCGGTGCGTGTGCTGCGCGGCGAGGTGAAGAAGGATGAGAAGTTCAGCGCGACGGCCTACGTGCTCTTCCACTCCGCCGAGTCGATCGCGGCGGCGCTGGACAAGAACGGACTCGTTTTCCATAACCGCCACTTGGTGGTGACGACGATGGATGCGGGGAGCCGCGCCTACCCGCCCGAGACGTCCATCTTCCTCGGTAACGTCGCCTACGACACGACCGAGGAGCACGTGTGGAACTTCTTCCAGGAGCACGGCGTGCCGGATGTGAAGCGGGTGCGCCTCGTGCGGGACCGTGAGACGGGCGCCTGCAAGGGCTTCGGCTACGTCGAGTTTCTGCACGCCGCGTCGGTGGCTCCAGCGGTGGCGACGCGCGGCAACAAGCTGAACGGCCGCGAGCTGCGCATTGTCCACGTGAACAAGTCGAAGGATGTGAAGGCGGTGACGGCGAGTCGGCGTGATAAGCGTCGCAACGACCGCAGCGGCGGCAGCAACAGCAGTGAGGGTGATCGCAAGCGTGGCCGTGGTGACGACGCCGGTGCGAGCGCCAAGAAGCCGCGTGGCGAGTCGGACATGCCGTCGTGGGCGGGTGTGATGACGAACCCGCGCCGCAAGATGCCGAAGGATCTCCGTCCGCTGGTGGAGGGCAAGACGGAGTTCAAGTCGCGTGGACCGCGTGTGGAGGTGAAGCGCAAGGTTCGCAACCCGGAAAAGTAAGACGGAGAGCTGGGCAGCTTTTTTTTTTTTTGGTGTGTGTGTGTGTGTCTGTGTTCGTGCTGTGATAGCCTCATCGAGTAACTACGGAAGGAAGAGCGTGTTAACTGTCGACGTAACGATTTCGACTAAGATAAGAGAAAGAAACAAAAGTAAAGAGCTGGCTGTTTAAATTGTGCAGTGTCAAGAATGCAGCTGACGTCCTCTACCTAACGGCGCTGTGGACGGCGGTGAACCTGCGCCGATGCAAGACTCTCCACAAACGAGCGACGCTGTGCTCTCCATGTTACCGCTCCCCAGTTCCCATTGTGTGTGTCGCGAAGAGCGACGCTGACACACGCCTCGGTACAGCTGCGCGCTTTTCAGGCACCTTTGAATTTGAGTTCCGACAAAGGGCAGCGATGCAAAGGCAAAACTACCCGCTGCCTTCTTGTCGCATCGATACGGCTGGCATCTACTTCCTCTACCTTCACCTCCGTTGGCTGTTCTCTGCCTCGTCTTCCCTGCCCCAATACTAATACAGGTACCGTTATAAAAGAAACAAAAAGCTGACATCTGCTGCGTCTACACCGAAAACTGTTTTTTTTTTTCATTTTGTTGATTCCAACTCTTTGTACGTGTTTTTCTTGTTTTTCCGTTGTACTGTTGTGGTGGTGCAACTTCCGCTGTGCTGTCTGTGCACTGAATGCTTTGTCGTATTCTGGAAGCTCTTCCGCCGAGCACACATACACGCAAACGCACACAAACACACGATCTCGCCTAGTGATACTTTTTTCTTAACAACCGCTTTTGTTTTAAACTTTCTTACTTTTCTTTCTTCCGCCTGGGCCGCCGCCACTGCAAAGAGGCTTGGTTGTGTCCGCATCACTAAACAAACAAACAAAAAAAAAACCTGTTTAAACCCTTGTTTCTGTAAACTTCTTTTATCAACTTACTCACCGCCACCCACTTTTCTGGCAGCCTCATCGTTTTCTCCAACATCGAGTCATCTACTCTCTCTTTTCTTTTCTTTCTCGAAACGATAAAACGAAAAAAAAAAGTTTGCAGCAAACGTGTAGATCAAAGAAAAGGCGACTCTGACACTGGCCACACACACCCACACACACATACACGGGAGAATCAGCAACAGAGAAGAACTCTCATAATGGAGAAGCGTGTGGCTGTCATTGTTGGGGTTCCGGTGCTTGCTATCACCATCGGCATCGTCGCACTGCGCCAGCTGCGTGTGCAGCGGGAGCGCCGTGAGTTTGCCGAGCGCTACGCCAAACAGCTCCGCGCCGCCCGCGAGAGCCACGAGCAGTTGCTGCAGAGCGGCCACAATGCCTCCCAGCGCTCCCTTGACCTCAGCGAGGCCGACGTCGACGAGGACGGCGCTGCGGTGCGTGTGATTTATGGCACCGAGTCCGGCAACGCAGAGGCGCTGGCGAAGGGCTTCGTGACAACGCTGCGGGACCGTGGTGTGCCGGCCACTCTCATCGACCCATGTCGCTGGGCCTACCTAGACCACTATCTCTACCACAACAAGAGCAACGTCCCTCTTTTCCACCCGATGCGGACCGGCGGAGGCGCTGCACAGAAAGGCACGGCGGCACAGGCCACTGGTGGCGGCAGCAGCAGCCCTCCTCTTGTCTACATTTTCATTGTCGCCACAAACGGCGAAGGCGAGCCGACGGGCAACTTTATGTCCCTTTTCCAGGAGATACAGCTAGCCGTGCGCAAGGCAACAGCGCCGGCCTCCTCGGCACCAGGCGCAGGAGCGGCAGCGGTGGCGGCAGCTTCGGGCGGGTCTCCAGCGGCGGCGCCAGAGCTGCCTTTCAAAGACATCCACTACGCCGTGTTTGGCTTGGGCGACAGCTCTTACAAGTACTACTGCCGCTGCGCGACGGACACCAACACGCTGCTGAAGAAGGGTGGTGGCATTAACCTGCACCGCGTCGGCTTCGGGGACGCCCGCTCGGGGTTGCAGGAGGACGTCTTCGATGAGTGGCAGGAGAAGGTGATGCAGGCGCTGACGGAGAAGTGCGGCATAACGATGACGAGCGGCACGCTGGCCCCGCCAAAGCCGGAGTACCTCTTTCGCTTCGTGCCGGCCGAGACGCTGACGCCGGCGGTGTCGGACAGCACAAGCATCGGGAGTAGCAGCAGCAGCAGCAGCAGCAAAGGTGTGACGAGCAACGAGAGGGCAGCTACTGACGCAGCGGCTGTCAATGGCGAAGGGACAGGGAAGCCGATAGCCACGCTGCCCTTCCCACCACCGCCGGCGCTGCTCGAGCCCTCGCTGCTGCACCCGACACAGCTGCGCATCATCTCCAGAACGCAGCTGGCGGCGCCGCGTGCGAGTGACGGCAGTGCCATTTACCGCGTGTGCTTCGAAACCGAGGGCACCGGCATCTCTTATCAGGCGGGCGATCACCTCGGCATCTTCCCCATCAACGCCCCGGAAACGGTCGCCCGCTGTGCTGCTGCGCTGTCTATCAAGGAGGAGGACTTGGACACCCCTGTGGAGCTGTGTCAGCAGGTGCCGTCACGCGGCATCTTACGCAACGTCCTACCCGCTTGTGTGCCGCTGCGGGCGGTGCTGCAGCGCTACGTTGATCTCAGCGGCCGGCCAAAGAAGTCGACGCTGCGCGTACTTGCCAAGTACTGCACCGACCCGGTGGAGCAGGAGGCCTTTCTGCAGCTGTTGCAACTCCCTGCGGACCACATCCAGGACGGGCAAAGCGGTGACACAAGCAACGCAGCGAAGAAGCTGCGCACCATCGCAGATTACATGGAGGAGTTCCCAAGCTGCTGCGGCATCCCACTTGGTCACTTTATTGAGATTATGCCCCGCGTCCAACCGCGCTACTACTCCATCGCCTCGGACCGCCTCTCGCACGGCACGCAGGTGGAGATTATCGTCCGTGTGCAGCCCGGCGGCCTCACCGGCACCTACCTTGTCGAGCGCGTCTCGGACGGCGACTTTGTCTTTGGCTACGTGCGCATCTCGAGCTTCCATCTGCCACAGCGCATTGGGGAGAACCGGCCGCTGCTGATGATTGGCCCAGGCACCGGCGCAGCCGCGATGGTGGGGATCTGCTACAAGAAGGAGGCTCTCATGCGCAGGCAGCCGGCGGCCGATTACGGGCCGACGATGTTCTTCTTTGGCGCACAGCACCGCGCCAGCGAGTACTTTGTTGGGGAGGAGGCCCAGCGGTGGTCGATGAGTCCGCGCGAGATGCAGCAGTGGGATCTGGATCACCCTGACGCACACGCCGGCTTGGCGGCGCGGCGCTCCAAGGTGCAGCCTCCCGCGCTGCTGCCGTCGCCTGTCATCACCCACCACGACTGCGCCTTCAGCAGGGATCAGGAGGAGAAGGTGTACGTGACGACGCTCATCGACCGCCACAAGGATCAGATCTACGACATGCTGACGAGCACGAGTGGTGGGGGCTGTCTTGTGTACCTCTCTGGCGATGCCTCTTTCATGGCGAAGGATGTCGACAAGGCCCTCTCGACCCTGCTGCAGGAGAAGGGCGGAATGACGCGCGTGGCGTCGCTGGAGTTTCTGCGCCGCATGGAGGCCGATCACCGATACCTCAAGGATGTGTACTAGACGCTAAAAAATGAGGGCTGCAGAGGCGGCGCAGGAAAGCTGCCTTTTTTCTCTCCCCATATTCTAACTGAAAGCGTACTCAGTCCTTCCGTAGTGTACTGTTAACAGCAGAAGTGCATGTGTGCATATTCTTCTGTATGGATGGCCCTTTTTCTTTGTCTGCTAGAAGAAATGTTGAATTGTGGGTGATTAAACAAAAAGGCGAGCGCGTTCGCCGGCCGCCTGGCGCTCCTATCGCACGTGTGTGGCGACGTCCGTAGCGATGGCCAATACTAAGTAACTTTTTTTTCCCTTCTTACTTCTTTCTATTTTGAGCGTCTGTAAAAGCTTTCATTTTATTTCTTCACCTCCGGATGTCGTACAAGAAAGCGCGTATTCTTTGGTGGCTCTTTTGCCTCTCGCTTTCGTGCCCCACAAGTCTGCTGAACTCATCTTGCACCTCTGTCTGACGTCTAGCGGTCCTCTTGCCCAGAACGTGGTGGTTTGCCGGGCGAGAGAATCTAGCCGCTGCTGTCGTTTATGTGTTGCAGAACGTCAGTCATAGAGCGCCGGCATTTTTCTTTTTCTTCCCTTGCCCGCGGATCAAGATCGCTGCCTCCTCCACCTGCCCATTCTCTCTTACTTCTCTTTCTACTTACACACAGAGTCGAACTGTCTCTCCACGCGCGCTCCGGATCAACGGATGTGAAAGCGCTGATCTCTCCCATTTTTTTGCCTCCTTTTCATTTTTGTTTTGCACGCTGAATTTGCCCCTTCCGCTGACATCGTGTCTTGTCACCGCTGAAGCTGCCGTATCGCTTGACACTTCTATCTTGTCAATCTTTCTCTCAAGATTACTCTCTCGCTCTCTTTTTGTGAGTGTGGCGTCCATCAGCCATATCCTATTGTTTGTATTATTCTCTGAATTGCTACATCACATCACTGTGCCTATTCAACCCAACATTTCTTCGTTTTTCTTTTCGGCGGCGTGTCAAGAGCACCACAACTGCCTGTTCAAGTACCCTTTCCTTCTTCCTCTCTTTCTTCGGTGCTGCTGTGCCACAGCACGTAGCACACACATACGCTGTTGCCGGTCAGCCTTTAGAACTCACACACGATAGCCCCAACGGTGACACAATGAGCTCCGACGAAATCGGTGCCCTTCGCTCGGAGTTGCTGCGGCAGAAGATTATTTTTGAGGCGGAATTGCGACGCCAGCGCGAGACCTTCGACGAGAAGCTCTCCGTCATCTCTCAGGAGCTTGCCGACCGCGAGGCGGACTGCCGCAACCTGCAGTCCGTCATCACCATCCTCGGACGCAAGGTGGACGCCATGACGGAGCAGAAGACCGTCGCGGCCCCCGCCCCCGCCGGCCCGCTGCGTCCGCCAACCCCGACGCGCACCGCCAGTGTACACCAGAGCCCCTTCCGCCGCAATCTTTCTTCTGCTCCCTCGCCCGGCCCGGTATCGAAGGAGCGGGTACGCACGAACTCCCTCCTGTCTGTCAGCTCACGCCGCGCCTCACCGCTTGTCTCGACAGGGGCGGTGCGTCGCACGAGCTCCACGCTAGCCCGCGTGCCCTCCACGTCGGCGCTGACGCGGACGGAGAGCCCGCACGTGTTTGGCGGACACCCAGCGCGGCCGCTGCTGCGCACCAACACGAACGCGTCACTGCCGAGTGAGACAGGTAGCAACGGCGGTAGTCGGCCGCGTAGCCGCAAGGTGTCACGGCATCGCACGAACAGTGCGCACCGCCTCAACGGACTCAAGGCCACGGGAGACTGGTAGAGAAGTGCCATTCTCTCTTAGCTGAAAAAAGTGCAGCGGTGGGGAATTGCTGTGAGTGCGTCTCGGCGAGGAGGCAGTTGCATGGCGCAAATAGTTGTTGTTCTTCGCGGGTGTCTTGTCACCGTGTGCTGCGGGACACTATTGCACTTCCTGTGAATTGCGTGAAAGGGATGTCACACTATCACTTTTTTGTTGTCTTTGTTCTTTTCTTATGCATAATACATAGAGTACATTTTTTTGCGGCGCACGAAGAGGCTGCGCACCAACTGGCTTTCTTTTACTCGTTGCTTCGCTGACGAAGCGGTTCTCTGTCTGCTTCTCGCCTCTATACCCATCTTCCGGCTCGTGACTTCCTCGCGCTCTGGACGCTTACCCCGATGTCAACTTTTTTTTTCTTTTTTTTGGCAAGACGTGTGTGTCTGTGTGCTCTTGTTTTATGCTAGTATATTGTGGTGCCTGCGATTAAAAGCGCATGTTGAGCGTAGTGGAGGCGGTATTTGTGGGACAGCTGCGCGGCGGCAGCGTGTGACTCCAACGTGTTCTCTCCTATTTGTGGTTGACGTACCGTGGCCTCCCTTTTCGCGCTCAGTGGATCGCCTTATTCCCGAGGCAAGGACACACAGTACCGACACCTGCGCGGTGTCGAGGGAAACGGAATAAGGGAATGAACGAAGTCGGCGAGCAGGACAATGTTTTGTGCTGCTCTCATCCTTTGGATTGCAAATCTTCTTCTTTGGGTAGATGGAAAGAGGGAAAGAGAGGTTTCTTGAAGTTGCTTCACGAACAATAGCAGCAACAAAAACAAGAGAAAAAAGAAAGAGCGATGGTGTTGCCCGTAGCGGGCGTCTCGTGTGGGTTGTGCGTGCGCACCGTTCTCCTTGTAAACTGCTTCCTTATTTGGTAAAAAAGACATCATTCTACACGCTAGCTTGATGCAGCCAACACAAAACGGACGCTGTTACGGAGGAAGAGAAAGTTGAGTCTGCAGCCTCAGCTCTCACGGGCAGCCCTCTACTCCGCGAAGGCGACCAATAAGGACGACTTTCCGTTACTCTCTGCTTATCGAGCTGTCTTCTTCAGCTTCACATCATTTGTAGCATTGCTTCTCTCCGTGACTTCTCTTCCTCCGAAGGTTCTGTTGTTTCTTGTTTGACAAGGGCTTTCACACTTCTCAGCTGCTCAACTTGTGACTGTGCGCCGCGATCTGCTGACAGCTAAACATTGCGCGACACCGCTTCGAATCTTTGGCGTCATCTGAACTGACATCTCCAGCAGCTTTTCATAAAAAGTGCAGGACGTTTTTTTTTCGTTTAAAGCACCCACGTGCAGTTCGTGTCTTGATTCTCATTGCTCACGTCGAAAACCGCCGGAAAGACGACTGCTTCTTATCTTCAAAAAAGTCTTTTCATCTAATCAAATTCGCGACTTCAAAAAAAAAAAATGCAGCGGCTGGCTTCCAACTTTGGTGGACGGCGCCTCATGCAGCGTGTCGCGCCGTGTCGTTGCCCTTCCTCCGCCAACGCCTCTGCCGCCGCTACCACCGCCTACCGTTTCTCTTCATCATCGCAGGTGCCGCCGTCTGTCCAACCTCCGACAGCTGCCGTCTCGCCCAAGAGGAGCGACGCCGCGTCACCACCGCAGGCGAGCACACTCGAAATGGACGCGAAGGCGGCCGAGCAGGTGCGGCTCGCACACGACATCGGCGAGGAGGCCTTTGGCGAAAACACTGCAATTCTGAAGCAGGTGGGTTTCCGCGGCCTGCGCGCCTTTGTTGTCTGCGCGGTCGGTCTCGGTGCCTTCGCGTGGGCCATGAAGAGAAAGAAGCAGGAGCTCGCAGCGGAGGAGGCAGCCAAGACGGGAACGGCCGAGGGCGAGGACGACCCAACGCAGCGCTACCTGGAAGAGATGCGCAGTCTCGGCTTTGATGTCGACACGCTGGAGGAGGAGTTGGAGCAGGAGCGAGTGGCGAAGCGGACGGGTGCCGTGTCGCCGAGGTCGGCAACGTAGCGTTGGGGAAGAGAGGAGTTGCAATTGGTGAAAGGGGTGTTGTTGGGAGAAAGGCGGAGCAGCTTCTTTGACTTTCTGGTTTTCTCTTTTTTTTTACGCGCTACGTCTTGCCAGACACAGGGGCTTAACAAAAAGACGTCGAATCCGGAACAGAAACGCAAGAGCAGTGCGCTTTGCATTGAGTGGAGCAAAACGCCTTTGGTGTGAGTTTAAAAATAGTCGCGTATGTGCAATCATGTCTACTGTGTTTTTCAGCCGCTGTGTTTCATGTTTTTTGATAGATGAGTTGTGTGTGTGTCTCAATCTAACTGACTTATCGGCAGCGATGGCGAAGCTTACTTCTTCCTACTTTCAAAAAACTTCTGCTTCCTTTCCAACTCGCCAGGTTGAGTGTTCTGACTTTTTTTTTCATATCTTAAAACCATCTTTCTTTATCCCATTCGACTTCTTGTGTGGCGCACTGACCAGTGCAGTTCCAAAACTCTTTTCGGTGCGTAGTGCGAGCTCGCCATGTTGCCGATGCACTCCGTCACCGTGACGAAGTTCACGGGCTCCCCTGTGCAGGAGAGGGGAAGTGCGCACGCGCGCAGCGCACGGCAACGCGAGGACCAGGATGACGCGCCGATCGCCGTCACCGTCGCTTCCCCTTCACCACCAACTAGCCTGCACGAGGGGATGGTGCAGCAGCTGCAGTCGTACAACGAGGCTACAGCAACGCGCTCCGCCGCAGTCCCACCCCCGACTGGCGCCCCTTTTACCGGCTCTATGCGGCTTCTCGACGGCGCCGACTCGGAAGTGGCCGCCGCCACACAGCAACTCCGTGCCAGCGCTGACGTCGCGCCGACAGCGCAGCTCACGCGAAGCCCCGTCGATGTGCCGCCCGGCGCAGTGCCGGCGAGCAATTACAAGGGCCTGTACGACGGCAGCTTTTACGTTCCACCTGGTACGACGAAGCGTGCCTTGGGTCGGCTGCGGTTGTTGTGGTGCTGCGTGCTGACGCAGGAAAGCTGGCACGCCATCTTCGTCGCCGGGCCGATTCTCTTCTTCAGCGTCCTCTTCCTGGTGGTCGTCGTGCCGCCGGGGGAGTGGTTCAGCTACGCGTACACCGTCGTCTTTGGCACCGGCTCGCTGACGTGTCTCACGCTGTCGGTGACGATGGACCCCGGCGTCATTCCGCCCGCGCCGCTCTCCGCGCTGCCGAGCGGCCCGACGATGGTGCTCGTGGACGGTCAGATGGTGGAGTGCAAGGTGTGCAAGACGTGCCACATCCTCCGCCCGCCGCGGAGCAGCCACTGCAAGTTCTGCGACGTCTGCGTCGAGGAGTTTGACCACCACTGCGGCGTGCTCGGCAGCTGCGTGGCAAAACGTACCTTTCGCTTCTTCGGCGGCTTTTTTATCATCACAACCTTCCTGGCGCTCTACGTGTGCATCCGCTCCTTCGTCGTCATCGTCACCACCGATTTTACGCAAGGCAACGAGGACATGCACGTGCTCGCGCTGGCGGCGGCAAGTGTGCTGTGCATCTTTGCCGCGATCATGGGCGGCGTGCTTGTGGTCCCGTGTGCGTGCCGCTACATCATGCTGAGCGCCACGAACGAGACAACGAAAGAGACGATGCGGCGGGACCAGCAGGAGTCGACGCAGGTGCCGGGCTGCATGCCGGTGCACGAAATTCGGAGCGACAGCTACCTGAAGAACTTGGCGCACCGCCTCTTCAGCCCGCTCAGCCGCAGCCGCATCCCGTTCGACTACTACATCTAACGGCTGTGCATCCCCCAACGTCGATTTGTGGTGTACTGACGAGAACACATGTTGTCCTCCTGTTGCGGGAACGCAGTACACTTTTTTTTTTTCCTTTTCTGGCTCGCTACTGCTTGTTGCTTTCGCCCTTTTGGCAATTGTTGATGCAAACGAACTAGAGGCAGCGCGGTAAGTATTTGTATTTGATGTGTGCATTTGTGTGTTTGTGTTTGCAAGAGGCAAAGGGGCAAAACGCAGGACGGAGCAGCTTCAGCTTCCCATTTTCTATGCGGTCTTCTCAGTTCAGAGCTTCGCCCGTCCCGCGGTAAGGGCAACACGACAGTCGGCGGGACAGACATATCCGGTTGCACCATAATTTCATTCTCTTTTTCTTTCCCACGTCTAAACTGTTGAGCACCCAACAACTAGCACTGGAACGTTTTCTTTCTTTCTTTTGCTACTGCTGTAGAACTATCGCCATCACTTATCCACTTCACACAAAAATACATCGCAACAATGCAGGGCTTCGTTAAGCGTGCGCTGTTGGTGCCGGGCACGACGAACATGCGCGACGTCGGCGGCTACTTGACAGCAACGCCGTTCGCGCGGGTGCGACAGGGGCTGATCTACCGCAGCGACAGCCCGCACAACGTACCTGCTGATGTTGCACAGAGCGTGCTGGTCGACCAGCTGCACCTCACGCACGCCTTCGACTTCCGCAGCCCCGACGAGGTGGCGCACAAGCCGTACACCTTCGCCGGCGTCGAGCACGTGCTATTGCCAATCGGCGGGTCGCTGGTGAAGCAGCTGTGGCATCCCGACGTCGAGCTCACCGCGGAGCTGGCGCGCGACCTCGTCCACCGCACCTACCGCAAGCGCATCGACGAGTGCAGCGACCAGTTCGCGAAGGTGCTGCGCTTCCTGGCCAGTGCGGACTTCACCGCCGACGGCTCGCAGTCGGTTCTCTTCCACTGCACGGCGGGCAAGGACCGGACCGGGCTCATGGCGGCGATCCTGCTCCACCTGCTCGAGGTGCCACGCAGCACGATCCTCGAGGACTACATGCTGACGAACCGCTTCTTCACCGCGCCGACGGAGGCGAACGCGTACTTCGACGTCATCAAGGCGGACAAGGAGGTGCGCGACATTCTGTGGCGCGTCGACGAGGCGTACCTCGTGTCGGCGCTCGACTACGTCGAGGAGCGCTACGGCAGCATGGACGCGTACGCGAAGAACCGGCTCGGCCTCGACGCGGCCACCGTTGACTGTCTCCGCGCGCGCCTGCTGGAATGAAGCGTCTCCCCTGCTTATATATATGCCCTTTTCCTTATGCCCGTCCTCTTCGGCAGGGAGCAGTGTTTTTTCTTTTAACCCATTTGCTACCCCAAGCATCCCCGAGGAGAGGAAAGTAGTAGGAGAAGGAGAGAAAAAAAGTGGTGACAGAAGAGGAAGTGTTTAAATGAGTTTTCATCCGCATTTTTAAAGGGTCCCCAGAAAACAAGAATGCTAAAATTTTATTTACAGTTTCAGCAAAAACCGAACAATTGGTTACGCCATTTCTCTCGTCCATTGCATTCTTCGCTCTTCTATATTTCGTATGTATTTTAGACGTATTGCATAAGGTACAAAGCTGCAGCGCGTACAAGCGGCACAACACCAACAACAACAAACGACACCGTCCAGTACACGAACAAACAGAGGCTCTAAAAAGGTACAGATACAGAGACAAGAAAAAGGAAGAAAAGACGAGAGCTAAAGAACGCGACAGCCAACGACACTAAAACTGCAAATAACGCGCCAAACACCTGTGCTCGCTAGCTCGGCTCAGGGAAGCAGTACACCGTTGAGTGGGCGTTGATGCCAAGCGCGCGCAGCGTGGCGTGGTCCGGCGCGAGGGCACGTCCATTCATCACGAGCAGCGGCAGCTGCTGGTTGTACTGCGGCGACGCGGCAATAGCGGCGATGAGGTCGAGGATCTGGCGCTTCAGCTCGTACAGGAGGATGTCCAGTGACACCACGAGGTGGAAGCTGATGTTGCTCATGGTGCGCACGGTGATGGTGATCATCGAGGCGTTGTTGTCGTCGTCCGCGGAGCTGGCTGGCGCGCGTGCCGGAAGCGCCGGCGTGGGCACAGGATTCGGAATGACGGGCGGCTGTGAGCGCGACGGACCGCTTGACCGGGGTCGGTACGACGTAGCTCTCTTGGTGGCAGGAGCAGCCGCCTTCTTCGTCTGCTTCGTGGGCGGTGGTGGTGCAGCCGCCTTCACCGCGGACTTCTTCTGTGGCGCTGCGGCCTTCGCCGCGACTTTCTTCGGCGTTGGTGGCGGTGGCGGCGCAGCCTTCTTTTTGCGTGGCGTCGGCGCGCTCTTCTTGGCCTTCCTCGCGATTTTAGCCTTCGACACCTTTGCTGCGGCCGCGACAGCCGCCTTCTGCCTCTTCTTAGGTTCGGGCTTCGCAGCGCGTACCTTCGTCTTCGCAGCTGCGGTGGGGGCTGCCTTTTTCTTTGTTCCCGTGCTCTTCCTCTTCCCCTTCCCCCAATTGAGGAAGAGGTAGCCGAGCTTCAGATCTGCGGCGTTGTCCACCAGGTAGTCGGATCGCTCGCGGCGCACGCGCGGCGCTAACTTCATTCTGCCGATATCGTTACTTGTGCTGC
This sequence comes from Crithidia fasciculata, assembly GCA_000331325.2. Lineage (NCBI taxonomy): Eukaryota > Euglenozoa > Kinetoplastea > Trypanosomatida > Trypanosomatidae > Crithidia > Crithidia fasciculata. The sequence continues at coordinate 2,038,943 of CM003407.1, forward strand.
TACGTTTGTCGGGAGTGTAAACCCCCGTGCCTATGTAATGTGTGTCTGTCTGTGGAGGTGGTGGTTGACCAACAAAGCTCAACGACGCGCTTCAACGCGTGCGACGTTACGAGAAGGGGAAGAGATAAAGGTGAAGGTGCATACGATAGGACAGACGAAGACCAGTCGCAGAGTCGCGAGAGCGAGCTCGTAACAGGGGGAGAGCGGCAAAGAGTTCATGAGCTGCGCACAGCTTCTCTGCGCGAAAGCGCCACATTGACGCCTCCAGCATTTTTTTGTGGGTTTTGTGCTTCTACGAGTTCATGGAACGATGGCGAGGAGAGAGCAAACAAACACGCATGTCATGTCAACGCAAGAAAGAAGAGAAGAGAAAAGAGGAAGCATCAGCTTACACAAAAAGGGAAAAAAAAATTGAGAGGAACATGAGTAATGTACAGAGGCCTTGTCTTGATTTTGAACTCAACAACACACACAAAGTACAACAGCATTAACGGTGGCAGCGTCGCCTACGCGTTTCCGATGCTGTCTGTAGAGTTGCTCGGCAGCAGCGGCGTCTCCTCCAATGACGTATCCGACACCGGCCGCTCGCGCTTTCTACCAGCCACAGCGACTGCCTCCTCTGCCTCGTCTGACACTGCTTCCGGCCCGCCTGGTGATGGCGCATCAACCGCATCTCGTGCCTCGTCGGGAGACTCCACCTCCTCCTTCGCTTCGTGCTCTCCGCCAGGTGGTGCGGCCGTCGGCGCAGCCGGTGCCTTGTCGCGGTTCACCTTCACCACCTTCCGCGACGCCCCGGCATCTCTGCGCCGCCGACGCGTGCCGAGGTGGTAGATGGGGATCTCGTTGCCATCTGAGCCGAGGACAACCTGGGAGGTGAGCAGCTCACACGCGGCGAGGAACGCCGGCACCGTCTCGCCACTCTGCACCAGCGACGCCAGCACCTCGCGCAGCAGGTAGAGGGTGCGGTCCGTCGTGCGGCGCCGCTTCGGCAGGTGTGCGGAGGAGGAGGAGGAGAAAGAAGGGCCGTCCTCTGGCACGGCTGGCGGCTCCGCTGGAGTCGTAGGCGGCGCGTCCGCTGTCGTTTCATCTGTCCCGTCGGCCGAGTGTGGCGTGCTGTGGCTCGCATTTCCTTCCACCACAGCTGACGGCGGCGGGGACGGCACCGGCGTTGGTGGCAGAGAAGTCTCCTCGTCTGTGGTCTCTGGCAGCACCTCGAAGTCCTCCACGATGATGCCGTTTTGCGGGTTCGCCCGCACGCAGTCCGGCGTGTTTTCAATCATGATGGTGTAGTTGAGGTCTCGCCCGAGCTGGCGGAGGTCCTTCGTGTAGTCCTCCTCGTTGAACCACTTCTTGTGGCGGTAGACGAGGTGCTGGATGATGTGGTCCTCGTTGATCTCCTCGAGCACGCACTTCGCGTAGTCGCGCTCGCCGGCGGTCCACACAATCACCTCGAAGTCGTCCTTAATGGAGCGGAAAAGGTCCTTCAGGTACGCGCGGGCGTAGAGCGGGCCGTCGCGGGCGTAGACGACGGTCTCGTCGAGGTCGAACACGACGGTGTACTTCTTCGTGCCATCAAACGGAGGCGCCACGAGCTTCTTGCCCCGCCGCAGCATCGTCGGCTCGCGCCGCTTCAGCAGCTCCCCCTCATCCTCGGTGGTCCGCTCCTCGAAGAGGTTTTCGCGCAGCAGCGCACTGCCTTTCGGTGGCGGCGTGCACTTCGTCGTGCCCGGCTCCGCCATCGCGCAGAGAACGGTGAATGTGTAAATGAGGAAGCGAGTAGGGCTCAATGTGGGGGAAGACGGGCTCGTTGCAATGGAAAAGCAAACTCGGAAAATAGAACCGCGGCGACGCCCCACCTGGTCGAGAAAAAAAAAGAAACGTGGTGTTGAGAGCAAAAGACAGAGAAGGGCGATGGAGAGAGACCAACAATATCAGCTTGGCGAGAAATATGGTGAACAGCAGCATTAACCCTCAAACAGGAGAAATCGAGAGGAAAAAAACCACGTAGCGTCTGTCCGTCACACACTACGCTGCTCGTTACCTTGTCTTTTTTTGTTGTTGTCGATGTTAAAGCTCGCAGCTACTGCTCAAGAAATCAAATAAAGAGAAAACAAAACACAAAAACACAGGCAGTCTTGGCACGCTCACTGCCCATCGTTTTCGTCGGGGTCACGCAGGTCGGTCGAGTCGACGACGCGCGAGTCGAAGGCAACGCCGTCCTCCCAGCAGCTGTGGTCGACGTGGAGAACGTTGCCGCTGCTCTGTGTGCGGGGCTTCGTCGGAATGGACACCTGCGTGTGCCGTGGACAGGCCGCGCAGGGCAGAAACGGGTCGCGCTGCCCAAAGTTCACGTAGCCGCCGCTGTAGAGGGCACAGACAACGTGGTACATTTCCGTGCAGCTTGGGTGGTAGCAGGCGATGCACGCGCCACGCATGCCGCACAGCGAGCACACATTCATGGCGAGGTCGGTCTCAACGATGTCCTCCAGCTCGCCACCGCTCTGGTAGGCGGTGCACAGGTGTGCGCAGCGCGGGTGCACGGCGTGGACGGTGCGGGTCGTGCTGTTGACAAAGGTGTGGTGGCACAGCAGCCGCGTCGGCTCCTTTCCCGGCGCGACACGACGGCGGTCGCACAGGTCGCGCTTCACTTCGGCAAAAGTAGGAATCTGCGTGCCGCGATTGCGCATGCTCTTTGTGAGCTGCTCCCGCACAATCGCCATGCATGCCTCCTCGTCACTGCAGTCGAGGCCGCAGAGCAGACACCGCGTGGAGACTTCGGTCTTGCGGCGAATGCGCTGCTTGCGCTGCTCCTCACGGTTGGCGTGCTGCTCCACCAGCGCCTCCCGCTGCCGCACGTCGCACGCCGTCACGTGCGGTACACCGGGCTCAAACGGCGCTGTCGCGGTGGGCGGCACCTGTTGCAGCAGCATCTCCTGCCGAGCGCGCAGCTCTTGTCCAAAGGCGGACGGCACCACGCCGTTCACAAGCGCCACGCTGGCCCCTGCGTTGCCGCTGCTGCTGTTCATTGTGAAGGTGGTCCGCCGCGGCCCTGACGATGACGAGGACGACGACATCGGCGGTGGCGGATACGCACCACCACCGACGCCACCATGCATAAGCAGCGAGGCGCCACTCTCCGATGGTACGGCACCACCGTGGCGACCAGCGTGGCGGTTGTTGTGCTGCAGCTGGAACCCCATCAGCTGCGAGACATCCACCACACCAGCAGAGCCGAGCTGCTCGCGTACGGTGATGACGCCGGTCCCACTTCCGGGCAGAGGCGCCGGCGTGGCGAGCATCCGCACCACCTCCAGCTTCGAGGAACGGTCCAGGCGCAGCAGCAACGGGTGCGGGTTCGTTTGGTAGCGCATGTCGACGTCGGACTTCCGGCGCACGTAGACTTGCCGCAGCTCCAGCACCTGTCGCCGGTCACTGCGGAGGTGATCGCGGATGGCCTTATGCACCGCGTCGTCGAACGTGACGGCCGTGATGGCCTGCGTGACGTCCTCTGCATCGCCGAGGTCCATCTCAGCCACCGTGACGCCAGGCTTCGGCGTCTTGAAGCGGATGGACAGGGGAATGCACCGCAGGAAGAACTTGGCGGTTGGTGGCGGGCAGGTGAGGTCGTTGACGCGTACGTGCTGGTCGACAGCTGGGTCCACTGGCGAGGCGGGGCTGCCCAGCTGCGCGTGAACGTTGAGAGATGCATCGGCGACACTGGCGTTGCCGGGTGGCGTTGCAGAGGGTTTGCTCTCGCAGAGCCGGGAGAGGTTCTCGCGGGTGAGAGCGGCAAACTGCACCGCAGGCGACGGACCGGCGGTGGGGTGGGGCGGAAAGGCAGATGTGCGCACCAAGTCCGGCACCAGCGCAAGCCCTGACAAGCCAGCTGCGGTGCGGCCGCTGCCACGTGTCAGCTCCACCTCGAAGCAAACCGTCACATCGGGTGCTTTCGCGTCGTCGTCATCGTCGCTGCAACTACTACTACCGCCGTTGCTGTCACTGCCGGCGCTCGCACCTGCGTGGACACGCGCGAGCAGACGCACGTCATTGTACCCGAGAGGTTGCGAGGCGGAATCGCCAAGCAGCGCGGGACCCTGCACAGCCTGCGGCACTGCCACGCGCGTCTTTGCCGCGGTGCGGCTCCACTGCCGGAGAAGGGAGCTGAAGAGGGCGGTGTCGACCACGAGACGGTCACCGGTGTGCTCCTCGGTGTAGAAGATGGTGAAGTCAGAGATTGGGAGCTCCATGAAGCTGATCTTGCGCTCGACCATCGCACGGAGGTCGTCGTAGCTGCGCTCGTCCGGGTCGCGGAACGCAATGCCGTCGCGGAAGACGCGCTCGCTGTCGATGTTGGGCAGCTTCACAAACTTGAGCCGCACACTGACGCGAACGCGAGCCATTTTTTTTTTGTGGTTGGTCTGACGGTACGAACCGGGAAGAAAGTTTCGCTTTTCTTGAGTGTACGTTCTTCCAATCTATGAGTGAGATGGTGATGTTGGTGAGCTCTATGCGTGCTTTAGGGCTCCTTAACGGATGGATTCTATCTATGCGTTGAAGGGAAACGGTGCGAGGGATAAAGAATAAAAAAGGCAAATTACACGTCACGCGGCGCACGGCTGCGCTGGTGCTTCTGAGAGAAATCAGAGAAGAGGAGAGGGAGAGAGAAAGAGGCGGTGAAGGCATGAAAATGATGAAGATAGCGGGTCGATTAAGAAAAAAAAGAGGGCAGTCCTCCTTAAGAAGCTGTATTCGTTGCTTCTTCCTCGTCCTTTGTTCTTTGCTCGAACGTCTTGACTGAAAGAGACCCTATTTGGTGATTTTAACGTTGTTTAAAAGTGTGAGGAAGAACACAATACTAGAGCAGCTCGATAGCAGCGCTCCTTTACAGACCCCAAAGAGCGACGACGGTTGTACGTGCACGACAACTCTCACTCACTGACGCTTTCACCGCGCCAGAAGACGAAAGATGGAGGAGGGGGACAGCGTGGCCACCATGACGGCCTCGCGCACCACCGACGTGGCGTGGCTGCCGGCCGGAAGAGTCATCTGCATCACACACGTCATGCCAGGCTTCCGTGCCGGCTTGAGAAAGAAGTTGCGCGCCACGTCCGCGCGGATGCCAGCACGCGCCACGACATTCTTCTCCGTCCGCCGCGCCAGGGGAGAGCGGTAGCGCATCACGCCGTCCTGGTCACGGCGCAGTGAAGCCTTCAGAGCGGCCGCGCCTGCGTCCTCCACCCAGTCCCACCCGCGCTTCTCATCCACGAGGTAGAAGGACATTTTGTGGGGGCACTGCACGAGAGGGCGAAGCGCTGCGCGAGGTGCCAGCTGCATCTCTGCCAGCCCCTCTACCCGCAGCTCCCGCACCAGATTGGCGTAAAGGTCCGCTTGCGGAGAAGACGCAGTGCCGTTGTGGTACAAGGCAGAGAGCAGCTCCTCCGCTCCGCTGCCGAAGGTGGGGAGGACGACGTCGTGCATCGTGTACGCCGCCGCCTCTGCCTTCGACAACACACGCTTCACTGCGTAGGTCGCGTTCCGGTCGTCTGCATCAGCATCTGCATTGGACCACGACTGGTGTGCCGCCGAGGTCATGAAGCCGTTGACATGATCCGCAGAGCCCGCGAAGTGGTCCATCGCGCCTCTCCCCACCGCTCCGCCAGCAGCACTGTCCGGTGCGACGCGCACCAAATCCCCCACCACAACACTCCCACCGCTCTGCTGCCAACGGATGGAGGCCATCGCGTTGAAGTGCACATCGGTGATGGCCCGCAGAGTCTCCTGCAGCACCAACGGCTTCACCGCCTCGCGAATGAGCTGCGCGGAGTCGTGGTGGCGCGGCATGATGTCCGACGCGCGACGCACGAACTCGAGAAGGAGGTCGTGGTGCGGTGCGTAGAGTCCGCTCAGTCGCGCCGCTTTGTAAATTTGTACGTCCTTCTTGACCGCCAGCTCTATCCCGCTCTGCACGCCTTCCCAGTCGCGTCGCGAGCTGCCTGGAGAGGCCAGCACCTCCAGCAGGAGCGGCATCTCGCGGTGCACGTGTGTCGTGCCCTCACTTAAGCGCTCCAAATGGTGCCGCAGAAAGGCAGGGTAGTCGCGCTGCAGCAGCAACTTCGCGTCATCGAAGATGCGCGAGAGGCCGACGCCGTGGCGGGCAACGTGGGAGTAGTTCAGGAAGCCATGCTGTGCGACGCCCCGCAGCTGCGGCAGGACATCGCCAAGACTGCATTGGATGTTGCGCAGCGTCACGGTATAGCGCGTGCGGGGCAGAAGATGCACTGGAAAGCTGGTTGCCGTGGCCGGCACCTTGATCTTGCGCAGCGGACTCACGTAGACGTCGCCGCTACTGGTGTGCCACTGCTGCTCGCCCCAAAACGCGCGGGGAATGGTGTGAGCTTGTGTCGCGTCACATCGGAGCCACACGTAACGCGACGCGCAGCTGACATAGTCGACGGGTGTGAGAAAGTGGAAGGCGACAGAGCGATGCAGCCGCTCCCGCAGCACCTTTTCCACCGCTGGATCCGGGACGCCTTCGCTGAGCAGCTGGAGCACAAAGCTGCAGCCAGGTGCGTTATCAGACGGTGGAGCATCAGCACTACCTGACTTTGCCTTTTCTAATGGTAAAGATGACGCGTCGGGTGAAAGCGGTGCGGAAGAGCTGGACGGTGCCTCTGATATAAAGACGTCGTCCGGCAACTCTTCCTCTACAATGTAGTCGTCAAAGGCCCACTTGAGCAGCGCGACCGGACGCCGCAGCTCCCCGTGGCGAGCGTGTCGCGTGCAGGTGATGCCGATAGACCGCTCAACTTCATCCCCGCCGTGCGCCTGCTTCTTTGAGAGGCGGTAGTTGACACGGTCCTTCGTCATGGCAGAGGTGTGCAGGATTCTCTCCTTGCCTATGACTGAGCAACGATGCTGAAGATGTTTGCAGCGCGGCAACGTGCAAACAAACACTCACACAAGAAAAAGAGAGCAAACAAGAAAGAACAAAAGAAAAGTGAGGGATATCATTGTTGACAAGAGAACGCGAGCACCTCTGTCTGCGCGGTATGCATTCTATCGCCGTTGCCGCAGGAAACCGCATAAGCGTGCATCACTAACTATAGATGCTAATTGCAACGTTGCAGAATCGTTTTTGTTGGCAGGGTAGATTCTATCCGCAGTCCTTTTTTTAAATTTTTTTATCTGCAAAGCAGTTGTGAGAGAGATAGTGACAACTGTGAACACTAAAGAGTCGCGCCGCGACAAACAGTTACTTGATCGCCCTCCCCTTCGCCGGCTGCTGCTGCTGCTGTGGCGCCGCCTCCTCGGCTAGCGAAGACGTCGCCGACCCCATTGCCATCGCCTCGAACTGCTGCCGGCGCCACGGTGGCATGCACCGCTTCGCGTACCCGCCCTGCGGGGCCATCATCATGTAGGGGCGGTCCACCGACACGCAAAACGCGACGCAGGTCACAAAACCGAGTTGGCCACTCGCGATCCCACTCAACCAGTATGTGGTGCCCATGCCGGTGAAGAACTCGCGGCTGGAGCGCAGCACGCGTGCCTCGACCGGCTCCGACGGGATCGGGTAGCGGTGGTAGAGACGACGACCGGCAGCGCTGCGTGGCAGCACCACCCGCCAGCCCAGCGTGCCCGCCCCGATCGCGGCACCCCAGAGAGCAGAGTTGACGAACATCGCCTTGGTCCACGCCTGCCCCCACGAGTTGTGCTTCCCGCTCCACATCGCCTCCGCCAGGAAGTAGTGCAGCGTGGCCCCCACCAGCATGCCGGGCAGGCCGATCCACGCCACCTGCCGCATCACGCCGTTGATGGTGTAGTTGATGCGCGACTCGTGATAGATGGCGATGAGGGTGCCCGAGGCGGCGACGCACAATACGGCGAAGGTGGAGATGACAGAGCCGTAGAGGACGCAGCAGGTTGGACAGCGCCGCTCCTCCTTAATTTGCTGTCGGCGACTGGCAGGGACGAGGGAGTCAGCAGTGTCGCCGACGCTGCTCAGCTTCCCACCGTCCACTTTCGTGGAGCTCACGATGGAGATGCGGCTCTTGTCCAGCGACATGACCGCCTGCTTGTGTGTGTGTGTGTGTGTCTCCGCAACGACTCGTGAAGTGCTTCGGCTGCTTCTTCCACCCTTTATGTTTGTTTCTCCTCGTAAGAAGGTGTGCAAGATTGAAATTAGGCAACAAAACGGGATTAATGGCGAAAAAAGAGAAAACGAAGGTGAACAAAATACACCCAAAAGACCCTTATAGGTACCAGCGGCGCAAAGGTGCAGTGTGGGTTCTGAGGAGGGAGAAGCTTCCTTTCAGCTAGTCCCCAGCACACTCGTAGAGTCGCGTGTCCGTCCTTCCACATGAATTAGGCAGAGTTCACTCGCTCTCTCGTTGGGCTAGACATCATTCCGTTTTTTTATCCTCCGTGTCTCGATATTCAGTTCCAGCTCGACTAGGAAAATGGTGAGAGAAAGAGATTAGTGCGAACAGCTGATATCCAAGACCAAAAAAAAAAAAAGAATCGATGACCCATGGACGCACATACACACACGCCGCGACGACAGCATTTGAGTTCATAGCACTTAAGACTTTGCATTCAGCACGCGTGGACGACGCGGGCAGTAATAAAGCATAACGAAAACTACAAATGATAATAAGAATTCAAGATTGCCATTTTGCACAACTCCAAAGCGTGTTTCTTTGTCTACTGCGACCCCGACTCCTTCGACTGCTTCGCAGCTGCCGCCGCCGCGGTGCCAAAGACCACCACCCGCTGCGTTGAGGTGTTGTCGAAGCTGTTGATGCGGCGAATCATCGAGATGGCGTCTGCGGAGAGGTTCGCCTTGTGCAGCGACCGCGCGGCGGTGGCGGCGGTCGAGGAGGTGGGTGAGGAGATCTGCGAGGTGCGAAAGAGGCTGTCGTAGCTCGCTGCGGAGGTAGCAGCGACTCTCGCGCCTGTCTCCTTCGCTGTCTCCGCGTAGGACGCACTGATGCTGCTGCTGGAGACGGCAATAGATGACACGGTAGCGGATGATTTGGACGACGCCGAGGCTGTCAGCTGCATCGCCTTGGCCCTGTCGTCGCGGTCCACCTGCTGCTGCGCCTTCAGCTCTCGCTGCTTCAGCTTCCAAATCTCATGCTTGCGGGCCAGCGACTTTACCACTTCCTGCTGCTGCAGCTGCTGCTGTTGGTGCTGCGACGCAGCGTCGGCGGCCTTGCGGCTGTCCGCAGCAACGGTGCTGGGCGAGACCGTTTGGCGGCTGTCTTCCCCGGCGGAGCTGCCGCCGAGCAGCACCACGTCGTCGTTCTCGCTGGCGTCGCGAGGGGCCGCACGGCGTGCGTGAGCAGAGGCCGATGCGTCAGCCGGCATCCAGTTTGCGGCCTCGTTGTCCTCGTCACCAATCACCAACTCGTCTACCGGTGCGGAGAAGGCGACATGGCCGACTGCTTCCCCCGGTCGCTGCGTTGCGTCCTCGCCCTCCATTGGGTACGTGTGAGGGCCACCGCTTCGGGTCTGGCTCAGCGCCTGCGACTGCGTTAGCTCCCGCGAGACAAACTGCTCGAACTTCTGCCGCCGCTGGTGCTTCACGTTGGCGAGAAAGTTGTTCGTCAGCTCCCCGACAACACCAGGCGACCACGCGCTGCTGGTGGAGGGGGTGACGGGCGACATGGCCCCGCCGGCTGTAGCAGCGGAGGAGAGGAGAGGAGCGCCAAAGCGGAAGGAAGACGACAGCGGTGAAAAGGCGTTGGTGCTTGTGGTGCGGCTGCCGCTGACGTTGCTGTTGCTGCGACCACCGCTGACACCATCCCCGAAGAGCGGCGACGCCGGAAACGCGGTGGCGGTGGCGGTGCTGTCCGCCGGCAAGGGCGAGGTGAGCGTGATGGAGCGGGAAAAGACGTCCTTCATGTTAATCGACTTGGCCTGCTTGCGCAGGGCCCGCTGGGAGTGCTGGAAGGCCGTGTGCAGCTCCGCCTCCGCCGCCTTCTCGCGTGCCCGGCGCTGCCGCTGCGTCTCGCCATTGCCGATGTCGCTTTGCCCTCCTTTCGCCTCCCTCGCACGCTTGCCTTTGCGAGTTGGGCCATCGGCGCTGGGCGTGCTTGCTGGTGCGCCCTCACCTTCGAGAGGCGTCTCTGCTGCGGTCAGCGGCAGGCTCTCCACCCACTCCGAGGTGGCACTGTACTTGCTCTGAATCGCCGTATCCCAATCGGTGTCAGCGTCACCGTTTTGGCCGCCTTTCTCCTCAGCAGCAGGCTCAGACGTGGGCACATGCGGAGGCCCAGGAAGATCGTCAGAGGTGCCGCCCAGCAGCAGCTGCGAGTCTGCAACGCCATCGGCTGCTGTGTCCATCTGCGAGAAGGGGAGTGTTTCTTCGGTGGCAGGCACGATGGCGCTTATGCTGATGCTGTGGTTGCTGTCTTGCCCTTCACGATGTCCTGCGTTTTCTGTGGCGTCGTCTACGGTGAAAATGAGAGAGGAGGCGGGCAGCAAGGGGAGGTCGAGTGTGTCGGTGTAGGTGGGAGGCGGCTGTGTGTGCTCCTGCTCCGTGGTCGAGGCGAGCGAGTCCCCGGCGCTCATCGAGATAGCTCGCTATCGTTCCTCTGATAGTCGCGCAACTGCGAGGGGGTGAGCGGAAACTCGCAAAAACGATGACGTCTACAGTTCTGGGGAAAAAGAAGCGCTTTTCGCTTTTCTATGCGTATATCTTGTCTCCAATTACCCTGGAGAAGGCGATGTAGGAGTGTGTGTATGTGAGTAGGTTTGTGTGTGGGTTTGTATGGGTTGATGTGCGGGTGTGTGTGTAACTTCTATGATGTTTATGTGCAGCTTGGGCAAGAGAAAAGAGGGAGAAGGAAGGCGAAAAAAAAAATTACTGTTGTAACGGCAGTGCTGCGTAGCTGTGAAGTTGGTCAAATAAGTGTCAATAAGGAAGAGGTGTGATGGTGAAGAGAGCAAAGGAAGGAGTGAGAAGAAGGGACGGTGGAATCCCCGACGTAGAGACAACTTTCGTCCCTCAGAAAAAACCGGACATGTTTGCGCATCTTTCCCTTTCGCTTCATCATTGCGAGCACGGCAATCGAAATCGCCGCAGACCCAGCAACCGCACAACTACTTGGAGAAAAAAAAACGAGTTGCTCTTCGTTAATAAGTGATATTAGACCCGGTTGTGGAAAAAATAAGCCGAACAAATCTCACGTCTGACGGGTCGCAAAGCTCGGCATAACACATCCCTTTTTCGCAGAACATCAAAGCGCACCCACCTACTGCAGCAGCGCCACGACGTCGGCGCTACCGGCAGCAGTCGCACACTCCAGCGGCGTCATCCCCGCCACATTCTTTGCCGTCTTTGACGCACCGGCCTGCAGCAGCGCGCGAACCACCTCTGTGCGATTCGACAGAGCGGCGAGATGCATCGGTGTGCGCTTCGAGGTGTCCCGTGCGTTGACATTCGCGCCCTCATCTAAGAGCAACGCTACAACGGCAACGTGGCCGCGATCTGCCGCGTAGTGCAGCGGCGTCCAGCCCTCCGCATCGACGGCGTCCACGGTCACCTGCTGCGTCGGCGGCGCGCTGAGAATGAGCCTTACAAAGTCCTCGTTACCAGCGAAGGCGGCGTGGTGCAGCAGCGTCAGCTTTTGATCATCGTACTCAGTGAGGCAGCCGCCCTTCTGCACGTAGTCGGTGAAGCGCGCAGCGTTACCACGGCGGCAGGCGTCGAAGATGGTTTCTTTTGGCGCCTCGCGACGCGCGGGCATCGGCGGAGCGGCAGAAGCCATTAAAAGAGACGGCACAACGTGTGAAGAAAAGCGAGACAGATCTTTTTTGGTGGTTCAACTCTGGAGGCCATGAAAAGCAGTGTATTGGTTTTGGTTGTGGTGTGGGTGTAGTAGATGTGGGAGGAGGATACAGAGCAGAAAAATGGCGTGACAAGGTGTCGATTCTAATTTTAGTTTGGAAACAGCAACGACAACAACAAAAAGCATAGAGGAGCGCAAGGTGATCGGACTTCTGCTATTTCAAGAAGGCAACTCACATGCGTGCAACAAAGTGGCGCCAATGCTTCTCTTTTTTCACACGCATGCGGTCTGCAACAGCAGCAGCTCCTCTACCCGGACCTCACAGCACAGTGTAATGCTCCTCTCCCTGGTTTTTCCTCTGGAAGAAAAGGGGAAACGCCTGTGGCTCACAAGAGCGTCAGTTCTTCCACTGTACAACGTCTGCAAAGTCCCACCGGGCCAGCTTTTAGCGCCGCCTCTGCAGGACCACCGCACCGCAACGCCCTTACTCCTCCTCTTCTGGTTTCGTGGTTTCAACGGGACACGCTGGTGCACAGAGAGAGGGAGAGAGATTGGAAAAAACAAAAATCGCCGTTTCAAACAACTGGAGGGGTAAAGGGTACAAGTATCGACACTCAAGGTGCCAAGCTACGAAACAAAAAAAAATCAAAACGAAGGAAAAGCATCTGTCGCTTTTTAGTTCAACTGGTCTGCGAAATAGAGGTGTAGGCGCAGAAAAAAAAGAGAGGAGAAATTTCAAGAAAGAAAAAAAAAACGACACGACAACCGCAGAGACAATGAGAAAAAAGACCTCGAGGTCAAGGGACGACTGCAACGCCATTGCACCGTCGTCCTACCTCCCCTTCTGTTGGCTTTTTTTTGCTTTTTTGTTTTGACCTTTCTATTCCGCTTTTCACTCCTACTCGAGGTGAGATCGCACGGTGACAGGCTTCAGCACGGGATCGTGGAGCAGTGCGTCGGCTGTGCCATGAGGTGGGGATCTCGGAGAAGGGTGCGAAGCAAGCCACCACGCAACGATGACAAGAGCACACACGCACATGCACGTCATGCACATCAACAACACACTGGTAAGAAAAGAAAATAGTAGTCAGGAAAATGAGAGCGCCACAGACACAGAAACCGCAAAGAGAAAAAGAGAATATAGGACGCAAAGTGAAGTTGTTTCTGAAGGCAACCGCAGAGTTTAAAAAAAAAAAACTTGTACGCGAGTCCTTTTTTTTTTTCTGCACCCTTCTTTTTCCTGTTTTTTGCCTCACATTAAACTGAGACGCACCCGCAAAAGACTTCAAGAGGAACGTAAGTGAGCAAAAGCCTGAGGTCGACCTACTTCTGCACCTCCGTCGAAGGATAATCCAAGGCAACCAGAAAAACAGAGGAACACTAACACACACCCACGCAAATCGGCAGCATTTTGCGTCATGCAGTTGGAAGGGCGTTCAACAACGAAGCACGATTGCATTGCAAACAATGTCCAGTCTGCACGATAATATGGAAGAGAGAGAGAGAGAGTGAAAAGAAGAATACCGAGGATCACAAAGGTGTAAAAAAGAATAAAAAAAGGGCGCCTCTGACAGACTCCACGGCAGTCGCACTTCCTAAGCTTTTCATTACTTTCTCGGCTTCGCTCCCGGCGTGTCGCCGTCCTCTACCCCGGACTGCTGCATGAGGTCGTCAATGGAGCGCTCGAGGTCGTCGATGCGGGCACCCATCTCGTCAATGCGGGAGATGATGTTGTTCGACATCTCCTCAAAGCGGGACTGCATCTGCTGCAGCAGGCCCTGCACGTAGGAGGTGAGCTCCTGCGTGCCACCCTGCGGCACACCAGCGCCAATGGCGCCACCACCGGCAGCGGCGGCGGCGGGGGCAGCGCCTACGGGGGATGCGACGCTCTGCTCCGATGCCTTCGCGCGTGCGGCGGCCTTCGGCGGCATTTGTTCTCGTATTATCACGTGGTATCTGGTAAAAAAGAAGAAGGTGAAGTTGAGGGCGAAGAAACGACGAATAAAGAAGGCTCAGAAACGGAAACGAAGCAAGCAGGCAGTCTATCCAAACACAAAAAATGATAGTTATCAAAGGCACGTAGCGGTGTTGCACAAACGCACACGAGATCAACGGCGTAGGGCTCTTTAGCTTTGGTAGCAGAAAAATATCTATATAAAACGATAATGGATAGTTGAGCACGAGCACTGTTGCTCGGAGGTGAAATGCAGAGAGCGAGGAAACAAAGAGGGATGAGAAGTGGTGAAGAAACCGACGACCGACGCGGAGGAGAGAAAACAACCAGCGCTACACTGCTCATAAGAACTCATCTCGTTCACCTTCTTAGTATTTTCTATTTCCTCTTCTCTAGAGGCTTCCTCGAAGCCTCGACTCTTCAAGTTGTGCGGACTTCAAACAGTGCGTCTCTCCAGTTTGCATGGTGCACGTGTGTGTTGAGAGGCTTAACAAAAATGTGGCATGACGGTTGCGTCGTCTACATTGCTCCGTTGCACCGCACTTAAACGTCGTGCTGTTCCAGTAAAGCAGAACCGCTGTTGTGACAACACCGAGAAACATACAAATTTAACTTTTTTTTTGTTTTCCTTAATAGGGAGGCACGCAGCTCTGAGAGCAAGCGAGAGACAGAGATAGAGTCATGGAGAAAGCCGTAGACACAGAGAACACACACAGAGAGGAGAGAAAAAAAGAGTGAATAACATGTCACAGAGTCTGATGGCACGCAGCTTTCGATGTACCCACACACAAAAATCATCACCGGGCACGAGCAGCGCCACACCTACACACCCACACAAAACAACACCAAAAAAAAAGAGTGGAAAAAGCAGCATCCCACAGGAAAAGAAAGAAAGTAGAAGCAGGGGGTTGCAGATGACAGGTAGGAAGGCGAGCGAAAGAAAAGACTTCATTGTGTTTGTCTCGCGTCTCTTCTCTCTTGTCTGGTGTCTCCTCTGCATTGCCGAACACTTGGAAGAGAGTTCCGGCACCTCCACACCAAAGCACACGCCGTGCACCCGGACGACAATAAAAAAAAAGGGTAGACCTTCTTCACAAACCACGCACCTTCTTCTCTTGCCGTCAAGAGTCTCCCTGTCCCAATCTTCCCTTCCCACGTCTTCTCTACTCCTCGAAGGTGTAGTGCGCGGGTGGAAGCCGCCGACGCACCTCTTCTGGCGGCACAATCCGCACCCGCGAGGCCAACTTCATCGTCGTCGCAAACCGCAGCCGCCGCGCTCGGCCAATCGACACCATCTTCCGCGAGTTCTTCAGCACGTACTCGACGTAGCCCTTGTCGAGGTCGATCTTCATCGTCACAAAGTCGCCATTTTCGATCCGCTCCAGATTCTCCTCCTTGCGGTGATACGGGTAGTTGGTGTAGAAGACGCCGGACATGTAGTAGACACAGCAGTCCGGAATTTTGTGGAACTCCTGGTCGGTGTTCACGCACGCCTCGGAGACAAGACCGAAGCCGATGTAGTCGGCGATCTTCACCTCGTACGTGATGATGTGGCGACCCGTCACAAGAAACACATCGCCCACCACCGCTACACCGTACACGACACGCAAGCGGTTACGTTCGAGACTCACACCTGGACCAGCGCTAAACTGCAGCTCCGCCTCCCGCTCCAGCTCCCCCAGCATGGCCAGCATCCCCGGAAGCTGGAAGTATGCGGCGTCCACCTTAAGACGACGAACCGTGTCTTCCTTCAAAAGGTTGAAGTACTGGTAGCCGCGCAGGTAGCCTAAAATGTGCTTGAAGCACGCCGGGTCGCGGTCAATGAAGATGGCCTTGCCCTCGTCCTTGAAAACCGGCGTCGCACCTTCCGTTTCCACCGCACCGAGCAGCACGTTGAAGTAGTTCGGGTGGTCCTTGTCAAGCAAGGTGTCCAGCGGCACTGTAAAGACCTCGCCGCCAACGTTCAACGTCACCACCTCGGTGTACAGCTCGGGCCGCCGCGACTGGGCCACCTCATCAGCCTTTGGCTCCACTGCGCGCCGCGCCTCCGTCAGACGCTCGAGCTCCGCGTCCATCAGCGTGAAGCGGCTCAAACTCGCTTCCACGTCGCAGCGTATCTTCTCTGCAGCGGCAGCGACGTCGCTGCGCAGCTTCGCAACAGCAGCGCAGTCGTTGACAAAGCCTGCCTCCTCATTTGACTGCACCATCGACGCCGTCTCGGACCGCACCAGCCCGCTCTCGTCCTCCTCTGCATCCTCTGCGCTTGCCAGCGAGGCGGACGACGGTGTGGCGGATGGCGCCTCGCGTGTGAAGACGCGTCCAGCAGGTGTCGTTGCCGGTGACGAGGTGTGTGGCGTGCTCTCCGAGAGCTGGCCACCTTCTGCGGGAGTGGTCGCGTGGGCGGTATTGGTGCTCGTGAGTGAGACAGAGGCGTCGGTGACGTCGTCGGAGCGGCCGGCCACCAATGGATCTCGTGGTCGCTTCCGCGTGCTCCGCTTCGCGTCGCGTGCCGCCGTGGGGCCGCGTGCCACCGCCTCTGTAGCGCCGCGTTTCGCACTCTTACTTGGGGGCATTAGAGAGGGGAAAGACAAGGAGAAAGAAAAGCGTTTCCGTGTTTACCCGTATGTGTGTGGGCGTGAGGCAGTGTGAGAGAGAGAGAGAGAGACGACAAGCAAAAAAAAAAAGCGGTGCTCACGTGAGACAGCTGTTCTCAGAAAAAGGAAGGAAAGCTTTCCCCGTTGCTGCAAAAACGTATAGCACAGGAGATCTAAAAGAGAGAAGGTGGACAGCGTGCAACCATCCAAAAGAGAGTCCAGCTAGAAAGGAGAACAAAAGAAGCAGAGGAGCGAGACACGCTTCTTTTTTTGCCCTTCCGGTGACGTGCACTAGCAAGTACACACACAGAAACACACACGCACGCACGTACGAGCAGCGACTGCTGGCAACTCTGATGTTGTTGCTCAAGATTGCACGGTGGAAGGAGGTGGTGGCAGGAGTGGCGTCAGACGAAGAAGCGAGCAAACACAATAACAACAACAACGAAGAACACGACTGCTCGCAGGGTTGTAGAGGGTAGAAGCCAAGGCAACAGCAGAGAGACGAAGCTGGAGGAGGCGAAGCCAGTGTATTCAGAAGAAAATAAGACAGTAGAGGAGCGAAGAGGAATGTATTATATCTTCACGTATCTGAGTCGAGCGAGTTACCGAGCAGTGAAGAACAGAAAGCAAAATACAACACACAAGAAAAATGTGAGTCAGGCGCTTTTCCCCGTGCGTGCGTTGCAATTGAGTCGTGTCTGACCTACAGTACCGACCACTTAGATCGCACATCGGGCAGGGAAGAGAGACAAGAAGGGAAGAAGAGCAATAGGCAATTGAAAAGAAGAGAAGAAGGGAAGTGTCGAGGACGTGCTGAGGAGCAAACAGAATGAGAGTAGCACTTAATGCAGTGGCTTGCTCTTTTTTTTTTTGACATTGGACCATTGGTACGCGATGCCGCTGAAAGCAACATCTTTTGGCTCGCACTAACGGGACGTGTCATTGGTACGCTCTGCTGCTTCGCTGCCTTCCGGCAGAGAAACAAGCTGTATCACACGAGAAACCACGCCACTCTTCTCTTTGACTTCATGAAGTAAAGATACGCAAAAAAAAAAAAAAACAAGAGAAAGACGAAGTAATCACCAACACGCTGAGAAACCAAAATCCACTTCGACTGCACAAAGGTACAAAACAAAATATGCTCTTCTTGAAAAGAGTCATCTGCGATGTAGCCACCCAAGCTGTCGGCGTGCATCGTTGAGCACAACAACAACAACTCCTCAAGGGGCTCGAGAGTGCTCGACGATGAGCTGCACAGTGTTCGTCAGCTCCCGCCCCGCACCGTCGGTGATCGTCACGTGCAGTAGGTGCTTGCCCGTCTTGAAGGCGAAAAGCTCGAACTCGCGGACGTAAGTGGCACGTCCCTCATCGCCCACCATCGCCTCCGCGACGACCGCGCCCGACAGCACCGCCACATCAAAGTGAGCGTCAATCGAGACACGGACGTGCAGGGGAATGGCACGACGCCACCGCGGCGCCGCCACACGCAGGCACAAATGAATCGGCGTGACGGCAGGGATGACGATATCCACCTTGGGCGGCGGCGCCACACCCACGCTGGGCTTCACCACCATCACCGGCTCACTGCCGCGAACGGGCAGCATCATCGTTTTGGCACGTGACAGCAACGGCGGGGACGCAGAAGACTGTGCGGCGACGTCGAAGGACTCGCTGCGGCGAGACACCATCACGGAGGCGGAACGCACGCCGCTCGAGAACTCTGACGCCGGCACTGCCACGGCATTGCTACCACCACCAACACCGTTACCGTTAGTAACGTGGCGTCTCTCAGACAGCGCGCTGAACGAGCTCGGGGAGTGCAGCGCACTCGTCACGCTCGCACCTGCGCCGGCTGGTGCTTCTCCGGTCTTCAGGGAGGTCACAACGACGGAGTTCGCCTCCCCACCGTGGGCGGAGACACCGCCGGTAGTCCAGCGATAGGCCACCGAGGGGCCTTCCGCCACAGGCAGCACATCGCCGTGCTGCTGCTGCTGCTGCGCCGCCTCGTCCGCCTCGTCCAGCGAGCCGACTGAGCCCGACGACGACGGCGAGGGCCGCTGACGGTGCCGCGGTGGGCTGGCGAAGAGCGGCACGCGCGGCACTTCGACATCGAGCACCAGCAGACACTCGTCGAGCGGCTCGGCACTCACCTCCTCGGCGCCCATGACGGAAAGGTCGAGCTCCAGCGTGCCGGCGCAGTGGGGCAGCTCGCGCACCACCCACGGCACCGGGAACCGCAGCCCACTGTGTGCCTTCGATGGGAGAATCCGCGTCAGCTTGATGGGCGGCACCACGTACTCGGCCCCGGCCACGATGAAGGCATCCGGCAGATCCGCGAAGCGGAGACTACTGAGCTGCAGCTCCATGCTGTAGAGCCGGCTGCGGTTCGCCACCCGCACCTCCACCGCGCGGCGGTCCTTCGTCAGCGCCACGGACGTCACGACAAGACCGGGCGAGTGGAAGAGGCGCATCCGCGTCTCTGTCACGCGGCGCGGGATGACGGCGTATATGGGCACGGCGCCGGGCACATTCGGCGGCTTCTCCGGCTCGGGGTGCGGCAGCGAGAGGTCGGTGCGGAAGAGGACGTAGTGCGCGCCGAACTTCGCAATCGTCGGCGGCGCCTCGAGGACGCCGGGGATGATCACCACGTCTCCGGGCTGCAGCGGCACGCGCGAGGCGGCATCCAGTGCGCGTTTGTTGAGCGTGACGGTCGTGTCGGTGTCGGTGCGCCGCTCCTTGCAGCCCTCGCAGCCCTCCAGCTGGCACTGCTCGCTGTGGGCGGTGAGGGAGATGCAGGAGATGGGGACGCTGCCGCAGTTCACGACGCGCACGGTGAAGTCGATGCGTTGGCTGCCAAAGACTTCGAGCTCGCTCGTGTTGAGCGTGCAGGACACCTGCGGCAGGCGCTGCAGCACCGGGATGTGCATCGGGGCAGGCAGCTGGCCCACAATCGGCTGAGACGACTCCATCTTGGAAAGCCGCAGTGCCAGACCGTCAATCACAAGAGTACCTTCCTGCGTCGGCTGCACGTGCAGGAGCACCTTGCGCTTCGCCTGCGGCGCTACTGACACCTGCGACAGCACGTAGCAGATGGGCGCGACGGCAGCATCCCCACTCGCCAGCTCGGTGCTTCCTTTTTCTCCTCCGTGTTCTACCGCCTTATCAGACGCCTCGCGTTCTACGCGGGTGCGACAACGCAGCGCCAAGGCGGCAAAGAGCAGCGGCTCCTCAAAGGGGTTGTAGAGGGTGACGAGCACCGAGGCGACGTCGCCCACCGTCCACACCTTTCGGCTGCCCAGCACTTTACCGTTCAAGCACAGAATCGTCAGCTTCAGCCGCTGCGTGTCGATGAAGGTGAAGAGGGCACCGCCAACGGGCACCGTCTTGGGGGCCAGGTGGGCTGGCAGGGGGAGCGCCTCCCACGCGAGGAAGAAGGGCGACGGCACAATGGTGGCCGGCACCTGCGGTTCCAGCAGTCCCGCCGTCTCCTCCACAGTGCTGCGCAGCGTGCGTTGCGTCGCCTTGTCCAACAGATGAGGGTGCTTAAAGAGCATCAGCGTAGCCAGCTGACAGCGCAGCGCTGCCGTTGCGGTTGGCGGGCCCAAGCGACCAAAAAGTTCAATTAGCTCCAGCAGTAGCGGTACGTTCAGCAGTGCGGCGTTGTGGATGGACTGATTCAGTCGTGCGACGCCCCTGTCCGGGTGATTCTCCTCCACCGCGCTGAACATGTTGAAGGCAGAGGCGGAGATGGAGTTGTTGGTGGCACTCGCGTTGCTCAGCCTATTGGCAGGCGATGAGGCGTCCCACTCCGCGGCGAAGCGGCTGAGCCGGCAAAGCGGGTCAAGACTGCGCACCGCAGCCGCGAAGTTGCCCTTCTCCCGCACCGTAATGTCCGTGGCAGTGGGTGCCTTCAGCCCCACCAACGGCAGACCCACTCCAGCCAACGCGCAGACCCGGAGCAGCACGTCCGCCGCACTCTCCGCGAGCTGCAGGCGAGCATGCACGCCGGCCATCTCCACCAGCAAGGCCCGTGCGCGACGCTCCGCGCCGTTGACCATGCAAAGGTAGGCAAAGAAGAGAAGACTGCGCTCCGCCCACTCCGCCCCGTAGCCGCCAGAAAAGCAGCTGCGCAGCAAACTCAGCTCCTCCAAGAAAGACTGGCGCGACTCGCGAGCGGCCAGCAGCTCCAGCCGCTTAAACCGCGTCTCCAGCTCACGCTTGCGCAGCATCGCCACCGTTGGATTTGGCGGACTCGCGCTGCTTCCTGTGCTGCCGAGGAGCGGCGACGACGAGGGCCACAGACCGCCGCTTGGGGCGGCCTTGTTGAGCTGCCGCAGCGACTCTCGCAGGTAAACGTCCACCTCCGCGTAGGCGAGGCGGAAAACGCACTCTACGCAGCGCCGCACGTCACTGCCGAGGCGGTACGACTGTGGATCCGCGGGCACCTCCCACGTCTTCGCCTCCAGACAGACGCGCACCCGCACCAGCAGACCCTTCAACAAGGTCACCTGCGCCGCCACGTTCTCGTCGATGTCGCGAGTAAGACGGCTGAGCATCGAGTGCGGCACCGACGAGCTACGGAAAGCTCCCACTGTCACCTTCAGACTGTCACCGTACTGGATGACGGCAATGCCCATTTCTTCCACAGCCGTCGTCAGCCCAGGGCCCCACGGCGGATCGTCGCTCTGCAGCTGCACCACCGTCGCATCGACCGTGCTGCGGTGACGGAGAAGAGTCGTGTTGATGTAGTGGTAACGCGCCGCCGCGATGCTCTCCACCGTCGCAGAACACCACAGGCAGTCCGCGTTGGAGCCGAACTGCGTCTCGCCGTAGGCGGCCACAGCGGCCGTGACGGCCCCGCACTGCAGCAGGATGTCGGCGCACTTTTTCTTAAAGCGCGAGGCGGTGAGGGTCGTGGCGCTGCGGGACGGGGCAAAGGTGCCGGGCTTGTCCACCGGTGTGCGCACCAGCGTGTTGTCCGCCTTGTCAGGCTGGCTGTACTGGCCAATCGCTGCGCCTTGTGCGTTCACGACGGCTTGCGCCACATCGAGCAACAACTTCTCCGCGGTTTCCTGCACGGGGACGGCAGTAAAAACACAGACAAAGAGCGGCGAGCTAGCCAGCTGCGCCGCCAGCTTCGCCGACGGATCCACAACGATGCAGCGGCATACCTTGTCCTTGAACTGCGAGGTGAAGATGGTGTGCACCACGTCAACGGCGTGCTCGGCAGACACGGAGAGCGTTGCCCCGCTGATGACGACGAGAACGGCCACCGTTGCGCGGTGCCCGTCCATGTTCTCCCAATGCGACGTTCCGAGGTCACTCGTCAGAAAGAGAGGCAGCTCTACCGGCGTGTTGGCCAGCTTGCCCACCGCCGTAATGGACTTCAGCACTGCGGGCGAGAAGGCGTTCCAGTTCAGCTGCGCCGCCAGCACCGGCGGGTGCACGGTCAAGCAGCGACGGAGCGCCACTTCATAGCCGCTGACGGTCTCGTCGGTGTCCACGAAGGCCTCGGCGTGGCGGTCAGAGAAGGAGCTGCGGCCGCCGCTGGCGTTGGCCGGTGCTCCGCAGCCGGAGCGGTTCAGCGTAGAAAAGGAGCCACCACCGCTGGACGGCGAGGCCGCGAGAGGCGGGGAGGAGGCCGTGCTGGACGTCAGCGTCTCGCCGCTCCACAGAAAGCAGACGGAGAGGGGGAGCCACAGCACGCGCAGGTAGGTGTGCTGCTGGAGAGAGCTGCTGCTTGTGGGGTAGTACTCGCTGAGCAGCGAGGGGTTAAGACGCTCGCTCATTGCTGAAGGAGGAGGGTAGGGGCGAAAAGGAGAGAGTGTCTTGTCTAACGTGCGGGTGTGGTTGCGACTACGTGTATATTTGCGAGAGCAAGTGCGAAAAAAGTGGGAAGTTGAGATGACACACGAGCGATAAAAATAAGGAGAGGATACAAGTAGTAGACAACAGAACACAGGTGCGGAAAGGAAAACAAAAATATGCGCAGTGAGATAGGGAGTGACGATGAAGGACCGAAAACGGCTTCCTATTATGCAGAGATGGCAGTAGTCCCCTCTCCCTTACGCGGAGGCAATCGTGCAGCGCGTCTCGTAGCTGTGGACAGCGAGACAGGTCCACCAGAGCGCGGCTGATGGAAGGACGAGGAAGAGAGGACGGAAAGAAAGAGAGAGAGAGAGAGAGAGACAGAGAGAGAGACAGAGATGAGGAGCAAAGGGATGCGGTTGTGTCGAGGCTTGCTCAGCTCAGCAGATGATAAAGGGCAGCTGTCTCTGTTCTAATAGATATTCTTATTAGCGGTTAGCACCCACGCACACGAGCTGCACGGAACGGAGAGAGACGCACCATCATCCTCGTCATGCCTTCACACACACACACACAGAGCTCTTTAGCGACACGAAAAAGGAAAGCGCGTGGCTTCTCATCAAAGAGATGCGCGTAACTGTGCGTTTGGCAGCAAATTAAAAAGTGTAGAATTTTTAATGTGGCTTCCTCTATTAAAGCAAATAGAACAGAGGATGTTAAGAAATCACCACAATTTTTGCAAGAAAACTACACAAAAAAAGCATTCAGCGACGCAGCACTGCTTTCGTTTCGCACCGAATGCAGTTCCATCGACGCAATTCCCCATTTTCCCCCGTGCCTCACGCCTCCAGCAAGACGGAACCGAAAGGGATGCAGCGAATAGGTGCCGTCGCCAGCTCCCTCCGCTTGCCCACTTTGTAGTAAAGCATCCCTTTCAGCACAAACGGCGCGTCCGTTGGATTGAAGAAGCACAGCGAAAAGCTGTGCCCCTTGCTCGTCATAGAGGGGGCGGTGTTAGGGGCAGCAGAGTCTGCTGGCGCGGTCGTCTTCCCCTCTTTCAACTCGCCCTCCCCCAGCGTCTCCGCCACGGTGCTGCCAATGAAGTCATCGTAGACGTCGTCACCGTCGCGTTCCCGTAGCATGCGCAGCACGTCGCGACTCGCCAAGTAGCCCACCTGCTCCACCACCTCCATCACCTCCATGTCAAGGCGGACAAAGTAGGAGTTCACAATGAGCACCTCGGTCCGCTCCGCCACGCCGGCCTCACCGAGGGATAGCGGCTCCACAGACATGTGTACACGAAAAATGCGGTGCGCCGAGGCGAAGAAGCCTGCGCCGGCGTGCTCGCGGGTGCGGTAGTGCAGTTCGTGCAGCTCCACCGCAACCGAGAGACTCACATAGGCGTCCTCGCACGTCACCGTCGTCGAGTAGCGCTCCCGCACCAGACGCACGAGGGCGGCCTGCTGATGCGCGCAGCTGGCGAGCTCGGAGGCCGGCACGGTGGGGAAGCCAGCAAGGAAGTGGGCCGCCATCGGGAAGGACTCGCGGTGATTTAGGACGAACATCTCGCAATGCAAGCCGATTGCACCGGCGGAGTACACGACGTCCGCGTTCGTCTCATCGATAGCGGCGGAGGCAACAGAATCGAAGCGTGCACCACGTGCAGTGCCTCCGCTACTATCACCAGTAGTCGAAGATGGAGATGAAGCAGCAGCGGTAGCAGTGTCTTTTTCTGTGCTACTTCTAGCGGAGCTGCCACCACGAACATCAGCGTCTCGAATCTGCTTCTCCACTTCCTCCTCAAAAAAGGCATCCGGAATGAAGCCGTCGTCTGTCGGGCCCTCCGACACGTTCAGCGAGGTGGCAAGTTGCTGCGTTGTCTTCTCGCTCAGTATGCGCTCCAGTCGGCCCTTCAGCCACAATAGGTTGCGATACCGCACCACCTGCTGCGCTACAGGATTGACGCCGCTCTCCGTCTGTGTGGGCTGCCGCAGCGCGCTCTGCAGGTCGGCGTAGCACAAATTGAAGAGCGTCGTAGTGGTGATGGGATAGCAACCAGACGCAGGACGGTTGAGGTAGTTTTCCGGCGTGGTGCGAGGCGCAGGCGTGGGTGGTGCTGCCACGTTTTCCGTCATCGTCGTCTCCGTTGCGGGAACGCCCGGCGCAGGTTGGCGTGTCGCCGAGGTGGTAGTGGTAGTGTTGGTGGTGCCAGGCACAACAGTGTGCTCCTCGTTAGCGGTGAAGAGGGGGAGAGAAAGGAGAAAGCGGACATCTTGCACAAAGTGCGGCCGCGTCGTGCATGCCCGTTTCAAATTCTTCAGCACAGATCGATACACCGGTGCGACCTTCATCTCTGGAGTGTGCGTGTGTGGGCTTTCTATGTTGCGATAAACGTTCTCTTTCCTAAACCGGAAAAAGAGTCCTGTTTTTTTTTTTTTCGCGTCAAAGAGGAAACAAAGAAAGGCGAGGCGGGAAGAGACAAGAGTTCAACGAGGCGGTGGTGTCTTGTGCGATCGGGTCGAGGAGGGCGGTGCGTGGCTGTTCACTCTGGAATTGTGCAGACAGAGCCGCCGGAGCACGACGTAGCAACTAGAACGCTCCTGCACGAGCAAAATCCCTTTTCGTCTCTTCTTCGAGAAAAACTTTAAGCAATGGGGGGAAAGGAAAAGATGGTCCACGCGCCACAGAACACGGAAAGCGCGTGAGGGTACTCTTGTGGTGACTGCTCAGTGTCGCAGAGACACACCGAATTCAAAACTGACACTAATGCAGTAGGTTTCCTAACACTTTTTTCTTCTTCTTCCCCCTATTGTTGTTTCGTTGACTTTTCTTGCAGAGAGAGCTGGGAAGAAAAACTGCTCATTGCAAAGATAAAAGAAAGGGACAAAGAGCAACGCGGTAAAGCAACACCGATAAGACACACTGAAGAGGCGTACAGACAGAGAAAAGGAGGTTTAAAGAAACATCACCGCACACCACGACACTGTGCAAAAAAAAAAAGGGGACATTGACAGACAAAATATGTTAGTCAACGATGACACGAAGAGGAAAGAAAAAGTATTTAAAACAACGCAAAACGCTGAGAAGAGAACACCTTTTTATTATCCCTCACAGACAGTTAGAGCACAGCCTTGAAGAAGAGGGCGATCATCAAGCCGATGATAAGCACCACCATGAAGAGCACGCACAGCTTGAAGGTGCCGGCGGACTGGTACTCGGCCGCCTTCTGCAGCTCCTGGCGGGCTTTCTGAACTCGGGTGTGGGTGATGGTCATGTTGTAGTCGATGCGGTCCAGCACGGCACCCTGCTCAATCACGAGCGTGTTCATGTCCTTGAACATCTCGTGCAGCGACTTGATGGAAGTGTAAATGCGCTCAAACTCCTTCACACGCTCGTCGGCCATCTGCTGGTTCAGCATGATCGTCTCCACCTGCTCCTGCGTCATGCCCTTCTGCAGGTACTGGTCCATGAGCGCGTCGTTCTCCAGCTGCTGCTCCACCGCCTTCTGCCGGTCACCGCCGGCCCACCGCTGCGAGACGAGCTGCTGCTTCTTGACGTCCATCATGTAGCGTCGCTGGCTCTCGCGATAGAGCTTGCTAATGTTGTTGATCTCGTTTACAAGGCACATCTTCACGTTGCGCAGGATGCTCAGCTCGGCGTCGGTGCCGCCGTCCGGGAGGTCGCGGGTGTAGGCGACGTCGAGGTCCTTCACGCCCTTCTCGCTCTGCTTGAAGAGGCGGTCGATGTTGTCCTGCGCCTCCTCGATGGCGGCCTCCTCGCGGCCCTCGTCGCGGGTGGAGCTGAACTCGACCTTCAGGTGGTCCTTGCGCAGCTTCTCCAGCGCCGTCATCTGCTCTTTAATTTGGTCCTCGATGCGGCGCACATCGTCCATCTTGCCCACCCAGAGCGGCGTCACATAGACGCGGTTCATGTTCTCCTCCTCAGCGAGCAGCTGCTCCGTCTCGGGACGACGCGGGCGGATCGCCCGATACTGCAGGAACTCGCTGGTGCGGTCACGTGTGGCCATCGTGCTATTTTTTTTTCTGCTAATCGGTTGTGAAAGACGGTCTAAAAGTTGTGCGCTCGTCTGTCAGGGTTGTTGCTCAAAGCCCGCAGACGAATGAGAGAAAGCGAAGAAGAGAAAAAAATATAACCGAGCGGCAACTGTATCGATACTATAAGAGAACGAATGAATTGAAAGGGTTCTCGAGGCGAAATAAAATGTTTTTTTTTTTCTTAGTGTGACGCAGTTTGGCACGGTTGTGCTGTGTAGCTAGAAATATGAGAAAGAGAGACGGATGCATTGCAGCAGAAAGGGTAGCACTTTCTTTTCGGAGTATTTCCGGCCGCAGGAAACAGCGACAACATACGTAAACCCAAAGACCTAACAGTTTTTTCTTTTTATATTCATGACAGTTGACTACGGGTCGCAGAGAGTCGTCGCACTTCAAGGGCCTTTGCATCGTCGTCATGGAGAAAGAGTGCGCGCGCCACAGTTGCACGTGCGCGGCAATTCCACACGCAGTCTGCACAGCCAAAGACAAATGAGTGGATGGTCCACTGCACAGGAAAAGGTGAGGCAGTCTTTAATTTCTCGACATAAGCACGCCGAAACTCTCTTGGATCTCAGTATTTGTTGTCGGCATCAGAAATGCGGTCTACTCGCAAAACAGTACACAGATGCTCAGATAAGAAAAAAAAAAAAGAGCCACGCACATTATACCAATAGGAATAGTGATCGCCTCTTCTTCAAACACGGAGCCAAAACAACAACAACAACAAAGCGATTTAACAAAGCAAAACAAAGCAGCATCGACGGGGAACGACACCGACACAAGATGAGTGCGACTACACCCTGCGTGCAACTGCCAAGGGTTAGCCTGACACCTTTTACGCTTGCACATCCTTGTGCGCCTTGGACTTCTTCGGCGGCAGCTTAATTGTTGGGGCAGGAGGCAGCTCCTGCTTCCGCGGTCCTCGCGCGGTTGTCGGCTGCGAGGGCAGCTCGGCCGCCGCGGCACCAGTGGCCGTTGTCGCGTTCTCCTTGCGCTGCACAAGCTGCCGCACCTGTGGGGGCAGCGTCGTGCGCTTCAAGACACTCCACGCCTCCTTCGTCGCCTCCAGCTGGGTCCACTTGATGCTCTCCGTGTTGTGTGCCTGCCGCAGCACGCTCTGGGCAAACGTCGGCGGCAGGATCGCGACGAGATAGAGAAAGGATTCGTACGTGGTGAGGCTGTGCGGGTGGCCCGCTGGGATAAAGAGCGCCTCCACCGCGAGCTGCTTCAGGCACACGTCGTACGCCGTTTTGGTGGGCGTGAAGAGGGTGCTGCTCTGCGGGTCACGCTGCCGTGCCTCTGGCGTCGCGCCTTTCACGGCGCACAGACGCACCGTCTCCTGCACGTACGCCGCACGAGCAAGGTTCATGCGCCAGTGGTGCTCGTGCAGGCGCAGCACCGAGTCGGCCGTGCCGTACTTGCGCAGGAAGGCCAGCAGACGGTTGCACTGCTTTGTGCGCTGCAGCGGCGGCACGTTGCCGACCAGCGAGAGCGTGATTTCAACGCCGGTGTCGTCGACGATCTGCAGCGCGTCGAAGTCCGTCCGCATCTCCTCCATCAACGCCTGCTGCTTCGCCGCGTCGCGATCAACCGTCGAGTCGGTGAAGAAGGCGCCGGTCAGCGTCGCCTCCGCCTCGCGCTGTGCCTTTGTGCGGGAGCCGATCTTCTTCTGCGCCTTCGCCTTCGCCGTGCCCGTCTTGGAGCCCTTCGCCTTCACAATCGGCCCCGCGGCAGCTGACGCGTCCTCATCGTTGATCTCCACCTCGGTGCACCGCGGGCAATTGCAGTCCATGAAGTAGCGCCGGCGAAGAAGGTTGCGGCGGCGATCGCGGGAGAGCAGCAGGAAGGCAAGCGAGTCGGCATGCTTGTAAAGATAGGTGATCTCCTGCCCTTGCTGGATGCCAGCGAGCAGGGCACAGCGGCAGCTGCCGGCGTACGGGGCGGTGAAGAGGTCGTACAGCACGGCGGCGTTGGGGCAGCAGCTGTGACGAAGGGAGCTGAGCTCGCCGTACAACGCCATTCGCGCGCCTTCGCTGCGGCCAGCAGCTCCAGTGGTTGTGGTAGTGGTGCGCAGCTCCTGCCCGTGCGTCAGCCCAATGGACAAGCAGCGGGCGTAGGTGACATCATTGACGCCGTCCACGTCCGACACGGCGGTGAACTCGGCACTGAAACTCAGAGTGGCGAGCCGCGCGTTGTCCTTGACGGCAGCAACGATCGCCTTGGGCTCTCGGGAGATGATCTTCGGATACTCGCGTAGAATGATGTGCCCAAGCGCAGCGTCACGACGCGCCACGCCGGTCTTGAAGAGCCCACCAGTCTCTCCCGCTGCAGCTGCGGCTTCGGCGCGGCCACCGGCACGTGCAGCGGCAAGGGCGGAAGGGCGAGGCGGTGCAGCACCACGTGCCGACTGCGGCACGAGCAGCTCCGCACGCTGGACATCGACAGGCGGACGCCGCACCGGGCCCCGCGCTGAGAGGGGCATGTCTAAATATGCCGCTGCTGCTGCTGCTCCTAGTTGCTGCTTCTGCTGCGTCTGTGCAGCTGCGCCTGTTGGTGGCTGTTGTTGCGCTCGGGATTCGCGTCGCTTTATGACTAGTGTGGTGTTGTTTGCCGCGGCGGTTGGCTCCGGTGGTGGAGAGGTCAGCGACGGAGTCGGCGTCTTGTCCTCCGCTGCAGCGCTGCGATCGCCTGCAGTGGGTTGTTGTGCGGCGGGGCTCGGGCGGCGCGGCTGCGGTGCCTCCTTCACAGAAGCGGTGGTAGACGATGCCGTGGTTGAATCTGCCGCCGCGTTTGGCTCAGCAGCCGACTTCGCGTGCATCGTGCTCGTCACCCCGACCGGCACCTTCGCCTGCACGGGCTTCACGTGTGTGCGCGATGGCGGCCCGGCAAACATGATGCGCGTCGACGCGGGTGCCGCGCTGCTGGTGCTCTGCCGTCCCGACGGCGAGGCGGAGAGATGCCCCTCGCTGCTCTCCTCCTCTTCTTCCTCCTCCTCAGCGGCTGCGTTGGCCGGGTCCACGGCTTCAGCAGCGGCGTAGTTGATCTCTTGCACCGCCGCTGCTGGACCCGTCAGCGAGGCCCAGAGCTGAAGCCGCAGCACCTGTGCGCTGCCGCCTCGCTGCTTTCGCAGGCTGGTCAGGGGTGCCGTGACGTGGCGAATGGCAACGTCATTGGCGAGATGCACCTTCACCTCCACCTCGGTAGGGATGAAGAGTTTGAGCCGGAGTTGATTGATGGCACCGACGGCGGTGGTGGAGGGGCCGCAGACGGTGGAGCAGCGGTGGTGCCGACCGAGACTGTCCGACACGTGAAAAATAATAATCATTTTTTTTGGTGTTTGTTTAGTGTGGTGTTACTGTCAATGCGCTTTGTGTGAGTGTGTGAGAGAGTACGTGTTTCTGCGAATGTTGTGGTGAAGTGAGCGACTCTTTTTCCGCTTTTATTCCTTTACACCGAATGAGCCGCGTGGAATAGGAGAAAAGTGAAAGTAACGATGTTGGCAACAAAATGTGTGGGGCAGACGTGAGACGGAGCGCTGCTTTGCGGTGCTGTCGGGAGACTCAAGTAAAAAAAAAAAATTAACAGTAAGAATGACAACAAACTGTTCTCAATGCTTGCAATGAAGGAGGAAAACAAAGAAAAAAAAAAAGGAGCTCTACGTGAAGGTGTGATGACTGCCTACTTCAGCTATTTTCCCCCACTCTCTCCAATCTAATGTTCAACGTCTAGAAAAAAAAAAAACAAGAGAACAGAAACTAAAAGAGGGATCAAGGAAAGCGCATGAAACACAGCGTTCGCTATCGCGTGCAAGAAAGTAATTGGGAGACGCACGCTTTTGCACCACCAAAAAAAAAGTAGCAAGGAGCCCTCTACTGCAGAATCTGACCGCAATACGCAGACTTCCTTCAGGCGAAACTGTTTAGCTATGTGGTCAGCAGTTAAAGGAAAGAGCAGAAAGAAAAGAGGGAGAGATTCGATAGATGCAGTGAGGAGACGGTGGAGCAAAACTAAGCGAAAGACATTCACGAAAATTTAAAAAAAAAACAGCCGACATATGCCAAGCTCGTATGTTGACAGCAAACTTGGTCGACTGTCAAGAGAGACGAATAGACTGCTGCGAAGACTGCGCTTCTCGATTATCATAGAGGAAACACCGCACAGTGTTGGCGGCCAATTTGGTTTCTGTGATATCACTTCGTTGTGAGGGAAGCGAAGATATGTTTGACAATTCTTTCGTTTTCTTTTCTGCTAGTTGTAAAGAAACAACAACACAAGAAGTGCAAATGACGCAAAGAGAAAGGGACGCCCATCACACATACATAATGACATCCGCACACACACACGTGTACCTACAGTCCACCCTTTCGAACTACTTGTTCCTCTTTTTTCGTGTTCCTCTCGTCAAACAGCACAGCTGGCACGAGGCGCAGCTTCTGACGCGCACGCGTGAGTCTGAGTTTTCTTCGTGTGTGTGTGTGTGTGTGTGTGTGTCACTCCAGTTACAACGCTAGAGAAACGGCGTGGAAAGCCGGAAAAGAAAAAAGAAGGAAGAAGAACAGCAAGAGTGCAGTTCCGTGAAGTAAAACACGGAGGCCCTTTCATCACCAATTAAAAGGTCGTTCGTAGACCGTCATCTTGGAGCAAGTAAGGACACAAAAAAAAAGGCGTTTTGTTAATATATAGTATTAGCATGGAGAACAAAAAGGAAAAAAAAATGTGATAGAAGTTAGGGGGCAAAGAGAGTCTATGCCGTGTGCGGCACAAACACGCATTTTCTTCACCCGTTTCGAACGCACGCCACGCACAAGATCTCTCCCATCCGTTCCTCGTTTTTCGCGGCGTTCTTTCGCCGCCAAAGGAGGACAACGGTATGTGTGTGGGAAATTGGAATCGTACCGGCAGGCACCTCCCGAGGTCGCACAGGAGCTCCATGTTTTCTCTGAGAACTTCGTTCGTAGAGAAATGGGGGGCCAGTAAAAGAAAATAAAAGAAAAAGACAGGAAGTGGAGTGAAAACATGAGGTGGTCGGATTGCAAAATTCGTCGCATCCGAGAGAACAAGAACTAACAACAACAAAAAAAAAAATAGAGAGAGAAGTAACGCTGGCAAGTGAAGTAAGAAAATAAAGAAAAACGAAAATGTGCGTTTTAGAATCTCAGGACACGTTGCACAAACATGAGTAGCCATGCGAAGAAAAGTAAAACCAGCACAACGGCATCGTAGCGCAGGGCAACCAAGCGCGGTGTGTACGCAAAGTAAGGTAAAAAGAGAGAGAGAGAGGAGCTCTTCTGTGCCACAAATAGAGAAGATTGCAACATCAAATACATTGCCGGAACAGTGAACCCTGGTGTAAGTGGTCAGCTCAGCGACGCACAAAACGCGGTTGGGGTAGCCTCTTGTAATCTACCGCAGCTGCCACACCAAGACACCTCCAGGACGTCCTTTCTTTTATCTGATGCCATCCATTTCTAAAAATAAGACACACAACCCATCCGTCATCTCCGCCATCTCTCACTCCTTTCTCACGCAGCCTCCCCCGCTATGAGTTCGTTTTACTTCTCGTACTGGGTCTTCATCATCTTGGCGATCGTCTGCAGCTGAATAATGGAGGTGCCTTCGTAAATTGCACCGATCTTCGCGTCGCGGTAGAAGCGCTCGAGACCGAAGTCTTTCATGAAGCCAATGCCACCGGCCCACTCCACCGCGCGGCTCGCCGTCTTCTCAGCCACGACAGAAGCGAAGTACTTGGCCATCGCCGCGTCCTGGATGAAGACCTCGCCGTTCTGCTTCTTACGCGCCGCATTGTAGACCATGAGCCGCGCCGCGTGCAGCTGCAGCGCACACTCGGCGTACTGCATCTGCATCCCCTGGAAGTCACCGATTGCCTGGCCGAACTGCTTGCGCTGAAAGAGGTAGGGCATGACGATGTCCAGCGAGCCCTGCGCGATGCCAAGCATCTGCGCACCAATGCCAATGCGGCCCTCGTTGAGGATGTTGATGGCGATCTTGTAGCCCTTGCCCACCTCGCCGATGACGTTCTCCTCGGACACCTCCACGTTGTCAAAGCGCAGCTCCGCCGTGGAGCTGGCGCGGATGCCGAGCTTGTCCTCCGTCCGCACCACCGACACCCCAGACGACTCCGAGGAGTCCACGACAAAGCAGGTGATGCCCTTGTAGCCCTTGGACGAGTTGACGGTCGCCATCACGAGGTAGATGCCGGCCCACGCTCCGTTCGTGATGTACAGCTTCGATCCGTTGATCACCCACTTCGAGCCCTTCTTCTCCGCCCGCGTCTTGAGTGCGAAAGCGTCGCTGCCGCTGCCAGCCTCCGTCAAGCAGAAGCAGCCTACGGTGCTCGTCGCCAGCTTCGGCAAATACTTTTTCTTCTGTGCGTCGTTGGCGAAGTTGAAGAAGATGTTGTTTACTAGGGTGTTCTGCACGTCAACGGTGACGGAGAGGGCGGGGTCGTGGCGCGCGAGCTCCTCGATGGCGAGGATGCTGGAAAAGAAGCTCATGCCACCGCCTTCGAGGTCGGCCGGCGTCTCAATGCCCATAAGACCCGCCGTGAAGCACTCCTTCAGCAGCTCGGGGTCCATCTTGCCTTCTTGGTCCATCTTCAGCGACTTGGGTGCGACGTGCTGCAGACTAAAGGACCGCACCGTGTCGACCAGCATCTTCTCGTCGTCGGTGAGGTACGTGACGGGGTTCGGCGGCTTCTCCATCGCGGCACTCAGCGCAACTGCGGTGCGGCGCATCAGCGGTTTGCACGCAAGACGGAACATGATGTCGACCCGTGTGTGTCTGTGTGTGGCTGAGTGGGTGTAATTAAAAGAAGCTAAGAGTGAGGGAGCTCAGAAATGAGAAGAAAGATACCTTTAGTGAGGTGCTTTCGGCTGTGCAAAGAGGAGGAAAAGATGCCGGGTGCGATAAAGCGTTCTGTTGACGGCGCGGGGATACAAGAAGAAGGCGATGATACAGATAACACGGCGAGGGAAAGAAAGGAGGGAGAAAGGGAATGCGCGCTTCACAAAAACTTCAGCAGATCGAAGCTAGCAAGCCGAACTCATTGTTTGAACGACTTCTCACCAGAGAAGTCTTCGCTGCACGTCGGCGTGTCATAGAAGTCGGAGCTCTTTGGACCACCCCATGCAATCTCAATTGTCGCAAAGAAAACCGACGGCTTCTAGACTTGTATTCCTCCCAATCGCCACCTCGGATCTTTGCTTTATTAGGCCATGAAAAAAAAAAATAATAAGCATTGAATCTGCAGCCTTGTCTAGGGAAAAAGCAGTAGGCTCAGCAAATCAAAAATATACGCAGGGGACTCACAAAGGGAGAGCAAAACAGATCACGACACAAGCCTCACCACCACCTCCCGACGAGTGCGTTGCAAACAGCAGCAACGTCCACAAGCACCACGAGAGAAACAAGGGAAAGTGAGTGTGTGTGTCCGGTACATTAGGCAAAGACAGGAAGTCAATGAAGTGAACAACAGTTGCAGAGGTCGTGGCAGAGGCACCGCCTCACCACGCAACATGAGATTAGCACAGCAAAAAAAAAAATGAAAATAAATAAACGCACAACGCACACCGTACAATGTCGACGGCGGACGCTATGGAGTGCTAAAAAATACACAAATTTTAGAATAAAAAAGTAGTCCACCTCAATCCAGCCGTTCGTTGGCCAGCTTTTCATACTGCAGCGGACCTCCTCTAAGTCAATGACGCATCTACGCAGCCTTCTCCACAGGAATGGCAAGACTCGGCGGCGCACCGTGCCCCCGTGTCACCACCGTGCGCTGCAGCGCGGCAGCAAACATATCCACCACCTCCGTCCCCGCAACACGCACACCACTCTCCATCTTCGCGTCCTCCACGTCAGCGGCCCCCTCATCGGAGCTCTCTACCACGCACTCCGTCAGCCGCTCGTTCTCCGCACCCCAGGAGCCGAACTTCCGCCCAAAGCGCGCCTCCGCAAACAACACGAGCAGCACCGCCACGAAGACCGTCGCCCCGTTCACCATGAAGGGTATTCCACTCCAGACGGAGCCCTCGCCGAAGACACGAATAGCCCACTGCAGGAGGTAGCCGTACAACACGGCCACAATCACCTCGGCTGTGTTGGTCAACGTGCTCACGACACCGAGCGTCACGCCGGATATGCCAGAGGCCGACGTGAGCGCCGAGATGCGCGCGTTGAACACGGAAGGTGCGATGAGGCTGCAGCCGAGAAAAAAGGCATTGATCGCAAAGTGCCACATCCGAAAGCAGAAGGCCATGCTGACGACACACAGCGACATGACCAGCAGCGAGGCCTGCAGGGCACGGTAGACGCAGCGGTGCCGCACCGCCATCGGCAGCGCCACGAGCTGGCTGATCGACATGGTAAACGCCATCAAGCTCAGCACGTAGCTGATGGACGAAAGCCCTGCATTGGTGCGGCAGGAGATGAAGAAGACGAGCATGAGATGGTCGTTCATGTTCGCCAAGCGGACGGTGGAGCAAGCGATGCAGATGAGGAGGAGGTAGCGGTCCGCCACGAGAAAGCGCAGGGCCCGGAAGAACTCCTCACGACTCACCACGTCCTTCTTGCCCAGCAGCCGTGACTCCTCTGCGCGCGTCGCGAGGGCCTCCTGCACCGACGGCGGCTCCGGCGACCGCAACGCCAAGTAGACGGCGACGGAGGCCATGACGAGCGCGAGGAGCAGCGACGCCATGCGGGAGTATATCTCGTTCAGCAGGCCACACAAGAGGGTTGCAGCGAGGTTTACCACACCGAAGCTGCCGCTCAGGTACGCATACGACTCCTCCAACGCAGCGCCACGCAGGAAGTCGGAAAGGTAGGCCAGGAGAATCGTCGTCGGTATCGATATGGCAGCTGTGCGGGCAAAGAGCAGGAAGTACACATTCAAAAAGCCGTCCGCCATGATCACTGCTAGCACCGAGAAAAGGAAGTAGATAGTCCATGGCTGCATCAGCGCCATGCGTCCCACAAAGTCGGAAAAGAAGCCGCCCGCCACGCTAAAAACGGCACCGCAAACCGCGTTGGTGCTCATGAAGATGCCCAGCCACTGCGCAGCGCCGTCCTTGCTGATGTCACGCATAATGAGTGGAATGCAAATCTGCAGAATGTTGAAGCTACCGGAGACGGCACCCCACAACGCACACATGCGGGCCACATGCCACACCGTCTCGCGGGGCAGCGACTCCATTGCGTTTACAAAAAGAGAGAAAGAGACAGGGAGGAAGACACTGTCAACACGCGACAAACGGAGAAGGCAACAACAAAAAGGGGGGGAAGACAAAAATGAAGACTGCCACAGCGAGAATGGAGATTCCCTCGAATAGGAAGGGTTCCAGTGCTGCAGCGGAAAGTAGGGCAGGTGGGAGGAGAGCGGCGGGGCTGCGAAGCGCCTTTTCACCACCGCGACCACCGCACGCCGCAATGACGAAACACGCTAAAGGAAGAAAGAGTCACGAGAAGAAAGGGGCACAACAACGTAAGAGACGGCGATGGCACTATTGTTTGTCATTCAGAAATCAACAATTGCAATGGAAGGAGCTGCTAAGGGATAAGTAAGAGATTCATGAAGGCGCGAATCTGTATGAAAGAACGGTTTGGACGGACGAACCGAGTCGTCCTATAGGAAAAGAGTTCAGACATGCGGGAGTGATGAGACGAGGAAAGTTGAGCGGATGAGGGGAGCGAGAGAACACGAGAGAATTGCACTCCATGATGGAAAGAAGCGGATGCGCGCTGCGCGTTCTATGCTTGGCTTTCAGGAAAGCCCAAGGAAAAAAAGTAAACAATGTTGTCGCTATCTCTCGCAAACAACATCCAAGAGCAAGTATTGCTTTAATGCTAAAGCACTCCCGCGCTTAAGCCAGCGGCATTTCCTCATGAAGCATAATGCTTTTTTTTTTCCGTGAGAAAGCTACGCGAAGAGAGTAAAAGCGCCGCGTACGATGCGATCTAATTTGTCGTTGGTTGTTACAGAGAAGGGGATCAGCCGTGAATTCGTATATGCAACCGTTGGGAGGTACAGCCACGAGTCACGGGTGAAGAGTGCGTTATCAGAAGTAAGAAATGTTTGTACCTACTGCGCTCGAACCATAAAAAAAAACAAAAAATACTTTTGAATGATTTTGGTGTCATAAATGGAAAAGGAAAAAAGAAGATGCCAGTTTCTCGGAAGTTGTTCCCTTACGCACACCACGACAGGCATCTAGGAGATATCAGGCGAGCGATTAGAGAGAGAGAAAAAGGCAGCAAGGAATAAATAAGGGTATGACTAAACATATATAGATAAATAAATAGCGAGAGAAAAAGGCGGTTCGTAAGTAAGAGAGAGAGTGTGTGTGTGTGTGAAAAAAAAAGAGATGATTGAAAGAAAAGGCGTTTTCGTTAGAATGTAGATGTGCTGAAAAAAAGAAAAAGAAAAGAAAAAGCAATATTCTCGACAAACAAACAAAAAAGTAAAGAAAGCAAAGTGTCAAAGCCAACGCGCGAGCATCAACCGTCGCCGCCCACAAGAGCTTCGTTTGACTACCCAGCACTACAGCTTGGACCCGTCGCGGTTTTTCTGCTCAAGCGACACCACAAAGCCACCACAGCCGGCGCGGTCCACCGTGTAGCAGGTGTTCTCCAACTTAAAGCGCGCCTTGAAGTGCTCCCGCACGTGCGCCTTCACCCGCTCCTGAGCACTGCTGCGCAGCAGCAAAATAATGCACCCGCCAAAGCCACCGCCCATCATACGTCCGCCTGCCACGTCCTTGTCCTCGTTGATCAGCTCCTGCACGTAGTCCAGCTCCGGCGTGGTGATCTTCATCAGATCCCGCATGCCAGCGTGTCCGGCGTTCAGAATCTTGCCCGCCGCCCGCACCCGCTCCTCGTGCGAGAGTTGCGCGCTGGGGTCGTTGATCTTGCGGAACTCCAGCGTCCGCAGCTGCTCCATCAGCTGGTAGCTGCCACGCTCGAACTCACCAGGCGTCATGAGGGGCTTGAACTCCGCCATGAACTTCTCCACGTCGCCGTCGAAGCCGTAGTCCTTTGGATTGCGCACCATGAGCGAGAAGGAGTAGGGTTTACCAGGAAAGCGGTGCTCGCCGATCTTCTTCTGCGAGTTCTCTTGATCGGCGCGAACAGCGTTATAGGTGGCGGCGGTGCCACCCAGCAGGTCGTGCTTCACCATCGAGTCGATCAGCATCCACGAGTACTCGCCATGCCCCAGCAGTGGGGTCAGCTCAATCGTTTCAAAGGTGAGCTTCTTGCAGTCGAGGAACATGAATTTGTCGGCCTCGGCCAGTGCGGAGATGAACTGGTCCATGATGCCCACATTCACCCCGCAGTACTCCGTCTCAATTCGGCGTGCCTCCTTGGCCAGCTCCACCAGCTCCTGCTGCGGTAGGGCGGGCACAACGGCGTAGCGACGACCAGCAGTGACCGGGCAGTTATGGTAGTTCTTGGTGACAATTGAATTCACCGCGTGTATGAGGGCCACGCCAAAGGCGGCGGAGGCGCTCATACCAGCACCCATTGCGAGCGTTCCGTGCACCACCATGCACACACCGCGCAGGGACGGGTCGCTGATGTCGAGACCGAGCCGCTGCAGACGCAGGGTGACAGCGCCGCGCACAAAAGTCGTCCATGCCTTGGTGTGCGCTGCCCCGCCGATCGTTTCCATGTCGAAGTGCTCCTTTGTGTAGGTGGCGTAGAAGCGCAGCTTGGGCTTTGCCTCCTTCTCCAGGTGCTTCACGCGGCCAACAAGAATGTGAGTCCCCTCCAGGACGGCAGCCGGGCAGACCCACCCCTCCATGTAGTCGACGTGCTCGCCGATGAGGTTGATGCGGCCGGGGCCGAATGTGAAGAGGAGCCACTCCACGTCGGCGTCGCCCTCGACGGCGAACTCCTTGCGGAAGACGGGCTCGAGCTCCGCGATGGTGCTGTCGAGCCGCGCATCTGAGTAGCTTTCCGCCGGCATGTTTCGTGTGTATTGTGTGGAGTTCGATGAGGCTTGTTTTGTGTTTTTCTTTTCTCCCTTGAGATCCTGGTTGATCGCGTTGCTTAAAAATGGAGAAAAAAGGGAAATAAATGACAGAGCAAGCTGAGTCTGCTTCTTTATAGTTTTGTTTTCTTTTTTTTACTGTCGAGTGTTGACGGTGGCTAGGAGCAAGAGATGAGTGAGATCTTTTAACTGTTGCGCGCAGATGTAGGGGTTTGGGAAAGAGGAGTAAGAGGGAGAGGTAAAAAGACAGAACAAAAAGAGACTGTTTTTTTAGACACATGCATGGCAGAGTCGCCAATCACACTTGGCGCACAATACTACAAGTGGGTTTATTCTCCACTGTAGCACTTTGTATGATTTACCGCACGGTGTCAAAGAAAAAGGTTCTAGCACGATAATAATACAAAACATAGTAGCAGATGAACAGAGCCTCGAATTGTGCTCGTCTATACAAAAAAAAGGAAGCACACACCTTACAATCAGGAGCCATACATCAACTCTCTCTCTTCCTCTTCCTCTTCTTAGGTCAGGCCTGTTTGCCTATTTTTTCCGCGAGATGGGCAGCAAAGACG
This sequence comes from Crithidia fasciculata, assembly GCA_000331325.2. NCBI lineage: Eukaryota > Euglenozoa > Kinetoplastea > Trypanosomatida > Trypanosomatidae > Crithidia > Crithidia fasciculata. The sequence continues at coordinate 2,077,725 of CM003407.1, forward strand.
CGGCTCTGCAGCCACGCCACCGCAGCTTCCGTCCACATGACTGCCGCCACCACCACCATGGCCACCGTCGTCAGCAGAAAGGACACAATCCACAGCGCATCATACTGCGTCGACGCAAAGTCAACAACGCCGGCGCTAATTTGAGAATTCTCCCACTGATTCTCTCGACGCAGGTGGTAGTTGTGTCCCATTAGCACCATTTCGCACAAGGTGAGAGGAAGAAAGGCCACCTCGAACAGCAGGCCGCAGCGGCGAAGGCTCGCAGCCCGCTCTCGATCGCTCTCGGCGCAGATGAGCGCACGTGCGGACTCCTGTATCACCCACTGGGAAAGGATGAAGGCGAAGGCAACGCCGGCCGCCACGCCGTACATAGCTCCAGGTGGCGTCACGGACACACCAACCGCAAGCATGATAGCCGATGTGTCGGCGGTTGCCGAAAATGTGCGTGGTTCTGCGGCTTCCTCGAGCAAGCGAAAGCGCCAAAAAAGGAAGTAGCTGCACCCGTTCAAGAAGCACAGAACGGGTGTAGAGAGCAGCAGGAAGAGATGCTGCGACGGCAAGGAGCGAAGGTGGTACTGCAGCTCGGCGCCACCGCGGCGTAGGTCGTCTGTGGAGGTGTCAGCATCGCAACGGTCGTGGACGCGGTCGTGTGGAAAACCTTCCCTGGACGCAGTGGCAGATGGAGCAATAGCCTTGCGCAGCGACGGCACGCCGTGCATGGCACCACGCAGAGGGCACAAGCGGAGTTCCGTAGAGCGTTCAAAACAGCAGCGCAGCACCAAATATCTTGCAAGCTGTTGAGAGAAAAACGTACGCGAAGTGGCGCGGTGAGGCAGAGAAAAGAGGACAAAAAATACATAGTACAGAATAGGCAACGGCAAAGCACATATCACAACCACCTTCTCCAGCAAACAGACGCCGTTTGAACAAAGTCGAAAATTAGAATCCGGCATTTGATCTGTTTGTCCTCAATGGAAGAGTATAGCTTAGCAAGCGAAATTCTTTTTCTTTATGAGTTTGTATGACTATGACAGCTGCTTCTATGATCGATTCAGAATATATAAACTTTCAATTCTATGTGTTCCACACACGCAATCACGGAGAGATATCTGCAGCCTTTCTTTCCTCTCACGGTGCTTGTTGTGCGACGGCGTCCCTCCACGGCTGAAAGGCACGGATGTCTATGGCGGCCTCACGAACGCCACGCGTCAGCTGCTCGATTACCAGGGCTGCGCGACGCAGCTCATCTGCTTTGTGCGCCACATCGGCTTTCGCGGCAGCGACGTGCTGCTGCGTCTGGCGGAGCTCCGTTGCGAGCTGAACAGCAGCGGCGTGCGGCAGCCCACCGCAAACGTGACACTGCAGCGGCGATAGCGATTGGTAACCGTGGACTGGAGAGCGTAGAGACTTCAGATGCACTCCTTCACGCTGACGCCCACTCGCGAGACGCTCGCGCAGTCCGCGAATCTCCTCCCCCGCATCGTCCAGCTGCCGCCGCAGCGCGGCGTTCCACTCCTTCAGCTGCGACGTCATGCCCTCCAGGTGCGCTACACGCTCGGCCCGCTGTCGCTCGTCCTCGCTGCGCTGTGCCCCTGCCGAAGACGGACGGGCATTGTGGAGGTGCTGCAAGACCTCCTGGGAAAGCTGGGCGATGCGCACATCGCGCTCTTCCAGCGCCGTCGTGTACACGGCGCACAGCTCCCCCTCCCGCTTTTCCAGCGCCTCCTCTACCCGCTTCACCGCCCCGGCGTTGTCGCGGAGAAAGGCTCGAATTTGTGCTCCGTGCTCCTCACTCTGCTGACGCAGCTGTTGCACCAGCGCTTCCCTCTCGGCGTCGAGGCGCTGTCGCTCTTGAACGTGCCGGGCCTGCGCCTCTGCGTACTGCACCTCCAGCTCGTAGATGCGACGCGTAAGAGCAGCAGTTTCCTCCGATTCACGCGCTTCAACAGCGGTAGGAGCAGCCACTACGTTATCCGCAGCTGTCAATGAACGTGCTCTGGCCGGCAGACGCGTCTGTGCATCCTCCAACGCCTGTGCGTGTCGCAGCGCCTCTGCCTCCGCCGCCAAACGACATTGTCGCTCCATCTGCAGCTCCTGCCGCAGCCTCTCCAGAGTGTCGCGCTCTTCACTTCGCAGCACGTTTGCCGTCTCCGACCACTGCGAGGCCTCCCGTAGCAGCCGGTCCAGCTTAACTTCTTTCAAACCATTGGGGGACATGGTAGTGTCTGCTACGGGGCCTTCCTCAGAAGAGTGGCGTGGTGCATGTGTCTGGGCTGGAGCGCATTCGATAGTTTTGGTGGTTGGAGGACGCTTCGCGTCGTGAGGTGGTGCTCTTGTACTAAGAGGTGTAGAGCAGCCGTTAGAGAGGCCATCCCGGTGGTTGTCGCGGTGACCGTCACCCGCTTTATGTAGCTGCTGCGTGTGCACTTCAGTGTCCGTCGTGTGCGCTGCTTTCCTAGCATTGTGCCACACCTCCGCCTTGTGCAGCGCTAGGCGTGCCGTCGTTTCATCCAAGAAGAGGGCCGGCAACACCACCTGTGGCGGTGCGTGGCGGTCGCGCGGTGGAGAGGCGCCAGCATGCGCAAAACTGTTCGGCGCAGCTACCGCACTCTCTCGCACCGCGTTCACAAACGGCACGTAGGGCGTGGTGCCGAAAATCTGCTGATAGAGTGCGTGCCAGCGGTGCAGGTAGGTGCGGTTTTCCAGTCCACAGAGCGCGCGGCAGAGAACGCAGTAGGCCTCGCGGTATGAGAAGGTGCTGGTGGCTGGCGCGACAACGTAGTAACTTCGCACCGATCCCGCCTGTGGCTCGTCGGGGTGCGTCTCATCGATGGCGAAGTAGAAGATGCATCCGCACGACTCGGAGGTGACCAGCTTTCCCACTTCCATTGGGGAACTCTCTTTCTCTCTTTGTGCGTACTAGCGTGTGGGAAGGTGCTGTTAATCTACTACACGCGTAAGAGAAGCACCTCGATAATAAATGTCCTAGTATGCAATACAAAATGATATGTGGAGGAAAAGGTAGTTGACGGAAAAAAATAAACGATGCTTTATGCTGCGACGCGCAAGGTGCCACAGGTTAGAAATATCTCATTCTTGGCCATGATGGGAAAACAACGCGGTTCTTCTTCTTGGCCGGAAGGAAGCGATGGCCTCCCAGTTGCATTACACATCAGCTGTAGTTTCATTCATTAGGCGTCTTGACTGCACCAGGCGTTGTAGTACCTAATTTTTTTTAGTAATAACAAATAATTTGCTAGCGTCTAGCGAAAAAAGAAATCTTATCTGTAAAGAGTGAAAGGCAAGTAGGGAACAAATCCAGGAAGCGCTGCTACGCAAAGATGTACGTGATGCACACGCTAGAAGCAGTCCTTTCGTCTTCTTCAGGTATGAACCTACATTTCGGGTGGCGGGAGAGGTGGCAGCGACGGCGGAGATTTTCCCTCGGTTCCTGGCGGTTTGAGCATCGCAATAGGCGCCCCATAACGCTTGCTCTCTAACTGCCGCACCTCGTGCGTCAAGGCCGGCTGCGTTGGGGCTGGGTTGTCCGACAGCGGGTTGACCGTCCCCGTCGTGGCGTAGTTCAGCAGACGAACCCCCAGCTGTCGACCGCCACTGCGCTCGAAGTAGGCCTCGCGGCTGCCCAGAAACGCCCACGGCGTCGGCTGCATCGCCGTGTCCACGATGTCGGGGAAGTACGGAATGGTGTAGTTCTTCACCAGAAAAGCCATGGGTCGATCCGGCTCGTACTTGCCCTTCTGCGCCGACTTCCGCACGCCGACGTTGGGCCGTCGAAAGCACATATCGGCGCGTGGGGTCACAAACTGCGCCTGTACCAAGTACGGGTTCTCTGGTGCTTCGGGGCAGCGCATGATGTTCGCTTTGGGGTGCTTAGTCGGGATGACGTGACGGGGCCACCGCAGCGGGTTGCGCCACGGACTCGTCGCCTCGACGTAGCGGAGAAGCGCCGTGTTGCGCAGTGTCTTGACGACGCGTGCGTAGGCGGCCTGTGTCACAGGGCTGTCGAAGACGGTCGGCACGGCAAAAGAGGATGCGTCGAGTTGCCGCAACTTGTCCGTCGCCTCGATGTCGCAGTGCAACGACACAGGCAATTCAGCTCCTTCCACGCTCATCTCTCCCTCTTCAGCTAACGAAGGTGCTGCAAGGCCATCACTCGTCTCAAAGGTATCCATTTCGGCGTCGTTGTACGCGAGCGCCGCCTCCTGCAGAGCTTCATCCTCCACCGGGGTACTCAACGCACCTTCTTCCGCGGTCTCCTCAACCTCTTCTCCCATTACCTCACCATCCAAATCGCCGCCGTTATCGGCAGTCAACCCTGAATGCGCAACAGCGGCATCTTCACTCGTGGAGACCTCCTTCTCAGTGCGCGCAATCTCCGCCAGCCACTCCCGCCGCTCATCCTCCACGTAAGTCGGGGCGATGGCAAGAGGCCGAATCGTGCTCAGCTCCTTCTGCGAGAAGAGCCGCGCCGACAACCGGCGTGACTCCGTCAACGTCAGCCGTTCCGTCGGCAGCGCGTGCAGGCAGTTCATCACCATGTCGTAGCGCAGCGTGTCGACGCCGCCCATTTGGAAAGCGCTCGTCACCAGCACCGGGTGATGGATGTCATTGTAGAGAAGTTCTTTGCGGATGTCCTCCATGTGCACCGTGTGCCGCGTATTCTCGTTGATCTGATCCGCCTTGGTGACGACGATGGTGAAGTTCGGAACCTCACGCGCGAGGAAGCGCAGGAGGTCGATGTCTTGGATGTAGACGCCGTTCTTGTAGTGCACGTCCATGCAGTAGTACAGCATCTTTAGACTGGGCTGACAGCGGACAAAGTTGCGCAGCAGGACGGCGTGCTGCAGCACCGCGGACCACGGCACCGACGTCCCACCACACCCGGGCAAATCCACCACGTTGAACACGTCGCCGACGTTGAAGAAGTTCATCGCGTCGCGGCGCAGCTGGCGGTTGGAGCGGCCCACCTCACGCGCGGAGCGGAAGAGCGACCGCAGCAGCGACGTTTTGCCGCAGGTTTCCCTCCCAGCCAGCGCGACGAGGGGCGTGGCGGGGTTACCGTCAGGCACAAAGCCGATGTTCGTCGCGCTTGCCACGTGCTGGTGTCCCCGCGCAAAGATCTGATCCGCGAGTTGACCCACCAAAAGATCGCGACTGCTCGTGACGCCGGTGATGCTGCGCTGCACCTCGGCTGCTTTCGCGGCGACATGGCGCACACGCTGCTGCCGTCGCTGGCGCACGCGTTGGCGCTGCTGCTGCTGGACGGCGGCACGTGGTCGGTGCAATCCCCTGCTGCCCGCGCTGTGCGTCGCCGCGGAGTCGGTCAGGGCGGCGCTGCTCAGCAGCCGCAGAGAACGGCGCAGCATCGCACTACGAGGGGTAGCAGTGACAGGTCTTAATTGAGAGCGGTTTCCGGGAAGAGTCAAGAAAAGGCTGGCAATCACCTAACACGCAAGTGAAGCTGACTGCAGCGACAATCAGTGGAGCCAGTTTAGATAGAGTACTGCATGTAACGGTGATGCGGAAGAGAAGGTGAGGAGAGAGATTGTGTTTGACAGTGTGTGGACAGTGAAGGGTGATTTACGGAGAGTCGCACAAGTTCTAGTCACCCATTTAATACATAACAAGAAACAAATAACAAAAAAAAAAGACACCATGATTGCCTGCGATCCCGCGGATTTCAAAATACGTTTTGAGAAAAACCCGCTCAGCAAGCATCATTACTGCCTTCTGCGCTTCTTCTTGCTGCTTGAGGCTTTTAAAAAGAGGAGAAGGTACCAAACGAAAATTTTTTAGTTTGCATACCCACGCGGCGATCACGAGAGACTCCTAATATAAAGTCACTGAGCTTCGCATGTGGTCCGTATTTTTGTCTTTTTTTTTCCCGAGTAGAACGTACACCACTTTGGCCGGTTGATTAGGGCACATACATTACATCGAAACGCAACACACGCAAGTACACAAGACGACTTAAGGCATGCGCACAAAAAAAAGAAAAGGCAATCACGCAGCCAGAAAAAAAAAAACTGTACATGCGAGTGTTCTCCGTGTGGGTGTCGCAGCGTCTGCGCTGAGCGCCAACAAAACCGGTGCTAGACCAGAAGCATCCACCCTTTTTTCACATAGAGCCGAAGCAGACGTAATGCCTGTCATCCCACCTTCGCAGGCCGTTCGAATACTGCCGGTGCCACGGATCAGGACACCGTTCCGGCGCACCAGCCCACGGATCCATCTCCTGCACCCACCTGCGCACACCAGCGGCCCGCTGCCACAACTGAGCAAAGCCCGCCGACTGCTCCGACGCTGCGAAGTGGGGAGACCAGAGGTACCAGTCCAGCAGCACCAGCCACGCGTACTGCTCGGCCAGCTGAACGGTCTGCAGGACCAGACGCTGCACATCGGTGGTGGCGGACGCCGCCTCAGCCTCGCGAACGGCGCGCTGCAGCCGCGCCAACAAATGCGACTGAGTGGAAGTCGCCGCTGCGCTGCGGTGAAGAACGTCCGCGACGTGGGCAACGGCGAGCTGCACCGACTCGCTGTGTGTGGCGGACGAGCTTGCCATGGAGCCACCGCTCTCCGACTCCATCAGGGTTGTGGTCAGCACCTCGTGGTAGCCCAGCAGGAAGCGCAGGTGGTCGTCGGTGTCGACGCGGAGAAAATTCTCCGTCTGGCCATCGTTGACCACTACCTTCTCTGCCTCTACCGCCTCCCGCTTGTTGCGCAGGCGGTGATCGACCAACACTGCGGCGACGGCGAAGAAGGGCTGAGCAACAATGTCGAGCGCCAGCACAAGACACGGCGTTGTGTTCTTCGAGCCATCACCTCCGTCGACGCTTGTCAGCGCCGCCGTTAACATGTTCACGAAGCTGTCCACCTGCGCAGCACCCTCTGCACCGGGCAAAAACTGCAGCCCACGCCGCACGTGACGCAGCGCCACACTTGTATTCGCAGCCGCCACGTCCTCTGCTACCTCGCAAACGGTGAGAGCGACACGGCCACCGCAACGCTGCGGTGCTGCGTGGGACACGCCAACCTCCGCCTCTTCTGCGCGCGCAGACGTGGTCCCCTTCACCTCAAAGGCGTGCCTCTCCTCCAGCGAGTCTGTCGGGCTGACCGAGGCCGCTGCACTAGTGGACTGCTGCGGCGATACGTGACGGCTCCACCCACTCGCGCTGATGCTCGTCCGAGGCGAGGTGGAGATGGAGGAGTGCCGCGTGCTGCTGCGGCGCGAGGCGGCCTCGAGCGCCACAGCCTCCATCACCCGCTCCCATCCCCCACCGCGACGCTCCACAGAGCGGCGTCGCGCCGAGTGCGATTCCTCAAGGTGAGAGGCGCTCCCATCTCCGTCGAACTGCGCGCCGTCCTCGGCGGGAATAAGTGCGTTGGAGACGGGTGATCTTTCTGACGCCGTCGCAGCGGCGTACTTGGTCAGCACCGCATTCGGCAAAACGTGGGTGAAGACGGTGGCGGCACTGCCGGCCACACCACGACCGCGGGCTGCACGGTACGCCTCGAGGTAGCCGTCCCGAGTCACCGCCTCCGTTGCGTGCGACACCAAGGCAGCATCTTCGGCATCCGCCAGCGCGCCACTCGTCCACGCCTGCACCACCGCAGCAGCAGCGGCCGCAGCAGTAAGGGCACCCTTCCCCAGGGACGACTCCGTCTCCGTCGCCACGGCGGGTAGACGCTCTGCGGGGGTCGCGCGTACGCGTGGCACAAAGCAGTCGTGGCCCGCCACGCCTTCGAGCAACTGCGCATCGTACCGCCCCACCGCCGCCACGGGGGTGTCACCGACGCAGCAGAGCGGACCGGCGGTGAGACTCCACCAGTGCACGATACACGAGGCGCCACTGCCCTGTTGCTTTTCGCCTGCCGGACGCAGCGAGGCAGCCAACGCGCCGACTTCACGCGACCACTCAGCGGGCGGGAGTAGCGGCTGCCTGCTAAGGAATATCGTGGAGGTGAGGCGCAGCAGCGCACTGCTAGACTTGTTCCTTTTGGCCTCAGTGGCTGACATCGAGCCAGACGCACTCGTCTTCTTTGGTGCCTTGTGCGCCACGAGGAACAGTTCATTCGCCTGCAGCTTCGCCTCCACGACGGAGTTCACGGCACGGCGACCTCTTGCAGTGGCAGCACTGGGCTCTGCATCCTCTCTCTCTCCGCGGGCACCGCAGTAGTCGTCGCTGACGGCCCGCAGCAGCAGCGAGCACGCATGGGGAAGCTGGTACCACGTCAGCACCGGGGCGTGGTGTGTGCACATGTACTGCGAGAAGGTCGGCGGCACAGAGGCGCGATCGCGCTGCCGCAGCTCACCGTATGCGACATAAAACAGCGTTAGACAGATGGACTTCACCTGGTCGTAGGCGCGGCGCTGCAGAACTGAGAGCCCGGGGCTGTCAGCGAAGAGCTGCACCGTGTCGGGCAGGATGGTGCAGTCGGCCACCGCCAAGTAGTCGAGCAGGCGTTGGGCCAGGTTGACGTGCACACGCGGCTGTGTTGCGCGTACTGGGGGGATGAGAAGCTCCTCCTGGACCCAGTCCTCTCGCACGCGGGTCGCGTCTCCCTTCGAAGCCTCCTTCGCTCCAGCGGCAGCCGTCGCAGCGGGGAGTTCAGGGCTGGCCGGGGCCGCCTTCACAGTGCGCTGGACGGGGCGGTAAATCCAGCAACGGCGACTGTCCGGCGGCGGAGACGTGGGAAGGTCCTGCCACACATCGTGAAAGCTTTTGCCCTCCTCACACAAACGCGCCAGGAACGCCGTCAGTAGTAGTGGGACCGCCTCGACACCAAAGTCAACACCGCCGCCGTGCTTCGCCGCCCCACCCAACTCCATGTTCTCTACTGCGCGGGGAGTGGCGGACGCAGGACGTTCCCGTTGGCACCGCACCCGCGCGCAGTGGCCACGGTAGACGGACTGGATGAGCGTCGCCGCTGCGTGCTCCATGCGACGGATCACAACAAGAAAGACGTCGTCCTCGGCCTGCTGGTCGGCGTCGTAGGCAGGCAGGCCCCGCTTCACCGACCGCGCCGTCACGCGCTTCGCCTTGGCGAGATCCTTCACCACGGCCGCGACGGAGACGGAGCCATCGGGGCTGCTCTCGCCGTCGTTCGCGTCAGCAGCGGCCTCCGTCGTACCGGAGACGCCCGCCTCCAGAGCACCTGCGTCACCCCGATGCCCATTACTGCGCAGCGCGGCGGATGCATCGGCTGGTGTGGGGGCAGCCGTCTTTGCTGCTGCCGCAGCGGTGGTGGTGTTGTTGTTGGAGCTCGTGGTGCTGCTGCTCGATGTCTCGCGGCGGCGCTGCACCTGTGCCCAGTACTCCATCGCGAAGCCGAAGGTGAACTTGTGCTTCCGCTCCAGCTGACCGACCCGCAGGCTCTGCAGCGCCACTCGCTGCGCCGCCTCGTAAAAAGGACCGTAGGCGGCGAGGAGACGGGCGTGCGTCAGGCGTGCGGTTTCGGCCCGGTAGCTCACCAGGAGAACGGTGGGCAGCAGCATGTTCGCGCGCGGCGGGTGCGGCTGTGCACCACCACCTGCGGCGGCCTGCTCACGCTGCCAGCTGGCGCTGTAGGCATCGTCCAAGGCGGTGGACATGAGATCCAAGGCGGCGAGGAAATTCGTCTGCAGCGACGGCAAGAACACAACGGAAGCCTCTGCGGCAGCCTCAGCAGCCGCGTTGTTCAGCGCGGCGGTGAAGCTCTGCACAGTGCCACCAAAGCGTTCCAGTGCAGCGGCGATGGCCTCCGCAACGTCTGTTTGCAATGCTGCGGCGCTGGCGGACACGCTGCGGGTCGTGCACGCGTACGGGGCACCCTCGTAGAAGAAGACATTCGCGGCAGGAGGCGGCGACTCGACAAAGAGAAGGGAGGGCACCTGTGGCGCCAGCTGCTGCAGCCGACGAAGGCAGGAGCCGACCTCAAAGGTGGACGCCGCCTCGCGATAGAGCACTGTGGGGAAGGAAGCCGGCGGCGCAGTCGCATCATTAACCTTTCCACCGCTGGTGCCGCTCCGGCTCGCGTGTCGTGCGTTGCTGCGCGCGAAGTCCACGGATAAAGGACGCACCTGATACGCCCTTCCATCGTCGAGAGAAAGAGTGAGTGGCGGGGTGGCAGTGGTGGCGACAGCGGTGGTGGTGGTGGCGGAAGTGGCTGTTGAAGGGACGGAGTCGTGAAGAGGATCCTCGCCCTTCGTGTGGCCAGACACAGACTGCAGAGCCGCCACGGATGCCTTAACAGTGCAGGGCACGTTTAGCGACGCCGCGTTCGCAGCGGCAGTGACGCGCTTGGATTGCTTCTGTTGCTTCTGTTGTTGCCCACGAAGCGCGTGTGCGAGGTAGCGCAAGGGGTCTTGTGGGCGGTCGTGCAGCACCGCGGCGATGCCGTTGCGCACGGGGCCACTCAGCTTCTCTTCGAGATAGTGTGCGGCATCGGCGCTGCCGTGAAGGTTGCAGACATCCGTCGCAACTCGCCCTTGCTGCTCGTAAGATGCCATGAAGTCTATTTGTCGGGAATGTGAAAGAAGCTTGGTGCGAAACACGCTGAGGGAAGAGCGCTGGACAGGAATGCCACCGGAGGAAGTAGAGATTGCCGCACTGCTGGGATACACACTCGTAGTAGTACAGTCATCCAAAAGAAAAAAAAAGGAGAGGGCGTCACAAAAAGGTAGCGAGAGAGAAAGAGAGAAGAAAAAAGTAGGTGAAGAGCTCATAGCGGGCTTCATAGCGGATGGGAGAAAGGAATGATGCCAGCTGGCGAGGAAACAGCAACACAAAGACGGGCACTTCATGACACGTAAGTCACACTTCATAGCACGTATTCCTCAAGAGTAGTGCGCTGCCCAGCACTTGTGTAAATGCACTCCATCGAGTACTTTTATAGGAGTAGGCGTCGCACGAAAAAGTGTTAACTGTATCACGCTTTCGCGCAAGAACAGAATGATAGAGAATTACATTTGGCGTACGACTAATACCGTTTTCTTTGAGCAGCCACACATCGAACAATGCTCCGCGGACGAACAGAAAAAAAAATCAAGTACACACTAAACAGGAAGATTTGGGAGGCACAAGTGCAGGCACACCTTACACTCCGCTTAGCGCGATGGCACTACGAGTCACATAATCAAAAGTATATATGTATATCTGTGGCGATGAGCAAACCTACTTTTGCCGCACATAGAATAGGCACCACAGCAAAAACAATGCAGCTCAGTGCGCAATCTTCAACCGCTGCACGACCAAAACTATCGATATCGGAAAAAAAAAAAAACAGTAAACACGCATACTATCTGCAAAGCGACAACAACAACAACAACAGCGACAACAAATTTGACGAAAATGAGGCGCAAAACACGTGTCAAAAAAAAAAAAAAAAACAGCATGCTAAGAACCGATGCTTTACTTTAATTTGGTATGGAGTGGGGATTCGTTAAGAAGCCAACAACCAAGCGAGTAAAAAAAACGTCATACATACTTTATTGCTTCTCAGAAAAAAAAAAATATAGCTTCTTAAGACGTTATGGTCCATATCGAAAATGGTGTGATGAACTCGTGAAAACAGCTCTAGCAAAAAAAAAAACGAAACAACATGCAAAGAGTTGGGCGAGAAACAAAACAAAACAGAAAAACAGAAAGCGATACAACAGAAGATGACGGGGGACGAAAACAAACAAAAAAAAAAGACAGAAGGCTTTCTTCTTTTCTTTTCTTCGTAAAGAAAAGTACAGATGTACTGGAAAAAAAAGTAGCGTTTTGTGTATTTTCCCTTAGACTTTTTTTTCTCTTTCTACGATACAGGCTTAAGCTGCGATGCCCGCATAGAGGGCGGCCTGCCATAAGAAAAGCTTTGGCGTTTCGCACAATCGAAACTTTCTTTTTTGATTTGCTGCTCGCTCCGTCAACATCAGCAATTCTCTCCTTAAACACGCCAGTCAGGTTCAGAAAAGAGTGACGCGGGAAGCGAGAAACACACACCGGCATACGAAACAAAAAAAAAAAAACAATTCGTTTCATCACAGCGGGAGTTCCTCGTCCTCGGATTTGTTACCCCGCTGGCCCATGCGCCGGCCCTCCCCCTCCCGACCGCCGCTGCCTGTCGCGGCTTGCACCTCGGCCATCTCCTCCGCCACCGACGAGTACTCGGCGTCCTCGTCCGCCTCATCGCCCTCCTGACTCGAGGCGTCGCGGGAGTCGGCGTCGCGGCGCTGCCCCTGCAGCTCCGTGGCATCCGCGCTCTCACCCGCCACCTGCAGCGCCGCGCCGACCGGGACAGCCAAGATGGTGTTCTGCGGCATGCCAGGGATGATGTTCGTCGCAAACGAGTTGGCAAGATTCGCGAAGGAGTCGTTCAGCAGCAGCGGCTCCCGCCCCGCCGTCTCGCGTGGGACATTGCCGAAGAAGCTGTAGCGCGACCGCACCGAGCCACGGCCGGAGCCGAGCCCCGAGCGCCGTGCGCTGCTGTCCTCCCGCGCCGCCTCGGCATCCGCGCTGTCCTCCTCATCCTCTTCCTCCTCGCCCTGCCCGTCCTCGGAGGGGATGTAGACGTACTGCGTCATGTACACGCTGATGATCAGCGGGATAAGACAGAGCAGAAAGGTGAAGTAGTGATTGAAGGGAAAGCGGTGAGGATTGCGGATCGACCACGCAAAGAGTGGGGCAAAGAGGAAGGGCACGAAGCAGCGCACCATGCACGCCGTGGATTGCTGAATGCCAAACATCATACCGACCTTACCCGGCGGTGCCGTCATGGAGACGACGAGCATGATGAGACCAAAGGCCCAGCACTCCACGACTTTCCGCAGCATGCCGATCATCATGGTGTAGTAGAAGCCACCCGTTGCGGACATGGAGGTGGCGATGGGCATGAGGCAGGTGAGAATGCCGTAGAGGGCCTGCGCAATGGTCCACAGGCGCAGCGGGCCACCGATGAGCTGAATTACCTTGGCGAAGACGATGTTGGCGCAGACGGCAGGCACGCTGTTGACAAGGACGAGGTTCGCAATCGAGCCGGGCTTCAGCCCCAAACCACCCTGCGCGGTGTGGGACGCACACCAGAGGGGGAAGATTTGTGCGAAGGCCATGTCGGAGCACGAGATGAGCATCGAAATGATTAAGACGCGGCGCAGCAGCGGGTTCTGCAGCGCCTGCTTAAAGCCGAAGGAATGGTGCGGCTCCGGTCCTGCCGGCTCCGCCCTCGCCGACACCGCTCCGCCCTGCTGGCTATTGGGACCGGCTCCTTTTTCATTGCCGTTTGCCGCCGCTGCCGCCGCCGTCGCCGGTCCCTCCTCCCCTGTTGTGACGGTCACATCTGCCTTCTCATCGCACGGCAGCTTGGGCTGGATGATGCGCAACACGGGACCGAAGATGGCGACGAACTTGGGCGGCAGCACCTCACAGAGCGGACGCGCAGCCTTGTTGCTCTCGTGGAGGTAGAGACTGCTGATCACCACCGCGAAGAAGTTGTAGAGCGCGACGATGATACTGGGGAGAAAGGCGGGGTGGGTCGCAAAGAAGCCGTTCTTGTCGAAGCCGAGGTTCGTGACGGGGTCGTAGAACTTGCCACCGATGAAAGGGCCAAAGAGAGTGCCAACGCCCCAGGTAAGACTGACGAGCGCGAGGCCCTTGGCACGGTTTGTGGAGTCCGTGACGTCGTTGATCATCGTCTTGGCAATGATGGAGCAGCCGGCAACCAAGCCGTGCACGAAGCGCCAGAAGCAGATGCTCCAGATACTGCCACTGAGGCCAAAGAGAAACATGCAGATGGCGCAACCCGTGACGCCGCAGTTGATGCCAATGACGCGACCCACCTTCTCGCTCACCGAGCTCCACATCTTTCCACTGATCACCTGACCAAGCATGAAGAGGCCAACCGGAAAGCCGGCGGCGTAGCCGGCGGAGGTGATTTCCCACCCCTGAAGATACGAGACAAAGGTCGGGGTGAAGGGGATGAGCACGGTGGAGCAGATACTCTCCGTGAGCAGTACGACGCAGAGAATCGCGAGCTGGCCCCATGGGAGCGGGGTTTCCTTCACCGGTGCGCGGGGGGCATTGGAGGGTGGGTGAGTGTCGCCGGCCTCGACGGCTGCCTGCGCATTTGCCTGGGAGGCGGGTGCCTCGGGGTTGGCCATGGTACCTCCTCCTCTCCTTCTTCTTCTATTTCTTGTTTTACTCTCTGTGAATGCTATTGACGAGGAGCTGAGTGTGTAGTAACAGACAGGAATTGATGACAGGGGAAAAGAGAGTTGTTTTCACCTCAACGTAAGAGAGTGCACGTGTGCAGATTGGGTGTGGGGGAGGGTGTTAGTAGCGGACAATACGGCCAGAAAAGACACAGAATCTAAATGGAGAGTAACAGAAGGTAAGGTGTGTTGTCTTTTGCTTTTTTTATCTAGGAAAGAGCTGGGGGTTTTTGGGTCTTAAAAAGAAAAAAGAAAGACAGGCAAAGAAAGAGAAAAAAAAGGAGATGGCACAAATGTCCTGACAAACAACTTACGGCGTACGGTGGGTAACGAGCACCAAATAAAAAATCCCTCTCTCTCTCACACACACACAAAAAAAAAAAGGCTGCGATTGCTGTAAAAAGAGAAGAAGTAGAAAAGAATTTTTTTTGAGAGACAAGGGAATACACACGAAAAAAAAAAAGAAGAAGGGGACTAGGAAACAGTTGATTGCTGACAAAAGACCTTTTGAGGGGCGTAGTCGTACGACGATAAGAAGAAAAGGAGTATGGCGTAGATCGGGAAAAGCGAGAGGGCGTGACGACAACAGCGATAATTCAAAAAAAGGCGACTCAGTGCGTTGCTCAGCAAGCAAAAGAGAAGAGCCCAGTGCAGTACCGCTGTGTGGTTTTGTTTGTGTGTTTCGTGGCGAGCATAGAGAGGGAGGTAATATGAGAAAAAAAAAGTGCGCAAAGATAGAGCGGACGAGAAAAAGATAGGCGAAGGAAAGAGACAGAAGATCAAAATAGGAGAGTTGCAGCAAAGTAGGATCAAAGGTTCGAGAAAGCCCATGGTGACTTTTCTTGGCTGCCAAACAAGAATTTATTCGGACTCACAGACGGTCGTCACTACTAAGCGCGAGTGAAAGACCGCCGTCCATTAAAGAAGACGGTTCATTCCGTGCGCAGAAGCCGCTACACAAGTTTGTCGCCCAGATGATCTCGGTGCTGCACCCCATCCAGTGCCGCACCGCGCACCGGTAAGCGTGTTGTCACTGCTGTCGACATAGTTTCTGATAAAGGGGAGAGAGGGGGAATAACATCGCCAAAAAGAGAGACAATTCCTCAAAATAAAACAAACAAGATGAAAAGATGAAGTCACGTACACGCGAAGCAGATCAAAAGAAGAGTGCACACGAAAAGAAAGAAAAAGAAGTGTTCTGGGATGTTTTAGTTATTTCTGAAAACTAAGAAAGTATAGCAAAAAAAAAAAAACTACTGTGGTACAAAAATGCATGATTCTACGCAGCGGCTGCCGACGGCTCGTGATCGTGATCACAGCACTCCGCCCGCATCGCCGCTCGCTTCCTCCGCACGCAAATCAGAAGGATCGTGTTGGCAATAATGAGCACCAGCAGCACAGCGCACAGGACGGCCAGCACAATCGGACGCCACAGATAAGTCGAGGACGACGGCGCGGATGCGGCAGCTGCGGCGGTTGCCGACGAGACGGCTGCTCCCCTTTCTTCCGCATACCGCCCTGCAGTGGCGCCGGTTCCGGGGGAGGACAACGAGTGAGAGGGGAGCCACACGGAGAGGTCCACCGACCCGCACCTCTCACCTGCACCAACCACTGCGCCGGGGAAGACGCTGCGTGGGGCCCCGGGCGGCTTCGTTGGGGTGCGGGACGAAAGGGCGTCAAGAAAGTAGTTGGTGATCAGCTCACCGGCACACACGATATCGGCACAGTCAGAGACGAAGTCGGACAGGCCAGCCGGCGTGCACACGGCCATGGTCTTCGGCGAATCTTCTCGTCACAAAGTTTTTTTTTGAGATCAAGTTAAGTGCACCAACAACAGATCGAACGCGCTAACAGGCACTTAATGGATGAGTCTGTGAAAGAAAGGAAGTGTGGAGTGGAGAAGGACAAGAGTGAAGAGTCGCAAAGAGACAGTAAAGGAAATGAATAAAGCATCGAGCCTCGTGGACGCAAGAAAAAGGTAGCATAATTACGGTGCAGTACAAGGCAACTCACCTCTGCAAAGTAAGGCCTTTCTCATACGCCACACGCTGCCCTCCTGTTCTTTTCCGTTTCAGTAGTTTGCATCAGCAAACACAAAACACGGCAGAAACAAAAGCATGGTGTTATGTAAATGGAGCATCCGAAACGAGACGGCAGTGCAGGCAGGAGAAACGCCGTACACTACGACACGCCACGGTCGACACGTAGAACCGTTTCTCAGGTTGCCCTTCATCTACATGCTTTTCCTCTCACGCTAGATAAAGAAACGGCAGGCAAGCTAGTAGACAGCTCGTGCGGCAGCGCATCACGCACACAGACAAACAGACACGAAACACATCCGTGAAAGCTGCTGCGTTTCCAATAGAAAGGGAAGATAACACACTGCACTCCACAGCAACTTGCTTGCATGTTGTGCACGCTCAATTTCTCTTTTTTCTTTTCTGAGAAGATACGATTTGCGACCAAAGAAGAACATATGGCGAAGCACACAAATAAAAAGAGACAAACCGGAAAAAAAAAATGAGTTTTCGATGTGCACAAGAACGAAGAGAAAGAAGTCGAGAAGATGCGGAATCAAATGAATGACTTTGTAAGTTTGTGTTTGTGTGGGTGTATTTGTGCGGCGACTGCGGTACACTTCTCAGTGTGAAGAAGCGCGCAGCATCCGCGGAAAAAAAAAAAAGAGAGATTTAGTCAAGGGAAAAACAAGACGAAAAATAAAGAAGCCGTCGACGCTACGGTCGATGGACAGCTTCAAACGGATCACAACGCATCGGACACGGCAAACAAGCAAGGAATAAAATTAAAAAAAAGTTTCTTTGGCTTCTTTTTCTTGCATATATCCGCCACTCCGACGCACGACATGGAACCTGGCAGTGGTATATGTTTTTTTTTTTTCCTCCCCTTTTCTTCACTTTTTCTACTGTTTTTTGTTCTTTTAAACACCCTGAAGCACATTTGTCAAGAAAACTATACTGAAGAAAAAAAAAACGTTTCCCGAATTAGCAACATTTAAAAAGTCGCTTTTGGGGAAGAAAAAGGCGGAAAGAGAGAAAACGGGCGGCTTAAAAAAAAAAAAAACCTGGTGAAAGAACCAAATAGAAGCAAAAAAAAAAAACCACGAAACTATGCAGAACGACGGAGGACTAGAAAAAAAAATGGGAAGAAGAAGGCCTCCGTCGTCGCCGCAAGAACCTAAAAGAGTGCGGGCTGCAGCAATCCGTAGTTGCGGACCACTTCGAAGCACCGATCCACCCTACTCGTGCTCAGAAATCGTTACCGCTACGGCTAACAACGACAGTACACACACAATACACACACACACCCAGCAAAAGAAAAAAAAAAGAATTCTAGCTGAAGAAAGAAAAAGAAAACCAGTGAAGAAACATCTTAACTGAAGTCAGCAAAAAAACCAACAACAACAACAACGAAAAAAGGAAGCGTGGAAGCGGAAGAGTAACTATGTTCACTGAATTTGATGCGGTTATCGTGCAGGACAAAATGTTCGGAGAAACGCCACAGCACACACACAGCTCGAAGAAAAAAGAGGAACGAAAGCAATGGAGAAAAAGAATTTAAAGAGAGAGACCAAGAGAAGCAAAATAATAAAATAAAACTTTACTCTTCCCGCCATGTTGCCCGACGCTGAAGGAAAGAAAAAAAGAAAGAAGGTACTAACGCGTCTCCTGCTCCACGTCTGTGCACGCAATGTCCGTCTCTGTGGGCAAGCAACAATGCGGAGAGGGGGAGTAATACGCCGCCTTGGTCTGAACTGAAAGATACATATATATATATGTAAAGCCTTGCGTAGAGAGCATCCTGACCACCGCAGGTGCCGTTGCGCGCGCGCGCTTGCCTTAGTGACGCTGTCCCTCGTCAGACTGATTGCTGTCGTCCTCGTCGGATGCCATGCTGTCTCCCTCCGCGCTCTGCATCACATCCTCCTGGGAGTAGATGGAGGGAGTCGCCTGAATGAGGTCCTCCGGGTCCACGACGGGGACGGGCATCATCATCTGCTGCTGCCCCATTGGCTGCTGCCGCCCGTCACCGTTCATGCTGCTGGCGTTGTTTGCGTCGTCCAAATTGAGCCCGCGCGACTTGGGCGTGGAGTCGTCGTCCGACGCGTTCACGTACGCCTGCCCATTGCGCTCCCGCAGCACCATCGGCGCAATCGGTGGGCCTTCCTTCGGTGGGATGCTGGTCATGCAGCAGAAAATGAGAATGGCGAAGAGCACGATGAGGATGATGACGGCGATGATGAGAAAGATCACCCACCAGTGCTCCTGCACCCAAGTGAGCTCCTTGTAGCCCTTCACAAAGAGGGGCTGAGTTGCGGTGAAGGTCTCCGCGTGGTTGCCGAGATTGACCTGCGCCTCGCAGGCCGTGAAAAACTGGCTCACAGGCAAGTAGAAGTCGGCAGGCGCCGTCGCGTCAATGTTGGCGAACCTCGAGGCGATAGGTGTCTCGGCGGCGCCGGTGTAGATGACGGTGAAGCTCTTGCCCTGCGGATTCTCCACTTGGTTGTTGTTGTCGTACCAGTTGAAGGAGTCCACATACAAACTCTTTCCTCCGCACCCACTCGTCGATGGCGTTCCGTCAGTTGCGCTTTGGCTGTAGTATTTATACGAGCACTGGTAAGTATACATGCCAGGCTGCGAGCCGAACTCAGGGGCCAGGGTTACAGCTGAAAAGAGTCCCCACTGGATCGTGAAGAAGCAGTCGCTAATAGTCGGGTATACCGGGTTTAGAGGATCAAAAAAGGGCGTCCTCGTAAAGGAGCACCTTGTGTTGCCTGCCGTCGTCTTGGCTGAGACAGAGCTGTAGGTGGAGCGGCCAGCGCCTGTGGTGAACACGGCTTTAGCCAGCCCAAACACTCGGTCGATGCGACTCTGCGACTCCCCGCTGAACAGGTTCATCCCGTTCGCCATGCACTGCGCCATCGCTTTGCTGAAGGTCTTGCCATTTTCATTGTCCGCGTAGGCCGTCTCGGCTTTAGTGTTGTAGTTTATGACCACCGGGCGGGTGAACTCCTGGGCAGTAGACAAGTCAACAGCTGCAAGCACGACGCAGGTGGCCCAGAAGATCCGCTGCAGTATATGCAACCGCATCATCTCCTACCTTTTTTTTTCCTTTTTCGGGATGGCCTAGGAATGTGCGACTTTGCGTCTGTATGTGTGTGTCTGCGTGTGTGGCGTCTGAATTCTGCGAGAAAGACAACAGGCTGGCGTATGGGAAAGGCTGTCTTGCTTTTGAAAGGTTAAAGCGATCCCCTTTTTTTCTTTAATACTAGTAACTTCTTCTGCACAGCTGCGAGAGCGAAAAAAAAAACTGGAAAATAAAAAGACTTATCTGGCGTGGGGTCGGCAATGGGCGACACAGTTTGACAAAAAAGAGTTAAAAGACCAGAGAGAAAGAGAAAGAGAGAGAGGGTGGGAAAGATTGCACCGATATGAACACAGAATTTGGAGTAAGGATTGTGCCAATTGCACATGTATGCTGGAGGTCCACACACACGCAACTACACACATATATTGCCAACGCGTCGGTAAGCAAAAAGCCGCAGGTTTCGGAAAAAATAAACACCCTTCATGACATCTCAGTGAAACCTTTTCTTTTCCGTTTAAAACACTTAAATTTAAATAAAATATATATATATAAAGACATCGATTGTCTTTCCCGAAAAATATAAAACACGAAAAAAAAACCAAAAATACCAGCACGCCTCTGCCGGCAGAGGGACATCAGTAGGATGAGTTCATTGCGATCTTTCGACCGCAGAAAGCTCCCTCTTCGTCACGACACACAAGAAAAGCATGCTGAAAATCTTACTTTTTTTTTTCTGGACACGACTTCTGCCGAAGGAGTGGAACGCGTAGCAAGTGGAAGACAGAAACATGAAAAGAGAAGCCTGGCCAGGCAGGCAACAGGTATGCTTCTGGGTACTACGCAGTCTGGGCTCGCAGAACGACAAAAGTGGCGGAAGAAGCGGAAGAGGGGGGAAAAAAAAAAGAAGAGTGCACCACTTCTGAAGCCACCTGTTTTCTCCTCTAGACATGATGTGAGTGCGGCAGCAGGTCCTCGTCCTTCGCCGCCATGAAGCGCCGATCCTCCCCAGCATGCACTCCCCTAAGCCCTCCGCCGGCGTGTTGCCGATGCATCTCCTGCACCGCCTCTGCGTTGGCCTGCTCCAGCTCCTGCATGTTGACGTAGGTGTCGTGCAACGGGTTCACGCAGAAGGAGTTCACGAGGGACATGTACGCACTACCGCCGTTGTCGCTGTCCGCGGCTTCCCCATCCGCCAGCCCAGAGCGTCCCCGCTGCCGCTCCTGTGAGCCTGGTGCGTGGTAGGCGTCGTCCGCGTCATCCTCGTCCACTGCAGCGTCCATCGCCGACCCCGCAGCAAAATCCAGCTCGCACTCCTCGGTGCGGGTCACCTGCACGTAGAAACTCATCGCCACGCACGCCGCCGCCGGCACACCCGCAATGAGGAAGACAAGGTAGTAGTTGAAGGGAAAGATGTGCCCCTTGCGCAGCGACCACGCGAAGAGCGGAGCGACGAGGAAGGGGACAACACAGCGCGTGGCGGCTGCCATTGACTGGCTGATGCCGTATACGGAGCCGACGCAGCCCAGCGGGGCTGCCTTTGCCGTCAGCATGTGGACAAGGCTGTAGCACCACGACATGCCCACCTGACGAGTCATGCCGAGCAACATGACATAGTAGTAGCCCCCACCGCCCATGATCGACCCAGCCGGGATGACTAGCGTCGCGATCGTGTACATCGAGAGCGAGTAACGCCAGAACACGATGAAGTCGTCGTGGAAGAAGTGACAGACACGGTGGAAGTACAGGTTAGCCAGGATGGCCGGGATGCTGTAAGAGAGCATCAGCATCGCCACCTTGTTCTCGGTGAGACCCATACCCCCTACAGAGTTGTCCGCGTTGCCCCACAGTGGCAGAATCTCGCCATAGGTCATATCCGACGCAGAGACAAGCATGTAGAAGATGGTGATGTTGCGCAGCGCGCCGATCTGCATGGCCTGGGCGTAGCTCAATTTTCGCCGCACCGACACCGCAGTCGCTGACGTCTTGCCATCGGCGACCCCTTCCCTCTCATTCATGCTCGATGAAACCTCGGCTGCAGCAGTGACCGGCACGCCCTCTGCTTTGTCCCCGTCCGCGGCAACAACGACGATGTCCGTCGCAGAGGCCGCAGCGCTGTCGGCGCGGCCGCGTCGTGCTGCCCACCAGCGACCGAGCACCGTGTCCTTGAAGTGCTTGCGGTGCACATTCGTCTCCTTGAGCAAGAAAACACAGAAGCAGATGGCCACCATTGTGTAGAGAAAGATGACGACGCTCGGCAGGAAGGCGGGGTAGGTGGCAAAGAAGGCATGCATCGAGCCGCCGGCGAGCCACGAGAGATACGACTTGGCCGTTGGATTGTAGAGAAAGCCACCAATGAAAGGGCCAAAGAGGGTGCCGACGCCCCAGGTGAGGCTGACGAGCGCAAAGCCCTGAGCCTCGTTCGTCTTGTCCGTGATGTCGGCTATCACGGTCTTTGCCACCAGCACGTTGCCGTTGAAGAAGCCGTGCATGAAGCGCAAAAGGCAGCAGACGATGAAGCTCTTCGTGTAGCCGAAAAAGAACATGGCAAGACCGCCGGCGAGCAGTCCGGTGGTGAGCGGCAGCTTGCGGCCGTAGGCGTCACTGAGGTAGCCCCAGAGCTTGCTGCTTACAACCTGGCCCAGCATGAAGAGACCGACCAAAATGCCACTGTAGTAGCCAGCCTCCTCGACGGTGATGTGCTTCAAGAAGGCAATGAAGCGAGGCACGAAAGGCAGCAGCATCGAGCCGCACACCGACTCCGTCATGAGAACAAGCGTCAGCACGATCATCTGCTTGCGCGGCAGCGGGGTCGCACGGGGACGCTGCAGAGGTGGGGGCAGGGCGGCCCCGTCCTCAGTGTGAGCAGCGCCATCCGCCTGCTCAGCGACGCCGCTCGGCTTGTGCTGCGACGTCTTCATAGTCTGAAAAAAAAAAATACCTCTCCTCTTTTTCTTTATGTACACGAGTAAAAGAGGAAGCAGCAGCGCGAATGCTGGTAACAAGAACACTACAGAAGCCAAAAAAAATTTATTTTTGTGTAGGGTGCCGAAACCTCACACGGTGGAGGGCTGACCGAGGAGGGAAAGGGGATAGTGTGTATCGATAAGTGTGACGGATGCGTCAAGGTGGCACGGCGGCTACGCACGAGGCGTCCGTAAAGGAGAAAAAGAGGCAGAAAACCCCAACAAAGAAAGTATTTTCTAGAAGCACAGAGATATGGAGTTCTGCGCAAGTGTGTGTACGTCTGACCCTTTCAATGTTAGTGTGCCTTGTGTCAACACGTGTTTTCTTCGGGTCCGAAGGCGAGTGTTTTTTGTTAAGAGTCGATCACACACGTACACACAAACACACAAACACAACCAAACACCCTAAGCACGGACCGAGGAACGACAAGGGAAGAGAGAAGGGAGCACAAAAACAATAAAAAAAAACTCTTTATAAGGGACAAGGGAGTCAACAAAAGATTTAAGGCCTTAGCGAAGGAAAAATTCAAACAAACAAACAAAAAAAGGCCGTCAACAAGCACAACCACTGGGCGGGCGATGAAATGGGGGATAAAAAAAGCCACTGAAGGAGTAGGACAACAGAAAGCAGTTCTTTTTTTTTTACAAAAAAAACGATGGTAAATACAACAAAAAAAAAATTAAACTCAAGTGAAAAGCAATAAAGATCCAGTCGGTCAATTAATTAATAAAAAAAAAGGGAGTTAAAAAGGGAGATTTCAACACAGAGGAAGAGAAAAAAGCACCAAGAGAAGAAAAACAGGTGTTTTTTTTTTTTAAATGCGTTCTCACACTAATACAGAAATGAAATAGAAGCAGTCAAAAACAAAAGAAAAAAGAAGAGGGGCAAGAACTATAGGTTGTGAGGCTGTCGGCGGCTTTTCGGTAGGATAAAAAATAGACGTTGCACCTTGCCGCTGCGAGCAAGTCAGTTAAATAGAGGAAGGGGATAAAAAAAAAAACAATAGGAGAGAAAGAACAAAGAGTATAAAAAAAGACACAGCAAAATAAAGCAAAAAACAATAGTGCCAACGGGCTTATATCAACGAGTGTCTGCGGACTTCAGAAGAGAAGAAAATGAGGAGCACAGACTGTTCCACACTTATACACACGCACGAAGATGACACTTTTAATGCAGATAGAGCTGGGTGTTTTTTTTTTTTAAAGAGCAGTGTGAAGCGACAGCTGTCGATAGAACGCCGGGGCTGGTAACCGAGGTATAACTGTTTCCTTTACTTTTTAGGCGAAGGAGCGGGCTCACGGAGCACTTTTTCACTGAGTGTGGCGGAAAGGGGAACGTAGTGTGTTGTGCAAAGGTAGCCAGTACAGCGATGTGGAGGTCAGTTGGGAGAGAGGGAAAGAGGGTGGAGACGAGAGGAGAGGGAATAATGAAGAGACAAGGATTGTAATCCGAGGAAAAGAGAAGTCTCGAAAGACGTGCTGATGCATTTGACACAAAAAGAAGCACCTTCATAAAGCAAAGACCGAGACTACTAGTACGGCCTCTGCGGCATTAGCAAGATCGGCGCTGTAAACGGAGCAACTCTCTAGCACACACACACACATAAGTTGACACACTCTCTCTACACGGTGTTCAACAGAAGGAAGAGACGGCGCTCTGCAAAGCGCAAATGGGTCTCAACTTGTGCACATGTGTGATCAATCTGATCATCTTTGTGTCGGAAGTGGCAAATTGCTGTTTTACCGCTGGTTTCCCAGCTTTGCTTGTGCAAAGCTCTTAAGTTATTCTTCTCTCTTTTTTATTCTCTCGGAGAGCAGCTCCGCTCTGTTCGCCTCCGCGTAGCTGTTCTCTAATATTTCAATCCATTATTCACTTAATACTGCTGCTTCTTATGAAAGAAGATGGCATCACGTGCCTCTCGACACCTTTCCCCAGAAAAAAAAAAAAACAATCAACAACGTAAAAGATGGGCAGCACCGACAAACGCCAACCTCTCGTCGAAGCCCCTGACACAAAGAGCAGCAGTGAAAGGACAAAAGGCAAGACGGTGCGCTGTGAAGAAGCGCCACGTGACGCATTGGAGGCTCCGAGTACAGGACGCGCTCGCTTTTTTTTCTTGCGCGTGTGTGTCTGTGTGTGTGTGTGTGTGCATCTTTGCACAGAATCTTTGACAGCTGCACACGCTTTAACAGTACTTCTCCTCGCTTTACACACACGCACGCACGCACACGCACCCGCAAATGCACTCACCAAACATCGACGACGCGCGATTACCCTACAACAACACAAAAATGTATGTCGGCCGCCTCATGAAACGAGAAGGCAAAGCCTGACGTCAAAGAACAGAAGAGATTAAAAAAAAAAAAAAAACAGCCGCTGCGCAGACATACACGCATGTAAAAAGGCGGAGTACTACAAACAATTGAAAAGGAAAAAGAAGTACTTTCCGGAAAACGTGAGAAAAAAGCCGCACAACACACAACAGTCGATGATACGCAATGGAGCGGGGCGAACAAGCCCAGTGTGCGCACCCGCTCCCGCACATTCTCATCTTCCGCCACTATTCCACCCTCAATCCTTCTTCGCCACAAAGAACTTGTTCATGCGTGCGCACACAGCCTCGTAGTTTTCGTACGCGTTCAGCAGACAGTTGTGGTAGGACGGCGGCGTTCCGGCGAGCTCGAGCGTCTTGTCAGCATCTGCGCCGTCCGCCTGAAACTGCGGGAGACGCGCAATCGACGCGACGTCGTACTTGATGATCTCGTCGAGCTTCGAGTAGAGAATAAGCTTGCGGTTGTGCTTAATGTTGTTCCATGAGTCGATCGTGCAGAGGTCACCCACGAAGCAAGGGAAGAGCTTTTTGGTCGCTTTCGGCGTCAGGTAGGAGAAGGCGACGGCAGCGTCCGACATGGCGGAGAAGGCGCGGTCCACCACCAGCGAGGCCTGCGGGTGGCACCGGGCTACTACCTCGGCAGCAGCCGCAGCACCGATGCTGTGGCCAAAGAAGAGCAAATTCTTCTCGTCAATCTTCTCTGCTTCGATGTAATGGGCGGCAACCGAAGCGGTGTCTTCCACCACGTCACCGAGCATCGTGATGTAGCCCGTGCTGTAGCCGATACCGCGCGGGTTGAACAGCACGGCGTGCGCCTTGAGGGCATCCGCGATCACGTGGATGTCGTTGATCGTGTTCTCGAGAAACTCCGCGTTGCCGCCGCAGTAGATGATCCACCGGGACGTCTCGTAGGACTGCTTCACCACGAGCGTCTGCAGGTGCAGCTTCTTGTCCGCCGACACCACCGTGTGCAAATCCACAACCTTGTCCTTCTTGCGGATCAAGTTGTGCGCCGCCGCCTTCACACGGCGGTTGCGGAAGTCCTGCTGCTCCAACACCTGCATCACGTTGGCCGGGAAGCAGCCGAGCATAATGAGACCGCCCACGATGCTCCAGAGCTGCAGGCCCGCCACGGCGAGAGTCGCCCAGGTGCTCACCGGTGGGATGAACTCCTTCGCCCACGCACCCATCGCGGTGGCCATGAAGGGGAAGATGAAAGCGCGGGAGAGGAGGTCGCTCTTGAAGCCGATTGTCATGATGAAGAGCGTCGCGAAGACACCCTGCACGGCGAGGGAGCAGGCGTACCACACGAAGGGCCCACGAGCGATGGCGAGGTTCACGATGAACCACCCAACGGACGGCACGAGAACGCGCACTGGGGCGGGGAGGTGGCGGGCAGCCGAGCTGTTCAGCAGCGCCACCGCCAGCACAACAGCACTTCCGACAATCATGGTTGAGAGAAAGGGAGATGTAGTCTTGCAAAAAATGAATTCAGAACAAACACACACACTCAAACGCAGGGTAGATGATGACGTCAAAGATTTTTTTTTTGCGAGCGCGAGGTAAAAAAGTTAAATGTGATTGAGAGAGAGAGAGAGAGAGGGAGAGCAGTAAAGTAATAAAAACAAACAAAGAAAGATCTCGATGAGTAGTATTAAGCAGGCCACAAAAAAAAAGAGAAGGAAAGACAAAGAGAGAAAGAAAGAAGCGTGTGTCCAGGCGCACACACGAAAGGAAAGGAGAATAGAAGTGAGTACAACACAGATATTAAAATCTGAAGAAAGAAAGAAAAGGAGACAAGGCTTAAAGGAGTAAACAACACTAAACAGAACCTTTTTTCTTTTTCTGTTTTCAACTGCGGGGAAGCACAGTAAAAGAAGACAGGAAAAGATCACACACACACAAAAAAGGGGGTAAACAAACCAGACAAGATATCGAATTCGATAAAAGCAGTTCAGGTGGTGATTTGTGGCTCGTGTGGTGCTCGCGGTAGGACGACAACAACAACAACAGCAAAAAAAAGACTACAAAAAAAACAGAAAAAGAGGCGGCAACGAATAGAGTGCCTGTAGAAGGAGATGCGGAACGCTAAAAGCTAGTCGATCAAAGACGTGTGAGGCGGCGACGAAAAAAAAAAGTTGGCGAATAAAAAGCTAAAATGTTGGCAAGAGAGAAGGAAAGCAAACTGACAAAGGAAAGAAAGAGAGGAGATGAAGAAGTGGAAGTAGAGACGGTACAAGTCAGATGATCCGCGTGAATGCCACACCCACACACACATTGCACATCCGTAAATAGGCGAGAGGAGCGAAGGTGAGAGAAGAAACGCCTCGAATTTCAGCGGCGTCTGCAGCAAGTCCTATCGCGCATAAGAAAAGAAGCTATTCCTTGTTCTCATCAGATCCGGGGAGAAAAACCGCAGAAGAAAGGAGAGGCGATCCCAATGCAGCTCTTGCGTGCTATCTGTGCAATGTGTTTCAGGGTTTCTTCTAGACTGTCTCGACGCTACGAGCGCTGCCATGTAAGCTGCCACGGTGCAAAATTACGACTCTGCAGTTGGGCGGCGATTCTCCACCACCTTTCAGCTTTCACAGAAGTGCTGTTGTTTTTCTTTATTGCATTTCTCCTCATTCTATTTCGTTTGCGATACCAGAGTGGTACGGAGAAAGAGTTCTCACGACTACAGCACTTTCCCACGCAACGCACAAGACGTTAAAACAAGAGATGAAAAAAAAAAAAAGAAGAGGAGCAGAGCACACACACGAAAGAGTGAGAGAGGTGAGAAAAGCCGCTGAGCAAAAAAAGACGGGTGTTCAAAAGTGCCTTTCCACCACTTCGGAACAACAAGAGGCGTCTAGAAAAAGCATGTAGGAAAAAAAAAAGCCCTCTGAAAGCACGTAAATTGCGCTGAAAAAAAAAAGGAAATAGTGATAAACAAAATTTTACCGATAACAGGCAAGAGAAATGAAAGGAGAGAGAGGAAAACAGAAAACACACAAGAGACACGGGCTCAAATAAGAGATTGGTGTCCCGGAACCGTCTGCTGTGTGTGCGTTAGCTGATTTCTCTTTACTACTAATCGTCAGGCAGCCCTCGGGTGGCTTTCCTTTGTTTTCGGCTAGCGCGTTGAGGGCGGACGAGATGTCTCTAAAGACAGACTCACAGTAGAGAAAAAAAAGAAAAAAATACATTGGCGAGACCGTTTCCCGGTCCTTTCCCCCTCTTCGTGGGTTAAACAATAATATCGGTTAGAAAGCACACAACCGCCAATCGGAAATGTGCCACAGCACTTACCAACACATCAGCCCGAGCGGCATGAATCCGTGGCACGCCGAACGAGATCGCGCACCTTCTCGTAGCAGCTCACCATTACCTCCTTCATCTTCGCCATCCACGCCGGGTCCTCCTCCACCACCTCGAGCCGCGAATCGGCATCGGTGCGCAGCCCTATCGAGTACACGTAGCCCATCCCAAACCCAATGGCAGAGAGGAGAAAGACAAAGACGTGGTTGAAGGGAAAAGAGTGGTGAGACGTGATGGACCACGCGAAGAGCGGCGTGACAAGAAAGGGTACCAGCGTCCGTGTCAGCGCACCGCAGGACTGGTTGATGCCCATGATCGCTCCAACGTGCCCATCCGGTGCGGAGCGGGCGGTCAGCATTGTCACGACGCCGTAGGCCCACGAGGCAAAGAACTGGCGAATACTCGTACAAAGCACCACGACAAAGAATACGGAGTTGCCGAGTTCGAAGTAGGAGATGAAGGGCAGCAGGGTAATCGCAACGCCGCAGCAGGCCACCGACAGCCGAAAGAGCGACAGCTTGTTGTCGTAGTGGGTGCAGGCTTTATGGAACAGCAGGTTCGACACCACACACGGCACACTGTTGCTCAGCAGGATATAGCCCACGAGGTCGGCGCCGAAGCCGAGACCGCCAACCGATGTTTTTGCGATAGCCCACAGCGACAGAATCTCCTGCACCGTCATGTCGGCCGCACTAAGCAGCATGTAGACGATCAGCATCATCCGCGTGACGGGGCAAGCGAAAGCCTCGCGGTAGCCGAAACTCTTTATGGTGGTTGCCCCCTCCTCATCCTCCGCCTCTCGCCGCATACCCACGCCGTCTGTTGCGTCCACCACCACCACCGCACCATCCACGTCTTCCGCAGCTTTCTCCGCAGCACCACCACCAGCAGCAGCGGCAGCAGCTGAACGCTCCTCCCTGGTCGAGGACGCAGCCGAGGTGGGATCAGGCTTGCTCGCACACACCGTAGCACCCGCCTCGAAGTCAGATTCGTCAGCATCCTTTGCCCCACCGCTACCTCCCTGCAGCGTGGCCAGCGTGCTCTGCCCATAGCGTGGGGTGACGGCCGTCGTGCGCGCCGTTGCGTGGGTGAGGTTCTCTGCACCGACGAGGTGGTTGTGAAAGCGACGACCCTCACGGCGCACCGGGGAGGCCACTTCGAGCGACGCCACGGCACGCGTCAGGGCCACGTTGGCGACCATGCGCTCCGCCGTGCGGATCGACGCGCCGAGAACGTCATCGCTGTCATCGTCGTCCTCCTCCCCGCTGCCACTGCTGCGAGACGAGGGAGCCCCCTTCCGACTCTCCTCGGTGTTTTCCTCCTCTGAAGTCGTCGTGGAAGGGTGCACGAACATCTCCGGCTCGCGCCAGAAGCAGGGGTAGATGTAGGCCAGCAGGCGGGGCAGCGGCTGCGCCTTCGGGTTCGACTCCATCACAAAGAAAGTACAGATCGTCATGCCGATGTTCGTGTAGACGAAAATGACGAGACTGGGCAGGAGGGCTGGGTGACGGCTGAGAATGCTGTCCGTGCTGATGTGGGCCCAACGCAGCGCCGAGGAGTGGGCCGGGTCGTAGAGCAGACCACCGAGCACCGGTCCGATGAGGATGCCAATTCCGTAGCAGAGGCTGACAAAGGCAAAACCCTTGGCCTGGTTCGTCTTGTCCGTGATGTCCGCCATCATCGTCTTCGCGACCAAAACGTTGCCGTTGAAGAGTCCGTGGAAGAAGCGAAACAAGGCACACATCCACACACTCGTACTCATGCCAAAGCCCAGCATCATTAAGCCACTCGTGAAGAGCCCGCTGATGATGGGAAAGCGACGGCCGTACTTGTCGCTCACCCACCCCCACGGCTTGGCGCTCACCATCTGGCCCAACATAAAGACGCCGATCAACATGCCAGACTCGTAGCCTGCCTCCTCCACGGGAGTGCCCTTTAGATGAGATACCAGATAGCCAACAAAAGGCAAGAGCATCGTCGAGCAGACACTCTCGTTGAGAAGAACGAAGGTCATTGGCAGCATCTGCCGCATCGGCAGCGGCGTTACGCGGTGGCGGTGACGGGCTGGCGCATCTTCGGCGGCCGCCACAGGAGAACCGCACGGCTTCTCTGCGTCATTGACTTCCCTCTGCGCGTGACTCATCGCTGAGAAAATGCACTTTGTGTGTATCTGTGTGTGTACTGGACACGTGCGGAGTGGCGATGTGTACGAGAGGTACAATCAGAGAGAGAGAGAGAAAAAAACGGCCGCTCTCTGCTTTCGCTCGTTCGTGTGCGCACCAGATTTTATTTTTATTTTTCTGCTGCTTAATGCTTTTAGTTACTTAACACAAAGAGAACAAAAAAAGAGAAGAGGCTGTATAAAACAGTATGATATCGAAGTCGTACAATTTAGCGCTGGCAGGGGCCTCAAATAAAATTTTTTTTTCAATAGCAAACAAATAGAAAAAGGAAGTAAGTTGAAATTGTTTGGAACACGATAAATAGTGGAGAGCACACAGAGAACAAGAAGAGGCGTGTGTGTCTTCTCCCTCAGCTGTCCTCTTATGAAAAGAAGAAGAGGAAGGAAATACCAGCAAGAATGGGTCCACAGCGTCAGATGACACTCAGAAATTTCTCGCTACCGCTCAAGTTCAGCTTGCCGGCCCTGACCCACGGACACAGGTAAAAGAAAAGGGAAAGCGAGCGGTAGAAAAAAAAGCGTGCAAAACCCTTCCCTCTTTCTCTTCTCCTTTTTCTTTTTTTGTTTGGCTTTACAGCGACGACAAGGAGAAAATAAAATTAAAAATAAAAACCAAGAGCAGAAAAAAGGGAAAGAAATAGCGAGGCGGAATACAGGACGATAGCGCAGTCAATCTACAAGGGAGATTGGAGGGGACGATCAGGCAAGAGGTACAACAGGAAAAAAAGTAAGAATCAAACTCGCTTGAACAATAGAAAAAAAAAGAAATCAAAGTGGGGAAAACAATACGCTCACTAGAGGTTTCTAGTAAAGTAAGATTCAGCAAAAACAGAAGTAAAATAAAATACCTCAAGCAGTGAAGACTGAAGCCCAAGGGAAGCTCTCGGAAGCTCCTCACGCCGCTGCGGTAGAAAAAATGACAACAGCCTACGAGAGCAACCTCTAGTGCTGAGATAGAGTGTGTCAGAGGGAAGGAGGTGGGGCAAAGACACACAAGACCGGGTCTGCGGTACGGATCAAGATTCACCAGCCTTTTTCTCTGTGGAGCGTAGAATGGAGAATGAAAGAAGAAGAATAGAGAAAAGAAATGGTAGTTGTGTGGCGCGCTCTAATTCTCGCGCGAGGACTAGGCAGCAGGAATTGTGGGAAAATGGGATCTCATATGTGTAGAAGAGAAGAGGGAGAAGGGGGAGAAGACAGAGGATGACGAGGTAAATTCATATGAACAGGCAGGGCTCTCTTCAGGAGTGACACACCGATCCTGCCTCATTAACGATGCCAATCTGCCCAGCGTGCGTAGCTGTTAGAGAAAAAAAAAAAAGAAAGTAGAGCCACTGCTCTTAATCAGGAACAGAAAAAAAAAACGTGCAAAGCAGACGTTGCCTGACTTCTCTTCACATTCTGCTCACTCTTCAGTCGCTGACCTCATTGTCTGATCCAAAGGACCAGACGTGTGACGAAGCCGCAGCGATGGAGAAGCCGCACTGCGCTGCAGTTATCCTGCACTTTACACGTTTGCTGTTTCTTTGTTTCGTTTTGTTTTGGTCGCTCTCCCGAAGGTGAAGCACAAGAGCGCCAGACATTTAAAGACTACTCCTACAAGAACTAGAAAAAAAAAATTTTGCGCCACGGACAGAGAATGCGAGAAGGAGGGCATCGGGTGGTGGTTGCAGCACAAGAGATCAGTCGAATCCTTCGCCGTTTAAGTGTTTTGTTTGTTTGTTTGTTTGTTTCGCAGCCGTCACCTTTCTCAGCAAAGTGTGCGCTGATGTGCGTGTTTGGACCAGAGCCTTCTGCCCTTCATCTGACGAGCCTGCTTTGGTCTACCCTGCTGCACAAGCAGACAGCGCAGCACAGCCTCTCTCTCTCTTTCTGTATGTCCGCAGCGCAAAGAAGCAAAGCACATGTGTTCCACCAACGCACTGAGAGACGTACAAAAAAAAAACGCGAATGCGGCATCCTGCCTTCTTTGATCAAAAGATGTCTGCTACATCTTGCAGGTACAATGCGTGGTAGAAAGAACGGTGCGCGAGTCACATACGCCTAAGAGTAAGTTGAAAAACTGGGCACACGCAGAAAGGGTAAGCTTCGCGAAGAAGAGAAGAGGGAGAGATAACTGTGCACGACATCAGCATTGCGTAGATACGTGCTCTGCTCCTCGTCCTGCGCTCGTGATTTGTCGTTCAAAGTTTTATGATTTTTACTTTTTTTATAGACAAGTAAAACGGTGTTAGGAAGCATATGTGCCTGTAGGCGAGGCGTACGCCGATGCAACACGCCGCAAAAGTTGAGAAAGAAAAAAAGATTTAGTGCAGCTGTGTCCCTAACCTCTCGCTTCAGAATTCTTCTTATACCCTCTCGTAGACACCGTGAATGTGAAGAGAGCAGAAAAGAAAATGAACTGAGAAGTATACAGCAGCTGAACTGACTATCGCAGAATAAAAAGAAACAGATGAGAAAAATGAAAGCCTCTTTTCTTTTTTTTTTTTGTAGGAGGTGTAGCCGCACCTTTAACACGTGCCACTCTACTTCTAATTGTTCTTTTTTTATAGCAAGCAAATAAAAAGGCTCCGATAGGTCAGCGTTCCTTTTAGAGATATCCAAAAAACGCAGAGAGGTCGAAAGACAAAAAAGAATAATATTTGGTATTCTTAATTGAAAAGTAAGAAAACAGAGCACTATTAAATAGAGAAGAGTTGAAAAAAGTGTGACACTACTGTGCACGTGATCATCAGTGTGTACAGACACATACGTTTATGCAAAGCTTAGGAAAACAAAAAAAAATGGCAAGTAGCGTGCGTGGTGAAGACAACCTTTGTTGGTGATCACAATTTAATTGCAGAAAAAAAAAAGATACGAAACGCCTGAAATCAGATGGACAAGTGTTAGAGATGCCTATCAGCATCCTAGAGAAGAAGTTGCTTTTAAAGGAAAAAAAACGTTCGCTAAAACAAAGGTGAGAAGAAAATAAAGAATGATGTGACGTTTTTTTCCGCTACGAGACACCACAGTGAAAGCCGCGGCAGTGAAAGAATAATATAAAATAAAAAACCGAGTGCTTTACTACGCCATGCGCAAGATGCCATCGGCGTCGGTGAGGAGCCCATAAGAGCGCCACCAGCCAAAGAAGAATACGGCGGCGGAGATGAAGAAGATCAGCACGTGATTAAAGGGGAAAATGTGATGACCCGAAATCGACCACGCAAAAATCGGTGCAGCAAGAAACGGCGTGAGGCCGCGGACAGAAGCGTTGCAGGCTTGGTTGATGCCCATGATGGAGCCGACGTGGCCTTTTGGAGCCGCACGAGCGGTCAGCATCGTGTTCAGGCTGTAGCACCACGACACGAACATCTGGCGCACCGCCGTGCACAGAAAGACAAAGATGTAGACCAACCACTTCGACGTCACATACGTGTTAAAGGGCAGCAGCAGCACCGCTGTGCCGGCAATCAGCATACCAAGCCGGAAGAGGCCCATCTTGTTCGTGTAGCGGCGCTCAAAGATGCGGAAGAAAATATTGGCGCAGAAGTACGGCGCGCTGTTCAGCAGTAAAATGTAGCTCACCTCGCTGATTGTCATGCCGAGACCACCAGCGTCCTGCGTTGCAACCGCCCACAGCGGAAAGCACTCTCGGGCAGCCATATCGGTGGCACACAGCATCATGTACTGCACCAGCATGAAGCGAGTGTAGGGACTGGCAAAGGCCTCACGATAGCCAAACTTTGTGACCTCTTCAGGCTCCACGGAAGGCGGCACAACCGCCACAACAGCGGTATTCTCACTTTTATCCGCACTCTTTGCAGCACCTGTGGCAGCTTCATCCTCTTTCATCTCGCTGGAATCTCGAGCAGCTTTCGTCGTCTCAGACTCGCAATCTGACGCCACCAGCTCCTCCACCTCTGCCTGGTCCACCCGGCGTTCGTCCTCTTTGGCGATGGGAGAGAAGGGCACCGCCACTACCTCACTGTTCGATGAGGTGGACATCACGGAGTCGGTGTCTCCCTTCAGCTTCTTGAGACCGCGGCCGTCGCTGTCAAAGCTGGACGATGTCGCTTCGGTTCTCTTCGCGTTGTCTGCAGTGGACACATTCACGTTGCGCTCGTCCTGCTCTTGTTCGTCGTCGTCCGTCTCGTACTGGATCGGCGGCAGCACGAAGGGCTCCGACTTGTACCACAGGCAGGGGTACACGTAGCGCACAAAGCCCGGCAGCGGCTGCGCCTTCGGGTTCGACTCCTTCACCAAGAACGTGCACACAAGCATGCCAATGTTCGTGTAGATGAACACCACAAAGCTCGTCAGGAAGGCGGGGTGCGTGGCGAAGAAGCCGTTCTTGTCAAAGCCGATCCAAGACAGTGTCTTCGAATTCGCAGGATCGTACAGCAGACCGCCAAGCCCAGGGCCGATCAGGAAGCCAAAGGCGTTGCACAGGCTCATGAAAGAGAAGCCGCCGCCCTGGTTCGTCTTGTCCGTGATGTCCGCCATCATCGTCTTCGCCACCAGCACGTTGCCGTTGCAAAGGCCGTGGAGGAAGCGGAACACGGCGAGCAGCCACACGTTTGTGCTGAGGCCAAAGCCCAGCATCATCAAGCCACTCGTGAAGAGCCCGCTGATGATGGGGAAGCGTCGCCCATACTTGTCGCTGATGCGTCCCCACGTCTGCGAGCTCACAACTTGGCCCAGCATGAACATGCCGATGAGAACGCCGGAGACGTAACCGGCCTCGTTGACGGGGACGCCGCGAAGAAAAGCGACGAGGGGTCCGATGAACGGCATCAGCATCGTTGCACACAGACTCTCGTTCACAATGACAAACGTCATCGGGATCATCTGAGAGAGCGGCAGCGGCGTGATCTTCGCCTTGCGGACCCGCTCCGGCGGTGCAGCGCCACCGGCAGCGGGTGCAGAGCGGGTGTTGGTGTTTGGAGCCATTTCTTTTAGAGGACAGCTGCCTGCGTCTGTAATTGTATGTTGCCTTAAATTATCTTTTTGCAGCTCAAAGCAGTTAAGATAGATTGAGATTTGAAAACGTTGGATAGTACCTTCAAAAGAAAACACTGAAGAACAATTTTTGTGAAATTATCGTACTACCAAGGTTAACAACTCCTCTAATCTTTTTCGTTTTTTTTTGTGCCACAGATGAAAGAAAGTTCAGTGTTGGCTGTACGTTTTGTCTGGTGCTAAGCAGTAGCGTAGGCTCCAGAGGACAGCTCTTTTTTTTTGTTTGGTTGCTAGTGTTTTATGAAGTTGGAAAACACAAATAAACAACGTTGGCGATGGATGCAGTTCTCTCCGTTTAAAAGAAAAAAGGAGAAAGAAGGGAAAGGAGAAACAGTAAGATAATGACGTCCTCCTACAGCGCGTCGATCAATAAACTAAAAGAAAGAAAAATAGGGAGAAGAAGACAATCGCCAAGCCGGATGCTGCGCTGAAAGCCTTAAGAGGTAGAGAGTCGTTAGCTACTAGAGAAGCACTGGAAGAAAAAAAAAAGAAAAATAGAAAAGTACGCCTTTCTTGTTGTCAATTCAAGTGTGTGTGTCTTTTCGTACTGTGTGTCACTCTTCACGATAGAAAAGTGTGTGGAGAAGATTAGCGCTACTTCTTTTCAGTACGCAATAATGGACGTGAAAGCGTTGAGAAAGGAAAGAGAGAAGAAAAACTTAGCACTGACAAGTATGTCGCCTCTTTACGAGATGCTGTTAAGTCTTATTTTTTCTGTGCAAAACTTAATAAAAGAAAAAGTCTTCGTTGATTTAAAAATTGCGTGTTATCTGTGAATATATTTTTTTGCATGTCCAACAATGGAAATGCAGATGTGGTAACAGCATGTGTGACAATGTGAGAAGTATAGAGAGAACGAAGAGAGAGAGAGAGCGGTGAAGATGTTACGCCTGCGGTGGCGGCAAGACGGGTCGTCGGTTGTCTTCAACAGATCGCGGGACTTCTTGACGACAGAAAACATCTCTCTTCAGAGCTTCTTTACAACAAAAAAACAATTATGCGTTTTTTTTCCTTTCCAGCTACTGCGAAACCGGCATCGACAGCGGCACTGTCACATGGTAAGAAAGCAAACTACATCAGTGCTCGGGACCTACTCTCCTTTCCGTTCCACAACACCCTCAACTCATTTTTTTTTTTCGTTCTTTGAATTCCAGTGATTTACCCACCTAAAGTGAAGAGTGCAGAAAAGCATGGCAGAGCGTACTCTAGTCGATTGTAATCGCAGCAACACAGAACATACACACACACACTGAGTAAGGGACACAGGACAAACTATCGTTCCGCAACTTAGAAAACCTCCAGCGAGAGGAAGAGAAGAAGGGAAAGAAAATGATAACAACATTAGTAAGTAGGGAGTGTATCTCGTCAACGACATATTAAAGCTGGGAAGTGCGTGTGCATGTGGATGGTCCACTGTACCTTGTTAACAAAAACACTCACGGACCCCAGCAAGTGCCGGACGTGGGCGATAGACACACAATCAGCTCGTCCCCGCTTTACTGCTCTTAAAAGCAGGAAAAAAAACTCCCGGTATCCAACTCACGACAGATGCGGAGCCTATTTGCTCTACGGCTAGCTCAACTACGCTGTCACTAGCCTACGTATCTCCTGGCCGACAATTAGCGCTCAATAGGAAGAAA
Source organism: Crithidia fasciculata (assembly GCA_000331325.2). Classification (NCBI taxonomy): domain Eukaryota; phylum Euglenozoa; class Kinetoplastea; order Trypanosomatida; family Trypanosomatidae; genus Crithidia; species Crithidia fasciculata. Next base: position 2,114,438 of record CM003407.1, read on the forward strand.
AAGAAAAAGAAAAGAGAGTAATGATAAAGAGTGAAAATAAACAGAGGGAGCGTGTCAGAAGGCAGTGCTTTACTGCACCATCTGCAGATTGCCGTCGGTGTCGGTGCGAATGCTGTACGAGCGCCACCAGCCAGAGTAGAAGATAGAAGCAGAAATCACAAAGATCAAGACGTGATTAAAAGGAAAGATGTGATCACCCGAAATCGACCACGCAAAGAGCGGAGCTGCAATGAAGGGCACAACGCTGCGTACGAGGGCATTGCACGACTGATTGATGCCCATAATAGAGCCGACGTGACCCGGTGGGGCAGAGCGTGCTGTCAGCATTGTGTTGAGGCTGTAGCACCACGACACGAAGACCTGCCGCACCGAGGTGCACAGGAAGACAAAGATGTAGACCATTACTGTGGAGGGGACATACGAATTGAAGGGCAGCAGCAGCACCGCTGTTCCGCCGACAAGCATACCAAGGCGAAAAAGGCCCATCTTGTTCGTGTAGCGACGCTCGACAATGCGGAAGAGGTAGTTGCCAACGAAGGCGGGCAGGCTGTTCAGCAGCAGGATGTAGCTCACCTGGCTGATGGTCATACCCAAACCACCAGCGTCTGTGGTGGCGACAGCCCACAGCGGAAAGCACTCTCGCACGGCCATGTCTGTAGCGCAGAGCACCATGTATTGGGAGAGCATGAAGCGCGTGTAAGGACGGGCAAAGGCCTCTCGATAGCCAAACTTTGTGACCTCCTCCTCTTCCCCACCGCTCTGGATAACGGCCACCTCATCATGGCAACCGGATTGATCCTGCTTGGTGGAGAGAGCACCCGCCTCTCGGCTCTTCATCTCCGTGCTGCGGTCCTCATCCGAGCAAATGACATTCTCTGGTGCCACGTGCTCGTCGTCATCGTAAAAAGTCTTGGAGGCAGCGGCGGTTGTCACGGAATTCTGCCGACTGAGACGCGAGCCAGACATACTGTTACTTCGCAGACTCAGTTGCTGCTGCTGCTGCTGCGCACGACGGTGTTCGTGTCCTATCGGGACAACAAGGTGCTCGTCCACCAGCACATGGTCAAATCGACGATTGTCTTCGGTGTCAACAGGCGAGAAGGGGCCGCCGGTGTGAAAGCCGGGTGTGACTTGCGTCGGCGGGGCGTAGAGCGCACCACCTGCGTCATCCTCCCGTGATGACCGTGACTTATAGGTAGAGGAGGCGCATGTGCGTCCACTTTTCTCAGCGTGAGAGCGGTCACGTGTATTGTAACCTGATTTCCTACCGCCACTTCCCGCGTCATTCACGTTGCGCTCGTCCTGCTCTTGTTCGTCGTCGTCCGTCTCGTACTGGATCGGCGGCAGCACAAAGGGCTCCGACTTGTACCACAGGCAGGGGTACACGTAGCGCACAAAGCCCGGCAGCGGCTGCGCCTTCGGGTTCGACTCCTTCACCAGGAACGTGCACACAAGCATGCCAATGTTCGTGTAGATGAACACCACAAAGCTCGTCAGGAAGGCGGGGTGCGTGGCGAAGAAGCCGTTCTTGTCGAAGCCGATCCAAGACAGTGTCTTCGAATTCGCAGGATCGTACAGCAGACCGCCAAGCCCAGGGCCGATCAGGAAGCCAAAGGCGTTGCACAGGCTCATGAAAGAGAAGCCGCCAGCCTGGTTCGTCTTGTCCGTGATGTCCGCCATCATCGTCTTCGCCACCAGCACGTTGCCGTTGCAAAGGCCGTGGAGGAAGCGGAACACGGCGAGCAGCCACACGTTTGTGCTGAGACCGAAGCCCAGCATCATCAAGCCACTCGTGAAGAGCCCGCTGATGATGGGGAAGCGACGCCCATACTTGTCGCTGATGCGGCCCCAGGCTTTGGCGCTGAGGACCTGACCCAGCATGAACATGCCAATCATTACACCAGAGAGGTAACCGGCCTCGTTGACGGGGACGCCGCGAAGAAAGGCGACGAGGGGTCCGATAAACGGCATCAGCATCGTTGCACACAGACTCTCGTTCACAATGACAAAGGTCATCGGGATCATTTGAGAGAGCGGCAGTGGTGTGATCTTCGCCTTGCGGACCCGCTCCGGCGGTGCAGCGCCACCGGCAGCCGCGGTGAAGCTGGCGTTGTTTTCAGTCATCTTTCTTCGTGAGAAAAGCTGACCGCGACAGAGGGAGAGAAAAAACAAACACTTGCGCTTATGGGTTGCTAAGCCCTACGAAAGAGATACGGGAATCAGAAGACCAAAGAGCTGTAGAATAAGGGTGCAGCAACAGTAGAGAATTATAAAGGAAAAAAGTCAGTAGCGTGCGGAAAGAGAAACAAAAGTATTGAGGGAAAAAAAAGATATGGAGATTCTGTAGCGAAGACTGAGAGAAGGCAGCCACACTCGTTCAGTGTGTGCGAACACAAATCACAGCGCCGTGAATGGAGTGTCTGCTGCTCACAACTCGCAACTGTGGGCACACCAGACAGGTTTATCTTGATGGAAGCACCTCTAGACGCAACAGAGCATAGATGCGAGATTGGGCTACAAAGTGTGAACGAAAAAAAGATGAAGCGAGAAAGAACGTACAACAGACAAATAAGGATTCGAAAAAAGAAAACAGAGGTTCAATAAGGGATGTAGAATAATAGATAGCCAGAAGAATATGCCCCCGATGAGGAATCGACGCTTGGAGATGATTTCTTGAACGCGCACTGGCTTGGATTGTTACGCCTCACGCACAATAAGAGACACAAAGGTCTGAAGACAAGAAAAGCGGTTGCTTTCTTTTATGGCAAGCAGTTTCTCGTTCCCTTTGATGTGGGAAAGTCGGTCAACTTTTTTTGGTGCTTTCAAAGTTGTTAGCGAGAAAAGGGCACTCTAAGAGAAGGGAAGAGAAGAGAGGGATAGAAAGGAGAGAAGTTCGCACTTTAGCAGGATGGACAACCAACATCCAAATGCCCTTACAGACACTCTAAAAATCGCATCAACTCGTCTATCCGAGTCCGTGTGTTGTCATCGATAAATTGCTTGCATGTCACTGAGAGGTGCGACATGCCGCGTAAATGTTCTCTCACAAGACACGTGAAAGCGTACGTTTGTTTTCTCTCTTGGAAAGCGCAATAATATGCAATGGAGCTGCAATCGAGCATGAGGACTCAATACACAAGGTATCACAAAGACAGAGAGAGATGATAAGAGAAAGAGAGAAAGCACGAACCACGTGGCTGACGCATCGAAGAAATAGCAAAAGCAGAGAAAAAAAAATAAAAAACAGGCACGCACGGCAGAGCGCTCACCTAAAAATCAGCACCGTTGGAGGAAAAAAAAAACGGTCAGTTGAGTCAGAAGAAAAAAAATCAAGAGCGGCAACAGAAGACTTTCACAAGAATCCCGTTCAATCCCCTTATTTTCTTTTTTGTTGTTTTCGTTTCAGCTTTTGCGCAACCTCCTCTCCTCCTTCACTCTCACCAAATCCAAGGAGTGAGAAAGTAGATGCAAAAAAGAAGATTGCCTACGGCACCATTAACAAATTGCAGTCGGCATCGGTGCGGATGCTGTACGAGCGGATCCAGACCCAGAAAAACATGAGCGACGAAATTGTGAACACCATTGGGTGATTAAACGGGAAGATGTGATCACCCGAAATCGACCACGCAAAGAGCGGAGCTGCAATGAAGGGCACAATGCCACGCACGAGTGCGCCACAGGATTGGTTGATGCCCATAATAGAGCCGACGTGACCCGGTGGGGCAGAGCGTGCTGTCAGCATCGTGTTCAGGCTGTAGCACCACGACACGAAGACCTGCCGCCCCGCCGTGCACAAGAAAACGAACGCGTACGTCCAGAAAGAGGGGCCGAGGTAGGAGTTGAACGGCAGCAGCATCACCACAATGCATGCCCCCATCACCCCCACACGCATCAGCCCCATCCGGTTCACAAAGTAGCGCTCCACCATGCGGAAGAGGACATTCGCCACCAGGCACGGCGCGCTGTTCAGCAGCAGGATGTAGCTCACTTCCTGCTTTGTCATGCCGAGGCCACCAGCGTCTGTGGTGGCCACCGCCCAGATTGGAAAGCAATTCCCTACCATCATGTCAGCGGCAGACAGCACCATGTACTGGGACAGCATGAAGCGCGTGTAGGGACTCGCAAAAGCCTCACGATAGCCAAAGACCGTTGCTACCTCTTCTTCTTCGACTTGCACATCCTCCGTGGTATCCCCGTCGTCGTCGTCGCGACGCGTGGATAGCGCACTCGCCCCGGTTGCATTGCCTTTCGCATCGGAGGAGCTGTCATTGCTGCCACCACTGCCACCGCCACGCTTCATCTCCGCCAACAGTACCGTCTCCGTGGCCACGTCATCCTCCTCATCACCAAAATGCGCCAACTGCTTTACTGGGGACGTAAAGCTCGCCTTATTGTAGTGCAGCACCGCCTTTCCGCTCTTCTCTGCATTCCCTGACGGCCACTGCTGCACACTCTCGAATTCACGTCGGCTCATGCCCTCTCTTTCCACCGGAGAGAACGTCGGTGACACGCCTGTCGTGTCGCTCGCCGTCAGCGCCACCGCGCGCTGGAATGGGGAAAGTGAGTTTGTCTCGCGATCTTTCAGTCCACGCCGGCAGCGCTCATCTGCGGTGTCGTTGCTTGAGTTGTCAGCGGGATCGAAGAATTGGTTCGCGGACTCCCACACACGCTCGTCGTGAGGAACGTCAGTGAGCTCCTGATCTTGTTCGTCGTCGTCCGTCTCGTACTGGATCGGCGGCAGCACGAAGGGCTCCGACTTGTACCACAGGCAGGGGTACACGTAGCGCACAAAGCCCGGCAGCGGCTGCGCCTTCGGGTTCGACTCCTTCACCAGGAACGTGCACACAAGCATACCAATGTTCGTGTAGATGAACACCACGAAGCTCGTCAGGAAGGCGGGGTGCGTGGCAAAGAAGCCGTTCTTGTCGAAGCCGACCCAAGACAGTGTCTTCGAATTCGCAGGATCGTACAGCAGACCGCCAAGCCCAGGGCCAATCAGGAAGCCAAAAGCCGAGCACAGGCTCATGAAAGAGAAGCCGCCAGCCTGGTTCGTCTTGTCCGTGATGTCCGCCATCATCGTCTTCGCCACCAGCACGTTCCCGTTAAAGAGACCTTGAAAGAACCGAAAAACAGCACACATCCAAACGTTTGTGCTGAGACCGAAGCCCAGCATCATCAAGCCACTCGTGAAGAGCCCACTGATTAAAGGAAAGCGTCGGCCATACTTGTCGCTGATGTGGCCCCACGTTTTGGCGCTGAGGACCTGACCCAGCATGAAGACACCGACGAGAACGCCGGAATAATACCCGGCCTCGTTGACGGGGACGCCGCGAAGAAAGGCGACAAAGAAACCGACAAAAGGCATCAGCATCGTTCCGCATATGCTCTCGTTCATGATCACGATCGTCATCGGGATCATCTGAGAGAGCGGCAGCGGCGTGATCTTTGCCTTGCGCTCACGCCGCTGCGGTGCGTCGGTGGCTCTCCATGATGAGCCAGCCATTTCTCTCTCTCTTTCTCTCTATCCGTGGATGCCACGAGTCGAGGGAAAGAACAGACAGGCGCAGCGCAAGCTGAACACGCGAGAGAGATAGAAAGCCTCGGTGCTTCCACTCGCTGATAGCTACACTGCTGAACGAGAAGAGGCGAAGCGTACGAAGTGCTCTTCTGCACTGTTCAGGTGGGGGAAAAAAAAAGCCGTTTGTATTACAACTTATGAGAGAAGCACTACTTAGTGGACAATTAATAAAAAGAAAAGAAAAACAGAGAGCACTGGGTTTACAACAAGACGCTCAAGTCGATAAAAGTGTTTTCGCAAGAGAAATACGAGCGAGCAAGACGAAGCAAAAAAAAAAATCAGAAAAAAAATCGAAGTAGTTCGCTGCCCGGTTCTCCTATGCGGGTGTAGTCCAACAGTCAGCTCTATCTTTCCCAACTGGTTCAAGTGGATCAGCAAGAAAAGAGTTTTAACGACGACGACCGGATAGAAAAAGGTAGGGGAGAGGGAGACAAAACTGCAAGCAAAGTCAAGTAGCAAAAGAGTGTGTGCCCTTCCTTAGTCGTGGAGAGCGTCGCGTGACTCTTAACTACCTTCACGGAGGTACTCGATGTAGACTGCATGCGATATTCGTTGTCAAAAGTCAGTGCGCATTTTTCAACCGCAGGAAAAACGAATTGACGAAGGACAAAGCGTTGGAGGCATAAACGGGCAGACGAAGACGAGCGGAGAGAGCGAGATGGGAGAGGAACGTAATGAAAAGGCAGTCTTCACGGACACTGAGAAGAGATACATTTTTGCAGCGCTTCACAGACACGCTGCAGAACGCATTTTCTACTATTATTCAAGAACCCTCGCAGTCTCGCTGCAAGAGAAAATGGCGGTAACTGACAACCAACAGCGCCAGCTCCTCTGCCTCGGACGCTTGAAGCAGTATGAACACCTTTTTTAAAAAAAGGGTACACGACCACCAACACCTTTGATGTTGTTCTAAAGAGAAATTGGCGCACCTGACTGCAGATTTCCCTCTTTTCAAGTACTTTTTATTATTGTCTTTCAGTCACTCAATCGGTGATGCAAACAGAAGAACCACGTACTTCACAGCTAAAGCACAGGTTGTGATTCTCCTATATTGTTCGTACTGTCGTTTGTGGCATCTCTACCAACGCACATGAAAAGTCAAAGCAACGCAAAGCAATTCAGTATACAAGAAGAGAAGGGCCGAAAAAAAAAAAGAGACGCTCCTAAAGCGCGAGTGTGACGGACAAAGCGTAAAAAAGGGGGAAAAAAAAAGCAACAGCAGCAACAAAAACAAAATGCGCTTAGAATGGCCAACAACTTAAGAGCACCAAAAAAGCCTCAGAGCTAAAACTAAAAAAAACTCTTTAGCACAAGATTGAGAGAGAAAATGGGAAAAATGTGACATTCTCGCTTCTCCTGCAAACAAATAAACAGAACTTCTTGAAAACATTCTTTTCGCTTTTTAACCCCTTTGAATAGTTATCAGCGACTGTCATCCAGTGACGCGGGGAGGCAGGTAGGAGGACATGATAAAGCTCAGCAGCAGCGGCACGCACGTCACCCAAAACACAAAGTGGAAGTTGAAGGGGAAGATGTGCGTGACACCGTTTAACGACCAGGCAAAGGTGGGTGGAATTAAGAGCATCGTCAGCATGCGCGAGAACGACCCGATAGACTGCGCGATGCCGTTGATAGACCCGGCGCAGTCGTCCGGCGCGCACCGCACGACGTACATGTAAAGGATACTGTAGCTCCAGGACAAGCCAATCTCACGCACCGAAGTGATGAAGGAGGCGCTGTAGAAGATCGTCTTGTCGTCCTTCAAGTAGGCGCAGCAGGGAGTTAGAATCGAGGTCACACACCACAGCATCACCGAGAAGTCCCACAGCGGACGCGTCGCACCTCCCAGGCACTTCAGCACGCGACTGAAGACAATGTTCACTGCCACGTAGACGACCGAAGAAATGCAAAGAAGAGTGCCGATGTCGGCGGAGGCAAAGCCGAGGCCGCCTTTCTCCCGCTCGGAGATGCCCCACAAGGGGATGATTTCTAGCAGCGCACTTTCGGTGGAGGCGATGCACATGTACACAATCATCACGTTGCGCGAGCTGGGCAAACGAAAGACTTCGCGGTAGCCAAACGCCATGGGAGCTGACCGCTGACCTGCCGCGTACTCGTCCGACACGTCCTCCTCCAGCACGGGGCTGCTGCACACACCCTTCGCATCCTCAAAGCCCATTGCCTGATCGATGTAATCGACCGGAGGGCCCACCGGATTCGACGGCTTGTCTGTCGCTAACGCAGAACCTGTGCCGCTAAGTCCCTCCTCCCCGCGGCGCCGTCGCGGCTCTGAGTGCCGCCCCGCAGAGGACGAGCGCGACGTCATCTGCCCCTTGTGCCGGCCAGAGAGCACCGCTGGCACCGTCTCTCCCTCCAAGCCGGCTGATCGCGCGTGCCGGTCATACTCCTTCGCCAGCACAGCGGAGGCGATCACCTTGCTCAGGCTCTCCGGCGTGGGCAGCGCGTTGGTGGCGGAGAAGAGCCGCTTCGTCAGTTGCGAGCGGCGGTTCGCGGTGCCGGTGATCTTCAGCCCCTCTGAGCCGCTCAGCACGTCGCCATCCTCGTAGGCGGAGTCGTCGTCGTCGCTGCCCAGCGCGTCAAGGTCGTCCACCTCTTCGACCACCGCCAGTAACTCGCCGTTGTTGCCAGCCGCACCGCCGCTGCGAGAAGCGTACTTCGGCGCCTTTCCACGCCCAGCTGGACGCTCCCTCACCGGTGATGACACAAAGAGGGAGAGGAAGGGGTCGACCGGGTGCCGGCTCGTCTCTGGCAGGATGCACGAAATGACAAAAAGCGTGACGACCGAGAAGACGCTAATCACGAGGCAGGGCAGTAGTGCGGGGTGGTCGCAGAAGAGATTCCCGCTGTCGTCGGCGACCTCGGCGAAGAGCCAGGGCCCCAGCACGGCGTGGTGGACCGGGTCGTAGAGGTAGCCACCGATGGCGGGGCCGACGATGGAGCCGACGCCCCAGAAGATGCTGATCGCCGCAAAACCCATCCCCTCCGTCTCCTTGTCGGTGATGTCGGCGATCACCGTCTTGGCGACCAACACGTTGCCATTCGCGCAGCCGTGAATGAAGCGCATAATCACACAGAACGTGAGGTTTGGACTCATGCCAAAGAAGGCGGAGACGACGGCGTTTGCCAGCAGGCCCATCTGAATCATCGGCTTCCGTCCCACGCGGTCGCTCGCCGTGCCCCACATCTTCCCGGTCAGCACCTGCCCCAGCTGGAAGACGGAGATGAGCAGGCCGGACATGTAGCCCGCCTCGCTCGGTGGGATGTGCTGGAGGTGCGAGACGAAGAGCCCTACAAAAGGCATCATGAGAGTGGCGGAGAGCGACTCCGACACCAACACGGCGGAGAGGATGGCCATGTTGGCGTAGAAGGAGTTTCGCGCCATCTTCGCCTTGGCCATCTTGCCTCTCTCGCTCTCTCTCTCCCTTTATGCTTGTTCTGCACCGCTTCTACCAGGTCTTTAGAAAGAAACGAGTTGCCCCTTCGTGTATTTTACAACCTGCTTTGTTTGTGTGTCTGTTGAAGGAAAAAAAAAGCAAGAGATTATGAAAAAAAAAACTTTTCAGCTGCTGGATCCTCAACCGCAACCCTGTCGGTTGTAAGCCAGCGAGTCACAATCACTAGTAGGAATTCAACAAGATATGAGAAAGAAAAAATTCTTATTTCAAATGGACAAAAAGAGGATTCCCTAGAAAAAAAAAAAAGCGACGAATAGACCAAGGAAAGAGACGTTTACACACAAAAGCCCCCTGCGAAGTCAATGGCAAGGAGAGAGAAAAAAGACCAAAGAAACAGAAAAAGGAGGATTTTGATCAGAAAGCAGAGTATGGCAGCTTCGGGCAACCCGCGTTGATACCTTTTAAACAGATAAAAGTTATTGAGTTAAGCACTTGGTAGGCTTGCGATGGCTTCAGAGACACTCGTAGCGGAGAGTTTCCGGTGTGTACGCTGCACCTCGCCGTCAAGAAGAGAGCAAACTTGTGCTGCCGTTTCTACTACTACTTATTGAAGAAAAAAAGCACAGGTGCGCTTCACTTTCTGCCCTACTCTAAAGTTAAACACACCCTAAAAAAAAAGGAAGTGGGGTGGGGGAACTCAGAAGAAATAAGAGGGGGGAAGAAAGGAAAAAGAAAATCAAATAGAAGATATAGTGCACTCGAATGTATGAGTTAAGAAAAAAAAATTCACAGGCTCCTAAGCAACGAAAAAAGTTAGAATAATTAAAAAACAAAATTATATGAAAGTGCGATGACAGCGAAGAAACAAACAAGAACAAACAAAAACAGCGCGGTCAAAGGCAAGGCGGAAGAAGGGAATAGGTGAATGTTAGCTGAACTGGAAAACGAGAAAGCGGTCGTGCCTTCAACGCAATCAGAGCTCCTACTCTTTTTGCAGGAGAGCAAGGCACGAACGAAGACGAGGTATCCGGGTCCTACTGAAAATGTACCTACGATACTCAACAGATGAGACAATAAAACGAGTGCTGAAAACGTCTGATGGCGTATGTTCGAAATACGGCAAGAGGGAGAGATACTTCACAAACACCTCAAATAGGTTCCACTCAGTGAGGTCAATGGGAAAAAAAAGCTAAAAAAAAACAGACACAAGTTGAAAAAAAAGAGGGGAGTGCAGAGACAAGGCCGTGCAGCCCGTAAAAGTGCGGTTCGCTATCCGCATCGTGGAAGTTGCCCAGAGGCGGCGTTGTGTGTAAGTTAAGAACAACAGAAAGAGAGAGAGAAAGAAGAAGAAGTTGCTGATGGATTACAAGGACTATTATGATCATAAAGATGAAGAAGAACCCTCCTGCATCTGGTGTCTCGGATAGAAAAGAAAAAGACGCCTTGAGCTGTCTGAGACATAGCGTCTCCACACACTTGTAGAGTGAAGCGGATGAGTGTGTGCTTCAGCTTAACCCATTTTCGTGTTCGCTCTTGTTTCCTGCGAAACAACGTGTTCGATAGCAGATGAGATCGCACACACGGAAAATAAAAACAATTGTGAGACTCCAATTACAACACAGAATTGCCCTCAACAGCTTACACGGCGCAAAGCCTCGGCGAGATCACGCAGGGTGTCGAGGGAGGACAGTTTCGCCACACATGTCTCTTGTTCACCGTTAACATCTCCGAAGCCAATGCGCAGTGGCCATCCATCTCGCCGAGGTCCTGTGTTTTTGGCCTCACCGGCCACGTCCTCATTCTGTTCTACCTCTGGCCGCTGCTGCGACCTCTTTCGGAGCACGGACACCAGCGTCGTAGACCGCGGCAACGTACAGAGCTCGCGAGCGATAGGGGCAGCAGTGCGGAGCCGACCGAGGTGTGCCAGGCCCACACATGGCTCCTCTCGTCCACAGCTGCCACCAGCTTCTTCGCTAACACAGCTGTTCTCTAGAGCAGCTGTCGCACTGAAGCGAGGTACCTTGTGGGGTGGTGAAGAGAGGCGTGTCGGTGCGCCTTCAGTGGCCGTTCCTTCTCCCACCTTCACAACCGATGCATCAGCAATGAAGCCTGTCGCGGCCGTGTTGGTCACTGGCAGTGTCGCCTCTAGGTGCCGCATCAGCAATGATGGGCGACGCGCATAAACCGCAGCCAGTCGCTCCGCCGTCACCTCCTGCAGCGACTCCTCTTCTTCCCCCGTTGCAGTGGCGCCGCTGCTGCCGCTGCCTCCGAAGCCAAAGCGCAGGATTTGTGTGATGTGTGGCTTGTAGAGGTGCGCCGTCTTCAGCTCCCTCAAGACGTGCTGCTGGGCAGCGGGGGACGTGTACACGGTGCGGTAGAGATCAAAGGCAAGGTGGAGCGGGGGAAGCTCCGTGCTGCTGGTGGTGGTGTTATTCTGGTCGCCACCACGTCGACCGCGGCCACCGTTTCGTTGGAGGGAAGAGAAAGCTGCAGTGGAGGTTTTGGCGTTGGTGTTGACGGATCGGGACCCACGGGAGCCACGTCGTGGCACATGCAGCACCGCCGCGGTCGAGCGGATAAGCGACGAGACATGCGCGTTCCCGAGTGGGCTGCAAATCCATGTAAAGGGCGAGTAGGTGGCGCACCACAGGTCGTCGCCGTTCACGGCAGTCTCTGCTGTCAAAGCGCCGAGACGCTGCGTTGGCTTAGCATCAACGCGTTCAACAGATTCCAGCGCTAGAACTAGCGGTGAAGCCTGCCACTCGCTTGTGGCGGAAGCCGATCCGGCCTCGCTGTCGACGAAACCAGCGCAAGCACCAGACGGGGCCATCACCAGGAAAGGTGGGAATACATCTCGCGCCAGCGCGTCGGCACGCGGTACGTGGTGACAAGCACAATGACGGTGTTGGCCTGGTGGCGCATCGCTTTCCGCAGACTTCTCCCCCTCCGCTTTCCCTTCAGCGTTGCGTTGACAGCGGTGGTGCAGCTCGATCTGGCCCTGCAAGACGTAAACGATGGAGTCGCTGTTGGGGCTGCAGCGAAGGACGGGCGGAACGGCGCTGTGGTACACGATGCGCCTCGCCTGTGGTGCGCGGGGCACCTTCTCTTGCTGAGCGCGGAAAAGCTGCTCAGCCACGTGCATCACGTGGTTCACGTACACCGCGGGTGAAGCGTCTTTACTCTCCTCCTCCTCCGTTTCTTCACCACTGTCCTTAAACGATGCGCTGTCAGTTTTTTGATGCTGTCTTGCACAACACGCGCTCTCCGACAGCGAGTGAACCGCCTCTGCAGCACGGCCAACGTGAGTGTCAAAGAGCGTGCGCGGCCAGCAGCAGGTGTGGTGCTCGTTGTAGACGTCAACGAAGAAGTTGAGGGCTTTGAGGTGTGGCACGACGTCGTGGTGCTGACGAGATGGGGGAATCGTTAATTGAGAGCCAGTTGCTGCGGGACTAGATAGCCGCAGTTCCCATTGATTGGACGGGGTGTACGGGATGCCGCAGAAGTAAGAGCTGCTCATAGTGGTCCGCTGCGCAGCATCTCGGGGGGTCTATGGGAGTGTAGTAGGTGTACGTGTGGGTCTTTCTATGCCACCAATTCCTGCTCGCGTCGAGCACCTCAGTTAACGAGAAGAGAGGAGAGAAGGGGAGAGATGTGTGATGACAGGTTTGGGTAGATGAGAGCGATGCCACCTTGGCGACCTTTAAGCCACGAAAAAGGAAAAAAAAGACACACTCATGCGCGAAAGGACACCTCTACTGAGATAAAATCATCTTTTTTTTTTTCCAGCAACCACTAAAGTCCGTTTCTTTACCGTTCTTTTTTTCTCTCTCACTCTCACCGATCAGCCTTTATGACGGTGATCCGGAGTTGTAGATCCGTTGATGGCATCATTTTCCTTCTTTTTTCCGTCGAATACGTGGGTGAGAAAAACCTGTCACGCCCGCTTCCCCCACTCCTCTCCCGCTATTCCGCAAACTGCTGCGCCGCTCGCCGTGCGATGATCTTTGCCGCGCGCCGCACCTCATCCATCGTCGTCGTGCGGCCGGTCGAAATGCGCAGCGTGCCAATCGCGCGGTCGACGCCGACGCCCACCGCCTTCAACGGGTCTGACACCACAATCTCCTCTCCTTCTCCAGCGGTGGAGTGGCAAGCCGAACCAGCCGACAAGCAAACGGCATCCCCGACACCGAGAATAAGCCGCTGCGCTGAGATGTAGGTGACGGCCTCCTTCGTCTTGTGGTTTGGCACGTTCTTGAAGATGGCGCAGTTGAGGGTGTTGGGCAGCGCCACGCTCATGTCCCCGTTGACGACAAGATCCATGTTGTGTGCCGCCAGTTCCGCCTTCAGCACGCGCAGCAGCTCGTCACGGGTGGTGCGCATCACCGCCGCAAATTTTTCAATGTTGCTGCAGGCGTAGAGCAACGCCTCTGCCATGCCGGCAGCGAGGAGAACGTTCTCTGTGCCGGGACGCAGCCCTCTCTCGTGCCCGGCGCCGAAGAGGATGTTTTTCACCTGCACGCCTGGCTTCACGTAAAGGGCCCCGACACCTTTCGGGGCGTAAAACTTGTGCCCACACACCGAGAGAAAGTCGACGTTGGTGTGCGCAACGTCCACGACCACTTTGCCGAGCGACTGTGCCGCGTCGCTGTGGAAGAGGCAGTCGCCGCCGCACACCTCCTTCGTGACGCGGCACAGCTCCGCGATGTCGTTGACGGAGCCAATCTCGTTGTTGGCAAACATAACCGAGACGATGGCGACGGCCTGCGGCCCTTCGGGGATACGCAGGAGAGTGCTCCGCAGCGTCTCGGGGTCGAGTTGACCCGTCCGCGCGTTCACCGCCACGCGAATCGTTTCGATAGGCGAGGGGCGTGCTTGTGACGACGACGAGGAGGACGCTGCTCCTGTGCCCTCCATGAACTTCAGCACCTCCGTCACCGCAGGGTGTTCTGCATTGGTAGAAACAACAAAGCGGCGACTTGGGTGGCGTTGACGCAGCGCCAGCGTGCCACCGATGATGGCAAGGTTATTACTCTCCGTCCCGCCCGAGGTGAAGACGATGGATTCCGCAGTGGGGGCGTGCAGCGCCTCCTGCACCTTGGCACGCGCGCTCTCCAGCTCGTACTTGGCAGCGAGACCGTACGGGTGGGTAGAGCTTGGGTTGCCCCACGCCTTGTGGACGCGTGTGATGGCGTGCCACGCCTCCTCGCACAGTGGCGTGGTGGCGTTGTGGTCGAGGTAGATAGGGAAGGGCTCGGCGGGCGGCAGCGGCTGCGGCTTCCGCTTCTTCAGCGGCGGCCCCGATGCGTTGCACATGTCAGTCGTAGTGCTGCGTTTGCTTTTTTGTTCTTGTTCTTGCCTCTTGGCAGTGAAGAGGCCTTCAGTAAAAGGAGAGGAACGCAAAGGACGCTTCGGAGATTTTCGACACAGAAGCGAACTGCTCACGCCTGGCCGGATCGTTTTGATGAGGCTGAAGAATTTGAACAGCCAGCAAGAAAAAAAAAGAGAAGCAGAGGAGCGAAGAAATGCACCGAAAAGAAAATAAGAGAGAGAAATCTTGGAAGGTGTGTTTGTTTTCTCAAAAGCTGCTAATTTATCTCTCTCTGCTTTTAGAACCTAGCAGAAAGACGTTACAGCAAGCCGCTCACGACTGTGCAGCCTTGAAAAGGTCATCGTGCTTGTGTCAAGAGACACTGTCAGAAAAAGGAAGCCGCGCATCGTAGGACTCGCTCTTCGCGAGGAGTAAAGGCATCGAGGAGTGTCTCGCTTACCCACAACGCAACGTTTAGTTTCTCTGCCATAAACACGCACACAGACTACAGCCAGCGCAACAGCGGAAACAGTTGCTTTGCCAAAATAATGCCAGTAAGGTTTCTTTCTTCAAAGTTTTGTCGCAGACACAGAGTAACTGTCATCGATGTCTATCTTTTACGTATTTACAAACAAACGCACAGACATACAACCACACTCACATACGCATATACACCGCCGTCACAAATTGAACACAAGAACGTGAGGCACTAAGGGAAAAAAAAGTACAAAGAGAGAAAGAGAGAAGTAAAGAGTGGCTCACGACGTCCACTCTCCTCTTCTCCTTCAGGAAATTCTCACTGTGCCGCACTGTCACACTCGCTGTCTACTCCTCGCCTCAGCAACGAGGCTCGACATTCGCAAGCTGATACAAGTACACAACGCGGCGGGATCGAAAGGAACGGAGAAGCTCAAGAAAAAAAAGATCCAGCGGTGCTATAATGCAAAGCACTGAAGAGGTGTATTATTAAGTCTTTGAGCGAGCACTCCGGTACCATCAGAAACGACCCGAGAGAGGCGATCTTGATCCACTCCGCCCGCCTTATACGCTCGTGTCGCCACTGTCCGTTGTCTACTCAGGAAACAGCACAGCAAGCTCCTCGCGTACGCGCTGCGTGTTGACAGCCGGCAACTCCGCCGCCACCTCCGCCAGCATCTTCGGCACCTCAGACCGCACCACGTCCTCCGGCGTGTTGTCCATGTCTAAGAAGCTCAGCGTGCCATCGACAGAGGCGAACGCCTCAGCGTTCATGGGCACCTGCGTGAGCAGCGCACGCAGCGCCGCCGCCAAACCGTCGTACCGCGAGTCCTTCATCTCCGTCTTCACCTTCTTTCGGTTGTCGTCGCCGTTGTTGCGAGCGTACATCTCTGCCAGCTGGCGCTCATAGGAGTCGCTACGGGCATCCTCCTCGTCGTCACCATCATCAGCCACCTCATCTTCTCCCTCCTCGCCGTCGTCCAGAAAGGGGTCGCGCTCGCCGTAGTGTACGCCGTCTGCACCGCCGCCCTGCAGGTCCAAATCGCGGTCGAAGCGGCTCCGCTTCTGTCCCCGGTTCTCCGCACGCTGCGCAGCCTTCAGCGTCGCCTGCCGCACCGTGTCCTCCCGCTCAAGCCGCAGCTCCTCTGCCGTCGCACCCGTGACGTGGTCCTGCAGCTGTGCCTCGAGCCGCAGCTGCTCCGTCAGCGTCATCGGCCGCCCCTCCTTGATGCGGCGCTTCATCTCCTTCTCGCGGTGCTCGTACTCTTCGCGGACGTATTCCTCTTGGATCGTGCGGCCCTTGCGGGGGCGGGTCCAGTCGATGGGCGGCATCGAGGAGTCGGCGAAGGGCAGGTTGCGGTCGAGGTTACCCAGCTCCCGCTGCCGGCGTTCTTGAGCGAGGGCCACCTCAATCGAGACGGCACCGCCCATGCCAGCGCTGAGGTGCTTCTCCGGCACAATAGAACCAATCATGGCATCGATATCCATCCCCTGCTTCCCCACCTCCAGCGGCTCACCCAGCAGGTGCAGGGTCGGCTCCTGCGAGGGACGCAGCGTCAGCACGTCCGCGCCGACGTGCATCGTGATGGAGCCATCGCTCCAGCGGACAACACGCGCGTTGCTAGCGCACGACGCACCGTCCACCGTCCACCGCAGCACGTTGCTCGGGGTGTAGAGCATGAACTTGTTGCTCTCCAGGTAGTCGCACGTGGCCGGGTCGCAGGGGCGTGGGTCGGCGTGCAGGGTCTGGCGGTTGGGGTAAATCGCGGGCATCTCCAGCAGCCACGCCGGGTCCGCCGCCCGCGCGCGATCGGCCGTCCACGTCGCCGGCAGCGTGCTCTCAAGCAGCGTGAAAGGGACGTGCTGATCGCTGCGCAGCACCTGCGTGCCGGCCGCACCAAAGTAGCGCTCGCCCTCTTCATAGACGAGAAGCTCCTTATTGGTGCGCATCTCCTTCGCAATGCTGTCGACGCCGTAGCGCTCCTCAAGAAAGAGGTCGAGGTCGTCCTCGCGCACGACGGCGCCGAACAACTCCTGCAGGATCGTGCGGGTGTCCACCAAGGCCGGGTCCTTGGTCGCCGTGCGGTCTGCCTCCTCCACACGGAAGGCAGGGCCAAAGAGAGCCTCCATCGTGAGGCCGGCAAAAGGAGAGGCGACGTCGGCGGCGTGCGTCGCGGAGGCATCGTCGTCGAAGCCCGTGGCGGTGGCAGCGGCGAGCGGAGAGGAAGCGGCTGGTGGAGCCACCGCCACCGCCTCAGCTGGAGAGATGGATTCTGCGCCGTCCATGACTAGAGAAGATGAAAGTGGAAAAAGAAAAGAAGTAGGGAAAAGGAAAGATTGAGCGAGATTACAGAGCAGCGTGTGCGTCTACACACACAAACGCGAACACGAAGAAAGCCCTCGTTCGCCTTTTTCTTTGTTTTTTTTCCCCGTTGTGGCTGCTGCTCAACACTCGCCTAGACTTGCGAGGATGGCAGGAGTAGAGAAGGAGAGGCATGTTGTGCAGGAGCATTTGTGTGCGTGGGTAAACAAACCAGAAGCAGGAGGAGAGGACGGAGAAAGGTAGAAGTAGGCACAGGCCGCATAGTTCTTCGGTCGGAGAAGCACGTCTTTTTTCCTAATAGATACGCTAATTGAGAACTTCCTTTGTTCTTGCCGCCGCTAAAGAGCCGACATCGTTCCGGCTGCAGGCGTTGGCAACAGCATAAAGCCAGCAAGCAAAAATTCTGTCATTGCCTCTTCTTGTCAACAAAGAAGCAGCATCCACCACACACGCGTTGCCCACAACCATAGTAGGGAAGAAAAACTCCCTCTAATGCACTTCCTAATCGTTCAATGCCTGCATGCGGGACGCAGTAAAGAAAGAAAACAGAAAAAGAAAGAGCATGTTAGTTAAACGGCAGAAAAAAAAGGAAAACTTAACGTTTGGCCCACGAGTTTAGCAGCAACTCAACAAACTCATCAGGCGCCAATTTATACCGGGCTTTTGCACCCAACCTTGACAGCTTCATTGAAGCCCTCTCTTCTTCGTCAATCCCCGCCATCTAGTTGTGCAGGTCCTCGTTGCGGGTTTGGGCACGCACCTTAACGCGGCGCTTCTTGTGGTCCCACTTCTTCGAAAGGGTGTCGTTGATCGCAGTGCCGCGGTCGATCATCTTCTCCTTCCGCTTCGCCTGCTTGCGGGTCAGCTGCTTCTTATTCTTCTTCACCGGGGCATCAATCACGAGGTCGCCGATGATGCGCACCGCACGCTTCACGGCAGCGTTTGTGGCCTCCTCCTCCTTCTCGCGGGCCACTGTCTCGTCACCCTCGCCGTTAAGGCGCGCCATCTCGCGGTCGACCTCGTCCTCGAGCGTATCAGCCTTCTGCTCCTCGCGGCGCTCCAGCTCGCGCTGTGCCCGCTCCACCTTGCGCTTCTGCACCGTCTTGCGATGGGCCCGCTTCTTGGCCATCTGCTTCAGCTTCCGTACTAGCTTGGTCATGGTGCCCAATCAACTGTGTCTTCTGGATCTCTCGAAGTTAAAAAAAAAAAAAGAATAATAAGGCAAGCGGAAAGAGGGGGAATGGGATGGGCGGATAAGTAGTGAGCAGAAGGGATTAAGGAACAAGTATGTATCGAATATTTCAAGGTTAACAGGCAGTACACACCGCGTGAACAACGAAAAGGTGAATTAAAAATTGTCAAATTCCTGCAAGTAGTGCAACGTCAGCCTCCTCATCACAAGCTCCTACAAATGAAATCACAAAGTCTTTTTTACGTGGTCTCCTCAGAATTCAATTACTCGTGAAGTATACGTTTGTGAAATCTCTATTTGTGTTCGGAGCAGCAACAGCAACAAAAAGCAAAGCCACGGTAAAAAAAAAAACTCTTTCTTTCTAGTAGCCATCCCACTTTACGAACTTCTTCTCTCTCTTTAGCCACCTGTTGTACAGCACGGCAGAGGTGTTCGCCGCGCGATCGGACTCGATCATCCGCTCCGGCATCGACGGCATCACACGGAGCACATCAGCCACCTGAAAGTCGCGCTGCTCCACCTCGTCGGAGGGAGACAGCCGTGCCTCATCTGCGGTGCCGAGACGATCTTCTTCGCCGTCCGGCGTGTGCGGCGGTCGGGAGGTTCGCAGGAGCGCATCCGCCAGCTCGGCACTCTCCTGCACCGCCGCGACGTCGGGCGGGCAGTTGGCGAGCCCCTCCACCAACAGCTCCATCAAGCGGAACGCGGCGTCGGGGTTGGTCTTCTCTAGATGCGCAAAGCGCTGCGTCAGCTCCTCCATGACACCCATTGTGGCAGGAAGATCACGCGGCATCTGCCGACTCCGATTCACACGCTCCCTCAGCTGGGCATGCGCCGCTGTTGCCCCTGCCGCGTGCCCCACGCTGGGCGGGCAGCTTGACTCGGAGCCGTAGAGCTGATCGTACCGCGCGCAGAGTCGCTCCACATCCTGCTGGGCCTCGTGCGTCGCCAGAGAAAGCGAAGGTGCGCCGCCGCGATGATGGTGGTGGCGGTGGTCCGGCGACGGCGACTCGTCAGCCTGTCTATCGATATCTACGGCACATTCAGAGGCGAGAAAGATGTCGCGGTAGGTGCGGGAGTCATCCCACACCACATCCTGCACAGAAGAAAGCGCAGGTGCAGCGTCGAGACCATCGGCTGGCCCGGCACCGTTCGGTGCAGCACGTGCCGTAGGAGCCGTGGCGTTGCTCTCTGCCAGCTGGAGAGAGGCAGGAGGCATCTTGCGCCGCCGCGTCTGCGCCACCGCCTCGGCAATACTGATGACGGCACGGTGCTGCTCCAACTCGGTGTGCGAGCGGTGGGCGAGGAAGGCGGAGGAGCGCGCCACTCCCGCTGCGGTTGGCCGCTTCGCCGGTGTTGCATCGAGACAGCTGCGGATGAGATGGAGGATGCCTTCCTGGGTGTCTGCTGGCAGCATCTCCACGAGCAGCTGCACATCAGACCCAGCCACGCTTGACCGCTCTGCACGTGTGGTCTGACTCAGTTGCTTGTGGTTCATGGCGCAGAGCAGCGCGGTGACGACACCGAGCATCCATACGTCCGCAGCGCCGAAAGACGCCGGGTCGATGCTTGTGGTCGCGGCGGCTGATGCAGCCTCCCAGTACGCCACATCGCGCAGCTCCGGCGCACGCAGCTGTCGCAGCTCCCCTGCCCACGACGCACCATCGCTGCTGTGGTGTTGTGCCGTCGTGCCAGGCCGCCACCGTCTGTTGCCCGCCGCCTCCAGCATGTGCACCGCACTGAGTGGCAGCCGCACACTGACGAAGCCGCGATTCTGGTCCAGCGCGACGCACTCCAGCGGGAGCTCTCGACAGAGGATGTGGCCGGTGCCGTGGAGGTGGTGCAGCATCTGGGCCAGCTGGTATGAAATGGCTGCCGCGTCGCGTTGCAGCTTTGAGTTGTTGGGCGTGAGGCGCCGGCGGGTGACGGCGTCGGCGTAGTCGGCCAACGTGCACCCCTCGATCATCTCTTCAATGAGGACGAGTGCCGTAGCAGGCGTTGAAGAGGGGGAGAGACAACTTACACCACTTGCTCCGTCGCCATCTCTCACTACTGTTGGGCTCCCGCTGGCCTCCGCACTTGTCGACCTCTCCGGCAACGTGCGTGCGCGAGACGTGTTGGGTGAGCTTACGTCCACCGCGCGCCGCACCACGCTCGCCGGAGCGACCACCACCACAGGAGCAGCGAGCCGCTGCGTCGTGTAGAAGACGTCGAAGAGGGAGCGCAGTAGTGGGTGTTCGACTTGGCGCCGCAGACGTACATGATCCTGCAGGAGAGTCAGTGCTGTGGCTTCTTTTGAGTTTGTGTCGCCGAGAAGACGTGAGGTGAGGGGGATGTAGGTGACCATCACCGTGTCTGACATCGAGTTGGGCTTGGGAGAAACAGCGGGTCGGTTTTTCTCCTGCTGTGGCGGTGAAGCTGAGATCGAACTGGACACATCGCCTCCACCACTGCCGCTGCTGACTGTGCCGACGTGACGCGCACGAAAGGTGACGGAGGAAGAGAAGAGAGAGGCGTAGGAGTCTCGCTCGCCGTCCACGACGCCCTCGATGAGAAACCTGTTCCCTAAGGTGTCCAGGAAGGAGGCGGACATCTTGTGTCAGCAGCGACCCAGGCAATGTGTTAGTCGAGGGGCCAGTGAAGGAAGGCTGCTTGTAGAAGGAGAGCCGCTTGCAAGAGTGTGAAGAGAAAAAGTACAACGTGGTGTTAACCTTAATCCGCCACCACACCGATGAGGATTTCTAGTCTTGCCAATGCTCACAAAATGTTTTTCAAGTACCTGTGAATAGGAAAGGAATGAGAAAAAAGACGGAACCAAGAAGATGAGAAGATGGAATCAAAGGAGCTGCGTTATCGGTGTAACCGCAACGCGACAAAACGCATAGCAGAAGTGCAAAAAATACTCTTGAGTTGGTGCAATTGTTTCTTTCCACACTTTTTTCGTGGTAAGAACCACGTTTGCCGTAGTACAGATCAGTGCTCATCATAGCATCGCTGACCTAGAACGCCTACAAACGGGCAAGAAAAAAAATTATTCAGCTCTTCTGCACATCTCACACCTCCCAAAAAGAAAGAAGTGCAGAAAAGCACCATTTCCAGAGGAAAAAAAAATTACTGCTGCACACGCACGGCTCGGTACGGCTGCGTAATTGCGAACAGTCGAAAAGCAGGCAACACTCACTACCTAAAAAGAAAAAGAGCACGCTAGCCCTCTTTCGCTCAAGACTACGTGAGAATCTTTCTTTGCCGTAGCAACTCTTCGAGACTCTCCTCGAACTCACTGCCGGTGATCAGCGTGCCCTTCTCGTGTCGATATTGCGGGTTCTTGGTGACCGTGCGGGTGAAGATGTCCTTCATCAGCTCCGCCAACACTCCCTGCACGTGCGCGGTGCTCATCGCCTTGTCCGTGAAGAGCGCAACGCGGTAGCCCGTCATAGTCTCGAGATAGTGCACTTTGTAGAGTGGGGTGTGGACAGCACGAAGACCACCAGCCTGCGTCGAGGAGAGCTGGGAGCTGATGTGCTGCAGGGTGTACACGAAGCCGGCGACGAGGCCGTCCTCGCCGTGCTGCACGGCGCTGGTGCGCTTCCACTGCTTGGTGTAGATCGTATCGCCGTAGCGGTTGAACATGTAAATCGAGTAGAGCGTCATCTCTTTCTTACGTACTATGGTGGCAATGATGATGACGGTAGCTGGTGGGCCTTGTGGCAGTGCGTCCTTGAGTCGGCTCTCTCTTTCTCTGTCTATGTGCAGAATTGAATTCGACTTGGACGGTAGAGGGGACAAGGAGTCGACGCTTCTGCTCCTTGTTTCATTCGATAGTTTTACATAGGCAGTAGCGTTTTAAGCGAGTGGGAAAAGAAAGAGAAGAGAATGAGGTAGCTCTTTTTTAGAAACAAAGCCTTTCAACTGTGTCATCGCTGCACCTTCCCACTACAAACACAAACACTCATTGGGCTATATGTGTGGTGGATATCATTATCAAAACGGTGTGCCTAGCACCACATCCAATGTTGAGAAAAACTTTTTTTTTTTTTGCCTGCACCGCACCGGCGAACCGTGAGCTTTATGCACAAAACAACACCTTTGACAACTCGTTTTTTTTTTTGCTTCTGTGTGATTAGCTTAGCTGGAAAAATATACACAAAACAAAACTGTGAAGTAGCACCACGGTGGTTGGTCGCTTACGTTGGCGGCTGACTTGCCTCATTGCCATTCTTCATTGTTTCAGAACACACACTCGCACACATGGTATTAACGAGGTGGAGGACGGCGGAACGCGCTGCTGACGTCGCGCTCGTATCGCAGAGCATCCCGTCCCAGGGACTGCCGGTACTCGTCGATGATGTTTGGCACCCAGTCGGGCATCGGTCGCACCATTTGCTTCGCCTTCCGCTGTGGCATCCACGGAGTCTTGCGGCGCTCTTCCTCCTTCATCATGTGCTGCACCCGCCGCTGCTCCGCGTCCATCCAGTGGTCATAATCGGTGCCGCGTTTCTTCTTCAGCCGACGCCACCGCATAAACTCGTTCGACAAGTTCGCCTGCTCCCGCTGCTCCTCCTCGTCAAGGTTGATGTCCTGCGCTGTCATACGCAGGCGGTTCACTCCAATGTCCACGCCGGCGCGCCGGGTCTGCAGCTCCACGGAGGAGGCCTCCACCTTTGCCTCCACCGGCAAATAGTCCCAGTTGCCACGGGGCCGCAGAGCGTGAAGGACGACCGACATGGAGATGAGTAAATCTGAAGGCGCCTCTGCAGGGGCGGGGATGCTGTCGACCAGCAGCTGTGTCGTCGGACGTGCCACACGAGCGGAGAGGCGCCGCATCATGTTGCGTTTGTGATTTGGCCCGGCGAAGAGGACGTAGCCGCCGTTGTTGTCGTCGGCAGCGCCGGTCTGCCGCGAGAAGCGCTCGAGACAGAAATCCGAAAGCGCCGCACGCGGGGATGCACCGTGACGGTGGAGGGCGGCAGCAGCAGCAGCCTTTGTGGAGTCGCGACTCGTAGTGGCGTAGGTAGAGTGCAGCTGACGTGGTGAGGGAAGAAGCACTGGAGAAGCCCCCACGACAGATGGGTGAAAGACTCGCCGACTCGATCCGCTCTCAGCCGGCGCAAACCCAGCCGGAACAGCGTCGCCACCGTCGCCTCGGTCGGCATCCCCGCTATCGTCCTGCGCGGTGTAACAAAGTGGTGCGAGGTTGTTGCGCTCCACCACGTGGTTCAGCACGCCGTACACGTCGTCGCCATCCTCCTCTTTCAGCGTGTAAATCGGCACAGACGATTGGAAGTGCGCACCGCGGGCGGCGCGGATGACGCGGTGGTCGTACAAGTCGGCACAGTGGTTCGTTGTGATGATGGCGTCGTACTGGTAGCCGGAGGCGGTGCGCAGCAGCGTACCGAGCACACCAGGGTCGTCGACGTTGTCCAGCACCAAGACGCGGTTCAGTCGCTGGTGATTCGCGATGAGCTGCTCCTTCATTGGCGGCGGTGGAATCTCAAAGTCGCCGACGTAGCCATCCGTGCCAGGCGCTACGGTGTCCGCTACTGCACGATCCACCACGACGACGTCGGTGTCCCTCTGCCCTTGTGCCCACTCCGGGATCGGCTTCCCCGCATGCACCATCAAGTGGCGTGGACGGAAGCCCGCACGGCAGAGCTCCTCGATCATGGCACGGCCCCCAACAACGAGCATCTGCCGTGCCTGACGGTACTTCTCATTCGTGCTGAGCTTCACGAAGTGCTGCACGAGGTGGTGGTCCGTGTCGTCGATGACCGTGCCCTCCCAGAGCACGTCCTGCTGCATCTGCAAGAGCAGTGCCTTCTGCGCCTGCTTCTTCATTGCCTCGGCGGAGAGGGACGGGGCGGCGGTGGCCTGCCTGCCAGCGGTGCTGGGGATGGCCACATTGCGCTGTGCGGGGTCCTTCGGTGCCAAGGGGTGACGGTAGGCTCCCTTGCTAAGGCGCGCCACGGAGCGCTGCTCGCCCACGAAGGATTGAAAGCGGCGGCTGACGCAGACGGCACACGCCGTAGCGGATGCTATCGGTGTGGCCATGGCGGAGGCGCTGTGGAAGGTCAGCTCGTCGGCCTGCCGCGCCGCCGCGCGTCGCACCACACTTTTCATGTGAAGCTGCTTCCTCTTTGTTCAGTGTTCAAAAGAAAAGAGCAGATAAGCTACGAGGCAGGAGTAGAATCTGCCTCACAACCTTTCTTTCTTTGACAGTTTGCTGTTAGTGTATTGATACGGAGAAAGATAAGATAGTTGAGAAAGTGCAATACCGTGGCTCGAGCACAGGCGCGACGGAAATCGAGGACTGTGAGTTGACAACAGCCCAGTCAACCACAGAGTCCTCGATAAAAAGGGATGTCTTTTTCTTTGGTATCATCACCTGCCTATGGTCGATCAGGCTAAGCCGCGCTTCACAACACAGGTGCAGTGGGCCCAGAGTAATGAGAGGACAGACGCAATAGTGTATTTGACTAAGACAGAGAACACCAGGTCTGCTCTTTCTCATCGTTACATCAGCTGTAAGTAAGGCAGTCTTTCTCTCATACTCTTTAGGATGTGTAATTACAAGTACCACTGCATTTGGTTTAAAGGTAAGGAGAGGCAGAACAGCGGAATTTTGCAGCCGCAAGAAGATCAAGAGAAATAAAACAAAAAAAGGGTCCAAAATTAGTTGCTTTGTGGGTGTAGTATACATGCGTAGTAGACATCAGGAACGAATAGAAACAAATAATGCGTGTTTGCTCTTCGCTACCGGCGTAGCAGAACATTTAACGTCCAACTACCACAACGCCTCTTTTTCCTTTTCTCCGGCTCCCGCCGCAGCATCAGAATGGGCCGCGAGGATCCTTCATGTACGCCTTTTTATCCAAAATGTTCGACATCTGCAGCGCGGCGTAGATCATCGGCAAGGGAATCTGCACCACCAAGGCGTGCTCCTCCTCCCGCACATTCGTGCCCTCGAAGTGCTCGCGCAGAAACTGCAAAAAGTAGGGGAAGATGGCGTCGGTAGAGTTGGTGCCGTCCTCACGCAGTCCACGACGCGGGCAGGTCGAGGTGCGGCGTGACGGCGCAACTTCGCCCTTCGCAGTCGCCGCCGCCACCGTAGGAGCACTCCGGATCTCAAACCGGATGAGGCACCGCTGCTGCGTCTGCGGCGACGCTCCGGGCAGCCGCCGCTCCATTGGGTTGTTCGTCGCCACCGCCGTAATTTCGTAGGCCGCGTCGTTCTCCTCGTGCAGCCACGCCGGGCTGCGGTACTTGTCCAACGCACTCACCGCGCCGCCTGCCACCTCAAGGCCAGTCTCGTCCACCGCCTTGCGCGCGCGTGGTGCCTCCTCCTCTGTGCGGTAAAAGTAGTGCCCCGTGATAGGCGGGTGGTTGCTGGCGTAGACGACGGAGCCGACAAACTGCGCGTCGGGGTACGAAGAGCGGGCGTTGTCGGCATCGTTGTACTGTCCCTGGTAAGCCGCGATCTTGAGCTGACCCTCCGTGATGCTGCACCGCATCCCCAGCGCTACTGGCTCACCCAGCCGCGTCAGCACACGCTGGAAGAAGCAGATGCTGCTCGCCAGGGCGGCGGTGGTGGAGAGAAACGTGCTGTCAAACGACGTCCCGCCGTCGGAGACGCCGATGAGCAGGCCGTAGTGGTCCTCCAACGAGTAGCGGTGCACCTCCCGCAGCACAGAGATGACACCCGGCTCGTCCGCCTCCTCGCCTGTTAGAATGAAGTGGTGCCGCACGTACACGCCAGTGGTCGGCGTCGTCGACGGCGGACGGGGAATGCAGCGGGTGAGGAAGGGCGACCGCACCCCACGTGGCAGACACTGCAGAAAGTGGGGCACACGCATAAGGTAGGGGTACGGTGTCGCCGTAAACTCAGCGCGGGTGTCGAGCGAGACGAAGAGGTCAAGAAAACCACTCGAGTTTGTGTCATTGAAAACGCGAAACTGCACCTTGCCGTGCTTCAGCGGCACCACCGTGATCGGCGGAATCTCCTCCACGTCCTCGGCACCAAAGGAGTTGATGCCGCCACCGGTGACCTCGTCCTTCTTGCCGGGGTCGATTATGGCGTTCAGCGCAGCTGCGGCGATCGACTGGCGGCCACCCATCGTGCTGCCGACGCCACGTCGATTCACCGTCGTCGCGGTGGTGCTGCGGCGCTTGATGGGCTGGCCAAACGGCGTGGCCGAGCTGTTCTGCGACCGGATGCAGCTCTTGAGGTCAACGATGCGAGAGAGGTATGGGTCCTTCTCCCCCATCACCTCGGCCGACAGCTCCACCTGAAACTCAACGAAAGCAGCGCAGAACGGGGCAGAGAGAAGGTAGCGGCCCTCGGGCAGACGCACCGTGAAGGCGAAGCCTGCCTGTGCAGGGCAGAAGTACGACTCCAGCCGCCGGCGATCCGCCTCCTCCGAGAAGTAAAGGCGGTGGTGCTGACGAAGGAAGATCGTCGGCAGGTGCTCCAGCTTGAAGTAGACGGCGACGTCCTGCAGCTCATTCACCTCTGTTCGGTCGGTACACATCGGGCAGCGGTAGGCGTTGGTGGAGTGGAAGGTGCCCACAAAGGGGATGTCGTTGACGGACTGGAAGTGGGCGATGTCGCAGCCGCAGGAGCGGCAGTTGACGACAAAGTCGATCGTCATCCATCGCCGCTCCACCGCGAGCAGCAGCTGCGCCGTCACCACCTCGATAGGCGCCTTCAGCAGTGCGGAGAGCGCGAGTGGATTGAGGAGGGTGAAGGTGTCGTAGAGAGGGCGGAGCCGGTTGCACTCCTCTACTGTCTTGGGGCTCACGAGGGGCAGCTCCTCTTGCAGGATACGGCCCGTGTGCTGCACGGAGAAGAAGGTCTGGCTATTGAAGGGGGAGTGGGCGTCGATGAAGGGGTCGCAGAAGGTCTCGAGGGCCACCCAGAAGCTCTTGTCAACCAACTCGAAGGGCAGCGCGGTCCAGAGGCGGTGGAACGTCACCTTATCCATCCGAGTCAAAGAATTGGGCCGCATTTTCTGCGTAGTGAATGGGGTGTTTGGATAGTCTTGTCAACCGCAAGCGAAGAACTCGCGATAGCTGTGAAGTAAAGAAAGAACAAAGAGAAGTCGGCAGTTGTTGTTCTCTTTCAGGTCTAGAGGTGCCTAATTCACAAAGCACCGTCCCTATAGTGGTTCTGGTTATGAGAGGAGAGTTTAAGGGGAAGCAGTGGGAGATACAGTAAAGGGGATAAGTTGCGCAGAGGGAACGGGGAAAGAGAGAGAGCAGACAGAACGCATGGCTTTATCCCGCTGCCGGTCATCTTCTGTGCACACCTGCATTACCCTCAACAAAAAGACATCGAAAAGGTGTGCGAAAGCACATGGCGGCGGAATCACGTCCAAACCGCATGTTTCACGCCCTCTTCACATTGGCAATTACAAAAAAACAAAGTGTGTCTCTCATTAAAAAGGTTTGCTTTACAGATCAGGTTTTCTTTTCTATCTACATCCCAGACTCTACAACACAACAAACACACCAGTGCCAAACTTATCTCTCAGTACTGGTAGACGCCAAAGACGGTGACAACAGCAAAGAGGTGCTTGTTGACGTAGACCTCCTCGAAGTAGTTGTCGGTGTCGGAGTCCCAGAACATCTTGCACCCGGTGCGCAGCCCCTCTCCACGCTGCTCACCGATCATGCAGTGGACGATAAGCTTGTAGCGCTCCAGTTCAGTCGCACGGACGCGGTCGCGCACCGAGTCGGCGATCTCCTTGCTAATGCTCTGCACCTCATCCGCGTTGTACTCCTGCTCCTCCAGCCGGCTCTCGAGGACGGCCTTGACGAGCGGCCGCAGCTCGTTGGGACGGAACTTGTGCTGATGGTCCGGCCGCAGCGAGAAGGTTGCCGCATCGATGTCACCCTGCATTGTGAATCCCTGAGGAGAAAGAGTGAGTGGAAGTAGGTGCTAATTTCTGGCGGTTGTCTCTGGTGATACTCTTCATATCGTAAACTCACACAAACCGCATGCACGAAGAGGAAAAGTGGAGGCGCAGGAAAGGGAAATGGAGATTGAAACAGAAAAGAAGCAAAGAAGAAGCAGGAGACACAAAGTACGCGCCATACTAAATCACAAGAAGCGCACGCCTAGTCCTTACCTGCAAAGAGAGAGAGCAAGATGGCGAAACGTTCCTTCTTAACTATTTCTTTTTTTTTCTTCTTGCTGTCTTCTGTTTTTGTGGAAGAGGAACTGCAAAATGGAGAAGACGGGAGACGAATGCACAAATAGGCGCGAGGGGACTCAAATGCTGTGAATAAAAACTACAAAAAATGGATACGGTAAAGGAGACGTGAAGAATGGCGAACAACCCGAGAAATAGCTGTTGCTGTGAAAATGGCAAAAAAAGAAAATACACAATAAAGAAAAGAGATCACACGGCGGTGGTCCACACCGTTGCTCATCAACGTCGAGGAGGCCGCCCCTTTTTCACATCAATACTCCAAGTTGGTGGTCGAGCAGACTTGTGCGACAAACTGGAACGACCGCATCGCTTCCCCTTCCGGCACCTTGCTCCGATACTCCGCGTAGCGCAGCAAGGCGCGCGTCATCGTGCCCACCGTCCACCCCGCCGCCAGCACCGCTCTCTGCAAGTCGTCAAACTCGCTCAGCGGCGTGTCGAAGGTGTAGTAGTGCAAGACACGGCCTCCAGCCTCGGCGGCCGCGCACCACTGCAGCAGCAGCTTCAGCTCCTTGTCACCCCGAAAAGCACCGCAGCCCCAGTGACCGGTGGCGATGGCGCCGGTGCGGACAGCCGGCAACGCCGCAAAGGACTCCGGCACGCCGCCGAAGCCGACGTACGCCTTGTGAAGCTCCCGACGCAGATAGTGCGGCTGGTACTGGTCACTTGGCCGACCCTGCACGCGGAAATTTCTAGCGTCCATGGCCAACACGCACACATCATGCATGAGCATTGGTTCTTGCGTCCGGGGGTGCGTCACGTGTGCGGGCACCAAGGGAGGGACTAAGCGGTGCGCATTCGAGCGCGAGTCTTCCTCGTCTCCCGGCGTGGCCCACGGGTCGCAGCCCTGCAAGAAGCGGAAGCGCTCGGCATATCCAGTAGCCGTGCAAAAGTCTGGTGCCCCACTCATGAAGAGCACCTCCGGCTCCGTCAGCTCCTCGCACACGAGGCGGGACAGGATCATCTCGGGTGCCAGCGCCATTCGAATCTCCTCCTGCACGCAGCCGGAGCGCAGCACACCGCCGCCGACGAAGCGGTTGGCGAAGTCGACCTGCAGGGCACCGGCGTCATCCTCGATGCCCCCAGTTCGGCGCATCTGCACGGGTGTCAACGGCTGCGTGCTGTCCTCAAACCGGGGGAAGGTGGCGCAGGAGGCTCGCGTCAGCTCCAGGCAGCGCTGGTGGGCCACCGACAGAGGATTCGAGTGGTGGCGGTGGCAGCAGAAGAAGTACTCGATGACGGCCCGAATTTTGCTATCGAGTGAGGCGTCACGGCCGACGGCGCCGCAGCTGAAGAGCGACGAAAAGTTGCAGCACGGCAGCTTGCGGGAGGGCCACATCGTTCTTCCGCCCCCGCCAGTGTTGGAGGACGGCGTCGATGGTTGTGGCGGTGGCGTTGATTCCCGCGTCTCCTCCCCGCGTCGCCCGGCGCTCTTCTTCGCCTCGGAGCGCGACGGGAACAGCGAGAAGAAGCAGCAGCACAGCAGCGTCACCACCTCCTCGTGCGAGAAGACAAGTCGCTGCGTTTGGCCCTGCACGAGAAGCGGCACGGTGCGGCAGTGAAACAGCGCCGGCGCACGCAGCACCGTTTCCTTCATCCACGGCAGCACCGCATCGAAAAGGTGTGTCTGCTCGCTCGTCGGCATCTTGCCAATTGCACGTCGCAA
Source organism: Crithidia fasciculata (assembly GCA_000331325.2). Lineage (NCBI taxonomy): Eukaryota > Euglenozoa > Kinetoplastea > Trypanosomatida > Trypanosomatidae > Crithidia > Crithidia fasciculata. The sequence goes on from CM003407.1 coordinate 2,144,603, forward strand.
CGGGACAAACCCGTTGCCAGGGCCGTCCACCAACTGATCGAGTGCGGCGAGCAGGCTGCAGAAGTCTTCACTGGAAGCGACACGGAAGGGCTCATCGAGGATCTTGTGGATTCGATCCCACACGTGATAGCGCTCGCCGTTGGTGCCAGCACGGGTGTTGAGCGGGGACCAGGGGAAGATGACCTCCTGCTGCCCGATGCGCCACCACTGATCACGTTGCGCTTCCGTCACCGGTGTCGGTGCGCTGCTGTGAAGCACCTCGTTCATGGCCTCCTCGTCCACGTCGACAACTTCGTGGAGAGTGGGGTGGGCGGCGGCAGACGCAGAGGGAAGGGGCTGTCGCGGCGGCGCCGTGGAGGGCTTGAAGAAGCGGTCCAGCGTCTGCTGCTGCAGTCGGTTCTTCTTCATCACCTTTGCCGTGTTTTTCATGCCGTAGTTGTCTATTTGTGCTGCTCAACGCTTTGTGCGTGCATACTTTTGTTTCTTGTGCTACCAGAGAGAGAGAGACAGAGAGAGTGGCAGAAAAGAGAGAGTTTGTCGTCGCTACTTAATCCACATGTTAAACGCAACATGAAGGAGCGAAAGGAGAATCACCGCGAGTACTCGTTAAAAGAAACAGAACGGGGTAAAACTGCTTCGTTGCTAAGGTTTCAGCCAGATTCAAACATGATAAGAGCTGCCTTGATTTTTGTCGTAAATCACTCAGCCGTTGCTCTCCCGCACGTCAGTCGTGTATCGGATGGTTTTCTTCTGAGAGGCATTCCTTGGCTAGTTAGTTTTCATGAGAGAAGGAGCATCATGCGCAACACAACTTCCAAGAAGATGAAAAGGGCCAAAAAATGGGGAAGAGACAAGATACATACGAGGTCAAAACATAAAAATCAGCGAAAGTAAAGAAGTTTAGTGTACATCTCGGAAAACAGAAAGAGAAAAGGAGAGGAAAAAAAAAGGGCCGCACATACGCCCACGTCCTACTCCCACAGGTTCGAGCTCCAGGCGCTGGCCGCCAACAAAGTCAGCTGCGGCAGTGTCGGCGAGGAGGAGCGGTTGACACCGAGGCAGCTGGTAAGGTACCGCACAAGACTGCGCCGCTCATCCTTCTGGTGCCACAGCTTGCCAATCACGGCTTCATACGTGTCCCACCCGGCCTCGTCCACCATGGCCCGCTGCGTGTAGGCGTGGAAGAGGCCGTGAAGGTGCAAGAGGACCGACTCTTCTTGGTGGGCCATCGTCGAGGCGATAAACTGACGAAAGTTGACGAAGTTCAGCGGGGCCGACCGCGTCGCCATGTCGTAGTCGCTCAAGATCACCTCGGTGCGGATCGGCATGATGGGCGAGGCGTTGCGGTAGAGGTACTCCAGCACAGTGCGCACATCGGCCACGGGCACGGCGGTGCTGGGGTTCGACTCAGGCCAGCAGTAGCTGAGGTGGTAGAGCATGTAGGCCATGAAGTGGATCTCCGTCGGCGCAGCGAAGCCACGAATCACGTCGAGGTAGGCGGACAGGACGGTGTCCTTCTCGCTCACGGCGTTCAGGTAGCAGAGCATCTCGTACAGGGTCTTGGCCACCAGCTCCGGAAAGCCATACCGCGCCTCCAGCTCGTCCACCAGGGCTTCTTGGAAGTCGCTGAGGGCGTGCATGTCCTTGAAGAGGCGCTCCGTCATGTCGCGCCGCAGCTGGAAATTCGCGCACTGCCCGGCCGCGCGCAGGTAGCACTCATCGTAGCGGTACTCCATCCGGGTGAAGTAGCGCTCCGCTGCGCAGGCCATCACATGGTCGATTGTCGTCACCTCCATCATACGCGGGGCGAGAGAGCGGTAGGGGCCGAAGAGTTGCTGGTAGAGCAGCCACTCGGGGGCACGGTTGGGCGACATTGGGTGCAGACGCTGGTAGGCCACCGTCGAGGCCGTGGTGGAGTTCACCGCACCGGCGCAGTACTGCAGGCCGAGGTTGCCCTCCACCAATGCCTTGTTGCCCAGCTCCTTGAAGAGACGCAGCTGCGGGTTGCCGCGGAAGATGGCCGGCGGCGGGGCTGCCTCGTCTATAAAGCCCGCAGCTGGCGTCGTCGTTGCCCCAGCTGACGCAGCAGCAGCAGCAGCAGCACCGGCCGTCACCGCGGCCGGCAGCGTCGCGTTTTCTGTAAGCGCGTACTTCACCTTAACGAAGTTTGTCGACTCTGGAATGCGGATCGGGACTGCCGGGTCGATGTGGTTTACGCGGCAGAGCAGACGTTGCTGGGCCGGGTTGTCGCCGGTGAACACCTCCACGGTGGAGAGGAAGCGCTCGGTGCACAAGTCCTCCATCGGGTGGTGCAGCACACGGCGCATCATCAGCTCCGCCGGCACCACCTCTGCGGGACGCTCCTGCACCACGATCAGGTCGCCCCGCTCGGGGTGTCGGCCCGGGACGGTGAAGGCCGCGGTGGACGAGGCGGGACCGAGAATCTCCGCCACCCACGCCGCGCGCTGCCGCTCCACCACGTCCTCGAGGGTTTCTTGCGGTCCCACTGCCACCACCGTCGCCGCAGTTGTTGCTGCCGCAGGAGATGCAGCGACGGCATCACCACTCTGTTGAGGTGAGTGCTGCGGTTCCTGCTGCTGTGGCTGATGCGTCGCGCTGCTGCTCCGCCCTGCTGTCGAGCCCGCAGCTGGAAAGCGCTGCCACGGAGCATGCGGCACCCGCTGCGGCGTAAGAGGCGCTGACGGGCCGGCCGACGGCGACGCCGGGCTGAAGCCGCCCGCAATCGCACCCGAGTCGAGGGACCACTTCTTACGCCTCTCCTCGTGTGCAGCCGCCCCAGCGACCGAGTTGGCGGACCCATGCGTGTCGCTCTCTGGCTGCGTCTCGCCCTGTCCAAACCTGGCCCGCACCCCCGTTGGAGCGTCACCCACAAAGATGCCGGAGAGGAGGTTCGACAGCGTCTCCTGCCGCGTCAGTGTCTTGGTCGGCAGCGGCGTCACCATGACGCTGTTGTCCGACCCGTTGAAGGGCGGAGCGTCCTTGTCCTCTCTCGGCCGACTCCGCGCTGCCGCCGCCGCCTCCTCGCGCTCCTTCTTGTACTGCTGCAGGCGACCCTGCACGGCGTGGCGCGCCTGGAACTGCTCGTAGATCTTCGGGTCAAAGAGAATCGCCACGTAGCCGTCCGACTCGTCAGGGGCCTCCTCGGTGTTGCCGGTGTGAACGAGCTGAACAGGGATGGGCTGCAAGGCACTCGCGGTGCCGCTTGACCGGTTGCCGCCACCGCCACCGCCATTGCTGCGCGAGGCAGCTGAGGCGTTGGCGCTGCGGCTCTTGTCTGCCGCCCTCACGCTATGTGCCCCGACGAGACGCCGGTAGCTCGCCTCGCTGTAGTGCATATCCTCCAAGAGCAGTGTCACCGTCTGCGCCATCTTTAGCTGCAACTCCGGCCGGCTGTTCTCCGGGGTGAGGTTGAAGTCGTTGTCGTAGGAGTCCAAGATCTCGTTCAGGCGGCCCTCGACCTGGCTGAGAAAGACAAGAAGCGCAATTCGCTCATCCCCCTCGTTAAAGAGGCGCTGCGTCAGACCGATCTTTTTCAGCTTTAATTGCTGGTAGCTGTCCTTAAGCAGTCCCGCCATCCCACCCGAGATCTGCTTGCGCAGGCGGAAGAGCTGAATTTGCAGATCCTTGTTCTCCACGTGCAGCGTCTGTATCTCCTGCTGCAAACGCCGCTGCTGGGCCGCACTCTCGCGCTGCTGCGTCTCCAGCGTCCGCCGCAGACCCACGCACTCGTCGGCCACCTGCTCGTACTGTGTGCGCACCCGCTCCAGCTCTCCGCGGTACCACGTCAGCTGCTCCTCCTTGTCGTCGACTTGCCGCTCCAGTAAGAGGAGGGCTTCACCCGATGCTCCGTTGGCCAGGCTGCTTGTCAGCGCTGCCTTGGTGCGCTGTAAGGAAGCGACCTCGTCGAAGTATGTGTGGGGCAGTCCATCGTCCATCGCTTGGCGTGTCCTCGCCACCTGACCGTTGCCTTTGTAGGTGCCCGGTGGTGCGGCAAGGGGAGCAGCAGCACCACCAGCAGTGTTGGTGGCCTCTGCTGGGCTGTCGCCATCCAGGAACACGGCACGGCAGAACTCCACTCGAAAGAGGCGCAGCAGCGTGCCAAGAAAGGCACCGCCCTGCTGAGCCTCCATCTCGCCGGACATGTGGTCAAAGAGTTCGATCACCTGCAGCATACGGTCCAGCGAGGGCGGCTCGTGCACGCCGTGCGCTACCAGCTCGCGCAGCTGGGTCTCACAGTGGAGAAGACGGCTACGCCATGAACCAGAGGCGTAGCCAAACACCGAAGGAGGTGGTGACGGCGACGAAGACGCGCTCAATGGCGCTGCCGACGACGCAGCGAGTGGGGCGAGCACTCCATCGTTGCCACAGAGCAGCGCCTCGGCTGGTGAGAGAGCGAGCCGGTCGACGCCCTCGTTGTACGCGAAGCCGGTCTGTGGCGTGAGACTCACCGCCGTCGCCAGACGCAAAGGTCGTGATGCCTGCGGCTGTGTGGAGGCGAGGTAGTTGTCCAGCGAAAAGGCACTCCGCTTGCCCTTGCCAGCTTTCCGCGTGCCTGGTGCGCTGTGCGGGGGCGGCGTGAGGTTCAGCGACGGCAGCGGAGCATTGCGGCCCGTCATGTTGACTTAGCAAGAGCTAATCGAGTTTTATTTTATCTCTCGAATAGCGGCGGCTTGTGTTCGCCCTTGTCTACACGATGGTAGTTCTGAGGGGAGAATGAAAAGAAAAGGTTGGAGGCGGTCAGATTGGACATTTCAAGACATGTGAACAGAACTGCGTTGATTCGTCGGGTGAGAAGCAAAAGCGAACACGCAGCGGGCGGGTCAAAGACGAGTAGTACGGCAAAAGCAACAATGTACACCCTCGACCTCTGTGACACTTGTGAGTCTCAACAGCGACAGCGGCATCGTTTCGACGCAGCAGTCTTGTAGTGTGCTCAGCGGGAACATACTAACACTAAGCAAAAATTTGCAGGAAACACACGCACATATCTTCGTTGCCTCGTCGCTGACGCTGTGACTTTCTGCTACTGCTGCCCTTTAAGTACTGTGCTTACACAACGCGCACACTTCTTGACTCGAATTCACTCCACTTCCGGTTATGTTTGCAGTATTCTTCTTTGTTGGTGTTGGTGTGAAGAGAGAACGAGTATACACGCATCCGACATGACGGCGTTGGCAAAACGAAACCACAAGAGTAACAAAACGTATCGCTGGGAAAACCTTGAGCAAAGCCAGCAGTAGACTAGAGGAAGGTCTCTTTGGGGAAAAAGAGGCTACGGGGATGCTCTACGCGAAAGCGACACACATACATGCAAGTATCCGTAGCTTCCAAGCTTCTAATAGCTGCAAGCACGTTAAAGGCACACCGCAAAACAAAGAAATCCCCACCTCCCTCCCACCGCTTCAGAAATATCCAGGAAACGGAACACGCAGACGTGGAAGGTTGGAGAAGAAAAAAAATAGACACTACAGACAGCAGCAGAGAAAACGAGGAAAAAAAAGGTGTAAAGAGACCTAAAGGCAACGCCGCTATCTGCACTGCACAATGCTCACTCTCCCACGCACTCTCACTGCTCTACGCAGCAGGCATCACAGAAGAGGGAAGGTTCTTCCACGGCGAGGCCAGCGCGCTCGCCATCGAGTACGCGGTCGTCGGATTCGGCCTCGTGATGGCAGGGTTCACCCACAGCTCTTTCGCCGGCACGAGCAGCGCAAAAAGGTTGTTCACCGCACCGAGCACCACAAGCGGCAGCTGCAGGTTATCGATGCCGTCCATGAAACACTCGGTCAGCGTGCAGGCCGCGATCATCGTGAAGGTGTACCACACAGGACCGGCAATCGGCACCTCCGCTATCGCGAGAATGAGGACCCAGAAGAGCATCCCACACAGCAGGCCGCCCAGCGTGCCCGTCGTCGTCTTGTGCGTGATGGACGTGTTCGCGCGCTCGGTGAAGAGGTGGTTCTTCAAGTAGCGGCCCAGCGTGCGGCGCGAGCTGAGAAAGTAGGAGCTGCCGATAATCGCAGCACAGGCGTCAACGATGCCGAGCGACACGATGCCTGGAATGACGTTGATGGAGAGCTCGATGATAGCGGGGACCGGCTTGGCGTCAGTCGAGAGATGGCGGTAGCGCATCATGAGCGAGATGCCCATGCCAATCAGCAGGTAAATATGCGTGCGCACAACACCGTCGAGGCTGTCGCGGTCGTCGATGTGGTGCGCAATGAAGTGGGAGATGCGGTGCGCACCGTAGATGTTGTAGTAGCGCGCCACCTCGACCAGAATGCAGGCACTGATGGCGGTGGAGAAGGCGAAGGCCATGAAGGGTGGGTCGATCATGATGGACGGCGTGAAGCTGATGACGGCGATAAAGTGGAAAAGTTTGCGGCGCACCGTCTGCCGCACGTTGACAGAAAGAATGTCAACGAGGTAGACAGCAAGCGGCAGCAGGACCAGCCAGCACACCATCGTCCACGTGCGGAACCGACTCGACACGAGGTAGCCGTACAGCCAGTAGAAGACGTTGGCGCGGAACTGGTAGCTGATCACGAGGGCCAGCGTCAGCCCCACCGTCACGACAGACACCCAGAAAATGACGGTGATGCGCTTGCGGCTGATGTGGCGCCGCGACGACTTGGAGTTCTTGTTGGTTGGCACCAAGCAGAACCGCGAGAACACACTGATGACGGTGACGATGTAGATGGTGCAGAGAATCATACCGCGGCTGGCGATGTGGGTGTAGGAGGTCTGGTAGCCCGGCGCGTTGAGCAGCAGCACCGATTCGCGGCCGCCGTGCGTGCTAAGATTGTTGTTTACGCAGATGTCGCACATGTAAAAGCCAACGAGGGAGCCGACGAGAATGGCTTCGTTGTCGCCCAGGAGTGGGCAGAGCTTCACGTAAAAGATGTAGCCCGCCACGACGTACACCACACCGCCAAACGAGATCACCTTGTCTTTTACAATGAAGAAGACAACAATGAAGCCGACGACGGCGTAGAGAGCGATGCCGGCAACCACGTTGCGGTCCTGCGCGGACTTGCCCCGCTGCTCTGCCCGCGACGCGATGAGCGATAAGTAGGACAGCAGCGTCGAGGCGTAGAACAGAATGGGGGAGTGGCCCAGGTTCATCGCGTGGTCAAGACAGCGCTCTGAGAGAAAGATGAGAGGCATCAGGAGTCGGGTCTCGCCATGCTCGGAGGTGAGGGCAACGGTGCAGAGCGTGAGGATGCTGCATGCCTGCATGCGGAACTGCGCCTGCCACGACACCCAGGCGAGCAAGCAGGCCCAAATGAGGAGCAGCGTGGAGGAGTAAGAGATCTCGATGCAGCGGGGTCGCCGGCCCGCGTTGGGAGTGTCCGAGGTTGGCGTGCGGTTCGTCAGCGGCGACGTAGACCCGTTCTCCGCCGGCGGTCTGCGGAAGTACATGGGATAGCGCATTACGGCAGAGACTACAACAAGTTGAACAAACAAAAAGAAGAATCGACGATCAGAGAGTCAAATGAGAAAAAATAAATGCTCTTTTTTCTCTTCCACCACGATAGCCAACTTCTCCACGCTAGACTCACCAGCAATCTGCGACGATACAGAGATGTATAAGAGAATACCCGTGTGCAAACGAGATGCGGCAGCACAAATCAAGTCGGAGTGTTGTTTCAGAGAAGCCTCCTTCCTTCAGCTGCCACACCACCTAACAAAAAAATCCAAAAACACACACACGCACAAAAGGACCAAAACCCAGTCGATACGGAAATGGAAAACCCGTGAAAACAATGAAAAAGTTGTAAAAAGCAAAAAATAAAGAAAGCTGGTGTGTTTCCACTCTGCCTGACGTCACTCAGTCAACGGTGTAAAGGCGGGATGAATCAGCAAGAGGGCAAAGAAAGGGGAAGGAAGGAAGGGAGGTGGAGAGGGGGAGAGAAGAGCGGCAGCACAACCACAAAAAAATAGAATTTACAGGAACTAGAGAAAGAACAGAGAAGGCGACAGAGAAGGCGACGGACACACTCAAATACAATTTTGTGAAGATAACGAAGAGAAATAGAAACAGAATAGTAAATTATTTCCAGACACAAGACGGAGACGTGAAAAAGGATTTACAGAAAAAAAAAAGTGTAAAGCGTCCTTGGCAAACCAAAGACACTGATTTGGGATACCTTTTGCACTTGGAAGAGAGAGAGAAAAGGTGGGTGAAGAGCGGAGCAAAAAGTAAAGTATAGATCTTGTTCGCGTGAGTGTGAGGAGCGAAACAGGCAGCACCGCTTCTTCTCTTCTCTTCTTCTCTTCTTTTCCGTACTCCTTCTGAAAACGCTCACTCACTCAAACCGAGAAAACGACACTATTACACAGACAGGTAGAGGCACACACACACGGACACGCACACGCAACAAGAGAAGAGATGTGGGTTGTGCGTTTGAAGATAAAAAATAATTGCGCTTTTTTTCTCTCAGGAAATAGTGTAGCTCCGTTTTCTATTTGCTTTAACAAAGTTAAAGGTAGGCCGTAAGTAGAGGGGGGAACAGTAAATAAAATCCAGCCTTGTGAGTGTGTGGAAGAACACAAATATGCACACGCACGTAACAAATGAGGAGACAAGGCTGTGAAGAAGACAAGGTGTGTGAGAGAGAGAGAGAGATGGAGGGAAGAAAAACAGCCTCGTTGTTATGCGTGCGAACTCCCACAATTGCAATTGTGGCAAGTACACGGGAATGAAAAGTGTTGATTTTCCTAGCTTTTGAAATCTGAGGTGTGGAGCACAAGCGGTTCCCCCACCTAAATCGCGTAATGAGTAGGTCACACAAAAACTTGCTCCTCTACTGAGCAACACAGTCGCCGATGAGAAAAAAAAATTAGCTCCTTGCTATAAACAAGGTAACAACCCCGCGTTCAATGACAAAGAGGGAGAGCGTGATGGTGTGATACAGGACTTCAATGAAGAGAAGAAGAGAAACAAGAGATGCGGTGTGTTTGTATAAAGGCCTCGATCTTTGGTGGGTTTGCGGGTGTGTGTATGCGTGTACGCGGCGCGTACAGCGCGGCACTTGAGTATGAATTGTGCGCTAGCTTCTTCCGCTCGTCGCTGATGACGTTGTGTAATAAGAAAAAAAAACGATGCAAAGCGCTGCTTTAGTAAAGGAGGGAAGAGAGAGGAGAGCGTGGACTAACTATGCTTCGCCTTTCTCGAGAGGGCTGAGAAAAGGTCTTTTTTCACTTTCATTGTGTACTCGACAGTTAGGCTTGCGCGTGACAGCTGCCTCCTACATGATACTTTTCGCTTGCCGCTAGTGGAGAACCTTAGTATTCTCTCGTTGCCTTCTGTCTTCCCTAAGAAGTTGACGGCATCGGATGCTCTCTTTCATTTTTTTCCTTCACTTCATCGTTATAGAGTAACAGCTCATAAAGCCCTTAGAATTTTTTATTGCCGCTGGCTTTGAGGCTGAAGGTGAGTGCCCTCGCCTCCCGCTTGGTGAGATTCATAGGCAGAGCATTGGTCTCCTCCAACTCTCTCTCTCTTCCTCTCCTCACCTCCTTGCCACACAAGTCTCACCTCCGCTCCAACTCTTCGGCACGTCGGGCGTCTGACATTGCCGCCGCCATCGCTTCGGCGTCCTGCAGAAACTGGCGTAGGGCAAACTCGGCGTACTCCGACGGCACCGGCACGGACGCACGCGCTGCTGTCGCCGCCAAGGCGCCTGTGTCCTCCTCACCATGAAGGCGTGCCTTTCCTACCAGTGCAGCCACCGCGGCCTGCAGCTCCGCACGAAGGCGGGTGACTGCGATTATGTCCTTGTTGCCGTAGAGGTCCTTCGCGTCGTACACCGACGTGTCCTCGAAGTGGCGGTAGAAGACGTTGACGCTGATGTTGTATGGCGGCGAGTCGATTTCCTTCTCCTCTTCCAGTGTGGTGATGTGGTGAAACCACATAGCGGGAAAGAACAGCATGTCGCCCGGCCGCAGAATCACCTCCTGCGCCGACTTGCACGCCTCAATGAAGCGCGGGTAGCGCACGAGATCGGGTGCGTCCAAGTTGATGACTGCCGAGGAGCTGCCGGACATGTAGAGGTCGTTGTACGCGCTGGGCGGGAAAAGGACGACGCGCTTGCTGCCCACCACCTGGCAGAGAACGTTGTCGAGCGTGTCGAAGTGGGTCCAGAGCTGCAGCGGTGGCGCGTTCATGCGGAGACACGACTGGTGCAGCCGGGGCTCGATGAACTCCTTCGCACCAGGCGGCAGCGTAAAGTCCTTGCCGAGTGCCGCGAAGTCGGTCCAGAGGTTCGACCGCTCACTCTTCATGTGCGCCGCGATGGAGCGGTAGTACCACGTCTCCGGCGGCGTTGACTTCGTGGCCCGGTAGCACTGCGTGGCATCTGTGACGTGCTGCACTAACTCACCAAACGTGACGTGTCGGAAGGCGAAGTTCTTGCGCACAAAGTCGAGCAGCTGCGACCTCTCAGCGACGTGCACCGACACGACGGCGTCCCCCTCTGCAGCCCTCAAGTAGTCCGGGGACTGCCACTCCTTTACACAGGAGCCGAGAGGGACGCTGCGAAACACCACCGGCTGCGACGCCGACCGGGCCGCTGCGAGGAAGGCGGCCGGACTGTACTCCTTCACCTCCCGCACTGCCGGCCACGGCTTCGACAGCAGCTGATCGTACCCGTAGACCAGTTGAGCGCCAGAGGTGCTGCTGCCATGGTGAGCACGTACGTCACTCTCGGCGGTGGCGGTGTTCGGCTGCAGCACGGGTGCGCTGCGACTTCCCACAGCCTCCTCCACACAATCGCCGAGGTGCAGCAGCTGCGGCTTCGCAGCAAAGGTGCCGAAGGAGAAGCAGGTGTAGCCGCCCCCGACGACGCCGACGACGCCCTCGCCAAGCGCGACGCAGGCGTGCCGCGACCACCACGGCGCATCCGACGGCAGCGTCACGGTTGACACTAAAGAAGCGGGTGTTTGCACAGCAGCTGCCGCTCCTTGTTGGCACGCTGCCAGCGGGACGAGAAGGGCAGACGCCGCGGTGGCCTTGGACTCCCACGTGCTCCCACCCAGCACCAGTATGCACTGCCTGTGGTCCACCGTCACCGGAGTCAGCGAGTGTGAAAAGCGGCCGACGCCGAGGTCGAGTGACAGGCGTGTCCACGTTTTGGTGGAAAGGTGCAGCAGCCACAGTGCACGCTCGCAGCCGTCGCGGTCTGTGAAGGCGCCGCCAGACAAGAGCACCTCGTCAGGTGACAGCGCCACGGCGGCAGCGGAGTGCACAGCGGGCGGCACAATATCAGAAGTTTGGCCCGTGAGAGACAGCAGCTCGTAGGCGATGCTCGCTTGCTGCGCAGAAACACGAACGCGGTAGCACTCGAGAGATCCTGTGCTGGAGCTACCGCCGTCCTCGACCACTTTGCCGCCCATCAGCAACAGCGTGGCCTCTCCGTCCGCCTCGCTTGGAGAGAGACACACCATCGTGTGGCGGTAGCGCGGCGCAGGAATGGTTGACGTCGGCGCCGCCACCGCCAGCGACGTCCACCGCGCGTGCACGGTGCTGCCCAGGCTCACGGTACGTGGGATGTCGAGCGTGAGAAGAAAGGCGTCAGAGGAGGCGGTCGCGGGGTTCGTGCGGCCGCCCCAGACGAGGTAGCGCCCCACACCAATTCGAGTAAAGGAATGGAAGACCAGCGCCGGTGGCTGCTGCTTTGACAACGTGGAAGCCGTTCCGCTATCCTTGCAGGCGCTGCTGAAATTAACTCCCTGCTGCGAGAGACCTTCCCCTGCCGCCACCACAACGCGCAGTTCGCCCTCCTGCAGACTGTGAGCGTAGACGGTGCTGACGCGCTGGTGCTGCTTGCCCACCGCGAAGCCGCCAAAGGACACGAGGAGGCGATCGCCATTGCGCAGCTCCTCAACCGCGACACCGCCGTTGCCCCAGCCTTCAAAGCCGTACCGCGCCGAGGGCCAGTTGTGCAGCGTGCCCTTCACACTGTCCCCCGCTAAGGACAGCGACGGCGACAACGCTGGTGGGACCGCTGCCGGGCCTCCTGCAGGTGCAGCACGAGACTGGAGAGGAACGCCGTCGGATGTGTACTCGACAAAGGCCTCGTGTGCCGCGCAGCCGTCCGCCGCCACCGAGCCCCACACCCCTGTCGTTGCCGCCATCGTGATGCCGTAGTGCTCGCACATCTCGCTCCACTCCTCCAGCTCGTCGAACGCCTCCAGAGCCTCCACCCTCGCCTTCTCCGCACCGCGCAGCACGTAGCGAGACACACGGTAGAAGTCGGCCCACCACGCTCGCTGCATGCCAGCGGCCAGCGCGCGTCGCGTCATGTGAGGTCCGTCCGGACATGCCTGGATGCCAAGCAGAGGGCTGTTCTTCTGCCGCAGAGACTGCTGCATCACGCGACCAAAGCTGTCAGCGGGTGACACCTGATCGTAGGCGAGAAAGACGGCGTTTGGAAAGGTCGCCGCCAGCAGCTCCACCAGCTTCGCCGCGTCCTCGGACGGCATGTACTGCATCACACACTCGGCGTAGATGATCGTGAAGTTCGTTGCAGCGAAGCCTCGTGGGCCGTAGCGGCGCAGACGTGGCAGCAGCTCCGTCGATGCGGCGCGGAGGTCCACGCCGACAGCGGAGTAGAACGGCGCGGCTACCGGGCAGTCGGCGCTGGACGGCGTCAGCTGCCACGCCGGTGGGAACGTGTGAGGCGGGGCGGCGTGCATGAGGGCCGCCTTGGACTGCAGCACGGCGGGGAAGTCGACGTCCACGAAGAGAACATCGCCGCTTGGAAAGGCGCACGTCGACGATGCCGTTGATGGGAGCAGGACTGACGAGGAAGACGGCGCGTCGGAGTGCAGGTCGACCGAGTCGAGCAGAAGGCGCAGGGCCAGCGTGTCGTAGCCGGCACCAAGAGAAAGCACCTGCACGGGCGGTGACGACGGAGTTGCTTCACCGCTTGGGGCGGACACCTGACGCTCTGGCGCAGCCACCGCAACGCGGATCAGCCGCGTCACAAGGTCCGTCATCACCGCCATCCGCAGGTAGTAGCCGCGGTTGATGAGAGGTGAGCGCCGCGACGGTTTCTTGACAAAGCAGCGCAGAAACCCGTCGCGCAGGTAGGCGTGTGCCACGGCAGAGCGCTTGCTGACGACGCTGTCATCGTTGGTGTGCTGCACCATCACATCTACGCTGCCATCGACCATTTTGATCTTTTGGGTAACTTTGTTCGCCTTCTTTTGCTTCTTCTTGGAGAGGGCGGCGGTGGCGTCGGCGGTGTTGGTGAGTAAAGGCTCCGACACCTCCTTCGCCGCCGTGTGAAGATCGGTTTCTTGAGTGGCGCTCATCTGGTGGCAGAGCAATTCAGCACGAAGTCACTGATCTGTAAACTGGAACTGTGGGTGTAAAGTACAGCAGGCAACGTTCGACTCCGCAGTCGCAGGCAGACGACAATGGCAGAAGAGGGGGAATGAATTTGGAAAAAAAATAGGAGAAGGCCGCCACGAGTCCGGAGCGAAGCTGTAGTCACCTCAACACTACGGAGCAGCAAGGACAGCCAGAAACTACGCGTGCAGTCCTGTTTAAGCAGAGTGAAGGACGGCAACACCCATCGCTTTTTTTCTTTTTAAGTTGTGCATCACCGTACTTTAAAAGAGCAACCTTGGCAGCGAAGAGCAGAGCTCCACAACCATCTCTGGAACCTTTTCTTTTCATTAATAATTGATTAATAATTTTTTTTTTAGGGAGAATGTGATAAGGAGCCACGGTACGTCATTCGGCAATGTCGTACAGAAAACACTCAAAGAAACGAGGAGAAGTAAAGAAGATAAGCAGCATCGTAATGCCACTCTTGTCTAACAGCGGCTAGACAAACAGACAAGCAAAAGAGATGACAATTTTATCACCTGCATCTCTCGGGCTGCCACGCCAACACGATCACCTCGCTGAGTACTTTGCGTGCGCAGACACCTCATCTGCTTCCGCCTCTCCTCCCTCCGATGGGCCAACGACGTCGCTCAGCAAGAACTCGCCTTCCTCAACATCCTCACCACCGCCACTACCGCTGACCTCGTGAAGGTCAACAACAGATGCAGACGCGGCATCCTCCTCCTCCTCTCCCGCACTCTCCTCCGCAGCTGCCGTCACATCCGCTGGCGACAGCCCCTTCCACTTCAACACCGTTTGCGCCAACTCCAGCTTACCAGCCTTCAGCAGCAGACTACTCAGCACAACGCTGGTGCTGCGGCTCAGCGGCATGCCTTGCTTCTCCATCTCCGTCAGCAGCACCGCCACCTTGGCGTGCTCGCCAGCGCGTGCAAAGGCGCTGACGCACGTGTTGTAGATGTAGGGGCTGCGTGTCAGTTTCACCGTGTCAAGCAGCTCTTGCAGCCGCACCGTATCGCGCAGGCGAGCGTAGATGCGGTACACCGCCTCCACATCGCGCTGTTGACACTCTGGGTGGGCCAGCAACAGCGCCACATACTTCTCCATCTCAGGTGTGTTGCCAACCTGGCTGAAGACGCCCGCAACGGTGGCCAACATGCGGCTTGTCAGCACCACGCTGCTGTCGCTCACCATCTCCTGCACAAGGGCCTCGGCCTCGGCTGCCATCCGTGCGCGTGCGTAGGTGTTGAGCAGCACAACATAGCCGAACTCCTCCATTGCGATCTGGCGCTCTTTGCGTTCTTGCACGAGCTCCTGCAGATGCTCAAAGCGCTTCGCACGGCCGTAGCCCTCGAAGAGGATGTTGTAGGTCACGGCGTTCTCCTGGAAGCCCTCCTGCTTCAGCCGCTCCCGAATCGCCTCCATCTTCGTTACATCGCCGCACTTCGCGTACGCGTTCAGGGCCTGATGGAACGTAACGAGTGTCGGGACCGCGTTAGTCGAGCGCGACATCTCGTCCAGAATAGACTCCATCTCCACCAGACGGCCCATTTTGCCCAGCATGTCCACCACCGTTGTCGCCGTCACCGGGTTGGCGGGGACAAGCTTCATCATGGTGTCCAGAATCTCCTGCACCTTGCTCATGTTGTTCAGCCCCATGTACACATCGAGAAAGCGGTTGTAGACCGGCATCGTCACCACCATCTTACTCTCCAGTAGGTCGGCCCAGCACTGGTCCACGGCGCCGGCGTCGCCGAGCCGCGCAAAGGCCGAGGCGGCATCGGAGAAGAACATGGCGGTGTGGATTTGATCACTTGTGACGGCCTTGTGGAAGTAAGCCTGCACCCCCGCCGCGTCGTGGAAGATGGCGAGGGACGTGACAATGACGCTGAAGAGGCGCTCGTTCAGCGGCACCCGCTGCGTCTCCATCTCGTGCAGCACTTTGTTGAACTGCCCGCGATCGTGGTGCTGGGCGGCGGTGCGCAGCAAGACGCGGTAGACGTTGGCGCTCTTGTGTGGCAGACGGGCCAGAAAGCTGCTCATCGCGTCGGCGCGCTCGTTCTCGGCGTAGAGCCGCAGAACTTCGGCTTGCACCGCCTCGTTTGCCAGCAGACCGTAGCGCTCGGCGTCCTGCACCACCTCCTCGCACCGCTTGTAGTCCCGCGGGAAGCAGCGCAGCATCTGGATGACGAGGCCGGGGCTCATGTTGTAGGCAGCCCCCTTCTCGGCCTTCTGCCGAGCCTCGCGGTAAAGATTCTCCACCGCCTGGTTGTCGTTCAAGGCGCTGAAGACGCGCAGGAGCGTGGGGTACATCGGGCCGTCCACCTGCATCCCACGTGATCGCATCTCCGCCAAATACTTCTCGACGAGTCGTGGGTAGTAGCGGTCCAGCACACGAAAGACGTTTTGATAGGTCTGCGAGGTGTGGTAAATCTCCTTGCGTGACATCTCCTCCTTCAGCGCAATCACCTCTTTCACGTTGTAAGCCGTGGCGTAGCAGCGCAGCATTTCGTCGTAGAGCTTGTGATCCTTGACGGCGCCGGCTGCATCGAGCGTGTCGAAGCACTTCCGCATGTCCTCGAACCTGCCCAGCACCCCAAAGCCACGAAGCAGAGCGACGCTGAAGAGTGGGTCCAGATCGTCCAGCGTGTCATGGGCGGCGGCCTCCTCGACCACGCGTCGCAGGTGCTGCACCTTGCCCAGCATCACCTCGTCTCCGCTCTCGTGCAGGCGGGACATGAGCTCGCTGCACTTGGCGATCATTGCTGACTCGCCAACCATGCCAAGGCTCTGGCGGCGCAGCTCGGCACACAGCTCAGCCTCGACTCGGTACACCGCAGCGGGGGTCTTGATGGTGGGCGACTGCAGGCGAGACCGCACGATGGCTCCCACCGCAGCGTCGGAGAGCGTCACACCTGTTTCCAAGGCGAGGTCCACGACGGCGTTGAGCGCCGCTGTGTTGCCGCGAGTAGCGGTGGCAGCGCAAGAGACCAGTGCCGCAACATCCAACGCGCTGCCACCATCATTGCCCACCGACTGCGGCTGTCCTCTGCTGTCCGCGACAGCACGTCTGGTCAGGGCAACCACATCCTCGTAGCGGCCCATCATCCCAAGACTCTCCGCCAGCGCGCAGTAGTCGCTGGTCGTGAGGGACTCGCGTGGAATTTGTGCCCAGAGCGCCATGCTCTCGTCGTACAGGCCGCTGAACTGGTAGGCCAGGACCGCCAGCACCCGCATCTCCGCATTGCCCTGCAGCTCCTCGGCCATGCTGCGCATCAGCTCCTTCGCGTTCTCGCGCTTGTAGGACTCGAACAGGTAGCGCACCAAAGGGAAGCCGATGGTGAGGCCGTACTTGCGAAAGCGTATCGCAGCGCGGAAGAGCAGGTGGGCCATGTCGCCCTGCCGCAAGTCGACGCACTCCCGCATGAGGCTCTCCATGATGGCGGTGGCGTCAGCGGGGCTCATCTCCTTCCGCTGCAGCTTCGACTGCAGTGAGATCATGAGGAAGGTGACGGCGTTGCGGAACTGCGCGATGCGGCGACGCGAGTGCAGCATCGACTGACGAATGTGCCGCGCAACGTGACGCGGCTTGCTGGCGAGCACTGAGGCGAGGGCGGCCTCGTCGTCGCTGGAGAACGGCCGGTAGTGCGAGGGGCGGCCAGTGGATAGGGGACGCAGCAGGACAGCGGTGGCGTGGGCAGCGTAGTAACGCCGCGGCTCGGCTAACGTGAGCGCGGACGAGCTCGCGCTAATACCAGCAGCAGCAGTGGTTGCTGTGGAAGCAAGGACAGCAGCAGCAGTGGTTGCTGTGGGAGCAAGGACAGCAGCCGCGATGCGGTGACGCGGGAGAAGCCCTGTTGCCGACACATGCGGCAGGCGTCTCAGAGTCATTTGTGAACTCTGCGCAGCACAATACAGTGAAGTAAGCCGACTAGATCCAAAAATTTGACGTTTGCTCTCTCGAAGAGCGGAAGTTTTGAAGGTGTTCTGGTGCTTGGCAGCACTACGCACCAGAAAACAGAGAGAGAGAGAGAGAGAAAGGGAAAAGACGCTACGTGGAAGTGAAGAAAGCGCTAGAATTGATTCGATTTACAGTAAAAAGAATAGAAAGGAAGGAAGGAAGATGTTGCTGGGAACCACCATTATGCTAGATTGAGCACAACTCGATCAGATCGCTTTTAAGCTGGCAAAACCACGCGACAGAAGGCCCGGTCCGGCTGTTTGGGCATCCATGTCTGAAAGATCCCAAGAGCACGAAACGTGTGGCACAACACTTTGGCAGGGCATAAAGGAAGAAAATCGCCAGCAGCGATATCATCAGCTCATGCACATTCGCTGAAGCACCACAGCCACGCGATCTGGAGCTCAGCACGCGTTCGACAAATAGGCAGAGCACTGCAACACGTTTTTTTTTTTTGCGTTTCGAAATCTTGCAACTGGAGGGCCTCTGCGGTGAGCGATAGAGGAGAAATGGTGAAAAGAAAACGATAAAAAAAAAATCAGACAAATATAACAAAAGACAGAAGGACCCAAGAGAAAAAGAAAACACTAAACAGAAGTGAAGAAAAAAAAAAAAGACAAGGTATTGTGTTACTGTACAGAAGGAGAGGAGGCGCTCTCCTCACGCCATTGCAATAACGTTCCGACTATCACCACCACAATTGCCTCCTTCGCTCGCACGTCAGCGAGACAGGGCAAATAAACACACAAAAAAAAAATGCACGATAATGAATAAGTTCACAAAAATAGCGTAGCAGCTTGCGTTACTCCGGCTCCCGCGTCGACATACTCGTCTGTTTTCCCTCCTCCCCCACCAGACGTGGGCTAGAAATGCGCGTCGACATCGACGACGGATCCGTACCTACCGACACCGCCACCTCAAACTCGCGAGCACCGCTCTCCGTCGGCGCGTTCACCGCCGGCGTCGTCTCCACCATCTCCTCAATTACCGGCGCCTCCCCCGCGGCAGAGCGGAAGCGCTTCTGCAAAATTGCTTGCCCCATGCGACGGCCCGAGTAGAGTGCGTCGTCGCCGTCGTCGTCGGACATCTCCGGCCCACACAGATTCGAGCACAAGCACCGCAACAGCAGACGTCCGACACCGAGCTGGTGACCGCCAAAGCCGTGCACGACGGCCGTAAAGCCGTTGAAGTTCTCTTTGCTGCCGAAGCAGTCACCGTACTTGGCCACGAAGCCGCCGCCGTTCTTCTCCTCCTCGACGAGAGCGGCGTGCTGCGCGGCGAAGATGTCCGGGTGCCCGCGTACAACAGCGACAATAAACTCGTTGTCCATCCAGTCTGTCGAGTTCTCCGAGTCTAGCGCCTTCTTCACTTCCTCGCTGAGAATGCTAAAGCTTTGGGTGCACAGCAGCTTCTCGAAGAAGAGCCGACTCTGCTCCGACATCCTGGCGTTGCGGACAAAGCCGCGATCGCCCTTCAGCACCACCTCGCCAAACAAGGAGGCGTAGTAGGTGAGGAAAAGACTGCAGAGGTCGCGCACGGTCTGGTCCTTTGGGTGCCGCATCTTCAAGATGGACAGCCCGGTGCGCAGCGCGCTGAAAATCCCTGAGTGAGGGAGGTGGTCCTGCGTCTCATCCACGTAGTCGACACGCTCACACACGCCATCAGCGCCGAGGTGCACGGCCACGGCGGAGTCGATCGGCACGCGCCGCAGGTGTGGCAGCTGTGCGGAGAGGATGCCGACCAGGTAAGGCGGTGGGGCTGCCAAGACATCGAGCAAACTCGTCGGCAGAATCGGGATGAGAATGTGCATCCAGTCAAGCGGCGCGATGAGAGCCTGCAGCGACATGACGACGTTCGAGACGATCGAAAAGTTGGGACCGACGATAATGACGTGCTTCTCCAGCAACAAGTCCGTCAAAATGGAGAAGAGGTCATTAATTTTTGGGAAGATGACCAGCATGTCGAGTGGCGAGGTGTCGATGAAGGAGCAGAGACGATCATACGGGCGATTAAACGTCATGCCGAGATCCAGGGGGGTGTTGAACATGCCCCCGGAAGGCGGCGTGGCGCACTTGCAGAGAGCCTTGATCATTGTCCGCCCACCCTCGTCCCCGTTCGTGCTATAGAGGTAGGCGATGCGGTAGAAGAAGTTGCACCACGGGTATGGGGAGATGACCACCACGGCCTCGCCGTTCACAAAAGCTGTTGTGTGTCCGTACTCACGAACGCCCTTGCTGTCTGTCAGCACAAAGGTGTAGCTCAGCTGCTCCACCGTGTACGACGTCCCCGCGTTGGCCATGGCAAACTTGCCGAGGTTCGGGTAGCGCACCAGTACCGTTGCAGGGGTGTAGGGGTATGACCACAGGATCTTCACCACCTCCTCACCTCTGCTGTTCAGATCCAGCCGCATCACCAGAAAGCAATTGATGCAGCTGTGCTCGTTGCCCTTGTTGTAGAATATTTCGGACTTGGAGGTGAAGACGGTCTCCTTCTTGTGGTACCCCACGAAGGACGCCTTCAGCTCGCTAAAGCCAGCCCCGACATCATTGTCTTCCATTTTTCTTTTCCTGGCTTTCTCTCGACGCAGCTGCGTCGACGTAAAACGACCGTTTTCTTCTTTGACAAGAAGGAGCTGTGCGTTCTCGCTTTGTAGGCGGTTGATTACGTTTCTGTTTTGCGTGATAAAGAAAAAAAGAGAAGACAGGCCTTTTGTGTCTGTCTGTATGTGTGTGCGTCGTCGCGGACTTGAAAATGCAGCGAATGCAACTGTAGAAGAAAAGCCGAGAGGAAAAAAAATAGACAAGAGTACGTCACAGCTGCGTGCTATCGATAGTGCGAGAAAGGCACCAGGAAAACAAAAAAGAGTAGTGGTGTCGGATAACAACGCAGAAAACGATAGAGGTACAAAGAAGTACAAGACAGCGAGTGCAGCCCTGTCAGGTGTGTGAATCCACACACAAGAGTAAAGAAACTGGAGATTATAGAGAGTGAGAGTGAGCTAGAAAGGCTGTTTTGGAACTTTATGATGTGCTGGTGAATGCTGCTACTGGCTAGATGAGCGACGCGTGTGTCGCTGCAACAGCAAAAAAAGAAAAAAACGATGAGATGAAAGAAAAAAAAAGGCGCCGTCAGTGGCTGAAATCACTTGCGACGGCTCTGCTACTAGCCAGAAAAAGAAGGGAGAAACAGAGAAAGGTGATAAACACGGAGGAACAAAAAAAAACGAAGAAGGTGCCGCACCGACCGCGTCCTGATGGGAAGCCTAGCTCGGAGACTTCCAGTGTGTTAGGGGTCTTTGTTCTTTCGCTGCAATCGAAGCTAATGCACAGTGAAAACTAAGCAGCACCATACAGGATCTACTCGCTTAATGCGATGAGAGAAGAAAATCAGCAGGAAGACCGCTTCAGCTTTTCTCCCTTTTTTTTTAAGTATTTCTTTTCCCTGCGCCAGCTGTGAAATTTTGGGATAAACAAAATCAACACAATGTGAGCAACACACGAATCGTAAAATCAACGGAAGCGATTGAGCGTAGGGGTGACTGCACGGCACCGCAACGTTCAAACAAACAGCTCCGTCAGCAAGAGCTACTACGCCGCCTAAAAAAGCGAAAGATAAAGAGAAAATAATTGCCACGCTGTGAAATGCAGATGGAGATCCGGACATTGGAACGAAGCGCACATGCTGAGTGGAAGTTCTACTCGGTCAGTGCCTCCTTGCTTGGCGTGCCCGCCGACGTCGTCGAGGCAGGCAGGGCCGGCTTCACCTCCTTCTTGAGAGCGGCAATCTGCGCCTCAAACACCGTGTTCATTGGGTGGGCCTCTTCTCCTTGCTCCAACAACGCAATTGCCTCCTCTGGCTGATTCAGCTTGCGCAGCGCGTAGGCGCCGTGTAAGTAGCCCTGCACGTTGTCCGACTCCTCGACCGCCAGCAGCGCACTCTTCGCCGCCTCCTCATACTTGCGCTGGTGCACCAAGAGACCCGCCTTCAAGGCGTGCAGGCCACCACGGCGAGACGCCTCCTTGGCGTGGGTGATGCCGGCGTCGACGCAGCGGACGGCGTTGCGCAGATCACCGCAGTGAAGATTTGCCATCGCCATTCCAGCCGCCACCTTCACAAACATGGTGATGTCCATCGGCTCGTACTCCTCCTTCGACGCCATGATAACAGCGCCTTCCTTCTTACCCGGTGTACGAGAGAGCGGCATTCCCTCCTCCCTGTGCTCCTGTGCCGGTGCTGCGTCCGCAGCGGGTTCAGAAGCGGCGACGGTCGCCTCCTCCGTTGCCTCCGCTGACTGTTGCGCTGCTCCGTCTTTTCCACCCGCATCCTCGGCAGCGGCAGATGACGACGGCTGCTTCACGGAGCACCCGTTGCGCTCCACCTCCTCGATCATGGCACGGAAGTTGTCCGTAAACGCAGACACGAGCTCGTGTGCCTGCTCCCCACCCGACATCACCGTGGAGTTGGGGTAGAGCAAGTAGCTCAGCGGGCGTTGCGCAATGACATCCCGCACACCGTACTCGGCCAACAACTTCGTCAAGTGTGGGGCGATGCTCGGTGTGGGGCTTTTGTTGTCGATCTCCTGCAAGATCTTGTTGCCCAGCTCCACGATGACATCACGCGAGGTGCTCTCCTCCAGCACGGCCCGCTGCTCCTCCAAGCTCTCCTCGAGGACTTCGGGCACGTACTCCTTCACCCGCTCGTCGCGCGTTTGCGGTTTGTTCCAAAGGGTGGTGAAAAAGTCCGTCTTGTTGGAGCCAAACTTCAGCTGCGGCAGGAAGGCCGCCACAACGCGACTCCGACGGAACATCCCGACGTGCAGCTAGTTCGTTTTGTTGTTTGCTGTGTGGAGTGTGCCGGTGCAGCGAAGACACACCTTGAGAGAGGAAAGGAAGAAAGGGAGAAAGAGGAAAGTCGTTAAAGGGGAAAAAAGAGAACAAGAGGATGCTTCTTCTCAACTGCAGATCACCTGGAACTGCTTCGAAGACGGAGCGCAGATAAAACAGCACATGCGACTCCTCTGCCTGCTGGCGGAGTTGCTCGCCTTTCCATCTACTGAGCTCAATACGCTACAATACGCGAGTTCCTCTACTCCCTAATTATTTTTATTTGAAGTAAAGACTTCTTTTGCACGCGAAGGATGTGCAATGGGAGCCACTGTAAAGCGCTCACCCGCGCAGTATCTCCAGTGCATCGCTCAGGAGCAGTGCGGCAAGATCGCGGGAGAACAACAAATGCGCACACACCGTCAGCACCACCTCTTGCACCGTGGAAGCGGCACCCACATTGCTCATCTCCGCACTGGCACGTATATGCCGGATGACAACGGAGGACCGAGCGAAAGAGCCACTGCCAACAACCAGCTCCACACTGTCAGCTGCAGCAGTTCTACTCTCGCTGCTGTCCTGATTCTCTTTCAAAGCGGCGGCGATCACGTCGAGCTTCCGCTGCTGCTCCCTCTCATCAGTCGGAAAACTTGGATGATCAACCCGCTGCTGCACGCGATGGAGAAGAACATCCGTGTTGACTGGCGGGTCAAAAAAGAGAACGAGACACGAGGCTGGCAGCGGCATCGTGGCAGAACGCACTCCCGCACTCCCACCGTCACGCCAACTGCCGTGTGTTGCGTCGCTGGAGGTGCCCCACAACGTTATGTAAAGGTTGCGAGCTTCGTGAGACCCGTTTGTCGAGTCCAGGTACAAAACACGTCGGCACGGCTTCTTCACAGAACTCTCCCAGACACCGAGCGACGCCACCAGTGCCTCGTGGGTGCGCTGCTTCGCAACCTTTAAACCGCCAACGCGTCTCTGCGCGTGAAAGATCTGATCTCGCTCGACGTGGCGGTAGAGCACCGCGTGTTGGCGGAGAGCGAGGAGCGTGCGTGGGATGTGGCAGGTAGGTGCCGCAGCAGTAACGGAGAGAGTGGTGGAAAAGGCAGTGTGCTCGGTTCCATTCTCCGCCTCCTCCCGCCGAGCCGTCTCGCGTGGCCGCTTCTTCAGCACCACCACCGACGACGCATCTTCCATTGCCTGTGCATCACGGAAGAACGCATCCAGCGCACACCCGCTGGTGGACTTGCCGGTGCCTGGCAGACCCACCGGCAGCACAAGCATGTCGCCCCCAGCCAGTGGCCGCAGATGCAGCACCGTCATCACATAATCCGTCCCTGGAAAGAAGTCGAAGGTGCGTGCGCTGGCAACGTACCACGCCTCCTTCAGCACGTGTACGTCTCGCGTGAGGGACTCGACGTTGCAGCTGACGTAGACGAGGTCGGAAAGGTGGCCAGCGGTGCCGAGCTCAGTGAGGGCGGTGGTGGTGCTCGGGTGCAGGCCGTGTCGCCCAGCTGTGATCAGAACGTGGCGCTCGTCGCTCTTTCTCTCCACAGCATTTGGCTGCGGCTCTGCCCCTTCTGCGCCAGAAGGAAGTGCAAAGCCACGCAGCTCCTCACAAATGCGGTCCTTCGCGCATCGCACGCAGTGCGCAATACCGTTGCGTTGTGTGTCGGCGTACACGCAAGGACACGTTGTTACCGCTCTTGTGGAGTCATAGAAGCCCTCGAAGGTGCGCACAACGCTGTTCACGTCACGGCCGCAGACGAAAGCACACCGGTGCAGTCGCTGTTGCTGCGCCGGCTGCGGCAAAGATGGTGAAGGCGGAGACAAAGCGGCCTTCGTCGTGACGTCTTCACTGTCAGACTGGGCGGCGACGCTCGCCTCTGGCGCCAGACGCAGAAAGCGCACAATTGTCTTGTAGATGGCGTCCTCCATTTCGTGGTTCACTTCACAAAACGAGTCGGCAGAGAGCCAAAACGAGTGTCCGTTTGGCGTGTACTCGAGCAGGGCCGTGGCGCCGTCACGCGTGCATGGCACGTAGGCGCTGTCCTTGTCCGGCTTGCGATGGAGCGGCGTTGTCAGCGCAGACGTCGTGCCAACCACCGCTGATGGCAGTCTGACGTGCGCAATGAGTGCAACAAGCTTCGGGTTGTGTGCTCGGAGGTAATCCTCGAGTGCAGCAACTTCAGCACTGCGCTTCCACAAGTCAAAGAGCGTCTCGGCGGCTTTGCCAGAAGCTCCGGTGTCAGCGGCTACATGTAAGGCAGATGCAGCAGCCGCTTTGTCCAGATCTGTAGCCTCGATAGCAGAATTCTGCAGCTGTATTCCATCACCCGAGTCAACACGCAGTGCTCTGTTAAGCAGTGAGAGCTTCACCATGTACTGCCCTGTGCGGTTCACCTTCACACAAACCTCGAAGAAAAAGTCCGGCGCGAAGGACGTGACGCGGGAGTGCTCTCGGCAGAAGCGGTCCACGGCGCATGCGATGTCGTTCACGAGGGCCATGCTCAGCGGCGAAACGTGCAACTGAGGAAGGAGAGAGTAGGTGGCCTTGCAGCGGTAGCCCTCCTGCTTGCCTGTGACGCGGATGGCTTGGTTCGCCGTGAGGCTGCCGCACAGGGCCCGCAGCACAGCCTTGTACACTGGTGCTGACATTCTCAATGGAGGACGCCTCTGCTGAGTCCACGCAGAGCGCTGCTCATGACTGAAAGGAGGCAAAGGTGGAAAAAGAGAGAGAAGAAGTGAAAGACTGCTGCGTGATCAGCTCCACGCGCCTGCACTACAGAGAAGCTTCTTTATAATAATTTATATTTCCAGCAGAGCGAGAGTAATGCACGGGACTTCTCAATGAGTACACCAGGACAGCAAGAGTGCATCCTTGTTCATATAATGCGGAACATAGTCTTTTTTGTGAAGCAATAGCCCGAATAGCCACTTTAATTGGTTAACAGATTACGGCGCGTAGATAGGTTGGCATCTCTCTTGTCGCAGGCGCACTGTTCCACTCTGCATGAAGCACTTAATTGCAACTTCCTTGCCGGTAACGTGTCCCTTCTTTATTTTTTTTTTCATAAAAGAAACGTGAGGAGAAGAGCGTGGTAGTGGAAATAGTAAGAGGAAAAGATGCACTCAAGCCGGGAGAAAAAAAAAGGAGACAAAACCGAGTCGATTACCAAGCGATAGGCACACGCACAAACACATACCCAAGCAGCCAATAACACAGCATCACCGACGTCGAATCAGCCCGTTGAAAGGCAACGAAATCTGAAGCAAACACACGGAGAGACAAACAATAGTATTACCCAACAACACACCAATAGGAAAAAAAAAGGCAAAAAATTAACACGAAAGGCAAGGCAAAACAGGACTCCTTTGGTCTGACAGCCACAGTGGGAAAGGCGTCGAACAACAGATTGAGAACAACACAATATAGGTGAGCAACAAAGTCCAAAAGGAAAAGTCAGCAGGAATGAATAATACACACGTAAACAAAAGGAAGATACGCGCGTGTGCCGCTGCGTGACTCCGCGCAACAGCCCGATGCGACCTCACGCCCTGGCAGTAGACACAAGCAGGAATGAGAAGCGCGCACAAGGGAAAAGACGCACACCATTCTCTTCGTACCAGTTGCTGTCGCAAGCGGGACCTCGCACGCAATCGCCTGTGCTCCGTTGTTACTGCGGCCACTCCGCGTATCTGCCTCTCTGCTGCTCTGCACAATAGAAAGTCCTCTTCTTTTTTCGCTGTGGTTCATCTTTGTCCTCACCTCGCATGTATTCTTCTCCCTCTCCCAATCGGCTCCATCACCCTCGGCAGTGCGTGTTGCACCCACTCATTTCGTGCACGCAGCTACTGGGTGGCGCACTCCGCGTGTTGCGCGCCGCCCGGCATCCCACCAGGACCGCGGCGAGAGCTACCAGCACCAGCACCGCCACCGCCGCCACTACCGTAACCGCCGCCCTCCTGCGAGGCCCACACACCGCGCTTCTGCTCCTCTAGCTGCTCTCGAGTCTCCCGCATCACGCGGGCCTTCACGGTGTTGCCCACCGAGGCGTTTTCATCCTTTGCCGGGACGCCGAACGCCTTCGCGATGAGTTCGCGCTGCTCCGTGCTCAGCTTGTTTGGCAGCTTGAGGTGCGTGAAGATGTAGACGTCACCCCGCTCGCCGCTCGTGCTCGCCATGCCCTCGCCAGCAATCTTGATCACGCCGCTCGGCTTCAAACACTGGTCCGCCGTCGTCTCCACGTTGACGGTGCGGCCGTCCAGCATCTTCAGCGGCATGTGCAGGCCCAGCAGCGCCTCCTGCAGCGTCACCTCCTTGCTCACGATCAGGTCGTTGCCACGGCGCTGAAAGACGCGGTGGGGGCTCACCTCCACGTGGAGATGCATGTCAGCTGGTGGGCAGCCGGGAATTGTCCCGCCCTCGCCGCGCACCACGAGCGTCACGTTCGACGGTATGCCGGCAGGGATCTCGATCGTCACGTCCTGCGAGACGGACTTGTAGCCCTTGCCATGGCACTTGTGGCACTGGTCCTCCGGCTTTGCCATCGACCCGGTGCCGCGGCATCGCGGGCACTCCGAGATTGTCTGCTGCACCATACCAGGGCCCATGCGGTGCTGCTGCACGACGTTGCCGGAGCCGCCACACTGCGTGCACTTGGGCTTCTCCGTCTTGCTCTTCGTGCCAAAGCCCGTGCACTCCGAGCACACCTGCGGCCGGTTCACACGGAGGGTCTTGGTGACGCCCTTGTAGACGTCTTCAAGGGTGAGGCGGGTGCGGACCTCGAGCGGCTGCAGCGTCGGCGCGGCCTGGCGACCACCGCCACCGCCGAACATATCCCCAAAGCCGCCCATCCCGCCCATGCCACCACGAAAGAACTCTGCGAAGATGTCCTCCGCCGACCGTCCGCCAGCGCCGCCGAAGCCACCCATACCACCGCCGGCACCCATATTCGGGTTCGTTGCCGCCTCGGAGCCGTACTGGTCATACACTTTCTTCTTGTCGGGGCTGCTCAGCACCTCGTACGCCTCGGCGACCTCAGCGAATTCCTCCTTATTGCCGCCCTGGTCGGGATGGGTCTCGAGGGCACGCTTGCGGTACGCCTTCTTGATCTCCTTCAGGTCGGCGTTGCGGTCCACACCGAGGGTCTTGTAGTAGTCCTTGTTGCCACTGGAGTAGAGTCGGAGAGGGGTGGCGGTGGGGAGGCCGCTCGATGCCGCGCAGGCCGTTGCGCCGGTCAAGGCGGCCGTGCGACGCGCCGCGGAAGCCGACAAGTAGCGGAACATGGTTGCTCTGCTTCCCCTGTTCACTGTGCGAGACGTACACTCCAATAGCACTAGCCTCTCTTTCCTGTGTGGGCGTACGGCAGCACACCAAAAGTGTTACACGCACGCGCAACAGAGAAAAACGACCTAAATTGCAGACGGTAGTCCCGAACAATCTCCAGAACGCGCGGTTCGTACGAGTTGGAGCCGGTGCTCTTATTGTCCTTCAGGACCTGCTATTGTTGCGAGACGTAGGCGAGTACGGTTTCACGCGGTCCTTGTCTTCGAATCGCCAGGTCGTGGAGGAAAGAAACGCTACTCGTGCTGCACTGCCAGACCACGAATCACAGCAGAGAGGCAACGACGTACGCACGGTTACTTTATTTAATTTGCCAGTATAGCGACACGGTTCACTACACCGATTACCGCTCTATGTGATCAGCCAAGTGATCGCGTGTTTAAAAGGAAAAAAAATATCTGTGAAAAGCACACGTGTTTTCTTAAATATCTCTCTTCTTTTATTGTTGCTGCCTAATCACCTCACAACGCGAGCTGTGAGAGAAAAAAAGTGAGATTCGCTGAGTACCCGAGAGTGAAAGAGAAACAGCACAAAAATGTGGAAGAGTTGAGAGATTGAAAAAGTGTGTGGGTGTGTGGAGGGGAAGAGAGATTTAAGAGTAGCTTTAAAGAACAACAACAAAAAATTTAGGCGCGAGTGTCTCTGCTTATAGGGAAAGAAGAGTAAGAGAGCGAGAGTCGTGCTGCTGTAGCTTGGGAATCCCTTCGTGCATGGAGGATGAGGAAGTGCATGTGTTTGCATCGTAGTGCAATTCAGCAGATGGGAAAAAAAGGGGGAAGGCAGAGAGAGAAATGAGAGAACCGTGAGAAAGTGAAGAGATGTGTGTCGTTGTGCGGGTGCCGCTACGACAGAAAACATAGTAATGCGCTTCTCATTGCTAGAAGCATCAGTTGTGTGCACCACCACTATCTCAAAAGGCGGACCAATTTCATTGCTCTCTATCACAAATTGCTTTTACCGGTGTCCGCAGGCAGGAAAGTTGGGTAGAAGAAGTGAGAGCACTTCTCTCGAAGTTATATGAAAGTCTATCGAACTTATAAACACGCCGTTGCACAGAACGGATAAAAAGAGGAGCATAGAAAAAAAAACACGCAACGCGTCGCAGTCCACTCATCGACTACGCAGCGCCATAGTTATAATCTGTGAAACAAAAAAAGCAAAAAAAATAATCAGGAACTATCAATCATGTCGGGGAGTATGAAAAAAAAAGGTAACAAAACAACATCAACAAACAACCCACCTTCCTCTCTGCGCTCATGACACACTAGCCTTAACTGCCAAAAGAAAAAGAAAAGAGCGGTGGTTACCGCACTCCTCGGCTCTCCTTCGGCTTCCTCGGCGCAAAGGCTCCGGCGGCGGCGCCTTTGATTTGCCGATGGCAGTTCTCGCTGCGATGCTGCCCACCACAGAATTTACACGGGTTCTTCTTAAAGCAGTTTACCGCCGTGTGCCCCATCTGCCCACATAATTCGCACTTGAGCAGCTCTGGATGCTTCTGAAAGCAGTTGCGCGAGGTGTGCCCCACCGCCCCACAATAGGTACACCGCACGTTGCCGTTCACCTTGCGGAAGCACTCCGACTCGAGGTGGCCCCGGCTGCCGCAAAAGGCACAGACACCGCCCGGCCCGACATAAAGATCGAGCCACGCCGTGTTCACCTGCGCGGGTTGCACGTCGGCTTCCAACGTCACAGGCTGGCCCACGCCGTAGTGCGCGACATACTTCGCCGTCAGCCGCTCCACCGCCGCCGTGGGGACGTGCTGCGTCAGGTCAGGGAAGTAGGTGGAGAGGAGGTGAATGTGGCGCACATCATCCGCGGCGTAGTCGAGAAAGTGGCTCGGCAGGGGCCGGGTGTCCCACACCGGTCGGTCACCGTGCGTCATTGCGGCCTGCACCGCCGAGTCGCTATCCTGCCGCTCCACGCCCGCGATGTTCTTCAGCACGTACGTCATGCCAGAGCGGCGGTTCACGCTGCGCAGCTTCCACTGCACGGCGGTGAAGAAGAGCTGGAGGTCGAGCACGCGTGTAGGGACGAGGCCCATCTGCGTGCTCAGCGCTTCAATGTCACGGCGGCAGTCAAAGAAGAGCTTGCGGATGGCCTCGTCGTAGAGCACCGGACGCAGTGCGTTTGTGAAGGTGGGCACCGTGAGGGAGAGGATGTCAAACAGAAAGACCACAGGCGCCGCGTCACTGCAGGTCTGCACCAAGGACACCTGCCCCAGCTGCGGGCTCGGCGCGGACTCGGGGGTGCAGAAGGCCTCGATGTCGAGGGATATTTGACTGCTGCGCCGCAGCACATCGACAGCTTCACGCAGCTCCGCTTCCGTGCCGATGACTTGATAGGGGTATTTCAAAATCGCAGCCCGTACGTCATCGAGAGGGGCGGAGGCGCAGCTTGCAGTGGCAGCAGCAGTAGCAGCAGCAGTACGGGCGTTGGTGATGGTCGTCGTGGTGGCAGCGGGGATTGTATAGTTCAATGGCGACGGAGAGGCAGAGACGCGAGCGTCTATTGTATCAATTACTGCCTGCGTCCCACCGGCTGCGGTCGGCGTCGGATTCTCCCGCAGCACACCGGCTGCTCCGCTGACGGCGGCACCCATCGACCATTGCCACAGCCGCCTCGACCAGCGCAACATTTTATTTTTTAAATTTTAGAATATCTCTATTAAGTGTTTGCGAAAAGGGGGAATCTCGCAACAGCAAACGCAACGGCACCCACAGCACTGTGACAAAACAAGATAGAAAGAGATAAAGTGGAGGGAGAGAGAGAGGGAAAAGCAAAACGGAATTGAGGGAGAAGACAGCAAGAAGCCCACAGAGGAAGACTTCAACGCAAGTTTTACAGCCGTGCCCAGTCCCATGTACAGCTGTCATCCGCACCAACACTTCGGTGCTTCCGGGTGTGTTTTGGAAGACTCATCCACACCTGAAATGTATCTGACCTCTTTAAACAGAACGCAACGCGAAAGAATGTGAACACAAAGTACGTCGCCAATACACACGCCATCGACAACACACACAAACACACACACACACAAATGGAATGAAAACGCACGCTTTCCACTACCTCTGGGCGACCGCAAGCAGGAAAAGAAGAGAAGAAAAAAGGTAAGGAGGGATGCGGAGAGAACTTCACACAGTGCTACACGGCACACTAGCTGACGGTGAGCATGTCAGAGTAGTTGCGCATGATGAACTTCAGCACACCCTCCTCCCGCGCCGAGTCGGCAGACGGCCGCTCCTCGATCCACGTCTCATACGTCTCGACGGAGGGCGGCTGTCCAAAGATCCAGCGCTCCGGCTGCAAGAACACCGACCGCTGCTTGTTGTTCGCCCGCGGGCCCTCGTAGTGCAGCACAATGAGCGCAGCATCTGACAGGGCAGACGCCGCCGGGGCGGACAGCATCGTTGCCTCTCGCGGAGCAGCAGTGCGTTGTCCCCACAGCGCGCTCAACGGCCGCATCCACCGCTGCCAGCTCCTCTCCTGCTGCTGGAGTCCAGGCATGGAGACGTCCGCACAGCGTGACGGCGCGCTGACGCGGTTCAGGCGACTGCCGAACCACACAGGCCCCGGCCGCACACCCCAGCCCCACTCATAGCGTGCCGTGCCGTACACACGCAGCATACAGCCGGCGGGAAGGAGTGCATCCACGTCGCGCGTCGTCCACGAGTGCCTCGCCACCTCGCGCAGGTCACTCATGCGGGACCGCAGCACGGGGCTCATCGTCACCACCGTGTCGGCCCCGTCGCGGCGTAGCGGGATGACGACGTAGTCGTGTCCGTCGTACATCTTCGGTGGCCGTGGTGCACGATAAAACTTGCCCGTTGGGGAGTACTCAACGTAGACGTGTCGCACCCGCCCCATTCCCTCGAAGGACTGCTGGACGTGGTGGACAAGGTAACGCAGCGAGGCGGGCATCTCCTCCAGCCGCATGCGGTCCCCGCAGCCCCACGGCGCCTTCATGGGCTGGATGTCCTCGGCATGGTCCGCGATGACGCGTGTGCGACGCAGAAAGTCGAAGCTCAGCGCCGACGTACTTGACTGCGCACGGGACACTGCAGTCGCAACAAAAGACGTGGACGGCGCAGCATCGCCTTCTTCGGCCGCCGCCAGGTGCTGCTCCAGCGCGCTCACTTTGCGCTCATCGACCGGGTTGCCCAGCGTCTGTGCCCACCGCTGCACCTCGTTCAGCAGCACGTTGCGCATCTCGGGTAGAAGGAGGTCACTGCGCACGTTTAAGCCCGCGTTGTCCTGCGTCGTCAGCTGCACCCCCAGTGCACCCTCCGCCGCTGCGGCGTGCTGCGCAGGGCTGCCACCGACACCAACGGCCTCTTCAGCGGCCTCCACTGCGCTGGCGGGTGCGACACGGCGAAAGTAGCCCATGTCTGCGTCCGTGACGGTCGGATACGCGGTGCCCTCTGGGTCCATGAGCTCCTCCCTCCACTGGTACGCGAGGCGCTTGCGGGTGGCGACGAAGCCGCCGACGACCACCGTCGGGAACGCCAACGCGATGTACCACGACTGCGTGCCCAACATGTCAACAGGGTGGACGGGCGTGTGTGTGTGTGTGAGAAAGCTGAGCATTGAGTGACGGAAAGGCGCAGGCAAAAATGAGTTTAAAGCGAGAGAAGGAGTTGAAAGAAAGAATTAAAGTGGGGGCATGAGAGGGCACCCATTATGCGCTCTTGGGAGAAAAGGATCACCGTCGATTACAGGTCGTAAAATTGCTATCTCTCTTGATGCGGGCAGAAGCCAAGCATAGCCCTCAGGTGACAGCAAATGCGAAGGACAATGAGAGCAGTTGACAATGTGCTCTGCTGAACGCATAAGTCCCTCTAGCTCAACATCATCAGCAACAGAAAAAAAAAAGGTATTCCGCTGGTACGCAGTACAGCAATTCCATCGTTTAGATGATTCACTTCTTTTACTCTGCGAAATAGCTTTACGTGGTGTTATGATTTTTTTCTCGCAACGCAAAGACAAAACGTAAGGCGAGTGTCGTACTCAACGATAGAGAGAGAGGGAGAAAGGCCCATAAGCGGCCCCCCTTTTTTTTTAATAAGAAAAAGCGGTAAAAGTACTATGAGTTTTGTCGAGTAGTAGAAGCGAAATTTTACAATGTGGGTCTTGCGTCGTATTTTTTTTTTAAGGTATAGGTAAGTCACTTTTGAGTCCTTCCGACGCAGTGGCGCTGCTTTTTCGGTGGAGTTTGGAAGAAAAGTGCACGCATCCGAAGCGACAGGAAATAGGCAGCCAGCGCCGCAAAATCTGAACAGCTTTGTCTCTTTCTTTTGTTGATTGTTGGTGGGGTGATGCTTCTCACTCTCACTGAGAATCATCCTACAGCTTCCCCTGGTCCTTCATAGCCTTGCGTGCCCGCTCCATCACCATCTTCTCGTTGAGCACCTCAATGTAGTAGCCGTCTGGGTCGACAACAAACGCCATGTAGCCGTCCTCGCGCTCGTAGTCGATCGTCACGCCCTTCTCGCGCAGCTCCGCCACGAGTGCCTTCACGTCCTCGACGCCAATCGCGATGTGACCAAAGGCCTCGCTCTGTGTGTAGGACGTGACGCCGTAGTTGTAGGTCAGCTCAATCGTCGGGCCATCTTCCTCTGTCTTGTCGTAGCCGAGGAAGACAACGGTGTATTTGTCCTCTGGGGCATCCCGGCGGCGCATCTCTTTCATTTTGAGACACTCGGTGTAAAACTTAATGCTACGATCCAAGTCGCCGACGCGAATCATCGAGTGCAGAATGCGCATCTTTGTGGTGAGGACAGGTACAGGTGTGATGCCTGGTCGGTGTGTGTGAGTCGGTGTTTGTGTGACGGTGTGTTCCGGTAATGCTATTGCCGAGAGAGGTGGCCAAGAGGACAGAAGCGGAATGAACACGAGGTGAGGCATCAAATAGCATTTTCCGTATCGCAATGGCTCCGTTGTCGGAGATTGACAGCCAATTGTATAAGTCGCAGCGACCTTTCCTCCCCGATTGCCACTGATCCCCACACTGTACGTGTCACAATGAACATAGGATTGCCTCACCAGCAACGCGCTTTCTAGACGCCCAAGATTTCTTCTTTCCATTCAGTTAAATATTCGTCTGTTTTTTTTTTTTAAATCCATCTTGGTAACGGTAGAGGTAGAAAAGGCGCGAGACTCGACCAGTAAAGGTGCGCTGCTTCTTCTCCTGCCTCGTGACGTTCCCGCAGACTTGCCACCACGAGAGTAGAGGAACAAAAGGGCACATAATATAAATACCGGGAAAAAACAAAACGTTATAGGTCGCTCCCTTTCGAAAAAAAAAAACTGAGTAATAAACCGTTCGCACTTCTACTCTCAGACCCCTAAAAAAAAAAAGGTGCTGAAGAACTCTTTCCGCTTTATAGAAGTAGCGCGCTCTCGCAGTAGATATAGATCTGAGCGAAGTGCATTGACGGAGAGAGAAAAAGAGAGAGGGAGATAGCTTCCAACAAAGCTTTCACGAACCTGAACGGACGAAAAACAAGAAGAGAAGTTAAAGTCGCGAGAACGGAGGAAACTTTAGAGAAACGACCTCTCTCTCTTACGCGGTTCCCTGCTCCTTCATCATTTCCTCCGCCTTCCCGATCATCTTGTCCGTGTTGAGCAGCTCAATGTAGTAGCCATCCGGATCGACGACGAACGCCATGAAGCCCTCCTCATCCTCGTAGTCCACCGTCACGTCGTGCTGCTTCATGTCGGCGACGACCGCCTTCACGTCCTCGACGCCAATTGCGATGTGCCCGTATGCCCCGTCGTGCGTGTAAGACGTGACGCCGTAGTTGTAGGTCAGCTCCAGCACCGTGGAGTTCTTCTCCGTGTCAAAGCCGAGGAAGACAAGCGTGTACTTGTCCTCTGGGATGTCCCACTTGCGCAGCAGCCGCATGCCAAGCCGCTGCGTGTAGAAGTTGATGGACCGCTCGAGATCACCGACGCGGATCATCGTGTGCAGCATACGACGCGAAGACATCTTGGCTGTTGGGTTTTATTGTGTGTGAGTGTATAGGTTAATTGTCGTGTGTATCGACTCGCGTCCGGAGGTAGAAGAGTTTTTAAAAAGGATAGAAAAAAAAAGCCTGAATAAGTGAATAAGTGTGCAGTCGCAAAAAAAAAAATTGAAATCCAAGAGAGGAGGGTGGTGAGGCGAATAAATGTATGTCAAAGTGAGTATCCTGTGTGGTGGTGGTGTGACGTTGAGAGACAAAAGAACAGCAAGGAATGGTGAGAGTAGACATAGTCGGGAAATATCAGCATTTAGAGAAAACAAGCACTGCGGTATGCACACAAACTTTTCCTTATGGTGCAAACTTGGCATGCTCAATTATACACAGCACTCAACAGCGTTAAAAAAAAAAAATTAATGTTCTAGAACCTTTTTTTTTTCTTTCCCCATGCAATCGCATATTTTTCCAAGCATCCGCGGACTACTATAGAAGCACTCACAAAAGCCGTGACACCGGACAAAGCCGCGGCATTCGATATTATAGGTGTCTTCGACAGCACCACAACAATTTCTTCTCATTGCAATCTGTGCAGCCACTATACACAACTATTTACAGCGCCACGAACAAGAACAACAACAAAAAGGCAGCTATTGAGTCGGATGCAAGAAAAAATGCAGCTGAACACGCCAGGGCAACGAAAGGCAAGAAAAAAAATGCTCTCTCTTTTCTTCTAAGGAGACCAAAAGGAGGTATGACTGCCGAGACACCACCTAACAAAAAGCAAAGAGGACAATTCAGTACGCCTCTAATTTGTGGAGGCTGGTGATTCAAAAAAAGAAAAAACAACGGGGGCTGCCGTGCCTCTTCTCCTGAGAAGCCACTTTAGGCATTTTTTTTTTCGGCAAAGCCGTGAAGGGAAGTCACAAAGACGACTCGTTTTTGCTCTCTGTCTCTCCCTCTCTTGTACATCTCCCTCACAGACCCAAGAGGGCCGAGAGGACCGGATCATCTGACAAATTCTTGTCCAGTGGGAGAGGACCGGCGATCGTGTTGATGAACTGCAGCGTGTCGTGTGCGCAGTCCACGAGCGCGGCACGCGGTGGCACCGTCATGTACTTCGCGCGATACACCACCGGGCTGAATAGTGCCGAGTCTGTGTAGCTTAGGTGCCCAATGCCGCGGACATCCTTGCGGGTGTACCACGTCGATTTGATCTTCTTCAGCTTGCGATTCGCAGCGTCCACGACTGCGGCCTCTTCCTCGGTCAGCGTCTGCGCCTTCACTACTTTTTCGACGTCCACAAAGAAGTCGTACTGCGTGTCGTCGAGCATCCAGCCCTCCGAGAAGATCTGCAGCGTCGGCGTCGAGAAGTGCCACGCGTCCTCCTTGCTCGTCAGCTTGTCGTAGAACAGCTTCTCCCGCAGCGGGACGCTCCAGGGATCCAATGCAACCACCGACGCCACCGGCGACAACGCCTTCGACGCCTTCGCCGTCTGCTCCTCCTGCAGCGCCGTCGCCAGTACGGTGGCGCCGCCAAAGGAGTGCCCAACGAGGTGCACCGGCTGCTCCATCGCAACGTAGCGGTCAATCACACTCTGCTCGTAGCCCAGCTTGCGCAGCAGCTCACCACTGCGAATACGCGGAATCGTGTTGCGGGTCTCGCGAATGCGGATGTCAAGCTGCGGCTCTCGATCCTTGACCGTCCGCTCCAGCTCCGTGTCGAGAGGAACCCGGATGCGATTCCCAGCGTCACGGCAGTAGGCAGCACTCGCGTCCATGTGGGTGACGGCGAAGACAATGGCGCCACGCGCGGCAATGTCCATCAGCAGCGTGCTGTACAGACGCGGGAACCCGGCGAGGCCGTGGCTGAAGAGCACCAGAGGACGCGGCGTCCCGTCCTCCCAGAAGAGGGGCACCGGTGCGGCATCCATGCGCACCCGCACACGCGTGAAGACGATGTCCATGAGGAGGAAGTAAGGCATGCCCACGTACCGCGCCATCCCACGCAGGTAGTTGCCGTCGTTGAACGGGATGTAGTCGGCGCCGCGTGGTGCGGGTGATGCGGTGGTTGGGTAGAAGACCGACATGGGCGGCTGCATAGCACCGATATCCCCTTTTACTTCGCGCAGCCCGACATTGAAGCGACCGCCCATCGGCGACAAGCACAACAGAGGTTCCATGTAGAAGGCAGCGGCGGATACGAGGAGGGAGGCGCTACAGAGGGCTACGCACGTCATCCAGCCAGCTCCGTGATACCACGCAGCGAAGGGCAGCACCGCCGCCGCGCCGATGGGCATGAAGTGCAGCGACAAGACATAGTCGAGAGCGGTGTGCATCGCTACGGGTTTTTTTTAAACGCAAAAGGAAAAGAAAAAGAGGACACCAGAGAGAAAAGGAAACACAGAAGACCAAGGGGGGAAGGCGAAACAGGGTAAACTCAGTGAACGATACAGTACACAGACAATTGAAGGGGTTTTTTATTGATTTGACTTTCCCTATCTTCAGCGTCAGCTGAAAATGCACCTCTGTACGGCGAGGAAGGGAGAGGGAGAGAGAGAAGGAGCCACACAGGTGCTGTATAGCTGCACTGCGAATACGCAAAGCAGAAGGAGATGGGAATGATGTGAAACGCGAATGGAAGACTTGAAGTGGGAGCGCCGGCTTGGTGGGTTGCAGATGAAGAAGAGAAAAATGATGGAAGTGGCGAAGGACAAGGAGAGAGTGTGAGGAAGCACAAGGAGGCGAGAGTAGGAAAAATGGAACGTCGCTGTAATTGGAGTCGCCGCCGTCTCTTTCGCTTGGCACAAGCAGCATATCAAAGGGAAGCTACTAACGAACCACGCGTCGTTAATTTTTAAAAAAGTTTTAGCGCAATAGAGAGGTGTGAGGCTTTTTTATTTATTTTTTAGCACGCACTTCTTAACGCACGTGGAGCACCTTTGGTGACTCTGCTTCCCTATAATTTTTTCTTCACTTTGGATAAGCTCTTAACTGTATTGTATGTGTGACGCATTCAAAAACAACACCGCGGCGGACTTCGTCCCACTAAGCAGCAGCAAACAACCTCCTTCCACAAAATTACACAAGACACACAAAAAAGGCCGGTGCGCTCATGCGCAGCAGAAAGGAATGCCGACGTAGGTGCGCTTCTTGTACGCCGTGTACTCTGCGCCAAAGTAGTCGGGACGCTCCATCGTGGCCTCTTCGTAGGCGATGCGCTGCTTGAAAAAGTACCACGTCACCACCGTGTGCGCCACCGCACAGATGGGGTTGGCCAGGATGCACTGCGCAAAGAAGGTGCGCCAAAACCAGCCAAAGTACGAGGGGTGGCGGAGGTGGGCGTAGAGGCCGTGCTGCACGAGGTGGTGGCTGCTCCGCCGTTCGTCTTCAATCATGAGGGAGAAGTTGGCCCCGCACTGCAGCATCGCGGTGACGCGAATGCCATAAAACACCACCACCAGCAGCGTGAAGAAGACCGCAGCTGCTACGTTGAGGCGAAACACGGAGGCAAAGATGGGGTGTGCAGAGGCGCTGAGCTTCCACGACTCCGGCATCGCGTAGGCCTCGAGGAGGAACTCAGCCAGCGCCACGGCACTCGCTGCCATGTACGCAGGGGAGTGAAAGAGCATAAAGGCGTCGGGGTGGGTGTCGTGTGGCCGCAGCAGCGCCGCCGTCAGGAACTCGCTCACGTGGAAGCCGACGTGCACCGTCAAGATGTAGAGGCCCAGCGCGAAGAGAGGGCAGTTCTGCGTCGCGTAGGCGTACATAACAACGACGACGCTGAGGATGGCGACGGCGCCGAGGCCAAATGCGATGAGGGCGGTCTCCAGGAGAAGGTTGCGGCGCAGCTCGCGGTTGAGGCGGTCGATCTCCGCATGCGCGCTCGCGTCTGCTGCGTCTGCCATACTCCCCCAAGAGCAGCTGCGGTACGGTGTTGTGGAGATGGAAAAGAACAAGCGGATAGGAAAGTAGAATAGGAGAGTAGAACTTACGATGAAGCGGAAACTACATTCTCCAATCTAGGAGGGATGGAGAAAAGGTGCCTGAATGCAAAGCCCTTTCTCATAGCCAAATGTGCGGAGAAGCTACAATGCAAAGGAGACACTTTTTTTTTTCCTCCGATGGGCTCCAACTGAGGCTGATACTCACGATGCTTTAACCCCAACATTGTCCATGAAACCAAATGCGGTTAAGGGAAGGTCTAGCACCGCTACTCCCAAAGGAAAACAAAACACTTCCTGCATCATCAGAAGAGCGGCTATGTTCAGAAGCGCCGCCTACAAGCTTGCAACAGAAGAGCAATGTGGCGCTCTGCACATCTTCTTCAGTAGCCTGGCACTTCTCTTTTTTTTTTCCTTTCGCTCATCAAAGAGGGTACTAAACGGCAACACTGTTCAGCAAAAAAAAAGAAGAAAAGAAAACACGAACACAGAAAGGCAAAAAAAAAACAAAAGGAGGTGAGCGGGGCATCACCCCTCACATCTCGCTACCACTCACCAACAACACGCGTCAACTTAAAGTGCGCAAAAGGAGTCTGTGTGCGTGGCGCTCCAAGCTGCAACAGTAAACGCTGAAGAATAACAAGAGACGCAGACACGCACAATACGACTCGCTGCGCAACAACAAATCGACATAAATTCGCAGCAGCACTAGTTCTTCCACTCGTCGTGGTCGTTACCCTTGCTCTCGCGGCCGAAGGCCCACTGACCACGGTAGAACTCCTCCACCAGCTCGTCGGAGTAGTCGTGCACGCCGCAGAAGGGCATGTACAGCGGCTGCCCCTTCTCACGCACCCAGCGCGAGTAGCCAGCCTCCTCCAGCGCACGCCGCTCCGGGTTGACGAGCAGACCAGGCGCCGACACCCAGGTCGGGTCACGCGTGAACATCTCACCCGCGTTCAGCGGAGACCACTCGTCGTACTTGATGTTGAACGGCAGCGGCATGCCGAGGCGGGAGTTGAGGCCCCACTCACCACGGGCCTGCACCTGCGCCGGCGTGTGAGCTGCACCGCCCTGAGCCCACTTGAGCCACATCGGGCTCGCCGTGTGCGGCGACTGCCCGCGGAACCAGTGCGGGTCGGCCGCCTCCACGATGCGGACATGGAAGGTACCCTGCGCGCGACGCGCCTGCCAGTACTTGTTGCCGTTCTCGTCCTTGCCGACGAAGATCTTCTCATCCTTGCGGCGCCAGGCCTCGCCGATGTAGAGGTGACGGCGCAGCGCACCAAAGAGGCCGAACATGCGAAAGTCGTGGAAGGTCCAGCGCCACCGCTGCACCGTGAAGGCGAGCCGCACCGGGTTGTCGCCCTGGCGGTGGTGGTGGCGGGGAAAGGGGTGGGCGTCGTCGTGGCTCTTGGTGTAGACAAAGTTCTTGGACCCGCACTTGGAGGAGCGGACGGCCATCTCGCCGTACTTCTTTGCCATCGAGTTGGCCCCGTGGGAGCCGTAGGTAAAGACGCTCGTCATTGTGACGGTGTACGCCTTCTGAGGTACAGTAAGAGGGAATGGGCTAAAATAGGGTGAAGGACAAGTATTATTTTTTTGCTGTTGAACGACAGTTCTCACAGAAACGGCTGCAACGTGAAAGACAGCTGGTGTGAGCAAGAGAAGACCACACAACAAATGCTTTCTTTTCTTTTCTCGCTAGTAACTATCCTTTTCCGGTGTGGGTGTATGTGTACTACGCTATTCTAGGCAACTTAAGGAGACAAAAAAATAATGAAAGAGCAGACGGAAGCTAGTAAAAGAGAAAGAAACCTGTAACTCGCACACCTCGCAACTGAAGTGACGACACAGCACTACAGGGCACGCTAGGTGGCCCCTCCTACAAAATAAATAAAGAAAAGTGGTTGATAAGCGATGTCGGCAACGACGACGACAGGGACACCGCTACTAGACGTGTTGGGGTTGCAAGGTATGACGCAACGATGGCGCTATGTGAAGGTACATGTTCGCGCATAAAGCAAAACCAGTCGGCATGCATATATGTTTTTTTTTTTTTTTAGGTTCAAGCAGAAGAGCGGGAGGAGGAGAAAGATGAGATGAGTTGAGAACGTCGTAAGCACTTGTCGAATGGTGAAATAGCTTGCTGAATTGTTGCACGCCTCACACTACAGTTCTTTTCGTCAACAGACAGATGGAATCGGCTTCTTCTATTCCTTGAAACGTCAATTTTTCGTATCTCATCTTTTCTTTTTATGTTTACGAAATGTAAGCGGTGTATGTGCGTGTGTGTGCGACACGGTGCAAGCAGGCGGTGACCCTGGAAACATAACACGAAGGACCCTATAAAAACAAGCAGCCAGAGCGGCTACCCTTTAGTCACGACAAAAAAAGAAAAGAGACGCAGTGTGTTAATCGGTTATTTTGTGCTTCATTTTATATTTTAGTTTTGGCTTCTCTTCACTTAATCGTAGTGCGACGCTCTAAATAATTACGAGGAAAAAAAATCCGGTTACTCTTCAAAAAAGAGTTGAAATTTACCAAATAAAGTCTCTAAGGGAAAAAGGGAGAGAGATAGAGATTGAAGGTAAAA
Organism: Crithidia fasciculata; assembly: GCA_000331325.2. NCBI lineage: Eukaryota > Euglenozoa > Kinetoplastea > Trypanosomatida > Trypanosomatidae > Crithidia > Crithidia fasciculata. The sequence goes on from CM003407.1 coordinate 2,185,608, forward strand.
AGAAAGAGGTAGTAATACTTGTCAAGCCGCTGACAGGGCGACAACGGAACCGCATTGACACAAGGAGGAGAAAAACTAAACACATTTCCTCACCCTTCGCGATCCCGCTTGCGTGAGGCGAGCACCGTCTTAATCTGCTCCCGCTCCTCCGTCGCCGGCACCACCTCATCCATGATGAGCGGCTCTCCGCAGCCCGGACACACCACCCCGTCCTCCTCGTCCTCGCCGATGCTGCGCGTGTCATCGAAGGCTGCCTCTGCCATCTTGGTGAAGCAGTCGTGGCAGATCAGTCGACCACAACACGGCATCTTCATCGCCTCCCGAGCCACTCCATTGTCCACCACGCAGAGATACTTAGAGTCCACCGATGCCACACCCGACGAGGGGCTTCCATCGTTGGCGCTCGTTGCGTTCTCCCCTTCCAGTGCGTTGCTGTCCTCACCACCGCCACCACCGCCACCACCGACTCCTGCGATCGAGATGGCCGCAAAGACAGAAGGATCCACGCGCCGCTTCACCAGCCGGTGATCGCGGGTGATGAACTTTGGCGCCGGGTCGTCCATCGTGCACTCCTCCAGCATACTCTCTGGGATGCCAACGGGGAAGGAGAGCACCTTCATCGCTTTCCCGCCCTTGGCGGAGGGACAGTGCTGGATTAAGTGACCGCCCTTGCCGCAGTTGTGGCAGATGTAGCCTTTCGGTGGTGGACGGAAGTTCTCCACCATGTTGGCCCGGAAAGAGTCCCCACGACCACGGCCACCGTAGTAATAATCCCCACCGCCTCCCTCCTCGCTCATCCCGGCACCACCGCGGCCCATCCCACGGCCACCGCGTCCGCCGTGACCACCACCTGCGCCGCCGCCAGCACCACCGAAGCCACGTCCGCCACGGTGCGGCCGCGTGCTGATGCCGTCGATGCCTGTGTCGAGTGCAGCTTCGGCCTGGAGCTGGGCCAGGCGCTCCTCCTCAGTCAGCGGCTGCCCATCGTTGCCCGTCTCGCTCATCACGCCGTAGCCCCCTGCGTAGTCGGAGGAGCTGCCCGCACCGTCCATCCCGCCTCCGCTGTGTGTCGGTGGTGGTGGCGGGGCACGTGGTCGGGTCATGTAGCTCGGCCGACTCGACTGCGTGCGGCGCACCACATCCACGACGGCGTAGGCAGGAAGATCGTCGTCGGGGTGGAGGAGAGAGGTGCTGCCGGCGAGGAAGACGTCGATTTCTTCGGGTGGCGCACAGAGCTTGGCAGCGATGGCCTGCTGGGCCGCGCTATAGGACATAACGCTGCCCTCCATGTCGATGGTGCCGACATGTTTGCTCGACTTGAGCCGGAAGGTGATGGAGCCAACCATTTCGAATTTTGACAGTCACCCCTGCTTCAAGTTGATTAGAAATATAAAAATAATAATAATTGACAGACTTGCACTTGTGTCAGCGGACACGTGCGGAATAATGATCTGTGTGGTCTTTCTCTTAAACACAGAGCAGCAAGCCTTCTTGACTTAAGATCCCGATGGTGGAGGCAGAAGGAGAGGAGCGAAAGAGAGAGAAAGTGAGCATGATCCGGAAAACAAACCAAAAAAGAACGTTCATTTGTAGCAAATTGCAGATGTGAAGGGAGAGACAAAAGCAGTCATTCGAGCGATTAGCTTGCGCAGCACCTGTCCATTACAGCCGCCGTTGATGTGCGTGCGTCGTTGCGATTCGTCCAGCTTGAACCACAGAATCACAAGAGTTTGCACTGGCTTACTGGTCTCATACTTTCTCTCCAGAGGCTGCCTCTGAAAAAAAGAAAAGCTCAATCCAAAAATATGATTACTTTTTTTTTTACTGGTTTGAGGTGGGGTGCTAATCACATTCTGCACAAAAAAAGAAAGATGACGGGAGCGATGAGTTTTACTCACGTTAGGAAATGCAAATTCCACATTAAAAAAGGGTTCGGGGCGTGCGTTTTGAGTCTATGTGCATCAAGAGGAAAAAAAGAAAGGAAGGAAGAATGGAAAAACTATTGACCACGCTACTCTACCAATAAAGAGACAGGTAGTGCAATCATCAACGCAGAAATACACACAAAAACATAAACACACACAAATACGGTTGCCAGCAGCTGGCTGCATCTCGCTTCGCCTTTACCGTCTCTGACCTCGCCTCATGTCGTTAAAGCTGCGCATATACACATCAGCAGATGCCCTCAACTCCCTCAGCAAACAGAGAGAGGGAGAGTCAAGAACCAAAAAGCGACCCAGAAAAAAAAAGGCTAACATCAGGGAAGAGAGGCAACAAGCTATGCAGCACTGATTCCTTCGTCTACCTGGTCAAAAGAAATACCCTTTACCCAAGACAGCTCACGACACGTTTGTCAATCCTCGTCTTCGTCGAACACCGGCCGCCGCAGCGACACGCGACGCGCACCCGGGAAGCTTGGCAAACTCTCCCCATTCAAGAAGAGCTGCGAGCTGCGACGCTCCGCCTGTGACGCTACGGGGCAGCTCCGCGCTTTGCCACTCGCACCCACATCCCCGAAGGAGACGTGGTGAGCGGAAGGAGAAGCCGCAGCGTTGGCGCCGCTCTGCGATCGCTCGTTCGACCCCACACTCTCCACCGCCGCACCACTCACGGTGTGCAGCGCCAGTCGGGTGAAGCTCGTCAAGTCCTTTGGTCGCTCCGCGGTGGTGCGGAAAGAGGAGAACGTGCTGCCCGCAGCGGCGATGTGGCGCGGCGACGGGCTGTGGAACTCCACGTCCGGCTGCTGCTCCACCGGGAGCTCAATGCTGCCCACCGAGGCGGTGTCAAAGCTGGCGCGTGCAACACCGTCCTGTGACTTCCGCTTTGGCACGGCGGGACTCGGCACCGTGCGCTGGAAAATTGGCACTGCTACTGCCGCACCTGCCACATCGGTGACTGACATGGTGGGTGGTGGCGGTGTTGCAGGGGGAGGGGAGGAGGGCTCGTGTGCGTCGTGGGCGGAAAGCACCGGTGATGCAGGCTGCGGCGGAGGAGCAACCGTGCTGCTTGCTGGTGCAGCTGCGGAAGCCGCAGAGAGAGCACGCGGAGTCAAGGGAGGAAGCCGGCGTGGTGGTGACGCTGTCGGTGATCTTGTTGTCGTGGTTCCGTTCGGGATGTCGACTGCTCCGGACGCAGTTGTCACGGCAGGCGGTGCGACGCCATTGGGACGTCGTCCGTTAATGGCGTAGTAGGGCGATCGGAACGCATCGTAGGCCCGCGTGTGCGCCGGCGAGCAGGACGAGAGAAAGCGGAAGACCTCCGAGAGGTGCCCCGGTGGTTGTGCGGCCGACGTTGCCATCATCGTGGACATGGAGAGAAAAAAAAAAGGAAGAGAACAGGACTCGCAGAGGTGCCGATGCTTTTCTTTGGATTGGTAGTGGCGGCGCACACGGTGTCGTGTCGTAGTCAGGCCGTGAGAGCAGCAAGCTACACTGCAAAAAAAGGAGAAAAAAAGCTTTTTGTGTGTGTGTGTCGGTAGGTGGGGCTTAGATTTCAGAAGGCTTTGCCAGCCCTCTGGACTGTGATGTAGTCAGGCACTGAAAGAAAGAGAGAAAGTGAAAAAAATGGAAGAATAATGAAAAACATTAGGATCGCCTACAGTGCTGCCTTGTCTGACAATCAGCCCGTGCTAGAAGTAAGAGAAGCCCTTAACCCTTCTGACGAGCAAAGAAGAAAACAAAATTGTACATCGGCTACACACACTCTTCAGGCACTCTTGGGCATTGCTGCCGCTACTCAGTAAGCGCTTCCACCTCCGGCCTTGGAAAGCGAACAGCGAGTGGCATATCCGCTAAGTTGTCTTGCAGTTCGCAACGAGTGCTTAATTCTGTAGCGCCTTTGTTGCACCTCGCATCCTCCTGCTTCTCTACTACCTCGAAGCACTTCTGATCACAAATTATTATTTATTGATGTTTTTAGCTTTCTTGAAAGCGACGTTCGCGCGAAACGGAAACGACAGACCAGTTTGTGACGCCTTCGGAACACACACGTGCATGTGGCAAGGGGCACATCAGGCGAACGCGTAAATGCACATCCAGAAGTCAAAGAAAAAAAAGAAAACAAATAACAATACAGAATAGTACAGCACCCGCTTCCGAACAGAGAGAAAATCTTCCTTTTAGCGTGTGTGCTGGTCGGAAAAAACACAACAAATAGAAGGCGAAATATTTAAAAAACCACAGCTTAGCTAGTTCTCCTGATCGACCAGAAAACAAAAAAAAGAGGAGCAAACAACTTCAGCCCCCTGCATCATCAACAAAGATCAAGAGCACCGATGGAAAAGGCCAGGAGATGCTCCACTTCATCCCTCTCTCCTTCTGTTTCCTTCGCTATCGTTACCCAACCGCGGCACCAACGCAGACCTACTGCTGAATCATGAGGCACACCGTCGCCGTCTCCACGTCCACCTCATCCACGGCGTCGTCGCCGTCGTCGACCGACACCGTCACGGAGAGGTCGCAGTACTGCACTCGGTTCTGCCAGAACGGAACCGCATCAGCCGCCGCAGCGGGAGCCTCCGCCGCCTTCTGACGCTCAATCACCTGCATGAGCGCCGCGTTTGTATTGCTGTGCGTCTTGCGGCCATTCCACAACAAGCCCTTCCCAACACCAAGGCCATCCACCTCGTAGTTGTAATCCACCCCTTCTGGCAGCGTCTTGTTGAGCTCCGCCTCGAGCGCCTTGGCAAACTCAGCCACCGTCGTCGCCGGCGTCACGGGCACGCGGATCATCTCGTACTTGGTGAAGCCCTCGGGCACACGGATGATCTTCTTGCGGTAGGTGTAGTCCTGCTCGGGAATGTAGGTGGCGATCACCTTTGTGCGGTTCTTGATAGGCGCGTCGCGCTCAAAGAGGACGTAGTTGTTCGTGCCCACATCCAGCATGCCGTTGCGCAGCGCCGACATGTCCTTGCTCTGCAGCACCTTGAAGAGCTCGATCAGCGCCAGCCCTGTGACGGCGGACGTTGTCGTCGCGATGGCGGGGATGATCTTGCCGGCCACTAGCTTCACCTTCATGCGGTCCTGCGGGGGAATGGCATAGTTCTCCGCGCGCAGGTTGCTCGCCGCCGCCACGAAGTCGATCTGGAAGTTATCGTCGTCGTCCTTCTCAAACTCGAGCGCAGCGGCCTTGCTGTTCTTGCACGCCGCGGCCTGCGCACACACCTCCTTCAGCAGCGCCGTCAGCTCCGCCTCCTCCTCCTCCAGCGACTGCTCCTTCCCCTCCTGGGCGTCCGTCTTGAGGTCGTCGTCGAGGTCGTCGACCGAGCCGGCCACGTAGGGCGGCACCGGCAGCTGCGTCACCTCGGCCTGCAGCCACGCGTCGCTGCGGTACTGCTCCATCCAGCGGTGGTGCTCGTCGTTGAAGCGGGCCTCCGGCTTGGGCGGGTGAACGCCGAACATGCACGCGTAGAGGTTGATAGCCGAGACAAGGAAGTTCTTGGCATCGGCGTTCTCGAGGATGTTGGCCGCCGTCACGTCCAGCGCAGAGGGGTACTTGCGGTGACCCGACCAGAAGGCGTCGCCGTTCTTCTTCTTCGCGTCGTGAGGGAAGGCCTTCTGGAGATCCGTGATGCGGTCGCGGAACATGCGGAAAAGCTGCTCCCAGCCCATCGCCGCACACTTCTCCATCGTCGGCCCCTCCACCAGCATCGACAGCGTGCGCTTCAGCGACTTGAGGGGCCCAACGTTCTTGGCGATGAGGCTGCGACGCTCGCCAGCGCTCGAGCCGGACGCGACCTCGTGCGTGATGCGGTGGGCAAAAGCCTCTGGGTCCTCGATGATCTGCTGCGCCGTCTGCATTGGCGACACGAACATGTCGTCGAACTGCGCGCGAGCCCACTCGATGCAGTGGTCGTAGATGTATGGGAAGTTGCGCAGCGTACACATTGGAATGCCGCCCGTCTGGTCAGCCGCGCCGCCGTCCGAGTACGACGACGTCTTGCCTGGGACGATGATGTCCACGTTGCCGCCCGTGCCCATCGTGCCCGCCTCCACGAGCACCTTGTGGAAGCGCACGCACTGCTGATCGACGTAGAGACGCGTCTCCATGTTGTCCAGCGCGTTCACCACGACATCGAGGGACTGCCAGAAGGTGTCGGGGAAGAGGTGCTCGGTGGCGGTGCCGACGTAGTCCTGCCGGGGATCGACCTTCGCGTCGGGGTTCATCTGCCGCATCCGCGCCCCGGCAGCAGCCGACTTGGGCTGGCCCACGTTCTCCTCGCGGAAGAGGAACTGCCGGCTCAGGTTCGACACCTCGATGCGGTCGTTGTCCGTCACCACCAGCGACCCGTTCGGGCCGCACGTGATGCCGCAGAGCGCGAAGTTCTTGATGTTCTCGCAGCCCAGCGCACCGCAGCCCACCATGAAGATCTTCATGTTCGCCAGCTGCTGCTGGAACTGCTTGCCGAAGATGGCGATGATGTGGTCGTAGCGCGAGTTGATCGGCTTGTAGTTGTCCGCGCCGTAGTCGGCGTCGTCGGGCAGCACGGCGGCGCACGACAAGTGGAACCACTGGTGGATCGGCGTGTACTTGCCGGTGATCTTCACAATCTCCTGTGCAACCACGGCGCCAAAGAAGGAGGCGAGGGGCTGCAGCTCCGCCTTGGCCAGCAGCGCCTCCTTCTCGATCGCCGCCTCGTCCACCGCCTCCAGCACGAGCGGCGCCGGCGTGGGCGGGGGCGGCAGCTTGTAGGGGAACTCCACCTTCCCAGGCTTCCCCGCCGTCTTCGTCTCCGGCGGCACAGGGAGGGCCTTGTTCTCCGCCTGGATCTGCCTCGCCAGCTCCACCACCTCCGCGGCAGCCGCCTTGTCGTGCAGCTGCGGCAGCTGCCCGGCGTGCTGCTCGGCGTAGCGCAGCAGAGCGTAGAGCGTGAGGTGCGTCGCGGACTCCTCCGAGTTGTCCATCATCGGGCTCACCGGCACGAAGGTGCCCGGCGCCACGAGAGCCTCCTGCAGCGGACGGAAGGCGATCGTCGTCACCTCCTTCAGCTCGTGCAGGAAGCCGCCGGTCTGGTAGGCGCTGTAGCCGGCGCTCTCAAAGGCTGGGTAGATGCGCACGGTGTCACGCGGGTCTGTGGGGCACACAACGCCGTTGAACACCTGCCCGTTCACCGACTCCCCGTTCTGGCGCGTCAGCCCCTGCACCTCGCTCAGCTTAATCTGCGTGTAGTCACGCAGCGCACCAGGCGTCTGACCCTCCGGTGTTTCGTAACGAATACGCGTGTACTTCTCGCCCGTCTTGTCCGTCAGCGTCACCACCTCAGTCAGCGACTTCTGCAGCATCGGCCGGCCGTCCGCGTCCTTGACGGTGAAGGCGGGGCCGTGATCGGCAAAGACGGAGCCGCACGCACCCATCTGCATCGCCAGCACAAAGGACACCACCGGTGTGCGGGAGCGGCAGAAGGCGTTCCACTTGTTCAGTGTTGTGAGGCTGAGATCCGGAGCTGCCGCGGTGAAGATGACGGCAATGTTATCCGCCACACACGCCTCCGTCAACGCCTCGATCACACGAACACGGGTGTTGGGGTTGAGCTCCTGAATGTAGCTGGCCGAGAGCTCCGCCATCGTCTTGCCCGAGGCGAGCGCCTGCTCCGATACCGCGAAGTTGACGCCCATGTCCTGCACTGTTGGGGTGCGGGGATCGTAGAGCCGGATGGTGTGGATGCCAGCGAGGGCGAGGTTCTTGGCAATCTCAACGCCCACGCCGCCGCAGCCGACGATGATCACCTTGAAGGCGATGAGCTTCGTCATGGTCTCGAGGCCGTAGGTGCCGATCGTGCGGCTCTGCTTGTCCAGATACCGCTGGTCGATCGAAACCTCGTTGTCCTTCTCCATCTTTGGCTGGTTGAAAAAAGGGCGGGGGTGCGAGTGTGTTGTGTGTTGTTTTCCTAAGGGAAAAATGGGGAGAGTCACCTAAAGGTGTTGTTTGTTCTCTTTTCTGCTCTGACTTTTTGGAAAAGGAATACAGCAAGCACCACGCACGTACACAGAAGTAGGGGGTGCAACAAAGAAGAAAGAAAAAACGCTAGGCTGTGTACGTGTGTGTATAAACTGGAAAGTAGGAGCGCAAAGCGTTTTTTTTTCTCTTCCTCTCCGTTTTCTCTCTTGGAGGAAGAGGGAGGCGAGTGCAAAAGGAGGAAAAAAAAACAAAAGATGTAGATGATCGTTTGTGGCACTAAAACCTTTGCAAAGGGTATGTGTGTCGTTGTGTAGTTGTAAGTGTAATACTAATAAGCCGAGGGGCAAATCTCACAAAAGAGACGAGCGCCAGCACATAGTCACCGCGAAAATGCAGATTGACAGAAGAGGAGGGTTGATGAAGAAGGAAGTTTGAAGTAGATCTAAGAATAAATTGATGTGACTTGCAGGATAGTTCGTGCTATGCAGTCACTGTAGAGGGCAGAAGAAAACAGCATTTGCAATACACACACACGAAGACACTTTTAGGCCCACAAAAAACGGCTTCTGAACATCTTACAACACGAAGGCACACAGAAGAGAGAAGCTCTCTCGGTGCTACCCAGCTCTCCGCACAAAGCTTTATAGGGAGGAAGACGAACAGGGCTACTACTACGCAGTTAAACAACATATGGGGGAACAACGCAACCAGCCCAAAAAAAAAAAGACAAAGAGGCAAGTTCAGACAACTGTAACGGACCAAAAACTTCAAAAGTACACCTTTTCCTTCCGCGCTTCCATTACTGCGGGGAGGTCGGAGAGCCGGGAGGCAGCTGGATCTTGAAGTGACGCGTGCACGACGCCGTCGGCTTCGCCGTCGTGGTGTCGGGGTAGAAGAATATGTGCTGCAGCATCGTCCGCCCACCATTTTCAAACTGGTACCACACCCGCTCCATCCCGCCCTGCACCTCGGTCTCCACGTAGAGCTCCCGCCCGCTTGCCAGCACGCAGGACCGCGACGTAAGAGGACCACGCGCAACGCTCTCCCACGACCACTCCGACCCATTCAGAGCAATCACGAAGCTGCGCCGCTCCAGCAGGGTCGACTCGTCAATCAGAAGCTTGTCCACCGCAGCGTTCACCGACACCTTCCACGTCGGCACTGCGTTGTTGTTCACGCTGCGCCACAGCACGCCCACGCCCTGCTCCATGAGAATCGCGTTCATGCTCCCCTCTGTCTCGTTCGGGTCCATGACCCAGGTGCCGTCCATCAGCGCCTTGATCTGCGACACCTCCAGCGAGGACGGCGGCTGCAGCAGCAAACAGCGCGCCGGCAGCGTAAAGGCCGCGCTGTCGGCGACGTCGTTGTTCGCGATGTAGTTCACCGGCACCGCGACGTCGAGCGCCTCGGCCGCCTTTGGGATCCACGCGGCACACTTGTCGTGCAGGAGGTCGCACAGCTCCTGCATCATGAAGGCACGCAGGGTGAGGGTGCGGTAGCTGATCTGCGAGGTACCGAAGTAGGTCACCCATTTGCTGTAGCACCACTGCAGCGCCTTCTTCACCTGCGCCACATCGGTTGGGTGGTGGAAAATATAGCCGTAGGTTCCAACAAAAGCAGCCAGCGCGATCTGCTGCGACGAGGTCAGCTCGAAGGCCTGCGTCTTGAGAGCCCCGGTGAGGCTTGCGATCGCGTTTAGCGCAGGACCCTCCGCGATCGCCTCGCACGAGGTCAGCGCCGCCACCTCGCTGCGTGTCATCGACGTTGTGGCGATGCCGTGCAACATCCCAAAGAGCGTCTTCTCCGCCTGCAGCTTTCCGCGTCCGCGGCTCGTCACGAAGCCGTCCCCGCCAACCGGGTGCTCCTTCCCGTCCGCCTGCACCATCTTTCCCTTCACCACCACCGTGCCGTCCCAGAGACTCGGCTGCTCGAGCGATGTGATCTGCTCCTGGTTCGGCAGCGTGGCGGTCAGCTGCAGCTCAAGATGGGCGCCGTGCGGCATCGGGCACCGCAGCGTCCACTTGGTGGGGTAAATGATGCCGGTGTCCTTGCTCTGGTACGCGTCGTCCAGCGTGTCGGTCAGCACCACATCGCTGTTGTACTGGTAGGCCTGCCGGCTCATCCCGGACTGCACCGTCGCACAGCAGCTGAGCACCTCCCGCGTGCTGCCAGCCATTACACGCGTGACGGTCAGGCAGTTCGTCTGCTCGTCGTAGAGGCGAATCAGACAGCGGTCAAAGAGAGTGGCGGCATCCTTCTCCTCTGCGATGCGGCGGCGGCGCAGGTCTCGCACGAAGCGCGCCTCCTCCGCAGTACGGGGCACGACGCCGCCGAAGCGGTGCTCCATGCACATCGTCCCCCGCTTCACGTCCTTCTCGCGCGCCACCTCCAAGTCGTCCGAGGCGCGGGTGATGCGGAGGGACCCGGTGACAGACTTGGTGTGGTGAACGCAGTAGCAGAACTCATCGTCCTCCCAGTTGCCGTTCGACAAAACGCCCCGCACGCCGTCCACCGCCGGTGCGACGCCGCGTGGTGTGAAGCTGAGCTCCACCACCGCCCGCACCTCTTCCTCGAGGTTCGGCTCCTCGTGCTCGTTGCTGACGCCCTCGAGGTGCAGGGTGTAGACGGGACGCCGCGGCTCGCCTTTGTAGGTGCGGGACGGGGTGACGGACTTGAGGGTGTTCTTGCCAAACTGCAAGTCCAGCTCTGTCAACCGCGTCGACGCCGTCTCGCCCATCAGCCGGTCCGGCAGCACGAGGCGATCGTTGTTGAGCTGCTCCAGCACCGCCTGCAGCATCGCGGGCTGGTCGCGCAGCGTCTTCTTCGCGATGAGCATCGAGAGCAGCTCTGGCGAGCGCTCATCGGAGGCGCTGAAGCGGTAAAATTTGCGCTTCTCGTGATCGGTGATGGACCACGACACCACCGAGGCGTGGGTCAGGTAGGTGTCCTCGCTTGGCGGGTCGACATCGCTGACAACGGCGACGGAGCGAAAGGTGACGGAGAGGCCAAAGCGGTTGTGCAGGCCGAAGCGGCTGCGCAGCGTCCACTGCTCGTGCAGGCAGTGCTCGTGGGCGCGGTCGTGGTCCAGCAGGACGGTGCGCAGGTCCGCCTCTGACAGAGCCACGGAGTGGGTGTCAGCGGCGACGCTCAGCTGCGGCCACGAGTTGTGCAGACGCGCCTTGACGGATTTCTCCGCTGGTGATTCATCCTCCAGCCGCCGACGCTGCGCCGCTGGCTCGCTGATTGGGTCGACGGCGGCAAAGTGCATGCTCCAATTACAAATGTGTGCTTTTTCTTTTATTTTCCTTCTTGTTGTGCACGTGTGTATAAATGCGAGAGTGTAGAGGTGGTCTGTTTGTGAGTGATCTATCGTAGTCTGGGGTATTTTTCCCTGCAGTTTGTGGTGCTCTGTGTGAAAGTAGCGTTGTTCAATTAGAGAGAGGAGGAAGAAGGAAAGAAAGACAATGCGTCGCGGTCGCGTACACGAACCCGAGGAGTGTCACAAGACACGTCAGGTGCAATTAAGGTGTGGCGTATAGTTTTGTTGTGTAGTAGCGTGTTCTCCGCGTTCCTGTGTTTCAAAAAAAAAAAGGATAAACGAGAGGTATGAGCAAAAGGGAGGCGGTAGAAAGAGCAGTAGGAAATATGTACAGAAAGTGAATCACAGAGAACGAGTGCATTTCGGTTGCCCACGTAGGCACTGGCTTGTTGGTTCTGCCTTGTTACGAGGACGTTCACTATCTTCTATGTCCTCCTGACTCGAGGGCACTCACTTTTTTTCGGAACACAACTTAATCGGTCAGAAGAGCCCTAAGCATTCGTGCGAGCCAACTGCGAGCTGCAGTACAGCACCCTCAAACACGCCGTTTCAGTTACTCTCGGTGAGCACACTGTCAAAGGGGAAACGCGTTCTTCACAGCTCTCACCTGGCTGTTGTACTTTATCTTTTTACTTTCCTCTTTCGCGGGATGTGTCCTATTGCAAATCCGAGAAAAAAAAAATACCGCAGCGAAGTAAGGAGAAGAAGATAGAAAGTCCGATCGTCTTGCTTGAGAAACCGTCGCTGAGAACGGGAAGCGAGCAAAGCATCACGTGTTGAAACAAACGTGGAGTAAAAAAAAGGGAAAAAACGCCTTCACCCTCCCTCAACACTTACATGAGACGTGAAAAGGAAAACGAAAGTACAAAAAAGGAAAAAAAAAGTTGAGTCGGTAAGAGGGAAGGTGGCGCAGCAGCCATCACTGACGACTGCGTCACCCGCCAAAATTAGTTTTCTTCTTTTGATGGTCAACCAAAAGCGATTGAAAAAGCACAGAGGGGATGGCTACTATCTTCCTTATGGCAAAAACGAAAGCTTTTGTTTCACAGTATTCTTTTGTAATGCGTTTAAGTGCGCAGCTGGTCTTGCGCTATCTTTGCCGGCTATGATCTCAGGGTTCCTGTCCAGATTATACAAGCCGGAGGAAGTGCAATAATAATAGTAAGAGAGAGACCAGCCTGCGTCCTGTGCCCTGTAGTTGTAGCGTTTTAACTGCGGGGAGAGCAAAGCACATCACCTGTAAAAGGTGAAGGGAATACGCATAAAAGTCCAAAAAGAAAACGAATTCCTGTTCTACTCCACATTGCAGTGACAAGCAGGTCGATACTACAAACAAAAAAAGACACCATCTTGAAAAGAAGAAACCAACAAAGGTGCAGAAACCGACGCAAAGCTAACCGGATATCAGGACACAAATCGAAAATGGGAAGGCAGCTCAGCAATAACGGAGAGAAATGGGGGAGCTGGGCTGCATGGGTGCGCCACCGGTTGCGTTGAAAATATCGTTACAACGAAGTAATAGAAACGAACAAAAAAGAAATAGAGAGAGAAAGCAAGAGTAAGAGTAAGAGAAGAAGAAAGCGTTTTCGTGGGAAAAGAGGAAGAACGTAACAACAGGAACAACAGTAAAAAAGAAAAGAGGGAGAGAAAACTGCGCACAAACTGTCTCTCTGTACTGTGCATCCACACACACACACACACACACAAGAGAACTCAGCCACCAACACATTTTCCGTGATTTGAAAAACAGTCCTCAAATGTAACACAGAAGACAAAGAGAAGATCGCCTGCTTGGTGGTCTACAGCTTCGCCCACCGCGACCGCTTCACGGCCTCGTTCCACGCCTTGAGACGCGCCTCCCGCACCTTGGGATCGGTGTTCGTCGGCCGCACCGTGTCGCCCTTCATCACCTCCTGCGCAATCGCGGTCACCTCATCCGTCGACTTCCACACGCCACAGGCAAGGCCGGCACAGAGCGCCGCACCGAGCGAGGTCGTCTCGATCATGTGCGGCACATAAAGGTTCGTGCCAAGAATATCGGACTGCATCTCCAGCAGCAGGCGGCTATGCGTCAGACCACCATCCACGCGGACCTGCTTCAGCTCCACCCCGCTGTCCTGGTTCATGGCGAGCAGCACCGCACCGACCTGCATCGAGATGGCCTCCAGCGCGGCACGGATGATGTGCGAGCGGTTTGTCTTGTACGTCATGCCCACGATTGTGCCACGCGCCGTGGGGTCCCAGTACGGGGCGAGGAGACCACCGAAAGCGGGGACAAACACGATGCCGTCCGTGCTGTTCTCCTTGCGTCCAATCAGCTCCATCTCGCTGGGGTGGCTGAAGAAGCCGAGGTTGGTGCGCATCCACTCCACCGTCGCACCGCAGCTCGCGATGGAGCCCTCCAAGGCGAAGTGCGTCGGCGCATTCCCGAGCTTAAAGCCAACGGTGGCAAGCAGACCGTGCTTGGAGTACTGCACCTCCTTGCCGACGTTCATGAGCATGAAGCAACCCGTTCCGTAGGTCGTCTTGGCATCGCCCTTGTGGAAGCCGAGGTGGCCGAAGAGAGCACTCTGCTGATCGCCAATGCAGCCCGTCACGGGAGTCGGCACGCCGAGCGCCTCGCGGATGCCGTAGTCGTTCGCCGTGACGTCGCAGTAGTGCTCGCTGTTGCTGCGAATCTCCGGCAGCGCCTCCATGGGGATGTCAAGCTTCTGGCACAGCTCCGGCGACCACTTCTGCGTGCGCAGCTCCATCAAGAACGTGCGGCTCGCATTCGACACATCGGTCACGAAGGTCTTGCCCTCGCTGAGCTTGTAGAGCAGCCAGGTCTCGATCGTGCCGAACATGAGGGTGCCGTTCTTGCGAGCCTCGGCGACCGCCGGCACGTTCTCCAGCATCCAGCGGTACTTGAACGCGGAGAAGTAGGTGCTGACGGGCAGCCCGGTGATGTCAGCGGCGAAGGCGTTGTCGCCGTTGCCGACCTCCTTCGCAATCCGCGCACACACCTCATGCGTGCGGGCATCGCTCCACACCGGCGCGCGGCAGAGCGGCTTGCCCGTCTTGCGGTCCCACGCCACGCTCGTTTCACGCTGGTTCGTGATACCGATACCGGAGATCTTGTCAAACTTCGGGTCCTTGGCACGCAGCTTTTTCACCGCCTGTGCAACACAGGTACAGCAGTTGCGGTAGATTTCCTCCACGTCGTGCTCCAGCCAGCCCGGACGCGGCGTGTACTGCTTGTGGTGCATCTGGTGGTCCGCAACGATCGTGAACTTCTCGTTGAAGATGATGCAGCGACTCGAGGTCGTGCCCTGATCGATAGCGGCGACGTACGGCATTGTGGAGGAGAAAAAGCAAATCTCTTTTTCTTGTTTATGTTTTTTTTTCCCTGCTTGTGTTTGTGGCGCTAAAACTGATTAAAACAAATACGTATATATAAGCAGGAGGGAAGAAAAGAAAACGAAGTGAAAAGCCGAATCTGGGTGAAAGTCGTTTTTGATTTAAACGCTCGTACAAGTTTGTGTATGAAGAAATGAAAAAAAAAATGACGTGTGAAGAGGCGACAAGTAGGAGAAAAGGAAAAGAGGAATAGAAGAGGTGCAGCAGTGCTACGTATTGGGAACTGTTTGCGAGTGTGAATGAGTGCGTGTATGTTTCTGTGTGTGCGTGTAGGAAAGGCAAAGGAGGTGGTAAAATGGTTGTTGTTTGTAGGGTAGAGGAGAAACCATGTCGCGCAAGGGTAATACCAGGAGGGAGGGCCAGCTGGAAGATCGAAAACAGCGACGGTGGGGCGGAAGAGCGGTACAAGGCTCGCTCTGTAACTCTCTGCGCTTCTTGCCAGCTCCAAGTTGGCACCTCATCTCGTAGCGGTAGACCTACGCAGTCGGAGTATATGTATTATTTGTCTTATTTTATTGTTATTTGACTCAAGCTTGGGACCCGGGGTGACTGCGTGGAAACTAGAGTTGTTCACTCAAGAAAAGCAGATCCACTCAAATAATTGCATTTCAGCCCTAGCACGTCCTGACTTGAAAGATGCAAACACCGCAGTCAAAGCAGCGCATCGCGCTCAACTACTATTCTCTTGCTCGAGTATACTAACCCGTAATGGTAAGCCGATCGTGTGCGGCAGTGGGAAGCGACAAGAGCTGCTGGCGATTCCTCGCTTCGACTGCGGCGATACATCAAGTTTTTACCAGCAACCGCCAACGCACAGTGAAGCCGAGCTGCTTATCGGTTTTTCAGTGCACCTGCTACACGGTATTCCTTTC
This sequence comes from Crithidia fasciculata, assembly GCA_000331325.2. Taxonomy (NCBI): domain Eukaryota; phylum Euglenozoa; class Kinetoplastea; order Trypanosomatida; family Trypanosomatidae; genus Crithidia; species Crithidia fasciculata. Next base: position 2,201,094 of record CM003407.1, read on the forward strand.
CGTAAAACGGAAGGAAACACGCGCAGCAGGCATCCTCCACGGTCAAGACACGGTGCGTCATGAGAAGTTGTCCGACTCAGTGTCGAATTGTGTTAAACGTGGATCATCACTAAAACCAGCAGCAAACGCCTTCAATACATCCATCAGCAACACGTTTCATCCTGCTTCTCGAGCAACGACTCGGAACTAGAGAACGCATGGCGTCAAGCTATCAATCAGCCTCTAACACGCGGCACTCCAGTCACAGCCTTTTTAAAGCACATGCATCTTTATGAACCATCCACCGGTAACGTTCTCTTGCTCGAGTATACTAACCCGTAACGGTAAGCCGATCGTGTGCGGCAGTGGGAAGCGACAAGAGCTGCCCAGTGATCATGCGGATACAATTAGTGCATCGCGTCAGCATAGCATCTAAACATTTGCGCACATAAGCAAACAGCAAAAAACAAATACCGTCTGTTGTGCTGCTCGCAAGTCTTTCAGTGCACCCCCTACACGGCCACCATTCCGGAGAAAAGAGAACGCGCATAACGGGCATCTTCCACGGTCAAGACACGGTGCGTCATGAGAAGTTGTCCGACTCAGTGTCGAATTGTGTTAAACGTGGATCATCATCAAGACTCTCAATTATCACAACACACAGGAGCGCAGCTTTTACAAGCGGAAAGAGAAAAGAAGCATGGCGTTGCTCGGCCCCCTCTTTCTCTCTTTGTAGCTCTGCCTCTTCTCAAGGTGAGCGTTAAAAAAAAAATGCACTGTTCAGCTCCAACTTTCAGTTGCACTCACGTACAGCGGACTTCCCAAGCGTCGTCAGTGCACCTGCTACACAATATTCCCTTTCGAAGAACGGAAGGAAACACGCGCAGCAGGCATCTTCCACGGTCAAGACACGGTGCGTCATGAGAAGTTGTCCGACTCAGTGTCGAATTGTGCTAAACGTGGATCATCACTCGACGCTGCAGTCTCTGAAACGTATCAGCCAAAAAAATCCAGGCAATTTTATGAATCCCACCGCGGACAAGCTCTTATATCAATGCTTTCGCGTGCATCCACTTCGATCTCCTCACTCTCAAACCAATAGGTAGCCCGCCTCTCTTTTCATACTGCTTACGGCTTGCGTTAAATCCAACAATCATTTTTTTTTCTTGACGCTAGAATTTGGAATCACTAAGATGGGCAGCAGCACCTTACACGCACACATACTTTTCTGCCCACATTGTTCAAGGTCCACCTGCCCGCCTCGCTTTTCATACTGCTTACGGCTTGCGTTAAATCCAAACAATCATCTATTTTTTCTTGACGCTAGAATTTGGAATCACTAAGATGGGCAGCAGCACCTTACACGCACACACACACTTCTGCCCACACTGTTCAAGGTCCACCTGCCCGCCTTGCTTTTCATGCTGCTTACGGCTTGCGTTAAATCCAACAATCATTTTTTTTTCTTGACGCTAGAATTTCAAATCATGAAGACAGGGACATTCTCTTGAGTGCCAATGGTGGGGAAATAAAGCTAGTACATTTAACCCAACCACACAGAAGTATTTACCAAAGGCAAAACAACAGCGGCACTTTTTTCCTCAATCTTCACTGCTTCCTCGTCCACCTTGCTTTCATACTGCTTACGGCTTGCGTTAAATCCAAACAATCATTTATTATTTCTTGACGCTAAAATAGGGTGTAATCATGCAGGTGGCGTTCAGCGTCGAGAGGCTCTTAGCAACGAATTCCTGAGAGGCGAGCGTGGTACGAATGTGGTAGGCAGTGGAGAGAAGATGTAGCGCGAGAGAACAGAGGAGGGTAGAAGATGGAAAAGTAAAGTTAATTAACCGCCTTCAGCGCTTGGTCATGTACACAATCCATGACGTTCCTCAACACAGCTTACTGTTGCGAGCACTCAGACTAGACAACAGTGCCACACAGGGACAAGCGCGAGTGTTTGCCAGTCTTACATTAAGTTTTGCATTTTTTTCTAAGGTCTCCATGTTAAGCACACGACACCTCTTTACTTTAGAGCATACTTGCACGGCTTCAGAGAGATCACAGCAAGAGCCGTGGAGAAAAACACGGAGAAAGCGAGAAGGCTTGAACCATCTCAGGCGGTGGAAGATGACGGCCAGGGCGGTAGTAAACTAGCAAATTATAAAAAGTAAGAGGGAAAAAAAAACGCCACAGATTGCGTAGTTGGTTGAATATTCTGCTTCGTGTATATTTGTAGGATTCATCTACTTTTTTTTTATGACAGCGGCATTTTTATAAAAGTTCGTAAAGCTATCGGAGAGGAAAAAAAGAAAAAAGGAGTGCGTCGCACTAGCGACAACGATATGTTACTAAAAAGTTAAGAAAGGAACATAAAAGATGGAGAAGAGTTCCCGCCTTGACATCACGTGGTAGGCGGGGAGAGCAGCCGCAACTACAGCTTCATCAGCTCCAGCGGGACAGAGAGATCCTTCAGCGGCAGCTCGCCGCCCTTTACGAGCTCCTTCTTCTTCAGCGTCCCGTCCTTCAACGCCCGCTCGCGCGCTGCCACCAGCTCGGGATGCAGCTCTGATTTGCCTGTCACCGTCACCCGCTGGCACATCCCGGTCTGGTCAAAGCGGAGGTTGCGGATCGCAGCGAGGCAGAACGGCGCCGCTGCCCTCGAGCCGCCGTCAAGGTCGGCGTACTCGATAAAGGTCCACTTGGTTGTGTTGGGGCTATTCGCCGCAATGCTGCCCAATCCCTTCGCCACGAGCGCACCCGCGTAGCCCGCATCGGGGGCCACCCACGGCGTCTCCCGCAGCACCCTCTCGAGATCCTTTTCGATAGTTGCGTAGTTCTCCGTGCGGCGCTCCGAGTTGAACTCGCGCACAACGGGACAGCGCTTCGGGATGTCCTGCTCGCTCGCGTACTGGTGACTGAAGCGGGTGGACGTGACACGACGCGAGGCAATCGCCTCAGGGTCGTAGACGAACATGAACTCACGAAAGTCCTCGAACTTACGCTGCGTGGCGCGGCGGTAGCGTGACTCTTCGCGGATGCGCAGCGCGTCGATCTGCAGCTCTGTCGACTCGGGAGGCTCGCTATACTTCGCCGTCAACTCTTCATCAAGCTTTAACGGCATGGGCGGCGGCAGACCCTCGTCCATGTTCTTCAGCCGCAGCCGCTTCTCCTCCAGCATGACGTTCACCGTGTGGTAGCGCTCCACGCTGTACAGCAGCACCGCCACCACCGTCGCCAGCGAGATGGCGATCTCAGATCCGTTAAAGAAGTAGAAGAAGTCACTAAAGAGAGTGGGGCGGCGCGTCGTGCGCTGGCGGTCGCGCTCCTGCCGTGCCCACTGCTCCTGCGCGCGGCGGTCGTTCTCGCGGCGCAGGCGCTCGTTGCGCTCCGTCCAGAAGGCACCGCCGGTCGGCGAGGCGCTCTCTGTGCTGCGACGTGACTGCGAAGAGCTGGAGGCACCGCCGCTCCCGCCACTACTCGCCTCTGCGCTTGCCGCCTTACTGCGGTACTCCGCCCGCAGGATGCGGTAGGCCGTGTTGATCTCGCGGAACTTCACCGGGTCGCCGTCCTCCATATCAGGGTGGTATTTGCGTGTCAGCTCATGAAAGCGGTGGCGGATTTGCTCGAAGGGCGTGCCAGGGGCCACACCGAGCACCTGGTGAGGACTCAGAGGTCCAATGCGCTGGTGCGGCACGCAGAGCAAAAAGAAGGTGCGGCGGTGCATTGATGGAGTAGGGAGATCAGTCGAGAAAAAAAAGCAAAGAAAAAAGAGGATGAAGTGGGAAAGAAACTCGACCTGTGCGTATCCCGACGTTACGGAAAAACAACAATGAAAGGTGTGAGTGTTGGGCGGTGGAATTTCTCTTGTAGAAGTATATATTAAAGACCAGAGTTGACAAAGAAGGAAAACTGTTCTCTAACTGAATGCTACTAGCTCGCTTGCCTTTGTGAATAACAGAGCCGAGTGGACGCTGCGCGGACCGGCTCGACAGCAGTGGCTGACTGCGGAAAAAAAAAACCCAAATAACACCGATATATATGCAGTGGAGAATAAAAGAGCGCTATCGTTGTGTTTGCTTCCTTGGCGCACTTCTCTAAGATCGGCAAAGGCTTAAGTTGAACGCCACTTTATAGTGCTACCGCAGCGGCTAGCAGACACTACTCACAAAGAGAAGTAACGGCGGAATACAAAGAAGAAGTGGAGTCACTAGCAAGGCGGAAGGAGGCAAACATAAATAAGTAAAAAAAAAAATGATGGAAACTCCTATAGATAGAGAACAGCGAAACGAGACAGCAAAAGGAAAATATGTGCACAATAGGCACCTTTTTTTTTCCGTATTGACGAAAGATCCACACAAACTGTGCGTGCGTGTGTGTGAGTGTGTGAGCAACCGTTCAGAGCGTGTAGCTTTGCACCGCTTTTTTTCGTTAGTGAATGCAACGGTAGATAGGCTACTCTTCACTGCGCAGAAAGACGCATGAGGCAACGGGGCGGCGTAAGAAAGGGGAAAGCGTTAACGACACGTCACAGCGTGCGGCAGAAGGAAGAGAGTGAGGGCGGAAAGACGGTGGAAAAGTGAGAAGCAAGCCCGATATTCGTGCATCACGGCAGCGTCGTGAAAAGAGTGGCCGCATTGCGCATGCGCGGCTTTCGTGCTGTCGCGCAAGCAAAGCAGCGCACAAAGACGCCACCGCGATACGTAAAAAAAACTCCCTTTAAAGAAACAATTGAAAAGCGCACGCTCAATCATGATTGAGTACTTCACTTCAACATCAGAAGAGCATGCAGAGATGCTGTATCGGTTGCGCTTGACGTGGGGGAAAACGGTAAGAAGAAGCCAAGTCTTGCGCCCTTCACTCATCTCTGTCTTCTAGGACAGAGGGGAGCGCAGCACCCCTATTCCGATTCCTCCTTCTTCCCCAAGAGGAACCGAACGATTACACAGCAGAGCTGACCTTTCGAGGCGCTAAACACACCGCGGCTTTTCAGCGTTTCTATTTTTAGGTTTTCATGTTTTGTGCGACTTAAATTCTTCCCTATCGTGGGAGAGTTGGTTGTTTGTAGACCAGAGACATCTTTACTGGATTTTTTTTGTTCGTTAAGTTTCTTTTCCTCGCCCATTTTTCTTTTCGGGTGTTTTTCTTTTTTTTTACCATTCGGCATTTGCTTAACAAAGAAAAGAAAGCAACAAAACGCAGCTTTTTTTTTTGGTTCTGTTCTTGGGAACGAATCGGTTCCCATTTTCATGCGGGCGGAACAAGACAAAAGAGAATAAGTTAGTTTAACGTGCAGATCACCGCCCACATATCCACTTCTACCAACAGGAGGAAAAGGAAAAACAAATACACACATACACGCACACTCACACGTCCAAACAGAGGAAAAGGTGCACGCCCTCCACCGACAGAACAAAAGAGAGAGGGGAACAATACTTTATTTCTTTTTCTTAAAGAGGAATGTAGCAAGTGCCTGTGTATTACACGCATACACACACAAAGCTCACAGGCTTATCCATCTACCTGTTCCGTTCTCTCTAATGTTGATGTTGTTGCTTCCCCCTTTGCAGTATTTTGCACCTGAATCATAATGAGGGGTGATCCACAATAATAACAAAAAAACGGTGAGCTTCCTCCGGTGTAGGACAGAGGGAGTGTAAAGCAGCAACCGTAGAGCGTAAGCCGCAGCAATTCGTGGTTTTTATATTCAAAATCCTCTCCCGCTAATCAAAAACAACAACAACCAAAATGTAGAGAAGAGGGAACGCTTCTATGGACGCGAGAGGGAGAAGTGGGGGACGGCAGCGGAGAGGGCGAGAAACGCAAAAGGCAAGGAGCTCTCCGCAAGTGTAAATGGGGTGTCTTTGTGTGTGAACAAATCTCGGAGATTGGGAAAAGGAGCAAAGAAAGAAAAGAGTGTTGAAAGTGGCACCGGCGTAAAAGCGAGGGGGTGAACAAAAAAAGAACGGAGGGAAACAATTCAGCGCAGCAAGTGACGAGAAAAAGGAAAAAGAGAGAGAGAGAGAGAGCTGACATGTGTGCTTCAGAAGCCTTGACAAAACACACACACACACGCGAATAGAAAGAGCACAACTCCAGTAAAATGAAAATCAAAATCTTTTTTTTTTCCTATTCTCTGTTGTTTATAAGCGTGCACCTGTTGCCTGCTTGCTTTTCCCCGCTCAAATCACTGACAACGGGCCCTTCTCTGCTCCTCACCTTTTCGACCGTGCCAGACAACAAAAAAAAGAGCGTAAACAAAGAAAAGTGAAGAGGTAAAAGAAAGTGGGCGGCTCATAAAACAAAAAGGGAAATTTTCAAGTGAGGAAAACTAGGGAAACGAATACCACAACGCGTCGTCGTGAAGCATGACGTGGTCAGAGGAAAACAAAAAGACAAGAAATAAGGCAAGGAGCAAGCCCGGAAAATAAATAAGATCTTTGAAAAGATGGTTTACTTTTCAATGTCGACATCCAAAAAAAGAAACTAAGAAAATGTAAGATAACAGCTTAGCAATCCAGCCCGTTACTTTTTTTTTCTTTTCATTTATTACTACTACTACTTACAGGCGAAGATCAAGAAAAAAAAAAAGGAGAGTGAAGAACAAATAAAAGGCAAGAAGCACGGAGAGCATCACACAACCGAGCGCCGGCGACTGATTCGAAGCGAACGATCTCGCATCCATCGTCCTCAAACGACTGGTCTCTTCCTTCTTCGACACCATCGATTTTTGTTTTTCTTAGAAACCGCCGTCATCCAGACCAGCGCGGCGACGGCTGGGCACGGAAGGCACGTTGGAGCGGGACTCGCCCCATGTGCCACCGCCGCGACCACCACCACCACCGCCACCGCCGCCACCGCCACCGCGATGACCGCCACCACCACCGCCACCGCGACGGCGACCACCACCGTCGAGCCCGAGCAGCGCCTCGCCCTCCACGAGCTCCGCCTCCTGCTGGAACCACTTCGGGATCTCCTGCCCGTGCTCGGAGAAGTACTTGTGCAGGTCCAGCGCGAGGCGGCGGTTGTTGCGGTTGTAGAAGGAGGTAGCGGTACCCTTGTTACCGGCACGACCGGTACGGCCGATGCGGTGGGTGTAGTCGTCCAGCTCCTGCGGCAGGTCGAACTGCACGACGTGGGCCACATCGGGGATATCAAGACCACGGGACGCCACATCGGTGGCGACGAGGATCGGCGTGATCTTCTGCTTGAAGTCCTCGAGGGCGGCCTCGCGCTCCTGCTGGCGACGGTCGCCGTGGATGGTGGTGCTCTGGATGCCCTCGCGGTGCAGGCGGCGGTTCACGTCCTCGGCCATCTTCTTCGTCTCCACAAAGATGAGCACCATGTCGCTCGTCTCGTGGCCGTAGATGATCTGCAGCAGGCGGTCGATCTTCTCGTTGTCCGGCACGTTCTCGATCGTCTGCGTGATGTTCTTCGTCGTCGAGCCGACGCGGCCGACCGTGAGGAGGTAGTACTTGCGGCGCAGGTAGCGCTTGGCGAGGTTGAGGATGCGCTGCGGGAAGGTGGCGCTGAACATGAAGGTCTGGCGATCGTCCACGGTGGGCATGTCGGTGTACCGCGACGCGACGAGCTCCTCGATTTGCTCCTCAAACCCCATCTCGAGCATGCGGTCCGCCTCATCGAGAATGAGGAACTTGATCGCAGCGAAGGAGAGGTACTCCTCGTTGAACATGTCGCGCAGACGACCCGGGCAGGCGACGAGGATGTCCTGCTCGAAGCGGTGGGGGTAGCGGGTGCCGCCGTAGACCACGTCGTAGAAGACATCCGTGTTGAAGGTCAGCTTGCGCACCTCGTCGAAGATCTGCACCGCGAGCTCGCGGGTAGGGGCGAGGACGAGCGCGATCGGGTAGCTCTTGCGGTTGCGAGCCGGCGAGACGCCGTAGACAAGGATGTGCTGCACGACCGGGATGAGGAAGGCGGCGGTCTTACCTGAACCAGTCTGCGCGCAGGCCATCAGATCGTTGCCGGAGAGCGCAACTGGAATGCCGTAGCGCTGCACAGGCGTCGGACGCTTGTAGCCACAACGGTTGATGTTCTCCGCCAGCGCCGGCTCGACGAGCAGGTCGGAGAAGTCCTCGACCGGCTTGATGTCGCGCGGCACCATCTCGACCGGGATGCTGTCGTAGTTGTCGAGGGAAATGCCAGTCTGGCGGTGATGGTGCGTGAAGAGCTCCATGACCTTCGCCTCGTCGTGGCAGTTGCGGCGCAGGTGCGACGCACGCGTGACGCGGCGAATCGCCGAGTGCGGCGCGGCAGGGACGGGGACGGAGCTCTCCTCCCACTCCGCCGGCGCCTCCGCCTTGGGGGCGGCGCGCTGAGTGAAGAGCGAGGCGGCAGTCGGCTGCGCAGTCGGCTGAGCAGACGAAGCGAGAGGCGGAGCAGCGCTGGCTGCAGAGACCGGCGCCTCACGCGGCGCAGCCGGGGCCGCACTCACCGGCTCAGGCGACGACGCCCACGCGTTTTCGTTCTGCGCCGGCGACTGCTGCTGCTGCTGCTGCTGCTGCCGCTGGGCACTAAAGCCTTCAGCCTGGTCGTCGCCATCGCGGAAGCTGCGGAAGTCGCGGCCACGGCCACGACCACGGCCCTCCCCGCGCGGACGATCGTAGTCGAAGTCGCGACCACGGCCGCCACCGCGACCGCCGCGACGGAAGCCACCACCGTAGCCGCCGTCGTTGTCGCCATCGTTGCCGCCCTCACCGCCGGCCTCGTCGTCGTAGTAGCGCCGTCCCCCACGGCCACCACCGCGACCGCCGCCGTAGCCGCCACCTCCGCGGTAGCTGCGACCGCCCTCGCCGCCCTCGGCGTTGTCGTCGTCGCCGCGGCGAGCGTTGTAGCCGCCGCTCTCGTCCTCGGCGTCGTAGTAGCGACGGCCACCGCGGCCACCACCACGGCCACCGCCGTAGCTGCCGCCACCACCGCCACGGCTGTAACCGCCGCGACCACCACCACGGCCGTAGCCACGGTCGTCCTCGCGGTTCCAGCGGCTGCCGCCCTCCTCGCGGCCCTCCTGCGGCGCCGGCGAGCCAGTCTCGCCCTCCGCAGCAGCAGCCGGAGCAGCAGCGCGAGGAACGTTGTAGCCAGCCGCGTCCGACGCAGCCGGCGCGGCGTTGCCCTGGTCGTCCTCCGTCGCGTCGCGGTCGGTCCAGGCGTTGTAAGAGCCCCGACCACCGCGGCCGCCACCGCGCGCGCCACCACGGCCACCACGGTAACCTCCACGGCCACCGCGGCCGCCGCGGAAGTCACCGCCCTCGCCGTCACCAGAGTCCGGGAAGGAGCGCCAGTTGTCCGATTGGTGAGCCCCGCCCCGGCGGCCCCGCCCACCGCGTGAGTATTCGCGTCGGTCGTCACGGAAGGTGTTTACATCACCACCTTCCACGGCGCCATCTCGTTGATACTCAATGTCGGAGGGTTTTTTATCGTTGGTATAATCCATAAAGAACGTAAGATATTCTGTTTGAAGAGGAAAAGGGAAGTGTGGTGCAGGAAGGTGAGCGCGTACAGTCACGTTGTGGGCAGCAAGAGAGAAGAGGGCGTGTGGGAGAGGAAAGTGAGTGAAGTTTCATTCGGCATACACGAAAGCGGGAGCCCGCTCTGCAGCAGAAGACTAAGCGGGAATGTATGTTTTTTAGAACGCAGAAGCGTTTCTCTCTTTCTGGGAAACCTGTGCAGCCGCACAGCCTATACAAGCGGCGCAGACAAAAAGCAGAGGCACTTTTTGTGTGGTTTTCTCCGTGCCGACCACAGCAGCTGGTCGACTACCATCCTCTGTCAGCTCTATCAACCCGAAGTCACCCTCTCCCAGAGGTATAGCATACCAAGAGACTTTCAGCTTTCGTCTGACAGAAAAAAAAAAGATCGTCAGGACGGTGACAATACAGTCTTTCTTTTTTTTTTCTTTCGTTTCACTTTTTGTTTATTCGACGAGCCAGTGTGGCTGGCAGTGATGACGGTACGAGATAACACACAAAAGAGTGAAGACAGAGTAGACAAAGATGCTTGACTGTGTGTGTGTGTGTGTGTGTGTTGGTGGATGGGCCTGTGTGTTGGGGCTGTGAAGTACTTTACAACGAAACACAAAATCCAATTGCAAGCTTTTTAGAAACCAATCCATCCGATGCCGAAGAGCTGTTCCGTTTCCCTTTTTTTCAAACTCCACCTTCTCTTGTCTTTCCCGTTCTTGCAAGTAAGACTTTGCACAAAAGGAGAAAAAAGGGGGATGAAAGTACGCGGCACTTGTCAACACCACTACTCCAAATAGAATAAGTGAAAAGACACGCGGTACACAAAAGCACGTGCGTGGGTGTGAAGCTTTAATACACAGTTGTTCGACTCAACGAAAGCGGGTGTGCCACAAAAAAAAATTGACAGACAAAATGGGACTGAAAAAAAAAAAGATAACCTAAACGCCTTTCCAGCCAAAAACAACAACAAACAAAAGAGCAAGTAGCGTGGCAAACATGCACGTACCACCTGGACTTCGTCGTCCTTCGAGAGAATCAACATTCTCACGCTACGTCGACTGCCGCAAGAACAGTAAACTCTGCTGAGCACGCCCATTCGTCCTCTTTATAATGTAAAGCAAACGAGAAAGACGCGAGAAGCCTCAACGCACGCACGGTACGGGACAACGAAAGTGAGGAGTACCCGTACATTCTCCATAAGAAGATAGAAAAAAAAAACATTATGTGAACACCGCCTTTACCGCGATAAAGAAAGACAACAACAATAAATCAAGGCAAGATCTGCTGCCGTGTAAACAGCTACCGTTCTTCTTCTTTCACTTCGTGATGGGAGTGGCATCCACGTGGAGCGTGTCGAGTGTCTGCTGGAAGACCGGCAAGTGCTTCTCCCACGACTCCGCCGCCGCCTCCCACCGCACCACCAGCACCGTCGAGCCTCGCGGCAGTACATAGGAGCGGCAGCGGCGGCCGCCGAGCTCCTCGTGGAACATGACGCAGCGAATGCCGCTGATCTCCACCATGCTGGCCGTCACCGTGGCGACCTCCCAGTTCGTGAAGTGGAAGAGAACGTTGTGGCGCAGCTCCTCCTCGTCCTTCTTCAGCACCTCCCACGTCGCAGGCAGCTCAGCGACGTACTCGATAGACAGGTGCGGCGGGGCCAACTCGTCCGCGGCGTCGCCCTCACCGAGCGGGTAGTACAGAATCGTCGGCAGCTGCGTCATCCACGGCTCGTAAACGACAGTGGAGAGCGGGTGGACGGAGAAGAGCACGCCCAGCTGCGGCTGCACGTACACCATCGTCACCATGTTGGCGCGTCCGTGCGAAGAAGCAGCCAGCAGGCGTGCCGTCACCGCGCGGAACGCCGCCGCAGCTGCTGGGTGCGCGTCTGCATCCGCCCCACTCGCCTCCCAGAGCACAGCTGCCGTCTCCTGCGGTTCCTCGGCCAACGCGGCAAACACCTTCTCTGACACCCGCACCTCCACCGCGTCCTCCACACAGAAAGGCGACGGCGTGAAGGTCAGTGTGATCAGCGCGTCCGCCGCACTGCTGTTGTTCTCGTCCACCAGCGGTCCACTCGACACACGCCGCACGACAGGGGAACCGTGCGGGGTGACGAGAGACAGGTTCACCAACTCGCTGCGCACCGTCAGCTCCGTCGGGATGCAGAGCTCCAGCTCCCGCCCATCACGCACACAAAGGACTCGGTAGAAGCCGCGGTGCACGGCGAAGGCGGAGCCACCCGGCAGGCGAGCCTCAGCACCGCCGGCCTTCGACGCAGACAGCGGCACTCGAAACGCGGCGCGTGCGACACCGGCAACAACGCCAGTGAGGTCCATGACGGCGTCAGAGCCAGCAGCACCGCTGCCAGCCAGTGCCCGCTGCGACTCGGACGACTTGGGGGTCCGCGTTGCCGACCCGGGCTCGGTGATCGCCGTTGCTGCTCCTCCGGCTGCCCACGTGCCCGCGAAGCCTGACAGCACCGCCACCACAAAGTACGGGCCACTCACGCCGCCAAGGAGAACGCAGTTATCTGCGCCTTGGAGGATGTGCGTGAAGACCGAAGTCACCGCGTCGGCACCGGCGTTGACGGTGCAGGCAGCAGCACCAACAGTAGCGGACTCGGCAGCTTTCAAACTCTTTGCCTGCTCCAACGGCAACACTAGCGGCGTCCACTGCGTCGCAACAGATCCAAATTGTTCTTTGAGAATCGGGTGGCGAGACAAAAGATCAGTCAGCACCCGCTGCAGCTGTTTGCGCGGTGCCGCTGCCGCAACTGTGCCGTTGCCGTCGTCGTTGTCGTCCTCCCTACCAACTGCCACAACAGCACCTGTGTAGGTGCACAGAATGAAGGCAGACGGCCCCTCACTCGCCTCATCGCCGGTGCCATTCCCGCTTGCCGTCGCCACGCTGACCTTCCGCACGAGGTGGCTGCTGCGCTCGATCTCCTCCATCTCGCAGGGCAGCACGAGCGGGATGACGGCGCAGTGCGGGGGGTAGAAGACCGGCGGCGCCACGCCCCACCCTGTCGGCAGCGACTCCGGCCGCACAAAGATGGGCAACAAACTGCGTTGGGCAGCCTTTTGCAGCGCCGCTCGTGTCGCGTTCGCCGCGCTTTGCCGTGCCGCCTGGCGCTTCGCCCGTCGCTGCCGCATGAGAAGCAGCAGCACCGCGGTGGACACCGCCGCCGCCGTGTACCACACCTTGTGGTGGCTTGAGTCACCCTCCGTCATAATTGTCTTTTTTAGTGTGAGTTGTTGAAATGTGTGAAGACAAACTTAGAGTGTGTGTGTGGCTGTTTATGTGCGTGTGTGTGTGTGTGTGTGTGAGAGAGCGGAAAAATATGAAGTAAGCAACAACACCAGAGCCGCTTCAGAGTAGACGCGTTTTGCGGCCTTCGCTGCAGAAACACGCAGATTTTCGTTATGTAAATTGTTACTTTATTTGTTCTCCGGTAGTTGAAATGACAGGTTTGGTCATGCAAGATGCTAAGAGGCAGAGCAGGTTCACGTCTGCTCCCTTCTCAACTCTGTCGGTGACCGTCTGTAGTTGGAGAAAAGAAAATGAAGAAAGGAGATTAAACAGAATAGAAAAAAAAACAGAAAAAGGACTGCAGGAAAAGGATCCTGTCGACGAAATGCTTCAGTGTGTGAAGATGGAAGGGAAAAAAGGAAAAATACGCGACTAGGGGTGAAGAAGGAGAGGGAAGCACTAAACTGCTCGCAGCACGTCGGTGAAATACACAAAAAAAAAGATGTAGAGAACGTCCGGTAGCTGATATCGCAAGGGTTTTTTTTGTTGTTGCTCATAAAGGGGGAAACAACGAGTTCGTTTGATTTGCCAGAACGGAATGGAACAGAGGAGATCAGTGTGAGGAGTGAAAAAGATAAGGATTTGTGGAGGAATGCACGCCGCGCGCCAAAGGGAAAGAGGGAAAGAGAAGCAAGGCAGGTGAGCAATGGTTGATTGTGACACGCAACTGAGCGTGTCCAACGCGGTAACAGTTTGCTGGCTGGCTGCAGAGGCTGACGGACTACGTCTCCTTGTTCTGCTTAAAAAGGACGAGAGCCACACTTACTGAAAGCCCCTCGCCTCTGCCCTACTCACTCTTCGCAATACATATGACACTCTTTCTCGACTTCTCTGTTTTGCAAAACAAAAACTAGTAAGCAACTGCACTGCATTCTTTTTTATGTTGCATCAAACTTGAGAACGTCTTTACAAGACCAAAAAGGGAAAAAAAAAATGCGCGGGTGAAGGGGTATATGTATATATGGAGTTTGGGTAAGTAGCTCAAACACTAAAACTAAATTACATGGTGAAAGAGGACAAAATTTTGATGGAAAAAAAGAAATGCGCAGTTCATCAAGCTCGAGTACAACATAGATGCGGCAATGGACTGCACGAAAAAAAAAGGGGAAATAAAGATAACGTAAGATATAGTAAAGGTGCAAAAAATAAAAGTTGAACATAGTGGTGACAGGGATCCAGGACACAAAAAAAAAAGGGTATTAGAAATGAGAAGGGTGGGACTCCGGAAAGAAGCTTTGGAGGCGGAGCACTACACAGGCTCCTCACGCATTTACTGTTGCGGCTGTCGACAACTCCGTTCGCACACAGGCGAAGACAGAGGGAATTGTGAGCTCCCACCGCAGCACGTTATGCGTCATTGTACGCTAGAGAGGGTACACCAAAAGAAGGTGAGTCACCACCGCGCGTCTACGTGTTGGAGAATCGCGGCCGTCGAAGGCGCTGACGCAGCTCTCGCGAGTACAGGTCAAGCGTACTGTCACCCTCACCAGCAGAGCTGTATGCCAGCATCGGTGACCGCGACGCGCTTGTCTTCGTCAGCGGCGGCGTGGCGGTGGCGGTGGCAGCGCGGGGCGGCGGCGGCACTCGACCACCGCACATCGACGAGCCCAGGAAAAGCTCTGGCGGGTCGCTGGCACCAAGCCGTCCACCACGCGGCCCAGTCGTGCAGCCAGAGGTGTTGGGCCGCAGCGGGGCAAAGTGCGCGAGTCGTCCCCGACGCGGACCGGCAGAAGCAGAGAGCTCCCTCACACCGCTCTGTGGCCGGGGCAACGATGCGAAGGTGGTGCTGTCGGGTAGAAAGCGTCCGCCAGAGGAGCTGAGCTGCAGGCCGGTAATCCAAAGCGACGTCTCCCGCTGGCTCTCCTCCATCTCGGGGGCAAGTGCTGCGACAACGGGCGTCGGCGGGTTTGCGGCGACACTGCGAAGGAAGAAGCCCGGCAGGCGCTGCTGCAGCGCGGGGTGCTCGCTCGACACCGGCGGCGTAACGTTTGGCAGGGTCATGACCTCACCTTGAGCCGCCAGCTCCAAATGGGATGTGTCGACGGCTGCTGCCACTGCTGCTGCTGCACCCTCCTGTGCGCCGTTGCTGTGATTGACGAAGACGTCCGTGCTGGCGTGCTCCGGATCGCACGCTGCTGCGGGGGTCGGCGAAGCAGTGGTAAGGGCCGCACGTACGGTGTCAGCGTTGCCGCGAGTCTTGGCTGCCACCGCCGCCTTGCCCTGCACGACGCGGCCAGTCTTGGTGAAGCGCACAGAATTGGGTGAGCGCGGCATCGGACATCGCATGTAGGCTAAAGGTGGAGTGGTGTGCAACTGCGTATTGGCAGCAGTTGCACCGAACACACCAGCGCTCGTAGCAGCAGCTGAGGCATAGCCGACGGTGCCCGCAGCATTTGACAGCGAGTAGGTCATGGAGGTAGTGCTCAGTGAAGCATCGATCAAGCCCCGCAGCGCCGCCAGCTCGTCCAGCCGCTTCTCGGGCGAGGCGCTGCTGTTCGCCGCAGCGAGATACTCAGCTAAGGTATGCGTGGCAGGCGCCGCATGAGAGGCGTCAGCAGATGGGCCGCCGGCGACGGAGCGCGGGAAGGAGAAGGATGCGCCGCGATCAGAGGAGCAAGAGCCACGAGTGTCGGTGCTTCTCTCTTCTGCTGCTCCGCCTCGGATGTCTCTGCTACGCGGCGTCCGAGTGTGGCGAGGGGGCTGCTTTGCCACCGCCTTTTGCACGGGCAGTGTGTGGGTGCAGCAGACAGGACTACCAGTGAAGCGGGTTTCCGTGGCCCCCATCTCTTTTGCAATGCGGTACGTCGGGGGCAGGGAGAAGGGACACTGGAGAGGCGGACCGTCGTCTGCGGTGGCCGACTTGGTGCTGAGGAGACTCGCCCCTAAGGCGTCCACAGCGGGTGTCCGCTCAGAAGGTGACGCAGACAAGCTGCTATGCGACAGCAGCGCTTTGGGGCGTGGCGGCAGCCGCTCCGCAGAGAGGAAGCCGAGCTTGTCGCCATCCGCGCTCAACAACCACACCTCGTGATCGTTGCCGGTCGTGGCGAGGACGCCGCGGCCGGCGAGCCAGCGAACGCAGATGATGCCGCCCGCATCATGGCGACGCGGCCGCCCCTTCGCCTGCGCCTGCCCACTTATTCCCATCGCCATCGCACTGCTACCAGCACCGGAGCTGCGCCGGCGGCTCATCTTGCGGTCACGATAGAGCACATGCACGTCGACGGACCGCAACAGCACCGGCGTCACCGCCGCCCCGAGGCGCGTGGCACTGTCCTTGTTCGCGCTCCACGGCCGCTCCCCGTCTGCCTGCACCCATCCAGAAGCGCGATCGCTGGAAAAGAGCGTGAAGGCAGGACGGACCGCATAGGAGCAGGCGGGCAGCCGAAACGCCTGCAGCACGTTGCACGCGGCGTAGATGTGCAGCACCCCCTCCGCGTCACCGAGAAAGAGGTGGTGGCTGCGGCCGTCGTAGGAGACGGCGGTGAACTCGCGCAGCTCGCTCGCCAGCGCCTTCGAGCGCGCCTCGGCGTTCATGAGAAGCAGATCCGGCAGCAGCACGCGACTGTCTCGCTGCGTCGCCGCAGGGGAGCCGACACCACCTAGGCCGGCCTTGGGTCGCATTGTGCCACTCGGTAACGTAGACAACACAGGTGCGCCGCTCGCAGACAAGCCCTCCGCCACCGCAGTACCACCGCCAATGTTGCCTATGTTGCCGTCGTAGCCCGACAGCGTTGCACTCTTGGGACCCCTCTTCTGCTCTTCCCCTCGCGAGCCCGCCGTGCGGCTCCGCAGTGTGTCTCCGCGCGACGACTGCACGCGGCTGCGCAGCGTCGCCGTCAACGGACGTGGAGAGCCGCCTCGCACGATGGCCGTCGCGGTGGCCGGTCGCGACGCCGCGCCGCTCGTCACATCTGCAAGTTGGACCGTAGTCGACAACGGCACCGAGGCGGCGGCAGCAGCACTGGCGGGCCGCAAGACACTCTCCGTCGCCTCGTCCGCTGCCACTGCAGGAACCGGGAGAAGAGGGTGACGGATCGTGCCAAGAAGCTCAAAGCACTCCACCGCTGGCGGGCAGGACCACAAGCGGCACAGCCCACCGACGTGCACTGTCGCCAACACCGGCGCAGTGTCAAGAAAGATGAGGTCCACCACCCGCCCATATGCCGCCATTTCTTTTCTCTCCGGCGCATCCGACCACGCCGCCATGTCGTAGAGGTAGACGACGTGTTCGGCATCCACCACGGCAACAAGACCCAGCTCCTCCGAGACACGCAGCTGGGTGAGCGCCACCGCGGACACGGCAAGAGCGGAAGAGGCGACGATCTGGCGACTGTCCGCCTCCGTCCGTACGAGCAGCGTCCCTGCCGTGGTGATGGCCAGCCAGGTGCGCAAGGATGGGGAGTAGTACATCTGCTCCACCACCACCACCGCGGCCGTCGTCTTCCCGTCGGCGCCGATGACGGCAGTTGCAGCGGGACTCCACAGGAAAGAGCCGTCATCGGTGTCTGCCGCGGCATCCGTGGTGAGGGCGTGGCTCGGGTAGACGTAGACGCTGCCGTCGCCTGTGGCGAGAAAGATGCGGCTGCCAAGGTCGTCCACACAAAAGGCTTTGATGTCGGCCCGCGCGTGCGAGGCGCTGCCCGCCTTGGTGCGATGCAAGAAGCCGCGCCGCGCGCCGTGGGCACTGTCCCAAACACTCAGCCGCGTGGCGCTGCGCAACAGGAAAGTTTGGTTGCGCACGTCGTACTGCACGTCGTGGCAGGCTTCCTCGGCATCGCAGAGATACGGGTTCTTGTTGCCGTGCAGGCCCCAGCAGGTGATGGCGTTCGCGAAGCCGCAGAGCAGCTCCTCCGTCTCGACACAATAAGTCAGTGAGTGACACTGCGCGCTGCCAACGTGCGCCGCACCAGCCGCCTCGGACAGCAGAGAGTGCAGACCGTTGTGGGTCAGCATCATCATGTCCTTTCCTGCGCTGGCGGCAAAGTTCGTGGGCGTCACACTGCCCCACCGTGCCCTGCCCTGTGACTTGAGCGTCGTGCCCGGCGCGGTGGCCTCCGTGCCACCCGCGCTGCCCGCCTCGCCGGTTGCCATGCGGCTGCTCTGGAAGGATTGCACGCAGCGATGCGTCACCATCTCCCACACCTTCACCACGCCCTCGCAGTCGGCGCTGGCCAGATAATCGAAGCCGGCCACGTAGACCACCGCAATGATGGCTGCCCCGTGGTCGCCGTAGCCGGCGTGCTCAAAGGGGACGCCAGGCAGCGCACTCTGCGAGCCGGCCTCCCACCACAGCAGCTGGCGTGTCGTCGACGTCGCCGCAACAAGGCCCGCGTGTGGTGGCACGTAAACGAGTGCGTGAAGGTGCTCGTGTGGCACAGAGCCGAGCTCGGACGACTGACCGGTGGCGAGGGACGTCGCCACCACGCGGCCGTCAAAGCCGGAGGAGTAGAGGTGGCCGCCGTAGACGCAGAAGTCGACGAGGCCGCCTGAGGCACGCGTGTGCAGGCTCTTGTAGGTGCGCTGCAGGGCAAACTCCATCCCCCCGCCACGGCCATGCGGCGCACGCACGTGCAGGACGTGGCCGTAGCTGTCCCCCAAGAAGACACTCTCGGAGTACTCGGCATACGATGGAGAGCTCGTCGGCATGATCTGCATGCGGCGCACGAAGCCCTCGACGAGGAGCGGAGTCGCGGCGACGGTCGCGATGGACTGCGCCAGCAGCGAGAACCAGCCGCGCAGCAGGCGGTCGTCAGTGGAGTAGCACAGAAAGAGGTCCGAGGAAGGGAGGTAGGCCATTGTGGTTGGGACGGCGGCCTCGCCCAGCATCTCC
Organism: Crithidia fasciculata; assembly: GCA_000331325.2. Lineage (NCBI taxonomy): Eukaryota > Euglenozoa > Kinetoplastea > Trypanosomatida > Trypanosomatidae > Crithidia > Crithidia fasciculata. Next base: position 2,219,694 of record CM003407.1, read on the forward strand.
GGCGGCGCCGTGAAGACGCGCTCGAGGGTGTCCTTGCTGTAGAGGAGAAAGGGGTGGCTGCGCGAAGAGACGAAGAAGACGCTGCTGTGGCTCTCCAGGCCGTCTATCAGGCGTATGAGAGCGAGATCTTCCTCGACACGCACGGGGTTGCTGTTGGGGGCGGCAGTGCCGCTCCCATTTAACTCTTTTGAGCCCGCCTTCGCCGACGTCGTCGTGCGGAGGGCAGGGTGGTAGCGCTTGAACAGCGAGGCTTCTTGTGGCGTGCGTTGCGTTGGTGCTGTACCGTCACCGCCACCTTGTTGCTGCTGCTGGTGCGCGCTTGGTTTGGGGTGCTGCTTCATGGGGCACCGGATAGCGCGGCAGAAGGAGTATATCTTCGTGCGGTTCGCGCTGTAGCGGGCCTCTGCGACGCCTGCGCCGGCCTCGGCCACGACGTAGTCTAGCAAGTTCCCCCACGTCACCCGCTGCTCGTTGCCCACATCGATGCGGTTAAATAGCTGCTTAATTGGGTCAACAGGAACGGCGGAGAGCCCAGCCAGCTCCTGCTGGGTGCAGAGGCGGCGCAGACGGGCCTCCTCGCGGTTCGCGTCGTGGCCCTCGTACACCGGGAGGGGGACGTGTGAGGTGGACAGCATCGTGGTGATGGGTGCTGCCGAGATGGATGTGGCGGCTGCCGCCGGAAGGGCGTCGTCATGGGCAGCAAACGTCAAGAGCTGCGGGGACTCGGTCGGTGTGAGGAGGGGAGAGCTGGTGAGACTCGCAGTGGCTGCGGCGACGGAGAGGGAGCAGCGGCCGGTGGACGGCGGTGGGGAGTGGAGGTGGTCGAGGAGGATGTGGCGAAACTGAGGGTAGGTCACGCCACGGGGGAAAGTGTTGAAGCTGTTGTGCAGGGCGGCAAGGGTTGCTGCGTCGCCAAGGAGGAGGGCGAGGCACGGCACGCGTTGCGCGTCGACGGCGTCCATGCCTCTGTGGGCTGAGGGAGAGTTGGATGGGTGCTCGAGGAAGACCTGTACTGGAGCAGCTACAATCAAGTGTGTAAAAGGAAAAAAGGAGAGAAAGAGGAGAAATGGGCGTGACTTTAAGTTAAGAAGCCAGACAGGAAACAAAGAGAAGTGCGACAATCACCCGCAGCTAGCTGAAAATGCGCCACGCAACTCTTGTCGTTTAGTAGAGAGCTGCAGTATTTCTAATATTTCCCTTTGGCTGCCGTCGTGCTCTCCTCACTTCTTCCGTAGAAACGGGCCACTAAAGTGGAGAAAAAAAAACTTCTGTGCTCGTCCGCGTCTTTCACAACAGAGCGCCTGGCGAGAAGAAAAGCATCTTCTTCATTCAACATTTTTGTTCGTTTGTTTGTTTTGCTGCCGGCTGAAGGCGACGCAAATTTCGGAAGGCAAGCGAAAAAAGAGGGAAAAAAAAAGTACGTTTGTTTACATCCAACAGCCGAAGCTTCATGAACATTGTCCACCTCCATTCTACTTCAGGCCAGCGCGTCTCGACACTACTTTACAGGTAGAAAAAAAAAGGCGTTCTCCTCTCTCTCTCTCTCAGAGACCTAGAAGAAAAGAAGAAGCTTTTAAGCAAATTACAGCAAAGTCACACCAGACCACCATCCAGTCTAACCACCATGGCGCCATACGACAACGTCGGCGCCTTCGATCTGAAAGTGGCAGAAGGTGAGCCGCTTGTGTGTCACGAAGGTGGCGAAGTCGTGGCCGTAAATGACGTGCCAGCAGCCGCCCAGCTTTTCCGTGATGTCGCGCTTCATGTCCTCGGCAATGCTGCACAGCGCCGTCCGCTCGACATCGCGCTCGAGCTCGCGCCGCGAGCCCTCGTCCTTGCGCCACGTCGTACGGGTGGGCAAGAAGACGTGCGTGTTGTAGGCACGGAGGGCACAGTTCATGATGATCTGCAAGTCCTTGGCTGCCATGTCCACGTGGACGGCCTCCATCGTCACCTGAGCAGCGCGCACGTCGAGCTCCTCGTCGTCCTCGCCGCCCCCGAGTGGCATGTTGTTGCCGAGTTTCATGGAGGAGAGGTCGGAGCTACGGCTGGCCCGCTTGGCAGGCGCGACGCCGCCGCCGCTGTTGTCGTGCTGACTGGGGCGGAGCGTCTGGCCGAAGTCTTCCGCTTTTGTCACCGCCAACTCTGCCATTGCTATGTATGTGGTCTAATGTAGGTATCTCACTATACTCAAACTGTGAAAAAGTGAAGTATGATCTTTTTTTTTATTAAAGGCGCAAAAGTCAAAGAGAAGAAGACAGGATCGAAAGTACGGGCTACATCTTATCTTGCGCTGCAAACACACACTGCCACGAAGACCGACGCGATTGTAAAGTCATATTTTCGCTGCTATTTTTTTATTCTCTTCGATTTCGTGCCTCCAGAGACACGGCATGTGGCACAGTGCAGCCGCGAGCACTAAAACACCGAGAGAAATACGCCAAGCGCGCAGACACAACAAATCTTCACCGCCTAGCAGCACATCTCGTATTCGCCTATCTTTGATAAATTATTCTGTTGCTTCGGCCCTTCGTATAAAGTTGTGCCACCTCATTCACAAGCGGTAATTCGAAAAAGAAAAACATGTCGGAAAGAGTGTGTAAGTTCAGCGTGTGTTTGCCTGCTTGCCGTTCTGCATCAACGCGAGGGGAACAAAGGAGAAGCCACAATGCGAGAAGAAAACGAGAGAATGCATTTGAGATCTTCTTTGCAACACACACACACGCGTACATACACGTTTACGCTGTCCATCACGATACTCACAGAAGAGAAGGTCAAAGTCGCACATGATGTGTTTAGCAAAAAAAGCAAAAGAGGAAAAAAATGAGAACCCGAAGACTGAGATGCGCCACCTGTGTGGTCAGAAAACAGCTTTAAAATAGCTCACACGAGCGGACGCGCATCGTACTCGTTTCCGAGTTTCTTTGGTGTACTGGTAAAGCAACACGGCACACTACTTGAAGCGACATTGTGTGCGACCTGTTTAGTTTTCTACTTATTGTGTGAGTTCTTCTTTTTTTACTGGTGTTGTGGAGGGGGTGCTTTACGCAGAAAAAGAGCAACGTTGATACGGAAAAGAAAGGGGAAAAAGAGGGCGAAGCAGCAACCGATAGAAAAAGCAAAGGTGCACAAAAAAAAATAGTTTTAAAATGGTTAGGCATCTGAAGTGAACAGTGAAACGGAGAGGAAAGGAGAAGAAAATAGAAAGCGAACACCACACTCACGAGCTTGGCAACGGCCCGCAGAAACCGAGAGAGACGTACTTCGAATTACAGCCAGCGTTCTGTGTAGCGCAAAGCGTGCAGCAGCTCTCGCCGTCGTACTCGTCTGCCGCAGATAAAGAGCAAAGGCAATATTCAAAAACAAAAGAAGGTTGCAAAAACAACAAAGTGAGGAAGTGACGAAAATGACTAATAAGCAAACACATACACACACACACAACAAGCAAACACACCCACATCCTAGGCGAGATAGGCGTCGAGGTTCTTCAGTCCCTGCACAAAGCCCACCGTCTCCTCGTCGAAATTAAACTTGCGCCACGTCGAGCGGGCAAAGTCGATGAAGCGCAGCCGTGCCGAGGCCGGTGAGGCCGCCGCATCGTAGAGCACCAACACGCTCGCCGAGACGAAGGCCATGTGCTGCAGCAGGAAGGTGCCCTGTGGGGTTTCCTCGAAGAAGTGGAGAACAGCACGGATGTCGGAACGGATGTCGGCAATGCGCTTCTCCATGTCCGCCCGCTCCGCCGCCGGCATCTCATCGATGGCGGTGGGGTGGAAGACAAGCTTGCTCTCCTCGGCCGTCTCGGCCATCGCGGCACCGGTGGAGAGGAAGAGCTTCAGGCACTTGCTCAACTCCGCCACGTCAGAGACGGCGTAGCCGATCTCCTTCCCGAAGCGCTCGCACGACAGCTCCGCCGACGCCCCGCCTTCGTGGGTGTAGCGTTGGCAGCCGCAGATGCGCAGCGCCGTGTCGCGCATGAGGGAGTTGCGCTCTTTCTTCATCATCCGCTCCACCTTGTCCTCCGGGGTGAGGGGGGAGTGGCGAATGAAGCCGACCTTGACGTCCATCACGCAGGGCTGCTGCATGCCGGAGGTCTCGTTCACAAGGCCGATGCCCCAGACGCCAGTGTCGTAGGCGTCATCAAAACCCTGCAGCGCCTCCACGCCGTCAAAGAGCTCGTGGAAGAGCGGGGCAAGCAGCGCACGCGCCGGTGCCCCCTCCTCCAGCACCACCCACTCCCCCATCTGTCCTTTGTAAGGCTGCAGCTCCGCCGACTTTGGGGCGTAGTTGTCGGGGAAGTGCAGAGAGAAGATCTGCGGGGCAAAGGCAGCTAGCTTGCCCGCGGCGTCGACAAATTTGGCGCGAACAGAATCGCTCGCCGTCGGCGTCGCAGCCGCGTAGGCGGCCTCCTTGGACAGCTCCATCGCGAGGTAGTAGAGAATCTCCCACGCGGTGGTCTTCTTCTGCAGGGTCGTGCGGCCATCGCGCGTGGACTCGCCGTAGAAGATGGAGGACTTGTGGCCGCCCACCGCTTCGAACTGCACCGGGGCAGTCGCGTTAGCGGACATGCTGGCAGTAATGAGTAGATAAGAGGAAAACAGATTCAGTCAACTAAAAAGAGAGAGGGAGAGGGAAATGAAAGCAGTGGAAGAGACAAAAGCGTGGAAGTTGGAGGAAAAAATGGCCGCTCACTGCGTACACAAATGGTGAAAAGGGAACGGGCAAAATAAAAGAGCGTGGATGTGTGAGGAGCAAAAAGCTGAGAGGCGAGAGGGAGAAGAATTTGTTAAAGGGGGAAAAAAGGGGGAAAAACAAGGAAGGCAGAGATTGACGATTGGGATAAAAAGAAGGAATATATAGATTTGTGTGCCGCAACTTCCGACTCCGCAGCATCGCCAGGGAAGACAGACGAGTAGGGCAGCAGCAGCAGCAGCACTGAACACGCAAATGGGGCATTTGACGCTGAGAGAGACCACAGGAGAGTAGTCAACAACTCTTGAACACTGCAATTTTACCTCTCTCACTTTCCTACTTTTGCTTCGAAGCCGAACAACTATTGAGAGCGACACAGAGGCAGATGCCAGCATGCAGTGCTAGAGAGCTTTAAAAGCTTTTTTTTTCCGTACGCCGTATCCCACTTTCGCTCTCTCCCTCTCAAGTGGAATGTACACGTTGCAGCAGCTCAATACAATCTTCCACCCTTGCAACGGAAGAAAAGAAGAAAGGGGAGTAACACACAGCAGCAGAATTTTGCTACTCCATTTCGGCTGCATCGTGGTCATCAAGGGCTCCTTGAGACGCCTGCAGCTTGTGCTCTCGGTGCCTCGTCAGCAGGCGGCGGTACCACACACGGTGCATCGACGGGTTCACCAGGCGCTGATCAGCCTGCCGTGGGAGATCCTGCAGCGGGTCCTCTACCAGATCGCGCAGACCTGCGACGTCTCCCTCTGTGCCCGTGGCGGCCGTGTCCTGCTTAAAGATGGGATCGGGGTACGACATCAGCCACTCCACAGGCTTCGATGCGCTTGGAAGAGATGCCTCGGCATTCGCGGTTGTTTTCGCCTGACGCGGGCGAGAGAAATCCTCCTCCTCTGGTCCAGCGCCGAGCAGGTCCTCTGCGTGACGCTTCCGTGAAGGCTGGAGAGGATCGGCCTCGCTTGACTGCGGCCGCGGCACGCCATCTTCCTCGTCGGCCACCAACTCAATCACCCCCACCGCAAAGTCGTTGTGTATCGTCGATATCGAGACGGTATCGAAGAGGCACCGCCAGGGTGTGGGGGCGTGCGCCATCACGAACACCTCCGTGCACCGCCTCGGCTCACGCGTATAGCGCTGCAGGACTTCAGGGCTGCGGCCGTCCACGCGCAGCGTCGCCTCCACGAAGGGCTCGGTCTGCGTCGCCAACTTCACTTCAAACATCACGGCAAATATGGGCTCTGACGGATCCGCCAGCACCACCACGCGGCGGTGCGCTTCAAGGTCTCTGGAGCCGACCCGTCGCTGCTTGATCGCGAGCTTGGCCTGCGACAGCCGAGTAAAACGAAGCGCGTGGTTGGCGCTGCAGACCGTCTCGATGACATCGAGCGTGAGGGAGCGCCTGACCTGCACCATGAGACCAGCCCCGCGCTGGTTTTGCGACGATGTGGCGGCCGTGTGCGGCTGCGTCCCCCCATCGCCGGCCGCGTGCTGCGACTGCGAGAGCACCGACGAAGCGGCTGGCCTGTCCCGGCGGCGGCGGTGCCCCGGCGTCTCCTCTGCGGGCCCGTTGGCCGGATGCGTCGACTGCGACTGCTGCGTCTGCTGCGTCAAGCTCATGAAGTTAAGAGAGACGCTCTCTATTGCTTCCCGGAAGCTCGCGAGTGAGATGGTGGGCTGGCGCATGTGCTGCATAATAAGGTTCAGCACGTCAAGCGAGGTGGCGTGGGGCTCGGCGACGACGTTGTGGCAGTTGAACGGCTGCTCAATGTGGCGAGTCGCCTTCTGACGACTTGCGCGGAGCGTCCTCTGTGTGCGCTTCTTCTGCGGCAGGCGCAGCCGCACGTTGCGTCGAGTTTCAAGGGGCGAGGCGGTGAGTTGAAGTCCTCCTGCAGCAGCAGCCTGTCGGGCCTCGGTCTCCCGCTTGTGCGCCTCGGCGGCCTCTCGACTCGCCTGCATGCTTGCCCGGAGGTCCGCCTCGGTGTTCCATGGAGATATCTTAACCGGCAGCTCATGCCAGTACACCTGCGTTTCCTGTGTCGGCATATTTGCTGTACTGCTGTAAGCGCGCGTGTAAGTGTGTCTGTGCCTGTAAGTGGGTGTTCGTGTGGTCGTAGGTGAATGCAGTGAGCACGATAAGGGGAAAACGGAGAAGGAGAGAGTGGGAGCCGGGCAGTGGTTGTGCGCAGACATCTACGCTACTGAACAGTCTGGCGGAGCTTTTGATACTGCACAACGTTTCTTTCTTTTTTTTCAAAGGTCAGTGCCACGGGCATACTAAAGCAAATTTGTAAGAGCACGCTGCAGATGGTGAACAAGGTCGATAAGAGTGAGAGTGTTGTTGTCCTTTCTTTACAAGACTTCTCACTTCTCTTTCTTTTTTTGTTGTTCAGTTTTTTGTTTGTTTTACGACTTTATGTCGGTGAAGACGTAGGTTGTGTTCCCGCAATGGCAGCTGCACGGGAATCTACACATGCGCCGAGTGCTTCTCCTACATTGTCCAGTCCTGTTCGCAGTGCCGTGCTGCGCTCACGCAGGGTTCAGCAGGTAGGGCTTCGCGTCCTCGAAGCGGACCTTGCCATCGCGGTCGCGGTCCATAATCCAGAACACGTGCTGCGCTACCGCCCGTTGGCGGCGACGCGACGACTCGGCGCTCTCATCCGCCGTGTCTCCAGAACGGCTCGCAGATTTAGATGAGGCGCCAATGAAGCCGGCCGTGTGTAGCACGTCGTCGACATCTTCAAAAGGATGCTGCATCGGAAGGGAGGCCATATCACTGAGAGTGATACAGCCTTTCGTGCCTGCAACGCTCTCAAATTGACGCCAACCCTGCAGCGTGGCAGCCTGTGCACCCGCTGCGTGCGCGAGAGGTGAATAGCTGCTGCTCACCTCTGCCGTGAGGGCTTGCGGGTCGTGTGTGCTGTTGTTCAGCACTAGGCTCGGTTCCTCCTGCTCCGCGCACAGTGTCATAAAGCGCAGGTAGGCAGAAAGTGAAATCCTGACCTTATTTTCACTGCTGTCGAGTCCAATCGTCGCACCTGCATTACGGGTAGACGTAGTAGCCGCCGCAGGAGGAGGCACGAGAGAAAGCTGCGGTAGGGCACGAGGCGATCTTGATAGCGAAGACGTGGAGGTAAAGCAGTCAGAGAGGAGACTCGACGACGGGTAGTGGCCGAGCAGTACGTAATAGGCACACTCCAGCCCCGCACGACTCAGCCCGGCGTCTCCATGATGCGGTGCCTCAGCAAAGAGGTGAAAGACATCTGTCGCGCAGCTGCGGAACTCACCCCAAGAGCGGAACATGTGTGCGTGTGGTTGTTTGTGGGTGTGTGTATGTGTATGAGTGAGCTTTATCTATGTTGGTGCATGTGCGTGTGCGCAGAAGCTAAAGTCAAAAAAGTTGTAGCTGCGTTAGGAAGAGAGGCCTCGGCATCTATTCTTCTTGTGCTGGTACTTCTTCCTTTCGTTCTTTTTTTTTTTCTATTCGACTTGGCAGCACTGGACGAACAAGTGTCGTAGAAGAAGGAACCGCTCTTACAATTTCCGGTGAATTGTGATGCAGAAGGGAAACGACGGGAAAGCGAAAAGTTGAAAAGTGCGGTGCTGCTGTGCTGGAGTCCACCTAAGCGCACAACACGATAGAGGTGAAGGAGTGCATGGGTCCACTGCAGCTTCACAGAACAAAGACAACAATAATGACTTGGTGTTGGTTTCTTTTTTCGAAAGACAAGCCTACAGTTCAGCTGCCCAGGACCTCGCACTCTGCACCATCATCAGCGGAAACACACCGCGCCGCCTGTGCATCACCGCCTCATACGAGATTGGTGTGTTTTTCGCCAACATCGTGCACCTTCGGTGCCGTTAAGAGCTAAAGCAGTATTTTTTTTCTTTTTAGCTCGTGGGTGTACGTGCTGCTGTAGAGCACGAGTCACCAACAGCAACGGCATTAAAAGCGTGGATAGATCCAAAACGAAGCGAGAAATAGATGAAGCGGAAAAACACAAAACGATGCTCCGCGACTGCTCTTCGGACCAATAAATATATATAAGAAGAAAAGGGATTTAGAAAGCTGTCGTGCACTCGTAGATCCGCTTCTCCGCTTGGAGGTAGGTGTAGTAGTAGACGTGCGCACGTGTGCCTGCGCTAACACACACACAAAGCAGATCTTGCTCATCTCCCTTAAGCATCCAGGAAGCCAAAGGCAGGAAGGGCATCTGGTAGCTTCAGCTCGGCGCCCGTCGCGGCCGGCTGCACCATCTTCACATGCTCGTACGGCGCCCACTGCTCCAGCTTCAGATGCGACTTGGTGAACTCGATGTCGCCGTCGATGGTCTTGATCAGCTCCTCGAGCGTGGTAAAGGCGGACTGCTGACGGATCGACTCCAGCGTGACGATGCGCACGATGCAGTTGTAAAAGTCGCCGGGAAACTTGTGCAGAAAGTAGACCTCCGCACTCAGCTCAGCGTTCGCGAACTGTGGGTTGTTGCCGATCGACATGGCAAAAGGAAACGGACCCAGCTGAGCAGAGTCGGCGTTGCGCAGTGCCTCCTCGGCGTTCGCCACCGACTCCGCTTCCACACAGCCCCAGCCCCATAAAACTTGGTTGCTGTAGGGCTTCACGAAGTCGATGCCCTCCTGCGTAAGCTCAATGTTGGCAGTTGGGTAGCCGAGCTGCGTGCCGCCACGGCCGAACCCGTGGATCACCTTACCACGCAGAAACCACGGCTTCATGCTCATCGCTCTCTGTAGTAGTATAGAATCGTCCGCTTGAACAGCTAGTTGCGACCCACTGAAAACAAAAGCTAGAAGCTAGAGTTTCGGATATCTTCGCTGGAGCCGTGGTGGACGGAGCAGGAACACAAATGGGTGCAGCTTAGCGACGAGTGTTTGCGCTTCCTGTTCAGCTTCTCGCTATCGCCTAAAATACGGGGTGAGAGGCAGAAAAACAAATATAGAGAGAGAAATAAAAAAGAATTGCGCAGAGGGGAAGAGTAAGTGATGCAAATAAAAATTTTAGCAGCTGAAATGCTGATGCTAGACCTGTTGTGCTAATCCGCCCTTGCGACGCCCGTAGTTTATGAACAGGTGCTGTAAGTGACGGAGGATAAGAAACCCAAAATAGATAAATAGAAGAGAAGTAATGAGGAGAACGCACACCGAGCTTTGAGATAAAACGCAGCAAAAGCGGTGCCACCGCTTTTTTTTCTTCTTGTCTTTCAGGCAGCTGACGGTGTGTTTCTCGGTGAAGCCGTCGCAGCGAGGCAAACGGCGGTGGCAATTGTGATAGGAGACGATGATATTTTGGAATAGTTGGAGCGTGGAAGTTGACGTGTGTGTGCGTGTAAAGCGATGCGCTTCTTCAGCTAGAAAAAAGAAATAGGAAGGTTTCGACGGAGAGAGAGGAAGTGGCAGCAGAGGGCGATGAAGTGGAGACCTTTGGTCTGTCGTCTGCTCATCGAAAGCCTTTCCATCCAATAGCTAAATAAAGTTGAGATATGATGACCGAGAGACGAATCGCGTTTTTTTTGAAACCGGAAAAAAAAAAAACAGAGAGCTGAACCGGCAGATTGCGAAAAAAAAGGCATTTTCCTTTTTGCTGCTGTTCTCGGCCTTTTCTCTCCCCCTTTCATTTCATTTTTCCACAAATATCTCGCCCGCTCTTTTTAAAGACAGAGTTGGCGTATCACGTCATTAAGAGGTTGTGTGCGTGTGTTTACCACTCGATTGAGAAGGTTTATCGAAGTAGAGGAAAGAAAAGAAAGACAGACACTTTTTCATCCGTCGCATATTACAGCAATAATAATAATAATAATAATAACCGGCACACTTTCTGGTTTTTTTTTTTTGGAGAAGGAAGAACACGAGACGCCTGCACTGTGGTGAACGGCAGCTAGACAGTCAGGAAGGCGTGGTGCAGCAGCGCTGCAGCAGTAGGACGCGCCAAGTGGTCCGTCTGCAGGCACTGCTCGATGAAGTCCCTCTCACTTGACGTGGTGTCACGCAGCGCCGACAACGCTGGCACCACACGGCCGCTGCCCACGTCCGCGATGAAGGTCTCCGGATCGGCAAAGGTGTCGGGTGGGTACGGATACTCGCCGGTGAGACACAAGAACATAATGATCCCGACGCTCCACACATCGTTGGCCGGGTGCACCAAGCCCTGGCACGCCTGCGGGGACATGAACATTGGCGTGCCCACCACCGTGCCGTAGGTCGGCTGCACGACGCCGGTACCACGTGGAGAGGTCACCTCTGGCAAGCAGTAGCTCCCGGTACGCGCCAGCGTATCCGGCAAGGTGAGGTTCGTCGCCGCTGTCGGGCTCGCCAGGGACCTGCGGGAGCGCCGCAGCAGCATCGAGTGGCCAAAGTCAATCAGCTTCGCCTGGCTGCTGTCCGTGGCATTCGTGACGAGGATGTTGTTCGGCGACACGTCACGGTGCACGACGCCTTTCGTGTCGTGCATGTACGCCAGCGCCTGCAACACACCGCGGACATAGTGACGCACCGCGCCGGGCAGCAGGCGGCCAAACTTCGCCAGCACCGACGTCAGCGTGTCGGAGGCGTACTCCGCTGCCATGTAGAGCGCCGTCGCGTCCTCCCAGTCCGCAATGATGTGGACGATGTTGGGGTGGCTGAGGCGGTGGAGAAGGTGAATCTCGTTGCGCTGCAGCTGCAGCTCCCGCGTCGCCACTTTCTCCACCTGCTTTATCGCAACGAGGTAACCACTCGGGTGGAAGCCCTGAAAGACGTGTGTCATGCCGTCGCGGCCGGCCGTGATGCAGCGCGTTCGCGTGCACACGATCGGCGCCGTGGGGATGCCGGCCGCCCGCGCTGACATCGAGGAGCGCGAGCGCTGCACCACCGACGTCATGGACCGCTCGTGCGACACCTCCGCAAAGCTCGCCTCGCTGCCGGTGCTGTTCATGTCATCCGCCCCGTCGTGGTCGGCATCCGCCAACGTCCCCGCGCTGTCAGAGAAGAGGGGCAGCTTCGTCGGCAAGGAAGCACCGCGCTGCGGCGTGTAGCCGTAGAGCGAGAGCGACGGCGCCGAGAGGGCCGATGCGGGGAGGTAGCTCGACACCTCCTCCATCACCGAGCGGGTGTGGTCGGGCAGCCACAACGAGTGCGGCGCCGCGCCGAGCACCACGCGTGGCGTGAACTCACTCTCCGCGGAGTTGTTGTCGTCGTCGAGGAGGCAGGAGGAGCTACGGCCACGCGAGCGGCTGCCTCTGCTATCGCAGCTGCTGCGCCGCCGCACCCGGCGTGTGACGCTGTTGCGCGTGGTAGGACGCGGGTGCACTGCTGCAACAGCTGTCTTGTCCTCTGCACCTCGCCCCTGACCGCTTCGCGGGAAGAGAGGATTCGGAGAGAGCCCAGAAGCCTCCACCCCCACCGTCTCGTGGACATGGTCGTCGTCCTGAGTGCAAGGGGTGTGGTTGGTGTGGTTGTTGGTGGCCGCACCGAGTTCGCTCTCTTGCAGCGCACGAGGCAGGGCTACAACCGGTGGTGTCACAGCGAGGTGGGGCCCAAAGGCAGGGAACGGGACCGAGAAGAGCGGCGCCTGTACGGCGTCTGCGGGTGACGTGATGGGAGACAGCGGGCCGCTCCCACCGCCGCCAGAGGTGTCAATGGAAAAGGGGCTGCGCAGGCCGCACGATGCGACACGCGCGGAGGCGGTTGCTGAGCCCCCCATCGCCGCTGTTCCCCCTGTCGAAGAGCCGTCTTTGCCCTCGCCTACAACGCGTTTTTGTGGCGGTGGTCGTGGTGATAGTACTGCGGCTTCGGTTTGCGAAACATCGGAAAGTGGCGCAACGTTTTGGGACAGCTCGCAGAGAAGCCGCGGCAGCAACCGCTGAAGGAAGGACGCGTTGGCGTCACCGTCTGCGCCACCCCCTCTCGCCAATGCAGCAGCAGCAGCGCCGTTCTCCGATGCCAGTGCTTTCGGGGAGAGGACACCGCGGCGGACATCCGGCGTTGCCCCGCGCGACGCCGCCACCACCACCGGCGCCTCTGCGTTAGCAGTCGCGGTGGCGCTGCGGAGGAGCGACGTGGTGTGCCACTGCTGCACAGCCGCTGCCGTGGCCGTCGTCGAGACGTCCCCGCCCGTGCCGTCCTCTTCCTCCTCCCACACCGGCGGCGGGCGGCAGTAAGACTTTGTCAGCCACCCCATCGACCACTCCGCCACACCCGACGCGTGGCCCGCACCAACGGGCTGCGCATCGTCCACGCCGCGCGTCCCCCAGCGCACCGCGCGACTCGCCGCGTTGACGAGGTGGCGCGCCACGTACAGGAGGTGGTGCGCCGCTGGAGGCAGGCTGCGGCCCGCGTCGAGACTCTCGTCCCAGTAGGCGAGGAAGCGGCAGGCCTGCGTGTAGCGTCCACCCCGCATCAGCGCCAAGGCGTCCGCCATGTTCCGCCTCGCCTCCTCCGCCACCGCCGCGCTGTGCAGCTGGTAAACAAGAAACCGGCGCTGCATGCAGTCCATCACGTAGTCCACCGGCAAGCCACGAGCGTCGCCCATCGCGTCGACAAAGAAGTCGGCGTGGCAGAGCACCCCGTAGCCGCAGACGGCGGCGAGCTGCGCCAAGTCGCGCGCCACGGTGTACTCGAGAGTGCCAAAGCTGAGGGTGAGGCGTCCGCTGCCGTTGCGACGGGCGGGTCGCAAGAAGGCACTGAAGCGGTGCACGGATATACCCCAGTGAACTGGAAGGCCGTCACACTGCGGGGCCCAATCCGTCAGCGTCTTCTGCGCCGCCGCGGCCAACGCGATGGCGGACGCGTTTGCCACGAGCACCTGCAACGGCAGCACGGTGTTGAGCGAGAAGACGACCTCGCTGACGCCGCACTCTGTCGTGTAGGCCTGGCAGTTCTCTGCGGCGCGGCGCAGGCGGTGGTGGAACTCATGCGAAAGCTTCTCCAGCTCCACCAGCTGAGTCTTTGAGAGGGTGTGGGACCCAACGACTAGGGAGGGCGGAGGAAGGAAGCGGCACACCACCACCGTCACAACATCCCGCACACGGCTCTCATCCACGGGATGACGAGGGCGGCGGGAGAGCTCCACGCAGGCGGGCCGCGCAGCCTCACCAGCTCCCTGCCTGCCACTGCCGCTCGGCAGCGAGGGGGCGTCGCTCGTGGCGCTCAGAGAGGCCTGGACAACGTCCGCTGCGGGACTTTGAGCACCGGCATTCGCAGCAGCAGCAGCAGTAGCAGTAGCAGCTGTGCGGAGGTGAGAAAGGGAACCTGTCTCGCGCACATGCCACTGATGGCCCAAGACGTTGCGCGGCAGCGGACTGTGTGGGGGAAGGAGGGCAGCTTGGTAATTGTCTGCTCTTTCAGACAGGTCGAGCGGTGCGGCCAGCGCATCGAGCAAGAAGGCGACTTCGCGATGCCACCGCAGAACACGCGAGGATGGCGCAGCAGCGAGCACTGCGGTATCACGGGGAGTGAGGGCGGCAACAACCGCCTCAACTGCGCTCGCCCGCGAGCTCCACGCCGTCGGCTCCACCACACTGCCCGTCAAGCGTCCCGCTCCGTTTTGCTCCGACATGGCAGTAGTCAAGAAGTGCGACAGACGGGTGCAGAGCGCGAAGGCACGTCGCTGATAGCGGACCGCCTGCCGGTAGGCACACGCGTAGAGCCACAGACCACCACCCAGACCCATGACCAAGGCACAGAGCACCACACCGAGCAGCAGGGTAAAGCTGGTGGTCAGCATCGTGCCCACGTGCGGACGATACGCCGATGTGGTGTAGCTCCGCTCCTGCAGCCCCACAGCCCAGAAGTGGATGCCCAGCAGCAGGACGCTGCACAACAGCGGTAGAGCGCAGAGGCCGGCACCGATGAGAAGTAGCAAGACAGAGAAGCTGCGCGTCTTCTCGGACGGGGCCTGCATCTGTCGGATGTAGGTCAGCAGATCCATCTGCGGGGGCCCAGCTGCTGGTGGTGGTGTCGCAAACTGCGGCGATGGTGGGTGTGACGCGTCCGCCGCCGGGTCGTCCGACGCATGCAACGCCGACGGCGCTTCAACGAACGGTGTGTAGCTTCTCTCTACAGACAGCGGCATTATCGGTGGCAGCGCTGCCTCATTGCTGCGTGAAAAGGACGCGCGCGTGCCATTCCCCACAAAACAGCCGGGGTCCAGCTGCGTGACGTCCGGTTCTTGCGGCGGGACGGCGGAAACGACGGGTGGCGCCATCGATGCCCGGTCTCGCACGTGCGAGGCTGCTGTGACAGAAGGCGGTGCTGCATGTAGTTTGGCTGACGGCGCCACCGGCTGCCGTGCCAGTCCTTCACTGCCGGAGAGTCTGTGTGCGGGGGAAAGCAGAGAAGGGTACTCGGGCGAGTCTGACATCCGCGCGGGCAGCTGCAACGGCGAGGCAGGCGATGTCCCTCCCATCTCCGTCGCCGTCACAGCCTTGACGGTTGACGTGCGCGTCGATGACTCGGCCGACGCCGTTGCAGCGCCACAACGTTGTGGTGGTGGCGGTGGTAAGGGAGAGGGAGACAGCGAGGCAGAAGACATCAGCACCGACTCGGAAGACGTGGCAACACCGCTCACTCGCACCGCTGCGGGGACGTGCTGCGTTGGCGGCGCCGCCGACCGTTGTGGCGACTGCGTCCCGTGCGGGCTCGACGGCTGCGTCGGCAGCGATGACGGTGGCAGCGAGGAACGTCGAGGGTTGTGATGGCTGTACTGATACTCCAGACACGGCAGCGGATTGACGGTGGTGCGGATCTCTGACAGGTTCAGGTCGGACAGGCTCGACAGCGCCGGCGTCGCGGATGGGCCATCGCTGCGAACAGAGGCAGAGTCGAAGGCGTGGACGGTGGCGGAGCTGGGATGGCCGGCTCCTTGCACCACAGCCTCAGCTCCCAGAGGGCTGCCCTTGTGGCTCGTGTCAGCACCGCTGCTGCAGCTTCGCGCGGAGCGTCTCGGCGTGCACAGCACGCCAGGAGAGGCCAAGTTGAGGCGGTGAGAAGACTGAATACGGCGACGCGGTGCCGAGATGGAGGCACATGCGGAGGAGACGGCCATCGCTGCGTGGGAGCGCTCCGATGGTGTCGACCTCGACTGTGTGATGGGCTGCCGCGGCGGTGGTGGCTGCCACGCTTCCTCCTCCGCCTTCTCTTCCCTGCCTCTGTGCACTGCATAGGCGTTGAGGCGACAATCCTGTATGCCTCTGTCAATTTCAGCGCTGCCGGCAACAGTGGCGGCGACAGAGCCGACGGGTACATGAAAAGGGTTCAAAGAGACTGCTGATGGAGACGCTCTTAACAGTGAGTTGGACGGGGCGGCGAGGACGCTCATTGCTTCTACATTGACGCCATCATCCGCAGCAGCAGTGGTTGTACGTCGTGGTAGCACATGCGGCACCACAACAGCAGCAGCCCGAAAATCAAAGTCGCCAGCCAAAAGTGACATATCCAACTTCGCCGGTGCACACACCGCAGCAGCAGCAGACGTTGCCGGAATGGTGCCATGACCTCCTTTCCCACCACCTATGCCACCGGCAGCGGCAGGGTTGCCCTGCCGGGACAGCGGCGAAGTATTCTCACGCGCGCCGTGGATCGTTGCGTCTTCGCTGAGGCGTCGCAAACGAAGCCGCGGCACCTGAGGAAGCGCTGGCGCCTGCCCTGCCGTCGTGGTGCAGCTGTCGCCAACCGCGAATGGAAAAGAGACGACACTTTCCATAGACCAACGTGTCCGCGGCCGTGGCTCGTCGTGAAGCATGCTGGCCTCCTTTCCCTCTTCACACACTCGTGCACCGCCGGGGCGGGTAGACGAATCCTCTCCGCTGGGCACCTGCCGCCATGCCGACATGCGTGGAGGCGACGACGGCGACGACGAGCTGCGTAACGGACTATCGCTGCTCATGCGTATTGCACAGAACTCAAACACACAAATAAGAAAAATAAGAGAAGAGAAAAGCAAGTTCTTTCCTGTTTACTGAAGGACGCTGCTTCACACTGCGAGATCACGGGAGGTGCAACGTACGGGGGGAAAAAAAAAAGAGCGCAACCCCGCACGATGCCTTCTTCACCGAGTACAAGCCCCAGCTTCCCAAATTGCTCCGGAACAACAGAAGGAGATCTAGAGAGGCTGAGAAGAATAAAAAGGGGAGAAAAAAAAAGTGATGATAGAAGGCAAAAAGAAAGAAGTACACTGGTTTTCTCTCTTTCGAAATGTATATAAAGGAAAGGGGGGTAGATTAAGAAGAAAGAAATGGTGATATATGTAACTAGTTCAGGGAGAAAAATGGGAGTAATAGAGATGTAAAGAAAATAAAGAATAGAAGAAACAGTGAGAGAAAGAGAAAGAAGAAAATCAGTAAAGGGGAGAACGAAAAGAAACAGTGTCAAGAGGCGATGAAACGGCAAGAGCAAGAAAAAAAAAAGCGCAAACTACTCGAAATGCCAATGCATGTGCGTGTATATTGAGAGAGAGGGAGAAAGGAGAAAGCAGCCGATAACAAGAGCAAAAAAGGGGGAAAAAACAGTGCTTGACAACCTTTGACGGCGAAGAAAAACTCAGTTTGCCTCTTTGATTAGTGAATACTACAAGACGCAACAAAGGCGCTTGTGTGTGTGAGAGAGAGAGGGAAAAAGACTTTTATGCACCCGTCACCTACTTTTAGCCGAAGAGAGCAGATTCGACTTTCTTTTTGTTTTTGTTGCTCTTACCGCTCTTTGGTGTCCGGGGATTCCGCCTTGCGCTCGTCTTTCCTCGTCCACTTTCCGTCCGCGGAGTGCACAGCAGTCGATCCACTTCTCGACACCACCAAAAATGGAAGAGAATCGAACAAAGGAAAAAACAAAATGGAGAAAAAGAGGGAAGAAAGTGAGTTTTAGAAAAAAAAGAAGCGAAAAGATCTCCTGGTGTTGGGGAGAGATGTCAAAGCAAAGTTGTAAATGTACGGGAGAAAGCGGGGAATATGAAAGAAGAGAAACGAAGAAGGATCGGGGAAAAGCGAAAAGAACGTACAATCGCCGTCAATGCAGGAAAGCAGAAACAGCCGCACACAGAGAAATAAAAAAGAATTGAGTAAGAGCAGCACGAAGTAGAGAATACAGAAGCGGGGAAAAGCAAACTAAAAGCGGTGGTGAAGGTCACAGCCCACTTGGAAAGGGAAGAAGAGCGAAAAAAAGAGAAAAGGAAAAATGGGGAACAAGCGCTTAGAGTTAAAGTCTCCGTATGCCCGCAAATGAACAGTTGACAGCTCCTCTTTCTTCTTCGTCAGCTGGTCGGCGATTTACGTCAGCAGGGAGTATCTTTGTGGGATGAACACCGCGGATGAAGCTCAAAAGGAAAAAAAAGTAATAATAATAAAGAGAAAAATAAAAAGCCGATAGTTAAGGAGATGGCTAAAGTGGGTTATCACGTGGAAATATTTTTTTTCTTTTCGAGGAAGAGCGACAGACAAGAAAAGCCGCGGGATTGAAACGGGAGAGGCAGAAAACAAAAAGGGGAAGATTGAGCGACACGCAACACGCAAAGCCTCCCTCCGTTTCAGCCCTTCACAGTTAATGAAGCACCCGTGAAGCACACGCAAATAAAAGAAAAAAGGTTATTGATCACAGAGACCCAGTTGCAATCCGAAACAAAAAAAAACACTTTGCGACAAGAAGCAGAAGCCAATGAAGAGACACAGTTCCAGTGATTCGTCAACCACACACACAATTAAGAAGAATAAATGTTGTGAATAAAATTGCACGCCTTTTTTTTTTACCGAAAAAGAAACACGCCACCGCTTCACTGTCCTGCGCTACGAGTATGATGCCGACTCCGTCACCTCTAGTAGCTTCGATAGTCAGTAGTTCGCGGGACGATACAGAGAGAGAATTTGTGTCAAAGAAAAAAAGAAAAAGGGAGATGAGAAAGCATGAGAGTGGGATGGCATGGTTGACACGAAGGCAGGCGGTATTAGAAGAAAAAGCAGCCTTACCTGTGTGGTGGTGTACAGAATAATATTCAACTTCCATACACAAAGAATGATTGAGACGCCGCATCTTACCTGCGTGGTATGCGGAAGCACCATTAGCAACTGCAGGAGAAGCCCACAATAGGCACCTCAGCCCATTCATGACAGCTTTATGCATGCTGCACACTGTCTCTTCATTGTTGCGTTTTTCTCAACATCTTTCCGTAGTTCAAAAAAACCGTCAACACAGCAGATGAGATCAGCCGGGTGAATAGAAAAACAAAGTAGGTAGTGAGGAAGAAGCTCCACACGTGCGAAGAAAAATACGCAATAACGAGCGCGCCAAACATCAGGCAACACAGAACAACAAGAACAAGAGAAATAAAAAGGCCGCAAAGGACAAGAGGCACAACGATTTGCTAGGGAAGAAATAGAACACAAACAAAAAAGGAGGCAGCTACGCCCTATTAAACAACGAAATGCGTGAAAGAACAGGAGGCAGCGTCACGCATCTCATGCAAATACAAGAGTCTATGAACAAGCGGCCCACATTGCCGGGCCAGCACCTGGCACAACGTCACTTGCGCTTCTTCGCCGGCGCCACGTCCTCGGCGTGCCCCGCAGCCACCATCATCTGCTCCAGCAGCCACTCCTCCTCCTCCTGACCCATCCCATCGTCTTCGTTCATAAAGAGGTGCTCGTCCTCCTCGTCGTCTTCACTGCCGCCGTCGTCGTGGTGCGGAAGATGGCCGCCACGGCGCCGCCCCTGTGCATCGGGATTCAGCGCATCCGTCTCCTCCAGATAGGCCTCGATGTACGCCAGCTGCTCCGGTGAGAGAGATTGCACCATCAGCTGCGCCGCACGAAGCGCGTGCACGCCCTTGTCCTTGTGCTCGTGATCGTGATGAAGGTACTCGTCGCTCAGCCTGTCAAAGTAGAGGTCCTGAATGTCGAGAGGCATCATCTCCATCAGCATGCCCACCTCCTGTCCTTGCATCTGCTCCAGACAAAGCATCCACTGCTTCGAGAAGTGATGACGGTAGTGTGCCTCGCTGCCATTCGCAGACGGCTCCGCCTCATCTTCCATCTCCTCATTATTTTCTTCGGCCATGCACGTCTCCGGCGGAGGCAGTGGCGCCGGCACAGAAGCAGCACGCATGAAGGACGGAATGAAGGGAGTCGCCTCTGCTGAAAAAGTGTAGGTCGGGGAGACGGTGGAGGAGGCGGCGGCGGCTGGCAGGCTGGGTGACGGCGCTGCGTTTGCGGGGGTGGTTGAGGAGGCCGTCGCAGCCGCCGCTGTGGATGGCTCACTCTGAGAGTGCGCTGCAGCGGTGAAGTTCATTTTCTACCGCTTTTTTTCTTTGCTGTTTTGTTAAAAGTTTGAAGGTCCAAAATCGAATCGCAGAGGGGATGTGTGTGGAGGACCGGCAAAGAGTTTAGCAATCGGGTGTCCTTCTGATAGTCTATAATGATGTTGCTGTGGAAAAGAGTGTGTGAAGAATAGTTTCTGCTTTCCTTTTTTTTCAAAGCGAAGAAAGCGTGTAGGTCAACCGAAGAGAGAGGATAAGAAGTGCAGAGAGTCAGCGCCATGCCCGATAGTTTCGAACTACTTGTCGAGACAAGAAGTGCCGCTTGCACTGCCGGCAAAACTACAAAAGGCTAAAAGCATCACGCACATGTGAAGCAGCGAAAAACGTGATAGGCGGATGTGCGTGCGAGACGAAAGAGAGCACGCGGACCGCCTCGTCATCGCTTCCTGTCGAGTTAAACAGCAACATCGAGAAATAGCAAAGAAAGCTAGCGCTGCGTCGAGCGAAGCACTGCAAAGGGAGTAAAAGCGGTGACCCGCAGGTGCTCCTTCACAAGGTGCGTTCAGGTGCGCTCTCCTCTCTCCAAGCAACTCGCCGCTGTGCTCAACGAGTCGTGCCATCAGCACCTGACAGGCGACCAATCTTCGTCGCTCACTTCCAAGACGACATAATCTACTTTCCCTCTTAATTTTTTCTTGTTCTCGTTGATTCAGTCAACAGAGAAAAAAAAAACCTTAGCGGTTACCTACAAAGCAACAGAAAGTTCGTTTGACAAGTCGAGACGAAAAAAAAAAAAGCACGGGGGGACGCAAATGAGGTACGCAATCGAAGCAAGAAAACTAGAAGACGCAACGGCACAACAGCAGTCGATGACACGCATAAAAAGAGAAAACAGATTTCGGGGAGAGCGAGGAAACGAAATAAATAGAGCAACGAAGCAAAACCGGAGGTGAGGTGCTTAACCATGGAGAAGAAGATGGGAGAGGACAGAGAGGGAAAAAACAGAAATATGTTCGGCGGAGGTTTCTTGCACGCTACGCCCAGCTCTATGTTCCTTTTCGTGTTTCTCAATCAAGGCAAATTTCTTTGTTCACCAAAAAAAAAGTGGAAAAAGAGCACCATACACATTACACAACACAAACACAAACACTCATCAACGCATTCATGCAACGAAAGTCTTTCAAGTGAAAGAAAAAAATAATAATAATGAAGAGACGTCCAGCAAGGAACACAACACAAGACACTGGAATGGATACTAATAACAATCGTAACATTACTGAGGTAGAGGGCATCACAAGCCAAAGGAAAAGAAGCTCAAAAGCAAACACAAACTACAATAAAAAAAAAATTAGAGAGATAGTTGCTGCTTCTCTTGTGCGAAGTACATCCAACGGAAGCACAACGCCGACGCCATTGGCTCCGCCATACCAATCCCCAAATGAGAGGGGAGACAAAAAACAAACGGACAAGCACAACAAAAATAAAGAAGAAGATCACAACAAAGAAAAACCGTTGAAGTCAATAGAAATTGACTTGTACAACGTTAATGTCGGGGAGAGAGAAGGGGTAAAGGCGACGACCTCCATCGCAAACTGCGTAAATTTTTTTTCTTTTTGGTTTGTTTCCGAAGTACAGGGCGTGAGGGAAGGAGGGGGTGATGGGAAGGTGCCCGCCACTACGCAGCGGCGCACTGCACCTCTTTTTTTGTTTGTTTGTTTGTTTTTTGTTTTTTCCACATGTTTACTTACGGCGCTTTGCAATTTCGATTAGTGAGGGTGAAGTTTAGTGAGGGGTGAGGAGGAGGAATAAGGAGGAGCGGCGGTGATGACGCTCTCTCTCTCTTTCTCTTTTTTCAGCACCAGTCGATGACGGGGTCGATGCGTGTCTCATCCCACACGCCGCGGATGACGTTAACACTGGCGAAGAACAGCGTGAACACCAGTCCCAGAGCGGTGCTGTAGAGGCGAAACAAGGAATGGAACGCCAGCACAGGGTCGACGCCGTCCGTCATCGCCAAGACGAAGCTGATAAGAAAGAGCGCAAACAGCTTCGCCGCCGTCACTGCTAGGTGGCGTGCGCACATCACCAACAACTGTCCCGTGCTGCGGCGCGACACGGGTGTTGTGGCCGCTGTCGTCGACTCGTCGTCGCCTGCCGCCTGCGTGCTTCCCGCTTGCCACACCATCGAACTCTCGTAGTGGCGTCCGCTAGTGGCCACGTCTGCGAAGTGATGAAACGGCGTCTCCTCTCCCTCGTGCGGCTCAATGACCGTTTGGCCCAGCTGAGCCTGCCTACTCGACGCGCGTGCAGCAGGTGCGTCTGCATCACCCTCCCACCGCAGCTGCTCCATTGCCCGGCGCACACCCCGTACGCGCTGCCACGCCACCCGGCAGGAAAGCGCCAGCACAACACCGAGCGCGATCTCCCACGCAATGGTCACCACACAGTATACCGCCATGGTGTACCGCGCACGAAAGACGATGATTTGCACAATGGGAATACCGAGGCACACGAGGCGCATCAGCAAGGAAACACCGGTGGCCCTGCCCAGCACCTTGTGCCGGTCAATGCGCCGTGCGAAATCGGGTGCGGCGCTGCTGTAGCTGTCATCGCCGGCGTCTGGCGCTGCAGCAGCTGCTGCGGCTGTGTTCCACGGCTGCACCGAAGTGGCGCTGTCGTCGAAGCTCGCGTTATTAGTGTGCGAGGGCGACGGCACGGCGCCGTACAAGGCATGTGTGGTACTGACAGACACGGCAGATGGTGGCACGGCTGGCGAGACGAGCGCGCTGCTGTTGCGCGAGAGCGTCCGGGACGCCTGTGCGGTCGATGCGGTGAGTGGCGGCCCATCGGACGCCTCCGTACTCACTACTTGGATAACAGGACTAAGAGCGGCGGTGTTCGTCACCGAAGAAAATCCCACCGGCGGCTCCTGTACGACGCGCACAGTGGCTGACGCCTTCTCACGTGCCGCGACTGCGGAAAAGAAGCTGATCGAGGTTGCCTTGGACTTCACCCACGAGTTGATGCTTGGGTCCGCCGTGAGGCCGCCGTAACTGCTCATGCCCAGCGCCGACCCCTCCAGCGTGGCTGCTACGTCCATCGTCTTGGTTGGCACACTGCCCTCGCTGTCGCTACACGGCGATGTCGCTGCCGGAGGCTGCCACGTCAGACCCACGCCTCTCTCCCTCCCCTCGCCCCCCTCCTTTCCCTCCCCGCCCTCTCTTTCCCTCACGCCTCCGTCATCGTCACCCCCGCTCTCGTCAACTTCTTCTTCGGAGCCGCCGCCACCGCTGCTGGACGAGCTGCTGTGCCCTCGACGGGAATGCGTCGCATCCTCCGCCGTCGTTAAGACTGGGTCGCTCGAAGACTGCGCGGGTGTTCCGGCGGGCACACGGATCCTTTCACAGTCTTCGCCAGCTTTTGGGTGGTGCCGAGCCGCGTGCACGCCACCCACGTTCGCCGTGCGGTTCGGCGTATTCGCACTACCCGTCGCCCCATTGCCCACGCCCGTCCCGTTGGCGCCGTTGCTGCCGGTGCTGCTGGCGCTCGCGCTGGTGCCACGCCGCGAACGTGCCGCGTGCAGATGCGGCGGCGTCTGAAGAGACGGGTGCACCTGCGTCGGCGGCAGCGCGTTGTGCGACGGGGTCGCCTCCGTGAAAGCGTTCAGCGCCGCCACTCGCGGCTGAAAACGTCGTGGGGGCAGACGCGACGTGCGGGACTTCATGCGGCTACCGGCGTAGCTGGACGGTTGGGCGTCCTCCGCCACGTCGTCGTCAAGCGCCTCGCCCTCGTCGTCGTCCCCGTCGTTGAAGTCGTCGACATCCTCGTCTGCGCTGTCAACTTGATTGTGGTTCGCCCTAGCGCCATCGCCATTCCTCGCGGCAGCAGACGCCGCAGCCGCTATGGCTGCCTCGCGTTCCATCTCCAGCGCTCGTAGAATTAGATCTTGCGGCTCGCCGTCGATGCCCTCTACAAACCAATTGACCCCTGCCGACTCATCCAGGTGGTAGACGTGGTTGCCCACGCCGTAGCGGCGCATGATGATGAAGGACAAGAAGTCCGCCTCGTACACCACGCGGGCGGGGTAGAAGTAGGAGAGCACAGCACTGATGGCGTCGCCGTGCGTGACGAGGATGACGTCACGGGGCTTCCCGCTCATCGTCGTGCTCGCCAGCGCGCTGTCCTGCTGCGCAGGCGCAACCGCAGCAGCCAGTGCGCCTCTGGTCCCGACGCTGGCGCGCCTCGTCACGGCTGCAGGACAGACTAAAGTAGAAGACGTCTGCGACTCGTCGCGCGCGCTGATAGAGCCGTCCGCGGAGCTGCCCTGCGAGATTGCACCGCCGTAGACGTCGCCGTTGCGCAGGAAGTTGGCCACGTAGCGCTGCGTCGCCGTCTCGAGCGACTCGCCCCACATGGGCAGGCCGCCAACGGACCGCATGGCGTGGTTCGGCTGCAGCTGCGGGGCACGGCCTGTCTTGATGCGACTGGGGCCGAAGACCTCACACAGCGTGTTGTCAATCACCATGGCATGGTCGGCCCCAACGCCGTGGAACTGCAGGGCCTCGGCCGTCTGCATCGTGCGCAGAAACGGGGACACAACAAGAATGGCAGCCCTTGCTTCGTCTTGTCCAAGGTAGTGCTTCAGGCGGGCGGCTGAGCCTGCAACGGCGGCCACGCCGTCCTCGGTGAGCGGGGGGTTCGACTCGGCAGGAGCATCGGGGTGGTTGTCGCGGCGCTCCCCATGGCGGAAGACGACGACGCGCTGCGAGAGAAACGGGTACGCCGCGCCTTGTTGTGTTGGCATGGCTTCGCGCGTGCGTGTGTTTTTGTCTGTGTAATCGTCAAAATCGATTGCGGGAGTCTACTCTGCGCGCGTGTGTTACGCGCACCTCGCCTTACACTCTTGTTTCTTGTGTTGGCAAAAAAAAAATGTTGCGACTACTCGCAACAATAGCAAGTACGGAAAGCACCACAACTACAATAGCAGCGTGAGAAGAAAAGAGAAAAAAAAAACGCAAGCGTCGTAACTGTATCCCAAAAACGGCGAAAACAAAATTTACCACTGCGCGCACCACAATAAATATATTATTTCGCCTCGTCAACGATCAAGTATCGTTGTTGTTGTTTTTTCCTTTTTGCACTTCCCGGTGTGCCTCCTTACCCAACCGACCCTTGTGTGTATTTTTCCCCTCTTTTGCAACTTTTGTTTAAAATTGTTGAAATCGTTCTCTGCTTAATGAGAGGTCTTTTTTTTTTTTTGGATAGGTTTTGCTGGAGAGGCGGCGCGCAGCGGCGGGCCGCTTCAGCGGAAATGGTAAGAGAGAAAGAGGAGCGCAACCTCTTGTTATAGAACCAGCAGCGGAGTTTCACGAACTGCTTGTGTGTGCGTGTGGGTTTGGTTGCATGTACGGTCCAAGAAAAGAGCAGAGGCAATGAGGCTGGGAAAGAAGTGGAAGGGGCATGCGTGTCCTCAAATGAAAAAAAGGAGGAAAAATACTATCAAATCGTTCAGCACACACACCGAATACCAGCTTCCTTTAGCCGCTCTTCACAACGGCGCAGCACATAGGAAGAAGATAAGGGAATGGGAACGAAATCGTGCAGAGAAGCTCGCAGGAAGCGTGCCTCCGCGGAAGCAGCGCATTGGCAAGAGTTTAGTGAATGCGGCCTTGGTAATGTCAGAGAGAGAGGCCCAACAGTCAATTGTCCCTGGAAACACCCACAAAGCCGCTTAAATTAAAGGGAAACACGACGGAGCAAACACCACTGCAGCAGCAACGTCAGAGGTGTTATATTCAAAAGCGTAAAAACAGCTTTTGCTTACACGGCTCTTAGCCTTGTGATGTTTTTTTTTTTGGTTTTTTCGTTTTTGTTTAGTGTTGCGTGTTTAGTGACAGAGGTGCGCGGCGGGAGTTCCAGCTCTGCCGTCCCTCTCCCCTGAACCGTTCTCTTTTCTTCCGCTTATGACTCAAAGATACCCCACAACACACGAACGCACGGCACATACCCAAAAAAAAAAAAGACAGCCACCACTTGTAATGAAAATGAAAATGAAAAAGAAGAGGATTGAAAAGAAGAGCGTACAACAGATATCAGACGATGCATGCGCGCTTTGTGTGTGTGTCAAAAAATATAAAAGATGTATATGTGTGCAGTAGCCGATAAGAACAATATTTAGATCACAAAGAACACACCACAAGGAAAAAAGAAGCAGGTAGTCTTGCTAACCGCTCTTTTTCCAGACGCTAACAAACAACAACCACGGCGATAGCGACAATGACAAGAAGGGCTGCTCGCTTGCACTCTGGAAATGCCATGCAAAGACGCAGTGACAAAAAAAAAAAGCCAGCTATCAACGGCGACGACGCGACTTTACCAGATCACAGATTTTTTTTGTTATTTAGAGTTTAAGGTCAACAGAAACAAGACAAAAGAAATGTTCAAATATCAATCCAAATACACGACCAAAAGCGGAGCAGCTCTTCCGTGGCGACACAATAATCAAAAAAAGTAGCGATGGCGCTCCTGCTGCACGATGGCAGAAGCAGAAAAAGAAACGGATAGGTGTGTTTCTGTGAACAGTGGCTTACCTCGGCACCAGCAGTAAGCAAGAAAGAAAGAACGCCCCGAAGAAAAAGTACTTTAGCGCTCCTTTTTCCTCTGCATTCAGAAACACAGCCGCGCGGTTCCTTTTCGCAAACCTCCCGCTAGTACGGTGGAGGCAGCGGCGGGGGAGGCACGGCGTCGTCCCTGTGCTCCTCTCCGGGCAGGTAGGGCGGCGGCAGCGCGTAGGCCGGCAGGTTCACCGGAACACCACCATGCATGAGCTGCGTCGACCGCGGCGTCGGGCGGTAGTCGGCCGGCGGGCTCAACGCATTGCCATACGCCGGTGGCGGCAGCGGAGGCGGCAGCATCGAGCCCGGGCCACCCGGTCCGTCCTGCAGCCCGCCGTTGAAGCCGTAGAGCATGTCCGGCTTCGGCGCAGGCGAGGGGTGGTACTCGGGCGACGTAGCAGAAAGCTGAAAATGCGGCACAAACTCCTTCGCCGAGGCGTTCATGTGTGTCGGGCCGTGCGAGGACGACGCCGAGCCCACGCTGAGGCTCGTCTCGTGATCGCCGTTGTTGCCAGCGGCAGCGGAGGCAGCAGCGTTCGTCGCCTTCGACAGCGCGATGGGGGCAGAGGAGGCGTACGCGGCGGCATGCGGGGCATCCGTCGTCGAGGGCACCGCGGTTGCTGCGTGCGCACGAGCGGCGATGGCACTCGCGATTGCCGCCGACGCGTTCACCGGGCGAGAGGCGGATAAAGAAGGCGGAGCCGCGGTGCTCGACGGCAGCGGCGGCGGTGGTGGCGCTGCTGCTGATCCCGCAGCCGCCGTCGCGGGCCGCGCCGCCGAGGTGGGCACGTTGGCCTGCGTCGCGGCGGCGGTGGACGCGGGAGCGGCGGAGGCAACGCGGGGTTGCGGCTGCGTCTTCTCCGCTGCTGCGCCACCGCTGGAGGGCTTGGCCGCCGCCGCAGCGTGGTCGACAGCGCGAGTGGCCGGGCTGGTGCTCGGTGAGGTCGACGCACCTCCACTCTTGCCGTTGGTACTGCTGCCGTTGGGATGACTAGCCGCCAGTTTGGGAGAGCTGCCGGTGGCCGTGGCGGGTGCGGCTGCCGGACGCTCCGGCTTCACCTCGTGACCGCGGCGGGAGTTGGAGATGTAAGGCGGCGACACCTGCACCCGCAGCGTGCAGCCACGCGTGTTCTTGCCATCCACGTCGAGGGCCTTGCGCGTGGCCTCGAGGTTCGCAAAGGTGAGAAAGGCACGGCGGCGGTGCGTCGGGGCGTCGTCCTCGACAAACTCCGACGCAACGATCGGCAGCGTGTCGAAGAAGGTGAGAATCTCCCGCAGCGTGGCGCCGTCGTACAGGTTGTAGACGACGACGGTGTTCATGGTGTGGGGCAGGTGGGCCCAGTGGCGCTCCACCTCCGCCCAGTGCTGGTCCCGCAGCTTGCGCAGCGCCGAGTCCTCGAGCGAGGGCACCGAGACAAGGGGCGAGACAGGGCGGAGGATAAAGGGAAGCAGGTCGCCCTCGTCGTCCGAGTCTTCGTCCTCGTACTTTTCGAGGAGGTCGCACGCGTCCTGCGAGGACGGCATCACAATCACACCGCCGTCCTGCCGGCGCTGCTCGTCGAGGAAGCGCAGGTCGAACGCCTCCCACCCGCTGAAGTCCTGAAACTCGCGCAGCGCCTCCTTCGCGTCCCAGTCTTTGTGAAAACGGATCCCGACAAGGTGACTGTGCGTCGCGAGGCTGAGGCCGTAGTCCAGCATCAAGTAGAAGCCAAGACCGTGCACGTCTTCTAGCGAACTGTCGGAGGCAAACTCAGCGTAGTCAATAAAGCTCGCCTCGAACTCGTTGGCGGAGGCAGTGCCGTTGCCATTTGCGGCTGCGCTGTCCTCCGAGTTGGCAGCACTAGCAGCCGCAGCACCCGCTTCCAGTGAAGAAGAGGCGGCTGTCGTTGTGGAATGCCAGCGCTTCGCCTTCGCCGCCGGCTCCACCTGCAGGCACTCCAGAATCTCCTTCACGTGAAGGGCACCAGGGAGGAAGTCGGCGTAGCGCAGCAGCGGCATCACCGCCGTCCCGCTCAGCACCGACTCGGTCTTGCTGTGGGCACAGTCCAAACCGAAGCGCGTCGCGCAGAGGGACAGCAGCTTGCGAAAGGTCGGCGCGAAGACGGGGAAGTGGATGCGGAAAGGGCGACGCACACCGACCTCGTTGACGCAGAGGACGACATCGTACTCGATACCGAGCAGGAACCGCAGAGAGGAAGGAACGCTGAGGGCCTTCAGCTCGAGTGAGTCCAGCCCGTACTGATTCAAGTCTCCTGTCGTTCTCATTTTCGCTGATTTTATGATTTCTTTGTTTTTATTTTTTAACTTGTGTGTTTGTGTGTCTGTGCGTGTGTGTTTCCTTTCGCGATTATAGGATCAGTATTTGTTTTGTTTTAAGTCAGATATTTGAGTAGTGCGAACGCCGCGATCAGAGGAAGAGGTACAACGAAGATAAAGTGCAAAACGAAGAGAAGAATGACCAATTTGTTTTTGTTTTGAGGTGGAAGGACAGTCGCCTCGAGACCTCACAGTAACCCGATCTTCGTCCGTCAACAGAGAAGCTACACAACAGCAAAAACAATAGTTGAGTGGGTTTGAGAGTTTCCTCTCTCTTTCTTTATATTTGTATCTGAATCGAACACAGACAAGCTAGACACTGCTTTTTTTTCCCCCGGTGCTACGACAACAAGCGGAGGTAGTCGAGAATCTGCACAACTTCTTTTTGAGTGGTCTGCGAACACTGTCGGAGCTAAGCAAAAAAGATAATTTAAGTTAAAAAAAAGCCTATTTAAGCAACAATAAAAAATAGTGAAGTGGTAAAGAAAAAGAAGATGTGTGTCAGAATATAGTTTTGTGTGCTTGTGCAAGTTCCCTAGATTGAATTTTTGATTAATTTTTGTTGTTGTTGGACTCACTCTTGGAGAAATAAAGTAGAATAGGCAGAAAAAAATGTTTTTTTTTTGAGTTTTAAGGTAGTCACTGATATACCGATGCAGTAGAATCCGCTGCAGGGTTTTTTTAATTTATCTTGTAAGTGTTGGTTCTACTTGTGCCGCTGGATTATACTTTCTGTGTGCGTTTTTTTTTTCAAATCTTGCTTCCAAGTATGTGCGTTTGTGTGTGGGTGTGTGTGGAAAAGAAGGGTAAGAGTAGAGGAAGGCGAAGCGGTAGGAATGTGTTTTGTAGTTGAGTGCAATAAGAAACGGGATTGGGAAAGTGCATGGTGGCGACTGCATGTGAGGTCCTTTCAGTGGCATCCTGGGAGCTGCAAATCCATTTGCTCTTGGAGTGCAGGTGGCTGCGATGGAAAGCATCGCCACTACAAGGTCAAACCGGTGCGTCCATCGTGAGTGATGAAAAGTGTGCGTCAGAGAAATACAAATATTGCTTTGACACCTAAGCAGTGCGAACACACACGCACAAACAAATAAAGAGGGCAGACAGGAAAATCACAGCGGAGTAGCGTGCTGTCTTACCCTCTTCCCTTGCAGCATTTGACATGCCCTGCGTCGTCGCAATTCGCTTCTGCTGTTCTTGATGATGTTTGTTTGTTTGTTTCGTAGGCAAAGAGTGTATCGTGTTTTCGAGAAGGCCGTCGGCGACGGCGGAGTACAGTGGCGTGTTTCCACGCAAGCACGCGTGCACCCACACAGCTGTGGGTACGTGTGTAGAACAAGAAGATGGAGAAAATTTGGAAACACAAAAGAGAAGAATAGTGCAGAAAGCCAATAAAAAAAAGGAAGTCGAAACCGCAAAAAAAAAAAAAAGAGAAAAAGCCCAGAGTGCGAATATGCTTCACACCCTTTGGGTTTCTTTTTTTTTCGTGTCAACGTAGACTGTATACTCTAACAAGTAAAAAAAAAAAAAAATCGCATCCTTTCTAGCAAACAACAGCCTCCCCTCTCCGGTTTTCCTCAACTAATCCTGCCTCACAGCGAAGCGAAGCGTAGTCGGGAAGGCAGAGGAGAGAAGAAGGGTTACACGAGAAAGGAAATCACTCACATAAACCAATAAACACACGCACGCGTACAACAGGAAAAAAAAAAAAGAGAGAAACGAAAAGCTGTGGCGACTGCAGAGCGATAAAACACAGCAATTGAGTGGGCCAGCAGTCGACACGGAGAAAAATCCTCAAGAGAAATGGAAATGATAAAAAAAAAAGGAGGGAGAGACGCCAAAGCTGGAGCCAGACGGCTGGACAATGAGAGTGAAAGCCACAGAAAGAGAGGGAAAATGAGAACCAGCGGCCAAAAATGACGCAGCTACAGGCCGTACACAAACCACATCCCGCTGATCTCAGCCATCAACAGCAAAAAAAAAAGTGACTTTCCTTCGAAAGAAAGAAAAGAAGCAGTCGCCGACAACGCCGAAAAGACGATATGCATGACTAAGCGAGGCAGAACGGGGGAGCAGTGTAAATTGCTTTCTTGTAGCTCAGCACACAGTGATCGGTCAATTCGACAAAAAAAAATGTACACAACGACACTGCACAGAAGGTAAAAGGCAGCGAGAATAAGGGGGAGAGGGAGAGAGAGCGGCAGCGAGTCTATAAAATTGGCGGAGTTGCGACGCACATCAGAAATAAAATACAAAAAAGAACGAGAATAAAGAGCATGGTGATTCTCCTCTATTCCTCAGCCGATTGCCTTTCATCGACGAATACACGTCAATCGCTTCAATGCCTGCGTGTGTGTAGCGCCACCGCCTCGCCGCGCACGTACACTCGAGGACTGCCGCGTAACCCCAGCGCCTCTCTACTGCGCCTCCGCAGCCATGCGGTCGTACTCGGCACGCGCAAAGCGGTCCCAGTCCGTCTTCTCTTGCCGCATGCGCATCTGATGCTCCCCGAATGGGTCGCGGTGCTCAAACAACATAAACTTCGACGCGTTGAAGACCATGTTAAAGAAGTTGGCCGGCGTCGGGCAGGAGCGCAGATCCCCGAGCGTCACGCCGCACTTCCGCACCTTCACGCGGTCGAAGCCGACCATGTCGAGCATCTGGCACATCGTGTCCTCGTAGGAGATGTCCCCCTCCGGCGAGTCGGAGAACTCGAGGAAGCGCTGCTGGTTCTCCTCAAAGAAGACCATCATCTCGTAGCCGCTGAGCACGCCATCCTCGTCGGTGTCAAGCACCTTGAACCAGTACAGCACCGCCGGCTCCGAGTTCTTGTCCTCCTCGGAGAGGCAAAAGTAGACGAAGTCCTCGAAGTCCAACTTGCCCGGCACGCCAGACGACAGCGGCCGCCCGTAGCCCTCCACGACGCGCTTAATCACGCTCGTAACAACCGAGCCCTGGCCGTAGTTGCACAGGTCCTCGTAGCCCACCAGCAAATCACGGTCCGTGTCCAGCTCCCAGAACTTGCAGTAGAGAACGTAGAAGTGCTCATAAGAGAAGTAGTCGAGAACGAGGTTCACATCCTTCGCGTCGAGCTCCATCATCTTCTCCGGCAGGTCGCTGCGGTCGAAGTCGCGCCAGTAAATGCGGCCGCACTGCTGCCGCTCTAAGGTGTACATCACCCGCACCGCCACGGTGTGCCAGTAGTACTCCTGGAACTCGGGCTGTTGTAGGAACTGCAGGCCAGGGTGGGCAGCGACAAGGTACTTGCCCATCGTCTCGAGGTCGGACAGCGTGATGAACTCCTTCGTGGGGTGGGTGCAGATAAGCTCGTAGAGACGGCGGCTGATGGAGAGAGGCGCGTAGACATCCTTGTAGACGGCGCGAATTTGCGCCGCCGTCAGCGTGTCGACCACGGCGCCGTCGAGCCCGCTGCGCGTCGCGATGTCTTTGAACAGTGCCTCCTTGTACCAAATAGGCACCTTGAACACTTTGGAGCTGATGTCGCCAAACACCCACACCGTCTTGCGCACCGGGTCGTTCTTCTCAAGCAGTCGATTCAGCTCCTGCGTCTCCTCGGTGTCCGCCTCCACCGCCAACCCGCTCGACTCCTTCTTGGAGTAGAAGCACGGGATGTCGCTCAGCGAGGCCAGCTTCACGTTGGTCGGCGGCATCGTCGCGAAGCCGCCAGAGGAGTGCACGAAGCGCGTCGAGGCCTCCCGCATCGTCGCGTTGAGGGTCTGCGACATGTCCAGCGGCGGCGGGGCGATGTCACCCGACACCATCGCCGCATTTAGCGTCGTGTCGAGCCGCGGGCTGCCGAGAGAGTGCGCGCCGTGCGGCGACGTGGTACCCGAAGAAACGTGTGGCAGTGGCGCGCTGGGGTCGATGACAGGCTTCGGCTGCGGCGAGGCGGGCGTGATGACAGGGGACCCAGCCCGGTGCGGGTAGTCGAGCTCGTCCACCACACCAGGCAACCGGCTAGCCGAGCTCGGCGACGTCGTCGACTGGCTCGGGCTGCTGCCGTCCTCACCGAACCTGCCGAAGTGTGGCGACGACGGCTGCGGGGACTGCGCGCGGTCGCCGTCCGCATCGGCCGAGAGAGAGGCGCTTGTGGAGAGGTTGGCAGACGGGTCGCGGTGCTGCGCGCCGTTGTTGGCGAAGGCGCTGCTGCCCGCCTCGAGGACTTTGCCCTTTCTATCCGCAGATCCGGCAGCCTTGAAGGCACCGTTCGCGGCGGCGGCGGCGGCGGCAGCAGCGGCAGCGGCCTCCGCGTTCGCCCGTGCTGCGGAGAGGGCGATGATCGAGTTCATGGCGTCGCGGATGCGCGCCACGTTGGCCTCCTCGGAGAGCCATGTGGCGTAGAGGTTGGCACATAGCGTCTTTGCCGCCTGCGTTCCAAAGGTGTTCTTCGCACTCATCGGTGCGGTTTCTTCTTCGCTCTCTTCGTTCTCCTTCTATTGTGGATCAATGCGGAAAGAATGAGCAGCGGAGAAGCAAAAAAAAAAAACGAGCAGACAAAGTACACTGCACACTCAACAGTGCAGCAAGAAAAGCTCCACTACCACTGCGGCGGTATTTAAACCGACTCCCTGGAGTGAGGGAAAAGAGAATGTAAAGGCGGGGTTTGACGGCGGACCGCAGCCGCAAACGAAAGCGATACGGAAGAAGTGCTTAAGCGCAAGGAGAGAGAGATGAATAGCTATCGCAATTACGACACCGCTCAGACTATTTTTTGTGCTTTTGCGCGTGTCAGCGTTGTCGCCACCGCCCCTTGGACCCAACTCCACTCTTGGTGCAGGTGTGTGTGTTGTTTTCGTTTCCTGCTTTTGAAAGTTCTGTGAGTGTCAGAACAGAGTTCGCTACTTTTTCGCTTCTCCTGTAAAGGCTTTTCGCTCTAATGGAATGTGTGGTTTTTTGCGGAAACCGGAGGAGAGTGAACACGAAAAAAAAAATGCCCTCAGCTTTTTGCGCAGGTGCTTCGAGGTGTCGAAGTGCGTGGCGGCGTGCGGTGGAAAGGGAAGCCTGGTGTATGCTCTCCCGTTCGCTCGCTGCGGCACCGGGATCTAAAGCAAGTAAAAGAGAAAACTGAGGAGAGCAGATGAAAAAAAAGGAAAGAAAAGAAAAAAAGAAGGTGTGGCGAGTAAAGTAATCAAACGCTGTTTAATGAAAAAAGTGAACATTTTCAACTCTGTCGAAGAAAGGCGACGTTGGTCTGCTTAATCGAGTGCCGACCTGTCCGTCTCGTTTTCTTCAGTTTCTTTTTTTTTTTTTGAGAAGAATAGAGGTGGCGGCCTGATAGCTCGTTTGCGGCTTCGTGAGGAAAGCACTTGACACCAAAGCGAAGTTGAGAGAAGGATGCCACTCCTTGTTTGCTTGTCGCGGAGCTTCCGCTTTCCTCCTCACCCCCTACATGGTACAAACGCGCTACTTTTAATGCGCGGTCGGCGTGGCCCTTTTCAGAGCGGTGGTAAAGTTACATTCCAAATGTCTTTTTCCTTCTTTCCATATCGTCATCACGATGCACACCCACCGAAATCAGGAAGAAAAAAAAAACGGCGTCTCTTCCGGAGAGTGCGTCGGCATCTGTAAATTACATCGAGGCAGTAAGAAAGTGAGCAAAGAAGAAAAAGGAGGCAAACGAAGAGAAGCTGCAGCTACGGCACACCGGCATGTGAGCCTCTTTAGGCCAGTGGAATAGGGGGCTTTGAAGATGGAGCCGACTCACCTCGCCCCTTTTGTGCTCTCTGCAACTGAGAGCAGCTACAAGTGTCCAAGCCAGAGTTTGATGGGAAGACGTAAACGCGAGAGGAAACAAAAGATGAAGAGGAGGAGAAAAAGGCAAGTCACCATGCTGCCGCCACACCAGCGTCACGTGCCTCAGTGCCCTGCTGCCTCTCCCCCCTCCGCGGCAGTCGCAGCAGCAGCGGCGCCGTTGGCCTCCGCCTCCTCCAACCGCAGCTTCTCCTGCTCCGCCAGCACCACGGCCTGCTGAGCAGCAGCAGCAGCAGCCAGCTTCGCCAGCAGCTCCATCTTCTCCACATTATCCCCCGCAAACTCACCAACAACGGTGCCGTAGGAGTAGCTGCGCGTGAAGGGCAGCGCCGACACGCCGAGTGCGTGGCACACCTCCTTGGTTGCCATTAGCGCGTACACGACGGCGATGTGCATCTCGGCAAGGGCGGGCGGGCGGTTGCTGTTGAGGCGCTCGAGTCCGGCGATGACGGCGTCGGTGGAGGAGGCGGTCAAGGGGCTGACGACGACGACGAGCGCAGCGCCGGCGTGGGACAGCACTTCGGCATTCAGCTCCTCCAGTGTGTTGACGCGCAGCAGGACCGGTGGTGGGGGCGGGGGCAGCACGCTCTTCTTGGCGCTCTTGCTCCGCTCCGTCGATGACGCTCCCCTCGCCATTGTGAGTGAAAGTGTCTTGTTTCCTTTCCTCGTCTCCTGTTCTCCTCTTCAACACACAGCTGGGGGATCCAAAAAGGATACACTGGGAAGGAAGAACAACGAGTCTCCTTAGCAACGGAAAGGATTGCTTGAAGAGCCACTTTTCTTTCGTCTGATACCTTTTTGACCTGTACAGGAATCTTTTTGCTTTTGTTTTTTCTCTGTGGTTCAGCTGTCATTAAAGGGCACAAAGAAAAAGGGGAGAGAAGGAAAAGTAAGTTGAGCTTTAAAAGTAGTTGTCTTACATGATGCTGCGTAAGGGGGGGGGGGGGGGGGCTGAAAGTAGAGCGCGGAGAAGCCCACGTATAAGTTTGTCTGCGCGCTGCTGCAACGAAAAGCTATTTATTAAATAGACCACTACAGGTTGCTTTTTTTTTTTCGCGTTAATGGGCACATTCACAGACGCACAAATTCAAAGAACACCATACAAGTGTTAGCACACCGATCTCGAAGATTCGACGCGCTTGCAGCTGACGCTCTAAGACACGCCTCTCTGACTGAGAGCGCAGACACGGGGATTGCCTCTAACGTTGCTTCTGCATGAGCTCCTGAAGTGCAGACAAATCCAAATCCCAGGTGTTGAGTTTTTTTTTTGATTTTTTGGCTTTCGGTCTTATCCGCGTTTTTTTTTTCCTGAGAAGCACAGCTTGTCCTCAGCTCCTCTCAGCCCTCCCTCAAAAGAAAAAGTTATGCCGAGCTCTCG
This sequence comes from Crithidia fasciculata, assembly GCA_000331325.2. Taxonomy (NCBI): domain Eukaryota; phylum Euglenozoa; class Kinetoplastea; order Trypanosomatida; family Trypanosomatidae; genus Crithidia; species Crithidia fasciculata. The sequence goes on from CM003407.1 coordinate 2,255,698, forward strand.
CCTTTCTTTCGACACCGCCGTCGCCCATTTAATGCAGTTTCTATCCTACTGTACCCCTCCCTTTTTTTTTTTTCCATCCTTCACCCCTGTGCATCCGGAGCTGTGAGAGCGTGCCCGATAAAGGCGTTACCGACGCTTTAATACCGTTTTTTTTATATTTTTTTTCCTTTTTGTTTTTCGATTTCCTCTTTACGTGGCAACGCGCTCACAGCAACGGACACAAGTGCCGCTGGAAGGAAAGCAAACCTGTTTTCGCTCGCCGGCTCGCAAAATTAGAAAGAGAGGAAAGAAGAATTTCGTATTTCTCTCTTTCTGCTGCACGCGCGCCTGTGCACTACACTCTCACAGCGCATTTTTATGGCGGACACAAGCGATGACAGACGCCCTTACGGGTGCCAATTATCGTATCCGGAGGATGACAGCACTGAGAGTGCGCTGCAGTACACGGCGGACGGGAATACAAGATAAGTAAAGGTGAGGGGAAGCGAAGAACCGCGGAAGAGACGCAAGAGCGGTTGGAGTCCGGCCAGTTAGATGAGAGAGAAATGAGAAGGAAACCAAGAGCGAGACGGAGGCTCAACCGGGGACAGACGTAACAGCTTCAGTCGCTGCCTTGTTGCTGTTGTTATTGTATTTTGGTGATGAATGCTCTCAGCAAAAATAGGAAAAGGAAAAAAAAACAGTCCAGCGAAGATATTTAGAAAGAAAATGAGAAAAAACACCGGACATGGGAAAGCAAAAACGAAATGAAATAGGAGAAAAGCCAATCTCAAGTGGAGAGCCAGAAACAAGGCGCGACAGACAGAAAAGAACCTAAGTGGCGATGGTGAGGAGGAGAAGTCAACAACAACGGCAAAAACCGCCCACACGAGAAACAAAAGGCCTTCCACAGTTCCACTACAGGCGACAAGAGCCACAAGGGAAGACCGACGACATGTAAGCTCATTTCAGCCGTGGCCCCGCACACAAAAAGAGAGAAGGAAAAACACAGAATGAAAAAAAAAAGTGTGTGCGTTACTTTTCCCCTCTCGCACCACAAGAACGAAGAAGCCCACTGCACTCCTAAGCCTGCGTGTGTGTTTGTGTCTGGCCAACAGAACAGCGGTTGTTGTTGTTGTGGAAGCTCATCCAAAGTCGTGAAGAGGGAGTCATCCTCTACCAATACAAAAAAAAAGGGAAAAAAAACTCCCGCTCTTTGCGAATTGTTTGTCTGCGCTTGATTGCCCTCCACTCCGATTTACGCGTTTTCACAGGGAAGAATGGCAAAAGAAAAAGACCGCCTCCGTTCAACCACCTTACGTGGCATGAGACAGTGTTTTTTGTTTTCCTTCTTTGTCCTTCCACTTTTTGAGGGTTACATCCCCTCTCTCATTCGCGCACAGAGAAGAAGTTATCCCCCCTCTTACTGCGCAAGGCCGTCCAGGGCAACCTTGAGGGCGGCGACGAGATCGTTGCCGTCCTCCACGCCGCAGCTGACACGCACGAAGCCGTCGGTGATGCCGACCTTCATGCGGTCCTCGCTCGTCATGTTGGCGTGGGTCATGACGGACGGGCAGGTGATGATGCTCTCCGTGGCGCCGAGGTTCTCGCAGAGCGACCACGGGCGGGGCACCGTGTCCATCAGGCGGCGGCCAGCGGCCGTCCCGCCCCTCACCTCGAACCACAGCATACCGCCGTGGAGGTTGTTGCGGTGCTGGCGGTCCGCCAGCTCCTTCTGCGGGTGCGACTTGAGGCCAGAGTAGACCACACGCTCCACCGCCGGGTGCGACTCGAGAAACTCGGCCACCTGCATCGCGTTGTTGCTCTGCTTCGTGACGCGCAGGGACATGGTCTTGACGGTCTGCAGCTGCAGGAAGGCGACCTGCGGGCTCATGGCGTTGCCGAGGATGTTCTGGGTGAGGCGCAGCTTGTCGTCCAGCTCCTTGCTCTTCACCACGAGGGCACCGCCGACCGTCATGTCGTGGCCGTCGATGTACTTGGTCGTGCTGATGAGGGTGATGTCGGCGCCGAGGTCGAGCGGACGCATGATCAGCGCGGTGGCGAAGGTGTTGTCGCACATGTGCACGATGTTCCTGGCCTTGCAGATGGCAGAGACGGCCGCGATGTCGATGAGGGTGAGGGTCGGGTTGGCCGGCGTCTCGCTGATGACGAGCTTCGTGTTGGGCTGGATGGCCGCCTCCACGTTCTTGGGGTTGCGCATGTCGACGAAGGTGAACTCCATGCCGAGGCGGCTGAAGAAGACACGGCAGGCGCGGTTCGTGCCGCCGTAGCTGCAGTCCGTCACGATGGCATGGTCGCCGGCGCTCATCACGGAGGAGATGGCCGTCGTCGTCGCTGCCATGCCGGTGGCGAAGGCCGTGCAGTGGTCGCCGTTCTCCAGCGAGCACAGCTTCTGCTCCAGCACGCTGACGGTCGGGTTGGCCGAGCGGGTGTAGGAGTAGCCCTTCGCCTGGTACTTGTCGATCGACTCCTGCACAAAGGTGGTGGCCTGGTAGATCGGGGTGAGGATGGCGCCGGTGACAGGGTCGGGGCGGACGCCGCCGTGCACCTGCAGGGTGTCGAAGCCCTGCGCCTGCGGCAGCCACGAGCCGGAGCCGGCGGTGAAGTCGGAGATGAGGTGCTGCTGAGCGGACATGATGTCGTGCGGTTTCGAAGGAAAAGGAGGTGGAAGAGGTTGGAGAGGAAGAGAGCGTTAGACGTGAAAATCGGTGAGATAATAGCTTTAAAATACTGTCCGTGCAGCAGGAAAATAAGCGTAGAAACGAAGTAGACGAATGAAGTTGAAATTAGGTGTTATGGTATTGTGTGAGCATAATGTTGTTAGTGCACAGGCAGCCAGTGGAAGGTATGAAACGAGATGAAAAACGAGGGAGAGTAGAAAGCGCGAAGGAGAGAGATGTGAAGACGATCTGCATACTGAAAGCTATAAAATGCAGTGCTATCAAATATAGCAGAGCACCATAGCGTAGGGGGAGAAGCTGCTTGTGTAAAAGAGCTACACCACACCTGTAAAACACGAAAATAGGTTTTGAAATAATACGGCTTTACCGCTGAAATCGAAGTCAGCAAACTTTTCGGTCATACTTAATGTTGAGTCAGTGTTTATGATGTTGTCTTGTCGACCAGCGTGGCCAGCACTCCGATGTGCGCGCCAACAAAGTGAAAACAGAGAAGTAAAAGCCGTACCAGACCACGCACGTTCTCCAGCGCCAATTTGCAAAGAAAAGCATTGTACCAACACAAAAAGGGGAAACGGGGTAAAAAAAGAGCTTGGGGAAAGGCAGGTCAGTAGAACAGTGCAGAAAAGGAAAAAGACAGAAAGAGCAACGAGGGATTAAAACGCCCACGCGTCCTTTGTAGCGATCTCTCTTCCACAAACGTTCCCCTACGAAGCCCCTTCAACCACATCACCGAAACCAGAGCAGCAGAAACGCAAAACATGCAATCACTAGTCAGACAGAACCAAAGCAGCCCCTACAGAAGCACACGCATGCGCCACGCGGATACCACTCTGGGTTTTTGATGTAATACTTCCATAACGTCAAGGTCGGAATCAGATTTTACCCTACGAAGTTTATTGATCATCACGTGTGTGCGTACAATTGCGGTGGTGTCCGCCATGTTAAAGTAATTTACGCTTGCTCTGAAAACTCAACACGCTGGCGTTGCATCCATGCTTTAAAGCAGGTGACGTGCTCGCACATTGTTGCGGCTTCCACAAAAACTCACTCACACAAACAGTCTTTTTTTTTTTCTTTTTGCCGGTTGACTCTACTGTCCAGCAGCCACATAGTTGCAACACCAACAAGAATACACACTGCGGCTACCCACATCAGACAAAGCCGGCACAGGCCTACACGCGCACACGTATGTACCGTGCACGACCTGCGCCAGCTGTAATTATAATAAAGACTTCTATAACGTCAAGGTCGGAATCAGATTTTACCCTACGAAGTTTGTTGATCATCACATGTGTGCGTGCAATTGCGGTAGTGCCCTTGTTTTGAACAGCAACGTCAGTAGACAAGTTTCTCTGGGCTGTATGTTATGTGCCTCTTGAGCAAGGCAGATGGGATCGAGGATGTGTTGGGATGAGAAGCGTGTCGTTTTAAGGATAAAATGGAAGTTTCAAGCACTACATAAGGGAGGCAGAGAGTGACGTCTCTCTCTGTCTCATAGATTCTGAGCCATCGCCAGTGAACTTAAAGGAGTCACCTGTACGCGGACGTAGTTGGGTGATCACAACGTTAGCACCTGCCGATTGCGCCTCCGTCTTCTTGAGCCTCTGCTCCGTGGCGGTTGTAGGGCAACTCGACACGCGATACTTTCTACATATTTTATTTTTGAGTGATGTGTGTCTATGTAAATGAGAGCAGGAAAACATTTGAAAGGGGAAAGTGAAGGCGACGCGGATAAAAGCTGCCAACTCCCTCAGCCCTTTTCGCACTCGTAAGGCACTTCGTCACCGCATTGACTGCGACGTCGTTTCGGCGTCGGAGAAGTCCACCAGGTTTGTAAAGGTATTGACGCTGGGCGACCAGTCCGTTTCGCCACGCACCGAATGCTGCGGCGAGCTGTCCGAGGTCAGCGGCAGCGACGACGGGTCGATGTGGCGTGATTGGCGCGTATTTGGCCGCTGCTGTTGTTGTTGCTGCTGTTGATGGCGTTGGCCCTGCTGCGCTCCTGAGGACAGCGTTTGGTGCCTGTGGTAGTGCGGTGCCGCCGCTGCAGGCCGATCACGACGGTCCGCCCGCGTTGACTGCGGCGAGGCAGACAGCGGCGGCGGAAGATCCTTCTCTGCCAGCGGCAGCGGTGCCGCAGAAGGCGGTGGTGTGGAGGTCCCATCGCGATGGCGGTGGCGGCTCCTGCGCTGCCCAGCCGGCGAGCGGTCCTGCTGGCCACGCCGCACCATAGCTGGGTAGGCGGGATCAGTCCAGAACATCGTCGGCACGAAGCCGCCATCGCCTGCCTGCGCACCGCCCGTCGTGAGCTGCCGCAGTTGATCGCTCAGCTCGTGCAGGAGGCGGTTGGGCAAACGGTTCGGGTCGCTGCGGTGGCGTCGCTTCTTCACGGCAGTAGCAGCCGTGTGCCCAGCAGAAGCTGATGCAGCCACTCCAGCACTTCCTTTAGTGCCGCCGCTGCTGAAGCGCGCTGCTGCCTCCTCGCCCGCGCCGTGTCGGGTCTGCATCGAGGCGTTGTGAAGCCACTGCTCGTGCTGCTGCTGCTGCTGCTGTGACGGCGCACTTTGGAGCAGCTGCACACTGCGTTGGTCGCGTAGCACGGCACGCGAGCGGGCGAGGCGCAGCGCCTCCACCATGTCCCGCAACCGCGCCTCATCCTCGTGAAGCTCCGCTCGCTCCTCCTCCAGCTGCTGTTGCGCTTCCTTCAGCTCCTCCTGTGCCTCTGCCGTCGCGCTTCGCTGTTGGGTCAAGCGGGACTGCAGCTCCGCCACTGCAGCAGCGCGGCTCTGCACATCGGCCACGCGGCGCTGCAGCGCGTCGACCTCGCGCTGTGCCGCCGCCTCGACTTCGGCGAAGGTGCGCTGCAGCGTCGCCCGCTCCACCGCAACGTCCCGCTCCTCCTCCGCCAGCAGCTCCATACTCTGCTGCAGGCCCGTCAGCGACTCGTGGAAGCGCTCCTCGGCGGCGTGGCGCTCCTCTTGAACGAGCTGCTGCCAGCGGCGGTACTCCCGCTCCCACTCATCGCGGTTGCGGCGGTGGGTCGCCTCCTGCTCGGCCAGCCAGGCGACCTCGTCGTGCAGCTGCCGCTCCACCACCTGTGTGGTTAAGCGCAGCTGCGACGCACAGTCCTCGAGTGCCTTGCGCTCCGCATCGGTGTGACTGCACTGGGTGGCTGCTAAGCCCTGCAGCTGCTCCAACAGGCCCTCCTGCTCTCGGAAGTACTGCTCCCGCTCCGTCTCAACACGGCGACGTGCTTCCTCGACGCTCTGCTCGTATGACTGCAGCAGGGCGGCGGTTTCCTCCGTTGCCGTCATGGCACCACGCAGCACGTTTGCGGACGCCGCCACACTCTCCTGCGCTGCTGCCTCGATGCGTTGCTGCTCCATGCGCAGGCCCTCTTCGCGAGCGAGGAGATCGCGCAGCTGCTCCATCCTGTGCAGGTGCAGCGCCTCCTCCTTCGCCATGGCGTCTCGGTGCCGCCCATCCGCATCCCGCATTCGCTCCACGTGGAGGTCGTGACGCAGGCGGCGCTGCTCCTGCAACTCGCCCTCGCGTCGCTGCAGCGCAGCCTCCAGCTCGTACTGCAGCATCTTTTGGTGCTCCATCGCCCACGCCTCACGCGACTCGACGTAGACGCGCTCCATGGCAAGCTCTTCGTCTTGGAGGTGCCGTAGGTCCTGCTGCGCCATCGACTGCAGGTCTGTAAGCAGGGTCTCGTCCATCTTGAGCAGACGCTCCCGCTCCTGATCCTCGGCGGTGCGCCAGAAGGCGAGCATCTCACTAAAGAAGCGTTCGTACTCGTCCCGCTCCGCCTGCGTCTCGCTCTCCACACCGACGGCGAAGGACGTCTGTATTTCACGCTGCACCATCGTCTGTAGCTCATTTTTCCACGCCTCCATGCGAAGGCCCTCCGATGCTTCCGACTGAAAGACGTCGTCGAGTTTGTGCATCACAGCCGTGATGGCTGCGGTGAGGGCGGTGTTCACGGTGTCCTTTGCCGACGCAGATCCGCCCTTGTCCTCCAGCAGCTGCCGCAGCCGCGCCTCCTCCGCCTTGGCCTCCGTCAGCCGCGTCTGGGCGGCAGCGATGTTGGCGTCGTAGTCCGCCTTCACCTCCTGCTCGACGCTGCGCCGTGCCGCGCGGAGCTCTGCCTCGTGCTGGTCCTGTGCCTCTCGCACCTTCGTCTCCGCCGCGCTCTTCTCGTCCTCCAGCGCGGCCCAGACCCGTCGAATCTTGCCATTCAGCTGCTCTACCTCGGCTTGCTTCTGGGCCTTGGTGGCGCGCCACCGCTCCGTCAGCGCCGTCTCCCGCTCCTTTGTGGACTGCAGCAGCTTCTTCTTGGCGGCGATCTGACGCTGCAAGTCTTCGACAGTGGCACTGTGCGACTGCTGCTGCTGCTGGTGCTGCTGCAGTTGTGGGGAAGCAGTGCGGTTGTCCGTAGTGGTGGCGGTGGTGGCTGTCGTCGTCGTCCGCGACGAAGATGGACCCTCGGCCGAAAAAATCTGCGTGGGGTGAGAAGGCGAGCGCAGCGCTTGCTGTTGTGCCGCTGTTGGATGCGGTGTCGTTGCAGCACCACCGTTGGTGTCATCGCCGTCGTCGTCAAGGCCGGCGAGGAAGTCTGGCAAAGCGCTCTCCTGTTTCTTCGACGCTGCTTGCACGGCTGGTGTGGGTGCATCGCGTCGACCCGATGTGGTGGGACGTTGCAGCTGCTGCTCCTGCTGCTGTCGCTGCTGCTGCAGTTGCTGCGACTCGCGTTGCTGCTGAAGTGCGCGCCGCCGTGCGTCCATCATGGCGCTCTGCCCTGTCCCGGAGGCCTGGCCGGTGGGCCGCATCTTTGGCATCCAGTCGTCGTCGCTGCTCGACATGATGTCGGTGTTGATGTATGTGGGTGTGCTGGTGTCCGTCTATGTGTGGTATCTGATATATATGTAGGATCTAACGGAGAGGAAAAATGCTTTTTCTAAAATGTGTGCGTGTGTGTTCGCACGCGTTTGTAGACGGTATCCCAGACAGTGAGCAGCAAACTCGTTGCGGCTGCGGACAGAAAGCGGGCAACGGGAAAGATACAAGAGTGACTTAGTGAAGAGAGGTCTTTTCCATTAAGTGGCTGCGCCGCGCGTCGGCTGCGGTCACAGCCGCGCCGCAGATCCACGCTGTGCTCCAGAACAAAGCGATGCAGGACAAGCCACGTTCTAGTGGACCTTCAACGGTTCACTCCAACCTATTGTCGTACTGCTTCACGGACAGTCTCACTGTAGCCAAGTGGCCGCAGACAGCCTTGACAGCCTACGCAGCTCTCTTATCAACAGTCAGCCACAGCACAAGCCCGAGACGGCAGCAACGCTGCTCTGTGTGTAATTTTTTTTTTTCGTATCTTCTATGTGGCGCCGCTACCAGATAGCGCATGAATTCTGCTCTATCCTCAATCAACTAGGCCCCCACAACTTAGCGACGCCACGACCCGCGCGAATGTGCGGGCGCCCCACAATAAGCACGCACATTTCAAGGAGCAGCCCCAACGCGTTGTTAACCACTCTTTAAGCGCTGCAGTCGCCGGCCACGGCCTTGATGGGCTTGCGCTGCGTCACCGCCTCCTTGACCAGCTGAAAGGCCCCGAGCAGACCACCAAGGCCCGCAGCCTCCCGCGCGCCTCCAGCCGCGTAGTACTCCATATCCGACAGCTTCATCAGCAAGAAGCACTTGCAGTCCTGCGGGAGGTCCATCGCCATCATAATCGGGTGAATCTCCCGCGCCAGATCTGCAATGGAGATGCCCTTTTGTGTCACCGCCACCTCCACCTTCGCCCAGCTCGTCGCGAAGTCGCCTGAGAGCATGTCCGACACAATTGCTGTCACCTCTGCTGGCGTGGGGTTGCCCGTTACACGGTACACCGACTCCTCGGTGATCTCGTCAGCCGACAACGCAGAAGACTGCATCGTGTTCATGCAGCGGCGCAGATCGCCGTGGCTCAGCCGAAACGCCGCCGCAAGTCCCTCCGTCGTGTACTTCACCTTCTCCTGCTCCGCCACGTACTTGAGGCGCGGCATCATCGCCGACTTCTTCACCGGGGCAAAGCGAAACCGCGTGCAGCGCGACTGCAGTGCCGGGATAACCTTGTTGATGTGGTTGCACAGGATGCAGAAGCGCACGTTCTTCGTGTACTTCTCAATGACGCGGCGCAGGGCGGCCTGGGCGTCGTGGGACATCTGATCCGCCTCGTCCAGAATCACCAACTTGAAGCTCGCAAGCGGGCCACTACCACCATTGCCACCACCGCCGCTAGAAGAAGAGGGCCCCATCATGGAAAAGATAGACGACGTGCTGGAGAACTCGCGGATCTGCTGCCGCACAACGTCGATGCCGCGGTCATCCGAGGCGTTCATCTCTAGCACGTTGGCCCGCACCCGGTCTTTGCCGTAGAGGTAGTAGGCACAAGCCTTGATGGTGGTGGTCTTGCCAGTGCCGGGTGGACCGTAAAGGAGGAGATGAGGCATGTTGCCGCTGTTCATGAGGTGGCGCAGGGTGCTCAGGATGTCCTCGTGGGCGACGACGCTGTCAAGGTTATCCGGGCGGTACTTCTCAACCCAGGGCAGGTGGCTACCGCCAGCCTTGGCGTCCTCTGCCTGCTTCGAAGTTGCCATGTCTGTGTTTTTCATTGGAAATTGTGCGACTGGCTCTATGTGCGAATAAAGAACGTGCCGTACGTTCTGCTGCCACCCCAAGCACTCAGTTTCAGTTGTGTAAGTTTTTTTTTCGGCTGTCTCTACTATATGTGCGTGCACCCACGACATGCAGGCAGAAAAAAAAAAAAAGAGACGCAAAGGAAGCGATAAAAGTAAAAGAAGGCAAAAAGTGTGCTGAGTTGTAGGTTTCAGTAATTAAACGAGCACACATCGAGAAAAGCTCAGCATCATCTGTCCTTGTTTCGAGAGGAGTCTTCCTATCTCGCCTCCGCGTTGCCAGGCTACGCCGCGGCTCAGGTAAGAAAGATACGCAACAGCTACTCCCTCGTTCTTTTCTTTCCGCGGCCGCTTTAAATCCTATTTTGTCTTTCTCTCTCTCTCTCATATTTTATCCGCCTCGCCTCTATTTTACTTCTAGGTCCATTTGATGCTGCGCAAAGGCATTTATGGCGTCAAAGGCGCCTTTATCAGACACAGCGTTAACCCATTGCGCGTCTCCAAGCAAAACGCGCACGCACCAGCACACCCGAAGAAGGTAGAGATGCACATTCAAACCGCACGGCTGTGGTGGTAAGTAAGCATGAGGAACCGGAAAGACAGAAGGCGAAAGAAGAGCAAGTTGAATGAGTCACCGTAGCGCGCACCAGCGACGCAGAAACCGCGCTCTCCTGCAAAGTTGCCCTCTTTTCTTTTGCGCTTCCGCTCAAAGGTCGATAAAAATATAAATATAAAGAGGCGGAGAGAAGTCGCGGACAGCAGCAAGGACAGCGGGCCGGTGTCGAGTTCGGCCAGCCTCACTCCTTCGGCTCCGCGTTCTCACGCTTCGGCGCGTAGTCGGCGAGACTCGCCGGTGGCTCCCCCAGCTCCGAGAACTCGTGCATCAGCTCCAGCAGCGGCACAAGACGCGGATCGTTCTCGTCCTTGATGGGGTCCTCCAGAAAGGTGCAGATTTCCTGTGCCTTGGCCCGCTGCCGGCCGTAGCGCTCGCGGTCCGCCTCCGTCAGCGCCGACGCGTGGGCCTCCATGTAGGGGCCGTAGGCGTCCCGCATAATCTTGATCGGCTCCACAAACTCGGGATTCATCAGAGCCCCGAGCAGCACGGAGGCGATGTTTTCCGGCACCGGGCCCATCGCGTCCGGCAGGGGCGGCTGCTGCGCGCCAGAGGCAGAGGCAGAAGAAGACGCTGCGGGCGGTGCCGCTGACAGCGGTGGTGGTGCCCCGGCAGCGGACCCTTCCGCCGCCTGGGAAAGCTGCTGGAGCATCTCCATGCACTTGCGTGACGCCTCATCCACCTCGCCGTCCTCGATGCCATCGCCCTCTGGCAGAGCACCGTCCTTCTTCATGCGGTCTAGCACCTCGTTCGCCTTGTCCATGTCCTCCTCCTCCATGACATGCATCAGCTCTCTCACCCGCTCCAGGTTTGCCTTGTCCTCCTCACCCAACCCCTCCTCTCCCTCGAGAGACGAGACCATCGCCATGACGTTCTTTTTGAAGCCTTCAAGCGCTGCCGCGTCGGCCCCGCTGCCGTCGGCGCCACCGAGCATCGACATGAACATCTTCATCATGTCCCCGTCGGCACCACCGGCACCGGCAGATTCGTCGAGAGCACGCTGCAGGTCGTCCTCCAGCTTCGCGTCCCGCACCCGCACCTCCTCGTCGTGCTTGCGCTCCTGCTCGTCGACCATGTCCATGGCCTCGTCCAGCAGCGCATCAAGGTCGTCGTCGGACATTTTTCTTTTCTCCGCAGCTGCCGCGACGCAGCTATTCTCTTTTTTATTTTGTTGTTGTTGTTGTTGTCCGCTTGTCTGGGTAATCTGCTTTTGTTTTCAATTATTTGCAGGCGACGAGAAGAAAAAGATGAGGATGAAAGAGAAGTAATACGATCACAACAAAATTACCTGTCATGTTGAAGGGAGCGAGTGCGCGTGAATCGGTGATTTGACGCTGCTCCGTTTCTGCGAAAAGGCCCAAGTCAAACAGCTATTTTTTTTTTGAACAATATTTCTTATTGGTACATGTATGATGTTTTTGTTTCTTTTGTCAAACTTATACAGATAGCATCGTTTTGTTGTCGCCGTTCGGATTGTTTCGTTTGCATTGATATGTTGCTGCATTTTTTTTTTTCGCTTAATCGAGACGTGTACAATGAAGCAGCGTTGCCGCCAAGCAGCGCACCACGTTACTGTCATCATTGCGTTCACATACACACACACACACACAGGCAACGCTCCCTCTCACCTCATCGACGTTGCTTCCGCAGCACACGTCGGTACTTGATGCTGTTCTCCTTCGCCTCCTCCTTGCGGGCCAATTTGCGCGCAAACTTCGCCTCCACCTTGCCTCGCTTCTTCCCAAACGTTTTACTGGTCGACTCGCTTTCGGCAGCCGGTGATGGTGCAGCTGCTGCTGAGGGGGACGACGCAGCGCGACCCGACGGCGCAGTTGCCGTCGTCTGGCTCTTGTCGTTCAATTTCTTGAGCTTTTTGGCGTTACGCGCAGCCGCCTCGATCTCCTTCGCGCTGGCACGGCTGAGCACCGCGGCGGTGATGCGACGGCGTGCCTCGGCAGCCGACTCGGCCTTGTCGACGTCCCTCCGCTCTGCCATGCGCTGCTGCTGGGCAGCCCCGTCCTGTCGCGCCTCGACATTCTTGCGCCGCTGCGACTTCTCCTGCGTAACGGACGAGGAGAACTCCTCAAAGAAGCCCGCTGCACCCTCCGCCCACTCCTCCGGCTCGTCGCTCATCGCCGATGCTGAGAGCACGTGTCGGATTGAGGTGCCTCGCAGATCAGGCTTGGCTGATTACTCTGCGTCTGTGTGTGTTTGCGTGCGTGCCACACCCGTTAAATTGTTTTTTCTTTCGCTTTGTATTTCTTTTGGAGTCGTCAGATATTTGACGCTTCCACGATCGAATTCCTGTAACCGGTTTCAGAGAGATGAAATTAGAGAAGCAGCAGAGAGAACGAGAACAAGTGAAAAGGAAGAGTGAAATGAGAATAATATCATAGACGGCTATGTGGCCGCTGAAGGCCAACAACACCAAAGCATTACTCGTAGAGAGCGCAAGAAAATCAGCGGCGATTCTGACGATACGCAGTCAAAAAACGTCGGCCTTTGAACCACTTCGTGTGTAGTCACATCTTGACGCCGTGGACGTTGGACAAGGCCTCCTCAAAAGCCTGCAACGATGAATATCTCCTTACCTCCGTTGCGAAGCTGCTCTTCCCTTTGAAAAAGGGTGTTGCTGCCCTTCGCAAAGAGAGCGGCAGCACCGCCATTTCACCGTGGTTTTCGTTGGTCAATTTTTTTTTCTAAAGAATCATCTCAAAACGAGAAGAAAAGAAAAGAAGAAACGAATTGTGCATTAGTGTAAATGCTCATTCACGACACCGACTGAGAGCGCGTTACTGCTCCACGGTCTTGGTGGTCAGGCCCTTGAAGGACGCAACCGGCACGTTCGAGATGACGGTGTAGAAGTGCTTGTGCTTGTTGCCCTCCGTCGTCTCCGACTTGCGCTGGATCATCACGCGCACGCGGCCGGGCACACCCTTCACGCCCTTGTGCCAGATGTACGTGTTCAGAGACGCGTCGATGCGGTTGTCCTTGGTCTTCATCAGGCGGCCCACGAACGACTTGATGCGCTTGATGGCCAGCGGAGCGCGCTTGTGGAAGGTCTTCTTCTTCAGCAGCTTCGACAGGTGGATCGTCGCCTCCATGCTCACGGCGTCCGGCTTGCGGCCGGTGCGCTTGCGCAGGGACGCGCGGGTCGCACCGCGCACGCGAGAGTTCTTCGCCGTGTTGCCCACGCCGTGGAACTGCTTGCGCTTCTCGTCGTCCATCTTCGCGATCACGCGCTTCCAGCGCTTGTCGTCGCGGTTCTTGCGGCTCTCGGTCGCCTTCTTGCGAGCCTCGAGCAGCGCGGCCTTCTTCTCCTTGCCGAGAAGCTTCACCTTCATGCCAGCGCGAACCATTGTGAAAAAACGAGCTAATGCCACTGTGAGGGGTGTAGGTGTGTGTGCAAATAGCAAATTCAATGAAGGAGAAAAAAAACGGCGGTACGCAGAAGAAGAAAAGATGTCGCAGAAGACAGTCAGGAAAGAAAACAGCAGAAAAGACAAAGGAAAGACGAGGGGCAGAGAACAGGTGAAGAGTGAAGTCGTTCGAAGCACAAAGACACACAGAAGAGAAGAAAAGATACGCGCGAGGGGCAGAGGAAATCGACACCATCTTCCTTCTTGCCGGCTCATTTGCGGTGCAGCTGAAGAGGTGTACAGAATCGCGAAAATGTACAACTCCGACCATTTCTCAAGCACGACGCAGCGAAGACGAACGTAGTCGCCTGTCATGCACACGCGCTCGTGTGGAGAACGCCTTTGAACTGACAACACTTCAGGTCTCATGCAGTACTCTCTCTCTGTGTCCACATCGCCGCCATACGGTGCCCCTTAGAGGCGCTCGGATGGCAGAATGAGAGAAAAAGAGAGGAAGCACCGCACAGACAAGCAGAAGCTGGCAGTTATCTCGACCACTGCGCTACAAGTATCTGCGGTTCCCAGTAACACATCCCTCCTCAAGGCGAAAAGCAGACGAGGATCCGAAGATTCGGTGCAGCCTTCGTGCAGATCTCGTGCGGCAGTAACGCACATCAGAAACAAGAATCGGCAATTATTTTTTTTGGTTATTTGGTTGAAACAGGCTCATCAGAACACAAGCGAGGTGCAACGGCGCCAGAAGGCGACGCGACAATAAACTCACCGGCCATCAAAGCAAAATGACGAAAATACTCATAAAGAAACTGAACTACGGAACCACGTTTGCACCAGCCAACTCTGATGGAGCTCCTCGCGTTCACCGAGGGGTTACGCTGAGACAGACTCGAGAGAGCGACAAAGAGCGCGTTACTGCTCCACGGTCTTGGTGGTCAGGCCCTTGAAGGACGCAACCGGCACGTTCGAGATGACGGTGTAGAAGTGCTTGTGCTTGTTGCCCTCCGTCGTCTCCGACTTGCGCTGGATCATCACGCGCACGCGGCCGGGCACACCCTTCACGCCCTTGTGCCAGATGTACGTGTTCAGAGACGCGTCGATGCGGTTGTCCTTGGTCTTCATCAGGCGGCCCACGAACGACTTGATGCGCTTGATGGCCAGCGGAGCGCGCTTGTGGAAGGTCTTCTTCTTCAGCAGCTTCGACAGGTGGATCGTCGCCTCCATGCTCACGGCGTCCGGCTTGCGGCCGGTGCGCTTGCGCAGGGACGCGCGGGTCGCACCGCGCACGCGAGAGTTCTTCGCCGTGTTGCCCACGCCGTGAAACTGCTTGCGCTTCTCGTCGTCCATCTTCGCGATCACGCGCTTCCAGCGCTTGTCGTCGCGGTTCTTGCGGCTCTCGGTCGCCTTCTTGCGAGCCTCGAGCAGCGCGGCCTTCTTCTCCTTGCCGAGAAGCTTCACCTTCATACCAGCGCGAACCATTGTGGAAAACGGCGTTGCGTAGTGACCTTGTTTCTGCCGTGTGTGTATGTGAGTGTGATGGGTGGAGGAGAAAATGTGTAGCAAAGGCGTTGGCGCATAGAGAGAAAAAACAAATCGGAGAAGTGAAGTACGGTGGAAAGGTGGGCAAGTTGAAGTAAGCAAGTATTGGAGGGCAAGAAAAGTCGGACAAGAGCGGCACCAGGCGCAACCACGCGCTATGTTACAACATGCTTCTCTCGGTCTCCATCAAAGAAAGAAAACACGAGCTAATGAGACAGCGGCAGAGGAACGGTGTTCGAAGCTTAATAACCAGCCCTTCTCTGTCGTATTTCTTTTTTTTTCTGTTTTTTTGGAATACCATTTTGGTACGATACGGTTCAAAACGCGTAAACCTACCTTGAACAACCCGCCTTGTTAAACTCGCAGCAGTGGAACACTGCTGTCTTTTTGTTTTATTTTTTCCTCCCCTTGCGTTTTTGAGAGGCAACGAGCGCGAAGGAGCGAGCAGGCGCGGTAATAGCAAAAAGCGAGCGCGAAGGAAACCAATAAAAAAAAAGCCGCAACAACATTAAAGAGAAAGAGAGAGATGTGCACCACATCGGATAATCCATGTCGTGCGTGTGTACTGTACATATGTAAAAAAAAAAAAAAAAGGAGCAGCTTAGTGTGCCTTGCCGAAAGTCTTCACCAGTCCCATCACCTTGCTCACGTCGTAGCGCTCTGCGCGGCCCTCGAAGTTGCCCATGACGACGTGCAGATGGCTTGACAGCTCACCAGACGGCAACGACGCTGTCCCCGCAGCATCTGCTGCACTGCCTCGCGAAGGTCTCACACCAGCTGCACCGCCGAGCGCATTGGGAAGCGCCTCGCCCACCCAACACGCCGCGGCAGACGCCATAAAGCCCGGCCCTTCCCGGTGCGTCACCTGTTTGTTCTGGCAGCTGACGTAGGCCACAGATCCGCCGTCTGACCACACCATCAGCTCCAGTGGGGAGGCGTAGACGGCGCTGACGCCGTTTGCGGTTGGCGAGGGGCACGTCGTGGACGACGAGGCCGCCATCACCTTCGCCGCCAGCGCTGCCTTGCCGCGAAGCACCTTCGGCTTTGTCCCGGCAGCCGCAGGCTTCCCCTCTCCGCCTGTGCCACCGCTGCGGACAGACGTGACGAGGGGCTGCACCGCACACATGCGCCACACCCACGCCCCGGGACGGAACAGCAAAATCTTTTTGAGCAGCACGAACGGCACGCCGCGCCGGAGACAGCTCCAGAGCAGCACCTCGCCCGTAGCGTGTCCAGAGAACAGCTGCGCCTGATTGCCCGTCGCGGCGTCGCGGTTAGAGGCTAGGCAGGTGATGCGGCGTGCGTCGTAATGCAGCGTGGTGGCCAGTGGGACGGGCTCCTGCCCATCTAAGTTCCCGCCCGGCCCAGCCAGCTGACGCACGTACTCGAGTTCGGCCGGCAGTGGGCCGCAGCGACGCTCCACCAGCGCTGCCGCCTCGGCCGACACGGCGCCGTCCATTTCCCGCTGATACGACCACCCGCCCTCCTGCGTTGGAGTGAAGGGGGTCTCGTCAGCAACAACTTCTTCCTCCCCTTCTGGCGGCTCTGCAGCGGGGTTGCACCGGCGTTTGTTGTAGGCAAAGGTGGAGAGCACCGCCCCGTGCTCGAACTGCGGCTCGTGAATGACGCTGGAGGTTTTGGCGTCCTCGTCCACATCCGACTCCCCGGTTGGGTAGCTCAGCGTGTCGTGGTAGAGCCAGTCCATGCAGTCCCACAAACACAGCGTCCCGTCCTCTTGCCCCACAGCCAGCAGCGGCACCGGTAGAGCCGCAGTCGTGCAGACGGGCACGATGGCGGTAATAAGCACCGAGTGCTGCAGGCTGCGCAGCAGTACCAGCTCTGACGAGGCGGTCGTGACGCGCAAAATGTGAATGTGCTGCAGGGACGCGGCGCAGAGCAGTGCGGCGTCGTCGGCTGCGATGGACGACATCTCCCGCTCTGGTCGGAGCGTCCCACTCCTTCCCGCAGTTTCTGGTCCGTCTCGTGTGCTGCCAGTAGGCCGAGGCAGCAGCTGCAACGCGGTGATGGCACTAAGGCTTGGCTTGCAGATGCTCTGAGTGCGGAACGTCATCGGACTCCACACCGCCACCACGCCATCCTCGCTGCCGGTGAGCACCCAGCGGATCTCCGACTTGATGCGCAGATCACCGTACAAACGATCGTCACCGCCTTCCGCGGCCGATGTTGGATTGGGCCGGTGCAGCGTGGGTGAGATCAGGCTGCTGCCTGCGGGCACCGATGTTGAGGGAAACGAGGCCGCGGAGTTCGCGAGTGGGAAGCAGCGGACAGCGTTCACCCACGTCGAGAGACGCAGCTGCGCGGTGAGGTGCAGCGTCGCCACGTCCCAGACAAGCACGTCGCCGCTGCTGCACGCTGCGTAGACACGTCCTCCATGTGGGTCGACATCGACGTCGTTGAGCGAGTCGGTGGCGCCGCGGTAGGCGTTGCGGTACGTGTCGAAGGACTCGGGGATGCTGCACATGGGTGTGTGCGTGTGTGTGTGTGTGTGCGTGGCGTCAAAATTAACCTAAAGGAAATGGATGTAGCTTTCACGTTAGTGCGGAAAGCAGTGAAGGACGACGACGCCTGTTGACGTGTGATTTGAGGTGGAGGTGTTAAAGGCAAGAAAAAAAAAGAGCAAAAAGAACGTGGAGGGTTGTTGTTTGAGAGATGATGAACAAACGGTAAAAAATGTAGTCATACTTGTGGTACATCAGCAAATGCTTCGGGGAAAATGGGGCAGAGCGGCTATTGCGTTCAATAAGCATATTTCAGACGAATAGAGGAAGAGAGGGGGAACGTTTGATCGCGCTTGCAGTAAGAATGCACAAAGCACGCGGTAATGCTTCTTTTCGCCTCTTTCCTGAATACTTCTACTTCGTGTACTTCTTGCCCTTTTCAAGCACATAACGGCTTATTGAACTTCAATGTGTCTTCAAACTCTCTCTCATACGAATATCTAGAAAAAGATGCGCAGTGCACACCTCCTTGTGCATCAGGCACTAGTCTCGCGCACGCACATATATAGAAGAAGAAAAAAAAAAGGACACAAACAACCCATAAGAAAAGAAAACACATGTTACGCCGGCAGCGATGACGCACAACGAGCGAGGCTTCTGAGGAGGAGAATAGAAAACGAAGAGTGGTCCAGCCACTGAGGGAGAGAAAAAGAGCACAGCGCGGTCAATCAAGAAGGTAAAAGACAACAACAGGAGGGAAACAAATAAACATGCGGTAGACGCCTCCCTTTTTTTCTTCTCTTTAAAGACCATGTGGGCCGTAAAGAGGGGAGGAGAAACACAGGAAGAAGCGTACGTCACCTAGACGCTGTACCACAGCTGCGGTGACACAATAAGCCTGCACCACACGGGCATGTGTGTGTTGTTTGCGACTTTAGCGAGTCACCAACATTCGCAAAAATATAAAACAATAATAATAAAACATCAGGAGCAGACCTCTCAATTGAAACAAAGAAAAAAAGAAAAGATGTGTGTGCTCTACTCTAGGTGACACTGAAATGCGCGTACGTTTGATCTTTGTGTTCCATCGCGTTCTGTTGTCCACCACCATCAGGAAATCGATTGACATGTACCCTATCGTATCTTTGCAATTCACCTTTCTCCATTTATGGTGCGCAATACCTTCTTTTTTTTTTTTGCAAACAACAAGTCCGTTGCGAAATTCGGACAGAAGGTGAAGAAAGCGTGGGAAAGAGGTGTCTTCTCCCGAAACAGCACATCGGCAGCAACGCTTCGCAAAGCACGACAGCAGCGGAGAGGGATAACAGAAAGGAAAGAAATCGGCGTAGACAGCCATAAGTGACTCTGAAAAGACAATCGAAGGTGAAGATGACGGCGGGATGGCCAGCGTAAGAGGTGGGATAAAAGTAAAAAAGAGTTCTACAAAAAAAAAACGGGAAAAAGAGTACAGTGCAAAACGTTTAAACTCAAAAACAGACAAGTTGTCATCGCCCATTCTTCGCCTCCCTCCGGCCGTCTTCCCCCTCTTTTTCCTAAATGCTTGCTGCTTTGCTCGCAGTCCACTCTCTGCATCAGTAGCCCGTCATGGAGTCGATGAAGCGCCGCACCTCGTCCAGCGCCTCCGGCGACAACTCCGAGCAGAGCACCTTCACCGCCTGCACCACGCCTTCCTCCGACGGGCCACCGCCGCTCAGCGACGCAGACGAGGGAAAATCGTTTACCGCCTTGGCTCGCGCGGGGGCCGGTGGTGCACGCGGAGCCGGCGCCGGCGGAGCTGCAGCAGCAGCGGCAGCGCGCGGTGCCGCATGCGGGTCGTGATGCGAATGCGCTGGTGGCGCCTTGCGAATTGGTGCGTTGCTGCTCGCTGCTGACCCACGGCGGTGATCGGGGTTGCCGCTACCGCCGCGTCCGCCGCCAAGGCCTAAGTCAAGTTGTGCGCCACTCGCGGAGCCACGCGCCGCCCGCGCCTGCGCCTGCCGCTCCTGCACCGTCGGCGGTCGGTACCCATCCGTCGCGTCGGCGTAGCGAGAAGCTGGTGGGGCAAAGCTCAGCAGCTGTGGAAAGACAGAGAGGGCGTCGTCACGCTCCTCGTCGGTGATGTCGCGATCGTCGAGTCGCTCAAGCGGTGGAACGGCGGCGATGACGAAGCGCCGGTAGTTCGGGTCGCGACTAATGGGATTATCCGACAAGTTCAGCACCTCCAAGTACGGCAGGCGGGAGAGGTGCAGCACCTGGTTGATGTCGCGGATGTAATTCTTGCGGAGGTAGAGCTCGGTGAGCCTGCGGCAGTTCGAGATGGCGCCGAGCTCGGAGATTTCATTGAGAGACATGGAGAGCACCTCGAGGCCGGAGGCGTGGCGCAAGACGCCAATGTCTTGCAGCTGTGCGGCGCAGATGTTGAGCTTCTGGATGCGGTGGATGTCGTCCACCTTTGACTTCTGGAGCACCAAATTGAGGGTGAGGACGCCTGCCATGGTGCTATGTGTGGTGTTGCTGTTTTTTTTTTTCTTTTTTGGTTTCGAATGTTGTTGTTTTACAAGATGGTAAATGTAACGGGAAAGAATGACGAAGCGAGAAATAGGATCTAGTAAACACACGCGAACACCTGACGTCAACTGCGTTTCTTTTTTTTTTTTGTTAAAAGTTTTTGAAAGGACTTTTTGTAGATGCCTCCGTCACGAGTACACTTTAATGGTTGTATTTTTAAGAAAGAGAAAATAGCGAGAAGAATAGTTGAGAGAAGAGGATGAGTAGAGCAGTCGTCGAAACGCTTGATCGTCAGAATGTAGAAAAAAAAAAGACATTGCAATTTTGTGTGTCTTTAATCGCCGAACGCGTTCTACGGTGTGCAAGACGTAGCACAAAACACCGAGCCGCTAATACCACACCTAGTATTCGAGAAATGTAAAGCTACCCACGCTTAATGATAACTACGGCAGATACTGCTCTTCAACTATTTCCAGCACCTTTCAAATTTTTTTCTTTAAATGAGCGAGCTCATGCACCAGACGTTGATGCAAACGTGTAAATCTCTCGACGGCACGAGAGAAGGAAAGAGACGGAGAAGCGAAGACAACAGCACTCGCAAAGAAGTGTGGGAAAGGTGAGAGAGAGAAAGCGACTTAAAACTGAGTAAAGGAACCGTTTTTCTTTTTTTTCCTCTCTTAAGCGTGAATCATCACGATCGAATCTTGCCGCTGGTGCGTCCCTCTTCCTCCCGCCGGCTATTTTTTTTTTTTTCACACTTCCTCACGTACGCATCTTCCGCTCGCGATCCCAGACGTGCTTGGCAAAGGCGACGACAAACAACGACTGGTGCGGCTTGCTCGGCTCCGGCTGGTGGTAGGTCTGCACCTCCGCCTCGAAGCCCATCGAGAGCAGCGCGCCTTGCAGAATACCGCCCATAAAACTCGCGTAGTTCACGTTCCACCGCCCCTCGCTGTCGATGTAGTCTGGCGACGGGTGGACGTACTTAAGGACCAACGGGTCACTGTCGAAGAGAAAGAAGCGGTCGGAGTTGCTCTCGCGTTGGATGTCGCTGGCAGAGCGGCCAAACCAGCGCAGCCACAGCTTCTCCTGCAGGAGCTTGAGAACGGCGTCGATGGTGAGCGGGCGGCGCTGCAGATCTACTGGGTCACGCACAGAGGAGAGCATGATGAGACGGGTGCCAACGTGCGCGCCGAGTGCGGTCAGGCGCGCCTCCACCTCCTCCACGTTCTTCACTTTTGTTGGGAACGTGTAAGCGCGAATGCACAGCTCGGAGAAGAGAAAGCTGAAGGCAGAGAGGGCCACCTGCGTGTGCTCGCTGGACGACATGTCAGCGCCGCCCTTGTCACCGGCAACTTTCCCCGTCGCCACCACGCGTGGACGAGACATGACGTGGTTGTTCTCTTCACTATACGACTGCTGACAGCTGTTTCCTTTGTCTTGTTTTGTCAAGGTAAGCGTGCTGCTGGTATAAGCCGTTTCAAGTGTTGAAAGAAAGAGAAAATAGATAAGCGGATGTCAGGACAGCAAATCGTGTGGGTGATCCTGTAGAGCAGCGCAATGTGTGTGCGTGTGTGCGTGTGTGTGCGGTGGGAGTGGTACCTTTAATCAGAGAACTAAGAACATGCAGCCACTCCGTACATACAAAAAATGGTTTTGGTTCACTGTCACGCGCTGAAAGAGAAGGCGAAGAAGAAGGAGAAGCGCAAGACAACCGTTGTCAAGCAGGGTAGAGTGTGAAGATGAAACAGAGCTCTGCATTGATATTTATGTATTTTTGAAATGCGTGCAATCATTTCTGCTCGCAAAATTACCTCTCGATAAGCAGAAGCATAAACTCGGCTCCGCACGCCGCTCATCGACAAGAGCAGCGGAAGCGACACCCAAGGAATCCTGCATAAGCTCTTTGCCACCACCAAGGTCAGGAAGCTCCTCTTGCATGCATTTTTTCCCACCGCGAAGTCCCTCACCTCGTTTACATGTCTTCCAGATTCAAAAAATTGGAAAGAACAGAAAGGTAACGCTTCAAATTTGATTTTTTTGTTGTTTTTCGTTCAAAAAGCTCTCTTTGTGGGCAACTCAAGGCAGTCTCTGCACGTTCGCTATCAAAAAAAGAAACAAAAGACAGTAAAATAAGCAAACACAAAATGCTCTCACAACCACAACGAGAAAATGGGAATAGGTAACAAAAAAAGAAAGAGGAAAAAACAAGAGGCCGAAATGACCGGGGAAACAAAGAAAGAAAAGTTAAATTTAACAAAAGATTGCATACAACGGAAGAGGTAAACTCCAGCCTCTCCCACACACAACCCAGTGTTCTCTTCTCCTCAGCCAGCTACACAGACACCTCTCATTTAGCTCTTAAAAGTCTCACCAAAGTAGTCAAGTCTGCCCAACAACCGGAGTCCTTTTCACCCTTTTCCTACACCTGAAAAAAAAAGTAAACACGGATAAAGAAAAAAAATAATGGGTCCGCTTTACTTGGAAGCTTCCCCGTTAATCATTAACACAGAGAGAGAAAGTGAGGGAGAAAAGTGAGGTTCACATCGCGAGTTGCCAAACACGAGGAGAGGGTTCTCAATAGGCACAGGGAACACAAGAGGACTTCGCTCCCGTGTCATTTTTTATAAATATGTGCTTTCTTTCGCTCTGGTTGCCGTAGCAGATTTCACAAAAGGAAATAAAGAGAAAAAAGGAAAGCTGAACTTAGACTGATGCGAAGGAGAAAAAAAAAATCGACAATGGCAGTGAGTCTACTAATTAAATGCTTTGCGAGACACGTTACGGCGAATTGCGACGAAGACAAGAAATAGGAACTCATCTCAGTTTCACTTGCAACTTCGCTCGTCAACCTGTTGCGCTCGTCAAGGGTCCCTATTCTAGTAAGCAAAAGAGAGAAAGAGGAAATATGAGAAAAAAAATTGAGCAACTCTCCTGTACACTTTTTTTGGAGGAGTGTTCATCATTTGATGGGGGACTTACGACCGAAGCACACTATCCTACAATGCAAAAGGTGTGTGCGTTCAGCCGAAAGCCCCCAAAACACACCAGGTACCAGCGCTGTAAAGTTCCCTCTCTTTATTTTCTTCTCTTTTTCTCTCTCAGAAGCGCATTCCACTTCCGACCCGATTCTTCGCTTTCTCAGTTATCGCACAGACGCCGCTTTCCACCTAGCGCACATGCCAGACACATCGTTTCTGCGCTTCCTTTTCGTTCTCGCTCCCTCACTCTCTTCCGCCACTCCCTGCAGCAGCACCAAGTGCACGCTGATAAAACGGAGTGGCTGTCTCTTTGCTTTCCTCGTGTCACCCTACTGAAACTGCGGCTTCGTGGAAGCTGCCCCTCCCGCAACACCCGAGGCACTACCCACACCAACACCGCCGCTGCTGCTGCTCGTCGCACCACTGTGCAGAGAGTGACGAGCGACCTGGTTCGTTGTGCGGATGGCGCAGAGGCACTTCTCATAGAGCACGAAGGCCATCACCGTCGAGGGGATCACACGTGCCACGTTCACCGGCAGCCCGCGGTACAGGCCGAGGAGGCCCTCCGTTCGCCAGATCGTCTGCAGCCCCGCCCACATGGAGCGGTACTGGTGGTTGCCGTGGTTGCGCTGGTCTTGCAGCCGCGTGCGCACCACTTCGAGTGGGTTGAAGAGGCAGCACGCGACGGCCTTGGCAAAGCCAGAAGCCAGGGCAACCTCCAGCGGGGACGGGTCGGCGTGATGCGTGAAGCAGTTCCGCCGGAACCACTCGTAGATGGTGACCTGCACTGTCGTGTTGCTCGTCAACACAATCTGCGGCCCAAGACCGCGGAACATCGCACACCAGCCCTCACGCTGGACAATGGTGCGCACACCGGCCCACCCCGACGGCAGCGGCTGAGCAGGTTTGCCGTTGATCATGCGGTGCCCGTCAAAGAGCTGGCGACGCGTCTTCAAGACGTGCAGAGGCGTGATGACGGCGCCAGTGATGGTCGACGCAGCACAGGCACTGAGGAAGTCGCGGCCGGACGCCTCGAGGGCCGAGTCACCGAGGCGATCGCCCAACATCTCCGTCACGCGCTGCTGGGCCGAGCGGAAGGTGAGCAGGTACAGTCCCCAGCCAAGGCTGTGTGACACGACGGAGACACCGATGCCCTTGTACATGCCTCGCAGGCCCTCCTGTTGAACGATCTCGCGGCACGAGCGCAGAGGCATCGTGCGGCTGCCCTGGTGCAGCGTGTGCATTCGTGTGCGCAGAAAGTCAAGCGGGTAGAACATCATCATCGCTGCGGAGCCGCCAAGCACGCCAGCAGCGCCGTGCATCCATGGCTGCTCACCGCTCGCCAGCGCCGGTGATGCGGATTGAGATGACGAGGAGGTGGGCGACATTTTTGTTGTTATGGTGGTGGAGAAGAGGTCAGATGCAACGCGACAGGACAACTAAGTTGGGGAGCCTCCACAGCTGAGAGCAGATGTACAAATCCAGATATGGGGAGGTGTGCTGTCCGAACGAAGAAACGCGACTGAACGAAAGGGGAAGAGTCGGCTTTGTCGCGAAGAAGAGAACGACAGAAAAAAAATGTGCGTTGCAGCTCCACCTCGTAAAAGAGAGAGAGAAGAAGAAAAACGACAGGGGACAGAGAAGCGAGGCGCACTCTCACACCAGAGTTAAGAAGCTCTCGAATATATATGGGAAAAGTGGGGCAAGACCGGTGGTTTCAGCGCAGGTTGTCTGCCTTTCAACCAGAAAAAAAAACCGAGAAAAAGACGAGACTAAAAAAAAAAGATGTTCGTCGGTTCCACTTCGCGAGAGGGAAAAAGGAGGGTGGCAATGGCTTGCGCAAGTGCCCGTACAGGCAAGAGGCACGATCAGACAAGCACGTCGTCTCAATCACGCACCTTTGTAGGAAGGGAGAGGGACTACGTCGTGATGGAAAAGGGAGAAGAAATAGGCAGAGCAAAAGGACTAGGCAGAGCAGCGCACAAGGAAACTGCTAGCCGTCTCCTCAAAAAAAAAAAAAAAACAGGCGTCGGAAGTCGTGCAGTACAGGACTGAACGATCACTTTGCGCCAACCAAACAAATCGGAACAAAGAAGTGAGAAATAGAAACACTAGACTAATTTTTTGGAAAAAAAGCTAAAAGCTAGGTAGGTTCACTGAGGAAAAAAAGGAAACAAAAATATAGGCTGTAAAAAAAGAAAGCAGGTAATGACGACAATCAATAAAAGGTGGTTTTGTGACGCTGGGGAGGGAAAGGCGTGGATGGCACACAACGGCCACGCAAAGGTGCCACAGGAGAAGAGAGGGATGAGAGAAGAGGAAGAGTAGTAGATGAATGATCAGTTTAGGGGGGTGCGTGCTAGTGGCCATCGAAAACGTCGCGTGGGAATAGAAACTCATTTTTCTATCCACGCATTTGGCCTACTATTTCTCATTAGCAGCAAGTAAAAGTGCAACAGAGGAAAGAGCGAAATTAATGCTTTTAAACTCTCTCACGTATGTTTACGAAGCCCAGAGTGAGTACACAGAGAGTGCCCATGCTGCAACCAGAGCCTCCAAGCAAAGTGCTGGTGGCCTTGTGATCCACCGTCTCCGAATCCAACTCAAGCGAAGACTGATTCTTCAGTTTTCACAGACCAGACGTAGCCCATCGTACTAGCCACACCTCCTCCTTCTATGGCTCTTCTCCCTTTCATTTCGTTCTAGTAAAATTATTTTTTTTTTTTTGGCCGCTCACATCTTCTTTACGAAACTGATAAAATAAAACAAATCAAAACATAGAGAAGTTTTGGAAATGAACGCGTCACGTTGACTCAGACTGAACAATAGTGAAATCGAAGTAATTTTTTTTAACAGGAAATTGAAACGCGGATGGTGACGTGGCGAGTGATATAAAGCCGAACGGATCAGTCGTCGTAATCGGCCAACACAGGGAGGAGAAGTTTTCATGATCCGCCATCCACGACAAGCACAACAGGATGCACAGACACAGGACTTCCTCATCCCAAATATGACAGAGGACGAAGGAAAAAAAAACGGAGTGCGCGCTTCTTTCACTTACTTCCAACTCATAAACGTTAACGTCATCGGTAACTTGAGAAGACACGACAACGGACAACGACACGGCCTCTCTAACAAGTGCCTTTCCTTTTGAGACTGATCCTTTCTTTACGTCTCCAAGTCCTTCACAAACAATAAAAAAAAAGGTGAGAAAAAAAATCAACCAAAACTAAACGAACCTTCCAGAAAAGACAGATGTATACTTGTTTTTCATTTCCAGGAATCAAGAATAGGTTTTTCTTTTTTTTGCTCGCAGAGCTTTAGCGACTCTCACACCTTGTGCTAAGCACACGTGCTTTCCCCCTCCCGTTTCCGGGGCGGTGGGAGAGCGGCAGCACCGCACACAGCAGTCAATAAAGAGGCGAAGAAGCGAGGAAGACGCAGCGCTCCGCAAAGAAAAGAAAGGAAAAGAGAGAAGAGGGAGGGAGGGGCAGAATAAACACACAGGAGGCGTCAGGAGAGAGAGAGAGAGAGAAAGAGAGGGCAGAGAGCCCTCTCGCCCTCACCCGCTTACTGCATCTCCGGCCAGTTGAAAGACTCGCGGCCCTCCTTGTCCACGCGCTCGTAGCCGTGGCGGCCGAACACGTCGCGCTGCAGCGACACAAGCTGGCCGTACGGCAGCACCGGCTGGAACATCGCGTTGATGTACACCAGCGACGACAGCAGCACCGGCAGCGCCACAGACGTGCTCGTCGTCAGCAGCGCAACGATGTTGCGGTAGTCCTGCAGGCCTTCGCTGATCTCCTTCGTGAAGGCGTCCATCAGGTTCGGCAGGTTCGGGTCCGCCTCGAACGCCTTCGTCATCGGCGTCAGCAGGTAGCCCTGCAGAATGCAGCCGGCGCGGAAGGTCGCGATCGTGGCCGGCAGGTTCAGGCCGAAGCCGTACACCTTGTCCAGCTCACGCAGGCACTGGAACATCTGCGCGTAGCTCGCGATGATGGACAGCGCCACGGCGTGGTACAGCTGCTTCACCTCTGGCGCGTTTGGGCTCTTGTCCTTCGCCGTGTGGCCCAGCCCGTGCGGGAACTGCGGGTACGCCTTCGCGTTCGCCGTGCGCTCGTCCTTGTACATCGTCAGCTCGCGCGAGATCACCGCCATGTTCAGCGACGGCGCGGGCACGCCCACCTCCAGCGCCTCCTGCGCGGACCACAGCCCGGTGCCCTTGGAGCCGATGCGGTCCTTCACCTTCTCCGACAGGTAGTTGCCCGCCGCCTCCTTCGCGTGGCACGCAGCGATCGAGATGTCCAGCATGTACGACTTCAGGAAGCCCTCGTCCTTCCACGCCTGGAACACGTCCCCGATCTCGTCGTTGTTGTAGCCCAGCGCGAGCAGCGCGTTGTACGCCTCGCCCCAGATCTGCAGGATCGCGTACTCGCCGGCGTTGTGGTACATCTTCACGCACGAGCCCGCGCCGCCCTTGCCGTTGAAGGTCACGCACGGCCGGCCGTCCTCCGCCTTCGCCGACGCAGCCTCCACGATCGGCCGCACCTCCTCCCACACGCTCGGCGTCCCGCCCGGGAAGAAGGCAGGGCCCTTGCGCGCACCCTCCTCGCCGCCGGAGATGCCCATGCCCAGGAACCGCAGCC
Organism: Crithidia fasciculata; assembly: GCA_000331325.2. Taxonomy (NCBI): domain Eukaryota; phylum Euglenozoa; class Kinetoplastea; order Trypanosomatida; family Trypanosomatidae; genus Crithidia; species Crithidia fasciculata. The sequence goes on from CM003407.1 coordinate 2,283,179, forward strand.
CGCAGCTCTCCAGGTGCGCCGCGCGCTTGTCCTGGTCCTTGAAGTTCGCGTTGCCGGTGTCGATGATGATGTCGTCCTTCTCAAACACGCCCTTCAGCTGCTCGATCGTCGAGTCCGTCGCGGCGCCAGCCATCACAAGGATGAACGCCTTGCGCGGCTTCTTCAGCGAGTCGGAGAACTCCTTCATCGTCGGGTAGCCCGTCAGGTTGCCGGCGAACGGCGCCTTCTCGTTCTCCTTCAGGAACTCCTCCGTCTTCGCGTACGTGCGGTTGAACACCGCAACCTTGAAGCCCTTCTCCGCGATGTTCAGCGCGAGGTTCGCCCCCATCACGCCCAGGCCAATGATTCCGAGGTCGTTCGACATCCTGCAGCACAGACGCGTCGGCGGTGTCGTGTATATAACCACTTTGGGTGAGTGTGAGTGGGAGTGCGTGGTACCGTGAGCGAGTGGTGGACAAAGCGTGCGGCCTGCGTGTATAGCAGGGGAGAGACACAGGGAAGCTACGGATAAAGAAAGTGTGTGGGTGTGCGACGAGTGGTCGAGACCGGCAGTCAGCACAGGGCGTATAGAGAAGTGAGAAAGGTAAAAAGGAGCTTGACGGGGGTCGAAGAAAGTAAGAGAAAGAGAGAGAACCGAAGAACAAAGCGCACAAAACTAAAATGTATTTCCTTTTGCGTGCTTCGTTACGAATTCTCTGAAAGGCTTAAAATAGGTGCTAGAGTATAGAGCTGTGAGATGCAATGATGGTCAATGAGAGTGACGTGAGTGTGTTTGTTGTGTGGGGATGTAGCGGAGTGGAGTTTAATGGGTTTTTTGTACGCGATGGCGGTGATGAGGTGCACGATATAAAAAGGATGGCGTTAGAAGAGGGAATTGTCTGAAGTAAAGGACATCGCTGCCTGTTCGTGACGTCAAGTGCACGGTGCGTGAGGAAATTGGTGTGCATCCGAGTTTGATCGCTGTGAAAGAGATTATAGTTTCTCGAGCGAAGATGACACATTTCAGTACGCGGCCTCCTGCATGCTTCTCCTAACACTGCTGAGTAAAACTTCGTCGATGTGATTAACACTGAACTGCTGTGAAGATGCAAAGACAAAATGAAGACTGAAGGAGGTGCTCGTGCGCACTTTACGTAGTTGCTGAGCGACAAGCCAGCTGTCCGCCTGCCATGCGGCACGCTTTCAGTCAAGTCGGCTGGCATCGCTGCGATTGATCGCAAGGTTCATCTTGAGACGCTCCTGCTCTGCCTCAATCTTGCGAATGAGAGCGGCGCGTTTCGTTTTCCGCCTCTCACGACGCTGCTGCGCGAGTGCTCTTCGGCGCTGAAGGCGTGTGGGCATTAGTCCCCTCTTCGCTTTAGAAGCTGCAGCTGGAGATGTGGTGCCCTTTGACAGCTCAGATGCGCTGCCTCCACCTCTCATCAGCTCTCCCAGTGGACGGCGCAGGCGCTGTCGCTTCGCGGCCTCCTTGGCGAGCCACGCCGCCGTCTCCGCGGGCCCCGCGCCGGCAACGACGACCACCAACTGCCCTTTGCGCAGAAGCAGCTGTGCCTCCTGTCGAAGGTAGAAGCTGACAAGGCGCTCTGCTGTGTCGGCGTGCAAGGATTCATTCAGCTTCGTCAGCTCGTGTGTCACGTAGACGCGGCGGTGCGGCACCACAGCAGCGATGTCCTGCAGCACGAGCAGGAGACGACGGGGCACCTCGTAAAAGACACAGGGGTAGGTAGCAGGGGCGACGACAGACCGCAGCAGGCGGAGACGTGCGCCGTGCGAGTCGGGCAAGACGTTGCCGAAGAAAAAAGAGCCATCTTGAAAAGCCTGTGGGGTGAGGAGACGACTGTTGTCTGCGCGACTGTTCTCGTCTGTCGAGTCTGCATCACTGCTCCGGGTCTCGTGTGGCGACGTGGTAAGGCCCGAGATGGCCAAGGCTCCCATCACCGCCGAGGCACCCGGCACCGCCGTCACCCGCACGCCGCTGCGCTGCATCTCCTGCACCAGCTCCCCGCCCACGTCACCGACACAGGGTGTGCCGCTGGTCGTAACAAGAGCCATGCTCCGCCCTCCCTTGAGCATATCCACCAGCTTATCCCGCGTCGCGGTGCGGTTTGTTTTACTGTAGTGAATGAGACGCCCCTGACTGTCAACGTTGACGAGGTCGAGCAGGGTTTTGGTGGCGGGGCGGTCGGAGGTGACGATGTAGTCCACATGGCGCAGCACATCCAAGGCGCGTAGGGTGAAGTCTTTGAGGTTGCCGATGGGGACCGAGACGACGTGCAGCGCACCCTTGTCGATGTTGCTTGGCTTTGTGAGGGGGTCGATGGCGTCCTCGGAGGTGACGCGGGCTTTGCGGTAGTGAAAGGTGTTGCTGCGGAGGCGGACCGTGGTACAGAAGCAGCGAGCCTGCACCGAGATGCGTGACGCAGAGAGGCGGTTGGGGGCCGCGGTGGCGGTGGCGAGCCGCCTTGGAAGTACGGATGTAGCGGCATAGGCAGCCGTGAAGGAGAGGGAAGAGAGTGGCGCGGCGCGCTGCACAAGCGACCGTCCCACCACCATCTTTCTTTTGTTCAGCTGGAGTACGTATACCTGTGTATGTGCTTGATCTTGTTTTGCTGAGGGAGCATGATGAAAAAGCAAGAGAAAGAGAGAGAGAGATTCAGGAAGGTGCAGTTTTGATAGAAAGAAAGACGAGAGATCGGCGCTCACTTGAAGGAATGAACCGGCCTCCTCTGCGAACGGGACACTACAGGAAGCGGTCAATAGAGCGACCACAGATCAACAGTCATCATCCTGAACATTTTCTTCTTCACGATAGGCTAACAATGGCTATGGGTATTTAGCCTGTCCTTGCTGCTCTTCTTACCAACAGCAAACTGAGCGAAAAATAGTACTGAGACTCGGACAGAAACAAAAAAAAAATGTATCTATATTGATTGCTTTTCCTTGCGTGTTTTGTAAGTGTGTTACTTTAGACTGTGAATTAAGCGGTTAACAATGAACTGTTCCTTCCACTTTTGACGACAAAGAGCGGAGACGGCAACAACAAAAACAACACAAGTACAGCCCTTTGAAAACTCGACCACGCAACCTCCACGCGGTTCACCTCAATATTAAAGAAGGGCCGACTCTTATGGGGGAAAAACATATATGTCCTTTTCTCAAGTGCTGCCCCTCAACTCAGCGTCTACACCACTAGCTCAACAGGGAATCAAAAACAGAAAAGCTGCGGCACGCCGCCGCGACGCTCTCCGAGCCTTCCGCGCCGAAGATGTAGCCGCAGAGGCACAAGACCACCGTCTCCTCGGCGAACATGTTGGCCGCCTCCTTCTGGAACAACACATCCTCCTCCTCATCCGCCTCCTCGCCATCGCCCTCGTCGTCGCTCTCCGCATCCCCCTCAGCACCAGCAACAGGGCAGGCCTCATTGCCTACGATGGACAGGAGCGCACGCATGCCAGACGCACGATCCAGCTGGCCTGCCGCACACAGTTGACGAAGAAGGCGTGCGAGGGCCAGCAGGCAGGACACCTGGTCGCGTGGCGCCTCCTCCGTCCCCCACAGGCAGTGGGAGCAGATGGTGGACGCCGCCTCTCGGATGCTCGACGTGTCATCGACGAGGAGGCGAAGGAGCACCAACAAGAGTGCCACCGCGCTCTCAGATGACGGGCTGGTGCGGGCAGGGTCCGACACACTGCGGCGCAGAAACGGCTGGGCGGTGCGCAGCGCCTTCACCACGGCGAGGCGCGACTCCAGCGGCTGCTCCGGCGCGGCGTAGAAGGTAAGAAGAGACGCCACCTGCGGTGAGATGGTGTGCGTGCCGCCCACATGTATGTCGTAGCTCGCCACAAAGTCCAGCGCGGCGCTGCAGACATCGGAGTTCTGCGAAAGAGCGATGCACGACGTCGGTGCGCCGTCACTGCCGCTGGGGCTTAGGCGGCGGACAGCCGTCTCGTAAAGTTCACGCACCGTCGAAGTGTTTTCTGCAGATGCCGCTGCTGACGCAGTCACGTGCGTCGTTGCGATAGCGGCAAAGCGGAGGTGCGTGACCAGCTGGCCCCACGAAATGCACCCAATGCGCTTTGCGGCGATGCCGTCCGCGGTGAAGAAGGCAGCCAGAGATCGAAACACGAGTGTCGCGACGTCACACCCTCCCTCCTCCAGAAGCACCTGAAGAACGTCCACCACAGCCGCCCCGTCCAGGAGCGCAGCGCTGCCATCACCGTAGTGAATCAGCTGAGCAGCAATCCAGGAGATGAGGTTGTGCTCGCCGCTGCGGACGTCGAGAACGGCAGACTCACAGCGAAGGACCTCCGAAATACGGCGCCGCTCCTCCGGCGACCACGCACCGGCCGACGCCGTCGACGTGCGGCGCTGCTGCGCTGCCATGAAGACGACCACCGCACTCGCATTCTCCATCACGCTGCCGCGCTCTAGCACACCCTGGCTCGACAGCGCGTACGCCTCCAGCGAGGCCACACAGAGAGCCCGCAGCGCCTGCTGCTGGGCATCGGGGAGGTGCTGCTGCGGCCCATAGTAGACGAGGTCAGCCAGCAGCGCAAAGAGTGTCGCAGCCACCGTCGGGCACACGGCGCACGACTGGGCCAGCACATCCGCACAGGAGAGCACCACTTCACAAATCGCGTGGCAGACGGCCTCCGCGACGGCCGGTGTGGCGTAGCTGCTGCGCTTCTGCTTGTAGTGCCGGCGACAGGTGCCGATGTACTGGGCGTGAAACTGGAGGAGCTGCAGAAGCGCACCGTGACAGGCGTTGAAGCCACCGGCAACTCCCGCGTCTGCACGCGTCTGCTCCTCACCAGTGGCGCGGCTGAACTCTTCCGCAACTGCCTCCTGCCTCCCTAGGGACAGACCGCGCCGGGTCTGGCGGATCACGCGCGTCAAGGCGGCGATGGGCACGAGACAGCACAGCGCCACCGCGCTCGCCGAGCGCACCATCAGGCTGGGCGAGGCCGCGCACCGCGCAACCGCCGCCGACATGCGCGCCGTGTCGTCGACCGTGCCGTGGCTAGCCTTGGTGATAAGGTGGGGCGGGTCGGGGGAGAGCATTGAGAGCAGCTGCAGCACTGGGAAAAGCGCAACGTTGACCTCTGGGCTCGCCGCTGTCGATGAGGCGTTGCCCGCACCACTCTCGAGCCCGTCGCCACGAGTCAGCTCAGCATAGGCGTAGGCCACCCCGCGCGGGGTGCGCTTCGCCACGTCGTGCAGCGACGTGTTTACGCCGGCCCCACCCGTCGACGGGTGCTCGCCAACAAAACGGTGGATGACGGCGGAGAAGAGCATGAGGGAGCTGTTGCGGGTGTACCAGCTGGCGTCGTGGAAGCCCTCGGTGGCGAGGGAGAAGGCCTCCTCAATGTAGGCGACCACGCGGTCCGCAAACACCTTGTCCTCGAAGATGAACTTCAGCACGTTCAACGCGTTGGAGCGCTGGCTGCGCCGCACATCGTCTGCGGTGCTGCCGAGGTTGCTGAAGGCCGTGACGGCGGTGTCGCCAAGGGGAAGGTCACCGCGTGCCACCCGCGTTAGCTGCCGCATGGCGACGGGGAAGAGGCTGTAGGGCACGGCGGTGTCCTCGGCCTCGAGAACGGCCAGAATGGCGTGGGGCAGACCCTGGCTACGCCGCAGCATGCGCGCCATATCGCCCGACGTCACACCCTCCGGACCGAGCAGGTAGCCCAGCAGCTCCGCCGGCAGCTGGTAGAAGTGCGGGGCACGCGAGCGAACCAGCGTGGCCGTCAGCGCCTTGAGCGCCTCCCGCACACACCGCATCACACCGTTGTGCTTCGTGAGCAACAACGCGTGCACGAGCTCGTAGGCGGCGCTGCGGACGGCGTCGAAAGGGAGCAGGTGCACCGCCCGCACCTTCAGCAGACCACCGACGGCGCTTGTCGCGACACGCATGCTGAGCCACGTGTTGTTCACCACACCGCGCATCACCGACTCCGCCTCGGGGCGGCTGCGGTCGTAGACGTGGCCGCGGCAGTCCACCACCTCGTGCTCGCCGAGTCCCGCAGTAGCGCCGGTTGTCACCGTCTCGGTACCGACAAGGGCACTGCAGGTGCGCAGCACAACGCAGCAGCAGCGCAGCAGGTCTGTGCAGGCATCGGTGAGCAGCGTCCCAGACAAGGTAGACGCCACAGCAACAGCGCCGGCGGCGTCACCTCCAAGCTTCGATGGGAGCGGAGCCACCTGCTGTGCCGCCACCGCGCCAGACATGCACGTCAGCAGCTCGCCGCACAGGGAAAGGGAACCGTGCAGGGGGTTGGCTTGGATGAAGGCGTAGGCCGCGCTGCCACGCATCGCACCCATGGCCGCACACTTCTCCTCCACAGCCTGTCGCTCCGCGTCAAGCAGTGCCTTCAGCCGTGCCACCTCCTCGGCGGGCTGCTCGCGTGCGTGTGCCTGGGCAGCAGGGGAGCGGGTGGAGAAGAGCAGGAAGCGCTGCACGGCACCTTCGGCATTGCGGTAGGTCTGAGCCTTGAGCAGGTCGAGGTGGGCACGCTCGACCAACGCGGCAGCAACAGCTGACGGCGGCGAGTTCGCCTCAGCACACACCGCACCCGCCTCGGCGAACACGTCGTCAGGGGCAACGGTGCAGAGGAGGTCGAGTAGCTCTCGCGCACTCTCCCGCGCCTGCGACCAGCCATCCGACAAGGTGGCGAGGAGGGCGGGCACGACGGAGGGATGAAGGAGGGACTGCATGGACTCGCATGTAAGGGAAAGGCGCACGCCTTGGAGAAGGAGCACGTAGCCCATCATCGCCGTCACGCGCCGCTCTACGGCTAACCCTTCCGCACTGCGCAAGTCCCTGCCGATGTTCTGCGCGAAGATGTCTGCGAGGTGCTGGCAGTGCTGCAGGACAGCGTGGCGATACGCGGCGGTGCCCAGCTGCACCGTGTCTACGGCGGTACCACTGCTCTGCTGCAGCGCCTCCTCCGCCTTTTCCTCCTCCTTCCGTGCCTTCTTCGCTGCCTTCTTCGAAAGTGCGGCATCAGCTCCATTAGCCGTTGCGGCGGTCGAAGCCGCACCCTTGCTGGCGTAACTCTCCGCCAGCCGGCGCACCCACTTCTTCAGCATCTCCAGCAGCCCTTTCCGCGCCGTGCTGTCGCCACCGAGATGCATGTTCAACACAACGTACTCCTCCACCTTCTGCAGCTGCCACGCCTGCACCGCCTGCAGCCGCCTTGTGCCCAGCACACAGAGGCACAGTGCGCTGTTGCGGACCTCGTAGTTGAGGCTGTGCATGCTCGCCTCTAGCACACGCAGCACGGTGCTCCCTGGAGTGAGGTAGGGCACGATGTCGACGCCGGCACCCCGCGCTCGCGAGAGCACCTCCACCACACCCTGCTCCATCCGCTCGCACTCGTGGACCGCGCCACCGTGGCTGCGCTGCACGACAGCCGACAGGATGGATGGGAGAAAGGCCGCGTCGTGTTTCACGAGCGGCGCAACAAAGTGGGCTGTGATGTGCGAAATGTTCACGGCTGCGCTCACGTTGGAGGAGACGCCGACGTAGTCCTTCTCCGTCATTGCCCGAGCGAGGGGCGTCACGATGCCAATCTGCAGCACATCGGCTACGCTCTCCCCGCCAAGACCAGCTGCCTTCATTGACTCGGACGCACCCTTGATGGCACGCGCCAGCTGGGCAAAGACGTCGCCCGCTACGTTGCCAATCTTGTGGTTACTCGCACCCGACAGCAGCATGCGTGAAAAAGCGGCCACGGCGTCCGACACGGCAGCTGCAGCGGCCGACTCGCCGTGGTAGTGGCGCTGCAGCGCCGCCAGGAAGCTCGGCAGGGGCATCATGGACAAGTGACCAAGCAAGGCATGATACTTGCCGCGCCGCTCCGCCTGCACCTCCAAGATCTGCTCCAGCGTGATGGCTGTGTCGCCGGCTGGAGATGCCGGGGCCGCACCGCAGCGGTGCAGAGCGGCGTGTATCTTTAAGATCTCGTTGTAGGTGCCGTAGAGGGCCCCGGACATCTGCTGCGTGCCGTCATCCCAGAGAGCCATGATGAGCTGCGTGGCGAAGTCAAGCGTCGACCGCAGCTTGCCCGTTGCGACGCAGAGAGTGGCGAGGTGCTGGCGCACCGCTTCCTCCATGGGTGCTTGCTTCCCCGACGCACCGTCGACCGTCTTGGTCAGCGCGGCAGCAGCTGTTGACACGACGGCGCTCACGTGGCGCACGACGCTGTCGATGGTCTGGATCGCCATGAAGCGCGTCTCGGGCTCCTGCACGAGGTTGCAGAAGTACTGCGCCGCAGTGAGAATGACGTCAAACGCCACCACCACCTCCTCCCTCGCCTCTCCTGCACCGCCCTCACCAACAGCGTGAGGGGTGAGGAGAAGCCCGAACGAGAGCCAGTCGCCGCGGATGGGCGAGGACACGTGAGCCAGGACGCCCTTCAGCAGCGCAAAGCAGCCGTTGGGCGTGAAGGCGGTGAAGAGGTCGTGTAGGGCAGCGGCACCAGCGCCGTGGTGTGCCTCCGCTGCCGTTCGGGGCTCAGCCGCGCAGACGACGGCGAGGGTTAGGTCAGCCCGTGCAAAGAGCTCAGCCAGCGACAGCGATGCAGCTGCAGAGGTAGCTGTGGCAGCACCGGACTCGCCAGTTGTCGCTGTCGTGCTGGACGTGTCCGCAATGGCATGCGCCGCGGCTGCCACATCGTCGCGCAGTGCGGCACACACAGCAGACAGCAGCCAGCGATCGCAGGTGCGCACCGTCAAGATGGACGCCACGAGTAGGCCCACCGCGTTCAGCACATCCTTGGGGAAGATGGGAGAAGACAGCATCACCACGGTGGGCTGCAGCAGGCGGGCAAGCTGGCGCGACACCTCAACGCCTGCAGTGCCGGATGCCATTGCAAGCGTGAGGGAGTCCATGTACTTGTGGATGTAAGTTGCCACGACGCGGACGCAGAAGCGGATGTGCTCGAGGTCTTCGCCGAAAACGGTGCCGCTCACCACGCCAGACGGCTGGGTGTCGTCGTCCAGCTGCTGTTCCACAACATTCTCCCCTTCTTCGCCCTCTAAACCCTCCTCGTTATTGTCAAGTGTGTCCGCCGCCGTAGCAGCCGCAGCAGTAGACTTCTCGTCTGTGGTGCCTGCCTCTGCACGGCTGCGACTCGTCGCGTTCGCCACGACCCACTGGAACGACGCCGCGAGCAGCGGCAGCACCTCAACAAAGGTGTCTCGAAAGACAGCAGGCATCATCGGCATCAGCGTGCTTGTCAGCCCGTCCACCGCGTTCAAAAAGTTCAGCACGGCGTCACGCGACGCACTGGCGCTGCTGTTGCTGCTGCTGCTGCTGCCGGCGTCGCTGCTGCCGTCCATACCGGTGGGGAAGTACCGCGCCGCAGCCGCAGCGGGCAAAAGGTCCGTTTCGCCTCCGAGTGCTAACGACGTCGCCTTACCAGCAGAGCGGCGCAGTACACGCGCCACGTACATCTCCCGCACCGCTGACTCGACAGCTGCGTCAGGAGGAGACGGGAGGAGAGTGCGCAGAAGTGTCATAAGAGCGCGGTGAAGGTAGCGAACGCGGCAGTCCAGCAGCAGCGGCACCACCGCCTCCAACGCGAGTCCACGACCCCATGTGTACAGCGCGCCACCAGGAGTCGTGAGCAGAGCGCCGAGTTGTGCCTTTGGAATGTCCTTCAGGGCACCGGTGACCTTCGAGATAGCATGGAGCTGTTGTGCCGGCGTCAGCGAGGACTGAAGGAGCTCCTGCAGAGCCTTGTCAGCGACACTCACTGCTTTGGACGCGACGGCAGCTGTGTCGACGTGGCCCACCGCGGCACCGTCGAGCAGGGTGTGCCGCACTCGCGAGATGAGCTGCTGGAGATCTTCGGGGATGTCAAAGGTGGTCTGCAGGTCTGGCCGGCGTTGACGGCGCCGCGTCAGCGTGGGATTCGCCCGAGACTCCATTCTTCTCGTTTATATTGTTGTTGCCAAGCGCACGTTAATTTCGAAATAGCCGTGTTTGTAGCCGCCTATGTGCGCCAAGTGATTTGGCTTTGTACGCTGCAAACGAATCTGGTGTTTTGACAAAGCCGTCATAAGGAGAGAGAACAGAGACAGAGAAAAAAGAAGTTTGGTGCGAGACGAATCTTCGAGTATGGAGAGGAAAAAAAAAGGAACAAAGCGCAGCCGCTTTAGTTTTTCATCAACGCAGCAGTTGCTATTTTGTCCTTTTTTTTTTCTGCTAGCGCAGCCAAACACAGGCTGACTCTAGCCTTACACCTCCATGGTGCGTGGCGTCTCTCACCTCGACTTGTCTTTTTAAGAGAAGACAAGTAAACCGCGTGTACGACTTGCCATGCCCTGCCGCATTTCGTGCGTGCTGCAGAGCATACAAAGGAGATGGCGGCCCTACACCACCTATCACTTTCGCTGTTTATGACAGGGTGATCTCCGCCGGGTTTTCTTTCTTTTATCTTTTCTCTCTTTTTCTTCTTCGATGTTGAGTGCGACTCGGCAGCGATGACGCGAAGCGCTGACTTCGCTGAGGAAACGCACAAGCAACCAAGAAAAAAAAAACCCAAATAGAAACAAGGAACGGATGTGCCGAGAGGAGGAGAGAAGAAGACACCACAGAGCAAAGCCTCATGCCTCTTTCTTTTCCTCTCCGTCTCTCCCCCTCTTCACTCTCCTCTCCTGCCATACAAAGTGACAGGCACAGCAATGTGAGCCACAGATAACAAAACAAACCAACGAGCACACCCTTCACAAGCGTGCACTCATGCACACAAACACGGACAAGAAAAGAAAAAATATATATAGTCAGCTCCACAGTCGACGATGAATCTTTTTTTTTTAGTTTTGGTTATTTTTCGGCTGTTACGGGTGTGACTGGAAGCGAGACGTGACTTTACTCAGCGGTGACAAAACAACAACTACAAATAATAATAAAAACTATGGCCTTCAAAAGAAGAAAAGAGTAAGTGGGAGCGGTAAGAATCCACCCAGAAGGCCCGCCACGCAGCAAGGGATCGAAGGAGAGGGAGAAAACGTGCATGCGTGGCATCGCAGCCTCACCTTTATTTCTTTCTTTTTTTTCTCTCTCTGGCCGTTCTACTCCGCTCATCAATTGCAACTGTAATTTTTTTTCCCCGTCACCCAAATAAACACTCCTCTCAGCGAAGCTAGAAATAGAACATCGAAATACCTCACTTGAGAATACATGTTGCATCATACGACCGCATGCATTCTCTCCCTAAGCACACACGCACACGCACATACACACACACAGAAAGAACAGGGAGAAAAAAAGACGGAAAAAAACACACGCAATCGTCTCTCTCAATCCTTCAGTGTTCGCGTGTCTATCTACTCGTCGTCGTCGATGATGGGTCCGTTCATGTTGAGGTATAGATCCCCCATCACCTCAACGTCGTCCTCGTCGTCGTCAATAATGAGTGCCGCCGCGGTGGACGTCGGGAACATGAGCACCGGCGACTGCGCGTTGGTGGCGAGGGTCGAACCTGCAGCGCCACTGGTCAGCGTCGCTGGCGTGTCGGCCGCCGGCGACGATCCAACCGTCCACAACTCACCGTCGTGGAACTTCTTCGTGACATCCACATCAGACGCCTCCACGCCGTCCACCGAGTCGAGCACCAGCTTCGGTGCGAGGCAGTGAACGCCGTGCGTGGTGAAGCTAGCCTGGTGCTCCGCAACCTCGATCTCCGTCACGAGGTTCTGCAGCTCCCGCTGGACTTCGCCGCGCAGCGCCTCGAGGTCGAAGTGGCGGTCCGCCTCCTTCAGCAGGAAGTTGAACTTGCGGCGCGAGATCGGCTTCTTGGCCGTGCGCAGCGCCTGCAGGTAGCCGAGTGCGCGGTTCCAGCGCTCGCGGAAGTCGAGGATCTGCGCCGCCTCGGTGATGCTGACGCGGAAACGCTTCATCTGGCGGTTGCAGGTGATGCCGAAGAAAACGACGCGACCGCCCTTCGCCGGCATCTCAAACGGCGCCGAGTACTCCACCTGGGGGTAGAGCAGCAGCAAGGCGGCGAAGAGGTACGTGTTGTTGACGGCTGAAACGCGGGCACAGGTGATGGTGCTGGCGAGGTTGCGCAGGTCGACGGCGACGAGGGCGGCGCCAGACTCCCACGCTACCCCGCTGGGACTCGCCGTGTTGGGCACCACCTTCTTGGCTGTGCGCACAAAGACCAGCGCGCCGGCGCGATCGCGAATGTTGATGGCGCCGGCGTCGCGGACAAAGAAGAGGCGCCGCGCGAGGGCCACGCTCTCGAGAAAGGTGAAGATGGAGGCGTTTGTGCTGATGCTCTGCGAGACGGCGGCCAGCGTCGCCGCGTCCTCGAGGTCGTCGACAAAGACGTAGTCGGACACCTGCACGCGGAGGTAGGCGACGAGGCTGCGGATGTGCTCCAGGCGGTCCTCCTTCACCTGCAGCTTCGCGATGAGCGGCTGCGTCGACGCCCCGCTCGCCTTGAGCCGCCACCACTCGAGAAAGATGAGAACATCGGCCAGCAGGTCGCTTTGGTTGGCGATGTCGCCCGCGTACTCTTGGCGCGACTCGATGACGTTCTTCTTCCATGCGGCAAAAGCGTCACCAGAGTCGCCGGTGGGAAAGCGGTAGGGCAGGGCACAGACGCCAGCCACGACAACGCCCACCTCGCTGTGGCCCAGAGCACAGCAGTTGATCACCATATGGGCCAGGTCCACCTCCAGCGGCAGCCGCGACGCCATCTCGCCCGTGAAGGTGAGGCTGACGTCCGAGAGGTTTGCAATGAAGCACTTCTCCGAGAGGCTGTGCTTCACCTGCTCCATGCTCTCGGCGTCGAGGGGGCTGACCATCTCCTGGTTCGCGTGCTCGATCGGCAGCTGCGCACGCGAGCACTGCAGCAGCGCGTCCTCCACCTCGTACACCGTCGGCTGGGCCGTCTCCGTCGTTGGCAATACCGCCTCGGCCGCCGGCGGGTAGATGGCGATGTACGCGCCGGGAAGCCTCGCCCCGACCATCCGCCGCCGCTCCTCCACGTTGGCGCGCGAGGCCCACTCCGACGCACTCGACGCCATGAAGCCCTCCGACTTGTTCTGCATCGCGAGGCGCCGTGTTGTGCCGAGGTCGAGCACAAACGTCGCGTCCTCGTTGTTGTAGGAGGTGAAGGAGGTGACGAAGGGCAGGACGCAGACGCGGTGCTTCGACGGGGCTGCCGCGCTGTCCTCGCGAGAGGGAAAGCGGCCGGCGTAGATGGTCGTGTCGGCGAGGTGCTCGGCGTGCAGCGCGTCCACCATCTCGCGCGAGTCACCGGTGAGGATGTACACCGCCTGCGGGCACGACGGGCCAGCGGCGAAGATGCGGCGCACCAGCGCGGCTGCCACCTGCACGGAGTGCTCCACAATCTTGCGGTGCGGCCCAGGGTACTTGCCGGACTCGTCGATGGCGACGTCCAGCACCCGCGTCTCCGCCAGCGCGTTGGCCTCGTCGTACGAGAAGGTCGCCACCGTTGACGCCGCTGGCGCCGTGTCGAGGGTGGCAACGGTTTGTCCGGCGAAGAAGGTCTCCAGGCGCTGCGTCATGCACCCACTCACGCACACGACGAGGTGCAGCGGCGGCGCGGTGGCGTCGAGGTTGACGCTTTGCCGGTACACCCGCTCGCGGACGCCCCACAGGAAGTAGGAGAGCAGCGGGCTGATGCGGTTGAGGTTGGGCAGCACGAGGTGCGTGAAGGGCGCCATGCCGTGCTGCGAGGTCAGGTAGACGAGCGCCGTGTCGACGTCCGTCACCCAGAGTCGCGTGCTCGTCTCCCCGCTAAAGGACTGTCCCGTCAGCTCGCCGACAGGGCAGTTGGGGGTGCCGAGGCTGCGCAGCGCCGTCGCGACATCGGCCACGTCGGAGTAGTGCGGCACCACCACCAGCACCTTTTTGCCGCCCTGCTGGCTCACCGCCACAGCGAGGCGCAGCGCCGCGAAGGACCGCTGCAGCAGCACCACCTGATGCGACGCCGTCTCGGGCAGGCCCGCCACCTCGTCTGGCTCGCGTGGAGCCGTCTGACTAGCCGCTGCCGCATTCTGCGCCTCGATCACCTCGCGCAGCTTCTTCGACACCGCCACCGGGTCGGACGACGGCTTGTGGAAGTCCGTCCGCATCGTCTTGTTGCCGCCAAAGACGACGCCCTGGCCGACCTGCGCGATGGCGTCGAGGTCGAACTTGAAGACGTTCGAGTCGGTGAGGGAAGGGGTAGTGGCGCCAGCGTTGTCCGCCACATTACCACCAGCAGCAGCAGCCGTTGTTGTTGTCGTCGTCGTCGTGGTCGTGGCGGTGGCGGCGGCGCCGTTGCCGCTGTTGCTCGACGCTGCATCCCCACCAGCGGCAGACGAGGCACCGCCCTGGCTACCGCTCGCGTTGCCGCCCGCGCCAGCCGCAGCCGCCTTCGTCTTGGACGGGCTGCGCCGCTTCTTACCAATGAGCGCCTCGATGTTGAACTGCAGCGTCGTGTTGGGGTCGGTCGGCAGCGCCGCCGCAGCACCGCCCGGAGGCAGAGACCCTGGCGACACCGTCCCCGGCGAGTCCGCCGCCGCCACCGCCGGCGAGGAGGAAATTTTGCCTCCCTTCCGGCCCTGACGCGGTGCAATGGGCATTGTCAAAGTGCGCGCTGTTGAAAATCTTCTTCTATGTTTGCAGACACCCTAATCTCAGCAGAGAGGAGAGAGGGGGGAAAGAGGGGCGAAGAGAGGGGACCGAAACGGAGAAGCAAGAAACAAAAAAAAAAGGAGGAAAGAAAACCCTGCGTACCTAAGCGTGTGCGTGTATACTGAACAGCAAGGGGGGAGAGGCGTGTCTGGGTTCGCGTGGGTGTGTGTTTGAATGTACACTCGCAGGTTCCAGAGAGAAAAGCCAAGTTGGGAAAACAAGTAAACAAAATAAAAGGGTTTATGTCGACTTTAGGTCTGGTAGTGCAGGGCCGTGATGTTGGCTCCGACACGCTGTCGTACTAAGGAGACATGCGTAGAGGCATGTACAAAATTAGTACATTGTGAAGATGAATGGTTTGAATGCATCGAAAAAAAAAAGAGAAATAACAGAAGAAGGAGTGAGAAAATCAAGCCACGAAACAACATGTTCGGTTCCTTTTCAAGTCGCACTGAGGGAATGGGGAAGGGGCCAAAAGCTCCAGCCTCACAACGAACAAGTCAAGACGAGCGTGCGTGGCTGATTCCGCTGCACTGCAAACTAGAACACCACAACAAAGAAAAAAAACAGAGCAAGCCCAGTGCAGGAAACAAAAAGGTGACGAACTCCTCGCTCAGCGACACATTATCGTCGTATCTGCAAGTGTCCTTTTTTTTTTCCTCCCACCTACTCCTCCCATTTACTTTCGCTCGTACTCTTTTCAGTTGCTTTTCTTCGGGCAATCAGTATTCTTCCATCACCGAGGCGCGCGGCACGAGTGTCAACGGACACCCGTGAAGAACCAGCTGATGTGCCACAGTGCGCAAACAATTTACGAGCCAACAGAATCGCAGCTCTCACGAAACACAACAACACCATCACTTTTTTTTCCCCCTCCTCCTCCTCACCCACCTTGCGGCATCTTGGTGGTCACCCAGAACCCGCTGGGCTTGCTAAACGCCTCCTCAGACACGTTTGTCTCCCACACGGGTCGTGCGCGGTCGTAGGCGGCGAGACGCACCATGTAGCGCGTGGTCTGCTCCCACTCCGACGGCGCTGCACTTGTGGAGGATGAAGCCGCGGTGGAAGCGGTGGTACCATTCGCTGCTGCTACAGCGGTGCTTCGTGTCTCCGCCTCCTCCGCAGCCTCCTCGGCATCCGCGGCCTCGCCCATGCGACCGTCCTCCCCAGCAGCCACGCTCACCGACGCCTGCTTAATCATCAAGGCGTCGCGGCGGCGGATGGCGTCCTCGAACGTCACCTTCAGGTGGTCCGTGATGGAGTGCGACACCCGCAGCACCTCTCTCCGCAGCACACCAGGGCTCTCGTCCTTCAGCTCCGGCTTCATGAAGAGCAGGTAGGTGGTGAGGCAGTGCACCTCGGCCGCGGCGTCGTAGTGGTGGTCGAGGTTGTCGTCGCCGTGAACGCAGTGGTTGAAGTGCACCTGCTCCCGCACCTTGGCGTTGAAAAAGAAGAACTGGTTCTCTAGACGCGCGACGTCGTAGTCCTTCTGGAAGGCTCCTTGCGGCACCACTAAACGGCCCTCCGTGCTGGTCGGCCGCGTCCAAATCGGGAGCAGCATGTCGCCGCGCAGGTAGGGCACCGTGCCGTCCTCGCGAATCAGCCGCGTTTCCCGCACCGCACCCTGCCCGCCAAACGAGGCGGACTTGCTCGTGTAGGGCAGGCGGAACTTCAGCATGCTGTGAACGCCGTGCAAGATGGTCGTCCAGCACTCCTGTGCACGCATGTTCTCCGCAACGTGCTCCTCAAAGTTTGGCAGGGCGACGCTGCCGGAGCGGATGTCCGAGACAAAGAGCAGCGGCTTGTTGCGCTCCAGCCCGACCTGGGCGAGCAGCTCCAGTCCTCGTGGCAGGGCCAGCGGCGGCTCGTACATGGCAGGGATGTCCTCCGTCCCGCGCGCGACGTCGAGGGTGCCGACGATGCCCTGCAGCCGCTCATGAATCTCCTTTTTTGCCTCCCGCACGCTCTCCACCGCCACGTGGCGGTAGACGAAGCCGAGCGCCGGCAGCACCTCCTCCAGTCGGCGGGCGTTGATGTCGTAGGCGGTGGCATTGGTGAAGAACTCGTTGCGGAGCCAGAAGTTCGCGCGCGGCTCTAGCACCGGGCGGTCGAACTGACCCGGGTCGACGAGCTCCCACGTGTGGCGGCAGGCAAACATCTCGTCCAGAAAGGCCAGATGGGTGCCAGGGGCGGAGCCGGCGTAGACGATGTGGTATGATATGTCCGGCTTGCAGTACATGCAGAGCAGCTGGATCTCAGAGAGGAGGAGCTTCCGCTGCCCCCAGTGCACGGCGCTCTTGATGTCGGCATTGCGTGACCGGTACGGCTCGGCGGGGAAGTCGTCGTCGAGCAGAACAGGAAAGGGCTTCGTGGACGGGTAGTGGTACACGGTGCGGTGTGGTATCTTTCTCCCCGTAGCCCCCTGCGTGATGGAGGAGGGAAGGGTGGAGGAGTAGAGGCAGTTCACCAGCTCCTCGCGCAGACGCTTCCGCTTTTGGTACCCTCCGCCCATAGCACTCTCTCACCTCTATTTGTTTTCCTTTTTTTTTTGTAGTTTAGTAGTTTCCGGTCTTGTTTATGTGTGTTTGTGTGTTTTTCGGAGCCGGAGAGAAGTAATGCCGGGAAGAGTGCGTCGTCCGTTTACGTTTCAAGCGATGAGTGCAAAAGCGGTAAGCGCGGAAGCAGGAGAGAGAAAAGAAATGCAGCAGACAAAACCCACTTTTGTTTTTAGTAGTTTGTGGGCTGAAATAGCAGAATTCTGAGGTGCGCTAGAAAAAGAAACAGCAAAACAGAACTCAGCTTTTCGAGATGCGTCGGCTTCACTCGGGAACAGAGCACAAAAGAAGAGGAACGCAGCACAAGCCACCCCAGCAACAGGCGAGGCAATCCGCCCCTTTCACGTCTTCTGCATCTTGGCCTTGGGCTGCTTTTCTTTGTTTTTTTTTTCTCTCTCTTATCTCTTGTCGGGAAGCGTGATGCAACACACAGGACGTACTTAGTTACTCGTAGATGAAAAGGAGTCACCTTCTTTATTTAAAAAAAAAACAAAGAGGCATAAAAAAAAAATTGTAATAGAACATGCCGCAGCATATTCGACCGAATAGCAACGGTGCCAACTTTGGTCAAGCGAAGATGGCCGATAGCACTCAACATCAACACCCCGGGTAGATTTCCGGTGTTCACATTGCTACCACTCCAACGTAGCGCTGCCCACAAAGTCCTGCAACACCTTCACCATCTCCCGCACCATCTTCGCCTCCGCCTTCGCAAGGCCAGCGTATCGGGCAGCACGTCGGCCAGCCACCATGCAGCACCGCAGCAGCTCCCGCAGCTCCTCCTCGGCAAAGCTACCATCCTCAGCGCCAGACCCATCGTCGCCATCGTCCTCGCCGTTGCCAGTCGTCTCACCCGCCACCTCCTGCACGGTGCACCGCAACTTCCCCAAGTAGCGGCCAACGGGAGAGCTAGAAGAGACAGCAGCAGTCATGCTGGAGTCCTCAGCGTCAGCGACCACCGCAGCCACCGCACCTCGCGCTGCTGACGCCAGCTCCAACACCGTCAGCCACTGCAGCCGTGTGGGCACCGGCGTGGTGCTGTAGAGGCTTAAATAAGCATCCGCCACACGCACGAGCATCTCTGCATTGACGTAGTCGTCGTGGGCACTAGCAGCAGCGGCAGCGGCATCGCTGGTGTGCATTCTGTCGCTCTCCAGCGATGGTGGTGAAGGGGACAGTGCAGGTGCGTCGCCACCGCCACGCGCAGCCGATGCAATTGTAAGCGCCTCCACTCGCCTGATAGCACGGCTGAGCCCTGCGACGGCAGCCAGCACTGTCCCGAGCGTCTCGCCGCGAAGACGCCCCTCCTTCGCGATGTCCTTAAAAAACGGGTGCTGATCCGCCAGCTCGGACCAGCACTGCTCCATCACGCGGCCCTTCAGCACGTCGCGGCGACCGGACTGCACGAGGTCCTGAAAGCTCGGGCCGTCATCGACGTCAAGGTCCAGCGCCATCGTCTCAGTTGCCTTATGACGCGTCGATTTTTGAGTGAATGCGGGTGTGTCGGTGTGGTAGAGAATGCTTCAATAGAAGCGTCTGGTGTGACGAATTGCATAAGAAGGTGAAAGGAAAAGAATAAGGAAGCAAAGTGAGGAGGAGGGAGGGCAAGTGGCTTCGACGCACCGGAAATAGAAGAGTTCATTGGTAATTTCAGAGTCGGAAATGTGTCCGCGAACATGAAGAGAGCAACAGAGCTTTAGAGTCTACGTTTGTGTTTAGTACTGCAAGAAGGTGAGCCAGCATGATTTCCTCGTCGTTGTCATGCAAGAAAAAGGAAAGGAGAAAAAAAAAGACAGGGGATCGTGTGATACACGTGACAAGCAAAAAAAAAAGGAGGTGTTGTCACTGGCTGAAAGCCTGGTCGGCCGCGATCTCCTGTACTCTTATTAAGTCGCTCTACACACCGGTGAGCGAAGCACTAAGAAAAAAGTAAGAAGTACATTTGACAGTCTGCTTTTTCTCTTTGTGTGTGTGTGTGTTTGTGTGATTGCTCATTCTCATCATCGTGATAACAACGCAACTAAGACACTACCTTCTTGATGATCCGATTTTCCCCCAACAAGCTTCTCCCTCTGTCGATCTTCGCCATGCAGTCTCGCAAAACGATGTAAAAAACTTAGACCTTGAACAGAGTGACGAAGAACACAGAAAGAAGGAGAGCGCGACGAGGTTAGGAGCAATGGTTTTCGTCCATGCAAGGTACCTGAAGGAGTTCAGCGGCCGTAAAGGAGCGCTGGTGATCGCTTCCCTCTTTCTGAAAAAGAGTAGAAAAGGGAAAAAGAAACAGAAAAGAACACTCGCTTGTGTAACACAGCTGTGGAGGCACTGCAGGGCATCCAAACCAAGGAACAAGACTGCACAGCATTGAGTGCATATTGCACGTCTTGAATATCGCCCCACAAACGGGAAAAAAACAAAAAACGTGTATTTGCACCAGGGGCGGCCGTTTCAGAAAAAAAGCAATAAAGAAAAAAAAAACAGCAGAAACCAACAAAACCAAAAAAAAAAGGGTTGCCTACTCTCAGACATGACATGTATCACCAAACGCCGCACTCTCGTCTCCGAACGGCAGCTACTACGCTACTCCGCTTTAAGCAGCGTCGCCACCGCACGGAGGGCACGGTCACCGTACCAGCGGTGAATGCACAGAAACGCCGCCCCGCTCGCTGCGCAGATGGCTCCCATCACGAAGTACATCCACGCCATGAAGCGGTTGTTGCCGCCCAGCCACGACAGCGTCGCCAGGGAGAAGCTCTTCTGCCCATTAAGCGACGCCACGTCAAAGTGCTCGCCAATGCGCATAACGTAGGTGCCCGGTTTAAGGTCCTCGTCGATGACGCGGTACAGCTTCCGGAACTTGGGCAGCGACGCGATGCGGGACCACACCATCAGGTCCTCGTCCGTCGTCACGGGCACGCGGTGTCCCGGCTCGTTCACGTACCAGCCGTTGTTAAAGAAGGCGTTGTCGGAGCGGGCGTCGGACGGCGGCTCAGGACCGGCGTCGCCGTCCTGCGCGTCGTAGGCGGAGCGTGGCGCACTCCACACCGGGTGAGGCGAGTCCGCCGGCGGGAAGTGCGGCTTCTTGTACTTGTTCTCCGCATCGCTCGTCCATGCGATCCCCTTCTTGTGACACTGACCCGCCCCTTCCAGCTTGTTGTTCGTGAAGCGCGAGAAGGCGCTTCCGTTGCAGATGAGCCGCATCGACGCCTCCGCATCCGGCCCCTCCAGTCGATAGAGCTCGAAGGTGTCGTTGAACATCGACCACGGGATGAGCCCCGCGGGGGCGTACACGACGTCCCTGAAGGCGAAGGGCTTCCCGTCGATCGTGATGGTGCGCTTGCCCTCGTGCCGGATCTCGCCCGGGTAGGTGAGCGGCGACGTCAGCGAGGCGATGGACTTCACCGTTGCGTGTCGGCCGGCGAGCTGCGCGTCGCTCTTCGAGTTCGTGAAGCGGCGGTGGTTCTGATAGAAGTTGTCGAGGCCGTAGTAGAGGTAGACAGGAGCCTTGAGCGGGCGGGAAATCTCAAAGCGGATGTCCTTGACGCAGCCGCTCTGCCACGCCTCGGTGGGTGTAGCAGCGTAGCGGAAGGCACCCTTGCTGCTGTGGCCGAAGGAGCAGGGCTGCACGTTGTCGTAGCGGTGGGTGATGTCGACAGCGGCGGCGTTGGCGTGGAAGAGGGCGATGCTCAGCGGGATGCAGAGGATGGCAATGGCGAAGAGGCAGAGGGCGGAGTTGAGGGGTGTCAGGATGGGTTGCCACGCAGGCAGGCGCTGCTGCTTGAAGAGCGTCCAGATGGACTGGCGCGGTACGCTAGACTGACTTGTCATTTTCTGGGCGGACGCAACAGAAGGACCTTCAGCTCTCGCGGTCGGCGGTGTAGGATTTGTTGTGGAGGAGATGGAGCAGCGGCAGCGCAGGAGGGGATAGGGGAAAAAGAAAGAAGGCTCTTTGTAAAGAGCTCACTAGACGAAACAAGTGTGTACAAGACGACGGAACTGCGGTGCACCTTTATGTTTCTTTTATTCCTTTTTTTTTTTCGAATAGAAGCGGTGTGGGTGTGTTGACAAGCCCGTAGAGTTTGTGGGTAGAGAAGGGGAATGAGGAAAAAGCGCAAATGGTTTTTTTTTTGTGTGTGTGTGTGCGTGTGCTTGTGCGATTGCATTCCATCCGAGCAACATCTGTTGAAAAAACAGCACAGTAACCTCTGTGGCGGTACGTCATCAATTCCAATGCAACGGCCACGGAATTTTTTTTTTTAACTCCACAAAGCTCATTTTTTTTAATCCTTTTTTTTAATTTACGCTGCAGTGATGCGAAGCAGAGAGCCATTTCTCAAAGTATGTGAAGTCTTTCTCTACGCCCTTCCTGGCTCGATAGGCAAAAAGAGAAAAAACCCAGAATCAAAGGGGATATCCAGCCATTACCTCTGGGCGGCTAGTAACGAGGTCGCCGATGAGGTGCGACGCGCGGCCGCGCACCGCGCTTCGCCGTCTCCTTCTCCTGTTGCTGCGTGTACTTTTCCACCAGCTTCGCCTCCCACTCGCCGACAAAGCGAAAGGGAACCAAGAAGTCACGGCGGCCGCGCACATTTTGCAGTTCCCGCTGCTCTCGCTCGTACTCCTCCGGCGTCTGCTGCGACGAGCCAGAGCGCGAAGAGGCGGGGAGAAGCTCCACCTTCTCGGGGTACAAGCCCAGCAACTCCGCCACGACGTCCTGCATCGCAAAAAGCCGTTCTCGAATCAGCCGGGGAAGCCGAGAAAGGTTCCGGCTGATCGTCGTCCCACTGCGAGGGTCGCTGCGGGTGGAGTAGCTGGAGAAGAGGCACTGTAGAATCTCCTCGCCCGAAACGCTGTCCACGGTGCGCTCGTGCTCAGCTGCAGGGGCGTCGGCGCGTTGCACCAAGACGCCATGCCGCGCATCGGACAAACGGAAGAGGTCGCTGCGCTCCTTCAGCAGGTCCGTGACGTTTTGTGGGAAGGCGCTGACGGCGTGCGGCGGCAGAGCCCCAAGCAGCGCCGACTGGTGCACGCCATCTCGCATAGGGAGCAGGTCGAAGAGGTGCTGGACAAGCACGCGGTGATCGAAGTACGGGGTCGGGTTGCGCAGGAAGGTGAGCTGCTGCTGCAGTCGGCGCTTGTGGCGGCGTTGGCGCGTGCTGAGGCCGCAGCGACTCGCTTCCTTGTCCGCGGCGAGCGCCTCCAAGTCACGCAGCAGCGCATCTTCCTCCACGCCGTCCACCCCTGCTGGGACGTAGCGGTGATGCAGGAGAAAGCGCACGGTGACGCGTGGTTCACCGGGCTGCGGGGACGATGCAGGAGCGTCGTAGCGTACGGTAAAAAGGTGCGGTGCACTCAGGAGCACCTGCCAGATGTCACGGCCAGGTGGCAGCGGCGCTGCCGCCGCGTCGTAGAGCTCCTTATTAAAGTCGACCTCCGCAGCGATCGTGGGCAAAACGCGCGCGACGCGGTACCACTCGTAGGGCTGAATGCGGTAATCGGCCACCCGCGCATGCACATCAGGCACGGAGGCAGCTGGCGGAGGCGGCGACAATGACGCGCTGCGAAGTTGCACATATCCATTCTCCAGCACCGCGTCTTCTCTCCCCTCCTGCGCAGTGCTCTCCCTCCCTGGCACAGTGGCAACAGAAGCGGTGGGACGGTGCGTCGGATGCGGGTGAAATATCAGCGAGCGGCTCTGCTGGGGATCTCGCAGCGCCATCAGCACGCGGCGTCGCTCGTCCGCCTCCTCCCTCTCGGGGACCGTCATCCAAAGGGCCTTCACAGGGACGAGAAAGTCGGG
The DNA here is from genome assembly GCA_000331325.2 of Crithidia fasciculata. Lineage (NCBI taxonomy): Eukaryota > Euglenozoa > Kinetoplastea > Trypanosomatida > Trypanosomatidae > Crithidia > Crithidia fasciculata. Next base: position 2,306,193 of record CM003407.1, read on the forward strand.
AAAGCGCCGCTGCAACTCAGCCACAGCACCACTCGACTCTGCCTGCGCGGTGCTTTCACCCTGTGAGACGGCACCAGGAGTTGCGTGCCAGTTTGTGTTCAATATCGCGTCCTCACCGCGCCGCACGGACGTCCCTCTGCGATAGAGCCCCTGCGCTGATTGCCGGCGCGATAAACGCTGCCGCGCAACATGCACGCTGCCAATCATTTTCGTCTCGAACAGCTCTGGGTGGCGGGCGAGTAGGTGCCGCAGCCCGCCGCACGCCGGAGTCGCTACGCGATCCATCAGCGTTGGTGGCACCTGACGAGAGATCTGCGAGACCGAGGTGAAGGTGGAGGGAATGAAAGGAAGCACCTCTGCAGCCAGTTGGAGGTCCGGCGTTGGATCGCCGGTTGAGTGTACCAGACGCATGGATGTGGTGATGGGGCTGTGCCATGTGCGCTGCGTTGTGCGAGGCGGAGTGTAGATCGGCGACGCAGAGGGCGACTGGCGGAGACGCCACCCCAGATGTAGGGCAAAAGAAGCGCTAATGCGCCAACAAGAAAGACGTGCTCCTCTCATCGCTCGTCAAGCGTGTTCCTTTCCAACAGAGTGCGTCGCACACAGACGGAAGCACACAAGTAACTGCTTCTCCCTCTTTCGTTAAAAGTGCGTGGAAAATAAAAGCATAAAAGCGATGGCGAAGACACTGGAGTGGAGCTGCTGGAGAAGTCAAGCATCAAAACATTTCGAGTTGCCCAACCACAAAGCACACATCTGCCGCAAAGCATTGCGTTTCTCGGAAAGGCACAATATACCATATCGACATCACCTTTATCTCACCAGTATAATGGGAGCTGAAGCGTATTTTGGCGGAAATCGTCATGATCCTTACCCCGTTTGTTTACTTCCTCTGTTTTCATGTTGTTGTCATTTTTTTTTTGTAAACAGCAGGCAAGAAGCAGAAAAAGTATTCTATAAAAATAATAAAAACCCAAGTCTTTACAGCTCAACAAAGGCTTCTTCTTTGGTGGAGTACAGCACGGCGGCAGGATCGATGCGCAGCTCCGCCAGGACACACTCCACATTTCCGTTTGCGGTGGAATCTGCCAAGATCTGTATTGCCTTCTGCGAGGCAGCTATCCAACGCAAAGTGTCCCCGACAAGCGCGCTTCTATTGCCCTTGTCATCGTCACTGCACTCAATCTCACCTGCGCGTTGCAGCGACGCTACACCCTGATGGGAAAAAGATTGTAGCGCACAATGCTGATCTGTCGCTGCTGCTGCTGCTGCCTGCACTTCACCCAGCTCTCCGCTTGCCGCACAGTTAAAGAGGGCTTCTTTAGAAAAAGCTGGAAAAGCGGCGTTGCGAGGGCGATGAGAGCGCTGCGGTGCACGTTCCTGCAACGTTACAGCGGTCTTGAAAGGCGGTCGAAAAGCCTTCCTTGCGTTTGCCGCTTCAGGCCGGTTCATTTGTGGTAGTCTTTTCTTTGCTCAAGATGAAAGCAATTGTGTGTCCAGGTTTGTGTGCTTTACGATTGCGTGGCAGAGATGGTAGAAGCGAGAGAAGAGCGGAACAGATGAGATAGGCAACGAAGAAAGCGACAAACGTGAGGAAAACCCAAGCCCTTGACCTGTCACACGCACTTGTGACGCAGGAACAGTGAAAGGCGTTGCTCAACTCGGCTACAACAAACCGAAGTCGACTCCTATCGATATGTGCCTCGACAAACACCTCCACGAAAAAGGTTTTACGCGTCAGCGGTTTCTCTGCAGGTGCCTTTTACCTGGACTACTGTAAAAGAAAAAAAAACGCTGTGTAGCAGAGAGAGCAAAACTGGCACTTCGGCGACCAAAGGATTCAGAGAACAAAAATATACTAGTCCTGTCAAATCGGGGTATGTCGCGCGCCAAAACGGTGCCTGCTGGGAGCTCAGATCCGCAACGCGGCAGAAAGGTAGGAGGCGACGATGTGCGTGTCCATTGCGGCCTGCTCTTGAGCCTTCGTCGACGGCGTGCTCGAACGCGACCCTGACAGCGCCTCCGTGAAGCACACATCCAGCTTTTTTGCGAAAAACTTCGTGAAGGCTTGTATCACAGTGACAGAGGGCCGCGACGCCGCAGACGACGACCCATTCTCCCGGACAGCAGCTCCAGCGGCGTCCCGCTCGCTCGTCTGTGGTCGCTGGAGGAGCGGGCGAGTACCGCTGAGGAGAGCGCTTGCGGCGCGTCGAGTCGCAGCGTCCGCTCCGTTCGCCTTTGTCGTGAAGCGTCTCTCCGCTGTGTACCGTCGCAGCAGATTGCACGTCGGCTCCACCACCTCCACCAGCAGCGCATAGGCCGCCTGCGAAAGCGCCAACTGCTGCCGTGCCTGCACCTTCCCAGCGTCGCCACCCCCGCCAGCAGGAGAAGCGGCAGCAGCCGGAGCAGTAACGGTGGTGTACACCGGCGACGCATTCTCGAGATTTCGACTGGATGCCACATGCGTCGCCTGCGACGGCGGGGCAAACGGGTTGATCGGCGCCTCCACTGCAATGGCCGTGAGGAGCCGAGGAGGCGTCGTTACACTCGTGCACTGCTTCCGGTACCCCGTGAGCAGCTTGTCGATCGTATTCCCATAAAAAGACTCAACAGCCTGCTGAAGTGCCGCCACGGTGCGCCGCAGCTGCTCACGCTTGTGACCCTCCTCCTCGTCGCCCGATGCGGCGGTTGCGCCAGCAACAGCGTGTGCCCTTTCTCCCTCAATCACCTCGCACAGCTGCACGCAGGCTTCAAAGTCGATGAGGGCAGGAAGAGCAGCGTAGCATGCATCGATCATCGCAGCGCGCACCTTTACCACCAAGTCAAAGCCCACCTGAAGCAGCGCCGTCCGTACTGAGCGCATCCACACTCGATGGGTCGGATCTGCAGCGTGGTGCTGCTGCTGCTGAGTGCGCTGCAGAGTCTGCAGGAGACCCGCCATGCAGCTCGTGTGGACGACGGCAGTTGCGGACAGTGCCGGCTGCGGCGGCGACGTGTCTCGGCCGCGATGCTGCGATTGTGCAATGGCAAAGAGAGTGTGCAGCCGTCCGTCCACCGCGCCGGGCATTTCCTTGGGGGACAGGACATCCCACGTGATGCGGAGGTAGTCCCTTGCGACGCACTGGGAAGCGTGCAGGGCAGCGTAGGAGATCACACGGCACGCTGCGTCATAGCTGTTGTCGTCGTCTGCGCTGTCTGTCGCATCAACGACGTTCGTGCTGGCTGGTGCCACAAAGTTCGGCGCCTGCGTCTGGGACCACAGCAATCGAAGATGAGCGAGCCGCAATAGAATCCTTTCCCTCTGCCCCGCTGGCAGCAGCGGCCACGCCGTCAACAAGAAAGAGTGCTCGCAGACTTCGAGCTCGCGGTGCATTGCGTCCCACTGCGTGCCGTCGCGAGATTCGGAGCTGGCAATGAGTCCAGCCAGACGCAGCGAGAGCCACAGCGCCAGAAAGCGCGTCCATCGGCAGCCCGTCGTCACACTCAGCTTGTCAGTCGCGGCGTACTGCGGGCCTGGCGTATTCACCGTAGAGGCGACCATCCAGGCATTCATTAAAAAGGGCTCTGGCGGTGGAGGGAGATAGGACAGCGACCGCGACGACGACAGATCGAGGTCCTCCTCCTCGTCCAACATTGCTTGCCACGAGGAAAACTGTGACGCCACCTCCTGTAAACGGCACAAGGTGAGGTGGTAAGCGGACACCGCCTCACGCGACATGGAGAAGAGGGGCGATGCGCTCATGGGCACCGTTGAGCAGGATTAACGTGCTGCACAATGGCTCTTGTGAAACTGGTCTTGCTCGCCTTGATAAAAGGCAGCTTCGACTCTAAAGGAGAAAAGACGCCGTGAAGCGTCAACCCGTGTCCTTTCGCAACTACAGAATGAAAGCAAAAAAAAAAAGCTAGTGCTAACACGCACTGCAAAACCGGGGTGAGTTGTACACGTTCTGCGCAGCGTTTAGAAGTTTTCTCGATTACAGTACACACACATAAACACACAGACACACATAATACAATGTGAGGAGTAGGTGAATGGGTAAACGGAGGGTGAAAAAAGAGGGAGAAGTGGAAGAGTTTGCGGCTTCAAAGGCACAATGCTCTATGGAAAAACGGAGAGAACAGACAATACTAGCAGCCGCAACGTTGCAACTCAGCGGAAGGGAAAGGAACCGAATATGCTAGTCATTCCTGGCACTTGGAGACACAAAAGCCTGCTCTACTTGTAAAGCAACGCTCGTCGCGGCTTGCTTTTGTGCTGCGGTAGACACCTTATTCTGAGAAGTACGAAGCACCGCTCAGACTACACACAAACCCTCACAGACGCAAACGCCTTTCTCGACCAGCCACCCTCTCTTACCTGCGGCGAGTGAAGCTTGCACTGAAACTCTGTGCCGCCTTAGAATAAGTAGGTGGATATCCTATTCTAACTTCTACCGCTTACAAGCAACAACATAAACTTGTGGTATTTTAATTTTCGACGTATAAGTTCACTCTGATCAAAAGTGCAGGCAGAAGAGGGCACAAAAAGAACATCGGCTTTCTGAACTAGGCCCGATTTAAACCAAAACACGAAATCGACATTGCCAAAGCGTCGCAGCCTCTCTGCTTTCGAAAAAAATGTATTCAAATAAAATTAAAAAATTCACACCACACCACGACGCAGAAGCGACATTGAAATAGCGATTTCGTTTCCTCATCTTGCACTTGTCGGTCTGCCCGTGCGGCTTTAAAAAAGCAACACATTAGTTCACTGGCAAGCATGTCTGCGAATGTTTTTCTGCTTTAGCTCAACGGCTCTCCTCGGTCCACCAATGAAAGCGGTGCGCCTAAAAGAGCTGGGGCACCTTGGCGGTGAGGCTCACAAGACGACGGTACACCTCAAAGTCGAACTCGTCGTCGAGCATCGCGTGCTGGAAGTACGTCAGCTCGCCAGTGGAGGGATCCACGTAGCAGATGAACTCGCACACCCGGCTCACTTCAACCGCCTCCGGCACGTTGACCACCTTCACTGACTGCCCCGACGCGCCGCACTTGAACTCGCCGGGGCCGGTGAGCTCGAAGATGATGGAGACGTACTCGCCGCGGTGGCTCTGGTAGGTCAAAGCCGTCACCCGCGGCGACACTCCCTGGAAGGGAGGGAGCTTGTTGCTCGGCGCGTGCTGCGCGTGCTGACCGTACATCATCGCGAGAGGGGGAGATGCAGAGGCCTTTTTTTTTTTTATGTTGTTAAGCTAGAATGCGAAGAGAGCGAACAAGCACACGTGTGTAGCTCAGCAAAGATCTGGGCGAAGAGCAGCGAGAAGAGGAAAGGGAAAAGATGAGTGTGTGTTGGTGTATGGTTGTAAGTGTATGGGGGCGTTCTTGATGAGGTGCTGTCTGGGAACTACTTCTATGGGATACGCAAAGTGTGGTGTGATTCGAAAAAAAGCACGACTTGCGTGTGTGGTGCGTTTCAGTGCGGCGCGTTGAATTCTGAGCTGCGCTTAAACTGCAGCGTGTTGTTTGTTGTGTGTGTGTAGACTGCTTCTTTTGTTCTCTTGATTCTTTAAAGGGTTTTTTTTTTTTTTATGGAGTGGCACATACCGGAGTTAGAGAGGTAGTTTGTAGGCGCATAGTGCGAGATGCGTCGCAAAACAAAGACAAAAGTACAGGAAAAAGTCAGAGAAATCACAAAGTGAGATCGGCTCATCGTCGCCGCGGTCCGCACACAATAAACAAAGAAAAAAAAAAGTCTATCGGCCACAAAATCAAAAGCAAGACACCCTCAAGGACTCCAGCCGTCTCAAAGCTGCAGGTCAACGAGTCGCGTGCACAAAAAGCAACCCAGACACAATTTATCAGCAATCAGGTGCTTTAAATCATTTTTATTTCACTCGCTGCGAAATAGCCGAAAATAATGAGAAAGCAGAACAGCGTGCCGTAAAAGCTCGTGCAAATAACTGAAACATAAAAAATTAATCGAAGACTCACGGTCAAGCACGACAGCCCTCACTGCATCGGCATCGCGCCGGCGGTGAGCCCCTTGGCGTACTGGTCCTGCAGCCGCTTCATGGACAGCAGGCGTTGCGAGAACAAGAGCCACCAGTGGAAGGCCCGATTGCGACGCTTCGTCGCCTCCTGCTCCTGCACGAGCTGCACCCACTCCTCGTAGGCGTGCCGCAGCGTCTCGCTGTCCGACTCCCGCACTACGATACCGTTGATCAACGTCTCCCAGTGCCCGCGACGGTGCTCCTCGGTGCGGCGGCGCTCAAAGCCCATTACAGCGAGTCCAAAGTCTAGACGCATCCGCCGCGCCACACGCGCGATCTGCGGCTGCGTCATGTGCACGATACCAGGTGGCGTGGGCTTGCCAAGCAGGATGTACCACGACGTCCGGCCGTGGTGGGGAATGGACGGCGGATCGCCCGGCACCAGCGGCAGCGGCTCGAAGGGCTTCGTTTGCCACCGGCCAAAGAACGCCGACGGTGACGCAAACGGGCGGGACGCCGGAGGAGGCACAACCTTGTATGGCTGCTGGTCCTCCAAGACGAGGCTTCGCCCCTCACGCAGCCAGCCATCGCGCGAGCGGAGGCTCACAATTGCGGAGCGCTTGTACACCATATGGCCCTTGACGCTCCCCACCGTCGTCGTCGCATCCTTCGGAAACACGCCCTCGTGCCGCGCCAGGTCGGATTCGATGACGTAAAGCGGGTGGCGGTGCAGCGCGTTCAGCGTCGTCGGCACCACCTCCGAGTACTTGAGTGAGTGCAGCTGTTTCCGCTCCCGCTGCTGCTGCCGCTGCGATAGCGCGGTGGTGTGCGCGTCGTCGACGTTGAACGTGGCAAGGATGATCTCCGCCACCTCGCGACTGTCGTCCCACGAGAGCTCGTCGTGCCACAAGAAGCGGTTCTGCTGGCACGTCCCGATTCGCCGCCCGTACGCGTACGCCGCACTGTACTTTGAGATGTAGCGCGGTGTGGCGTCCACGGCGGCGTGCCCGGAAACGGAGAACGTGTAGGACGCACCCCAGAGCGTCGCGCAGCCGTAGCATGGGTTGACCGACAGGAAGCTCTCCCGCTCTGGCGACCACACCTCAACCCAGAAGCACGACGTCGGCAGCTTTTTCGACTTCAGCTCCTCGCCGTTCGCGTCATCGTCGCCGGCACGCTTGCGCTTCGCGCCTTTCCCGGGGGCAGCTGCAGCGGCCCCTGCTTTGCTCGCCTTGTCCCCCGCCTTCTGCTTCTCACGGCCTTCGAAGATGGAAAGCCTCTGAAGCGGCCGCTTCCCGCGTCTCCCCTCCACAGAGTCCTCTTCACCACCCTGGCTCACGTCTTCCCCCTCTTCCTCGTTCTCACCGTCACCAACGCCTTCGTTGGACGCCGAGGTGCGCTTGTCCTCGCTGCGCCGCTTCACCTGCCGTGCGACAACAAGACGGCATTGGAGTCCTGCCAGCCTCGCAAGGGTGAGGAACAGCAAGCTGAAGTACAGCGGATGTGGCAGTTCCACCGGGGCCTCCGTGTCCAGCTGGCCATGGAGCTCCGCAAACTTGGAAGAGAGCCAGCGCGGGGTGATGCCGACCGACCAGTCAGAGAAGTCCTGCTCCGCCTGGTTTGCGGCAGGCTGCTCTTCAGCAGACGCACCAGTGGCAGCGGCAGATGAAGATGTCTGGGCACCAGCCAAATGCGGGGCAGCGAGCTTGAAATGCTGATGGATGGCATCCAGCAGAGTCTTGACAGCGGCAGACGTCTTGCTCTGCACCGTGTCCTTTGCTCCGCTCACCCACGCCGGTGCGAGGGCCAGCTTGCGGAACTGCGGCTTCGTGGACTCCGCGACGAGTGCCTTAGCTTTTCGTACGGCTTGGAGGAAGACGTAGCGGCTCTCTGCCGCATTGCCACCCTCCTCCACTCGCGCACGCTTTTTAAAGGCACGCGGTGTCAGGTGAAGTCGCAGCACCCTCTTTGCAAACTTGGGGTGGACAGACTCACGCCACAGAAGGCGCGCTCGGTAGAGGACAGCAATCAGTTCGAAAAGGGTAACGCACACCCGCTGAATGTGCTCCGAGCGGCGCTGCGCGGCAAGGAGGTCCCGCTGCTCCATCATCGCCTCGTAAGCCGGATCGCGGTGCCGCCACGAATCAGAGCCGCGCGGCTGACCAACCAGCGGCTGCTGCGCACCATCCATAATGGCTGCGTCGTCAGCCGTCACCTCATCAACGTTGATGAGCTCATTCTTGACGTATGTGATGCTGGCCTCAACACTTGGAGTGTGCGGGGAAGACTTTACCTCAGCTTTCACAATAGGCAGTGTAGTACCTACTTCTGCTTTCACAATGCCACTGTCGTCTTCGTCCGCGGTATTCCTCTTTACAAAACCGGCGTCATCGCCAACTTCTTGCTTCTTTACGCTCACAGGAATCTGTGGCAGGTCAACCTCATCCCACTCGTCAACGTCTGCCTCGGCGGTGTCAGCGACCACAGCAGGCGCAGCAACGTCACCGTCCGCCTCCGGTGCTCGAGCGCTCAATGAAGTTACCATAGCCATTTTACGTCGCGTCCCCCTCCCGCCCTCTGCGGCCGGGACGCGCTGACGCTTCGATGCGTTGCGCAGGTAGCCATCGACGCTGGCCGTTGCCACGAGCGCCACCGACTTCGACCCGCGCGGTGCACTGGAACTCATTGTTTCCTGAATGGGCGGCGCTTCGACAAGTGCTAGATTGGTGACTGTGTGTATAAAAGAGTCTCAAAGAAAGATGTTTAAAAAAAGGTTTCAATACCAGAAAGTAAAGAAATAATAACAACAAAAGCCTCACTTGACGACCTTGAAGCTTTTTGTGAGGCTCCGGCGGCGAGCCGACAAGCAGCTACAGTGCCAAACAATCCGCGCGCAAAATCACCGCAACTGGAAGGTATAAATATATATTGAAGCTGAAAGTCTTGGTAATTTGCTGTTGTGAGACCGCACACCAAATCTGCCGTGCCCTCCACACTTTGTATGTGTGTATTTTTTTTTTATGTGGCTTTTGGCTTAGCAGCTGCAGAACATTAGATCAAAAATAGAGAGAGTGCGGTGTGAAATCGAGACACGAGAAGCGTTTAGAAAGGCAGAGAGATGCGAGATTGAGAAATGCAAGCACAGAACGCGATGTGGATTTTCCGGGGCGAACTCGATCGAATGTGCACACCTCGAGACCCAAACTTGACATGCACCGTCCCTACAGCAGTCAAAGAGAGAGGCGAGAGAAGAACTTTTTCCATCTTTTCCGTTTCGTTCCATTAGATCCTCACCCGTCAAAAACGATATTTGGAAGCGAATGGAGTAAAAAAAAAATTCTAAAATTCCTGAGCTCAATATTTTTTGTTGCTGTTGCCAACCGGTTGTCCTCAATTATTGTCCTACTTTTTTTTTTTTATTTTGATGCGATGCTGAGTGAAAAAAACTTATTCGGCGTAAAATGTGAGTATATCCAGACATCCAAAGTTAGGAGGCAATCTTGTTGGGAGGGAAAGTATGAAGGAAAAAAAAAAATACAGTTACTTCCATACGGCAAGGTTGTTCACGTTGTGGCCGCGCTTCTGAATGTCCAAAATGATCTCCGTGACCGCGGCGTAAAAATCAAGCTCGTTATCAGCAAACTGGTAAAGCCATCCTTTTGTCAAACCGTCGTCCAACAACATCACGTCCATCCCGCGCATCGAAACGTGCTGGCACGGATCAACTGCAACGCCTTGGCGCTCAATTTCGAAGTCGGGGTCGCCAGAGGGGTCGGCTTCCCTCTGTGAGCCCTTATTCTCGCCGTTCCAAGTATCTTGGGTCACACCAGAAATAAACTGAGCCTCACCGCTCCGGTTGAAACGTCCACTGCCCTGCATGCCCTCCTTATCATTCACCGCTCCCGAAGTGCGCCGTGTAGCCTCGTCGGCTGTTTCTTTTGCCTTCTCGGCGGCAGCAGTCCACCGTCGCTGCGACTCGAGCGTCTTTTCCGAAAACGGATCGAGCAACGTCACTTCGCGCGCACGATCTTTTGCACTGCACCGGTACTCACCGTCTCTGCGCTTCGTGAAGACACCGGGCTGGCGCCAGTTGTAGTCCAGAAGAAGATCAAAATACTCGCCACCAAAGACGTACGGGTCCATTGTAGTCTTCTGGATCGTGTCGGGCAAGTGGAACTCATCGTCATTGGGGCCGATCGTGCCTGGACGACGCTTCATTCTTGGCTTCACCTCCTGCGTGGTGTGAAAGTGTGCTGCGTCGTGAAATCCGATGCAGCGGTCGCATCCAATCAGTGCAACAAGCTGATCCAGAGAGAAGCCTTGACGCGACAGCACGCGTTTCATGTTCAAGACGTCCCTGTCACTTTCCTTCACTAATGCAGGAGGAAATGCAAGCAGCGCTTCCCGCGCCAGGAAATCAGGCGGGTCCTCGCGTCCGCGGTAGGGGACGACGTTGGGGCCACCGAGCCTAGCCATTGCCTTTGCAGTGAACATCGCCCACAGATCCGGAAATGTGTAGCTCGGCTCCTCTTTGTTAAGGTTCCAGATAAAGTCGACAATCTCTTCCGCTTCTGATTTGTACTCCTCCGGCGCCACAATGGGGCATCCAAATGGCGTTTGCGAGTTGCTGAGAGCGTGATGCAGCAGCATCCGAACCGCAGCGACTGCCAGATCAGGCCGCGAGAAAAGCTTCTGATCAATTGCTTCCCGAACATGAAGTTCGTTGCCTGACGGTCTCCACTTTTGGTACCATCGATTAATTGCGTAGTAGGCTGCACTTGAGAGGTTAACAAACACGAGTAGGCCCAACAAAATCGCTGCCGTTTCCCACCACGGTCTCTGCCGCGCCAGGCGATGCAGGTCGGTTTCCTTGTATCCCCACCACAGCAGCGATGATCGCGTGCGTCCGAATGCCCCCACGCCGCGCCTCCGCAGCAGGCTTCGTCGCAGCATGTGTGCAGAAGCAATTCTGTCGGTGGAGGAAGCTACGGACAAGCGTGACGAACAGGGTAGACACACTAGGCGTACTGTAGGCGCTTTACTCTACAATACGTAAAGCCTTCTTCCTATAAAAAAAAATGTAAATAGGTGAAGGTGCAATTACAATTATTTTATTTTAAGAATGAGAGGGAGAGAAGGGAAATAGGAGGAAATTTTACTTTACTTATTGCAAGTAAGAATCAGGGTTGTGTTTTTAACGCATAACGCTCCCTAAAAAAAAAATGCGAGAAAATACACACTTTGATTGAAATTCATGCGTTGCAAACAAGAGCTATGTTTCAATTCCACTTCACGTAGCAAAAGAGTCCACTTGGAAGTGTCACCTATTGCTATACTGCTCGAAATTTTCGAATCCTTAGTTCTTGATTTTTTGTTAGTTTCAGTGTACATAGAACATTGTGCAGACTGTGTATAAAACTCTGTGATCACCTTGATTGAAGTGTAAAGAAAAAAAAAGCCTGCAGAAAGAAGGCGGGACGAAAGAGAAGAAAGTGCACTACTTTTTTTTTTCAATTAGCCCATACAGGGTTCGGCTTGCAGAATATAGTATAAAATAAGTTGAAGCGTTTTAAATCAGCATTCACTTTTAAGCGGGAAAAAAAAAATTAATTTTTGAGCCACTTGTCGACGCTTCAGAGAAAAACAAAAACACACATACAGAAATAAAATCAAATACCTTTGCCGCAAATAGCGAATACAAAAAGCAAGTTATTGGCGAGTCGCAAAAACCGGCGCTTCCTTCGGATACGAGGACGCTTCTACCGTGACTGGAGCAGAGGTCGTGTTACCACTCCTAAATGACGCCCGCTTTATGATATCTGCCATGTTTTTCTGTGGTGAAATCTCCTGAATTCGGCCGCAATTGTTCCCGAGCACAAGCTCGTCCATTGTTGTAATCCACTGAACGGGGTGGGCAAGCTGCGCGGCTAGCACGGCCGCGGTAATTTCGCGTACACTTTTCTGTGCTACGCCGTCATTAAAAGTGTCCACGATGAGGCTGCTGTGATAGCGGCCGTTGTGGCGCACCTCTCCAACGTTGAGCTTCACCATGGAGTCAATTGCCCTGTCTTGGAAGGTCTTGTCAAAAGGGTCAAACATTTTACCGGTCAAGTTTGTAATCCACAGTGGGTGCTGATGATCATCAGTTTGCAGGCTGCCACTGGACGAGATGGACAGCAGCTCCCGCAGGCTAGCCTCGTCAGGCAAGGCGGAGCGCACAACCGGGAGAAATTGATCCATTGCGTGGCGTAAGCGACTCGAGTGAAACGGAACTTCGACCGTGAGAGGAATAAACCACGATTTTCTTTTCAAACCGCTTCTACCATCCTCTTGCAATGTGAGGTGCGTCAAATTTTCCAGCGACGGTGTATAGCCGTCGTCGGCGCCTTTCAAGAAACGCCGGAACGTGGATCGAGATCCGTACTTTTTTGCGGCCGAAGTGACAAAATCCTCATCGTCCGCTACGTTTGGATCGCGCGCAATGCCGTCTTTTTTGTCGATTTGCACCGATGTCAAGGCTTGTCCCACGATGTCCTCCAAGTGCTCTGTTTCAGAGCAGTTTGCACGAAACTGCGGATCCAGGCACTTGCCGAGAACCGCCAACCCAACAAGGTCGCCCGCCACGACGTACTGCTGATGCCGCAAATTGAGATTTACCACCTCGATAAATGAGGAAGTGTGCGACAAAGCTTTCGCTACAAGCTCTACAAGCTGAAAAAACAGCTGATCAGCAATTTCAGGATTTTCGTCTAATTGCGCGCGCAGCGGATTGCACGCAAAAAGCTTCCAGTCTCCTCTGCGCACTCCCTTGCACGCTTCCTCCATAAGAAGACCGCGCTTGAAGGTCAAGTCGACCGCAGTTTCAGGCGAAAATACTCCGAGGGCAGCAAGCGCGGTAAACTCGCCCAAGCTGTGTCCGGCAATGCAGGCAATTTTCTTGTTGCAAATTAGCGGATAGTCTTTCTGTAACTTCGTGAACGCGAGCATCTGAGCCGCGAGCACGCACGGCTGTGTGAAAAAGGTATACTGCATTACGCCTTCGGCGTGCGAGATGGCGTGCGTTCGCGGGGTCGATTCCCTTGTGTTCAGTGCTTCCGTGCATGGACGTTTGCATACGCTGTCGACTTCAAATGCCTCTGTGAAAGTCATTACCTTTTTAGGGTTCTCTTGAATAATTTCCTGCAGAGAGACTCCAAAATTGCACATCATTCGCTCTTTCATGCGGTCCCACACCGCGGCGACGGCCGGGTCACTCAGAAGCGACATGCACATGCCCTTGCAGTGCGTGCCCTGCCCGGAAAATATCAGCGCGTTTTTCATCTCGGCGCTTGTTTTATTTGAACGACCTGCACAATTTATAATGAGAGGGGAAGAAAGCGGGGAAGAGAAAAGAAAGTAGATAAGCGGAGGAGATCGCACGTAGAAGGATTCTCGAAATTGGGCCAATTTATGAAGCTGGTCTTACTAATATATATACATTTTTGTCTGTGTGTCTTATTCGCGAGCTTGATTGCAACAGCTAACGTTTGTCTTTTTCCACTTGGACTTGAGCGACGTGTCTCGCAATCGACTTTTTCAAGTGCTTGCTCTCGTTTAACGTCACCATTGCTGCCTGCAAAATGCCTATTCTTTTTTCATGGTGCTAAAAAAAAAAAAAATAGTTTTTTTTTTTTTTTGGGGGGGGGGGGTAAAGGTCTCTTGTGCTGTGCTGGTTTTCTCCTCTTCGGTGATGAGGAATACTGGGCTGCTTAGCCTATTGCCTCGGGCCCAGGCTTTGGGTAGATTCCTAAAGCCCAAACGTAGATAGCGGAGAGAAGAGTCCTCCTGGAAAAGACGAGGAGGAGGAGAAGAGGAGTTTTTAAGCTGGAAAGAGGGCATTCGGATTTTTGTTTCGCATTGCAGCCATTTTTCCCTTTTCCTAGTTTCCTTTCTTTTTTTTTCTGACTGGCACTGGAGCGGCGCGAAGGCCTTGAAAAACACACGAAGAACAGCAAACGAAGAAAAAGAAAAAACAAAAAAAGGTACACATCTATGCGGCGCCGCTTTTCCCATTCACCGCGGGACGGGAACGGGAATCGGAATGGCAGCCGGTGCGGGCGGTAGAGGCACAGGCGGCGCGAGCAGCGAGGACGGCGGCTGCGGTGGCGGTGCGGCGTACGACGGGACGAGCGAGGGAGACGGGATCGCCGTGGGTGGTGCCAGCGGGGACGGCAGCGAGAGCCGCGGCTGTGCCACGTGCAAACTCGGCGCACTCAGCGGCGGCGGCGGCGGCGCAAACGCGGGCACCGGTGCGGCGGATATCATTGGCGACAGCGGCGGCGGCACTAGCGGCGGCTGCGACGGCGACGAGGGAGAGGCGGCTCGCCGTTCCTGCTGCGCCGCGTTCACCCACGAGAAAGGCGTCGCACCGGGCACGGAGATGAAGGAGTGCGACGTCTCATGCGGCGCACTCTCGTGTGTGGACGGCGTCAGCGGCGTCGGCAGCGGTGCGGCTACCATCGCGTAAGGCGGAGGACTGATGCGCGGCTGCGAGGGGATGGACGAGGACGTCGCGGTGGCCGATCTCGGCGGCGGCGGTGGCGGTGGTGTCGCGAAGACCTGCGGTGCGGGCTGCAGCGGCGGTGTCACGTTCGGTGGCGCGAAAGGCGCCGTGGAGGCTGCCGGAGCGGGTGGCGCAGCGACGGGCGTCATGGGGCGGTTGAGGGAGCCGCCCGACGAGCTTAGCGAGGAGCTGCTTCTGCTGCTGCTGCTGCTCGTGCTGCTGCTGAAGGACGAGTACGTGCTGCCGCTGCTGCGCGAGGTCTTGACTGCGCTGAGGCTAAGCGCGCGTGGGGGCGGCCCAGCTTTGGCGTCGACGTGGTGCTTCGCGCGGTGCTTCCTTTCCCGCGCTTTGTCCGCTGTCGCTGTCACACCAGGTGGTGAGGCGACTGCTTTCGTGGCGTGGCTGAGAGTGCCGTCCACACTTGCCTGGATGAGGATGTTCAGCAGCTTCGTCAGGCGCTGGACTTCGCTGCCGAGGCTCGCGCAGAACTCGGCGTGCTGCTGCGGGATGGCGGAAAGCGGCGCGTCGAGCGCGTCACGGTAGGCCAGGGTGACATAGGACAGGTTGGTGCCGAGGCACTGCAGCTGGTAGAGGACGTCGTACTGCAGGTAGTGCCCCACCGAGTTGGCGGCCGGGGTCGGCAGCTTGTTCACCGGGTTGCGCTTCTGCTGCGCCATCTCCTTGATCTCGCGGCTGCCTCCCGTGCGTGGCGGCGCAGGACTGCTGTCAATCAGCTGGTTCGCCACCTGCAGCACAATGTTCGCCAGCTTCATCATCTGCGCTACGCTGCGGTCGATCGACTTGGTCAGCCTCGCGACGCTCACACCTCCGACATTGCCCTCGCTCCGCAGCGGAGTGCTCGACAGCAAGGGATGCTCGCGCTGGAGGACGGCGGCGGTGGTCTCGCTGAGCGACTGCAGCTGGTAGGCGACATCATACTGCAGCACGTAGAGGAGGCTGTCGTTGCTGGCGGTGTTGGCTGACAGACGATGGCCGCCAGAGCCGCGGTGCACGCCGTCGTGTGACAGGGTGGCCCCCGCGTCGTCGCCGTTCGCCGGCCGAGCCGGATGGCGTCTGCGGTTGCTGTCGCCGACGACGACGCGCACGATGTAGGGCTTTCCCTGGTCGCCCTCGCCGTTTGGCTTGTGCGGCTCTGGTGACGCAGTAGGCTGCGAAGGGGCAGGAGCGGGAGGAGCACCGGCAGGGGGTGGCGCAAAACGTGCTGTCGCCGTCGCTTGCGGGAGCGCGGCAGCAGACGGCTGTGGCTGCGGCTGCGGCGATGGCGCAGGTGTCGACGGTGCATGTGGTGGCGCCAGGGCGACTACAACGCAGCTCATCTCGGCGTAGCCCAGCGTCTCGCCTCCGGCGCCGCGGATGACGCAGTTCGCGTACGGACGCTGCGCCGCCGATGCGCCACTCGGGCTCTGCAAGAGGGAGCACGGACAGGTCCACTGCGCTGTTCTCGTCGGGGTCGGCTCGCTGCCGGTGGCCAGGCTGCACTGGCACAGCACCGGGAACACCGAGGCGGCCTGCTCCGCCGTCATGCGGAAGTCGGCCTTGTGGCAGACGTTGTAGGTAATCGCGTCACCGACCAGTGAGCCCTGCGGGTGGACGACGATGCTGGGGAAGTCGAGAAAGCGCACCTCCACCGCAGGCCGGGGCGACGACGCGGCGGTGCTCGTGACAGGTGCGGTGAGGCCGTACACCCGCTTCACCGCGACCTCGAGTCGGTAGGGCTGCATGGCGAGCTCCATTGCCTTCGAAGCTATGTATTGCAGCAAACGGCAAGTCTTTTTC